>CM048752.1:42182917-43473750 GCA_026315105.1 Locusta migratoria
TTCATACTAGGGATGGGAAAAAACGACCGGTTAAAATCGATACCGGTATTTTAGTTTTGAATAACCGGTTTTTTCGGTATTTATTTGGTGTCGGTTGTAACCGGTTCCTTCTAGTTATTGCCAAGAACCGGGTAAAAAAAACCGGTACGACTACTTCCTATAGTAGTGGTTCAAAATGTGTTTTTTTTTTCTAAATAATTAAAAAAATTAAATTTAGTAGGCCCCAATATTTAGGGCTATTCCTAAAATTTCCACTGTTGTGTACGAGACTTGCCTCCGTCTGGTCACGCGGCAGTTCCTTGCTGTCGTCGCCAGACATCGGTTGTGTCTTAAACGGCACCATCCTGAGTGTGGAAGTACTTCACCAAGTACGGGAGCAGTGACGTACGATGCGTCATTTGCTTTAAAAAGCAGAAAACGGGTGGAGGTACTACAAACATGATGTGTCATGTAAGGAGAAAGCATCCAAAATGTTTCTTGGAAGAGACGGTAAATTCGATTCTTATACCTATTGTATAAGCTTTGAATAATACTTTTAATGTATCTCATATTGTTATCCTAACAAGTTTTATTACTGCGATTCCTTGAAAGCATGGGCCTTTTTCAATAACCAATATGGGTTTAGATAAAATTGATCATGTGGTGCCTCGCGAGGTAGCCGTGCGGTCTGAGGCTCCATGTCACGGACTGCGCGGCTGCTGCAGTCGGAGGTTCAAGTCCTCCCTCCTCGCTCGGTCATGGGTTTGTATGTTGTCCTTAGCGTAAGTTAGTTTAAGTTAGATTAAGTACTTTTTAAGTCTAGGGACCGATGATCTAAGCAGTTAGGTCTCATAAGAACTCACACCCATTTGAACATTCTTTGATCATGTGGTACACAGCTTTCCTAGTTCAATTTGCGTAAATTTACACTGACAACAATCATACTGTTAGTGGGAACTGTGTCTTTATTTTTCGAAATACTTCTACAGCACGTATAACGTAAATTTACCGAAATTTTAACAAAATTTCGTAAGTTTCGGTTTCGGCCGTAGCGAGAAGAACCGAAAATTCGATTACGGTTTCTGTTTCGGCCGCAAAATATGTTTCGGTAGAACTCTACTGGAAATAATAGCAATACAAAACCGAAAATCGGTTATTTAAAAAACCGGTTATCTTGAGCAGTTTTTACAGTGCGGTTAAACTGGAGATGAAAAGAACCGGTATAACTGAAAACCGGTTGTTTCAGCAGTAACCGCCATCCCCAGTTCGTACCCAAATTCGAGGAAGTTGAAAGAAAAATTCTATCTAATATGGAAAGGAATGTAGACAAGAATGTGATGTACAAAAATAAGCGTGTAAAACGTACAGAGTATTCGGCGAATAGTAAACACGACCTGACAGAAAATTACGTGAATTAAACAAATAATCGCACTCTCTTTACAAATTTCATGGAGTCATCTGATGCAAATATCTCGATGAAAAGTGCTCCACCTTATCAGAAATGAGCCTTACATTCTTAAATTCCGGGTCTCTATGCAGGCGTTATCTCGAAAATTAGGAGACTTCATTCATTTAAGAATGCTTTTTAAACACACTGCAGTAATCAGTAATATTTTAAAACAAACATGCGTCTATTTTGGGCTTTATTTTGCTCTTGTTACGTCTCATACACTTGAGATCACAACCCCAGTACTAGGATTGTTCCCTGCAAGTGGCGATAGTTCCTAAAGCCCTGGCCGGCCGCGGTGGCCGAGGGGACTGAGGCGCTCCAGTCACGGTCTGCACGGCCGTTACGGTCGGGGGTTCGAATCCCCCCTCGGGCATTGATATTTGTGCCGTCCTAGTTCGTAAGTAGTTCATAAGTAGTTTGTAAGTTTAGGGACTAATGACCCCGTAGTTAAGTCCCATAGACTACACAAACAAAACAAACAAAAAAAACCTAAAGCCCTGTATAGGGAAAGTATGGCCAGCCTGCCAGTGGCAGCCATGTTGGGCCTATTCTATTCCGCTGCTGCTTACGCACCGACCGATACAACGATCCCAGCGCTTAGCCATACTTATCAACCGATTTTGAGAAAACTATTGGATAAAAAAATTTAACTTTTTCACGTGTTATAGTCTGATATATTCGCTCGACAATGATCTCAATTTCTATTTATTATTACTTATAGTTTCCGTGCTACACCAAATTAAGTGAACTACTGCGCAACATTTTGAAGAGTAAAAAGGTAAAGCAGTCAACAATCCGAAGATTGGTTTGAACATCACAGTGCTTTACTAGGCATGGTCCTGTTTGGAGGTGGTATGCCGTTGCCTTCCTCCGATCTTCGAACTGACTTACCCAGCCAGTTATAGGGGGACCTACAGTTTAACGTGGGTTCCGAACCACGGTGCTACTCGGTATTTTTCACATGAGCAATATTGCCAGAGGTGAAAGAAGTGGAAAGTGACAGATAAAAATCCTAGGACCTGGCGGGGATCGAACCCGCGACCTTTGGATTTGTAGTCTGGCACTCTACCACTGTGCGACCGAGGCGCACTTTGAAGAGTATGCAGAGGAAAAGTCGCATTGCGTAGACTTTGCGTATGGTTTATTTTAGCACACACAATGCTGCGGACGAAATGTAGGTAAGATATCGAAATTTTATTTAAGGTTGAGAGCAGAACGATAACTCTTTTCGTTCTCGAGATACAGGCTGTTGTATCAGAAGGACAGATGCGGGAACTTCGCGTAGTTCCGTCCATGCGGACCTGGCTGCTCTACGGAATATTTTTCGTCTGATTTTGAGAAAACTGTTTGGTTTGTGGCACCAGATCTAAAGAGTTCACCTATAAATTCAGATTGACCTGCACCGTAGCCAAATATTCCAATAGACGGCGAACATGTCGTCATGGGAGCATAGTGTAAATTAAGAAAACAATTGAGATCATGGATAAGTCGTTGATGAGTATTTTCTTGTATATTATGTACTTATATCTTACATGAACTCCGAAAAATGCAAGGGGATACCAACTACGTGACTTTTACCAGCAACAGAAATTAAAGTTGCCTTTAAAACGCCAATTACATTTGAATGTCTAATATTTGTCTTGTTTCAATTCTTTGTTTCTTGTAATGATATACTGTAACACATGAAAACGAATGGGAAAAGCTTGTTTCAGGAACTGCATATTAATTTCATATCTAAACGGGAATCTAGTCCATTCACTAATATGTCAAAAATTGTGTATTTTCGGCAACTACCTGCAAATAAAATCAACGACGCGTGAACAATTTAACCTCACGACATTATGCAGAATTTTCTTCACAAATTTATTCAAGTTAAAAATATATAGGTAACTGTTACGTGATCCATTCGTCAGTGAATTTTTTATCTATTAATTTACATTATGAATTAAAACCATCACAGCACAAGAACCGAAGTTCGCTTGGAGTCCTAATTTTCTTTGACGACTTTCATCTTCCTGCATTTCTGATATCTAATGGAAGTACTGTAACGTTTACCTCCCTTCTTCACTTCTTAAAAACACCGAAAAGTACAACACTGTGGCATTATTCAAACCCGAACATACGAAATTCACAACGATTCGGAAAGCTGCCTATCGCGCTTGGGACCACGAATGGCACCTCTCTCAAGCGTTTAAGGGAGGACACCTGGCAGCTATACAACCAAATGTCTCCTCACGACCATGGTTTTCATCGATGACGCTTAGTAGACGTCATGCAACGTCCATCATTGGGATGAGACTGGGGCATGGATGTTACCCTGCCCACCTACACCGTTTGAAAATCGTCGCTTCTCGGCATTGCGACAAAGATGTGACGGCAGTGGCGGATCTCAACCACACCATACTGGCATGCACCAAGCACACGGCCGCACAAAGTGTCTTCTACCGAACGCTGGTTGCGAGGGGTTACCCTCTCCCCACAAGTGTCACTGTCCTCCTTCATGGATTCGACAAGCTTAAGTACACTTTACTGAAGGACTACCTCCAAGTCACCGGCATACAGCTCTAATTTTAGAGCTAGTGTGTTTACCTTGAACATGCACAGCGGGAAACTGCATAAGTGATTTTATATTATATTTTGACTTTTATTTGTCTTTGCACCTCTCGTATGGTCCTATGCTTTTTGCACTTTTGTTGTATTTCAAATATCTGTCGTACTGTTAAATATGTATTGTTTTATGTCTTTACATGTGATTTTTCTACTTTTATTCTAAGGCTGTATGATGTATGATACTTATTAATATTGTGCTGTACATTGTAAGAATCTCAATTCTATTGTAATGTTATCAATGTAATAACCGCTGGCTGTATGGTCACTGTCACCAAAAGCCATAATAAAGAATATATATATATATATATATATATATATATATATATATATATATATATATATATATAAAATACGAAATTCACAAGGCTTCTCTTGGCAGGCAAGCAACGTATAGGACCATGATGGTGGAAAGAACCACGTGACTCGATTTTAGCCAATCACGAGCTGCAGACGGCGGCAAGCGGCGCCGAAAAGAAAGGCCATACTTTCCCTATGCATACAGAGCTTTAGATGGCTCCGCCATGTTTGAAGCGAACTGTCAGCTCGCACGCCACGCCCACTCGAGAATTTTACCTACTTACAGTCCCACCACAGCCTAACACACACAGTCGGGACACTCGATGCTGTGAAAGTTGTCACCAACTCACTACGTTTACATGCAACACATCTTCCGGAAGACGAAAACCGATTTTCGTAAACCGTTTTTCGCTGTCGTGTTTACATGGCATAGCCCTGAATCGGATTTCGTAGCTCACTTAAAATGGCGGCTGGAAAACAGCTGATTCAGTTCCTTATTTAGTCTGCACAATGGCTATTTGTCTTTATTCAAATACACAGATTTATGTTCACACTAATATTTATACTCTTATTTCACATAACAAAATATCACTCTTTCCATATGTGCCGAAAATTCTTAACAAGAAAACACAATCTGACAAGCCAAGAACGCTTCAAAAACGGTTGCGTTTACATGGGCACGAAAATCGATCGTGGAACTGGAAAAACGCTTTAGAGAAGCGGATTTCCAGAATCGATTTTGGAGTGTTTACATGACCAACCAAAAGCGGAATTGGGAAATCGGTTTACGAAATCCGGTTTTGGGAGCCCATGTAAACGGGGTGACTGACAACTGACAGGTAAAGTGTCCTAAAAAATGCGCCAGCCGCGGTGGCCGAGGGGACTGAGGCGCTGCAGTCACGGTCTGCACGTCCACTACGGTCGGGGGTTCGAATACCCCCTCGGGCATGGATATTTGTGCCGTCCCTAAGTATAAGGTAGTTCGTAAGTAGTGTGTAAGTTTAGGGACTGATGACCCCGTAGTTAAGTCCAGTAAGCTTAACAAACATATGAAACATTTAAAAAACACGCACTGACGTGTTTTACGGCTTACTTTACATTTGTAGTTTTATAAGCTTTAGCAAACATTTTGGACCAAAATAATAATGTAAACTACAAAAAATTAATTAATAAGACTGTCTGAAACCCTTTTAGGAAAAAAAAAAATTAAGTAATGGCGGGTTTTGAACCACTGACCTTCAGCGTAACACTCCAACGCTTAATGCTATTGATGGCCGTTGTTAACTGATGCTAATATGGCATTTGTAGACACTAGATTATCATTTATTGTACGAAGAAAAATGTGTTTATGTTAATCCCTCAGTGCGCTATTGCTTTGGAATGACAACGTGTAAGTTAAAAAAAGAAAATCATCAAATACGCAACGCAAGATGGCGTATGCCAGAGAGAGTTCAGGGCGAGGAATGTCACGTGACATCTGCAAACGGCTGGTTTTCGTTAATTCAATGGACGGTGTCAAAACTCCGTTATTTCTGCAAATATCTCTCAAAAGATACGCGATATGAAAAAAACATAAGGGAACAAAGTTGTAGAGAATCTTGTCCTCTACAAATTCGGTTATTCAATTTTAGCGTCAGATGATCGGTTTATATGCAATTAAAATTACATTACAAACGACCGTTCTTTGATATTACTGACGTATTTCTTATCGGAAATATTTGAAAAAGCGAGGTTCTGGTTTCTAGTAGCCAACATTTATGTCCGTAAAATTTGGTGCCGATCAGTTGAACAGTACGATCTAAAAAGTGGGCACACGTTACAGCCAGACAGACATCGTCAAATAGCCATTGCTTTTGCAAATATCTCTGCAACGATGCAAGATATGAAAAGAACATAATACAGCGAAGTTTTAGAGAATTTTCCTCTTTACCAATTATGTTATTCAATTTTCGTGTCAGATGAACCGTTCGTTTGCAATTACGATTCTATTAGAAACGGTTTTATTTATTTATTATTATTTTTTTTTTTTTGCGTTACTACCGTATTTCTTGTCCGAAAATTTTGAAAAAGGAATGTTCTGTTCTCTGACGGCCTACAATTATGTCAGTAAAATTTAGTGTTGATCGGTTAAACGGTTCGTCTGAAAAACAGGGAACACGTTACGGACAGACAGACAGACATCCCAAAATCGCCATTATTTTTGCAAGTATCTCTGAAACGATACGAGATATGTAAAAAACATGAGGAAGCAAAGTTGTAGAGAATTTCCTCCTCTACAAATTCAGTTATTGAGTTTTTGTATCAGGTGAATGGTTAAGCCGATATTTTTATTTAAAGTTCGAGCTGTCAAAAAAAAAAAAAAAAAAAAAAAAAAAAAAAAAAAAAAAAAAAAAAAAAAAAAAAAAGATCGCAAAGGCCCATTTTTAGTGTTACTATCGTAACCTAAAGTGGGCCAAAATATCCATCACCACAATTGGAATAGAACAACCAACTATTATATTTTGGATTTGGTCTCGGAATATAATCGTAATATTCAGATGGGGAGGACAGTTCATCTGTTTTGGATTCCTTCTCATGCTGGTATTTGTTTTAACGAAGAAGTTGATTCATTAGCGAAGCAAGCAGCCACAATAGGTAAAGTTCTTGATCTGCAGATACCTCTTACAGATCACTTATGTGAGCTCAAAAACTATACAAAACTACCGTGGCAAGAGGAGTGGAACGTTTCTATACAAACAAAAGGGCGTTTCTGCGGTATGATACAGCCTCGGATACCTTCACAGTCATGGTCCATGAAAACACATTTGAGCAGATCAACTATTACGACGATCATCCGACTCCGATTCAATCACGCTTCCTTTCCTCTCCATCTTCAAAAAATGTTCAAATGTTTGTTAAGCTTATGGGACTTAACTACGGGGTCATCAGTCCCTAAACTTACAAACTACTTATGAACTACTTACGAACTAGGACGGCACAAATATCCATGCCCGAAGGGAGGATTCGAACCCCCGACCGTAGTGGCCGTGCAGACCGTGACTGGAGCGCCTTAGTCCCCTCGGCCACCGCGGCCGGCTCTCCATCTTCATCGGATCAATGTCTGCAGATCGCCTGCATGTGGATGTGATCCAGAACCAGAAGAGGATATCAACCACATCTTGTTTAAGTCTTCTAAATATGATTGTGAACGAGAGGTATTCTCGAAGTCATTACTGAATATGGGGTACCAACTACCTCAGACAGCTCCATCTCTCTTATGCTCCAAAGACACACGGCTTTATAAATCAATTGTTAAGTTCCTTAATAACATTGGTCTTCACCTATAGTATGTATTGAAAAGCTGATTTTTTCTTCGGTGTTTCACTAAGTGTGTTTCCTTCTGTAAGTTATAAAGTAATAGGTGATGGGAAATTTTAATGCGGTAGGCCAACACAAGAAATGTTACACTTTCTGCGGAGCTATGAACATAGTTTATCGTATCATTTTCCAAAGAGTTACACCACAAAGATATAATTTTTTAAATCGATCAATAGTTTTTTTTCTATTTTGCATTGGATTCGTTGAAACCAGCTGCGTCCAAATCAATTTAAACTACATTCCCATCACTGTTAGTTTGGGAGCTACAACCCTTCAAATTTTAGGGGGCGGAGGCTGCGATAGCGTAGCTGACTGGCCGAGTGGCTATCCCCTGGGGCACGGCCCACTGTCTCATGACCACCAGCCAGTCAGCTACGCTGTCGTAGCCTCCGCCCCCTAAAACTAACAGTGATAGGAATGTAGTTTAAATTGATTTGGACGCAGCTGGTTTCAATATATATATAAGCCGGCCGCGGTGGTCGAGGGGACTGAGGCGCTTCAGTCACGGTCTGCACGGCCACTACGGTCGGGGGTTCGAATCCCCCCTGGGGCATGGATATTTGATAAGTAGTTTGTAAGATTAGAGACTGATGATCCCGTAGTTAAGTCCCATAAGTTCTACAAACATTTGAACACACACACACACACACACACACACACACACACACACACACACATATATATATATATATATATATATATATATATATATATATATGCTCGGAAGGCCAAATAAAGAGAAAAAAACTGACAGTTGCAATGACACTAGCGCTCCTAGCGGTGGGCAAGACGCTAAGGAGTGACATTTGATTATAATTATTGTTGTACGTAATTAAGGAAACGGTTAGTAGTGATATTAGTTTATAACTGTTTTTGTACGTTATTGACGAAATAGTATAATTTTTGCGTTACAAGCATTAGCGAAACATCAGGAGACAAGCTTAATACGGAAAGTAAGGTAAGAACAGCCGAATTTAACTGATTCAGAGGTGTAATGAACATCTTCGTCATGAATAAATACTTACGAATACGATTAAATTTGCAGCTTATTCTGCTGAAAGTAAGTAGAATATAAATACAGGAGAACCATATATTTATATTAAGGTCTGTTCTTACAATGAACAGACGTTTCTTTTACGCCTATCAATTCGACGTGGAGTCTGATAATTCTCACATTTTTACACCTCACTCGTCTTTCTTATACATGTATATTCTTTTTAGTGTAATTAAATTAGCTTAAAAAGACATTTTTTATTATTCTTGCCGTTTGTGGTTCTGGTCATATGTGAAGTACACTAGCGGCAAAACACAAACAATATCTTCACTACCCGATAGCAATGGTAATACTACCGATGACAGTACTGCTAAGGCAGAATTACTAAACACAGCTTTCCGAAATTCGTTCACCAAAGAAGACGAAGTGAACACTCCAGTATTCAATCCAAGAACAGCTGCCAGCATGCGAAACTTAGAAGTAGATGTTCCTGGAGTGGTAAAACAACGTAAGTCACTAAACAAAAATAAATCTTCCGGGCCAGATTGTATACCAACTAGATTCCTGTCAGAGTATGCTGATGCAATAGCTCCGTACTTAGCTATAATTTACAACCGATCACTCAGCGAAAGATCTGTACCCAAAGACTGGAAAGTTGCCCAAGTGACTCCAATATTCAAGAAAGGCAATAGGAGTGATCCCCAAAATTACAGGCCTATCTCATTGACGTCGATTTGCAGTAGGATTTTGGAACATATACTTTGTTCGAATATTATGAACTACCTCGAAGAGAACGACCTATTAACCAGTAGTCAACACGGATTCAGAAAGTATCGCTCTTGCGAAACACAGCTTGCCCTTTATTCACGTGAAGTGTTAAGTGCCATCGACAAGGGATGTCAAATCGATTCCGTATTTCTGGATTTCCAGAAGGCTTTTGACACTGTACCCCACAAGCGGCTTCTAATGAAATTGCGTGCTTATGGAATATCTCCCCAATTGTGCGATTGGATTCACGATTTTCTATCAGAAAGAACACAGTTCGTTGTAATTGACGGTAAATCATCGAGTAAAACAGAAGTGACATCTGGCGTTCCACAGGGAAGCGTTATAGGTCCCCTACTCTTCCTCGATTTTATAAACGATTTACGAGACAATCTGAATAGCTCCCTTAGACTGTTCGCGGATGATGCTGTCGTTCATCGGTTAGTGAAGTCAACAGAGGATCAAAATCAACTGCAAAGCCATTTAGACAAAATTTCTACTTGGTGCGAAGATTGGCAATTGACACTAAATAAAGAACAGTGTGAAGTAATACACATGACCACTAAAAGAAATCCGCTGAACTTCAACTACACGATAAATCAGTCAAACCTTAAGGTCGTAAATTCTACCAAATACCTAGGAGTTACAATTACGAACAATTTTGACTAGAGAGAACACATAGGAAATATTGTGGGGAAGGCGAATCAAAGGTTACGTTTCATCGGCAGAACGCTTCGAAGATGCACCAGCTCCACCAAAGAGACTGCCTACATCACACTTGTGCGTCCTCTCCTGGAGTACTGTTGCCCCTTGTGGGACCCTCACCAGGTGGGACTGACGGAAGACATTGAGAAGGTTCAGAGAAGGGCAGCTCGTTTTGTTTTATCACGTTACGGGGTGGAAAGCGTCACGGAAATGTTGCACGAATTGGGGTGGAAATCATTAAAAGAAAGACGTTATTCGTTGCGGCGTGATCTGTTTGCGAAGTTTCAATCACCGACTTTTAGTTCTGAATGTGAAAATATTTTGCTAGCACCCACCTACTCAGGGAGACATGACCATCCCAATAAAATAAGAGAAATCAGATCGAAAACGGAACGATTTAGGTGTTCTTTCTTCCCGCGCGCTATTAGAGAATGGAACGGAAGAGAAAAGTTATGAAAGTGGTTAATGAACCATCTGCCAGACACTTAAATGTGATTTGCAGAGTATCTACGTAGATGTAGATGTAGATGTAGCAACAATTGTGAAATTGGGATCTTCTTTGTTGGAAAACAGTTTCGTTGCTTGTTCCGTTTTCTTGTCAAGTCTGTGACGTTTCTCCTTCAGCTACAGCTGTGGTGGCTGCCTTGGTACGTTAAATACTATAGTTATTCCATTCAATATGCGTTTCCTACGTCCCACCCTCACTGATTTTACCGGAACTGTAATGAGTAAACGTTATCGTTCCTCAGTAGATTATAGGTTACAAGATAATTGTAAATAAACTGCCCTGTAATGTACCGTTTCGTACCTTGTAACGGAGTATAGGAAACCCAAGAAAGGCAAATGTGAAGCTATTACTACGCTATTACGTATCTTTTATTACACTACATACTTTCCATAAGGTAACAAAGTAAATTAAAATTGCAATAAAGTTCCAGATTGCAATATTACAATACTTTATTCAATAGTGCTGCAGCTGCTTCCGTCATTCTCAAGCGCCTGCGCAATATAAGAATTACATTAATTACAAATCAAACTTATAACTTACGTCTACGATGTTTGGAATCATATGCTGACGTCTGGCATAACTGTTGCATAAACTATATGGAAATATTCACGTATTTAGTTGTTGTATACGGTTTTTAGCTGTCAGGTATTATGCAGCTTTTTACGCTAAAACGTTAAATGAAAGAAAACTTTTATATTTTGCGTAATTAACATCAGCTCTGCCAAAGATGTTTACATATATAGTAATCAACTAAGTTATCAGAGACTTTTTTAACGTTAACGTTGGTCAGAGAGGTTTATTTCGTTTTTTCCTCTGCTCATTTAGCATATCTTTGTTTTTGAGCCTTTTTCATCAAAAATCAAATGTTTGTATAGTCTATGGGACTTAACTACTGGGTCATCAGTCCCTAAACTTACAAACTACTTATGAACTAGCTAAGACGAAGGACGGCACAAATATCCATGCCCGAGGGGGGATTCGAACCCCCGACCGTAGTGGCCGTGCAGACCGTGAATGGAGCGCCTCAGTCCCCTCGGCCACCGCGGCCGGCCTTTTTTTCATCGATAAAGTCTATAAAATTAACCAGATAATTTTTATGTTTGAAATCAGTGTGTTCATTAAGTATTTCTTAATACTAAACCGAGCGAGGTGGTGCAGTGGTTACGCACTGGACTCGCATTCGGGAGGATGGTGGTTCAAATCCACCTCCCGCCATCCAGATTTAGGTTTTCCGTGATTGCCCAGGCATATGCCGGTATGGTTCCTTTCAAAGGGCACGGCCGATTTCCTTCCTCATCCTTACCCAAAAACTCCGAAGTAAGATCCGTCCCTAATGACCAAGCTGTCGACGGAACGTTAAACCCTAAGTATCCATCCATTCTTAATACTAAAGTGAGCTCTAATATGGAAATTAATTGTTTCCGGACATATGTCCACGCAACATACTTTCTTTGTTTGTGTGTGAGGAATGTTTCCTGAAAGTTTTGTCGTACCTTTTTGTAACACCCTGTATACCCTACCTCTTCTATTCTTCGCCCCCAGCCTATCCCTTCCTTCCCCTTCCTTTGTCCTCTCCTCCTCCCCTACCTTCACACCACTTCCTCTCACCCACACCATATCCATCTCCTCCCTCTCCTATCATCCCCTCTTTTTAAATCCACTTCATTCCCCCATACTCTGTCTCCTCCCCCTCTCTCTGGTCTTATTCTCTATTATTGCAATCGCAACGATTGGGAATAGAACTTAAAATGGACAGATAAATCAGTTGGAAACGGGCTATTTGACAGACCTTTGCAGCTGCTCTAACTGACACGTTAGTAGCTTCAACGGCCGGACTTATAATGCTTTTATTATACGAACAGGTCTAATTATAAACTCAGGCATAAAAACGACTTTCCTGTTTCATTTCAAAAATGACAGCACAGCTTAGCACGTTTTCTCGCAGCGAACAGAATAGAAATGCTTTTTATAACATGTTTATATCTTCTTCATAGGTTTTGACTCGAAAACAATATAATTGTGTCGTGATCTTACCTAATGATGTATAGGACAGGGGAAATACCCTCCGACTTCAAGAAGAATATTGTAATTCCAATTCCAAAGAAAGCAAGTGCAGAGAAGTGTGACAATTACAGAACTATCAGTTTAATAAGTCATGGGTGCAAAATACTAACACGAATTATTTACAGACGAATGAAAAAAACTAGTGGAATCCAACTTCGGGGAAGATCAGTTTCGATTTAGGATAAATGTAGGAACATGAGACGCAATACTCAAATTACGACGTATCTTAGAAGATAGCCAAAGGGAAGCCTACGTTTTTAGCGTTTGTCGATTTGGAGAAAGCTTTTGACAATGTCGACTGAAATATACTCTTCCAAATTCTGAAGGTATCAGCGGTAAAATATTGGGAGCGAAGAGTTATATTCAGCCTATACAAAAACCAGACAGCGGTTATTAGAGTCGAAGGGCAAGAAAGGAACGCAGAAGTTGGGAAGGGAGTAAGACAGGGTTGTAGCCTTTCCCCAATGTTGTTCAATCTGTACATTGAGCAGGCAGTGAAGGAATGAAAGGAGAAATTTGGAGAGGGCATTAAAGTGCAGGGAGAAGAAATAAAAACATTGCGGTTTGCCGATGACATAGTAATTCTGTCAGAGACCGCAAAAGATTGTGGAGAGCTGCATCAAACCAGTCTGCGGACTGAAGACCACCACAACAACAACTGTGTAAAACGTACGTTTTACGGACAGCACGAAGGGAAATCTGCTTATTTCTTCGCAATTTTTTATCAATACCAGAAGCCATAATTCCCTTGACTCTTTTTATTAATAATCTTCAAAAGTGAAAATCCAGAATCGTAAAGTACTACTTTACTTTATGACGACGGAACTCCTTCTAGAAATTTGACTGACATGGAAGCGGTTCAGAGGCGAGCAGCTAGGTTCGTTACCGGTAGGTTCCACCAATGTGCGAGTGTGACGGAAATGCTCCGGCAACTCAATTGGGGATTCTTTGTGGACGAATTCGGCTATGGCGAGTAGCCGTTTTCTTGTCAAGTAGGCTACCCTGGACAGGTTCGTGAGATTTCGTCACCGCATGTCCAGCAAAAACATTCCAGATCTTAATGCACATCCATATTCAGTAGTCAATCTTTATTTAAAACGTGCAACTGTGTAAACAGGTAAAATTCTCTAGTGGGTTTGGCGTAGCAAATGTCAGCAGACACCCCAAATAACATGTCGGTTCGAATCCGCCCAGAGGGACTGATGACGTAGCTGTTTGGTCCCATCCACCCATCAACCAAACCAACCAACCAACCAATCCGCTCGGCGGTTTAACGAAGGGGTTGGAGTGCCGGCCAGCCTGGATGTGGTTTTTAGGCGGTTTTCCACATCCGCCTAGGTGAATACCGGGCTGGTTCCCTGGCACATGTCGAGGGGATACCTTCGCGGAAGCAGTCTAGAGCGACTGACTACAAACGAATCTTCTATGTGTCTACAAGTGGAGCGCATTCATTGAAAATTGAATATTGTTACAAAAGCTTCTATTCTAGCAGTACTCTTAACAGTCATCGGTTTGCGACCTTCCTATCGGTTCTCACCAGTAAGACTTGGGCAATACATAACACAGGGTAGTAAAAGTTTATGGCTCGATGTCTCTGTTCATAGGGGTGAGCTATGTATGTCAGCTTCCATGACCTAAACAGCTACCCAATCTGTTTAAACAAGATCAAAACTCAATCTGTTGTTTATCCAGTCTACCAATATGCATATGATGACGTGAAAGTATATCTAAACAAACATAAATTAAACGTCTGTATGACCAACAAAATGGATTCTAAGGTAAAGAAGTAATTCTTTATAAATGGAGTTTATTACTCTTATTAGACTTTAAACGCGGAGGTGGTCCTACTTTAGACATCGGTAAACAACTAAATATTTCTCCAACTACTGTTCATGAGAGGCAAAAATAAGTATCACAAGCACTCGACAGTAAAAGTTCCAAATTATCACTCGTAAATTAAATGAAGTCCATCAAACTTTGCAGCTCCAAGTTAATCCGCGATAAAAGTATTTGTTATAAAACACAGTTCGTCATCACACGAGTGCACGCTTGCTGAATTATGACAGTTCGACAGCCCTACTACCGTGCTTAGTCTACCACTTTTCAAGCAGAGACTATATTCTGCAGTCCACACACGCCTACCTCTTCAAACCACAAGTTCGTATCGCGGCTTCAGACCGCCCAGCGCCACAGCCTTTCTCCACCGCTACGCCCAAGTTAAAGAGTCCCTTCACAAGCGTTCCAAAGCGAGCTCTCCCTGCTCCAAAAACTGTATCGTTCCGCGCATCCTAACGCCTCATCTTTAAAATACAATGTCCCTTCCAGAATATTATACATTTGGATATCACAGAATTAAATGCTTTGTCCACCTCCCTACAAGTGTTATTTACATTTAACAAACAAATATATATTTAACAATACTAAAAAACGGTTGATACTGAAGCTCTTTGCTATTAAGCTTGGCGGCTCACTGTTCAAATACACTGCGGCCGTCCAAATATAGTTAAAGAATTAGTATTTAATTTATCACGGCTTTTTATGCAAATATATTCAGTTCTTGTCCACAAATAGATATAAATTGTTTATATATAAATTATCTGCTGCATATTTACTATTTTTAGTCGGTCATGAAATATTGAAGTGGCAGTCTACATTATAAAAACGAACGTTACTAAGAATAATATTAAATGTAATGAAATACATATATAAATGTAATGCGCATTGCTGGGTTCATGTTTTGTGTTTCTGTGGTGGAATCTATGTTCTGACACAAGAATATTACTACCTCAATGTAAAGGCAAACAAGAGAGTAAAACAAAGTTTATTGGAAGAATACAGAAATAAGGTGATACGTCGTTTAAGATAGGTAGCGTGGTGCAATGCTGCCCATTTGCTTCTTAAATTGTTACTGATAAACACTACGTATCAATAATTGTAAATGTAAGTCTTATTATTATTGTAGACTGAAATTTGTCGGCTTTTTATCTGTAAGGGATATTGTAATTGTAACTACGGCGTTTGATTCTCTCAAGTCTCCTGAATCCGTTCTTATAATTACATTTGCCGTATGATCATTCCCTGATTTCATATGTATTTTTAGAATAATGTGTGAAGTACACACAGCTCGTTTTATCACGTTACGGGGGGGGGGGGGGGGGGAAGCGTCACGGAAACGTTGCAGGAATTGGGGTGGAAATCATTAAAAGAAAGACGTTATTCATTGCGGCGTGATCTGTTTGCGAAGTTTCAATCACCGACTTTTACTTCTGAATGTGAAAATATTTTGCTAGCACGTACATACTTAGGGAGACATGACCATCCCAATAAAATAAGAGAAATCAGATCGAAAACGGAACGATTTAGGTGTTCTTTCTTCCCGCGCACTATTAGAGAATGGAACGGTGTAGAAAAGTTTTGAAAGTGGTTAATGAACCCTCTGCCAGGCACTTGAATGTGATTTGCAGAGTATCTTTGTAGATGTAGATGAAAATGTGCCATATTTGGCGGATTTTGTATTTGTACTTCACTATTACCAATTAATTAGCGTTGTAGGCAAAATATTCTCAGGTATTGTTGAAAGGAGAGTGCGAGTATTAATTGAAGACAAGTTAGAAGAAAATCAGTGTGCTTTTATGCCTCTTAGAGGCTGTCAGGACCAGATCTTTAGCCTACGGCAGGTAATGGAAAAGTGCTATGAGTGGAACAGGGAATTGTATCTATGTTTCATAGATCTGGAAAAGGCTTATGACCGTGTTGCTAGGAGGAAGCTACTGTCAGTTCTACATGATTATGGTGTAGGAGGAAAACTTCTGCAGGCAATTAAAGGGCTCTACGTAGACTGTCAGGCAGCAGTTAGAGTAGATGGTAAATGAAGCTCATGGTTCAGGGTAGTTTCAGGGGTAAGGCAAGGCTGTAACCTGTCACCACTGTTGTTCATACTATTCATGGATCATATGTTGAAAACAGTAGACTGGCTGGGCGGGATTAAAACAGGTGAAAACAAAATAAGCAGTCTCGCATATGCGGATGACTTAGTTTTAATCACCGATTCGATTGAAAGGTTGCAAACTAATATGTCATAGCTCGATCAGAGGTGCAAGGATTATGATATGAAGATCAGCATCTCCAAAACGAAAGTAACGTCCGTGGGAAAGAGATTCAAACAGATTGTGTGCCAAATAGGAGGAATAAAGTTAGAACAGGTAGACAGTTTCAAGTACCTGGGATGTATTTTCTCACAGGATTGCAACATAGCGAAAGAACTAGAATCGAGGTGCAGCAAAGCTAATGCAGTGAGTGCTCAGCTAAGATCTACTGTCTTCTGCAAGAAGGAAGTCAGTACCAAGACTAAGTTAGCAGTGCACCGCTCTATCTTTCGACCAACTTTGTTGTATGGGAGTGAAAGTTGGGTGGATACAGGTTACCTTATTCATAAGGTAGAGGTTACAGATATGAAAGTAGCAAGAATGATTGCAGGCACTAATAGATGGGAACAATGGCATGAGGGTGTCCATAATGAGGAAATCAAAGAAAAACTGGGAATGAACACCATAAATGAAGCAGTTAGAGCGAGCAGACTGAGATGGTGGGGTCATGTCACACGCATGGGAGAAGCGATGTTACCTAAGAGACTCATGAGCTCGGCAGCGGAGGGTAAGAGGAGTCGAGGTAGACCAAGAAGAAAGTACTTAGATTCGGTGCAGAATGATTTTGAAGTGAAAGGCATAACATCAGACGAGGCATCAATGTTGGCATTGAATAGGGGATCATGGAGGAATTTTATTAGATGTACTATACTCCAGACTGAACGCTGAAAGGCATAATCAGTCTCTAATGATGATGATGATGATGATATTACCGAAGTGAGCAGCTTAAATGTGACGGCGCTTGAAAGACATTTGTAAAACACGTAAGGTATGTCGTAATTAAGTACGAAGAATTATGCCTACATATATAAGACCTTTACATTAATGAAAGTGACAACGGTCGTGGAAGCCGACGCCTACATTTAATACGTCATAGGTTTATTTCTAGAATGGCACAGATTACGTTTCTCGGCGCTCGTGGTTCGTGCTGGGTACGGACGAGTTGTAGTGGTCCCCGGTTTGAAAGCAGTTCGGCAGCCTGGTGTAGGATACGGCGCTGAGCCGACGTGTGCAGTTGAGCCGCTGCTGAGCGAACGGAACGGAACGGAACGCAACGTCGGCGCGTTGCGTCACCGCCGGCCGACTGGAACGGCAGACGTGACCGGTCGGCCGCCGCCGGCACGTGCAGACACCACCCTCCGCCACGCACTCCGGACCTACCGCACGGCAGCCAGTCCAGGGCTGCAGCTTCAGTAGTGGCAACACTGCTCTGCCACCACTGTGCGAACGAAGCTACTGCCGACGCTTACAGCACACGTAGCTCACATACCTACCCGAAGTCTTTGTAAGAAACATCGCACTGACGTGTTTTGCGGGCCACTTTAGATTTGTAGTTTTATGTTTTTGCAAACATTTTGGACCAAAATAATAATCTAAATAATAAAAAAATTAATTAATAAGGGTGTCCGAAACCCTTTTAGGGGAAAAAAATGTAGTGGTGGATTCCGAACCACTGACCTTCAGCGCCACAGTCCAACACATTGCCCACTAGGCTATTTTTATTTATTTATTTTATTATTATTATTATTATTTTTTTTTTTTTTCAATATCGCCTTCTTCGGCATCGGCTTCGATGCCTTTTAAAACAAATTGTACATATGTAAATGAAATTGGTGTCTCCTATCCTGGTACCATAAAATGTACAAGTGTAGGTTCCAGTTGTGCCGTACGATCTCCGCAGTACGGTGCCTTCAAAAATGTTCAAATGTTTGTACAGCTTATGGGACTTAACTACGGGGTCATCAGTCCCTAAACTTACAAACTACTTATGAACTACTTACGAACTAGGACGGCACAAACATCCATGCCCGAGGGGGGATTCGAACCCCCGACCGTAGTGGCCGTGTAGACCGTGACTGGAGCGCCTCAGTCTCCTCGGCCACCGCGGCCACGGTGCCTTCGAACCGAAGTCTGGGCACAGAGTTCGTCTTCTCGGAGTTCTAGGTTTCCGTCTCGTATCGGTCAACATTTTCTTCATTTTACCGAAGCCTGTATTTAATTATGTTAGTTTTTAGTTCCTCTGCTCTTAACTCTGAGGGTAGAACCCGCTGAGAGCTCCGTACTGTCAGTGGTCTCTGACTTTAGTGCCTACTGTGGTGTCGCACAAGTACAAAGTGCGCGCCACCTACTTTCGCCGTGCGCCGCCATGCACGCACGGCGCGGCGTTCTTACGACGTCAGCCACGAGCGCCCTCTGCTACAACTCCGCTCGTGGCCACCACTGAACGACATCGTTCACTTGGGACTGAGATAGCAACCAGTTAGGACCTTCGTAATCAGATAGGCACCAGTGAAGACTTGGCTATCGTATAGGCACTAGGAAGCAGTACTAGGCAGGCCTTTAGCTCAACTATGTATCTGCAGTACTCTGTAAAAGTTAAGTATTGTATAAATTCTGTTCAATATATATCTCGTTCTAATTTACTCTAGTGTTTCTAGTTTCTGGCTGCTCCCCTCCGTACCTGCACCAGCGTGCTATCTTTATTCCTGTGTCGGTCTCATTCCACTCGGCCACCGACACCTACGACGGAAACGAGACACAAAAGCGGCGACGAGGCTGGGACACAAAACTTACAGTTGGCTGAAAGCTACTGCTATTGGCGTGACCTTCTCTGCTTCAGAAATAAACATAAATAAATACATAAATGAAAAGTTTGTAGCAAAGAAATATTTCCTCTTCAATGTATACAGGAATAAAGGAACACTTCTCCAATGAAGAATATGATATTCCATATCACCTGGTACAAAACTCACTAATCTGAGTTAATGTAAGCTTGTCTGTTCTCACACGATTCGAGTATTCCAAAAATTGCCGGTAAACTGATAACAAACAATGAGCGAACGAACACAAATAATAGACGTCGCCAGTTGACACGTTGCCGCAACAGTGTTTTCTTAATAATGCGCTAGCCGATTACTACCGACGCAACAGCGAAAAGTTCTCAGAGGAAGAATAGAAAAGTAGCGTTTTGATGCAATAAGAAATTGACATTTATATAAAGTTGTTCATAATTACTAGAGAGGAGCCGGCCGGGAATGGCCGAGCGCACTGAGGCGTCTTGCCGTGGTGCGCGAGGCTGCTCCCGCCAGAGGTTCGAATCCCCCCTCTAGGGCATGGATGTTATGTTCGTCCTTAGTTTAAGTTACGTCAAGTTCGATGTAGATCGTCGCTACATGAGCATAGTACTTAAAAAAGCGTCGTAAAAAAAAAGTTAAGATGAAGGTTACATTGAAGCCCGGAGATGAGAGTGATTGTCCCGTAGACCCGGAGAATTCATTCCAAACCCGGGCACTCCGGGCGGCGCCCGGAGATCTGGCAACCATACGTGGAGGTTCGAGACATCCCTGGGGCATGGCTGTGTGTGTGTTTGTCCTTAGGTTAGTTTACCTAGGTTTAAGCAGTTTGTAAGCTACGGACTGACGACCACGCAGTTTGGTCAGATAGAATTACAAACACTTGAACATTTTGGACAATCGACGATGCGGCAGTGAATGATGTGAGTGAGCAGACCATTGATCAAGTCGTCCAAAATGACATGTGTGTGATGACACGACAGCTTCCTGACATGGTACAGTCACTAGGGTACAGAAAAATCTGTGCACGTTGGATGCCTAGATTATTGACAAGAGAAATGAAAAGGATGAGGAAAAATGAGGAGCAACTAATCAAAACGTACAATGTCCGTTGATTCAAATTTTTCAGGAGAAGCGAAGAACTTATATGTGCTACACTACTCAATAACAGTTTAAGCTAATTCCACAGTTAGATTCGTTTTGTGGTACTGAACTAGAATATACCTTGCAACAGATCTTTTTTTGGCCCACTTTAGGTTACGGCAGTAACACTAAAAATGGGCCTTCACGATCGTCTTTTGACAGCTCGAAGTTTAAATGAAAATAACGGCTTAACTATTCATCTGACACGAAAATTGAATAACCGAATTTGTAGAGGAGAAAATTCTCTACAACTTTGCTCTTTTTGGAAAGTCCAGGTTGGATTCGAAGTGTGGCAGTCGGAGGTGATGGTTGTATGACTGTGTTGTGTGCCTGTGTGATTGCGTGAGTGCTCTATTTCTGAAGAAGGCCATGGCCGATAGCTGAATGTGTTGTATGTGTGTGTCTTTTGTATGTGCCTGTCGCAGCTCGTCGCCACGTCTTTGCGGTGAGTTGTAAACTGTCCTATATATATATATATATATATATATATATATATATATATATATATATATATATATATATATCGTAGAGTTTCAAAGATATTTGCAAAAATAACGGCGAATTTTGGATGTCTGACTGTCCGTAACGTGTTTCCTGTTTTTAAGACAAACCGTTCAACCGATCAACACCAAATTTTACAGACATGATTGTAGGCCGCCAGAGACCAGAACCCTCCTTTTTTTCAAATTTTTCCGTAGTAATACCTAAAAAAGCCGTTTGTAATATAATTGTTATTGCAAACGAACCGTTCATCTGACACGAAAATTGAATAACCTAATTGGTAGGAGGACAAAATTCTCTACAACTTAGCTCCCTTATGTTTCTTTCTTATCTCGTATCGTTTGACACATATTTGCAAAAATAACGGAGATTTGACACCCTCCATTGAATTAACGAAAACCAGCCGTTAGGAGATGTCACGTGACATTCCTCGCTATTTGATGATTTTCTTATTGTAACTTACGCGTTGTCATTTCAAAGCAACGGCATACTCAGTAATTAACAAAAACACATCGTTTCTTCGTACGATAAATGATAGTCTAATGTCTACAAATGGCATATTAACATCAGTGAACAACGGCCATCAATAGTATGAGATTAAAGTATCGTTTTTTTTTGTTTTTTTTTTTTTTTTATTTATAGCCGAAGCGTAGTGGGCAAGGTGCTGGACCGTGACGCGAAAGGTCGGTGGTTCGAAACCCGCCACTACCTAATTCTTTTTCCTGAAGGCACTCTTATTAATTAATTTATTATTATTTAGATTATTATTTTGGCCCAAAATGTTTGCAAAAACTTTTAAAACGACAAAACTAAAGGAAGCCGTAAAACTCGTCAGTGCGATTTTTTTTTTTAAGTTACGTTACAAAATCCATTTATAGTTATTACAATATACGTTTTGATACGTCACATAGGACACTACACGTTTTGATGCGTTTTTAGTAATACACCTTCATTACTTCACATTAATTTTTATATTCGAAAATGTTATGTTATATTAGAAATTCGCTCTTCATGTGTGTTGTATCATTTATAATAAAATAAGATTAATATTTTCTTCAAGGAATGCTAAAGAGCTTTACATTACTGTGAAAAACTGGATCAACACAACATTCTGTTAAAGGCAGAATATTATAGGGTACAGTAAATTTTCTACATTTTGTCCATTGTAGTTTCTTCGTGTAAGCGGCTGCACAGAACTTCTAAAGCCGACACGAAGAAATTAAGTGTTGTTGTTGTTGTTGTTGTTTCTTCCAGTGTTTGCCGAATCTGGAGATTTGCCTGATTTCATTTTCCATTTCTCGTTTTGTTTTCTTCTTCATTTTTTTTCCTTGTCCCACGATCTATACCATCCTTCCCAACAACCACACATTCTTTTTCTAAATCCATCGGGAGCAATACACACAAACCACAACACTATACTGCCTCTGTGCACTGCTAACAATGACGGTTTGGCTCAAGTAGTGTCAAACGATGCGAGAAGACGACAATGACATAGGCTATAACACTTTGAAGTATTTTAAGCCCTGACACATGTTGAACTCACCAGTATTGCCAGATTGGAGGAAAGGAAAGCAAAATTAAAACTTAAATGGTGGACGTTATACGGTCTGATTCATTCAGTGATGTGGACAATATACGATTGGTTTTAACCATGCATTTTCAACATACTATATTAGTGTTAAAATATACAAATAGATTAAATATGAATGCAAGATATAAAGTCACTTACTTTGGCTCAGAAAGGTGTCCAATATTCAGCAGTACACATTTTCAATAACATGCCAGCAGCCATAAAAAAATTTAACTCACTATAAAGTACAGTTTGAAAGAGTCTAAAGGATTTTTTGGTGGCCAACTCCTTCTACTCCATTGATGAATTTCTTACAGAAGTGATTGATTGTAACTTTTTGTATATAACATTCACAAATATGAATATTGTGTTCAGTTTGGCTTCAGTATAAGTTTTGTGCAGTAATGTAATCATTGTAAAACAGTGAAAAAAAAAGTAAGTAATTGCTAAGAATTTTAATATGCACCTAGTAAATTAGTAAGTATTAATAAGTTTTGTGTCCTTTAAAATGTAAATATTTTTAAAATAATTGTTTTTCCTGACCAATTCCATATCCACAAGGGCAATTGCATTTGGGGTCTGTGGAAGGTACATTAATACATATGCTCTCTTTTTGTAAGTATATATTGTGTATTTTGTTCTGACATGTTCTACATCCAAGAGGTTTCCCTCAATTCGGATCTACTGGAGCGAAAAGTACCTCTAATCTAATCTAATCTAAGAACGTATAGAGCACATAAAATACCACCGAAAACCATATCAAAGTCAATTTTGTGCTGTAGTGGACAAGCCGGTCGCGGTGGCCGAGGGGACTGAGGCGCTCCAGTCACGGTCTGCACAGCCACTATGGTCGCGGGTTCTAATCCCCCCTCGGGCATGGATATTTGTGCCGTCCTAGTTCGTAAGTAGTTCATAAGTAGTTTGTAAATTTAGGGACTGATGACCCCGTAGTTAAGTCCCATAAGCTATACAAACATTTGAACATTTTTCCTTTTGAATCTGCTTGCTATATTCGTCCCTCGATCTCCCTCAACGATTTTTTACCCCACACTTCCTTCTAATGCTAATTTGACAAGTCCTTGATGTCTCAGAATGTGTCCAACAAATCCATTCCTTCTCTTAGTCAGGATATGCCAGAAACTTCTTTTCTGCCCAATTCAGTTAAGCACCTCCTCATTAGTTACGTGATCTACCCTTCTAATTTTCATCATTCGTGTGTAGCTCCACATTTCATAACCTTGTATCATCTTTTTATCTGAACTCCTTATCGTCCACGTTTCACTCCCATACAATGCTACACTCCAGACAAATGCTTTCAGAAAGTACTTCCTAACATTAAAAAAAAAAATGTTCAAATGTTTGTAAATCTTATGGGACTTAACTATGGGGTCATCAGTCCCTAAGCTTACAAACTACTTATGAACTACTTACGAAGTAGGACGGCACAAATATCCATGCCCAAGGAGGGATTCGAACCCCCGACCGTAGTGGCCGTGCAGACCGTGACTGAAGCGCCTCAGTCCCCTCGGCCACCACGGCCGGCCTCGGCAACGTCTGTACCCAAAACGCGTCATGTAGAGTGATTAGTTTGTTAGATAGTGGCTTGTTGTATAGTAAGCAATTAGATGGAATTGATATTGAACTGTAATGTGATGGGTTCTTTCTGCGTCACTGTATGTCACAAGTCAACAATAGTTTCTAACTTTTCAATTTTTTTTCCATTTTTCGTTAATAGGGGACAGCCACATATATACGGATTATTTTCCTAAATATATGGTTCGGTGTTTCGGGAAGGAATTTGGATAAAGCGGCCAACTAGAGAGATGTACAAAAACATGGAAACAATAACGGCACCATCAGAAAGAGAAGGGTGAAATTTTATGGAGATATCAGCAGGACGAATGAAACCAGGCTCACAAGGTAAATATTTGAGATAGCAAACAAGAGCAAAAACAAGACGAAGTGGATCACTGAAACAGAAGAGGATATTAAAGAACTGGGAATCACACAAGACAACATAAACAATAGAGAACTGTTCAGGAACATTATAAAGAAACATAAACAAGAACACACGGAGAACAGAACAGGAAATAAGTGGTCAGAAGAACGCAAGAGAGAACACAGTGAACGCATGAAGGCAATTTGGGAAGAACGAAGGAAGAAGAAGAAGTCATAATTACTCAAGTTCAGTCGGTCTCTTTAAAGGGAATAATCGACAAAATTAATAATAATTTTGTATAGGATGTGGGACCGTCTTTTGCAACTGTAAATTAGTCTACTTTAGACCAGACGCGTTTCGCTTTATTTTAAAGCATCTTCTGTGGTCAGCTGTACAATAAATGGTTTGTATTACATTATTTGTTTTAGTTATTACGACATTCGATCTGTAACAGTTCTCATGTAATTGGGTCATTCTGAATAAATTGGACTATTAATATTACTCACGAATTTTTTGTGTTTTTATCTTCATGTGTGGTTTGTAGCACCTTGTCACTTGCTGTCACTGCTTATATTTACACTATTTTACACTTTTTACAGTAACATTTCTACGCAAGTTTTTGAAACATAACCATTTTCTGTGGCCTGACAGGCTCTGTATGTCGATTGTTTTGTTTGTCTTTTGTCTGTGTGTGTGTTCTTTTCTTTCAAGTTCTTTGGTTCGTGCTGTGAGATGTGTTTTTGTTTCGTTTCTGTCGAAATAGGCGTCTGCTATCAACCTTGTGTGTGATGTTCTGACTGTATTGTGTGTTTATAAATATGATTTTGGTTCAACTAGCGTCTTTCTGTGTGTGTGTGTGTGTGTGTGTGTGTGTGTGTGTGTGTGTGTGTGTGAGTGAGAGAGAGATATTCCGATTTTTCTGTATGTGTTACTGTGTGGGTAGGGATTTTGTTTTTGTTGTCTTATGTGGTCGTATTATGTGGTGATTTTTCGGGTGGAGGAGGTTTGTCTTTGTCTACAATGTGTTTTATTAGTTTAAATAATGTTTGGTTGCTGATGTTCACTTGGTCATTTAATACGTGTTTCTTTTCTATTAATGCTTTTTGAATTTGGAAATTCTCTTGGAGGGTCAGGAGGTGTTTTTTATTGCTAAATCTGACTATTTGCATGTCGGTTTCTATGGTGGTGGGATAGTGGTTTTCTTGCCTAAGGTGTTCTGCAAATGTTGAATGGCTGTTGCCATATTTCCATGATCGTCTGTGTTCTTTATATCTTGTTTCAAATGTCCTGCTGGTCTGGCCTAAGTATATTATGTTTTTATCATCATGTGTGGTTTGTAGCACCTTGTCACTTGCTGTCACTGCTTATTCGTGAGTAATATTAATAGTCCAATTTATTCAGAATGACCCAATTACATGAGAACTGTTACAGATCGAATTTCGTAATAACTAAAACAAATAATGTAATACAAACCATTTATTGTACAGCTGACCACTGAAGATGCTTTAAAATAAAGCGAAACGCGTCTGGTCTAAAGTAGACTAATTTACAGTTGCAAAAGGCGGTCCCACATCCTGTACAAAATTGTATAACTGCAACTGCGGAAGACAAGGCCAAAAAACCGAAGAAATATGTTAATAATAATAATAAACAGACATTGGGATTGTTTGAGGAACGATCTTTAAACATGTTAATAGAGTAGAGCAAATACTGACCTAGTGTCGTGTGTTACTTTACGAGAAAATGAGCGTATTTCGTTAGTATTTGAGTCCAACTTTTCCGCAAAACGACGAAAGAAATGTAAAGTTTTCACCGATTAGATGCAAGTTAAGGTCTCTGAGATGGCAGTATCGGAGAGTAGGGCAGACGGACGATTGCGTTGACACCGGCGCTGAATACCGCTCGGTCGTCCCTCTCCTCCCGAGACCTGTCGTGCAGCGTTCGCCGTTGCGCCAGACACCAGGAAGTGCTGCCAACATTGCAACAGCCCGCCCGGTCAGCACTGGCTGACCCTCTTTTGTTTCTGCTGTCCGCGCAAGCGCCGAACCATTATCACGTGGCCTACTGGTTGTAGCTGGTCCGCCAATGGGGACGACAATAGCGCGTTACAAAATCTATCGAAAAGTGCATTTTAAACAAAACACGTAAAGTACGAGGAGTGTTCATAAACGTCTCAACAACCTACAGCACGGACATGCCACCCTGGAACTTCCAGCTAATTGGTCAGAAAAAAAAAAATGTTTAAAAGGGAACGGATTCAACTCGGATGACGAACTGAAGGAGACCGATTAATTCTGCGAATAGGGAATCCTTCGCCTCGTTGAACAGTGGAATAGTTGTGGTCAGGCCTCTGTCGAGTGTTGTTGCGGTCTTCAGTCCGCAGACTGGTTTGACGCAGCTCTCCACGCTACCCTGTCCTGTGCAAGTCTCTTCATCTGAGAATACGATCAACAACCTTCATCCTTTTGAATCTGCTTACTGTATTCGTCCCTCGGTCTCCCTCTACGATTTTTACCCCACACGCTTCCTTCTAATGCTAAGTTGACAATTCCTTGATGTCTCAGAATAACCAACCAATCTATCCCTTCTCTTAGTCAGGATATGCCAGAAACTCCTTTTCTCTCCAATTCGGTTAAGCACCTCCTCATTAGTTACGTGATCTACCCATCTAATTTTCATCATTCGTCTGTAGCACCACATTTCAAAAGCTTCTATCATCTTTTTATCTCAATTCCTTATCGTCCACGTTTCACTCCCGTACAATGCTACACTCCAGACAAATGCTTTCAGAAAGGACTTCCTAACATTTATATTAATACTGGATGACAACAAGTTTCGCTTCTTTAGAAACGCTTTTCTTCCCAAAGCCATTCTGCATTTTATATCTTCTTTACTTCGGCTATCAGAAGTAATCTTGCTACCCAAATAAAGAAATTCATCTACTACTTTTATTGTCTCATTATCTAATCAAATTCCTTCAGCATCGCCTGATTTTCTGACATTACATTCCATTACCTTCGTTTTACTCTTGTTAATGTTCATCTTATATCTTCCTTTCAAGACACTATGTCATCGGCAAACCAAAATGCTTTTATTTCTTCTTCCTGCACTTTAATGCCCTCTCCAAATTTTTCCTTCCATTCCTTCACTGCCTGGTCAATTGTACAGATTCAACAGTATTGGGGAAAGGCTACAACCCTGTCTTACTCCCTTCCCAACCTCTGCGTCCCTTTCTTGCCCTTCGACTCTAATAACCGCTGTCTGTTTTATGTATAGGTTGAATATAACTCTTCGCTCTCTATGTTTTACCCCTGCTACCTTCAGAATTTGGAAGAGTGTCTTCCAGCCGACATTGTCAAAAGCTTTCTCCCAATCGAGAAACGCTAAAAACGTAGGTTTCCCTTTCCTTAGCCTATCTTCTAAGGTAAGTCGTAATGTGGGTATTGCCTCCCGTGTTGCTACATTTCTCCTAAATCCAAACTGATCTTCCCCGAGGTCGGATTCCACAAGTTTTTCCATTCGTCTGTTTAGACTTTAGTTATGTCCGCTTAGTTGCGTGTAATATATTCTTGATGCAATGCAACATAATTTCAAGCGCCCACAATGGCGTCAGCGGCCGACTGCGAACAGCGGACAAATTGAAGAGCGCCTCGGCGGCCATTGTGATGGCAAACTTCCGCGACAACTTTAAATGTGCGAGAAACTCTTTTGATTAGAGGGTGTATTCATTCGAGTTATGTGGCTAAAACTATATCTCATTTAAATATATAACTGCAGAACAGCTCCAGACTCCTTGAATATACAGCAACTATCTGTTGTGTGTAAATTTATTACATATACCAACAGCGTTTTCTCTTCCTAACGAAACCGAACTATAACATGTATTTCTTTAGCGTTATAAGTGCAGCATATGAACGGAGTTTATCGTCAGACACGATTTTTTGGCACTTTCTCAGTATATTCTACGATTGCGAAAGTTTTGTACTAACATTAATTTCTGGAGAGTTTCACACTTAACGTCTTTCCTTTATTTCTGTATTCTCTAATGTTTAGATATTTCATAGCATCGAAAAATCAAACAGGGCTGCCTGAAACAGCTAATGTTAAAAATCGAAAATCGATTGTGAAAGTGAAATATGCTATCAGACACATTAACTGTAAAATAGCTTCTTACGTTGTGAATACAGCAATCAGCCACTACCAGATTCTTTTACGAACACGAAGCATCCCACAACTTGCTGTAAGCCAAATACCTTACAGTAGCGTCAACTGCTCAAAAGTTAACAACTACTGTCAGAGGGTTCAACTTCACAAACTGCATCCAGTCTGGCTATGTGTCATTCATATATGGAAACATACACAGTTCTGCAAATCCCTTTCAGTTCTTATATGTAAGGCAGATTACATTTAAATTCTGTGTTACAAGCTGCTAATATTAATTTCATAAACAAAAATTCGAACTGCATTGAGGCATCTGATCTCGTGTCCCCAGTAGTTATGTTACACAATCATAAAATGAAACTTTTTGAACTTGCTGTCCACCAGTACTGCTCGGTTTTAAGAGCTGCCTGTATTGTAAAAGCCTGCTATTTATTTCATTCAATCCTATATTGTCTTGACTAACAGCCTATTAAGGAAGAGTAACTAACTCTGAACACAAGTAGTAGGGCTACTTGTATTCCTGACAAATATAAATGGCAGACAGTATTCGACATTTTTATTGCTTTCTTACATTGATTTATGTATTTAAACGCTGAGAAGCTCTTCACCATCGTGTTTCATGTACACTGCAATAGTCAAACAGAACAGGCCTGAGTATCAGTTGCGTATATATCCCACAGTACGAATTTAATACACTATTTACCTGCTAACACCACTGGTTATTTTTTACGAGGTCGTTGCATAATTAAAAAAAAATGCTAAGCAGTCTATAGGTAACTTTCCCCGGCCTAATTTGATTGGTTGGACAGTTTTAAGTATTAGTTTCTGTTTGCGCCATTCTTGTATCCCTTTCTCGTGCGCTCAGTTTAAAAAAAAATGGAGACCACGCATCTTCTTGCATCATACCCTTAAACGAGTTCCACAATTTGAATATCTCGGTGAAACGATTCAGAAAAATAAAATCGAAACGAAAGATAATGAAATCTGATGCCAAAATATGGACACTGTGTACGGACTTACCCGAAGTATTTGCAATAACAAATGTATCTACAACCATACGATACTAAGACACTGCAATAGAGTAGTTAAACCTATAAGGCCTTTACGCATCAGGAACAATAATATTTTAAATATGAAAATATGTTTGTGAAGCTTATGGGACTTAACTACGAGGTCATAAGTCCCTAAACTTACAAACTAATTATTAGCTATCTTATACTAAGGACGGCACAAATATCCATACCCGAGGGGGGATTCGAACCCGCGACCGTAGTGGCTGTGCAGACCGTAACTGGAGCGCCTCAGTCCCCTCGGCCACCGCGGCCGGCTTGAATATGTTTGTAAGTTTAGGGACTTATGACCCCGTAGTTAAGTCCCATAAGCTTCCCAAACATATTTTCATATTTAAAATATTATTGTTTTCGAGCAGTGATTCACATGCGTGCTGCTTCTGCGCAGGGGACGACAGCAGCGAAAGAAGACACCAGGTAGTGAGCAGAAACTCTTGTCTTCATACCCTGACGAGGTACGAAGCAAGTAGAAACATCGCATCGGCACCAAGTGTCTTGCTAACAGGACCGAGGGTGAAAGAAGGGAAAAAGTTATAAACTTACGATTCATTTTAAAATAATTATCTTTCTCAAACGATAAAGACATTAACCCCATCTTTTTCTCTTTTTTTCCCACTGTCTTACGCACTGACATTATTAAATGCATATTAAGATTGTATGGATACATCAAAGGAATGAATCCTTGGGCAATATACAGGGTGTTACAAAAAGGTACGTCCAAACTTTCAGGAAACATTCCTCACACACAAAGAAAGAAGATATGTTATGTCGACATGTGTCCGGAAACGCCTTATTTCCATGTTAGAGCTCATTTTAGTATTTCTCTTTACATGTATATTGAAATAATTCGTGCACGCAATTGTCATAATACCCAGTTGTTTCGTTAGTACGTACGTACTTCTTCGATTCACCGCCAGTTGGCCCAATTGAAGGAAGGTAATGTTGACTTCAGTGCTTGTGTTGACATGCGACTCGTTGCTCTACAGTACTAGCATCAAGCACATCAGTACGTAGCATCAACTGGTTAGTGTTAATCACGAACGTGGTTTTGCAGTCAGTGCAATGTTTACAAACAACAGTTGGCAGATGTCCATTTGATGTATGGATTAGCACGGGGCAATAGCCGTGGCGCGGTACGTTTGTGTCGAGACAGATTTCCAGAACGAAGGTGTCCCGACAGGAGGACGTTCCAAGCAATTGATCGGCGTCTTAGGGAGCGCGGAACATTCCAGCCTGTGACTCGCGACTGGGGAAGACCTAGAACGACGAGGACACCTGCAATGGACGAGGCAATTCTTCGTGCAGTTGACGATAACCCTAATGTCAGCGTCAGAGAAGTTGCTGCTGTACAGGGTAACGTTGAGCACGTCACTGTATGGAGAGTGCTACGGGAGAACCAGTTGTTTCCGTACCATGTACAGCGTGTGCAGGCACTATCAGCAGCTGATTGGCCTCCACGGGTACACTTCTGCGAACGGTTCATCCAACAATGTGGCACTCCCGATTTCAGTGGAAATGTTCTATTTACGTATGAGGCTCCATTTTAAAGTGATCAGATTGTAAATTTTCACAATCAACATGCGTGGGCAGACGAGAATCCGCACGCAATTGTGCAATCACGTCATCGACACAGATTTTCTGTGAACGTTTGGGGAGGAATTGTTGGTGATGTCTTGATTGGGCCTCATGTTCTTCCACCTACGCTCACTGGAGCACGTTATCGTGATTTCATACGGGGTACTCTACCTGTGCTGCTAGAACATGTGCCTTTACAAGTACGACACAACATGTGGTTCATGCACGATGGAGCTCCTGCACATTTCAGTCGACGTGTTCGTACGCTTCTCGACAACAGATTCGGTGACCGATGGATTGGTAGAGGCGGACCAATTCCGTGGCCTCCACGCTCTCCTGACCTCAACCCTCTGGACTTTCATTTATGGGGGCATCTGAAAGATCTCGTGTACGCAACCCCGGTACCAAATGTAGAGACTCTTGGTGCTCGTATTGTGGACGGCTGTGATACAATACGCCATTCTCCAGGGCTGCATCAGCGCATCAGGGATTCCGTGCGACGGAGGGTGGATGCGTGTATCCTCGCTAACGGAGGACATTTTGAACATTTCCTGTAACAAAGTGTTTGAAGTCACGCTGGTACGTTCTGTTGCTGTGAATTTCCATTCCATGATTAATGTGATTTGAAGAGAAGTAATAAAACGAGCTCTAACATATTTCTTCAAACCGTCTTGATTGCAAATGTGTTTATTAATTAATGACGCGTTTCGCCCTTTAGCAGGGCATCTTCAGATTATCTGTGTGACAGAATTTACACAAAATTACAAGGCGGAATTACAAACGGTTATAATGGTACATGGGCTTATTTTGTGTTACGAAGACAGTGTAAATGGTAAACAAAGCTTACAATGCGCTCTCCGTGGTGTGACACCGTAAGTTGTTATTGCGGTGTTTCTATTTCTTGGAATGTTTTTTGGTTTTCCTTGTGGCCCTACAAATGATCGGGTAACCACGTATTACAGTTGGAACATACTCGGTAAAGATGTGAGAAACATAGAACCGATTTTTAAGATTACCTTAATAGAAGCGGTGATCTCTGGTGACACAAGATAAGGCCATGTTTACAATTGCGCTCACGGGCGTGGTGTGCTGCTCCGCCGACTTGTACAGGCTGACTGAGGGAGTGTGACAGGGTAGGGAGTGACATAGGGAGGTTTATAATTTATGTTGGTATTTGTAAATGAGAGGAATTTTATTTGAACAGAGACATCATAATATCCAGGAATGTTTGATCTTTGAATGCCAACTGATCGTTTAGGAGATGTGGGTGTCGAAAGTAAGCGCGCTTCGCTATCTCAAACTCTTCCAGTAAATTTAGCTTACGCCCCATCTGCGCTGTATGTAAGATTTGCATGTTGTCAATGGTAGGATGTTGACGATCGGATGCTTTAGTGTGTTCTGCAAAAGGGGAATGTTTTTCTTTTGAGTTGGCCTTTTTTTGTAAGAAGGTGCTCAGTAAAACGTACTTTAAAGGTCCTGCCTGTCTGTCCTATATATTCAGCTGGGCATTCGGGACATTGTAGTTTGTAGACTCCTGAGGAAAGGTATCTGTCCGTATTGGTTTGTTCGTTGTGTGGGAGAATTTGCTGTATGCTCAAAGGGCTACTAAATACGACTTGTACATTTGTGCCACGAAAGAGTTTAGCCAGGTCATAAGAAAAATATCCCATGAAAGGAATGGGGATACGTATAACTCCATTGTCAGGTGTTACCGAGCGAAGGTGTGGTACATCTTTAGAACGTTTTTTATTGTACATTTTGCGAACCAAGGACGGGTTGTAACCATTCATTTCGGCGATGTATTCCAGATTATCTATTTCTTTATTGACGGAAGTTTCAGAGAGGGGAATCTCAAAAATTCTGTTAATCATTGATTTAAAAAAGCTCATTTTGTACTGCCGTCGATGGCATGAAGATGCATGTATGACTGAGTCACTTGTGGTCGGTTTCCTGTAGATTTGGAATACCACTTTGTTTTCAGCTAACTGTAACTGTAGGTCCAAAAAATTTAAGACACTGGAGGAGTTCGTTATATCATGTGTAAAGGTTAGTTTGGGGTGTAAGTTGTTGAATTCATAAACTAGAACAGTTACATCAGCTAGGGTGCCATTGAAAATAATCAGGATGTCATCGACATATCTCTTATAGAAGAGTATTTTTCTGCTTATTGGAGTTTTTTGTTGGAAGTATTGAGATTCAATGTGATTGACAAATATATCGGCAAGGAAACCTGACAGACAACTACCCATGGCTAAACCGTTTGTTTATAAAAGGAGTTGTTAAAAGAAAAGTAGTTGTATCTGGTAAGTAGTCGTAATAGTGACACAATTTCAGCAATTTCGTCTGGAAGAAGGTTTTCTTTCATGGAGAGGTTTTGCTGGATGATGTCGATGGTTTGTTCAAGAGGTACATTGGTATATAAATTTTTTATGTCCAATGACAAGAGGTAGCAACCATCCGGAAACATTTGGTTATGCAATACATCCACTAATTGTTTTCTATTGCGCAAAGTAAAACTTTCTTCAGGGAATAGTAGCTTCTTCAACAAACGTAGCCCTTTGAGCATACAGCAAATTCTCCCACACAACGAACAAACCAATAAGGACAGATACCTTTCCTCAGGTGTCTACAAACTACAATGTCCCGAATGCCCAGCTGAATATATAGGACAGACAGGCAGGACCTTTAAAGTACGTTTTACTGAGCACCTTCTTACATAAAAAGGCCAACTCAAAAACATTCGCCTTTTGCAGAACACACTAAAGCATCCGATCATCAACATCCTACCATTGACAACATGCAAATCTTACATATAGCACAGAAGGGTCGTAAGCTAAATTTACTGGAAGAGTTTGAGATAGCGAAGCGCGCTTACTTTGGACATCCACACCTCCTAAACGATCAGTTGGCAAGCAAAGATCAAACATTCCTGGATATTATGATGTCTCTGTTCAAATAAAATTCCTCTCATTTACAAATACCAACATAAATTATAAACCTCCCTTTGGTTAAATTTGTACTCAGATAGCTAGATTTCAGCCGTCCCGTCTTATACACCGGCTCCCTACGTCACTCCCTACCCTGTCACACTCCCTCAGTCAGTCGGCGGAGCAGCACACCACGCCCGTGAGCGCAATTGTAAACATGGGCTTATCTTGTGTCGTCAGGGACCACCGCTTCTACTAAGGTAATCTTAAAAATCGGTTTCATGTTTCTCACATCTTTACCGAGTATGTTCCAACTGTAATTCGTGGTTACCCGATCATTTGTAGGGCCACAAGGAAACCCCCAAAAACCATTCCAGAAAAATAGAAACACCGCAATAACAACTTACGGTGTCACACCACGGAGAGCGCATTGTAAGCTTTGTTTACCATTTACACTGTCTTCGTAACACAAAATAAGCCCATGTACCATTATAACCGTTTGTAATTCCGCCTTGTAATTTTGTGTAAATTCTGTCACACAGATAATCTAAAGATGCCCTGCTAAAGGGCGAAACGCGTCATTAATTAATAAATAAATTTGCAATCAAGACGGTTTGAAGGAATATTTATTCTAACTGATTGCTGTTGTACACCATGGATTGGAAATCATTTTATACGAGCTCTAACATGGAAATTAAGCGTTTCCGGACACATGTCCACATAACATATTTTCCTTATTTGTGTGTGAGGCATGTTTCCTGAAAGTTTGGCCGTACCTTTTTGTAACACCCTGTATAATAATCAGCTCAGTAAAAAATAATATCACTATGCAAACGGACTCGAAAACCAGGAAGAGACACGCTTTCCTGCAACAGAGAGTATTTAGAAATGGTGAAATTTGCAAATAGCACTTTGTAAAGTGCGTTTCATACCAACCATCCGTCAGCAGACAATGAGCCAAAGTAAATGCATTTGTATTCTGCAAATGATTTTAAATTTGATATTTGTAATAAAATCTTTGTATTTGTATATAATTTGTCTGTTTTGGTCCCCTTTAGGTTACGGTAGTAACACTAAAAGTGGGCCTTTGCGATCGTCTTTTGACAGTTCGAAATTTAAATGAAATTAACGGATTAACGCTGCATCTGACGCGAAAATTGAATACCCCAATTTGTAGAGGGGAAAACTATCTACAACTTTGCTGTCTTATGTTTTTTTCATATGTAGTATCGTTTCAGAGATTTGTTAAAAAATAACGACGATTTTGAGATGTATGTCTGTCTATCTGTCTGTTCGTAACGTGTTCCCTGTTTTTAAGACGAACCGTTCAACCGACAGCACCAAATTTTACAGACATAACTGTAGGCCGCCAGAGATCGGAATCTCCCTTTATTAGGACAAATAATACGGTAGTAATACCAAAAAAAGCCGTTTGTAATATAATTGTAAATTGCAAACGAACCGTTCATCTGACACGAAAATTGAAAAACCTAATTGGTAGAGAACCTAAGTGGTAGAGGGGAAAATTCTCTACAACTTCGCTCTATTATGTTTTCTTCATATCTTTCATCGTTGCAGAGAGATTTGCAAAAATAACGGCGATTTGACGATGTCTGTCTGTCTGGCTGTAACGTGTTCCCACATTTTAGGTGGAACCGTTCAACCGATCGGCACCAAATTTTACAGACATAATTTTTGGCTGCCAGAGCAGAACCTCGCTTTTTGAAATATTTCAGACAAGAAATACGTTAGTAATACAAAAAAGCCGTTTGTAATGTAATTGTAATTGCAAATAAAGCGTTCGTCTGACGCGAAAATTGAATAAACGAATTTGTAGAGGAGAAAATTCCCTACAACTTTGTTACCTTATGTATGTATATCGCTTGAGAGATATTTGCAAAAATAACGGAGTTTTGACACCGTCCATTGAATTAACGAAAACCAGCCGTTCGCAGATGTCACGTGACATTTCTCGCCCAGAACTCACTCTGGCACACGCCATCTTGCGTTGCGTATTTGATGATTTTCTTATTATAACTTACACATTGTCATTTCAAAGGAATGGCGCAATAAAGATTTAACAAAAACACGTCGTTCTTCGTACGATGAATGATAATCTAGTGTCTAGAATGCCACATTAGCATCAGTGAACAACAGCCATCAATAGTATGAGATTAAAGACCGCAGCTCCTAACTGTTACGTCTTGTGTAGTGGGCAATGCGTTGCAGTGTGATGGTGAAGGTCAGTGGTTGGAAACCTGTCACTACCGATTTTTTCTTCCTACGTGGGTTTCAGACACTCTTATTAATTAATTTTTTATTATTTAAATTATTATTTTGGTCCAAGATGTTTGCAAAAAGTTATAAAACTACAAATCTAAAGTGGGCCGTAAAACACGTCAGTGCGGTTTTATGTCTTGTTCCTTGTCACAGTGTTGACGTTATTCCTTAAGAACTGTACAAATAGGGGCAGAGGTTGCGCACTCGATAAGTGTTTTTGTTAATTCTTCAGTGCGCCATTGCTTTGAAATGACAACGTGTAAGTTACAATAAGAAAATCATCAAATACGCAACGCAAGATGGCGTATGCCAGAGAGAGTTCTGGGCGAGGAATGTCACGTGACATCTGCGAACGGCTGGTTTTCGTTAATTCAGTGGAGGGTGTCAAAACTCCGTTATTTTTGCAAATATCTGTCAAACGATACGAGATATGAAAAAAAAAAAAAAAACCATAAGGGAACAAAATTGTAGTGAATTTTCTCCTCTACAAATTCGTTTATTCAATTTTCGCGCCAGATGAACGGTTTATAAGCAATTAAAATTACATTACAAAGGGCTTTTTTTTTGTATTACTAACGTATTTCTTGTCTGAAATATTTCAAAAAGCGACGTTGTAGAGAATTTTCCACAAACACTTAAACAGATCACGTAAAAACAATCAGGGCTCCCGAAATAAAGCTCCTGGAGTTAGTTTTCACGAATTTCCTACGAGACAACTATGGGTAAAAACAATAAGTAGACAAGCTATGTGCATTTCTAAGTGATCAGTGCTGGTATAATTTATTTTATTGTAGCCTAAATATTTCTTTTTTATCTCTTATTTAGGTGATACAAACAACAAGTTACGACAGTCCAATGAGCATTCTGTGGTATGCAGTAACCATTTTCTTACTTCAGACTCCGGATCCGGTCTGAAGATAAAGAAATTGAATCCTGATGCAGTTCCCAGTGTTTTCGAAATGTAACCGCCAAGCAAACGAATTAAGATAAAAGAACCGAGAAATATCTCGAGGAGGAACCAACAGAATTGCCCTCTGTTCCAATGACGACTGCTGCCGCTGCGTATGTCGGCGGATATTCGGTACGTGTCGTCGAAGAAAGTATACATTGTGAGGATTGTGTCAACAAGATCAGCAGTGTACAGTCTCCGTCACCAATGATGGTCTTAATAAAAGGAAAAGACAGAGGTGGTCTTCGATACCCCAAACCTACATTCGTCATGTTCCTGGCAAGAGTAGAAAGTGTGACTAACGAGGCACTGGAATCAGTCATATACAAGCCAAAAGTACTGTTTACACTTTTACACATGTTACTGTCTCACATTAGTCGCAACCCCGCGTTGCAGTGCGGTAAGGATTCGCATGCAGAGCTACCGAGCAGGTTAATACTGCAAAAATTTCTGCGGCCCTACTTAACTAATTTCACGAACAATATGACAGACCAGGTACGCAGGGAATATTTTGCGAAAAGAAATGAAAATTTGGAAAAGAAGCTCTCTAGGAAAAGTCGCAAAACAATTCCAGTCAATTAGGCCTAATAATCAGTGTACATGATAATAACAAGAAACAATCGATGTTATCATTGTTAAATAAAGACAGTAACATGAACTTCAATACTTGTTCTCGACATCAGTGACCAAAATGAACCGTTGTGTGTGCCGGCCGCGGTGGCAGAGGGGACTGAGGCGCTCCAGTCACGGTCTGCACGGCCACTACAGTTGGGGGTTCCAATCCCCCCTCGGGCATGGATATTTGCGCCGTCCTTACTTGTAGGTAGTTCATAAGTAGTTTGTAAGTTTAGGGACTCATGACCCCGCAGTTAAGTCCCATAAGCCTTACAAACATTTGAACATTTTGAACCGTTGTGCTATGTGGACATATTTTTAATCCTTATTTTCTATTCGGTTCCATAAGAACCTACACGGAATGAGGTTGGCTAGTGGCGCCAACAGCGGAATAAGTTTGAACTACAGCGGCGACACCGCTCATCAGACGTAAGCTCCTAGTGAGTAGGCTTTCTATTATTTGGAGGCTAAGGTCGGTCTTCCAGGAGCAGGTAGGACTTGCCGAGTTCGTGCGTCCATTTCAGTGTAATGGGAGCAGGTGCAAGTTGTCCAGTTCGTGCTGCCACTCAGGGGGCACTTGGGGGACAGTTGCCCAGTTGGAGTCTTCCGTTTATCACCAACAGGTACAAGTTGCGCATTTCGGACGAGCACACAGACTATAGGTACGTTTAGACGGGCAACATTTTACCTAAACATTTAGCTGAAATGGTGTTGCTGTCAACACGGCTGCAATATGACTGCAATACACAGCAATATTTCGGTATGGACGGCGATATTGCTGATGTTGCAGATTGTTGCCGAGGGGTTGCCGTGTTGTCCGGGAACGGTGGAGAACATTTCGTATTGCAGGGCAATACCTATCTCGGTCCTTGCCTGTAGATGCTTTCCTCTCGCTCTCGAGGCTGTTTGTGCTTCTCTCGCCGACAGCGCTGCAGTCACGAAAACAGAGATGCGTTCCACAGCAACCTGAGGAACACAGTGAAGCTGTGCGAAACGCTATTGACATTGTCAACAATGCTTCGCGAAAACGGAAGAATCCGTTTTCGGGTTTCGGAGATAATGTAGCAGGAAAGGTTTTGGGCTACAACAAAGTAGTCCGAGCAGATGTTCAGTTCAATATTAGTAAATTATTATACGAAGCGGATTTGAGGATGATACAGTACGAAAGTGGGCAACAGTCGACGTCATACAGCTCGGCAAATGTTATTTATGAAGAAAGTGTGGAAGGAAACAATGAGGAAAATGCATATGCAGACCTCATTGCTGCAACAGTCGTTATAGACGATGACAAACCTGTGTATCAGTAATTGTGTGTGTGTCTATCAGAAATAACATATAAATAACAATTCTATATCATTTCAAAATTACCTTAATGACGTATTTCAGTCCTTCTACTAAAGCATTGCATACTTCTCGCACCAAGATGATGATGGAAGAATAGTTGACTTTAAACAGGTACATCAGACTTCTATACGAGTCTCCAGTAGTTAAAAATTGAATTGTGATCGCAAGTCGTGTTGTTACTGGAATACAGTCTCTCATGTTTGTATTAGATTTAGCTATCTTCGGACCAATTAATTGGGCGAGATATTCGAAATCGTTTTTAGACATACGAGTCAAGTTCTGGAACTCACGAGTTAAATTTCCTGAATTACTCCGCCTACTCAAAAAAGGACACATCCACAGAGTCCGATTTCTCTTCTTTCTGTTTCGAATAGCATTAACACTTGTTTCATGTAAAAGTAGGAGAGCCGCACTCACTTCTATAACGTTGCACTCATCCATTTTGTATGAAATTGTGTAGCCTCTGCCCGGAAATTAGTTGCCGCAAACATTGCTGGGCAATAGATGCCGATGTGTTGTCACTTGTGTTGCTGCAACACATGTGGCTGCAATGTTGCCTGAAAACATTTCCGGGATATATTGTCGACAATATACAATTTTCATTGCCCATCTAAACGTACCTTAAAGATAATATTGACTGCGCGTGACGTCATTACACTGAAACCAACATCTACGTCACGAGACTCGGGGCAGGGAACCGTTTTCACCATTACGAGTAATCTATATCTATAAATGTGAATGTCTGTTCGGTGTACGTTTATCCCGTCTGAGCCACGAGACATAAAGAGCTAAAAAAATTGTGCAGTTACCAATGTCTACCCGGGAAAGACTTTAGGCACGGTTTTATGGCGATCGGATAGCTATTTATCTATATATATTAATGTGAATGTCTGTTCCGTTTACGCTTATCACGTCCGAACGACAAGACGTAGAGACTTAAATATTTGTACAGTTACTAATTTATACCTGAGGGAGGTTTTAGGCACGGTTTTATAGCGATCAGATAGATATTTAGTAATTTGAAGAATATAACGCGAAATACGGAACAATAATTACTCTTTGAAAATTATATTTACTCTTTGAAAATGGTTTTATTGTTGCTTGACGGTTGATAATGATAAAACGGTGGAGTACGTTGGGATGGAAAGTTATCGGTGTATATAAATTTCTACGTGTGTGTGTGTGTTAATATTTCGCTCTGCAGCGAAAACTACAGAACGCACACGAATGGTCTGTGTGTAATTGTTGTCCTAAGTCTCCCGTTGTACACCATAGCAGTTCAATGCCGATAGCTATAAGGGGGTGGAAGATATGGTGGTTGAAAGTCGTCAAATTATAAAAAGAAAATTCGGACTGAAGGCCAGCGATGACGTTTGCGACTGTATAGCAAGGAGGTTACATACAGCGAAACGTGATGCCACAGACCATATCTTTGGTCTATGCGTGCTACAATGTCTTCAGCTCTTTCTCTGTAAGGAAATGTAAGAATAAATAAATAAAGAAGTAATAAAGAAATGTGTTTTAATACATCTCTTTAAAAAAATCGATTTGACATTTCGCGCATTACATCTAGTGATCGATCTGTAATATTATTACAATGAATATTGTTGAATTTCCTCCAATCCCTTCAGACATGCCATTTCAGTTCAAAAGACTTCGGTTTCCAGTTCGTATAGCTTTTGCCATGGCTCAGAGACAACCATTAAACGTCGCCGGAATCCACTTACAGTCCTCATGTTTTTCGCATGGTGCATTATGCATCGGTTGCTCAAGGGTGGGCAACCCAAAAAAGTCTCTACATTTACGCTCTAAACAATACTACAAATAACATAGTTTACTAGAATGCCTTAAAATGAAATTAAAATGAATTTCTACATTACTCTCACCATACCTGTAGAGTTATCGCAACACAGGCTATAAGGTATTCCTTATTACGAATGTGTTATTTATCGTAGATCATTAAGCACTTCACATAATTTTATTTTTTTATTCGAATGTTGATTAAGAATGTTCGTTTCTAAAAAAAGGTGTCTCATAGCACACTACTGAAAGGTAGTTTATCTATCATAATCAACCAACACGCGAGCGGAGCCGCGGGTTTAAGCTAGTGCGAATTACAGCTGAGAGTTGCAGTTCTTAATCTCTGTAGTGGAAATTAAGCGTATTTTTGAACAATAAAAAGTCTTAGCGTATTCTTATTACATCTTTAGTAATAAAATTGGCGTTAGTTCTCCGCAAGTGCAAGAATTAATGCGATAGCTACAGTTTCCACATATGCCTAGATGAAACGTATTGACAGTCTTGTTATAAGGAACAGAACTACATATTTTAAGCGAAATATTGTTGTCGTTGAACTGTGAGTCTTTCAGTTTGCATTACACCGAGGAGTAGAAGATCAAATATCAGTTTGAAAGGAGCATCAGCTTCCTTACGATTTCTCACAATACAGATGAAATGTTACGCTGTGCTTTTATAAGAAATTAAATTTGTTTCCATCCATGCCAGATTTTAACAAATTACAACCGTTTATATTTTAAGACTTTTGCCACAGACCGTATTGCCACAACGTAAAACAACCAAAGTATTGGGTGTTTACATTAAACAACAGGGTAGCGAGGAAACACCGTCGATGCACTAGACATGAAGTGACTATATAGGTATAGTGAATAGTATAGATTTTCACCAGAAATGACTTACTTGCTGACATATAAAATTGCTCAATTCATAAATTACAAATAGTAAAAGATTCATAGTGTAACACAAAAACCGAAGATATGTACTTCTGTTGCTGCCAAAAATAGCTGACAACACGCTACTTTTCACCTGGGCACATGTAAACACAATCACTGCATTAATATTACTAATAAGATAAAATTACGTTTCCATTACTACTAGGTGTGTAATAGGAATACGAGAAGTCGTTTTATTGTTAAAATCAAGGCTCGATTTCAGCTATAAACGAGAAAAACTGTTGCTCATAATGACGACATATCTTAAGCGAAAGATTGTTGTCGTTGTACTGTGAGTCTTTCAGTTTGCATTATACCGAGGAGCAGAAGATCAAATATCAGTTTGAAAGGAGCATCAGCTTTCTTACGATTTCTCACAATACAGATGAAATGTTTCGCTGTTCTTTTATAAGAAATGAAATTTGTTTGCTCCATAATGTCAGATTTTAACAAATTACAACCGTTTATATTTTAAGACTTTTACCACAGACCATATTGCCACAACGTAAAACAACCAAAGTATTGGTTGTTTACATGAAACAACAGGGTAGCGAGGAAACATCATCAATGCACTCAGCATGAAGTGACTATATACGAATTGTGTTGTAATATCTTTGGAATCGTGGAAAAATATCCCTTGAATCGTGTAGTAATATCTCAGTAATTGTGTAGTAATATCTCTGGAATCATGTAGTAATATCTTTGGAATCATGTAGTAATATCTCTGGAATCGTTTGGTAATATCTCTGGAATCGTGTAGTAATATCTCTCGAATCGTTTGGTAATATCTCTGGAATCGTGTAGTAATATCTCAGGAATTGTGTAGTAATATCTCTGGAATCGTGTTGTAATATCTCAGGAATCTAGTGAATAGTATATATTTTCACCAGAAATGACTTACTTGCTGGCATATAAAATTGCTCAATTCATAAATTGCAAATAGTAAAATATTCATAGCGTAACACAACCACCAAAGATATGTACTTCTGTTGCATAAGATGAAATTACGTCACCTTTACTACTAGACGTGTAATAGGAATAAGAGAAGTCGTTTTATTGTTAAACTCAGGGCTAGATTTCAGCTATAAACGAGAAAAACTGTTGCTCATAAAGAGGAAAACTCGGCCACGTGACTCGGGGCAGTGTCAGATGTTAGTTTCAAACCACAACACGGCAGAGATAGGGACACGCGCAGTCTATGTCATCTACTTCTCTCGGACGAGCCCCCCAGCGCTACCTTACACCCATTCGCAACGCGGCAGTGCTCGGATCGTGGCTTGTGACGTCACGCAGGCCCGGCCCACCGCCGGCAGGCGGCATTGTGCCGTTCTCGCCGGCCACAATTTATGCACAAACAGTTGAGTTTTTTTTCTCCTTTCCTCTTTTTCGCCAGCTGCTGGCAGCAGTCCGCGAATAGCCGGCCGCTAAATATAGGTGGCAGCAGCAGCGGCGCTGACGATCGAGCCGGAACAGCGCACAATGCGCGAAATACGACGCCCGAACGTGCCGCTCCGGCCGCCGGTCGAAACGCAGCGCGTGCCCGCGAAGCCCTGACGTCACTTCCGGGCCGCCGTCCGAAATAGCCGCGCGCGCTAGTCCTGACAGCAGAGTGCAGCGGCGAGCTCTGCGAGAGTGACGAGTCTGAAAACTGCCGGCTAGGCCAGGGGTAGGGAGCAAGGCGATCCACAGTGTTTACAGGGTTTCCAGAAAAGGGCTCCCTGATTTCAAAATTAAATATCTCGAAAACAAACATCGATAGAGGAATGAAGTAAACGGTATGTTCATTGTGAAAGCTGTAACACGTTTATACAGCAGTTTGAAATAATAATTACAAAAGCTGCTAACAGATGGCGCTATACGCTGTACAGCTGTACAGCTCCCGTCTATAAGAAAGGAAAGAGAACTGCCCATACAATTACAGGCCAATATCGTTGACATCAGTTTCATGTAGAATTTTGGAGCATATTCTCAGTTCGAATATAGTAAATTACCTTGAAAAGGAAAAGCTTCTTTCCATGAATCAGCACGGGTTTAGGAAACATCGTTCATGTGAAACTCAGCTTGCCCTTTTCTCAAATGACATCTTGCGAGCCATGGACGAAGGGCAACAGGCGGATTGTGTTTTTCTCGACTTCAAAAAGGCGTTTGACGCGGTGCCACACTGCAGACTGCTAACGAAGATACGAGCTTATGGAATAGGTTCACAGATTTATGACTGGCTGGAAGACTTCCTAAGTAATAGAACGCAGTACGTTTTTCTCGACGGCGAGTGTTCATCAGAGACGAGTGTATCGTCAGGCGTGCCCCAGGGGAGTGTGATAGGACCGCTATTATTTTCTATCTATATGAATGATCTGATGGACAGAGTAAGTTGTAATTTGCGGCTGTTTGCTGATGATGCTGTGGTGTACGGGAGGGTGTCGTCTGTAACTGACTATAATAGCATACAGGATGACTTGGACAAAATTTCTAGTTCGTGCGAAGAATGGCAGCTAGCTCTCAATGTAGAAAAATGTAAGGTGATGCGCATGAGTAGGGAAAACAATCCCATAATGTTCGAATACAGCATTAGTAGTGAGCTTCTTGATGCTGTCGCGTCGTTCAAATATCTAGGCGTAACATTGCAGAGCGATATGAAATGGAACGAACATGTAAGGAGAGTTTTGAGTAAGGCGGACAGCCAACTTCGGTTTATTGGGAGAATTTTGGGAAGATGTACTTCACCTGTAAAGGAGACCGCGTATAAAACGCTTGTACGACCACGTCTTGAGTATTGCTCAAGTATTTGGGACCCGCAGCAGATCAGTTTAAAGGAAGACATAGAGGCGGTTCAGAGGCGAGCAGCTAGGTCCGTTGCCGGTAGGTTCGACCAATGCGCGAGTGTCACGGAAATGCTCCGGCAACTCAATTGGGCATCGCTGGAAGAAAGACGACGTTCTTTTCGTGAATTTCTGTTAAGTAAATTTAGAGGGCCGGAATTTGAAGCTGAGTGTAGTACGATTTTGCTGCCGCCTACTTACATTTCGCGTAAAGATCACAAAGACAAGAGAAATTAGGGCTCGTACGGAGGCATATAGGCATTCTTTTTTTCCTCTTTCAATCTGGGACTGGAATAGGAAAGGAAATGCCTAGTAGTGGTACAGTGTACCCTCGGCCACGCACCTTACGGTGAATTGCGGAGTATGGATGTAGATGTAGGTGTAGATGTATCGGCATACATAAGTGAAGTAATCGTATGAACTCACTCTTTACAAACAATCACATCACAATGTTTTCAAAATGTTCACCATCGGCACTACAGACCTGGCGCAAACGAAGAGTGAACTTCGCCATGACATTTCGTAGTGTCTCAACCGAAATGGATTCACATGCCACAGAGATCGCCGATTCAAGCTCGTCCAGCGTGGCGGGATGCTTCGGGTAGACCATGTCTTTCACTGGGCTCCATAAAAAAAAAGTCACAGGGAGTCAAATCCGGCGAATATGGAAGCCAATCCGTGCCTGCACCGGTAAATTTGTGATATTCCAAAGCAATGACTCGATTCCCGAAGTATTCCTCAAGAAAGCGAAACACTTGTTCGGTCCAATGTAGTCTGGCTCCATTTTGCATAAACCATTCACTACCTTGTCGATCCTCTAACGCTTGCTGTGTGGCGACAAATTGTTTCAAAATTGCAACGTAACGTGCACCAGTGACCGTTTCTCGAATGAAAAAAGGGCCAATAATGCCTCTGCTGCATACTGCAGCCCACACAGTAACTTTAGGAGAATACAGGGGTTTCGCTTCACACCAATATGGCTTTTCGGAACCCCAAAATCGCCAGTTCTCCTTATTTCCATTCAGGTGGAAGTGTGCTTCATCTGTAAACCAGATGCAGCCAACATCAAATCCTTCACTATCAATCATTTTGAGCATCTGATTAGCAAAGGCAACCCTTTGTTGCACAGCTCGTACGGGTATGGCCTGGTGCGTTTGAATTTTGAATGGAGACATATGTAGGCTCTTTCTCAGTATTTTCTGCGTGCTGGAACGCTTCAAACCAGTCTCAGATGCAATTCTACGGACGGATGACATTGGATTTCGCCGAATAATTCCAGAAACTGTGGCGATATTTTCAGGCGTAACTGCGGTTTGCTTGCGGCCAACATGCCCCACTAGCTCATCAGTTACGCTGCCTGTTCGTTGAAATTGTGCGAAGAGCGTACGAATGGTTTTCGCATCGGGTCCTTTTGGAACATTGAATCGTGCTTGAAAACTTGGCCTTGTTGCCGTAGGACTCTCTTCTAACCTGTGGTACTCTAGCACCAGAAAAACGCGTTGTTCAATGGAGTACAAGGTTTTAATCTCTTCCTTCGGTACGGTAAACTGCTTTGACATTTCAATAGTGGAACTGATCGCTCTGGGCTTCGGATCACTATTTATACTAGGCACTACGTACGGGAATTACAGCGCCATCTGTTAGCAGCTTTTGTAACTATTATTTCAAACTGCTGTATAAACTTGTTACAGCTTTCACAATAATCATACCGTTTACTGCATTCCTCTATCGATCTTTCTTTTCGAGATATTTAATTTCGAAATCAGGGAGCCCTTTTCTAGACACCCTGTATATATCGAGACAAAATATGTCCCTGGAGATTAATTTGTTATTTGTTAAATACTTTTTCATTGCTGCTGGTTCTCTCTTATTATTACTTTTGCGCCACCCATTAGCAAGTACTAAGTACGTCGACGGGAGCATGTGCAGAATGAGCAGCGTGCGAGACTCACCGTGCAGGCTCTGCTGTACTGCGGTCCCCTGAGCGAACCCCGGCTCCTGCTTTATCTTGAGCGCCGCGTCCAGCTCCTGAAACACACGCAAGTATATATATACACACTACCTGTGTCTCATCTGCCTCTATACACGGCAACTGCTGCCTCACGTTACTCCCGCTATATCTCACAAACTGCTCGAAAGACAGCTTCCACTCGTTCCTATCACTACACGTAGATGTGGACCAGATGTGGCTTCAATTCAGAGAAGTGGTATCGACAGCAACTGACAGTTTTGTACCAAACTAGATGATTCGGTGAACTTCGTTTCACTTCCCTCTTAGTATAAACCATATTAATTTCCAGAATGAAACTTTCACCCTGCAGCGGAGTGTGCGCTGATATGAAACTTCCTGGCAGCTTAAAATTGTGTGCCGGAACCGGGACTCGAACCTGGGACCTTTGCCTTTCGCGGGCAAGCGCTCTACCGACTGAGCTATACCGACACGACTCACGATGCCGCCTCACAACTTTACTTCCGCCAGTACCTCGACTCCTACTTTCCAAACTTGCCCGCAAAAGGCAAAGGTACCAGGTTCGAGTCCCTGTTCCGGCACGCACTTTTAATCTGCCAGGAAGTTTCAAATCAGCGCACACTCCGCTGCAGAGTGAAAGTTTCATTCTAGAAACATCCCTTAGGCTGTGGCTAAGCCAGGTCTCCACCATATCCTTTCTTCCGGGAATGCTAGTCTTGCATGGTTCGCAGGAGAACTTCTGTGAAGTTTGGAAAGTAGGAAGCGAGGTACTGGCGGAAGTAAAGTTGTGAGGAGGCATCGTGAGTCGTGTCGGGATAGCTCAGTGGTAGAGCACTTGCCCGCGAAAGGCAAAGGTTCCAGGTTCGAGTCCCGGTTCCGGCACGCAATTTTAATCTGCCAGGAAGTTTCATATCAGCGCACACTCCGCTGCAGAGTGATAGTTTCATTCTGGAAACATCCCTTAGGCTGTGGCTAAGCCATGACTCCACCATGTCCTTTCTTCCAGGAGTGCTAGTCTTGCATCGTTCGCAGGAGAGCTTCTGTGAAGTTTGGAAAGTAGGAGGCGAGGTACTGGCGGAAGTAAAGTTGTGAGGCGGTATCGTGAGTCGTGTTGGGATAGCACAGTCGGCAAAGGTCCCAGGTTCGAGTCCCGGTTCCGGCACACAGTTTTAATCTGCCAGGAAGTTTCATATTAATTTAAATCGTATGTATTTTAGACCCAGTAGCTTTATAAAGGCATCTCAGGTAGGCTACGTATCAGTGAACGTCAATTGTCTAAAATTTAATCACAATCGTACGAATGATATTGATATCCCAAAGAAAAGAGCTCTTTCAGTTTTCCACAAATGTTTCCTTTTTTCTGGCCAACTATTCCAAACTTTTACTTCACTTCTAACCTTCCTCTCGCTTTGAAAGTCGAATGCGCAAAATTTTATCGCAATCAGATGAGTGGTACTGATATTATATAGAAAAATCTTATTCTATATTTTCTGAATTTTACAATTTTCCGGGAAACGTTTCCAAATTTTTATTTCATAAGAACGTTGGGCTTGCTTTGAACGTCAAATATCCAAAACTGTATCGCAATAAGACGAATGATATTGATATTTAATTGAAAAAAGCTCTTTCAGATTCTCGCGAAATTTCAAATTTTCCGTGTAACTTTCCCAAATTTTTAGCTCATAAGAACATTCATCTTTCGTTGAACGTCAAATGATCAAAATTTTATCGCAATCGGATGAACGGTTTTGAACTTTAGTGTTCAGTACATTTAGAAACACATTGAGAAAGGAACTTGGTTCGAATTTTACGACTTTCCTTCTAAACCGTCCCTATTTTTTTTTTTTTTAACTGAAAACTTTCCCAAGTCCATAATGAACAAAACAAAACAAAATTTCCCCTCTCCGTCGTGCGAATAATCAGTTATAGTGCTGAATTCAGTCAAAAACACATTGAAAAATGCACTTTAGTTTTTATTAAATTTTCCAATTTTCCGGTAGATTTTCCAAAAAGTTTATTTCATACAAACGATGACCTGTCAAGCCGTACTCAAGTGATGCTGTTACAACCATGTAGAAACTGATTTTCATTCTTAGAAAAATCGCTTTCCGTTTTTCCTAAATTTTCCTACTTTCCGTCCAACTTTTCGAAATTTTTATTTGAGACGAACCTTCCTCTTGCTTTCAACATCAATTTGGTTTAAATAAACGAAGGATCTGATCCCCCTCGGTACACAGAACAGGTTAGGACACTGTTGCAAAACCAGCGGAAAAGGCATACTAAATTTAAACGAACTCACAATCTCAATCCTACACAGAAGATCGATATTTAGCGAAGATTTCAATGCAAGATGCCTACAATACGTTTCACAACAAACTCTTTCTCAAAATTTGACTGAAAACCCAAAGAGATTTTGGTCATATGTTAAATACACTAGGGGCAAAACACAAACAATACGCTCACTACGTCATAGTAATGGCGATCCCGACGATGACAGCGCTACTAAAGCAGAGTTACTAAACATAGCTTTTAGAAACTCATTCACCAAAGCAGACGAAACCAATATTCCAAATTTCAAATTACGGACAGAGGCCGTAATGAGTAACGTAGAAGTAGATATCATCAGAGAAGTGAAGCAACTAAAATCACTTAACAAGAACAAGTCTTCTGGTCCGGATTGTATACCCATTAGATTTCTATCTGATTATGCTGAAGCGATAGCTCCTTACTTAAAAGTCATATACAACCGCTCTCTCAAAGAAGGATCTGTACCAGAAGATTGGAAAGTTGCACAGGTCACACCTATATTCAACAAAGGCAGTAGGAGTAACCCACTAAACTACAGGCCTATTTCATTGCATCAATTTGCAGCAGGGTTTTGGATCATATCCTGTATTCAAATATTATTAATTATCTCGAACAGAATGATATATTGACCCAAGGTCAACACGGATTTAGAAAATATCGTTCATTCGAAACACAACTAGCTCTTTACTCATGCGATGTGATGACTACTATCGGTAAGGGATCTCAAATTGATTCCGTATTTCTTGATTTTCAGAAGGCTTTTGACACCGTACCTCACAAACGGCTTTAAATCAAATTGCGTGGTTATGGTATATCGCCCCAAATTTGCGACTGGATAGGGGATTTCCTGTCAGAGAGGACACAGTTCGTAGTAATCGATGGTAAGGCATCGACTAAACCAGAGGTGATATCGGGCGTTCCACAGGGTAGTGTTATTGGTCCTCTGCTGTTCCTTATTTACATTTACGATGTAGAGGAAAATCTAAGTAGCTCTCTTAGACTGATTGCAGATGACGCCGTCATTTACCGTCTAGTAAAATCAAGATGAAAACCAACTGCAGAACGATCTGAATAAGATACCACTATGGCAGTTCACTCTAAATAATGAGAAGTGTGAAATCGTCCACATAAGTACGAAACGAAATCCGTTAAACTTTATTTACAAGATAAATCAATCAGAAGTGAAGGCCGTAAACTCCACAAAATACCTAGGAATTACTATTACTTCAGAGTTAAATTGGAAAGAATACTTAGATAATGTTGTGGGAAAGGCGGACCAGAGACTGCGTTTTATTGGCAGAACCCTTAAAAGATGCAACAACACTACTAAAGAAACTGCATACACTACGCTTGTCCGTCCATTTTTGGAGTATTGTGGGATCCTTATCAGGTGGGTTTGACGGAGGACATCGAAAGAGTCCAAAGAAGGGCAGCTCGTTTTGTATTGTCACGATACAGGGGAGACAGCGTTACGGAAATGATACAGGATCTGGGATGGGAATCATTACAACAACGGCGCTTATCGCTGCGTCGTGGGCTACTTACGAAACTCCAATCTCCAACATTCTCCTACGAATTCGAAAATATATTGTTGACTCCCACTTACAAAGGTAGAAAAATCATCAGAATAAAATACGAGAAATCAGAGCACAGTTTCTTTTTAATTTTGTTCGTTTTAATATAGGAGTGCTGTAAGGGAAAATATAAACAACGTGGAAAACGCAGAGAAATCTAGAAAACTTGAAAGTGGTAGGCTACTAAATTAAAATTGTAATTTTGTGTATTTTGTACAAGTTTATTTTTATCTGATATACCAGTTTTAGACTTATAACTTTACTGTTACGTCAGCAAGTTAAGCCACACTGATTTGATACAAACTTGGAAGACATATTATTCGTCCACACTTACCAGGATAACCCATGGGTATTGAATTTTAGAATTTTTTCATATTTATGGGAAGTGAAGTTTACTAGAACTTGGGTAACAATCATTCAAAGTTATTCGACACAACTTTCAAAAATTCTCGAGAAAATGCCGTATGCCGCAGAGACTATACCGAAGTGAAACTCAGTGTCATCCCAGTTATTAATTTATCGAATACTAGCTGCTAAACCCGGTATTGCCCGGGTATAGACGCATTTTTCCAGTCTCATTTTGGAAACGGTAATACAAATTCGTAAAAGATTTCATCTTCATGTATGTATGAAAACAGCTTAAAAATTAGTGAACAGTAAAACAATGAAATGTGCATAATGTACAAAGACAGAAAAATAGTAGTAAAATACAAATGATGTGTAAGATCATTTTAATTCAAACCTTGACTATAAACAACATTTCTTGTTACTTGTCCGGGAGCTAGTACGAATAAATTGTTTGGTGAGTCCGCCCCTGAGCTGACGATATAGAGTTGTCCATCTGAGATACATGGAGACGTGAAATCCGTCCCGAACTATTTAACCTATTTCCCCTGTGATTTGTTAATCGTAATAGAAAATGCGACTCCCACTGGAAACTGAAGTATCTTGAATTTTAAAAGATATATGTCGGAATGAGGGGTATTCGTGCGATCTACACAGTATTATTCTCGCCCTTTCCTTGAGGGATGATTGTGTGACGTCGTGGTTTTGCATTCCTTTCTTATCTTAGTCCATCTCGTTCTCCCCTTTCTGTGCATCGGTTTCTACCCTACTATCTCTCCATTTAAGTTTCGTTTTCATGCAGCTCAGTACTTATGATATCGTATATCCTCGACTATGTGTCCTTTCAACAACATAATTTACCAGACGTGTAGAGTGTAATATTAGGAAACTGTTTGCGATGAATAAATAGTGGATGAATCAAGTCTTGTAAATCAAACGTCGCGAGATGGGGAGCTTTTTGTGACTCATTTTCGACAACTAATCTCCTGAGGGGTATGTCGAAGGTAGTTTGAAACTGAGAGTGATTTTTGTCTGATAGTAAGAAATATGTGTACCACGTTTAGTGGCAATCGGCCCATTATGTTAGGAGGAGATGTAGAAAAATATCGCACGATGTAGCAGTTATTCGGAAATTTCATTGTTTATGACGTCATATCTCTTGAAATATGTGTTGTACTATGATGTAATTTTGGAGCTACATTCAGTAGTACATGTAGCTAATGTCTTCAAAATATGTCGAGAATGGTGTTGGGCAGTAAAGTCTTCATAAGCTCATGCGTGATGATGCGTTTTTTCATGAACCAAATTGTTTATGACTTCATAAGCTACCATAAGCTTTCATTGCATGGGAGTGAATTAGTTTCGGGAGTGGTCGATGGTAGTCTGTCTGGGAACTGACTAAAATTTTGCTCTTCAAGCACACCTATCCCCCCCCACCAAAGCCAAGTCCTAGTTACGCCACTACCAATGGATGTGAGAGACAAGCGCAATAACAGGCCTCGTGCAGTTCCTCGTCCACTGGGAGACCTCACTGAACATCACATATCATTATTTAAACCGAGGGTGTCTCATTACGTTTTGCGTAACAATTTGACCAGAACGTATCTGCCTGGAACTCTAACTGTGAAGAAAATGCGCCGGCCGCGGTGGCCGGGGGGACTGAGGCGCTCCAGCCATGGTCTGCACGGCCGCTACGGTCTACATCTACAAAGATACTCTGCAAATCACATTCAAGTGCCTGGCAGAGGGTTCATTAACCACTTTCATAACTTTTCTCTACCGTTCCATTCTCTAATAGCGCGCGGGAAGAAAGAACACCTAAATCTTTCCGTTTTCGATCTGATTTCTCTTATTTTATTGGGTTGGTCATGTCTCCCTAAGTAGGTGGGTGCTAGCAAAATATTTTCACATTCAGAACTAAAAGTCGGTGATTGAAACTTCGCAAACAGATCACGCCGCAATGAATAACGTCTTTCTTTTAATGATTTTCACCCCAATTCTTGCAACATTTCCGTGACGCTTTCCCCCGTAACGGGATAAAACAAAACGAGCTGCCCTTCTCTGAACCTTCTCGATGTCTTCCGTCAGTCCCACCTGGTGAGGGTCCCACAAGGGGCAACAGTACTCCAGGAGAGGACGCACAAGTGTGATGTAGGCAGTCTCTTTGGTGGAGCTGGTGCATCTTCGAAGCGTTCTGCCGATGAAACGTAACCTTTGCTTCGCCTTCCCCACAATATTTTCTATGTGTTCTCTCCAGTCAAAGTTGTTCGTAATTGTAACTCCTAGGTATTTGGCAGTATCTACGACCTTAAGGTTTGACTGATTTATCGCGTAATTAAAGTTCAGCGGATTTGTTTTAGTGGTCATGTGTATTACTTCACACTTTTCTTTATTTAGTGTCAATTGCCAATCTTGGCACTATAAGAAATTTTGTCTAAATCGCTTAGCAGTTGCTTTTGATCCTCTGTTGACTTCACTAACCGATAAACGACAGCATCATCCGCGAACAGTCTAAGGGAGCTATTCAGATTGTCTCCTAAATCGTTTATAAACACGAGGAAGAGTAGGGGACCTATAACGCTTTCCTGTGGAACGCCAGATATCACTTCTGTTTTACTCGATGACTTACCGTCAATTACAACGAACTTTGTTCTTTCTGATAGAAAATCGTGAATCCAATCGCACAATTGTGGAGATATTCCATAAGGGGGTTCGAATCCCCCCCTCGAGCATGGATATTTGTGTCGTCATAAGTATAAGCTAGTTGATAAGTAATTTGTAAGTTTAGGTACGACCCGGTAGTTAAGTCCCATAAGCTTAACAAACATTTGATTTTTGAAAAAAATGCACGAAGTTTTTCTGGATGAATATCAAATTAAGGTTCCGTACAAACTCTACTGGAAAGTGTTCAATACCTACAATAAATGTTTTGGATATCCTCGGTCTGACACTTGTTCTACCTGTGATGCTTTAGAGTAGCCGCGGTGGAGTAACCGAGCGGTCTAAGGCGCCTCGCTGCGGAGTGCGCGGTTGCTCGCTGTGGAGGTTCGAGTCCTCCCTGGGGCATGGGTGTGTGTGTTTGTCCGTAGGTTAGTTTACCTAGGTTTAAGTAGTTTGTAAGCTACGGACTGATGACCACACAGTTTGGTTCGATAGATTTACAAACATTTGAACATTTTTTGCTCTAGAGAAGCAAATAATTGCTGCTTGCATCAGTGACAAATCCGCATTGATTGTTGAAAACGAACTTCACTTAAGAAAGGCAGAAGCTTTTTATGAACGTAAAAGACACTACAAGCAGATGGCTCGATAGGTGTTATTGACAATTGTGACTTTTGATTACATACAAAACCTTCCCGTTCCTCAGCTAACAACTAATGCAATGAAACTAGCTGGCAGATTAAAATTGTGTGCCGGAACCGGGACTCGAACCTGGGAATTTGCCTTACGCGGGCAAGCGCACTACCGACTGTGCTATCCCGACACGACTCACGATGCCGCCTCACAACTTTACTTCCGCCAGTACCTCGCCTCCTACTTTCCAAACTTCACAGTCTTTGCGTCTTTGCGTCTATGCGTCTTGCATGGTTCGCAGGAGAGCTTCTGTGAAGTTTGGATAGTAGGAGGCGAGGTACTGGCGGAAGTAAAGTTGTGAGGCAGCATCGTGAGTCGTGTCGGGATAGTACAGTCGGTAGTGCGCTTGCCCGCGAAAGGCAAAGGTCCCAGGTTCGAGTCCCGGTTCAGGCACACAATTTTAATCTGCCAGTAAGTTTCATATCAGCGCACACTCCGCTGCAGAGTGAAGTTTCATTCTGGAAACTAATGCAATATTTTATGCGAGACACCTATGCTATTATGTTTTTGGCGTTCATGACCTTGCTACTGATGAAGCCGTAATGTTCATTTATCATGAAGCAGTTATAAAGAGGGGACAGAATGAAGTGACCTCTTAATTCTTTCTTTACCTGAAAAATAGGTAACATCTGGCAAGAGATTTAGTTTTGATTTCAGATGGTTGTGCCGGTAGGAATGAAAATTTTGTCATGAAGTATTTCCTGTACACGCTAGTGTACAGTCTCAAAATGTTCGACAGAATAACGTACCTCTTTCCAATGAGAGGTCATTCTTTTTTTCCCAATATCAATTTTTCTCCTTAATTACGTTTAAGAAAAAGAATCAGGTGATTGAAGTACTTGATGATTGGGATGCCGTCATTATCCACCTAGAAAACATCCAACACCTTTCCACATCTACAAAGTAGACCAGTCAATTACGAAGTGCATGCAAGTTCTAAGGACTCCGATTTTTTTTTCTCCGGACTGGAAAGAGATAGAAACATGCCAATTGTTTTAATATGAGGCCGCGTTCATTCGCAATGCGTCCCAGAGATGGCACCACCGTACGGCAGATGGAATTTTACAGCCAGCGGCGAGAATGAGAACTGTTTTAGATACTTAAAATGGCGACGATTTCCTTACTTGAACAGCGTGCATTCATTCGTTTTCTGAATTTGCGTGGTGTAACACCAATTGAAATTCATCGACAGTTGAAGGAGACATGTGGTGATGGAGTTATGGATGTGTCGAAAGTGCGACAGTTTGATGAGGGCAGAACATGGTGTGACAACAAACCGAAACAACCTCGGGCTCGCACAAGCCGGTCTGACGACACGATCGAGAAAGTGGAGAGAATTGTTTTGGGGGATCGCCGAATGACTGTTGAACAGATCGCCTCCAGAGTTGACATTTCTGTGGGTTCTGTGCACACAATCCTGCACGACGACCTGCGAAAAGTGTCATCCAGGTGGGAGCCACGAATGCTGACGGACGACCACAAGGCTGCCCGTGTGGCATTTGCCGAGCAATGTCGACGCGCGACGACAGCACGACTGGGACTTTCTTTTCGTCGGTTGTGACAATGGATGAGACGTGGATGCAATTTTTCAATCCAGAAACAAAGCGCTAGTCAGCTCAATGGAAGCACACAGATTCACCGTCACCCAAAAAATTTCGGGTAACCGCCAGTGCTAAACAATGATGGTGTCCATGTTCTGGGACATCGAGGGCGTAATCCTTACCCATTGTGTTCCAAAGGGCACTACGGTAACAGGTGCATCCTACGAAAATGTTTTGGAGAACAAATTCCTTCCTGCACTGAGACAAAGACGTCCGGGAAGGGCTGCGCGTGTGCTGTTTCACCGAGACAACGCACCCGCACATCGAGCTAACGTTACGCAACAGTTTCTTCGTGGTAACAACTTTGAAGTGATTCCTCGTGCTCCCTAGTCACCTGACCTGGCTCCTAGTGACTTTTGGCTTGTTCCATCGATGAAAGACACTCTCCGTGGCCGCACGTTCACCAGCCGTGCTGCTGTTGCCTCAGCGATTTTCAGTGGTCAAAACAGACTCCTAAAGAAGCCTTCGCCGCTGCCATGGAATCGTGGCGTCAGCGTTGTGAAAAATGTGTACGTCTGCAGGGCGATTACGTCGAGAAGTAACGCCAGTTTCATCGATTTCGGGTGAGTAGTTAATTAGAAAAAAAAAAAAAAATCGAAGGCCTTAGAACTTAAATGCACCTCGTAGAGGTTGTTGTCTTTTTTTATTTTTTTTTTTTTTCCTGAATCGGTTTGCAGTTGATTTTGGTCCTCTGTTGACTTAACAGTGTCGGGAGAGTCCACTTGAAAGGAAGTCACCCAGGCAGATAACAGTCACACGGCACTGCGGGGAGACTTTTTGAACATCGCGCGCTTACTTCACGAACTACGCACCCCTGTTGTTGTTGTTGTTGTTGTTGTGGTCTTCAGTCCGGAGACTGGTTTGATGCAGCTCTCCACAATACCCTATCCTGAGCAAGCCTCTTCATCTCCACATAAGAACGACAACCTACATCTGTCTGAATCTGCTTACTGTACCCATCTCTTGGTCTTCCTCTGCGATTTTTACCCCACACACTTCCCTCCAACGCTAAATTCACAATTCCTCGATGTCTAAGAATGTGTCCTACCAATCTATCCCTTCTTTTATTGAAGGTATGCCAGAAAGTTCTTTTCTCCCCAATTCTGTTCAGTACCTCCTCATTAGTTACGCGATCCACCCACCTAATCTTCAGCATTCTTCTGTAGCACTACATTTCAAAAGCCTCTATCCTCTTCCTGTCCGCACTATCGTCCATGTCTCACTCCCATACAAGGCAACACTCAACACAAATGCCTTCAGAAAGGACGTCCTTAGGCTTAAATCAATATTCGATGTTAACAAATTTCTATTTTTCAAGAACGCTTCTCTACCCATTGCCATTCTGCAATTTATATCCTCTGTACTGCGACCATCATTTGTTATTTTACTGCCCAAGTAACAAAACTCATCTACCTCCTTTATTGCTTCGTCACCTAATCTAATTCCTTCAGCATCACCTGATTTTCTTACACTGCACTCCATTACCCTAGTCTTACTCTTGTTAATTGTCATCTCATATGCAACTTTCAGCACACTGTCCATTCCGTTCAACAGCTCTTCCAGGTCCTTTCTGTCTCTGACAGAATTACTGTGTCGTCAGCAAAACGCAATGTTTTTAATTCTTCACCCTAAACTTTAATTCCTTCAATTTTTTTCCTTGCTTTCCTTTATACCTTACTCAATGTACAAATTGAATAACATTGGAGAAAGGCTACTATTCAGAAAATAGTTGAGGCTTGGAATAAACCATATACTCATGAAACGAAACGGCAGAAATCGACGACATGGGTTTTTTAAAACGTGTACGTCAGTTATACTTTTACTAGCTTATATGCCCGTGCTTCGCAACGGTTGTTAAAGAAGGTCCTGTGTATATCATGGTTCTTTGGGTTCCGGACGTAGGTCAGCAAAAAACACAATCCTTGTTGGATCTCTCTGTCAATAAACTCAGTTCTCGTAGCCAAGACGTCAAATTTAAGTAGAAGTCATTGTCGAAAACGATGAATGTTCATAAAGTTTTTCATACTAACAGTGAAATTAAGTCCGTGCTTCGGAATTCGGAACAATGTAAATTTAATGTTAGGTTGTGTTCATAAAGTTACACATTGCAACAGCAGCGCCGAAAGCGGCTGGCAAATTACATTTCTGAAAACTATATTGGATAAATGTGAATATTGATTTGTAACAGTTTTCACAAATATCTTCTTGAATAGGAATATGGAACGAAGTAAGACTGTGTGAATCATGAGACTCTATACAAAAGAGTTTCGCGTGAAAGTGCTGGTCATAATGACATGTACAACAACGGATGTATCTGATTCGGTAAAATTTTACTTTCTATCCTGGCGGCCTCGTCTTTTTACGTTGGCAACATCAATAACACGATATAAAATCGTTGCAAAGATGACCGAACTACATAGAGAGTAGATAAATACTGCTGTTCCTGCTGTATGCTTGATTTCACGACAAAATATTTGCGTGTCACGCGATTGGCTTATGACGATGTCACATGATTCTCGTTATTCAACATCTGTTGCCAACATTATCACAGGAGGCCGCCGGGATATGAGTAGGACTACGTCGCATAGTTTTTCTTGACCCAGCTGTCAGACGATAACACCTTTCACAGCAGAGAGTGTCGCGGCTATATGTATCGGAGATCACTGATTAGCACAGACCAGTGAGCTTACTGGCACAGGCATATCAACATCTATGGCCTAAGAGACATTCATTAATGTATGTCTGTGTTTCCACCACACTTCCATGACAGTGATCAATGTTCCACGAGTATTTTTATCTTTGTTTTGTGTCTCTGTTCATAGTCGGTAATGTGTGGGTGACGGAAACATGTGATCTATTTTTAAAAAAATGCGTATTGATATTCCTCGTCGTTATTAAAGTCTGAAAGGACCGCATTGTCTGACGATTGAAAGAAAAAACAGATTTTGACTCGTACCGTAAAGTTCGCAAGTCACAGAGTATATAGCTTTTCCTAAGAGTATTTACTGCATATTTTGCGAATTTTTGCTCGTCACACTCACCCACTGCCACGCACCGCGACCAAACTCCCTTACTAACAGCATTAGACCGAGGGCTATCTACCACCACAACCACGAGTGGGTGGCAGTATGTGGTCATGGAGAAAAGTCTGTCAGCACGTACACACACAAGCCTTTTATATATAGATATAGATTCAGAAATAGTGTTTCTACCGTATTGCGTTAAATGGGTAAATTGTTTTACCGTAGAAAGATAAATGAAGGTCTAAAAACGATTAATTCGAGGTGTCTGATATAAGCGTTGTTTCTCATGCAGTAATTTCCAGTCGGTGGGCCAAACGGAAATCATTATAAGCAAGAGGCAAACAGAGAAATGAACACGAGAAGTAGCGTCTACAACAGTCCAATTTATCATTAAATTGAATGTGATAGGAACTGGTTAAAAATATAGTTCATCTACGGATTTTAACTCTACATCATTTCCTTTGAGTTCTCTTCAAGTATAAACGACTTCAGTATAATGTATTTATTAATGTATTTAGTATAATGTATTTATTAGTATAATGTATTTATCTTATTTACAAAATAAATTCAAATGTTTGTAAATCTATCGGACCAAACTGCTTGGTCATTAGTCGGTAGCTTATAAACTACTTAAACCTAGATAAACTAACCTACATCTACATCTACACCTACATCTACATACATACTCCGCAATTCGCCGTAAGGTGCGTGGCGGAGGGTACACTGTACCGCTACTAGGCATTTCCTTTCCTATTCCACTCCCAAATCGAACGAGGGAAAAAAAGAATGCCTATATGCCTCCGTACGAGCCCTAATTTCTCTTATCTTGTTTTTGTGATCTTTACGCGAAATGTAAGTAGGCGGCAGCAAGATCGTACTACACTCAGCTTCAAATTCCGGCCCTCTAAATTTACTTAACAGAAATTCACGAAAAGAACGTCGTCTTTCTTCCAGCGATCCCCAATTGAGTTGCCGGAGCATTTCCGTGACACTCGTGCATTGGTCGAACCTACCGGTAACAAATCTAGCTGCTCGCCTCTGAACCGCCTCTATGTCTTCCTTTAAACTGATCTGCTGCGGGTCCCAAATACTTGAGCAATACTCAAGACGTGGTCGTACAAGCGTTTTATACGCGGTCTCCTTTACAGGTGAAGTACATCTTCCCAAAATTCTCCCAATAAAACGAAGTCGTTTGTCTGCCTCACTCACAACTGTCCTTACATGCTCGTTCCATTTCATATCGCTCTGCAATGTTACGCCTAGATATTTGAACGACGCGACAGCATCAAGAACCTCACTACTAATGCTGTATTCGAACATTATAGGACTGTTTTTCCTACTCATGCGCATCACCTTACATTTTTCTATATTGAGAGCTAGCTGCCATTCTTCGCACCAACTAGAAATTTTGTCCAAGTCATCCTGTAAGCTATTACAGTCAGTTACAGACGACACCCTCCCATGCACCACAGCATCATCAGCAAACAGCCGCAAATTACAACTTACTCTGTCCATCAGATCATTTATATAGATAGAAAATAATAACGGTCCTATCACACCCCTGGGGCACGCCTGACGATACACTCGTCTCTGATGAACACTCGCCGTCGAGAACAACGTACTGCGTTCTATTACTTAGGAAGTCTTCCAGCCAGTCACAAACCTGTGAACCTATTCCATAAGCTCGTATCTTCGTTAGCAGTCTGCAGTGTGGCACCGCGACGAACGCCTTTTTGAAGTCGAAAAAACACAATCCGCCTGTTGCCCTTCGTCCATGGCTCGCAAGATGTCATGTGAGAAAAGGGCAAGCTGAGTTTCACACGAACGATGTTTGCTAAACCTAAGGACAAACACAGACACCCATGCCCCAAGGAGGACTCGAACCTCCGACGGCGAGCAACCGCGCACTCCGCAGCGGAACGCCTTAGACCGCTCGGTATTTGCAAAAGAACGACACGACCTATACGTACGGAGTTGCCAACCTAACAAAAATAGAGTGTCACGATTTTCACAGATTCCAGAATGCTACAGTTGTGTATGCAGTGTCAATCATTGAGATGACTGGCTGTAGTGCGAGGCGCCGCCGGGCTGTTTACGCTGTTTACGCTGTGTTTACGCGCCGCCTGACCCTGGACGCGGGTCGCGGACCGGCCAATAGTAAACAAGGCGATACCACGGGCCGGCCGACATAGCGAGGCAGCACTGCGGGAGGACTAGCCTAGCCATGTGCGGGAGGTGCTCTAGCTCCACCAACACTTGTTCCGAGAAAAAGAAAGGGATAAAAAATTCATTAACGCTCTCCTCACTAAGAATATCCAGTCTTTCTAAACTAACAATGTGACAGTATGTCAACCGCGGCTTACATTCAGAGAAATAATATCGACAGCCATCCACGGAATTGTACCAAACAAACAATGCAGGGTTAATACAAATAATAACAAAACACTGCTTTACTTCGTACATTCTTCTTTCGGTTTTTTTTTTTTTTTTATGGGACTTAACTACCGTGTCATCAGTTCCTAAACTTACAAACTACTTAACAACTACCTTATACTAAGGACGGCACAAATGTCCATGCCCGAGGGGGGATTCGAATCCCCGACCGTAGTGGCCGTGCAGACCGTGACTGAAGCGCCTCAGTCTCCTCGGCCACCGCGGCCGGCACTTGGTACATGTTACATAATGTTCATAAATACAGCAAGAGGCCCATTTCCGCACTGTGGACATCATCAGGCTATCTGCGGATAAATATTTAAGGTTGCAATGAATAAAGTACAGATACAATTTTGATGCATTTTTCGGGATATATTATTCCATATTGCATCGTGGCCGTATATTTTTATTACAATTACTGCATATAACTACAATCTAAATTTTTCCTAGAATGAAACTTTCACTCTGCAGCGGAGTGTGCGCTGATATGAATCTTTCTGGCAGATTAAAATTGTGTGCCGGAACCGGGACTCGAACATCGGACCTTTGCCTTTCACGGGCAAGGGCAAGGTCCAGGTTCGAGTCCCGGTTCCGGCACACAATTTTAATCTGCCACGAAGTTTCAGTCTATATGTTAATAGAACTTGTAATATACAAAGCAGAGTGTCCCTATGTTTGTACGTGTTGCATACAAATCTACAGTTTTGTTCCAATATTTATGAAATTTTGTACGCGTAAGCTTCAATCCATGAGAACGGTCGCCGTAATTGTAAGAATCACGTACGATATATACTTCACGAGATATGACGTCGTAAACAATGACATGCGCGAAAAACTGCTGCATTTTGAGACGATGCTGCTCATTTTCTCCTAAACCACTGGACCGATTTCAGCCAAATTTGGTAGACACATTCCTTACCGTGAGGTAACAACTGATGCAGAGTTAATAACTACATACGACACATGGTTAAGATGATATGAGGTCATAAACAATAGGAATCACAAAAAATTGCCACATAATGCGGCGAGACTTAGCGACTTCCAACAAACTTTAAACATAATTTCAAACCTTTATTAAACTTTTTCTCGCTGACAAACATAGCAAAATGATGAAAGGAGATACGTTTCTCGCTTATAACTTCCTGCCGCGGCGGAGTGGCCAAGCGCATTGAGGCGCTATGCTCCGATGCGCAAAGTCGTTTCCCGTCGGGGGTTCGAAAACTCCCTCGGGCATAGATGTTTGTGTCGTCCTTAGTTGTAGCTAGTTCATAAGTAGTTTGTAAGTTTAGGGACTGATGACCCCGTAGTTAAGTCCCATAAGCTATACAAACATTTGAACAATCTTTCCTGTTTCCATGCTTGAAAACTGGTGTCATTATTGTTTTCGTCCGGGCATACGGAACCTGGTCCGACTTCCAAGCCTTTTGGACCACTTTAGGTCACGGTAGTAACACTAAAAGTGGGCCTTTGCGATCGTCTTTTGACAGCTCGAAATTTAAAAGAAAATAACGTCGTAACCATTCATCTGACACGAAAATTGAATAACCGAATTTGTAGAGGAGAAAATTCTCTATAACTTTGCTCTCTTATGTTTTCTTGCTATCTCGGTATCGTTTCAGAGATATTTGCAAAAATAACGGTGATTTTGAGAATTCTGTCTGTCCGTAACGTGTTCCCTGTTTTTAAGACGAACCGTTCAACCGATCAGCACCAAAATTTACAGACATTATTGTAGGCCTCCAGAGACCAGAACCTCCATTTTTCAAATTTTTGAGACAAAACATACGGTAGTAATGCCAAAAAAATGCCGTTTGTAACATAATTGCAATTGCAAACGAACCGTTCATCTGACACGGAAATTGAATAAACGAATTTGTAGAGGAGAAAATTCTCTACAACTTTGTTCCTTTACGTTTCTTTCATATCTTGTATCGTTTGAGAGATATTTGCCAAAATAACGGAGTTTTGACACCCTCCATTAAATTAACGAAAACCAGCCGTTCGCAGATGTCACGTGACATTCCTCGCCCAGAACTCTCTGTGGCATACGCCATCTTGCGTTGCGTATTTGATGATTTTCTTATTGTAACTTACTGTTGTCATTTCAAAGCAATGGCGCACTGAAGAATTAACAAAAAGACGTCGTTCTTCGTACGATAAATGATAATCTAGTGTCTACAAATGCCATATTAGCATCAGTTAACAACGGCCATCAATAGTATGAGACTAATGAACGTAACTTCTATCTCTTGGCTGCAGCGTAGTAGGAAATGCGTTGGACTGTAATGCTGGAGGTCAGTGGTTCAGAACCTGCCACTATCTAAATTTTTTTGTTCTCTAAGTGTTTCAGACACTCTTATTAATTAATTTTTTATTATTTGGATTATTATTTTGGTACAAAATGCTTGCAAAAACTTATAAAACTACAAATCTAGAGTGGACCGTAAAACACGTCAGTGCGATTTTTTTTTATTTGTCCTGTGTAACCAACTGAGACGTGATATTCCACTGAATTTGAATAGTTCCAACTTAATTTCGGCATCCCCAGCCGCTTTATCGCACTACATTCTTACTTTGTCTGTTTATATTGTACGAAGGCGATCAAATATTATGATAGGTTCTAAAAAAGGATGAAGCCAAGATCGCCAGTATATACTTATACTTCGACGACGGGTTTCCATAGTATATGCCGTTGTTCATCATCATCATCATCATCATCATCATTAGAGACTGATTATGCCTTTCACCGTTCACTCTGGAACATAGTACCTCTAATAAAATTCCTCCATGATCCCCTATTCAATGCTAACATTGATGCCTCGTCTGATGTTATGCCTTTTACTTCAAAATCATTCTGCACCGAATCTAAGTACTTTCTTCTTGGTCTACCTCGACTCCTCTTACCCTCCGCTGCCGAGCTCCTGAGTCTCTTAGGTAACCTCGCTTCTCCCATGCGTGTAACATGACCCCACCATCCTAGTCTGTTCGCTCTAACTGCTTCATCCATGGTGTTCATTCCCAGTTTTTATTTTATTTCCTCATTGTGGACACCCTCCTACCATTGTTCACATCTATTAGTACCTGCAATATATTCTTGCTACTTTCATATCTGTAACCTATACCTTATCAATAAGGTAACCTGTATCCACCCAACTTTCACTCCCATACAACAAAGTTGGTCGAAAGATAGAACGGTGCACTGCTAACTTAGTCTTGGTACTGACTTCCTTCTTGCAGAAGAGAGTAGATCTTAGCTGAGCACTCACTGCATTAGCTTTGCTGCACCTCGATTCCAGTTCTTTCGCTATGTTCCCATCCTGTGAGAAAATACATCCTAGGTACTTGAAACTGTCTACCTGTTCTAACTTTGTTCCTCCTATTTGACACTCAATCTGTTTGAATCTCTTTCCCACAGGTATTACTTTTGTTTTAGAGATGCTAATCTTCATATCATAATCCTTGCACTTCTGATCGAGCTCTGAAATATTAGTTTGCAACCTTTCAAACGATTCGGCCATTACAACTAAGTCATCCGCATATGCGAGACTGCTTTTTTTGTTTTCACCTATTTTAATCCCGCCCTGCCAGTCTACTGTTTTCAGTATATGATCCATGAATAGTATGAACAACAGTGGTGACAGGTTACAGCCTTGTCTTACCCCTGAAACTACCCTGAACCATGAGCTTAATTTGCCATCTACTCTAACTGCTGCCTGACAGTCTACGTAAAGCCCTTTAATTGCTTGCAGAAGTTTGCCTCCTATACCGTTGTTGTGTAAAATAATTCAACTATTCAAATGTTTGTTAAGCTTATGGGACTTAACTACGGGGTTATCAGTCCCTAAACTTACAAACTACTTATCAACTAGCTTATACTAAAGACGGCACAAATATCCATGCCCGAGGGGGGATTCGAACCCCCGACCGTGGTGGCCGTGCAGACCGTGACTGGAGCGCCTCAGTCTCCTCGGCCACCGTGGCCGGCGTAAAATAATTTAAAGTGCATGGATACATATGTCATGGTAGTAAAAGTTTACATATTAGTATAGGTGATAACAGGATACTAGCATATTAAACACGTCAAAAGCAGGTATTAGGTCAGGAAAGCTACTAGTGAATCCTGTGGATCCTCGGACAAATGAAGTGAACATTTTGAAGTTGCTCGATGAAGGGGAAAGTTTCACTGGTGTATCAGATTTTGAGATACAGTGGGAAAGGAATGGTGATTGTTGCGGCTTTTAACGTGTTTAATATGCTAGTATCAAATGTTTGTATAGCATATGGGACTTAACTGCGGGGTCATCAGTCCCTAAAATTACAAACTACTTATGAACTAGCTAATACTAAGGAGGCACAAATATCCATGCCCGAGGGGGGATTCAAACCCCCGACCGTGGTGACCGTGCAGACCGTGACTGACGCGCCGCACACCCCTCGGCCACCGCGGCCGGCTGCTAGTATCCAACAGACACTTACACTGATATGTAAACTTTTACTACCATGACATACTGCATCTAAAAAGGTAAGGTAAAGCAATCAACAATCGGAAGATGGGTTTGAACATCACAGTGCTTTACTAGGCATGGTCCTGTTTGGAGGTGGTATGCCGTTGCCTTCCTCCGACCTTCGAACTGACTTACTCAGCCAGTTATAGGGGGACCTACAGTTTAACGTGGGTTCCGAACCACGGTGCTACTCGGTATTTTTCACATGAGCAATACTGCCATAGGTGAAAGAAGTGGAAAGTGACAGATAAAAATCCTGAGACCTGGCGGGGGTCGAACCCGTGACCTTTGGATTTGTAGTCTGGCATTCTACCACTGTGCAACCGAGGCGCGCATTCTGCGTCTATGCACTTTAAATTATTTTACACAACAACGGTTGACATCACAAGATGATGACTGTACAAGGCACTTTTAAACCTGAAGATGATGGCATAGAACATCTAAATCTACATCTACATAGATACTCTGCAAATCACATTCAAGTGCCTGGCAGAGGGTTCATTAACCATTTTCATAACTTTTCTCTACCGTTAAATTCTCTAATAGCGCGCGGGAAGACAGAACACCTAAATCGTTCCGTTTTGGATCTGATGTCTCTTATTTTATTGGGATGGTCATGTCTCCCTAAGTAGGTGGGTGCTAGCAAAATATTTTCACATTCAGAACTAAAAGTCGGTGATTGAAACTTCGCAAACAGATCACGCCGCAATGAATAACGTCTTTCTTTTAATGATTTCCACCCCAATTCGTGCAACATTTCCGTGACGCTTTCCCCCCCGTAACGTGATAAAACAAAAGGAGCTGCCCTTCTCTGAACCTTCTCAATGTCTTCCGTCAGTCCCACCAGGTGAGGGTCCCACAAGGGGCAACATTACTCCAGGAGATGACGCACAAGTGTGATGTAGGCAGTCTCTTTGGTGGAGCTGGTGCATCTTCGAAGCGTTCTGCCGATGAAACGTAACCTTTGGTTCGCTTCCCTACAATAGTTTCTGTGTGTTCTCTCCAGTCAAAATTGTTCGTAATTGTAGCTCCTATGTATGTGGTAGAATTTACGACTTTAAGGTTTGACTGTTTTATCGCGTAATTGAAGTTCAGCGGATTTCTTTTAGTGGTCATGTGTATTACTTCACACTTTTCTTTATTTAGTGTCAATTGCCAATTTTCGCACCATGCAGAAATTTTGTCTAAATCGCTTTGCAGTTGCTTTTGATCCTCTGTTGACTTCACTGCCCGATAAACGACAGCATCATCCGCGAACAGTCTAAGGGAGCTATTCAGATTGTTTCCTAAATCGTTTATAAACACGAGGAAGAGTAGGGGACCTATAACGCTTCCCTGTGGAACGCCAGATATCACTTCTGTTTTACTCGATGACTTATCGTCAGTTACAACTAACTGTGTCCTTTCTGATAGCAAATCGTGAATCCAATCGCACAGTTTGTGAGATACTCCATAAGCACGCAATTTCATTAGAAGCCGCTTGTGGGGTACAGTGTCAAAAGCCTTCCGGAAATCCAGAAATACGGAATCGATTTGAGATCCCTTGTCGATGGCACTTAACACTTCAAGTGAATAAAGGGCAAGCTGTGTTTCGCAAGACTGATACTTTCTGAATCCCTGTTGACTACTGGTCGTCGAAATAAAAGTATATACTAGTGATCTTGGCTTCAACCTTTTTGGAACCTAGCTCCGCATTGTTCTGACCATTCTGTCCACTTTCTCAGATGGGATACTGTTAGGGGCATCATTCCTATCCCACTGTTCCTCAAAACCTGATACATCAGTGAAACGTCCCCCTACATCGAGCAACTTCAAAATATTCATTTGTCCCAGGCGTCAACATGATTCACTAGCAGCTTTCATGACCTACATCTACATACATACTCCGCAATTCACCATAAGGTGCGTGGCGGAGTGTACACTGTACCACTACTAGGCATTTCCTTTCCTATTCCACTCCCAAATTGAAGGAGACAAAAAAGAATGCGTATATGCCTCCGCACGAGTCCAAATTACTCTTATCTTGTCTTTGTGATCTTTACGCGAAATGTAAGTAGGCGGCAGCAAGATCGTACTACACTCAGCTTCAAATTCCGGCCCTCTAAATTTCCTCAACAGAATTTGACGGAAAGAACGTCGTCTTACCTCCAGCGATCCCCAATTGAGTTGCCGGAGCATTTCCGTGACATTCCCTCATTGGTCGAACCTACCGGTAACAAATCTAGCTGCTCGCCTCTGAACCGCCTCTATGTCTTCCTTCAAACCGATTTTGCTGCGGGTCCCAAACGCTTGAGCAATACTCAAGACCTGGTCGTACAAGCGTTTTATACGCCGTCTCCTTTACAGGTGAAGTACATCTTCCCAAAATTCTCCCAATAAACCGAACTCGGCTGTCCGCCTTACTCACAACTGTCCTTACATGCTCGTTCCATTTCATATCGCTCTGCAATGTTACGCCTAGATATTTGAACGACGCGACTGCATCAAGAAGCTCACTACTAATGCTGTATTCGAACATTATAGGATTGTTTTTACTACTCATGCGCATCACCTTACATTTTTCTACATTTAGAGCTAGCTGCCAATCTTCGCACCAACTAGAAATTTTGTCTAAGTCATCCTGTATGCTACTACAGTCAGTTAAAGACGACACCATCCCATACACCGCAGCATCATCAGGAAACAGCCGCAAATTACAACTTATTCTGTCCATCAGATCATTTATATAGATAGAAAATAATAGCGGTCCTATTACACTTCCCTGGGGCACGCCTGACGATACACTCGTCTCTGATGAACACTCGCCGTCGAGAACAACGTACTGCGTTCTATTACTGAGGAAGTCTTCCAGCCAGTCACAAATCTGTGAACCTATTCCATAAGCTCGTATCTTCGTTAGCAGTCTGCAGTGTGGCACCGCGTCGAACGCCTTTTTGAAGTCGAGAAAAACACAATCCGCCTGTTGCCCTTCATCCATGGATCGCAAGATGTCATGTGAGAAAAGGGCAAGCTGAGTTTCACATGAACGATGTTTCCTAAACCCGTGTCGATTCATGGAAAGAAGCTTTTCCGTTTCAAGGAAATTTACTATATTAGAACTGAGAATATGCTCCAAAATTCTACATGAAACCGATGTCAACGATATTTGCCTGTAATTGTATGGGTCAGTTCTCTTTCCTTTCTTATACACGGGAGTCACCTGCGCTTTTTTCCAATCACTAGGAACTTTGCGCTGAATTAAAGATTCGCTATAAATGCAAGCTAAGCTATCTCTAATACCTATGACTTCCCTGATGAGGTAAAAATAAATAAACAAACTAAGCCGGCTAGGAACTGCGGCGACGGTGCGTTGGCAGGACTGGAGAGTGTGTGACGTCACGGAGTGGCCCTCGCCCAGTTGCGGTGACCCTTGTCGCGCTATCAGACGCAGAGGAACATCGGCCCCAATACCCACTTCACGAGCTTCAGGCACCGCGATCCGTAGTCTTCCAGTGGCCACCGAAATCCCTCACAGTTGACACTTTGCTCACGACCAATGAACTTATTCTTCTTGAACGTATACTATTACGGGGTACGTAACAAAAACATGTGTTACACGCAAGGCAGTGGATGGATGGATGCTTAGGGTTTAACGTCCCGTCGACAGCTTGGCCATTAGAGACGGAGCTAACGCTCGGAGTTTTTGGGTTAGGATGAGGAAGGAAATCGGCCGTGCCCTTTGAAAGGAACCATCCCGGCATATGCCTGGAGTGATTTTAGGGAAATCACGGAAAACCTAAATCTGGATGGCCGGAGGTGGATTTGAACCACCATCCTCCCGAATGCGAGTCCAGTGACGCAAGGCAGTGGAGCAAGCAAAAGGCCAAAATGTGATATGTGGTCTCCAACAGTGAAAACTGGCGTTTGAATTTCAATATAGTAAGACTACCTCAAAACCCGACTTTGCCCGGGTATTTATGTATTTATTCCTGCCGCTTTTCAGGTATATATTCGTTTGTATAACGGCTGTATGTCTGTAAAATGTCGCCGGCCGCGGTGGCCGAGGGAATTGAGGCGCTCCAGTCACGGTCTGCACGGCCACTACGGTCGGGGGTTCGAATCCCCCCTCGGGCATGGATATTTGTGCCGTCCTTAGTCTTAGCTAGTTCATAAGTAGTTTGTAAGCTTCGGGACTAATGACCCCGTACTTAATTCCCATAAGTTCTACAAACATCTGAACATTTTTTTGTAAAGTGTCTTGGGAATACAATTAGTAGTAAAGACGTAATAAATTAAAACTTGGTGCATGATGGGACGGTTTTCCTTGAACGTTACTGTTTACGTGCTCATATCTCATGAACTACGTGTTGCACTGTGATACAATTTAGAAGGTACACTCACCTATATGCGTGTATACTGTCTGTAAAATTTCCTGCGGCTACAGTTTGTAGTGTACAAATTATAAATTGTAACGTCATACCGAATGCCGTAGTTTAATCCATAAACAGCGGAAAAGTAGTAAGCGAGAAACTTTTTTCCTTTCATGGTTGCCAGCGAGAAAAAGTTTAATAAAGTTTGGAAATTATCTTTAAAGTTCGTTGCAAGTCGCTAAGTACTGTCATTCTCATTTCGAAAGTCTCGCCGCATTATATAGCATTTATTGCGATTTCTATTGGTTATGACGTAATATCTTTTGAACCATGCGCCGTATGTGATTCTTAACCATGCAGCAATTGCTAGCTCACGGTAAGGAATGTGTGCACCAAATTTGGTTGAAATCGGTCCAGTGGTTTAGGAGAAAATGAGCAGCATTGTCGCAAAATGCAGCAGTTTTTCGCGCGTCTCATTGTTAATGACGTCATATCTCGTGAACTATATATCGTATGTGATTCTTACACTTACGGCGACCGTCCTCATGGATTGAAGCTTACGTGTACGAAATTTCATAAAGATTGGAACAAAACTGTAGATTTGTATGCAACACGTATAAACATACGGACACTCTGCTTTATATATTAGAAGATGTACGAAATCTACTAAAACAAATCGCATTACCGTCTTTTGCGGCAGACTGAAAGTTTTCCTACATATACATATACATCTACATCCACATACATACTCCGAAATCCACCGTAAGGTGTGTGGCGGAGCGTACACTGTACCACTACTAGGCATTTCCTTTCCTATTCCACTCCCAAATAGAACGAGGAAAAAAAGAATGCCTATATGCTTCCGTACGAGCCATAATTTCTCTTATCTTGTCATTGTGATCACTACGTGCAATGTAAGTAGGCAGCAAGATCGTACTACACTCAGCGTCAAATTCCGTATTTGTAGATGTAGATATAGATGTATATGTGGAAGTAGGAAAACTTTCAGTCGGCCGTAAAAGACGGAAATGAAAGGGATGCAGTGGTTGTGAAGGGAGTAAGACAGGATTGTAGCCTTTCTCTAATGTTACTCAATTTGTACATTGAGCAAGCTATAAAGGAAGGAAAGGAGAAATTTGGAGAAGGAATTAAAGTTCAGGGTGAAGAATTAAAAACATTGTGTTTTGCCGACGACTCAGTAATTCTGATAGAGACAGCAAAGGACCTGGACGAGCAGTTGAACGGAATGGAAAATGTGATGAAAGGTGCATATAAGATGAACATTAACAAGAGCAAAACTACGGTAATGGAGTGCAGTGTAAGAAAATCAGGTGATGCTGAAGGAATTAGATTAGGTAAGGAAGCAATAAAGGAGGTAGATGAGTTTTATTACTTGGGCAGTAAAATAACAAATGATGGTCGCAGTACAGAGGATATAAAATGCAGAATGGCAATGGGTAGAAAAGTGTTCTTGTAAAAGAGAAATTTGTTATCGTCGAATATTGATTTAAGCCTAAGGCAGTCCTTTCTGAAGGCATTTGTGTGGAGTGTTGCCTTGTATGGGGGTGAAACATGGACGATAAACAGTGCGGACAGGAAGAGGATTGAGGCTTTTGAAATGTGGTGCTACAGAAGAATGCTGAAGATTAGGTGGGTGGATCGCGTAACTAATGAGGAGGTACTGAACAGAATAGGGGAGAAAGAGAATTTTTGGCATACCTTGACTGGTAGGACACATTCTTAGACACCAAGGAATTGTGAATTTATCGTTGGAGGGAAGTGTGTGGGGTAAACACCGCAGAGGAAGACCAAGAGATGGATACAGTAAGCAGATTCAGAGAGATGTAGGTTGCCGTTCTTATGAGGAGTTGAAGAGGCTTGCTCAAGATAGGGTATTGTGGAGAGCTGCATCAAACCAGTCTCCGGACTGAAGACAACAACAACAACAACAACAACGAATTTCCTCAACAGAAATTCTCGAAAAGTATCCCCAATTGAGTTGGCGGAGCATTTCCGTGACACTCGCGCATTGGTCGAACATACCAGTAACGAACCTAGCTGCTCGCCTCTGAACCGCTTCCATGTCAGTCAAATTTCTAGAAGGAGTTCCGTCGTCATAAAGTAAAGTAGTACTTTACGATTCTGGATTTTCACTTTTGAAGATTATTAATAAAAAGAGTCAAGGGAATTATGGCTTCTGGTATTGATAAAAAATTGCGAAGAAATAAGCAGATTTCCCTTCGCGCTGTCCGTAAAACGTACGTTTTACACAGTTGTTGTTGTCGTGGACTTCAGTCCGCAGACTGGTTTGGTGCAGCTCTCCACAATACCCTATCCTGAGCAAACCTCTTCATCTGAGAATACGTTCGGCAACATACATCCTTTTGAATCTGCTTACTGTATTCGTCCCTCGGTCTCCCTCTACGATTTTTACCCCACACGCTTCCTTCTAATGCTAAGTTGACAATTCCTTGACGTCTCAGAATGTGCCCCACTAATCTATCGCTTCTCTTAGTCAGGATATGCCAGAAACTCCTTTTCTCTCGGATTCGACTAATCACCTCCTCATTAGTTACGTGGTCTACCCATCTAATTTTCATCATTCGTCTGTAGCAACACATTTCAAAAGCTTCTATCATCTTTTTATCTGAACTCCTTATCGTCCACGTTTCACTCCCATACAATGCTACACTCCAGACAAATGCTTTCACAAAGGACTTCCTAACATTTAAATTAATATTGGATGTTAACAGGTTTCGCTTTTCTTCCCATAGCCATTCTGCGTGTTATATCTTCTTTACTTCGGCTATCAGAAGTTATCTTGCTACCCAAATAACGAAATTCATCTGTTACTTTTATTGTCTCATTACCTAATCTAATTCCTTCAGCATCGCCTGATTTTCTAACATTGCATTCCATTACCTTCGTTTTACTCTTGTTAATGTTCATTCAAGCTCTGACGTCATCGTGGTAGTCAACGTGTTAAGCTACCAAATTATGACGTAACTATAAAATGTAAATTACTAGTGACGGACGACGAACAGAATGCGGGAAGAACCACTAGTCGCAAGTTCAGTGAGAATGGTCGAGCGCCATGAACAATATATATGTCTTGTTAGTTACACTATTTATAACTAAAGAACGTCTGAACGGATTTGGCTCAAAATTGGTGGGGAGGTAGCTTAGAAGCAGGAGACGGACACAGGGCACTTTTTGTCCCGTTTGACCGCGTATTATATCAGAATTTGAGAAAAACTGAAAGCACGCTTGCGGCTGGGATCATTTTCTCGATTCTCCAATAATCAGATTATTCGATTCCGTACTCGCCTTGCGACCAAATCTTTATGTAAAATGTGAATGTCTGTTCGGTGTACGTTTATCGCGTCTGAAGCACAAGACATAAAGAGCTAAAAATTTGTACAGTTACTAATGTCTACCCGGGGAAGGCTTTAGGTACGGTTTTATGGCGATGGGACCGCTATTTATCTATATATATTAATGTGAATGTCTGTTCGGTGTACGCTTATCACGTCCGAACGACGTGACGCAGAGACTTAAATATTTGTAAAGTTACTAATTTATACATCAGTAAGGATTTAGACACGGTTTTATAGCGATCTGATAGATATTTAGTAATTTGAACAATATAACGCGAAATACGGAACAATAATTACGCTTTGAAAATTATATTTACTCTTTAAAAATGGTTTTATTGGTTGCATTGTTGCTTGACGGTTGGTAATGATAAAAGGGTGGAGTATATTGGGATGGAAAGTTATCGGTGTATATAAAATTCTACGTGCGTGTGTGTGTGTTAATATTTCGCTCTGCAGCGAAAACTACAGAACGCAAACGAATGGTCTGTGTGAAATTGTTGTCCGAAGTCTCCCGTTGTACACCATAGCAGTTCCACGCCCATAGCTATAAGGGGGTGGAAGATATGGTGGTTGAAAGTCGTCAAATTATTAAAAAATTCTGACTGAAGGTCAGCGATGACGTTTGCGACTCTATAGCAAGGAGGTTACATACAGCGAAACGTGATGCCACAGAACATATCTTTGGTGTATGCGTGCTACAACGTCTTCAGCTCTTTCTCTGTGAGGATAAGCATACGAATAAGGAAATATAAGAATAAATAAATAAAGCAGTGAAAAAGAAATTTCTTTTAATACGTCTCTTTAAAAAATCGATTTGATGTTTCGTGCATTATCTATCATAATCAAGCAACACGCGAATGGAGCCGCGGGTTTAAGCTAGTGCGATATAACAGAACGAACAAATACGCCAAAGAGGTTAGAATAAAGGGAGATGGCGTTAGACACTCAAGGTTAAAACTGTCAGGTCTATAGCATGGTGCTCGGTAAGGACCGTATCGTGGAGGGCATGTTGCGTTGACCTTGAAGGCAGCCAGGCTGTTGCCATGCTTATCCACTTCCTCCAAAGTAATTTTCCGATTTCTGTGTTTCCAAGAATCTCCCGTAAATACACGTTTTTTGCAGTGACGCTACGTATCGTCTAAACCTAATAATATACAGCAATTCCACCCTATAGAGAGAAAAAAATTCGCACTGGCGTGTTTTACGGCCTACTTTAGATTTGTAGTTTTATAAGTTTTTGCAAACATTTTGCACCAAAATAATAATCTAAATAATAAAAAATCAATTAATAAGAGTACCTGAAACCCTTTTAGGAACATTTAGATAGTGGCGGGATCCGAACCACTGACCTTGAGCGTGACAGTCCAACGCATTGCCCACTACGCTACAGGTAACAGTTACGAGTTATATTCGTTTATATCATACTATTGATGGCCGTTGTTAACTGATGCTAACATGGCATTTGTAGACACTAGATTATCATTTATCGAACGAAGAACGACGTCTTTTTGTTAATTCTTCGGTGCGCCATTGCTTTGAAATGACAACGTGTAAGTTACAATAAGAAAATCATCAAATACGCAACGCAAGATGGCGTATGCCAGAGAGAGTTATGGGCGAGGAATGTCACGTGACATCTGCGAACGGCTGGTTTTAGTTAATTTAATGGAGGGTGTCAAAACTCCGTTATTTTTGCAAATATCTCTCACACGGTACGAGATATCAAAGAGAGCAAAGTTGTAGAGAATTTTCTCCTCTACAAATTCGGTTTTTCAATTTTCGTGTCAGATGAATGGTTAAGCCGTTATTTTTATTTATATTTATGTTGTTCAATTTCTAAGCAATAAAAAAAACTGTTTTATCAATGCAGATCGTTATACAGAAGAAGCTAAATACTGATAAAGCGAAGCCGGCCGCGGTAGCCGAGGGGACTGAGGCGCTCCAGTCGCGGTCTGCACGGCCACTGCGGTCGGGGGTTCGAATCCCCCCTCGGGCATGGATATTTGTGCCGCCCTAGTTCGTAAGTAGTTCATAAGTAGTTTGTAAGTTTAGGGACTGATGACCCCGTAGTTAAGTCCCATAAGCTTTACAAACATTTGAACATTTTTCATAAAGCAAAAACAGAGACCAAGTGAGGGCTACAACATCAAGATGATTATTGGGCTGGTTATTGTGTGCCTGTAAAGTTTTCAATATCATCCTTGTAGGTCTTAGTTTACAGTTTGACTTCTGCAACCAGAATTGTTTACTATCGAAATACTATATGTTTTTTTTTTTTTTATGGTTAGGTCTCCTACTTACTTTTATGTGAATGGCATATCTCTCTCTCTCTCTCTCTCTCTCTCTCTCTCTCTCTCTCTCTCTCTCTCTCTCTCTCTCTGTGTGTGTGTGTGTGTGTGTGTGTGTGTGTGTGCATATTTCACTAGAAATCGGTGAAACAACGGTGATTTCTGTGATCAGCAGGGAGGTAATTCAGTGTCATTGCAGAGATAGCTAACATTATCTTGATAACGTAGTTTATATTTTGTTAAGAATAGATGTTTCACTTTCTTCAATGAAGGTAATTACAATACGGTATTATTCATGTGTTAACGTTTTTCAGAAAGTGCAAAAAAATATCGATAATACTGTAAACATATTTCTGTTTTCGGTAGCGCTTTGCGCCGTAGACGTTTCCAGTAAACGGCGTTGCGAAATCATATCAAGTGTTTAGTGTCGATTTGGGATTCAGTTGCACATATACAGAAATTTTAAGCCACTCATTATTTTTCAGTGATTAATGAGTAACCTTATTCTACTCATTACAGTGACATTTGTTTTAAAAATGCATAGTCAGCCATCAGCTGTTTATTGCCGGTTTCGGATATTATCCATCATCAGTAGAATAAAACTAAAAAGACTGATTCACAACTACATAGCTGATGTGATAAACTTAATAGAGATTCGTAGATTCGTTTTGGCACACTGTACATAGTGTTGCAAACATAAATGATTTCTTTACGCAGCATTATTAAAGTGTACACAACATTTTATGTATATATTAAAAAGTACTTTTATATCATAACAACCGTAAAATGGAAAATAAAAAAATAAAAACAGATTATCGTCCTACTGGTAAGAAAGTTAATTAACTAAAACGAAAACAGAAGTTCAGAAGTTTATATGCTGTGTAATGCAGTGCTTGTATAACATAACGATCATTTTAAATAATTTATAGAATGTTTACCAGCTTCTACAAGCACTGCATTAAACTGCATATATACGCCTATTTTTATTTCAGTCACTTGGCTTTCGTCGCAGAGGGAAAATAAACTTTACTTTATTTCCATTTTATGGGTGTTATGGTGTAAAAGGACTTTTAGACTGTGTATCAAATCTTTCCGGATCATACCCACAGTATTTTAATTATGCGAAGATTTCTGATTGGAAATGAAACTAGTTATCTGAGACCAAAAAAATTAATTTATCTGTGATCTTCACTGTAACGTTTTAAGCCGTTGTATATAAAATACAAAAATGTCAGAAACCATAATATATATAAATAAATTGCTTTTCGTTAGTCTCGCTAAAACTCGAGAACGGCTGAACAGATTTGGCTAATTTTAGACTTGAAATATTCGTGTAACTCCAGGGAAGGTTTAAACGGTGATGAAACACGGAAAAGTTGTCCGGAAAAGAGGAAAATCGGGAAAAACAGCTTTTTCCAGTGAGCTATCAATACCTTTCGTCCAATTGCGATAAAATTTTGTACTTTTCATGTAGAAAGCAAGAGAAAGTTTTCCAGGAAATAAAAATTTGGAAAAGTCGCCCAAAAAGTAGGAAAAATTAGGAAAAACTAAAAGCGATTTTTTTGTATGAATAAAAATCAATTGCCGCATGGTTGTAAGAGCATCACTTGAGTACGGCTTGACAGGACAATTTTTTGGAAAATAAAGTTTTTGGAAAATCTACCGGAAAATTGGAAAATTTCAGAAAAAGTGTAAGTGCGTTTTTCAATGTGTTTTCGATTGAAGTCAGTTCTATAACTGACTACTCGTACGACGGAGAGGGGAAATATTTTTGTATTTGTTTTTTTTTTTTTTCATTATGGTCCTGAAAAAGTTTTCAGAAAAAAATAAAGAATAGGGAAAGTTAAAAAGGAAATTCGCAACATTCGAACCAAGTTCCTTTTTCAATTTGTTTCTAAATGTACTCAAGACTATAAGTTGAGAACCGGTCATCCGACATCGATAAAATTTAGAGCATTTGCCGTTCAACGATAGCTGAACGATTTTATGATCTAAAAATTTGGGAAACTTATCCGGAAAATTGGTAAAATTCGTGAGAAACTGAAAGAGCTTTTTTTTTTCAATGGGATAACAATATCATTCGTCAGATTGTGATACAATTTTGCATATTTCACGTTCAAAGCAAGAGTAACGTTCCTAAGAAATAAAAATTTGGAACAGTTTCCCGGAAAATATAAAAATTCTTAAGAACTAAAAAGAGATTTTTCTATGAAATATCAATACCATTCGTGTAATTGCGATAAAATTTTGCACATTCGTCGTTCAAAGCCAGAGGAAGGTTTGAGTGAAGTACAATATTGGAATAGTAGTCCAGAAAATAGCAAAATTTGTGGAAAACTGAAAGAGCTCTTTTCTTTGGACTATCAGTATCATTCGTACGACTGAGATAAAATTTTGCACATTTGACGTTCAAAGTAAGTGTATATACATATTAGCAATTGCAAAGCATTGTCGGGTCGGCTAGTAAAGTATAATTATTAATGCAGTATGCCTAGTAACATTAGTTCTGTAACTTTGCAGTTAACATCCAAAGTGTCAAAGTAAACACGGATTCAGAAAGTATCGCTCCTGCGAAACACAGCTTGCCCTTTATTGTTAAGTGCCATCGACAAGGGGTCTCAAATCGATTCCATATTTCCGGATTACCGGAAGGCTTTTGACACTGTACCCCACGAGCGGCTTCTAATGAAATTGCGTGCTTATGGAATATCTCCCCAATTGTGCGATTGGATTCACGATTTCCTATCAGAAAGGACACAGTTCGTTGTAATTGACGGTAAGTCATCGAGTAAAACAGAAGTGATATCTGGCGCTCCACAGGGATGCGTTATAGGTCCCCTACTATTCCTCGTGTTTATAAACGATTTAGGTTAGTGAAGTCAACAGAGGATCAAAAGCAACTGTAAAGCGAATTAGACAAAATTTCTACATGGTGCGAAAATTGGCAATTGACACTAAACAAAGAAAAGTGTGAAGTAATACACATGACAACTAAAAGAAATCCGCTGAACTTCAATTACGCGATAAATCAGTCAAACTTTAAGGTCATAGATTCCACCAAATACCTGTTGTTGTTGTTATGGTCTTCAGTCCGGAGACTGGTTTGATGCAGCTCTCCACCCTACTCTATCCTGAGCAAGCCTTTTCATCTCCTCATAAGAACGGCAACCCACATCCACTTGAATCTGCTTACTATACGCGTCTCTTGGTCTCCCTCTGCGATTTTTACCCCACACACTTCCCTCCAATGCTAAATTTACGATTCCTCGATGTCTAAGAATGTGTCCTACCAAGCGATCCCTCCTTTTAGCCAGGGTATGCCAAAAATTCCTTTTCTCACCAATTCTGTTAAGTACCTCTTCATTAGTTATGCGGTCTACCCACCTAATCTTCAGCATTATTCTGTATCACCACATTTCAAAAGCCTCTATTCTCTTCCTGTCCGCACTACTTATCGTCCATGTTTCACTCCCGTACAAGGCAACACTCCACACAAATGCCTTCAGAAAAGACTTCCTTACACTTAAATAAATATTCGATGTTAGCAAATTTCTCTTTTTCAAAAATGCTTTTCTTCCCATTGCCATTCTGCATTTTATATCCTCTGTACTGCGACCATCACATGTTATTTTACTACCCAAGTAACAAAACTCATCTACCACCTTCATTGTTTCGTTACCTAATCTAATTCCTTCAGCATCGCCCGATTTTCTAAGACCGCATTCCATTATTTTTGTTTTGCTCTTGTTAATGTTCATTTTATACGCTCTCTTCAACACACTGTCCATTCCATTCAACTGCTCTTCCAGGTCCTTTGCTGTCTCTGACAGAATTACAATGTCATCAGCAAAACGCATTGTTTTTATTTCTTCACCCTGAACTTTAATCCCTATTCCAAATTTTTCCTTGCTTTCCTTCACCGCCTGCTCGATGTACAAATTGAATAACATCGGAGAAAGGCTACAACCCTGTCTTACTCCCTTCCCAACTGATGCTTCCCTTTCGTGCCCTTCGAGTCTAATAACTGCGGTCTGGCTTTTGTACAAGTTATAAATAACTCTCCTTTCCCTATATTTTACCCCTGCTGACTTCAGAATTTGAAACAGTGTATTCCAGTCAACATTGTCAAATGCTTTCTCCAAATCTACAAAAGCTAAAAATGTAGGTTTGCCTTTCCTTAATCTATCTTCTAAGATAAGACGTAAAGTGAGTATTGCCTCCCTGGTTCCTACGTTCCTCCTGAATCCGAACTGATCTTCCCCAAGGTCAGCTTCTACCAGCTTTTCCATTCAAATACCTAGCTGTTACAATTACGAACAACTTGGACTGGAGAGAACACAATGGCAGTATTGTGAGGAAGGCGAACCAAAGGTTACGTTTGATCGGCAGAACGCTTAGAAGATGCACCAGCTCCACCAAAGAGACTGCCTACATCACACTTGTGCGTCCTCTCCTGGAGTACTGTTGCCCCTTGTGGGACCCTCACCAGGTGGGACTGACGGAAGACATTGAGAAGGTTCAGAGAAGGGCAGCTCGTTTTGTTTTATCACGTTACGGGGGGGGGGGGGGGGAAGCGTCACGGAAATGTTGCACGAATTGGGGTGGAAATCATCAAAAGAAAGACGTTATTCATTGCGGCGTGATCTGCTTGCGAAGTTTCAATCACCGACTTTTAGTTCTGAATGTGAAAATATTTTGCTAGCACCCACCTACTTAGGGAGACATGACCATCCCAATAAAATAAGAGAAATCAGATCGAAAACGGAACGATTTAGGTGTTCTTTCTTCCCTCGCGCTATTAGAGAATGAACGGTAGAGAAAAGTTATGAAAGTGGTTAATGAACCCTCTGCCAGGCACTTGAATGTGATTTGCAGAGTATCTATGTAGATGTATAAACGCAGCGGACATATGTATAATAATGTTAACTGCCTATGTTCTGACTACAGTCACTAGCAAAGTGAAAATTCACAATAAGTAGTGAAGATTCCTTCTCCCCTTTCTCTTATGGATAGGCACCTCTTCGTTATGTCAGTAAAAGTTTTATGGGCAGCACGGAACTTATTTACGAGGACAATACGGTATTTAATTATTGTAATACTTTTTTCAATTTAATAGCTACAAAAACAGCAGATAGAGTGTGCCTGTGATATGCCTTTTATTGCTGACAAATTCTGCATTACAGATTAGACGCAGTCTCGTTCTCACAGATAGTGTGAACGGTTGTCATAACATTCGCAGGGTCGTCGGCAGTGTAAACAGGAACGAATAGAGAGCTGTTCCAATGTATCACTTGCCGCAGAGTTCCATCTCAACTGACAAGGTCGTGCAGGCTCTCGCCAGCAAAGGCATTAATGTGATCAGTGTGTGCAAACAACACATTCAGAGGTCACCCAACTCGTGGCATCTTTGCTAACACCGCGCCGGACCTCAGCAAGTCGTTACGGAATGTTGTTCAAAACAACCGCCAGTAGTTGTGGCGTAATGGCATGGCGCAACGTGTTCCTTAACAACACCGCGGTTGTTTGAGAACATGAAGTCCGTCATGAACTGCTACAAACGGCGTCCAAGCAGCCTAACACATGCATTGCCAGTCTTGTGAAATGAACAAACTCTGTCAATAAAGTACGATTGTGGTCTTCAGTCCGCAGACTGGTTTGATGCAGCTCTCCACGCCACCCTGTCCTGTGCAAGTCTCTTCGTCTGAGAATACGTTCGGCAACCTACATCCTTTTGAATCTGCTTACTGTATTCGTCCCTCGGTCTCCCTCTACGATTTTTACCCCACACGCTTCCTTCTAATGCTAAGTTGACGATTCCTTGGTATCTCAGAACGTGTCCAACCAACCTGTCCCTTCTCTTAGTCAGGATATGCCAGAAACTCCTTTTCTTCCCGATTCGGTTAAGCACCTCCTCGTTAGTTACGTCATCTACCCATCTAATTTTCATCATCTCCTTATCGTCCACGTTTCACTCCCATACAATGCTACACTCCACACAAATGCTTTCAGAAAGGACTTCCTAACATTTAAATTAATATTGGATGTTAACAAGTTTCGCTTCTTTAGAAACGCTTTTCTTCCCATAGCCATTCTGCATTTTATATCTTCTTTACTTCTGCCATCAGAAGCTATCTTGCTACCCATATAACAAAATTCATCTACAACTTTTATTGTCTCATTACCTAATCTAATTCCTTCAGCATCGCCTGATTTTCTGACATTGCATTCCATTACCTTCGTTTTACTCTTGGTAATGTTCATCTTATACCTTCCTTTCAAGACACTGTGCATTCCATTCAATTGCTCTTCCAGATCTTCTGCAGTCTCTGACAGAATTACTATGTCGTCGGCAAAACGCAATGTTTTTATTTCTTCTCCCTGCACTTTAATGCCCTCTCCAAATTTCTCCTTCCATTCCTTCACCTCTTGCTCAATGCACAGATTGAAGAACATTGGGAAAAGGCTACAACCCTGTCTTACTCCCTTCCCAACCTCTGCGTCCCTTTCTTGCCCTTCGACTCTAATAACCGCTGTCTGGTTTTTGCATAGGTTGAATATAACTCTTCGCTCCCTATATTTTACCCCTGCTACCTTCAGAATTTGGAAAAGTGTATTCCAACCGACATTGTCAAAAGATTTCTCCAATTCGACAAACGCTAAAAACGTAGGTTTCCCTTTGCTTAGCCTAAGATAAGTCGTAATGTGAGTATTGCCTCCCGTGTTCCTACATTTCTCCTAAATCCAAACTGATCTTTCCCGAGGTCAGATTCCAAAAGGTTTTCCATTCGTCTGTAAATAATTCGTGTTAGTATTTTGCACCCATGACTTATTAAAGCCGGCCGCGGTGGCTGCACGGCCACTACGGTCGGGGGTTCGAATTCCCCCTCGGGCATGGATATTTGTGCCGTCCTTAGGATTAGCTAGTTCATAAGTAGTGTGTAAGGTTAGGGACTGATGACCCCGTAGTTAAGTCCCATATGCTATACAAACATTTGAAACATTTGTACTTCATCTACATCTACATAGATACTCTGCAAATCACATTTAAGTGCCTGGCAGAGGGTTCATTAACCACTTTCATAACTTTTCTCTACCGTTCCATTCTCTAATAGCGCGCGGGAAGAAAGAACACCTAAATCGTTCCGTTTTCGATCTGATTCCTCTTATTTTATTGGGATGGTCATGTCTCCCTAAGTAGTTGGGTGCTAGCAAAATATTTTCACATTCAGAAGTAAAAGTCGGTGATTGAAATTCGCAAACAGATGACACCGCAACGAATGACGTCTTTCTTTTAATGATTTCCACCCCAATTCTTGCAACATTTCCGTGACGCTTTCCACCCCGTAACGTGATAAAACAAAACGAGCTGCCCTTCTCTGAACCTTGTCAAGTGTGATGTAGCTAGTCTCTTTCGTGGAGCTAGTGCATCTTCGAAGCGTTCTGCCGATCAAACGTAACCTTTGGTTCGCCTTCCCCACAATATTTTCTAAGTGTTCTCTCCAGTCAAAGTTGTTCGTAATTGTAACTCCTAGGTATTTGGTAGAATTTACGACCTTAAGGTTTGACTGATTTATCGCGTAAGTGATAGTTCTGTAATTTTCACATTTGTCTGCACTTGCTTTCTTTGCAATGGGAATTACAACACTAACGTAGTTGAATTATTAACTACGGTTACCATACTGTTCTTCGGAATAGCCACCTCCAATATCTGTGCACTGCTGAGCTTTGTGGTACATGGCGTCTAGAAACTTAGCATGAATTCTTCCTTTGGGGCGGCGTTTGAAAGCCTCGTCACCTCTCGTTGCACGACAGGAATGTTGTCAAATCTCTTTCTTTTGAAAACGAGCAGTCGGGATTGAGATGCGACGAGTAAGGTGGATGTTTCAGTTGCGTGACAACACTCGACCGCACATGGCCACAGATCTACATCTACGTCTTAATGGGAATGTAGTTTAAATTGATTTGGACGCAGCTGGTTTAAACGAATCCAATACACGATGGAGAAAAACTATTGTTCCATTTAAAAAATTATATCTTTGTTCTGTAACTCTTTGGAAAACGATACAATAAACTATGTTCATAGCTCCACAGAAAGTGTAACATTTCTTGTGTTGACCTACCGCATTAATATTTCCCGCCACCTATTATTTTATAAGTTACGGAGGCAAACACACTTAGTGAAACAACCTGTTTATATATATATATTGCTAGACGCGCGAAAGATCTGTTGCGCGCATCGTTTGGTGATGATCGTGTGCTCAGCCGCCACTTTCGTCATGCTTGGCCTCCCAGGTCCCCAGACCTCATTTTTTTTTTTAATGGAAAGGTCTCGTTTTTTTATGGAAAGGTCTCGTTTTTTTTATTTTTTTTTTTATTTTTATTTTTTATTTTTTTAATTCTTTATGGAAAGGTCTCTTTTTTTTGTTGGTTTTTTTTGTTGGTTTTTTTTGTTAGGGGACCCCCGATGGCAAATATAACAAAATGACTGTTACCTGACCGTAATTATTCCACTGGTGTTAAAAAAATGGGCGTATTCCACGCCATACAAGCAAGAGACGTTACAACTCTACCTGTTGGAGCGGGAAGTGAAATATAAAAAGAGATAGGTTTGTAAAAGAAATGTCCTCATAACCAAAGTGGCTCCTTGATGGATAAAATTGAAATTAAAACGCGGGCATGAAGCCTTCAACTCACCATCCACGGGAGGGGGTGACGTATTCAGAATGATATGTCCCAGTGGGTGCACCTGCCACCTTAGGGAAAGTGATAGTCACCCAAGAAAAGAAAAGAAAAGCCATAGCAAGGGCTTATCTACGCCTTAGCAGTCCGTGCGATTATTGGCTTTGGGGTTACCTGAAGTCGCGAGTGTATCGTGATCGACCGACATCTCTAGGGATGCCGAAAGACAACATCCGACGCCAATGCCTCACCATAACTCAGGACATGCTTTACAGTGCTGTTCACAACATTATTCCTCGACTACAGCTATTGCTGAGGAATGATGGTGAACATATTGAGCATTTGCTGTAAAGAACATCATCTTTGCTTTGTCTTAATTTGTTATGCTAATTATTGCCTTTTTCTGATCAGATGAAGCGCCATCTGTCGCAAATTTTTGAACATTTTTTTGTTCTAATAAAACCCCATGTCATTCCATGCATGTGTGTCAAATTTTAGCTCTGTATCTACATTATTCCGTGATTTCTTAAGTTTTCAAATTTATACTGACTTTTTGATCATTCGTTATTTAAAAATACATGAACCTTAGTTTGTGTCTCTTTTTTATTATTTATTATATACTAGCAGAAAACCCGGCGTTGCCCGGTTATTTATTTATTTATTGTTATATTTCCTTATTGGTATGCTTATCCTTACAGAGAAAGAGCTGAAGACATTGTAGCACGCATAGACCAAAGATATGGTCTGTGGCATCACGTTTCGCTGTATGTAACTTCCTTGCAAACGTCAAACGTCATCGCTGGCCTTCAGTCAGAATTTTTTAATAATTTGCCGACTTTCAACCAACATATCTTCCACCCCCTTATAGCTATCGGCATGGAACTGCTATGGTGTATAACGGGAGACTTCGGACAACAATTACACACAGACCATTCGTTTGCGTTCTGTAGTTTTCGCTGCAGGGCGAAATATTAACACACACGCACACACACACACACGTAAAATTTTATATAGACCGATAACTTTCCATCCAAATATACTCAACCCTTATCATTATCAACCCTCAAGCAACAATGCAATCAATAAGACTATTTTCAAAGAGTAAATATAATTTTCGAAGAGTAATTATTTTCCGCATTTCGCGTAATATTCTTCAAATTATAAAATATGTATCAGATCGCTATAAAAAAAGTGCCCAAAACCTTCCTCAGGTATAAATTAGTAACTGTACAAATATTTAAGTCTCTGTGTCTTGTAGTTCGGACGTGATAAGCGCACACCGTACAGATATTCACATTAATATATATAGATAAATAGCTATCCTATCGCCATAAAACCATGCCTAAAGCCTTCCCCGGGTAGACATTAGTAACAGCAGAAATTTTTGGCTCCTTATGTCTTGTGGTTCAGACGTGATAAACCTACACCGAACAGACTTTCACATTTATAGATATAGATTGTTTATGACTCTACATCTCATGAACTGCGTCTCAAAGTACGACAAAATTTTGAACGTATGTTCAGTGGTATGTGTGTATACTGTCTGTAAGATTTCTCACGAATGCAATTAATAGTCTACGAGTAAGGAATTGTAACGTCATACCAAACCCCGTAATTATACTGCATGAACGCCGAAAAAGTAGTAAGGGACAAACTTTTTTTCCTTTCATTAGTTTTCTGCGGTTGTCAGTGAGGAAAAGTTTCCTAAAGGTTTGAAATTATGTTTAAAGTTTGTTGAAAGTCGCTAAGTGCTCTCCTTCTGAAATAGTGGACTGATAAAGACACACTATCACGTGCCGCAAGACGGGGCAGTTTTCATTGTTTATGACGTCATACCTCCTAAACTATCGGCCCTATCGCAAAATCGTTTCTTAGCTGAAGTCTTTTACCCATAAACTACATTCCTGCCAAATTTCAGCTTCACAGGTGAAGTAGTTTTCGAGATTTCGTGTTTAGTCAGTGATTGAGTGAGTGTCCTTTCGCTTTTATATAGATGGAGATTGTGGTGTCGCACAAGTCCAAAGTGCGCGCCACGTACTTTCGCCGCGCGCCGCCATGCACGCACGGCGCGGCGTTCTTACGAAGTCAGCCACGAGCGCCCTCTGCTGCAACTCCGCTCGTGGCCACCACTGAACGACATCGTTCACTTGGGACTGAGATAGGAACCAGTTAAGACCTTCGGAATCAGATAGGCACCAGTGAAGACTTGGCTATCGGATAGGCACTAGGCAGGCCTCTAGCTCAACTATGTATCAGCATTCTGCAGTACTGAGCTATGTAAAAGTTAAGTATTACTAAGTCTCTGTGAAATATATATATATATATATATATATATATATATATATCGTTCTAATTTACTCTAGTGTTTCTAGTTTCTGCTGTCCCACTGGCTGGTCACCTCCTACCTGCACAAGCGTGCTATCTTTATTCCTGTGTCGGTCTTTCTACTCGGCCACCGACACCTACGACGGAAACGAGGCACAAAAGTGGCGACGAGGCTGGGACACAAAAGAGATTACTTTTTTTCTGCCTGTTAAAATCTTACTTGAGGTACAATACACGCAAATGCCGCTCACCGCTATCCTGTTTATCACTGCCTGTTAGTTCAAACATGATTTCGTTCTGTTCCGAGTGTTCGACCACAGTCTACCATATATACAGTCGCGACACTGACTGCTGTGAAAGTTGTTACCCACTGACAGTTAAACGACACTAGCGCTCCTAGTGGTGGGCAAGCCGCCGAAGGAGTGATGTTTGTTTATAATTATTTGTATACGTAATTAACGAAACAGTTAATATAATTTTTGTGTTACAAGCATTAGTAATATATCAAGAGGCATACTTAATAAGAAAATTAATGTAAAAACAGTCGAACTTAACTGATTCAATGGTATAACGAAGAACTTCGTCATGAACCAATACTTACGAATATGTGTATATTTGCAGCTTATTCCGCTGAAAGTAAGTAGAATATAAACATAACAGAAACATAAATTTCTATTTTGGTCTGTTCTTACTATGACAAAGTTTTTTGACACGTATCATAGTGGTATGGGGTCTAATGATTCGCACATTTTTAGGCTTCACTCGTCTTTATTATAATCGCATATTCTTTTGAGTGTGATTACTTTAGCTTAAGAAGACGTTGTCTTGAAGATTCTTGCCGTTTGTGGTTCAGCTGTAGCAACAATTGTGGAATTGGGTTCTTCTTTGTCGAACACGGTTTGACTGCTTTTTCAGTTTTCTTGTCACGTTTCTGATGTTTTCCTTCAGCTACAGTTGTGGTGGCTGATTTGGTACGTTTAAATACCGTACTTATGGCATTCTACATTCGTTTCCTACGTTCCACCCTCACCGATTGCACTGGAATTGGAATGGAGAAAGGTTTACATTCTTGAGAAGAAAAAACACGTCTTTCTGCCAAAGGGCGGGTATTCGGTGTTTCCTAGCAATTTTTCTATTTTTTATAGTAAATTAAATTATTCAGTATAACCCTGTGGGTTACAAGATAACAGTAAATGAACTGTGCCGCAATGTACCGTTTCCAACATTGTCAGGGATCTTAGGAAACCTAAGAAACACATTGGTGGAGCTATTTTTAACTTATTACCTATTTTATGATTTTACATACGTTTACTAATGTAATAAATGTGTTAAAATCAACATAAACGTTACTATTCGCACTCATCCACTATCGTATCTCTAAGAGTAGCTTGCCCTCCGCTTGGAGCGCTGCTGTCGCAGTGTATAACAAAAATCTGCGGGAGTGTCGTGACTGTATCTGTTAGACTGTGGTTCGAGTTCAAAGGCGTCCCATGTACGACTTTGTCCACATGAAACTTTTCATGTCTTTATTGTACGTGCCCACTTAGGAGGACCAGAGAGACACAGAGAGAGAGAATACGAGAAACAGTTAAAGCCACTCACTGTGAATATTGCTCCGACAGCTAAGTGTGAATGTGACGTGTGTACATGTGTGTGTGTGTGTGTGTAGTGTATCCCGCTAAGCAGCCATAAGACAGCGAGCCGCTACTCCCACAACACACACAGAGAGAGATGCAGCCCATCCGTCTGTGGGCCAGTCTGTTTGTTTGTTTGTTTGTTTGTTGGTTCGCTCCTGCCGTGTTTGTTTTCGCTGGTCTACGGCTGCTGACACCCCAAACACCGGCCCGGCGAACTGAGGTTTACTAAACTGGTGCAGCCGACGGCCGCCTCGGGGACGATATTTTGAGGACGGTTTGAGCAGATCAACGTGTCTACTCCCTCCTCACACATTTATGGAGAGTATTAAGTGTTCGTAATTTTGCGGGAGCAAATTAGTACTGCCATCAGCGCCTACATTTACAAACTACTTAAACTGACTTATGCTAAGAACCACACACACACACACAGGCCGAGGGGACGACTAAGGCGCTCCAGTCACGGTCTGCACGGCCACTACGGTCGGGGGTTCGAATCCCCCCTCGGGCATGGATATATCTGCCGTCCTCAAAAAATGTTCAAATGTTTGTATAGTCTATGGGACTTAACTACGGGGTCATCAGTCCCTAAACTTACAAACTACTTATGAACTACTTACGAACTAGGACGGCACGAGGAGACTGAGGCGCTCCAGTCACGGTCTGCACGGCCACTACGGTCGGGGGTTCGAATCCCCCCTCGGGCATGGATATTTCTGCCGTCCTCAAAAAATGTTCAAATGTCTGTATATGGGACTTAACTACGGGGTCATCAGTCCCTAAACTTACAAACTACTTATGAACTACTTACGAACTAGAACGGCACGAGGAGACTGAGGCGCTCCAGTCACGGTCTGCACGGGCACTACGGTCGGGGGTTCGAATCTCCCCTCGGGCATGGATATTTCTGCCGTCCTCAAAAAATGTTCAAATGTTTGTATAGTCTATGGGATTTAACTATGGGGTCATCAGTCCCTAAACTTACAAACTACTTATGAACTACTTACGAACTAGGACGGCACGAGGAGACTGAGGCGCTCCAGTCACGGTCTGCACGGCCACTACGGTCGGGGGTTCGAATCCCCCCTCGGGCATGGATATTTCTGCCGTCCTCAAAAAATGTTCAAATGTTTGTATAGTCTATGGGACTTAACTACGGGGTCATCAGTCCCTAAACTTACAAACTACTTATGAACTACTTACGAACTAGGAAGGCACGAGGAGACTGAGGCGCTCCAGTCACGGTCTGCACGGCCACTACGGTCGGGGGTTCGAATCCCCCCTCGGGCATGGATATTTCTGCCGTCCTCAAAAAATGTTCAAATGTCTGTATATGGGACTTAACTACGGGGTCATCAGTCCCTAAACTTACAAACTACTTATGAACTACTTACGAACTAGAACGGCACGAGGAGACTGAGGCGCTCCAGTCACGGTCTGCACGGGCACTACGGTCGGGGGTTCGAATCTCCCCTCGGGCATGGATATTTCTGCCGTCCTCAAAAAATGTTCAAATGTTTGTATAGTCTATGGGATTTAACTATGGGGTCATCAGTCCCTAAACTTACAAACTACTTATGAACTACTTACGAACTAGGACGGCACGAGGAGACTGAGGCGCTCCAGTCACGGTCTGCACGGCCACTACGGTCGGGGGTTCGAATCCCCCCTCGGGCATGGATATTTCTGCCGTCCTCAAAAAATGTTCAAATGTTTGTATAGTCTATGGGACTTAACTACGGGGTCATCAGTCCCTAAACTTACAAACTACTTATGAACTACTTACGAACTAGGACGGCACAAATATCCATGCCGCAGAGGGGATTCGAACCCCCGACCATAGTGGCCGTGCAGACCGTGACTGGAGCGCCTCAATCTCCCCGTGCCGTCCTAGTTCGTAACTAGTTCATAAGTAGTTTGTTAGTTTAGGGACTGATGAACCCGTATTTAAGTCCCATAGACTATACAAACATTTGAACATTTGAACACACACACACACACACACACACATGCGATTCGTAACGGCTACTCCTTTCAGATTTCAGTATACTATCAATGGAATACCAAAATGCAGTATCACCATTTTTACAGACACGTTACACGTGCAAACATTGTAGATCTTTATACAATAGACTGAGATTTAGAAGTCATGGTGTGTTTCCATATACCGTTTCGGATCTCCTTGACCCTCCAAACAAGAAGACCACATCGGTATCGGATTTGGGAATTTTTTGATGTTTATTATGCTACGTGAATCTCAGAACTCGCATAACAGTCGCCCAAAGTCATTCGATGCAACTATCAAAAATTTCCGAGAAAACTGACATTGAGTCTCTGTACACCCATCTCAGATGGACGTCGGGCCGAAGGCGATGTATAAATTTAACAAATGAAAAAGCTTCCCCAGTTATTTTTTAAAATTTTTAATCAATTACATGTTTCGAGATTCTAATAATCTCATCTTCAGACCCTCATAACATTCATGCAGTAACAAGAGAACTAGCCAACCACTTATAATCCTGCATATACCCGCTCACTAATCTTCATCTTGCAGTGAGCGGGTATATGCACGATTATAAATGGATGGCTACTTCTCATATTACTGCATGGATGTTATGAGGGTCTGAAGATGATATTATTGGAATCTCGAAAGATGTAACTGATTAAAAAATTTAAAAAAAAATTAAATAAAATAACGGCGGAAGGTTTTTCATTTGCTAAATTGACTTTGAAGTTTTGCAACTGCATGTAAATATCCCGCCCCGGTAGTTTTTCTTCTCTCTCTCTCTCTCTCTCTCTCTCTCTCTCTCTCTCTCTCTCTATATATATATATATATATATATATATATATATATATATATATTACTTACACAATTTTGATTTCTAATGGTAACTTTATCAAAACTGCACATATTTTTGTTTATTCGCATTTTTATATCTCTATATTTAAAAGGAAGTGTCCCGATTGACTGACTGACTGACTCATCATCGCCCAGCCCAAACCACTGAAGATAGAAACTTGAAATTTGTGGAGGGTGTTGATCTTACTCTGTAGGCGTCATTTAACAAGCGATTTTTCGATGTTCCGTCCATAACGGGGTGAAATAGGGGATGAAACTTTTTTTTTTTTCAAAATACGTAGCTATTTAAGCAATTTCGAAGCTAGAACTACAAAATTTTGGATTTTAATGAAGGGTTCGAATTTAAAAGACACGTGTTTCGGCAATTTTTTGAAATTCAACAAATAAGGGGGTAAAATAGGCGACGCAAAAAATTGATTTTCAAAAATATCTTGCTGTTGACTCAAATTTTAAGCTACAACTACGAAACTTCGGATATGGAATCTTGGTCAGGATTAAAAATCCATGATTTTTAGTTTTGGAAATTCAAAAAGTAAGAGAGATAAATAGATGATCAAAATTTCTTTTTGAAAACACGTTGCTATTGATACAATTTTGAAGCTAGAGCTGCAAAAATTGAGATTTGTATAGTTGGTTAGACGTTAAAAAATACGTGTTTCGGTATTTTTGGAAATTCAGCCATCAACGGGGTTAAATTGGAGAGGGGGTGTTTCCGGAAATATGTTTCGGTATTTTTGGAAATTGGACTAATAAGGGGGTGACATACGAAATGCAAAACTTGATTTTGAAAAATATGTTGCTGTTAACTCAAATTTCAAGCTATAACTACGGAACGTAGGATATGGACTCCTCATCAGGATTAAAAAGAAACAACTGGTGCAGACCAACCAGCCTACGCATGCGAAGCAGCAGGGGTTCAGCTAGTATTTTATAAATGGTTGTTAATAAGGTAGTAAAGATACTTTCAATCAAAAATCCATAAGAAGCTTCATTTTTTCTACGGCTTCATTAAGCGCCTGTAAAACTGTGCCTACCTGATCAGACGAGGACGTAAGTCATCAGCGACAGAAAAGATTGCATCAAACTTCATTTAATTATTCTTCACCGGCTGTCCTCTCCAATGGTCAGGAATGCGTGGTTCGCTTCTAAACTGTGCGATAGAAATCTTCACGAACGTAAATGAAGTTTGCTTTCCAGTTGACATAGCGAAGAAAAACTGCGACTGCAAGAAATCAGCATTTGTGCGATGGGCTCGATACCTTGAAAATTATAGTTGTCAATCGTGCGGCTAGGTGGCACAGTGGTAGAATGCCAGCCAACAATTCCCAAACCTAAAGGTCGTGGGTTCGATCCCCGCCAGGTCCTAGGATTTTTATCTGTCGCTTTCCACTTCTTTCCCCTCTGGCAGTAGTGCTCATGTGAAAAATACCGAGTAGCACCGCGGTTCGGAACCCACGTTAAACTGTAGGTCCCCCTATAACTGGCTGGGTAAGTCAGTTCGAAGGTCGGAGGAAGGCAACGGCATACCACCTCCAAACAGGACCGTGCCTAGTAAAGCACTGTGGTGTTCAAGCCAATCTTCGGATTGTTGACTGCTTTATCTCTATATATAAAAGGAAGTGTCCCGATTGACTGACTGACTGACTGACTCATCATCGCCCAGCCCAAACCACTGAAGATAGAAACTTGAAATTTGTGGAGGGTGTTGATCTTACTCTGTAAGCGATTTTTCGATATTCCGTCCGTAAGGGGGTGAAATAGGGGATGAAACGTTTTTTCAAAATACGTAGTTTTTTATGCAATTTTGAAGCTAGAACTACAAAATTTCGGATTTGGATTCGGGGTTCAAATTTGAAAGACACGTGTTTCGGCATTTTTTTGAAATTCGACAAATAAGGAGGTAAAATAGGTGACGCAAAAATTTGATTTTCAAAATAGTTGCTGTTAACTCATATTTTAAGCTACAACTACCAAACTTAGGATATGGAATCTTGGTCAGGATTAAAAATCCATGATTTTTAGCATTTTTGTAAATTCAACAAGTAAGATGGTTAAATAGAGGATCAAAAATTCTTTTTGAAAACACGTTGCTATTGATACAATTTTGAAGCTAGAGCTGCAAAACTTGATATTTGTATAGTTGGTTAGACGTTAATAAATACGTGTTTCGGTATTTTTCGAAATTCAACCATCAAGGGGGTTAAATTGGAGAGGGGGTGTTTTTCGAAAATCTGTTGCTATTTAGGCAATTTTGAAGTTGGAACTATAAATTTTCGGATTTGGATTCGGGGTAGAAAATTTAAAAGACACGTGTTTCGGTATTTTTGGAAATTCGACCAATAAGAGGGTGAAATACGAAATGCAAAAATTGAGTTTCAAAAATATGTTGATGTTAACTCAAATTTCAAGCTATAACTACGAAACTTAATATATGGATTGTTCATCAGGATTAAAAAGAAACAACTGGTGCAGACCGAACAGTCTACGCATGCGAAGCAGCGGGGGTTTAGCTAGTCTTTTATATTTTAACAATGCTTATCACCCTGGTCTGTGTCATACCACACTGACATAAACGGATTTTTTTTTCCTATTTTGTTTTAATTTGTAGAATTGGCGCAAATATAGAATTCGCAAATTTTTTGTGTTTCCTTTTTTTTTAATTTAAATAATCATTATAACATACAAAAAATTACGAGTTAACAAAAATACCTGCATCGTTCATTAAAATTTTCATTAGGTAATAAAGCGATGTAAGTATTCGAAAACAACGAACAAAAATATCTGTCACTGCATGATTCGAGCCACCGACTCAATGATTGTGAAACCAGATGGTGCCGCTGTTTTAATTACGGTACTTACGTCTACTTGCAAACCTTCAAAGTTTATGTTCCCAGGATATTTTAGAGTTGTGTGGAAGGGCTTTGGTTAATTGTTATTTTAGTTTTGGACTTTCCGTACGATAAATAAAAAATTCTAAAATTCGTTACCGATGTGGTCTTGTAATTGCAGCAACTTAACGTGCCGTGGTTCCTGCAGGTAGTTGCAATTGACCTGCTGTTACATTACGCCTCGTACACTACGTTCACACGTGACGCATCTTACAAAAGACCAAAACCGAATTTCGTAAAGCGAAAATCGGATTTCATAGTCCACTTAATATAGCGGCTAAAAAACAGCTGACTCAGTTCGTAATTTAGTCAGCACAATCGCTGTATTCCTGTACTTAAATACAAAGAGTCATGATTACTCTAACATTTATAGTTTTATTTCACGGTAGAAAATGCCACTCCATCCATTGTGCCGGAAATACTTAACAAGAAAACACAATCTGACAAGCCAAGAACGCTTCAGTGAGGACGTCAGTGCGAGATGCCTACAGCACTTATCACAACGAAACTCTTTCTCTAAATTTTCAGAAAACCCAAAGAGATATTGGTCAAATGTTAAATATACTAGGAGCAAAACACAAACAATACCCTCACTACGTGATAGTAATGGCGATTCTGCTGATGAAAGCGCTACTAAAACAGAGTTACTAAATACAGTTTTTAGAAACTCCTTCAGATTTAGAATTACGAACAGAGGCCGTAATGAGTAACGTAGATATCATCGGAGTAGTGAAGCAACTAAAATCACGTAACAAGAACAAGTCTTCTGGTCCGGATTGTATACCCATTAGATTTCTATCTGATTATGCTGAAGCGATAGCCCCTTACTTAACAGCCATATACAACCGCTCTCTCAAAGAAGGATCTGTACCAAAAGATTGGAAAGTTGCACAGGTCACACCTATATTCAACAAAGGCAGTAGGAGTAACCCACTAAACTACAGGCCTATTTCATTGACGTCAATTTGCAGCATTTGGAACATATCCTGTATTCAAATATTATGAATTATCTCGAACAGAACGATCTATTGACCCTAGGTCAACACGGATTCAGAAAATATCGTTCATGCGAAACACAACTAGCTCTTTATTCACACGAAGTGTTGGGTGCTATCGACAAAGGTTCGCAAATCGGTTCCGTATTTCTTGATTTCCAGAAAGCTTTTGACACCGTACCTCACAAACGGCTTTTAATAAAATTGCGTGGTTATGGTATATCGCCCAAAATTTGCGCGATTGGATAGAGGATTTCCAGTTTGTAGTAATCTATGGTAAGGCATCGACTAAAACAGAGGTGATAACGGGCGTTCCACAGGGTAGTGTTATTGGTCCTCTGCTGTTCCTTATTTACATAAAACGATTTAGGGGGAAATCTAAGTAGCTCTCTTAGGTTGTTTGCAGATGACGCCGTCATTTACCGTCTAGTAAAATCATCTGAAGATCAAAACCAACTGCAGAACGACGTGAATAAGATATAAGTATTGTGTAAAAATTGGCAATTGACTCTAAATAATGAGAAGTGTGAGGCCGTCCACATGAGTACGAAAAGAAATCCGTTAAACTTTGTTTACAAGATAAATCAATCAAACGTGAAGGCCGTAATCTCCACAAAGTATCTAGGAATTACTATTACTTCAGACCTAAACTGGAAAGAACACGTAGATAATATCGTGGGAAAGGCGAACCAAACAGTGCGTTTTATTGGTAGAACCCTTAAAAGATGGAACAAACCTACTAAAGAGACTGCATACACTATTCTAGTGCGTCCTGTTTTGGAGTATTGCAGCCCAGTGTGGGATCCTTATCAGGTGGGTTTGACGGAGGACATCGAAAGAGTCCAAAGAAGGGCAGCTCGTTTCGTATTGTCACGATACAGGGGAGACAGCGTTACGGAAATGATACAGGATCTGGGATGCGAATCATTACAACAACGGCGCTTATCGCTGCGGCGTGGGCTACTTACGAAACTCCAATCGCCAACATTCTCCTCCGAATGCGAAAATATATTGTCCCTTCCGACTTACATAGGTAGAAATGATCATCAGAATAAAATACGAGAAATCAGAGCTCGAACGGAGAGATTCAGGTGTTCTTTCTTCCCCCCGAGCTATTTGAGAGTGGAATGGGAGATAAATAGTATAATGGTGATCCGATGAACCCTCTGCCAGGCACTTAAATGTGATTTGCAGAGTATCCCATGTAGATGTAGATTTCCAGAATCGATTCTGGAGAGTTTACATGACCAACGAAAAGCGGAATTGGGAAATCGGTTTATGAAATCCTGTTTTCGGAGCCCCTGTAAACGGGGCTTTAGACGCATATTGAATCTTGCTGCTGTAGAAGCTTCTGCTCGAAGTGACGTCTCGATTACGTCCCGTAAATTTTCGACGGCATTCGAGTCATGCGGTCTGGCACCGTGTTGCAGGTTCTTCAAAGCACTCGTCACCAACTATCGCCTCGGGGCGTAAACTCATTGTCATCTATAAATATTTATAAATGTTCCATCGCTACTTTGGGACGGGAAGTCTATGAAGGGGCCGAAACGATTTGGAAGTAATGGAACATAACCACTTCCAGCGAATGACCGCTTCAAATGTACCGGGGGGAGCCAGTCAATTAAGTGTGTGAACAGCAGGAAGTATCACACTCGTACAATGTAAAGTTCCACGGGCGGCGCTGTCTTCGGGTATAAAACATCCGGGCAGAGACGCCGTGGTTGATGAGTAAAACTCCTTCCTGACGTTTCGCCTCCATCTGCGGGAGACATCATCAGAGGTCTGTGGTCAACGGGCTACTGTAGTTATGTTTTTTATACTTTCACTCCAACCCTGACGACGTGGCGGGCCCGTTTTCGATCTTTAAAGTTCGTTTTAGCCAAAGAGGAACTTTGATTCTGTTGTGACACTATTTATTTAAAATCGGGCTTGGCAGCATCGTCATAATCATTAGCGACTGATTATGCCTTTCAGCGTTCAGTCTGGAGCATAGCACCTCTAATAAAATTCCTCCATGATCCCCTATTCAATGCTAACATTGATGCCTCGTCTGATGTTATGCCTTTTACCTCAAAAACATTGCTGCACTGAGTATAAGTACTTTCTTCTTGGTGTACCTCGACTCCTCTTACCCTCCGCTGCCGAGCTCATGAGTCTCTTAGGTAACCTCGCTTCTCCCATGCGTGTAACATGACCCCACCATCCTAGTCTGTTCGCTCTAACTGCTTCATCCATGGTGTTCATTCCCAGTTTTTATTTTATTTCCTCATTGTGGACACCCTCCTACCATTGTTCACATCTATTAGTACCTGCAATATATTCTTGCTACTTTCATATCTGTAACCTATACCTTATCAATAAGGTAACCTGTATCCACCCAACTTTCACTCCCATACAACAAAGTTGGTCGAAAGATAGAACGGTGCACTGCTAACTTAGTCTTGGTACTGACTTCCTTCTTGCAGAAGAGAGTAGATCTTAGCTGAGCACTCACTGCATTAGCTTTGCTGCACCTCGATTCTAGTTCTTTCGCTATGTTGCCATCCTGTGAGAAAATACATCCCAGGTACTTGAAACTGCCTACCTGTTCTAACTTTGTTCCTCCTATTTGGCATTCAATCTGTTTTAATCTATTTCCCACAGACATTACTTTCGTTTTGGAGATGCTGATCTTCATATCATAATCCTTGCACCTCTGACCGAGCCCTGAAATATTAGTTTGCAACCTTTCAATCAAATCGGCCATTACGACTAAGTCATCCGCATATGCGAGACTGCTTATTTTGTTTTCATCTACTTTAATCCCTCCCAGTCAGTCTACTGTTTTCAACATATGATCCATGAATAGTATGAACAACAGTGGTGACAGGTTACAGCCTTGTCTTACCCCTGAAACTACCCTGAACCATGAGCTTAATTTGCCATCTACTCTAACTGCTGCCTGACAGTCTACGTAAAGCTCTTTAATTGCCTGCAGAAGTTTGCCTCCTATACCATAATCTTGAAGAACTGACAGTAGTTTCCTCCTAGGGACACGGTCATAAGCCTTTTCCAGATCTATGAAACATAGATACAATTCTCTGTTCCACTCATAGCACTTTTCCATTACCTGCCGTAAGCTAAAGATCTGGTCCTGACAGCCTCTAAGAGGCCTAAACCCACACTGATTTTCTTCTAATTTGTCCTCAATTAATACTTGCACTTTCCTTTCAACAATACCTGAGAATATTTTGCCTGCAACGCTAATTAAGGAGATACCTCGATAGTTGTTGCAATCTTTTCTGTTTCCATGTTTGAAAATTGGCGTGATTACCGCTTTCGTCCAGTCAGACGGAACCTGTCCCGATTCCCACGCCTTCTCAGTTATCCTGTGTAACCACTTGAGACCTGATATTCCGCTGTATTTGACGAGTTCCGGCTTAACTTCATCCACCCCAGCCGCTTTATTGCACTGCAATCTACTGACCATTTTTTCCACTTCCGCAAATGAGAACCTGTTTTCATCGTCGTTCCTATCCCATTCTACCTCAAAATCTGACACATCATTGAACGTTTCACCTACATTGAGCAATTCTTCAAAGTATTCCCTCCATCTGCTGAAGGCAGCAACAGGATTGACTAGTAGCTTTCCTGACCTGTCCAAAACACTTGTTAATTCCTTCTTCCCTCACTTTCGAAGATTGCTAATTACGCTCCAAAATGGTTTTCCCGCGACTTGACCCAGAGTTTCTAGCTTATTTCCAAAGCCTTCCCATGATTTCTGCTTGGAGTCTGCAATTATCCGTTTGGTTTTGTTTCTTTATTCAACATAACTTTCTCTGTCTGCCTGATTTCTAGTATGGAGCCATTTTTGATATGCCTCCTTTTTCTTTTCACAGGCTGCCTTGACTGTGTCATTCCACCAGGCTGTCTGCTTCTTCCTGCCTTTACACACTACTGTTCCAAGACATTCTCTAGCTGTTTCCAGTAGTGTGTCCCTGTTCCTTGACCATTCCTCTTTCAGTGACTGTAAATCATTACATTCAACTAAATGATACCTTTCCGAGATCACTGTTATGTATTTGTGCCAAATTTCCTTGTGTTGAAGTTTCTCCACTCTTATCCTTCTACACATGGACCTGACTTTCTGCTCTTTTGGCCTCACAAAACCAATTTCACTGCAGATTAAATAATATTAAGTATCATCAAAGAACCCCCTGAAAACACGTGTCTCCTTGACTGTCTTCCTGAAATGGTGCTCTGTTATTATATAGTCAATGACAGATATGGTTCCCCTTCCTTCCCAAGTATAGCGCTGAATGTCCTTATGATTAAAGGAGGAGTTTGTGATAACTAAGCCCATTCTGGAACAGAAATACAAGAGCTGTTTTCCGTTTCTGTTGGCCTCCATATCCTCTCCATACTTACCCATAACCTTTTCATAACCTTCTCTTCGATTTCCTATCCTGGCGTTGAAATCACACGTGAGTAAAACACTATCCTTATCGTTTACTCTAACAACTACATCGCTAAGTGCGTTGTAAAATCTGTCCATCTCATCTTGATCTGTCCCTTCACAGGGTGAATACACTGCCACAATCCTAATTTTCTTGCTGGAGATGGCCAAATCTATCCAAACCAGTCGTTCATTTACATACCTTATTGCAATTATGCTGGGTTCGGTTGCTTTCCTGATGTAAAATCCTACACCCCACTGTGCTCTTCCTACTTTGACTCCTGACAGGTAGACCTTGTATTCTCCAACTCTGTCCTCGTTCTCTCCCATTACTCTAACGTCACTGACAGCTAAAACATCTAACCCCATCTTACTTGAAGCCTCCGCCAGCTCTACCTTCTTCCCATTGTAATCCCCATTGATATTAATAGCTGCCCATCTCATTCCAGATCGTTTGCCAAGTCGTATCTGAGGAGTCCCTGGTCTGTCAATTAGAGGTGGGACTCCATCACCTCCAAAGGTCCGAGGCATTTAGCTCTGGTTGTTGCCAGCATGATATTGAAGTACCTGGGAAGCAGGTTGCTAGCCTTACTTGCCCAGGGCCCCACTGGGTTTTACCCCTAACGGTTGAGGGACTAACCGGGGGATTTGGTACTCTTTGCCGGCTGAGCACAGAGGTGGCCACGACTCAGAATATGTCCGAGATGCCCAACCTTATTCCAAAGTAACTGGTGTCCCAACTGTCAGGACCACTTACTTGGCCACTCATACGTTGCCCGTGGTTCACGAACTAGGACATGAGTACAGGAACCCACAAAATGAACCACAAAAAAGGTGCTTTCGAAGTATTTGGAGGCCCCCTTAGTCCGCCATTGATGTTATGTAAACTACACCTTGTTGGCTTTCTAAACTGTCAGTGTTATATTTCATGTAACGTCGTTATACTGATGGTGACGACTTCCCTATATTTCAGCTGTTAAATGCGTAGACCAAAAATAAACGGAAAGCGACTGGCTATGAGAAGACACCACCAAAATATGGAAGTGCTATATTTGTCCAACCAGATATTCAGGTAATGTGAACAGCCTTTACTGAAGCAAATGATTTTGAAATCTTAACTTTAGAAACCAGGGGCTGTACAATCACATCCCTATATATGAACCACCGGAAGTTGATCTCAAAATCGATGTACCTGATAACTTTTATAATAAACATATACAAATACCGATTGGTGACTTCAGCTGTCACAGCACCACGTGGGGCTATGAATGTGATGATGAAAATGGTATACAAGAATCATCTGAGCCTTATACACGATCCTAAGCAACCTTCATCTACATCTACATAGGTACTCTGCAAATCACATTCAAGTGCCTGGCAGAGGGTTCATTAACCACTTTCATAACTTTTCTCTACCGTTCCATTCTCTAATAGCGCGCGGGAAGAAAGAACACCTAAATCGTTCCGTTTTCGATCTTATTTCTCTTATTTTATTGGGATGGTCATGTCTCCCTAAGTAGGTGGGTGCTAGCAAAATATTTTCACATTCAGAACTAAAAGTCGGTGATTGAAACTTCGCAAACAGATCACGCCGCAATGAATAACGTCTTTCTTTTAATGATTTCCACCTCAAACCGTGCAACATTTCCGTGACGCTTTTCCCCCCGTAACGTGATAGAACAAAACGAGCTGCCCTTCTCTGTACCTTCTCAATGTCTTCCGTCAGTCCCACCTGGTGAGGGTCCCACAAGGGGCAACAGTACTCCAAGAGAGGACGCACAAGTGTGATGTAGGCAGTCTCTTTGGTGGACCTGGTGCATCGTCTAAGCGTTCTGCCAATGAAACGTAACCTTTGGTTCGCCTTCCCCACAATATTTTCTATGTGTTCTCTCCAGTCAAAGTTGTTCGTAATTGTAACTCCTAGGTATTTGGTAGAATTTACGACCTTAAGGTTTGACTGATTTATCGTGTAGTTGAAGTTCAGCGGATTTCTTTTAGTGGTCATGTGTATTACTTCACACTTTTCTTTATTTAGTGTCAATTGCCAATTTTCGCACCAAGTAGAAATTTTGTCTAAATCGCTTTGCAGTTGCTTTTGATCCTCTGTTGACTTCACTAACCGATAAACGACAGCATCATCCGCGAACAGTCTAAGGGAGCTATTCAGATTGTCTCCTAAATCGTTTATAAAAACGAGGAAGAGTAAGGGACCTATAACGCTTCCCTGTGGAACGCCAGATATCATTTCTGTTTTTCTCGATGACTTACCGTCAATTACAACGAACTGTATTCTTTCTGATAGGAAATCGTGAATCCAACCGCACAATTTGGAAGATATTCCATAAGCACGCAATTTCATTAGAAGCCGCTTGTGGGGTACAGTATCAAAAGCCTTCTGGAAATCCAGAAATATTGAATCGATTTGAGATCCCTTGTCGATGGCACTTAATACTTCATGTGAATAAAGGGCAAGCTGTGTTTCGCAAGAGTGATACTTTCTGAATCCGTGTTGACTACTGGTTAATAGGTCGTTCTCTTCGAAGTAGTTCATAATATTCGAACAAAGTATATGTTCCAAAATCCTACTGCAAATCGACGTCAATGAGATAGGCCTGTAATTTTGGGGATCACTCCTATTGCCTTTCTTGAATATTGGAGTAACTTGGGCAACTTTCCAGTCTTTGGGTACGGATCTTTCGCTGAGTGATCGGTTGTAAATTATAGCTAAGTACGGAGCTATTGCATCAGCATACTCTGAGAGGAATCTAGTTGGTATACAATCTGGCCCGGAAGATTTATTTTTGTTTAGTGACTTAAGTTGTTTTACTACTCCAGGAACATCTACTTCTAAGTTTCGCATGCTGGCAGCTGTTCTTAGATTGAATACTGGAGTGTTCACTTCGTCTTCTTTGGTTAACGAATTTCATCTTTCAACAGTGGCAGATAGAAACGCTGATACAACCCTGATCTGATATTCTGTAGCGAGAACATCTCACAACAGTGCATAAAAACTGTCTGTAACCCTGTTCCAAATACACAGCACAGGCCTATCAGGTGCGAAATTTACGCAGCAGTAATATCACAGACAGTTCCATTTAGGAGGAGGTTTAACTTCAGGAAAGTCAATTGGCAAAAGTTCACAGAAATGGTGGACGCTGCAGTTCCGATTATAGAGCCTTCACCTGACTCATATGTTGCCTTTGTGGAGGCTGTAAAGAGATGTTCCAGAAGTGCCATTCCTCAGGGTTGTCGAACATCATACATTCCTGGTCTAACGTCAGAACTCAGTGCTCAATTTACAGAGTATAAGCAACTATTTGAATAAGACCCTTTCGGCGAGACGACACTGGTGGCTGAGAATACATTTATTACCTCTCTGAAAGAATACAAAAGGAATTCTTGGATTAAAACTATAGAAGAACTTGACCTAACTATGAACAGCCATAAAGCTTGGAGATCTCAATAATGACCCAACCAGATCCAAAGCACACTGCAAATCAGACAGCACACCAACTGCTCTTGAATGGGAAAGGAAGCCACAGAATCAAAGTACCTAAAATACACCAAGAGGCCCAAGAGCAAACAAGGGATCTGACTCTTCCATTCGAGATATCTGAATTAAACAAGGCTATTGAGGACAGTAAAACTGGCAAAGCATCCGGCTTAGATGACATTCGTATGGAGCAAATTAAGAACTTTGGCCCTGCAACAAGAAAATGGATCCTGCAGCTTTTCAACAACTGCATGAATCAGTGCCGAATACCTAAGATCTGGCGAAAGAGCAGGGTGAAAGCTCTTCCGAAACCTGGAAAGGAAGCAAATCATCCCAAGAATTTCAGGCCAATTAGCCTCTTGAGTCACCTATATAAACTGTTTGAACGCATGATTTTGATTAGAATTCTACCAGTAATAGAACCTCTTCTTATACCTGAACAAGCAGGATTTCGACCAAACAGAAGTTGCACAGGGCAACTTTTGAATCTCACTCAGTTTATAGATGTTGTTGTTGTTATGGTCTTCAGTCCGGAGACTGGTTTGATGCAGCTCTCCAATCTACTCTATCCAGAGCAAGCCTCTTCATCTCCTCATAAGAACGGCAACCCATATCCATTTGAATCTGCTTACTATACGCGTCTCTTGGTCTCCCTCTGCGATTTTTACCCCCACACACTTCCCTCCAATGCTAAATTCACGATTCCCCGATGTCTAAGAATGTGTTCTACCAAGCGATCCCTTCTTTTAGTCAAAGTATGCAAAAAATTCCTTTTCTCACCAATTCTGTTCAGTACCTCTTCATTAGTTATGCGATCTACCCACCTAATCTTCAGCATTCTTCTGTAGCACCACATTTCAAAAGCCTGTTTCTCCTTCCTGTCCGCACTGCTTATCGGCCATGTTTCACTCCCATACAAGGCAACACTCCACACAAATGCCTTCAGAAAAGACTTTCTTACACTTAAATTAATGTTCGATGTTAGCAAATTTCTCTTTTTCAAAAATACTTTTCTTCCCATTGCCATTCTGCATTTTATATCCTCTCTACTGCGACCATCGCATGTTATTTTACTACCCAAGTAACAAAACTCATCTACCACCTTCATTGTTTCGTTACCTAATCTAATTCCTTCAGCATCGCCTGATTTTCTAAGACCGCATTCCATTATTTTTGTTTTGCTCTTGTTAATGTTCATTTTATAGGCTCTCTTCAACACACTGTCCATTCCATTCAACTGCTCTTCCAGGTCCTTTGCTGTCTCTGACAGAATTACTATGTCATCAGCAAAACGCAATGTTTTTATTTCTTCCCCCTGAACTTTAATCCCTATTCCAAATTTTTCCTTTCTTTCCTTCACCGCCTGCTCGATGTACAAATTGAATAACATCGGAGAAAGGCTACAACCCTGTCTTACTCCCTTCCCAACTGATGCTTCCCATTCATGCCCTTCGAGTCTAATAACTGCGGTCTGGCCTTTGTACAAGTTGTAAATAACACTCCTTTCCCTGTATTTTACCCCTGCTGACTTCAGAATTTGAAAGAGAGTATTCCAATCAACAATGTCAAAAGCTTTCTCCAAATCTACAAAAGCTAAAAATGTAGGTTTGCCTTTCCTTATAGAGGATGGCTTTGAAACCCGACAAGTAACGGGCGTTGTCTTCGTGGATGTTAATGCAGCGTATGATACTGTCCATCACCGGTTACTTCGTGCCAAATTGAACAACATGATCAGTTCGCCCACCTAGTTAGACTAATCAGCAACCTCCTCCAAAACCGCAGGTTTTTTTGTTGAATTTCAAGGACAACGCAGTCGCTGGAGAGTGCAGAAAAATGGTTTACCTCAGGGAAGCGTCTTGGCTCCACTTCTCTTTAACCATTTAATGCCGGTTGTCGCAAATTCGCCTCATACCGTTGTGACCTATATATATGGAAGAGTAAGTGTTTTCAGACCCCAGCGCCGGCTGTATCAGATTCTACAGCGACCGGTGCAGTGCGAGTGACATTCGCTACCATCTACCGAGCACTGACTGTCTTTCTATGACAACATTTGTGTACTGTGTGCGTGGTGCTAACCAAGACATGAGTTTTTGTTCATTGTTCCGTGAAATACAGCTAAATACAGAGGTCAGTTTCATTTTGAAAATTATATTTTGTTTTTCTAATATCTTTTAAGTATTTTATATCATATTTAGATGTGATAAAGCAGATAAAACTTTCTGTGAACACGTAAATACGGTTTGTGTAAAATATGCATCATCAGGCACTTGGGCACTTCTATGAGTAAATGCAAGCGATAAAATAAAACGAAGAAAGGGCGACGGTTTGACAACAGAGGTGTCATTGTTGCCAGTGCATTTGCATCCGCTCATCCGGTGATCACAATAAAAAGATGGGACCGAAAGAAAAAGCACGCACTCATGTACCATGCCCTACCATAGTTACAGTTTACAATACATTCATAGGAGGGGTGGATTTACTTGACGCTCTAATTTCCTGTTATAGGGTTTTCGTTAAGTCAAGGAAATATTACCATAGATTGTTTTTCCACCTAGTTGATCTTGTGATAGTGAATTCGTGGTTGCTGTATCGAAAGGATTGTGATGCTTTGGAGATTCCCCGTCGCAAGCAAAACGATCTTCTGGAATTCAAATACAGAATAGCAGATGCTCTCTGTAAGCAAGGAAAAGACATGACACGAAAAAAGAGAGGTAGGCCCTTACAAAGTATGGAAACGGAAATTCAACGTAAGAAGCGTCGGGGTCCAATGAAACCAGTCCCTGATAAATCCACCCGTACCGATGAAGTATGTTATTGGCCTTGTGTAATAGGAATGCAAAGATCCAAAAGACCCAACTGTAAAGGGCAGACAGTCATTATGTGTGCGAAATGCAAATTTGACCTTTGCCTAAACAAAAAATTCCAATTGTTTGGGCAATTTCATGAGCAAAGAAATGTTGATCCTCTGCATTAGATTTATAAGGAACCATAATTGTAATTCAAACGCGTGTTCATTTTTTTCATTAAATCTCATGAGAACAATAAAAAAAAAAAATTCCCTCAATGAAGAGTTGTAAGAGTTTTATTTCTCAAATGCCTGTTGTCGCAAATTTGACACACACCTAATAATACCAACTATGTATAACATTTCTTATATTTGATGTTATAATTGGTCTAAGACCCCAAAATTGAGCACAATATATGATTTTTGATTTTTTTCTTGCAGTAGAAATTAATTCTGGCATTAAGTGGTTAACATCTATACCAACGACCAGCCATCGACCCCAGGCGCGAGGAAGTTTCTATACGCTGATGACTTAGCCCTTGCTACGCAGAATACTTGCTTTGAAACTGTGGAAAGAAATCTGACAAGTGCACTTAGAACACTGTCGAGTTACTACAGTCAGAACCAACTCAGACCAAACCCTTCCAAGACACAAGTGTGTGCCTTTCACATAAGGAACAGGGAAGCTAATCGTGAGGTACATGTAGAATGGTCAGGTATCCATTTGCAGCATTATTACGCCCCTAAGTACTTGGGTGTCACTCTCGATAGGTCTCTGACATTCAAAACTCACTGCTAGAATACCAAGCTGAAAATCTCCACGCAAAATAAGCTAATTCGCAACCTAGCGGGGACACAGTGGGGCTCACATGCACAGACTATCTGTTCTCCTGCAATGGCACTGTGCTTTTCTACTGCCGAATATGCTTCCACAGCCTGGTACAGGTCATCTCATGCCAGACAAGTAGATCTCGGCAAGTGACTTGCCACTGTCACTGCTATTCTATTGTCGAGTCAGAAACATACAAATTTACAGTAGCCGTACATATCATACATCGATAAATAGGCACAACTGTAATTATATTACATGTGTCCAATACTTGCTTGCAGATCAGACTTTGTGGAGGATGTAGGGACCAAAGGGCGCTGGAGCATATGTCTTGTGGTTTGTTGTTCTCCACAGTCACAGGAAGTGTCTTCTGTCTTGAAACCCCATCTCTTCAAGTTGTCTCGGGATCGTCCAACTCCCGATCGTAATCTGTTCAAAGCTTTCCACAGGAGCCAGTTTTCACTGTGTCCAGGTGGTAGTTCTTCGGCTTCAGGCATCCATCCATGAAGGTGAGGTGTCATCTTCTTCCATAACTCCAGCCTCGCCTTCTCTGGTGAAACGGCGAGTTTCTCAGATGAAACCTGCAGGTTGATCACCGGCTGTTTAAAACCTAGTCCAACCGAGAAGCTTTACTATCTGGCTGGATTAGCACCACTGAGTGTACGTGGAGGAGTGGCTGCCAACAAGAAGAGACCCGAAGTGGAAGTGAACAGTGCCCATCCACTGCACGGACATAATCCACCACAGCAACGGCTGAGCTCGCGAAATAACTTCCTAAGGACATCTGAGAAACTCACCGTTTCACCAGAGAAGGTGAGGCTGGAGTTACGGAAGAAGATGACACCTCACCTTCATGGATGGTTGCCTGAAGCCGAAGAACTACCACCTGGACACAGTGAAAACTGGCTCCTGTGGAAAGCTTTGAACAGATTACGATCAGGGGTTGGACGATCCCGAGACAACTTGAAGAGATGGGGACAGAAGACACTTGCTGTTACTGTGGAGAACAACAAACCACAACCCATATGCTCCAGGGGGTTGGAACACTTGCGGGGAGTGACACTTGCGAGGAGTGACACTTGCGGGGAACCCGGGGCCCTTGGGGCGGCTAATAGCTTTTCCTGGGTATAGGCACACCAACAAGTCTAGCACCGTGAACATAACACGAAACTTGTTCTAACTACATATTAATTCGTTGAGTGTTCCTCCTGAAAACAAAACGGTATTTTAATAGTGATAATGTTTGGAGAGTTATTAAGACATTCTCTGCTACTACAAGACGATGACTTTCCACAGTCATACCTCCTAAAAGCATATTATTCAGAACACTAAGCATATCGAGACACCTGCGCAAGCAATAAATATATTAGGCATCCTACACAGATACGTTGATGTAATTGACCGCTATGTAGTTAACCCCACTATCACGCAACTTCCATTTCTTTAAAAATAACTAGTCTGCTTTGTAATAGGACACGCAACCTTAAACCTTCAATTAAAAATGTTAATAATAAGTCAATGAGTATTTTACATACTTAATGCGTTTATTCGAGACCCCAAAACGATTTCGCTGTATTCGAATTACAAATACATCTAATAAATGTATGAAATACGGAATGTGTAAGGGAATGTCACAAACCGAAAAATGCTAAAGATAAATTCTATTTTCCATCACCGTCATATAGAACCATTTTTACTCCGAACTTGGCATGAACCAACAGGGAGAAACAAGTTGCAAGACTTCCAGGAAAAATGAAGCGAAATTGGCAGCCAATAGTTGGTTATAAATTACATTGCCTGTTAACTGTATAAATATAAATTACGGAATACGCGGAACTGCTGTTCAGTACAGTCAAAAAGGTCTAAGGTTATAGGCAGTGGTTTACAATCTCCTCCTCAAGACGTCTGTGAGAAGATTTATATTCAGAACATTCAAGAAAAAGGCTACTGCGGTGTTGAAACTACAAGAAGCAGCTCATTTACTCAGGAAGGGAAAACGTTATGGTGCCCGTAAGTTTGAATGGCTGTATCTCTTGTAGTAACATTCATTTTTTGATAAAATGTTAAAATACAATATACCGGAATTTTGTTTTTCTGAACTCAGTGCCAACTTTTTTTGTCGATATGTTTGCAGGAAGTAGTCTTGCCGGCCGCGGTGGCCGAGGGGACTAAGGCGCTCCAGTCACGGTCTGCACGGCCACTACGGTCGGGGGTTCGAATCCCCCCCTCGGGCATGGATATTTGTGCCGTCCTAGTTCGTAAGTAGTTCATTAGTTTGTAAGTTTAGGGATTGATGACCCCATAGTTAAGTCCCATAGATTATACAAATATTTGAACTTTTTTTTAAAGTAGTCTTGACGTGATTTCATACTTCTATGCATTAAATTGATATTATCAAACACGTAATTTGTGTCACAAATTGCGCGGCCGGTCCGGTGGGCCTTTCCCAGAATACGGCACAGGTAGCGGCTGGAGGGCGTGGAGTAGGGGTGGAGTATCCCTACTTCTGGAACACCCTGTCCACTACCTGCAGCGTCCGGGTCTCCCCGCAAGTGTCTACACAGTCCCTTTCCCCGCAACTGTCACTCCCCGCAAGTGTCACAAACTCATGCTCCCGTGCCCTTTGGTCCCTACATCCTGCACAAAGACTAATCTGCGATTGGATTCACGATTTGCTATCAGAAAGGACACAGTTCGTTGTAATTGACGGTAAGTCATCGAGTAAAACAGAAGTGATATCTGGCGTTCCACAGGGAAGCGTTATTGGTCCCCTACTCTTCCTCGTGTTTATAAACGATTTAGGAGATAATCTGAATAGCTCCCTTAGACTGTTCGCGGATGATGCTGTCGTTTATCGGGCAGTGAAGTCAACAGAGGATCAAAAGCTACTGCAAAGCGATTTAGACAAAATTTCTACTTGGTGCGAAAATTGGCAATTGACACTAAATAAAGAAAAGTGTGAAGTAATACACATGACCACTAAAAGAAATCCGCTGAACTTCAATTACGCGATAAATCAGTCAAACCTTAAGGTCGTAAATTCTACCAAATACCTAGGAGTTACAATTACGAACAACTTTGACTGGAGAGAACACATAGAAAATATTGTGGGGAAGGCGAACCAAAGGTTACGTTTCAGCGGCAGAACACTTTAAGATGCACCAAAGAGACTGGCTACATCACACTTGTGCGTCCTCTCCTGGAGTACTGTTGCCCCTTGTGGGACCCTCACCAGGTGGGACTGACGGAAGATATTGAGAAGGTTCAGAGAAGGGCAGCTCGTTTTGTTTTATCACGTTACGGGGGGGAAAGCGTCACGGAAATGTTGCAGGAATTGGGGTGGAAATCATTAAAAGAAAGACGTTATTCATTGCGGCGTGATCTGTTTGCGAAGTTTCAATCACCGACTTTTAGTTCTGAATGTGAAAATATTTTGCTAGCACCCACCTACTTAGGGAGACATGACCATCCCAATAAAATAAGAGAAATCAGATCGAAAACGGAACGATTTACGTGTTCTTTCTTCCCGCGCGCTATTAGAGAATGGAACGGTAGAGAAAAGTTATGAAGGTGGTTAATGAACCCTCTGCCAGGCACTTAAATGTGATTTGCAGAATATCGATGTAGATGTAGATGTAGATGTAATCTCCGGCAAGCTACTCCAGACGCCTTGGAGGTTGCGAAGTATTGGGCACATGTAATATAATTACAATTGTACCTATTTATCAATTTACGTGATCTATGGCTACTGTAAATTTGTATGTTTCTGACTCGAGAATAGAATAGCAGTGACAGTGGCAAGTCACTTGCCGAGATCTAGATCTGCAAAATAGAGCATTTTCTCACGAAAGTAACGACAGATTAGTGCAAAACACCCATCTGGATAAAATGAAGAAGGTTTGTAAAAAAAAAAAAAAAAAAAAAAAAATAGGGGAGGCAGTAGCAGGGCCGCCAACTTACCGCGCCGCTGGCGATGTGGGACACCATGGCGGCCAGTCCGCCGTCTGCAGTCGTGCCAACCTCTGCGGTCGCAGCTCCGGGGTAGCGCGCGTGTGCCCAGGTGGTGGAGTGGTGTCACGCCTGGCGGGTGTGGCCTGGCTACCCCATCCCCATGTGGCCGGCGAGGGAGGCGGTCGCGTTGGCAGGCCTGGCAACCGAAAATCTGTTACCAACACACCAGCAGAAACTTCTCAACTACGGCTTATACGAGGCGCGTCCAGAAAGTAAGTTACGTTTGGTAATAAAATGAAATTGTACACAGATACAGAAGAAATTTTTATTGTACAAATTTCTACAACTCTTAAGCAACTTTTCCACATAACTGCCGAAATATTGCAGGCATTTGTCATAGCGTGGCACCAGGTTTTGTATACCTTCTTCATAGAAATCTGCCACCTGTGTCTTCAAACAGTTGCAAACAGTTTCTTTCAGAATGAAACTTTCACTCTGCAGCGGAGTGTGCGCTGATATGAAACTTCCTGGCAGATTAAAATTGTGTGCCGGAACCGGGACTCGAACCTGGGACCTTTGCCTTTCGCGGGCAAAGTAAAGTTGTGAGGCGGCATCGTGAATCGTGTCGGGATAGCACAGTCGGTAGTGCGCTTGCCCGCGAAAGGCAAAGGTCCCAGGTTCGAGTCCCGGTTCCGGCACACAATTTTAATCTGCCAGGAAGTTTCATATCAGCGCACACTCCGCTGCAGAGTGAAAGTTTCATTCTGGAAACATCCCTTAGGCTGTGGCTAAGCCATGTCTCCACCATATCCTTTCTTCCAGCAGTGCTAGTCTTGCGTGTTTGCAAGAGAACTTCTGTGAAGTTTGGAAAGTAGGAGGCGAGGTACTGGCGGAAGTAAAGTTGTGAGGCGGCATCGTGAATCGTGTCGGGATAGCACAGTCGGTAGTGCGCTTGCCCGCGAAAGGCAAAGGTCCCAGGTTCGAGTCCCGGTTCCGGCACACAATTTTAATCTGCCAGGAAGTTTCAGTTTCTTTCAGCTCGTCGTCATTGGTGAAGTGATGACCGCCAAGGAAAGACTTGAGACGTAAGAACAGATGAAAGTCGCTAGGAGCGAGGTCAGGACTGTACGGAGGATGGTCCAACACGTCCCAGCCAAATCCCTGCAGGAGGTTTCTCGTCACATTTGCAGTGTGTGGTCGTGCGTTGTCGTGAAGCAAAACACTTTTGACAGCAGTCCCCGGCGCTTATTCTGAATTGCACGGCGCAATTTCCGAAGTGTCTCGCAATAAGTATCTGCTTTGATTGTTTGATCACGCGGTAAGAAGTCAATGAGTAGGATGCCTTTCCAGTCCCAGAACACTGTGCACATCATTTTCCGAGGTCTCATGATTTGCTTCGGCTTTACCTTTGGTGGGGATGAAGTGTGCCTCCATTCCATTGATTGCCGCTTACTCTCAGAGGTGTCGTAAGAAACCCACGTTTCATCTCCTGTGACTATCCGTCTCAGAAATTCTTCGCCGCTTTCAGCATAACGGGTCAAAAACTCAAGTGCACTACCCATCCGTTGTGTTTTGTGTTGTTCAGTGAGAATCTTTGGTACCCAACGTCAGCAAAGTTTACGGAATTTCAGTTGTCTGGTAACTATTTCATGCATCAGTGATCGTGAAATTTAGGGGAAGTCCATAGCGAGAGCACTAATTGTAAACCTACGGTTCTCCTGGATCTTCTCATCAATCGCGTGAACCAGTTCTTCTGTAACCAAAGGTGGACGCCCACTTCGTTCTTCATCGTGCACATCACTACGCCCGCCATTGAACTGTCGGACCCATCTTCTCACCATCGAATCACTCATCGCATTTGGTCCGTAAACATCGCAAATTTGCCGATAAATTTCACTCGGTTTCACTTTTCTCGCAACCAGAAACCGAATCACCGACCTGATTTCACAGGCGGCGGGATTCTCAATCGACGCCGACATTTCAAACGAGCACAAAAAAGCGTACGTAACTGACAGCGATCTCCAAATGGCGCACGTTCTTCTCCTTGATACACGTCGTCTACAGCGCATGTGCGGAACTGCAGTCGCAGCGCTGCAGCGGAGATAAATTGAAACGGAACTTACTTTCTGGACGCGCCTCGTATACAGCCGAAGAATGCCTGTGCCTCATAAAATAACAAAATGTACTGAAATTTACCGTCTGCATCGACGCAAATGCTATGCCAATAGCATTTCAGAAAAAAGCCAGAGGGTTCATCGAAACGCTTTTATGATATTTCTCTGCCGTTCCGTTCTCTAAGAGCTCACGAGAAAAAGGAACGACTGAATTTTTCTGTTTTGGATCCCTTTTCTGTCATTTCATTAGGATGACCACGCCTCCCTATATACGAGGGTGGGAACTTAAATAGTGCCAACTATTCATTCACAACTGAAATAGTGCCAACTATTCATTCAAAACTGATACAAAAGCATTACAGATAAAGGAGAAGCAATGAAGTAAAATTTTTGATGCGGCCGGGAATCGAACCCGAACATCGATGCTTACCAGGCAGACGTCTTACCGGTTTTTTTAAGCATCTGTCTGACCTCAAAGCTCATCTTCTCGAAAAGTGAGCTGTCTGTGCAGTAAGATTCCTGGTCGTTTTCTCTTGACTATCAATAATATTTCATTTTTTTTTTCTTTATTTTTGTCTACTCTAAAACTCCGAAGTCGCCAGTTGCTGATATTTTTTAATTTAAATCATTATTCTCCGTAAATGAGGTCGGTCATGCTACTATAGATTTACATCAGGAAAGTAATTTCTTTAGAATAATTTATTTCTGCTAGCACGTTATATATATATAAAATAATCCAACCAAGATTCAGATGGTGCTATTAATTTCTTCTTGACAATATAACACAATACATTTTTCTGCACTAAACAAAATTCTAATTTTAAAGGAAAAAAAATCCTTACGATTTGAGAAAAATTAAACGAGAAATGGTCCAGCAGTCTCTACTGCGATGAATCGAAATGTCATTGCCATGACCAATTCAAAAATATGATACAACTTCTTGTAGAATTGAAATTGTTTTCCTTGTAAATATATATATATATATATATATATATATATATATATATATATATATACAGGGTGTTTCACTAAGTGTGTTTGCCTCTGTAACTTATAAAATAATACGTGACGGGAAATTTTAATGCGGTAGGTCAACACAAGAAATGTTACACTTTCTGCGGAGCTATGAACATAGTTTATTGTATCATTCTGCAAAGAGTTATAGCACAAAGATATAAGTTTTTTAATGGAACAATAGTTTTTCTATCGTGCATTGGATTCGTTGAAATCAGCTGCGTCCAAATCAATTTAAACTACATTCCTATCACTGTTAGTTTGGGAGCTGCAACCCTTCAAAGTTTAGGGGGTGGAGGCTACGATAGCGTAGCTGACTGGCTGGTGGTCATGAGACAGTGGGCCGTGCCCCAGGGGATAGCCACTCGGCCAGTCAGCTACGCTATCGCAGCCTCCGCCCCCGAAACTTTGAAGGGTTGTAGCTCCCAAACTAACAGTGATAGGAATGTAGTTTAAATTGATTTGGACGCAGCTGGTTTCAACGAATCCAATGCACGATAGAAAAAAACTATTGTTCCATTAAAAAACTTATATCTTTGTGCTGTGACTCTTTGGAAAATGATACAATAAACTATGTTCATAGCTCCGCAGAAAGTGTAACATTTCTTGTGTTGACCTACCACATTAAAATTTCAAGTCAGCTATTATTTTATAAGTTACAGAGGCAAACACACTTAGTGAAACACCCGATATTATATATATTCATTTCAAAATAAATGGTTTCGTCATTTTTTTTCTTCTATTTCGTCTTACATTATCTTATTTAACCAATTCCCTCCTTCTCGAACAAAATTCCTATGATGTTCCCAAAGTTCTTTTTTATGTTTGGATATCGTCGTACTTGTAAATATGCTGCTGCCATGTATAAGAAAAATTCTACACTGCTGTGACCTCCATCCACATCTGTTGACTACAAAATTGACGTAGTTACCGAGGAGCCACATCACCGTGTTATTTTTTGTTGATGGATAAAATTCGGTTTCGGACTACAATAACTAGACCACCACACCACTAACAATTAAGTCGACTCGGAATACTCTAAGTACGATTTCCCTCCACGTCACAAACTTTAATTCAGCTCCTGTGTTCCATAGCACATTGCCACTACCGCCAAGGCTCTCCATGCAGCGGAATAGCACCTCGGCAATGGAATGGTGGAACAATCCTGTTTAACGAGATATACACATCAATGTAAATATAAATGCAGTAACCCTGAGACGGCTTTTCGTCTCGAATATGTCCAAGACATTACAGATAAAGGAGGATTAATATTTAAATTGATATATGTATATAGTATCATCTTAGTAGGAATATTCCACCATGGCCATTGCCAAGGTGCTATTCCACTGCATGGAGAACCTTGGCAGTAGTGGCAATGTTCTATGGAACACAGAAGCTGCATTAAGTTTTGTGACGTGGAGAGAAGTCGTACTTAGACTACTTCGAAGCGCCGTAATCGTCAGTGGTGTGTTGGTCTAACGGTAAGACGTCTGCCTGGTAAGCATGGAGGTCGACTTCTCCCATGCGTGTAACATGACCCCACCATCTCAGTCTGTTCGCTCTAACTCCTTCGTCTATGATGTTCATTCCCAGTTTTTCTTTGATTTCCTCATTATGGACACCTTCCTGCCATTGTTCCCATCTATTGGTACCTGCAATCATTCTTGCTACTTTCATATCTGTAACCTCTAGCTTATGAATAAGGTAACCTGTATCCACCCAACTTTCACTCCCATACAACAAAGTTGGTCGAAAGATAGACCGGTGCACTGCTAACTTAGTCTTGATACTTACTTCCTTCTTGCAGAAGAGAGTAGATCTTAGCTGAGCACTCACTGCATTAGCTTTGCTGCACCTCGATTCCAGTTCTTTCACTATGTTGCCATCCTGTGAGAAAACACATCCCAGGTACTTGAAGCTGTCTACCTGTTCTAACTTTGTTCCTCCTATTTGACACTCGATCTGTTTAAATCTCTTTCCCACAAACATTACTTTCGCTTCGGAGATGCTGATCAAATACGCAACGCAAGATGGCGTATGCCAGAGACAGTTCTGGGCGAGGAATGTCATGTGACATCTACGAACGGCTGGTTTTCGTTAATTTAATGGAGGGTGTCAAAACTCCGTTATTTTTGCAAATATCTCTCAAACTATACGACATATGAAAAAAAACACCAGGGAACAAAGTTGTCGAGAATTTTCTGCTCTACAAATTCGGTTATTCAATTTCCGCGTCATATGAACGGTTTATTTGCAATTAAAATTACATTACAAACTGCTTTTTTTGTATTACTAACATATTTCTTGTACAAAATATTTAAAAAATCGAAGTTCTGATCTCTGGTAGCCAACAATTATGACTGTAAAATTTGTTGCTGATCGGTTGAACGGTTCGACTTAAAAAGGGGGAACACGTTACAGCCAGACAGATATCGTCAAATTGCCATTATTTTTGCAAATATCTCTGCAACGATGAAATATAGGGAAAAAAAGAAACATAATAAAGCGAAGCTGTATAGAATTTTCCCCTCTACCAATTAGGTTATTCAATTTTCGTGTCCGATGAACGGTTCGTTTGCAATTACAATTATATTACAAGCGGCTTTTTTGGCATTACTAACGTATTTTTTATCCGAAAAATTTGAAAAAGGGAGGTTCTGGTCTCTGGTGGCCTACAATTATGTGTGTAAAATTTGGTGCTGATTGGTTGAACGGTTCGTTTTAAAAACAGGGAACACGTTACGGACAGACAGACAGACAGGCGGACATCGCAAAATCGCCGTTATTTTTGCAAATATCTCTGAAACGATACGAGATATGAATAAAACATACGAGAACAAATTGTAGAGAATTTTCTCCTCTGCAAATTCGGTTATTCAATTTTCGTGTCAGATGAATGGTTAAGCCGTTCTTTTCATTTAAATTTGGAGCTGTCAAAAGACGATCGCAAAGGCCCACTTTTAGTGTTACTACCGTAACCTAAAGTTGTCCCAAATCACGGTGAATGAAAGTTCCAGTCACGGAAAGCGACAGCCGGCCGCGGTGGCCTAGGGGACTGAGGCGCTCCAGTCACGGTCTGCACGGCCACTACGGTCGGGGGTTGGACTCCCCCCTCGGGCATGGATATTTGTGCCGTCCTTAGGATTAGCTAGTTGATAAGTAGTTTGTATGTTTAGGGACTGATAACCCCGTAGTTAAGTCCCATAAGCTTTAAGTCTAGTTTACACGACGACACTAGGTTTCATGAAACTGCGCTACTGGCCAGTGCGCATGCGCGGCAGGCGTTCGCGCTACTCCTTTTAGCGAAACTAAACAGTCTCGGCGACTTCCAACTTTGGCGAAACTGATTGCGCGTGTTTTTAGGTTAGGTTATAACCAATACAAAACACAACACAACATAAAGGGGGGAAAGGAAGAAATAATTCGGTTTTTGAAGATATTTGCGATGCATAGCTGTTTGTGCGATTTGAACGATGAAAATTTCAGGAATAAGCAGCGGTGTGTAAGTGCTCTTGAATCAATTATTCGTGAATTAAATATTGATGGGTTGACGATTAGTGAATTGCAGACTAAAACACATCCAATTCCAAACACCTGTACAAACGGATTATGGCAATTGTGGATTTGTGAACACGGTACAGGTACTGTAGAGACGAATACCTATTTGACAAGTAACGTAATGCAATTCGTAATTTCAGTTCTGGTAATAATGCTTCACGCATAACAGTATCTTGTTTCTTTATTGCATTACTAACTCTGTTTAAAATTAACGTAAACTGCTTTGGTGACATTCTGAGTTGATTAAAATAACTTCTAGGGTCTTAGATCACAATTTCTTTCAGGAAGCAACCTAGCTGACGTCTTTTTTTAATCCAGTCACGAATAGGGCTGCCAGATTGAACTCGAGGCAGGCCCGGAGACCAGACGTGCCCCCTCCCCCCAACTGCGACCGACTCCCCCTCCCCCAAACAGGATTACACGAGAATTCAAAAAAAAAAAAAAAAAAAAAAAAAAAAAAAAAAAAAAATACCTTATCTCCTCCCTCCCAGCAAGTAGCCACTCTTTATAATTTTCTTCCTGCAACCATTCTTCACGGAACGAACTTAGATATCGTCTCTTCATTTCACTGCTATTACTCACTAATCTGAGTTACTGTAAGCTCGTCTGTTCACACACGATCCGAGTATTCCAAAAATTGCCGGTAAACTGATAACAAACGAACACAAATAATAAACGTCGCCAGTTGACACGTTGCCGCAACAGTGTTTGCTTAATAATGCGCTAGCCGATTACTACCGACGCAACAATGAAAAGTTATCAGAGGAAGAATAGAAAAGTTGCGTTTTGTTGCAATAAGAATATGACATTTATATAAAGCTATTAATAATTACTAGAGAGGAGCCGGCCGGGAATGGCCGAGTACACTGAGGCGTCTTGCCACGGTGCGCGAGGCTGGTCGCGCCAGAGGTTCGAATCCCCCACTAGGGCATGGATGTTGTGTTCGTCCTTAGTTTAAGTTACGTAAAGTTCGATGTAGATCGTCGCTGCATGAGCACGGTAATTAAAAAGCGTCGAAAAAAAAATTAAGATGAAGCATTCAAGCCCGGAGATGAGAGTGATTGTCCCGTAGACCCGGAGAATTCATTCCAAACCCGGAGATCTGGCAACCCTAGTCACGAACCCAAACACGTTTCTTATTCTTTTTTATGTTTAGTCTTATGCAGCGACTTCACACAGAGAAGCATTAGCTCCGCCACAACTCTTACAGCTACCAAAACTTTCATTCTACGGCCACTGCGGCACTCACAGAACAACGAAACTGAAGTGTATAGTATTGGCGTCATGTCTACAGACACGCACGAAACCAGTTGCTCGAAATTCATTTCATGAAACGAGTGTCGCAACCTAGTGTCGTCGTGTAGATCAGCCCTTAGGCCGGTATTACACTATCAAATTATTTGTCAAAGAATTGGACAAAGAAAATGGGCCGTAGTGTAATGCGAATATCGTCCAATATTTCGTCCAATCTCGGCCTCGGCCTAGATATGATCAAAGAAATCGCTCGTCTTCTGTTTCCCGCAGTGAGAAATGTGACCGCTTGGAGCGCTAGTAGTATACAGCTTCGTTGCCACTACAGCTGTTTTATTTGGAGGTTAAATATCTGACATTACTTGGACATGACGTTCGTATTCGTAAATATGGCTAGTAGTGGAATGTTTGTGTAGTGTTTTCTGTGTTGTTGTTGTGGTCTTCAGTCCAGAGACTGGTTTGATGCAGCTCTCCACCCTACTCTATCCTGAGCAAACCTTTTCATCTCCTCATAAGAACGGCAACCCACATCCACTTGAATCTGCTTACTATACGCGTCTCTAGGTCTCCCTCTGCGATTTTTACCCCACACACTTCCCTCCAACTTCTGTCCACCCTGCTTATCGTCCATGTTTCACTCCCATACAAGACAACACTCCATACAAATGCCTTCAGAAAGGACTTCCTTAGGCTTAAATCAATATTCGATGTTAACAAATTTCTCTTTTCCAAAAACGCTTTTCTACCCATTGCCATTCTGCATTTTATATCATCTGTACTGTGACCATCATTTGTTATTTTACTGCCCAAGTAACAAAACTCATCTACCTCCTTTATTGTTTCGTTACCTAATCTAATTCCTTCAGCATCGCCTGATTTTCTTACACTGCACTCCATTACCCTAGTTTTACTCTTGTTAATGTTCATCTTCCATCTGATTTTTTAAAATTTTGTTGTTGCTAGAAAACACACTAGGGTGTTTTCTAGCAACAACAAAATTTTAAAAATCAGATGGGGCGTTGTGTAACACGTGACAAGGCCAATTCACACTGTCCGTCACGTCAATTCGAGTAGCCCGATACCCTGCGGCAAAAGTGAGGTTGAGTTACAATCCGTGATGTAAAAAAGTCATTATATTCTATCGGAATTTAAGTAATACCCCTAAATCTTAATACAGCCGAAGCAGATTTTAGAATGTATGATTTTGGTAATGTGGTGTGCTAAGCTCTGGGAAATGAAACAACTTTCAAAACATCGACATCTGTTTGCAAGCGAATCTATGTACATATAAATACGTCAGCCACTTTTTGTAAGGAAATAAATAGAGCCTATTTACTTTATCACCAATGTTTCCCCCCTTACATTGTTAATAACGTCATAAACAATTTAGATTATCCTCTTTGTCAGTGCTCACATTTTCCATTTAAAACGTTATTTAATGAAACTTCCTTTATCAACTTAACAATCTTATTCGTATACACTGACTCAGCCTTTTTGTTACTCTATTGCAAACTGTGAAGGATGAAGAGCGACAAAATAATTAGCAGTGAACGGCCTGGCTGTTCTGCCGACGGCATAAAAAAAGGAAAATCCTCGCGGTCCCGTAACAAATTTTATTTATCTCGCTCTGACACCCACGGTTTCATCCAAGTGCGTTTCCTTTCCTTTTTTTCCCTCCTTCTCTTCTAAATGCAGACACAACGCAACTGTAGTATAAACAATAGCTGAGCATAACACCGCCATTCTGAAGCAAATTTGACAAAATATTGAATGATAGTGTAATACCCCCTTTTGCGTTTCATCCAATTTCTTTGTCAAAAAATACGACCAATATTTCATCCAAAGTTTTCGTCCAATTCTTTGTCCAATAATTTGATAGTGTATTTTAGGATCTGTTACTTAAAGAATTGGCAACTCGGCAAATAAGCACGCGTCACCCCAATAGCCAGAATGAAAATAAAGCGCAGAAAAGTGACGTGATACGGCGATAACTAATTTGTTGCCCCTTATTCCATAATCAGACACGACAGAACTGGCACATGCAAATTACGACAGATGTCGAGTGTCAGTTCTTTGACATGAACAACCGCAGTGCAGTGAGTGAATATATTTCGACTATCATCAGTACCCGTCGATTCTCTAGTGTGTATTTATTGCATTATTATGTAACTCGATCTCCTTATTCTTCCTCTCTCAATTGTCTTCCGCCCAACCCTTTGGCCGCTTCAACTGTTTTTATTTCCCAGATCTTCATAGATTTCTAGCACAGAGTAGCTATTCTCAATGCTTTGAGTGATGTTTACATCTATACCGTCGTGCTGAACGTAACTGTCAACATGACGGTTTAGATGTAAGGGCGTATTAACAGCTTTGAAACTGGCCACTCAGTAGCCGAAACCTAGGTACATCTGAAAAGTAAAAACAAAAATTGCGATTCATTGCTGGCTTTTCCCACAGATTTGCAGATTTGTTTAAATAAAATATCGCAGACGGTTTGTAAAAAAAAAAAAAAAGGGGAGGAACGGCCTGGGGGCGGCAATTTAGCAGCTCGCACGGGGCGGCACTTCGGATTGCGCCGGCCTTACAAACATTCGAACATTTTTGAAAGCGACAGTTGGGGCGGCCGTGTTCCGAGTGCAGCGCGAGATAACGGCCAGAGGCGAACGCCTCGCAGGCCACACGGCCGGCGCGTGCCTCCGCAAACAGTTGCGAAAACCAAAACGAGAACGAGAACGGCGCATTTGACCGCGAGGCGTGAGCTGTGTGGTCCCCGCTGTGGCGCAACCGCCGGCGCGCGTCAGCTGTTCTGCGCGAGGCGCTGACTGCGCATGCGCGGGGTCGTTGGAACCGGCGGCGCATGCGCACTCAGCATTCCCGCCGACGCCGCTTGCGACACGCGCCGAACAATCGCGCAGCGCTGCTGACAACAATTGTTCGACATTTAAACGGCCGTTGCGCCAGCGTTGCCAACCTGACGGATTCCACGTCAAATGTGACGGAATTTCAAGTTGTATCACGGATGAAATATAGCCTAGACGGTTGGCCAATTGTTTGACGGACATTGTTAGAAATTTACTTGACGAATATTGCTGATTTAAGCCTAGAACGGTCGGGCTGGGTCTGTGAGACCCACTAGTTTCTATTTCTATGAATTTATATGCTTATAGTCGCTATTCTGACTCCAGCGCTTTGCTAGCGACACGCGCCGAACAATCGCGCAGCGCTGCTGACAACAATTGTTCGACATTTAAACGGCCGTTGCGCCAGCGTTGCCAACCTGACGGTTTCCACGTCAAATGTAACGGAATTTCAAGTTGTACCACGGATGAAATATAGCCTCGACGGTTGAGCCAATTGTTTGACGGACATTGTTAGAAATTTACTTGACGAATATTGCTGATTTTAAGCCTAGAACGGTCGGGCTGGGTCTGTTCAAATGTTCAAATGTTTGTTAAGCTTATGGGACTTAACTACGGGGTCATCAGTCCCTAAACTTACAAACTACTTACGAACTACCTTATACTAAGGACGGCACAAATATCCATGCCCGAGGAGGGATTCGAACCCTCGACCGTAGTGGCCGTGCAGACCGTGACTGGAGCGCCTCAGTCCCCGCGGCCACCGCGGCCGGCCTGGGTCTGTGAGACCCACTAGTTTCTATTTCAATGAATTTATATGCTTATAGTCGCTATTCTGACTTCAACGCTCTGCTAGCTTCATGAAACATGCAACAGAAAGCGTTAACATCATGAATAAAGTTTTAAATTGTTTAGACAATGTTCGACAGTTCTCCAAAAATTGTGAGGGTCTGTCAGACCCAGCCCGACCGTCTAGGTTATTGATTTCAACCAGTGCGGGTCTATTTTATTTGCTGTTTCATCCAGTTTCAAATGACTATGTGCACTATTTCTGATATCAATAATTTAAAATATAAAATTTCAAGAAAAAGTTTTTCACACTGTGAAATTTGAAGCATTTTATCCGATGATGATTATGAAATTGACGATTCTGACGCGGACCCAGACTTCGAAATAAACAGTGATCATTATAGCAATAGTGAAATAAGTGGGGATGGAGGGCAAGATGCTATAAGTGGAAGGACAGCAAAACGAAATACTTCTGCAAAATTTGCAAAATGTAGTTGTGCTTGGTGCACGCAGAAATGGTTTGTGTCGCCTGTTACGAAAAGTGACGATTTTAAGAGGACGATATCACACGAACTATTCATTATATTACAAAAGTTAAACAAGTCTGCTTCTTAGTTCTACAAATTATTCTCATTTGTATTTGTATTTCAATCCAATTTACTTGTACTTCCAGTGTGCTTACATTTATTACTACAGACAAGTATATCTTCTATTTTTTATTTTTATTTTATTTTACAGCAACTGTTAAATTCAGAACGTTGAAATAATGTCCCTACAGCATTTGGTACGATCTAAACAATATAAAAACTCGTCATTTGACGTAAATACACTGTTTTGGCACTTGTCATAAGCATTTTAATTGTTGGATCCCACAGACCGTTCCTGAAACTATTTTTCGGCCGACCGTTCTAGGGTTAATACAATTTTGAAGAAAGAAATACCACACTTTCTTTGAAGAAGCTATTACGGATGCAAATCTTTATCCCTGCAACACAGCTGCATAGTATATTAATCATTGATCTGCATACTACCTGGATGTCGAACTTCAGCACCGAGCGAGGTAGCTTTAGCAGTGGTAACGGAATGGACTCGCATTCGGGAGGACGGTGGTTCAAATCCACCTCCGGCCATCCACATTTAGGTTTTCCGTGATTTCCCTAAATCACTCCAGGCAAATGCCGGGATGGTTCCTTTCAAAGAGCACGGCCGATTTCCTTCCTCATCCTAACACCCCCCCCCCCAAAAAAAAAAAAAAAAAAAAAAAAAAAAAACTCCGAGCGTTAGCTCCGTCTCTAATGGGCAAGCTGTCGACGGGACGCTAAACCCTAAGCATCCATCCATCGAACTTCCGCTGTCTGAGCGTGCCGGTCATAGATGTTCATAGTTAGTTTCTTGCCAAATTCATAATGGCTGCTATGAAGTCTTACAAGAAAACGAAAAGTAAATAAGTTTCAATTATGCTTCCATTTTAGTCTATTACATCGCGTATTGACACAAATTTCAAATTAATAGGTAAGCAAGCAATTCTTTACAACGTAATAACTGTTGGAAATTCGTATGCCAAATTTAACAATGGCGGACAATGCGTAAATGTGTGGTAAACATCTGAATGTGCAGGCACGCTGCAGTTCTATGCTCAGAGATCACAGTTATACACCCAGTTTGTATAGAGATCACTGATATTAATGGATTGAAGTATTTTATCCATGGCAGCAACTGTTTAGGTAATTAATACATAAAATGCAGTATCCAGTTGCTTGTGATAATTTTATTTTTGACGACAGCATAATCTCCGCATTTAGCGTTCAGTCTCCTGCTAGAATGTACATATATTAAGCGACAATACTAAAACAGACCAGAAGAAGGGCATTCAAGCGCCCGAAACCGGTCGTCAAAAATAATCACAAGCAACTGGTTTCTGCATTTTACGTATTAAAATTAATGAATTGTTGCACTAAAAACCCAAGAACAAACATCTCAATTGACTGGAAAACTAAGTAAAAATTTGTAAGAATTTGTCTGGATAAGATACGATACGTGCCTCAGTAACAGCAACATGATAACAGTAATGTGCTTTGCTTTATTAGTTAGTTCCGGAAATTCTGGATAGTGAGGTCACTACATTGACTGAGTTTGACGGATTTTTAAATATTTGTCTGATTCGTAAACAAAGTAACGAATATTATGTTGAGTATACATTTTAATTTTCATCTTTATTTCTACAATAAAACGGGGAATATCTAATTTTGACGCATTTTTAAATATCTATAAGTTTTAAAATATATTTTATGTTTTCTTTATTTTGCAATAAAATTCAGATACGTCTAGTTGTAACGGAATTTTTGATTTTGGTCTGACGGAAAAATTAATCGTAAGTTGGCAACACTGCGTTGCGTGAAAGCCACAGCGGGAGCGTGATACAAGAAGAAAACGAATGTAGCATAGCAGTGTAAAAGTGTTACGTCCGTATCGTACAACTGTATGATATTCCATTGAGAGAAATCACGTAACATTTGTCAATTATTTAAAAGGTCAGTCGCACCTGGTGTGGATCCCAAACTGTGCAGCAATACTGCGTCTTTTATGCCAGGAAATCAGGAATCCAATTGCACAAATGTGGCGATATTCCATAAGGACGCAGTTTGATTAGAAGACGCTGGTGAGGTACAGTGTCGAAAGCCTACCGGAAATGTAGAAATACGGAATCTATTTGACTTTCCTTCTCGATAGCATTCATCACTTGATGTGAAGTAAAGAGCTAGCTGTGTTTCACAGGAACGATACTTTCTGAATCAGTCTCGACTATGAGTCAGTAGGTTGTTCTCTTCGAAGTAGTTCATAATAATTGAAGAAAGCATATGTTCTAAAAGCCTGCACCAAACCGATGTCATTGATATAGGCCAGTAATTCTGCGGATCACTTGTATTTGTTTTTCTTGAATGTTGTAGTGACCTGTGCAACTTTCCAGTCTTTGGGTACGAAACGTTCGCTCAGCGACTGCTTCTATATGACTGCTACGTATGGGGCTATTGCATCAGCGTACTCTGAAAGTAACGTAACTTGTATAATCGGGACCAGGAGAATTACTTTTGTTAAGTGATTTAAGTTGCTGTAATACACCAAGGGGAACCTACTTCTAAATTACGCATACTGACTGTTGTTATTGATATAAATTCTGGAGTGTTTGTTTCGTCTTCTGTACTGAAGGAATTTTGGAAAGCTATGTTAAGAAATTCTGCGTTAGCAGAACTGCCATCAGTAGTATTACCATGCATTTAGTGTAATGTAGGACTGACTGTGCTTTGCCTCTAATTTACTTTACATACGTCCAGAATTTTTTACGATTCGTTGTGGTAACTATAGTAAGCTTCTCGCATTGAAGTTCAAGCTAAATTTCTAGTTTCTGTAAAAGGTTGACAGTCATGGGGATTCCGTGTCTGTTGGAATGGATTTTTCTTTGTCTTTGCAAGAATGATCTAAACCGTTTCGTGTACCACGGCGGATGTAGATAGTAGCCTCATCGTCACCCAAGAATTACAGGAGTTGATTTGTTATGAATGACACTACAACAGGGGCAGATGTTCCGTCGTGTGTGCAGGACACGTAGAAGACATGGGTCTGCAATGGAAGAATCTCGTTTCTGTGTCTACAGACGACACACCGTCTATGGTTGGACGAAATGTCTGTTTCGTGGCACTTGTATGAGGCCTCCTAAAAACGTTGCCTATTCAACTTGTACAAAAACCAGACAGTGGTTGTCAGAGTTGAAGGGCATGAAAGGCATGCAGTGGTTGGTAAGGGAGTAAGACAGGGTTGTAGCCTTTCCCCAATGTTTTTCAGTTTGTACATTGAGCAAGCTATAAAGGAAAGCAAGGAGAAAATTGGAGAAGGAATTAAAGTTCAGGGTGAAAAATTAAAAACATTGCGTTTTTCCGACGACATAGTAATTCTGTCAGATACAGCAAAGGACTTGGAAGAGCAGCTGAACGGAATGGACAGTGTGCTGAAAGGTGCATATAAGATGAACATTAACAAGAGCAAAACTGGGGTAATGGAGTTCAGTCTAAGAAAATCAGGTGATGCTGAAGGAATTAGATTAGGTAACGAAACAAAAAAGGAAGTAGATGAGTTTTGTTACTTGGGCAGTAAAATAGCAAATGATGGTCGCAGTACAGAGGATATAAAATGCAGAATGGCAAAGGGTAGTAAAGCGTTCTTGAAAAAGAGAAATTTGTTAACATCGAATATTGATTTAAGCGTAAGGAAGTCCTTTCTGAAGACATTTGTATGGAGTGTTGCCTTGTATGGGAGTGAAACATGGACGATAAACAGTGCGGACAGGAAGAGGATAGAGGCTTTTGAAATGAGGCGCTACAGAAGAACGCTGAAGATTAGGTGGGTGGATCGCGTAACTAATGAGGAGGTACTGAACAGAATTGGGGAGAATAGAAATTTCTGGCATACCTTGACTAAAAGAAGGGATAGATTGGTAGGACGCATTCTTAGACATCAAGGAATTGTGAATTTAGCGTTGGAGGGAAGTGTGTGGGGTAAAAACCGCAGAGGAAGACCAAGAGATGGATACAGTAAGCAAATTCAGATGGATATGGGTTGCCGTTGTTATGAGGAGATGAAAAGGCTTGCTCAGGATAGGGTAGGGTGGAGAGCTGCATCAAACCAGTCTCCGCACTGAAGACCACAACATTCCACAAGAGATTTTTGCAATACGGCTGTTGTGACGTGTATGACACATTTCATTGGCGGTTCAAAGCTTTTCATGAACAGTATTCGCAGCACATTACACTTGTCTACAATGAGATTCAATTGCCATTCCTTGCACCATGCGTCAATTCGATGCAGATCCTCTTGCATTTCAATACAATTTTTCATTGTTTCAACGTTTTTATATACCACAGCATCATCCGCAAAAAGCCTCAGTGAACTTCGTACGATATCCATAAGATCATTTAGATATATCGTGAACAGCAATGGACCTACGACACTCTCCTGTGGCACACCTGACATTAATCTTGCTTCGGAAGTCTTCGCTCCATTCAGAATGACATGCTGCGTTCTGTTATATAGGAACTCCTCAATCCAATCACACAATTGGTCTGACAGACCCTATGCTCTTACTTTGTTCATTAAACGTTTGTGGGGAACTGTGTCAAACGCCTTGCGGAAGTCGAGAAACACAGCATCTACCTGAGAACCCGTGTCTATGGCCCTCTGAGTCTCGTGGACGAATAGCGCGAGCTGGGTTTCACACGATCGCCTTTTTTGAAACCCATGCTGATTCCTACAGAGCAGATTTCTAAGCTCCAGAAATGCCATTATACTCGATACAGGCGCCTTGGTCTGATTTCGACCCGTCAGTGAACCAGACAATATCCCCCGTACGGTGTCGAACCATTTTCTCCCACTGCTCCCTACTTCCAATTGTTATATTGAAAGGTTTGTTGAAGCAGTATGGGGTTATAATATAGTCGGCTGGCATTTCCCCAACCTCTCCTATATTTACCTCACTCACTATTTTAGTGTGTGATTCTGGATATCCCAAAGAGTTCCAGTTGTTACCAGGTTTGAGTCTGTATGCACCAGCCGCTGCCTCCATCTTGACCCAAAGGTGTATAGTGGGCATATCCAGCATGGTTTCCACCCCAGCAGTTGGTGTGCTGCTAATTCCGCCTGTTATGGCTAAGCAGGCTAATCTCTGCACCTTACCAAGCTCCTTAGCAGCAACCTGCTGTTCTACCTTCTTCCACCACACGACCGTCCCATAGGTGATCCTGGGTCTAATCACTGTGGTGTATACCCAGTGCATACCCTTGGGGCTCAGGCCCCAATTTTTGCCACAAGCTCTCCTGGTACTCACAAGAGTACCTTTTGCCTTGGAGCAAATATTCCTGATGTGAGGGGTGCATGTCAGTTTCTCATCTAGGGTAACCACTAGATATTTCACTGTCCCCTTCACAGGTAGCGCTTCATTGAATAGCTTTAGATTCCAACTTGGGTGTTGGATATGTTTCCTTGTGAATGGTACAACAACAGTCTTCTTAGGAGTAGCCCCCAGATCCTGTTTTCTGCACCAATCTTGCACAATGTCCAACGCACCTTGTACAATATTCTTGACTGTGTCAGCAAATTTGCCAAGTATTACTCCAAGATCATCTGCGTATCCTTGGCAAAAGTACTGCGTAGAGTTTAATTCTCCAATCAGATCTGTTGTTGTACCATTCACAAAGAAGCATATACAACATTCAAGCTGGAATGTAAAGCTTTTAGATTAAGCGCTACCTGTGAAGGGGACAATATAAGGTAGTTCATAAGTAGTTTGCTTAGGGACTGTTGACGCCGCGGCGCAGTTCCATAACCTTTACAACTTTATTTATTTACTAGCTTATATGCCCGTGCTTCGCAACGGTTGTTAAAGAAGGGCCTGTGTAGATCATGGCTTTTAGGGTTTCGGACCTAGGTCAGCAAAAACAGAATCCTTGTGGGATCGTTCTGTCAATAACCTCAGTTCTCCTAGCTAAGATGTCAGATTTAAGTAGAAGTAATTGTCAAAAACAATGAATGTTCATAACGTTTTTCATACAAAACGTGAAATTAAGTCCGTACTCCGGAACGATATAAATTCAATGTTATGTTGTGTTCATAAAGTTAACATTGCGGAGTGTAATTCTCTGTTTGAAGTAAACTTCTGAAAACACTTCTATCGTTGAGATGAGAAATAGTAATAATTAAATCTCCCACACCAACTAATCGAAGTATGACTGTGACCGTTGTGTAGCGCTCTATTATTCATTTGTTAGCCTATCTGCATTGTCAACTTTGTCTCTGTCGATCGTCGGTAAAGTATTGAGGAAAACGCGCCGAGAAGTTAAAAACTTATATATTTCATATTATACGTCGTTATTCTCAATTTTTTTACACATTGCAACAGCAGCGCCGAAAGCAGCTGGCAAATTACATTTCTGAAAACGATATTGGATAAGTGTGAATACTGATTTGTAACAGTTTTCACAAATATCTTCTTGAATAGGAATATGGAACGAATTGTAAGACTGTGTGAATCATGAGACTCTATACAAAAGAATTTCGCGTGAAAGTGCTGGTCATAATGACATGTGACAACAACGGATGTATCTGATTCGGTAAAATTTTACTTTCTATCCTGGCGGCCTCGTGTTTTTATGTTGGCAACAGCAGTAGCACGATATAAAATCGTTGCAAAGATGACCGAACCACATAGAGTGTAGACAAATACTGTTGTTCTTGCTGTTTGCTTGATTTCACGACAAAATATTTGCGTGTCACGCGATTGGCTTATGACGTTGTCACATGATTCTCGTTATTCAACATCTGTTGCCAACATTATCACAGGAGGCCGCCGGGATATGAGTAGGACTACGTCGCATAGTTTTTCTTGACCCAGCCACTCCTTATTCTGTGACCCAGCTCTCAAACGATAATACCTTTCACATCAGATAGTGTCGCGGCATTGAGCTCTATAGCCGCGGTTAAGTAGCCGAGCGGTCTAAGGCGTCTCGCTGCGGAGCGCGCGGTTGCTCGCCGTGGAGGTTCGAGTCCTCCCTGGGGCATGGGTGTGTGTGTTTGTCCTTAGGTTAGTTATCTTGGTTTAAGTAGTATACTCTCTGGATGTTGAACGTTAGTTTTTTTAGCATGCCAGCCATAGATATTCATATTTAGTTTCTTGCCAAATTCAAACATGGCTGCTAAGAAGCATTTAAAGAAAAAGAGAAGAAAATATGTTTCGATTCCGTTCCCATATCAGCCTACAACATCGAATATGGAATTAAATTCCAAATCAAGAGGTAAGCAAGCAATTCTTTGTCACGTAATAACCGATGGAAACTCGTTTGCCAAATTTAAACATGGCGGACAATGCGAAATCGTTTTATTGCATATTTTGCGAATTTTTGCTCGTCACACTCACCCACTGCCACGCACCGCGACCAAACTCCCTTACTAACATCATTAGACCAAGGGCTGTCTACCACCACAACCACCAGTGGGTGGCAGTATGTAAGTAATAGAACGCAGTACGTTGTTCTCGACGGCGAGTGTTCATCAGAGACGAGTGTATCGTCAGGCGTGCCCCAGGGGAGTGTGATAGGACCGCTATTATTTTCTATCTACATAAATAATCTGATGGACAGAGTAAGTTGTAATTTGCGGCTGTTTGCTGATGATGCTGTGGTGTATGGGAGGGTGTCGTCTGTAACTGACTGTAATAGCATACAGGTTGACTTAGACAAAATTTCTAGTTGGTGCGAAGAATGGCAGCTAGCTCTCAATGTAGAAAAATGTAAGGTGATGCGCATGAGTAGAAAAAACAATCCTATAATGTTCGAATACAGCATCAGTAGTGAGCTTCTTGATGCTGTCGCGTCGTTCAAATATCTAGGCGTAACATTGCAAAGCGATATGAAATGGAACGAGCATGTAAGGACAGTTGTGAGTAAGGCAGACAGCCGACTTCGGTTTATTGGGAGAATTTTGGGAAGATGTACTTCACCTGTAAAGGAGACCGCGTATAAAACGCTTGTACGACCACGTCTTGAGTATTGCTCAAGTATTTGGGATCCGCAGCAGATCGCTTTGAAGGAAGACATAGAGGCGGTTCAGAGGCGAGCAGCTAGATTTGTTACCGGTAGGTTCGACCAATGCGCGAGTGTCACGGAAATGCTCCGGCAACTCAATTGGGGATCGCTGGAAGAAAGACGACGTTCTTTTCGTGAATTTCTGTTAAGTAAATTTAGAGGGCCGGAATTTGAAGCTGAGTGTAGTACGATCTTGCTGCCGCCTACTTACATTTCGCGTAAAGATCACAAAGACAAGATAAGAGAAATTAGGGCTCGTACGAAGGCATATAGGCATTCTTTTTTTCCTCGTTCAATTGGGGAGTGGAATAGGAAAGGAAATGCCTAGTAGTGGTACAGTGTACCCTCCGCCACGCACCTTACGGTGAATTGCGGAGTATGTATGTAGATGTAGATGTAGATGGAGAAAAGTCTGTCAGCACGTACACACGCAAGCATTTTATATATAGATATAGATTTTTGTGAGTTAGAGGTGTCGGCCTGTTGGTTAGAGTGTGGCGGCAGTGGGACAGGGCGGTCGTAAGTGTGTCGGCCGTGGATAGGCGAGCGCCCTTGACCGCGGGTCGCGGGTTCGCCTCCAGATAACGGCTAGCACAGCACAGCACAGCTCCCAGCCGCTTCCGCACTGGCCGGCAGCCTGGCTGCGCGCGCCCGGCCACTACTGACACTAAAACTCTACGTGCAGGCCAACCTCAGTGCCGGCCGCGGTGGCCGAGGGGACTCAGGCGCTCCAGTCACGGTCTGCACGGCCATTACGGTCGGGGGGGGGGGTTCGAATCCCCCCCTCAAGCATGGATATTTGTGCCGTCCTTAGTTGTAAGTAGTTTATAAGTAGATTAAAATTGTGTGCCGGAACCGGGACTCCAACCTGGGACCTTTGCCTTTTGCGGGCAAGCGCACTACCGACTGTGCTATCCCGACACGACTCACGATGCCGCCTCACATCTACATCTACATACATACTCCGCAATTCACCGTAAGGTGCGTGGAGGAGGGTACACTGTACCACTACTAGGCATTTCCTTTCCTATTCCACTCCCAAATTGAACGAGGAAAAAAAGAATGCCTATATGCCTCCGTACGAGCCCTAATTTCTCTTATCTTGTCTTTGTGATCTTTACGCGAAATGTAAGTAGGCGGCAGCAAGATCGTACTACACTCAGCTTCAAATTCCGGCCCTCTAAATTTCCTCAACAGAAATTCACAAAAAGAACGTCGTCTTTCTTCCAGCGATCCCCAACTGAGTTGCCGGAGCATTTCCGTGACACTCGCGCATTGCTCGAACCTACCGGTAACAAACCTAGCTGCTCGCCTCTGAACCGCCTCTATGTCTTCCTTCAAACCGATCTGCTGCGGGTCCCAAATACTTGAGCAATACTCGAGACGTGATCGTACAAGCGTTTTATACGCGGTCTCCTTTACAGGTGAAGTACATCTTCCCAAAATTCTCCCAATAAACCGAAGTCGGCTGTCTGCCTTACAACTGTCCTTACATGTTCGTTCCATTTCATATCGCTCTGCAATGTTACGCCTAGATATTTGAACGACGCGACAGCTACTAATGCTGTATTCGAACATTATAGGATTGTTTTTTCTACTCGTGCGCATCACCTTACATTTTTCTACATTGAGAGCTAGCTGCCATTCTTCGCACCAACTAGTATGCTATTACAGTCAGTTACAGACGACACCCTCTCATACAGCACAGCATCATCAGCAAACAGCCGCAAATTACAACTTACTCTGTCCATCAGATCATTTATATAGATAGAAAATAATAGCGGTCCTATTACACTCCCCTGGGGCACGCCTGACGATACACTCGTCTCTGATGAACACTCGCCGTCGAGAACAAAGTACTGCGTTCTATTACTTAGGAAGTCTTCCTGCCAGTCACAAATCTGTGAACCTATTCCATAAGCTCGTATCTTCGTTAACAGTCTGCAGTGTAGCACCGCGTCGAACGCCTTTACAACTTTACTTCCGCCAGTACCTCGCCTCCTTCTTTCCAAACTTCACAGAAGCTCTCCTGCGAACCACGCAAGACTAGCACTCCTGAAAGAAAGGATATGGTGCAGACATGGAACACAATTTTAATCTGCCACGAAGTTTCATATCAGCGCACACTCCGCTGCAGAGTGAACGTTTCATTCTGGAAACAGATGACGCAAAAAATTGATTTTCAAAAATATGTTGCTGTTAACTCAAATTTTAAGCTACAACTACGAAACTTCGGATATCGAATCTTGGTCAGGATTAAAAATCCATGATTTTTAGAATTTTTGGAAATTCAACAAGTACGAAGGTTAAAGAGAGGGTCAAAATTATTTTTGAAAACACGTTGCTATTGATACAATTTTGAAGCTAGAACTGCAAAAATTGATATTTGTATAGTTGGTTAGACGTTAAAAAATACGTGTTTCGGTATTTTTGGAAATTCTACCATTAACGGGGTTAAATTAGAAAGACGGCGTTTTTCGAAAATATGTTGCTATGTAGGCAATTTTGAAGTCAGAACTACAAATTTTCGGATTTGGATTCGGGGTTCGAATTTAAAAGACACGTGTTTCGGTATTTTTCTTAATTAGACTTATAAGGGGGTGAAATACGGGATGCAAAAATTGATTTTCAAAAATATGCTGCTGTTAACTCAAATTTCGAACTATAACTACGAAACTTAAGATATGGATTCTTCATCAGGATGAAAAACAAACAACTGGTGCAGACCAACCAGTCTACGCATGCGAAGCAGCGGGGGTTCAGCTAGTCTGTAATAAAAGGGTCCGCTTTAGCTGTTTTACTTTTAAAAAAAAAAAAAAAAAAAAAAAAAGACGACCGGTTTCGCGACCATAAGTTGCATCTTTGGGTCAAATACCTGTATAAAAAAAGAAACACCAGACTATAAACCAGTGACAAACCGGAATAAGCCTATGTGGACAAAGATTGGGGTTACCATATGAACATCATCAAAAAAGAGGATTGCTGATATAAAGAAGAAGACACTTTATTGTTAATGCAATTTACAACTTTATTAATGAACCACGTAAAACTAGTAACAACTAAAACAGTAAACTTGCGTGGTTGTTGTAAAACAAAATATTATGAACCTTGACAGTTTATTCATCATCACTACGCTCAATTGTCTCATTCTTGTATTTTTCACTTTTGAACGAACTATATTTGTAAGACGACGAAATCTCTCTCAAGGGCGTTTTGTTTTTCAACGAGTACTGATAAAAGCTAAGGCATTTCAAATGTTGGAAATTATACTATACCTATACAATAGCTTTTATATTTTCTATTTTCAATCTGTTCCTATCTTTTGTCCACTCTGTGTTCACAAGAGACAACTCGCGTTTTGTGTTGGCATTATGACTAGGAATAGAAAAAAAATGTACAATTTTCAGCAGTTCTGAATAACTATCAACACAAAATGACTGACTGAAATATGCACACCACACTTCAGCTGCTGGTATGTTCTGTTTTCTTTGATAATCTTTCGAAAATTTTATAAAATTACAAAAGTGATCAAGGCACAATGTGTCATTAATATTTACATTTGTTTGATCATTGAGATACATGATACAGTTTTCCACATCCCCCCAGATAGGGATTCCTAAGAGCTGCATCCACATGACTGGTCTGAATCGTTTGCAACCGTCAGCGAAATTGTGAACGGCAATTTCCCTCCGTGTATGCGCGTAATAGTTGCGAACAGTTTGGAACTGCAGTGCGAACGAACCCGTTGTCGCCAATAACAGAAAAATAAATTTTCTTCCTCGGAACCCAAAAAAGAGGACATTTTGTAGAATTTTATAAATTCCGGTCGGACACATTCTCTTGCCTCAAAAAGAGGACGTATGGTAACCCTATCTAAAAATAATATTCAGATTTTCGGGACTGGTAGTGGCCGTTGTGCATGAGTTAGTTTCCACGAAAGCAACTAGCAGAAACGGGTAGAGATTTCAGAATGTCAATTCCTTTGTAAGCACGTACTGCTGACAACTGGATAATGTATGACATATACGTTCACCAATATGGCGTCGAGTGTCGCGACCACGAAATACACAGTGCTAACTCCAGATTGTCTTTCAGCTCACTGGTTTTGTTTCTGGCGCAATGAAATTGTATAGCTATAACATTCCTGTCAGCAACAAAGTCACTGTCACGTAATTCTTCATCAAGTTAAAAAAAAAAAAAGAAAAAAAAATCACTGACGTGTTGTACGGCCCACTTTAGATTTGTAGTTTTATAAGTTTTTGCAAACATTATGGACCGAAATAATAATCTAAATAATAAAAAATTAATTAATAAGAGTGTCTGAAACCCTTGTAGGAAAAAAGATTTTTTGGTCCTGGGGGGTTCCGAACCACTAACCTTCGGCGTCCCAGTCTATCACATTGCCCACTGCGGTACAGCTAACTGTTAGAAATTGTGCGTCCTTTAATCTCATACTAGTTATGGCCGTTGTTAATCGATGCTAATATGGCACTTTTAGACACTAGATTATCATTTAAAGTACGAAGGACGAAGTCTTTTTGTTAATTCTTCAGTGCGCCATTGCTTTGAAATGACAACGTGTGAGTTACAATTAGAAAATCGTCAAATACGGCGTATGCCAGAGACAGAGACAGTTCTGTTAACCCTAATAAAGATGGAATACAAATATTGTTACAGTTAACACATAAAACCAGTGGCTCGCCAATACAACCAAGAACCACCACAGGCTGTCAGAACACTTCACACAAAACATCAGGGCGACAACCGCCCTCGTCGATCAAAGCGCCTGGTAGAGCCAGCGTCATGTTGACGACCTTCTTCTCCTTTACAATGGCCCTGTTTCCGAATGTAATCAATTCCTCCTTCAGCTTAACAGCCTCAATGAACGGGTCCAGTTCACTATGGAATGTAGCACCAATAATACCATGCGGTAGTTTGGATATAAAGTCACAGTAGCTGTAGTTATATTGAATGACCTATACGAAACAGTGGCGTAGCTACGTCACCAAGGGCCCCGGGGCAAAAATTACATTGGGGCCCTATACACTAATACTGTACAGATGCAAAACTACTTCATCATCAGCTCCTTACCGCCCTCAGGAAGACATAATAAAGCAAACCTAAATACTACTAAGTAAATTATTATGTGTCACGCAGCACATAATATTTAATCGTACTCTCTAATATAATTGTGAAAGTCTGTTTGTTTGTTATGCTGTCATGCAACAATTACTAGGTGATTTGGATGAAATTTTGCGGAGGGATAGAGATGGAGTTGGACCTGGGTAGTACATAAAGATGAAAATGCCCTGTGGGATATTTTCGTCAGCCGTGACAGCAGGCGGACTTCTGTCAGACCCGACAACTCACTGCCGCTAAACTACTGCGCTGTTATCTCATTTCGTTGATAGCCCAGTCAAAGAAGGAAAATAGGGAAAATATTCATGTAGGTTGGCTTCAGCATCCCAGTGGGAAGTTAAAAAAATTAAAAAATTCGATGCTCTACTGTAACTTTTTTCCGATCGTCGCTCACGGAGGCCGAGGGGCCCCTAGAGCTCGAGGGCCCCGGGGCACTGCCCCGCCTAGCCCTATGGTAGCTACGCCACTGATACGAAACCACATATACCAATGTCACCTGGACAATGTAAGCGCATATGAAAAGAAAAAAAAAAAAAAAGCCCGATTGTTTCTCTCCTATGTAATCATGTTTGAACCTTCATGTACATTTGTATATTTTTGATTTTGACGCACTGTACTAACTAAGCAAAGACGGCCAGCATAGTATCATTCTGAAAAACTAGATGGCGTGAACTGCTGTGTATCTCTCTCTCTCTCTCTCTCTCTCTCTCTCTCTCTCTCTAACACACACACACACGTGCATTGGTGCTTTGTAACGACTTTACCTTTTATGCTAGTCTCAATTAAATATATATATATATATATATATATATATATATATATATATATATGTAAATATTTTTTAAACAGATAGTATTTTATACGTGATACAATGTAACTTATTTAACAATTGATGGTGACAAATTTGAATTTTTAAAGATATGTTTTAATACCTATCCGCCTGAGGGCGCTAATGAATGGTTATTTATATTTTTTATCATATAATGCATAATCTGTGTATGTTAGTTGTTAAACTTTAATTCACCTAGAATCAACATTTTTATCTTTTTAAGCTTTTAATATGTTTGAACCGATTTTCTTTTAAAAATGTCACAATGTAACTGATTTAAACAAAGAGGGCGCCAGGCACCATCTATGTACAAGCTAAGCTGCGTAGGTGTACGTAAGCGGCTACCTGATTCTATTGTTGTGACCTGTACCGGCAAGACCTTTAAATGTTTTTAAGCAGAGCACATAGGTCATCATGACTTGCAATTCTGGTATGTAATTCTATTTAATAACATTCTTGGTGTATGTAATCTTATTGTAATTTCAATGTCTGACCAAAGTACCTTGTTTTTAACAGCACTGATGATGTCGCATCATAGGGACGAAATCGATATGTTTTGAAGTTAAATAAAAGAAACATCTCACATCGCCTACCAAGCGAAAACCTGTTATTTCATTATAATTCTGTGGTGGGCTGGCACACAAAATGGAATCTAGTTACATGAATAATACTTTGCCTGTTTTGGACCTTTTGGTCACACTGCGTGATGGGACTTTCGAGTTTGACATTCATTGTAAGCCCGCCACAGCTGATTTGGTGATAAACTGTATCACACAGTATTCCCGTTGAACGCCTCCACAGAAAGTGGGGTGTTCTGCATTCTCAGGATCATGGCCCTCCCACCTCCCGCAGCCGGCCGAGGGGACTGAGGCGCTCCAGTCACGGTCTGCACGGCCACTACGGTCGGGGGTTCGAATCCCCCCCTCGGGCATGGGTATTTGTGCCGTCATTAGGATTAGCTAGATCATAAGTAGTTTGTAAGTTTAGGGACTGATGGCCACGTAGTTAAGTCCCATAAGCTCTACAAACATTTGAACATTTTTTTGATCATACTCCTGAAAGCAGCTTGTTTGTAATGTATGGGGTGATTAGACGAGCTGTCCTGTCTGGAGGTAACTTTTCGACAGAATGGCTCAGTGAAGGGTAGATTAAAAGAGCGTTGCGCTATCGACCTCATGTGCGACGGGCTAGTGATGATAGCATAGAGTCGGCACCCACGTGAGAGGCCTTTCTGCCAGACGTTGGCAGCACTTCCAACAAGATGGGCCGCATTTTGCGTAAAAAACAATGTGAAATGTGTGTTTCGTCCACCTTCTAAAATTAAGGCACTGTTGGGATCCGTCAAGGATGTCTCGGTTTGCGCAAGGCGGGTGTCTACTGTATCCCATGCAGCTGTGGCGTGTCATATGTAATGGTCAAACTGTTAGGACTGCTGAGGACAGTTGTATTGAGCATAAACGCCACACACGTTCACAACAGCCAAACAAATCTGCTGTGGCCGAACATTGTCTTGACACAGGTCACCCTATGGAATACGACAAAACGGAAAAATTCTGGCATGCACTTCCAACTACTGGGACTGTGTTATCAAGGAAGCGATAGAAATAAAACTAGGTGACAACCTCACGAATAGAGATGGAGGCTTCTGCTTAAATTCCGCTTGGGCTCCTGCTGTCCCACTTGTCAAAAAACAGAGAGACAAAACTAATCCAAGCTCATTCGTCGAGAACTGATGTTTGTTATCGATGTTCTGACCGGTTTCATCTCTGGTCGCGTCGGCGCTGTGTGCTTGCTTGCTCGGTGTGTGTTGCCTTTCCTGTTTACTCATTGAAAACCGGAGATTTTTAAAGATCTGTCGCACACTGCTTCCTCACTGCAGTTTCGCCCTGAAAACGGCAGGGTGGTCTCCTGCCGAAACATCGGCTGTCGTCGATTTTGGTACCTGGCAGCATACCCGTAAGGTTTTCGAAGTTGCTATTCGCCAGGAGAAATTAAGGAATCACAGTCTGATGACGACTAAAACCTAAACCAACCGATGTATATATGTGGAAAAAAAAGACCTGATGGTTAAAAACGTGCACTTCATAAAGTATTTGTTCACATTTTCGAGTCACATTGCTTACTTTCCTAAGTCCCTGACGTATATTCATGACTGTGAAAGTCGTTTTTCATTGTCTTTTGTAGTTCTACAGGTATTTTTGGAGAATAAGTTGAGCGGAAGACCATATATACCGGACGATCAAAAAGTATAAATTCGAAAACTTAATAACTCACGGAATAATGTAGAACGAGAGATAAAAATTGACACACATGTTTGGAATGACATAGGGTTTCATTAGAACAAAAAAAAAAAAAAAAAAAAAAAAGTTCCAAAAATGTCCGACATATGGCGCGTGATTCTTGTTCTGTAACTGCTACCGTGACGGGTGAGAGGTACGCCGATATGTTACAGAATCGCATCGTCCCCAGCCTGGCTGATAAACACCTGCTGGAACGTACGATTTTTATGCAGGATGGCGCTCCACCCCATACTGCTAGACGCGTGAAAGATCTGTTGCGCGCGTCGTTTGGTGATGATCGTGTGCTCAGCCGCCACTTTCGCGATTTTTCGATATTCCCATCCCTAAGGAGGTGAAATAGGGGATGAACGATTTTTTGAAAATGCGTTGCTATTGAGGCAATTTTGTAGAAGAAATACAAAACTTTAGGATTTAGAGCTTGGATTGGAATTTTAAAAACACGTGTTTCGATATTTTTGGAAATTCAACCGTTAAGCGGGTGAAATAAGGAAAAATCTTTTAAGGTTGCTACTAAGACTATTTTGATGTTAGAAATGTAAAAATTTGGGTTTGGAACCATGTTTTCAATTTTTTAAGAATGCGTTTCGGAATGTTTTGAATTCTGCCAACAACGGTGTTATACGGAGAGCAAGTTGTGTCAAAATACTTGATTAGGAAAGCATTTATAAAGTTAAATGTATGAAAATTTATATTTAGAAGTAGAAACAATCAATGCAGACCGCCCAGTCCACGCGTTCGAAGCAGCGTGGATTTAGCTAGTATGAGCAAAAATATGACGGCAGCGTAACACCCCTTTTCAGCGTCACGTCAAAGAATTGCATAAAAAAAATATTATGTCAAAGATTTGATCAGAATTTTGACCGCGTAATACTGGCCTTTACATTTTGTTGATGCATCATCTAACATCCTCATCAATGCTTAGAGGCAAGTCAAGTGAGTAAAATCCTTAACATATCACTTGACATCTAGTATTGATGATAAAATAAAAGCAGTCTGACTTTATGTTTTCATCAAGACTAGATTTCAAGTGACATCTGACAGATTTGATTGATTTGACTTGCCTTCAAGCATTGATTATGTGTCCACATAATCAGTTTGTTTAGCTAACAGTCTGTCACTTTGTTCTAGGAAACTTCTGGATTATATCAAAGAAAATGGGAAGGAGTAGAGAAACGGAAATGTGATGCATAAAGAGAAATGGGAATGGTAAGTTAACAGATAAAGGTAGAGAGAGAGAAAAAAATCTGAAAGAAAACAGAAAAAGAAAGTGTCATTGGAAACAGCAAAAAAACAAAAATAAAGGAAATGTGAAAGTGACAGAAAAAATGGAATTGAAAGAATGAGATTTTTTAAGGATATGATGTATGTCATGGGTATCGACGATGACCGATGTTTCGGCAGGAAGTGGAAAAGAACAGTTGCCTTCCCTTCCTTGATGTGTTGGTCAGGAGAAAGAGAGATGGTACGTTGGGACATGCTGTGTATAGGACCCACGTCATTTCTGACAGGAGTGTTTGCCCACTGAGCTGTCCCATCTGGAGGGAACATTTCGACAGAATGGCTATGGTGAAGGGCAGGTTAAAAGAGCGTTGCGCTATCGACCTCATGTGCAACGAACGGGCTAGTGATGATAGCACAAAGTCGGCACCCACGTGAGAGGCCTTTCTGCCAGACGTTGGCAGCACTTCTAATAAGATGGGCCGCATTTTGCGTAAAAAACAATGTAAAATGTGTGTTTCGTCCACCTTCTAAAATTAAGGCACTGTTGGGATCCGTCAAGGATGACCTCGGTTTGCGCAAGGCGGGTTTCTACCGTATCCCATGCAGCTGTGGCGTGTCATATGTAATGGTCAAACTGTTAGGACTGCTGAGGACAGTTGTATTGAGCATAAACGTCACACACGTTGACAACAGCCAAACAAATCTGCTGTGGCCGAACATTGTCTTGACACAGGTCATTCTATGAAATACGACAAAACGGAAAAATTCTGGCATGCACTTCCAGCTACTGGGACTGTGTTATCAAGGAAGCGATAGAAATAGACCTAGGTGACAACCTTATGGATAGAGATGGAGGCTTCTGCTTAAATTCCGCTTGGGATCCTGCTCTCTCACTTGTCAAAGAACAGAGGGACAAAACTAATCCGACCTCATCCGTCGAGAACTGATGTTTATTATCGATGTTCTGACCGGTTTCATCTTTAGTCGTGTCGGCGCTGTGTGCTTGCCTGCTCGGTGTGTGTTGTCTTTCCTGTCTACTCATTGAAAACCGAGCTTTTAAAGATCGCTGCACACTGCTTCCTCACTGCAGTTTCGCCCTGAAAATGGCAGGGTGGTCTCCTGCCGAAACATCGGCTGTCGTCGATTTTGGTACCTGGCAGCATACCCAGAAGTTTTTCCTACTTAAACTGAGGTAAACTTAGGACCACACAGACACCCATGCCCGAGGGGTGGGACTCGAACCCCCGACGGCGAACGACAGCGCGCACCGCAGCACGGCGCTCCAGTGCGCACGGCTAATCCGCCGCGGCAAAACACGTCAGTTTTGTTTTTGCCCGACAATGTCCAATCTCACATGCCAAACCGCACTCATAAACTCGTTAATTCAGGGGTTGGCAACCAGAAAGACTTTGTGATTTACTATTTCACTCCATCTCTCGAACGTGGTCTGCGTTATTTAAAATACAGAAATTGCAACATTTTAAATTTTTCAGTACTGTAAGACAATATTATTTAACATTCTACATCGTCACTATTATACAAAACATAAAAAAATTTCAAAACATTTTACCAATATGAGGTTACAGTGAATTGAAAATTTCAGCAGATGTACTGTTAATAATGTACTTGACATATGGACTATAACTCGCCGCGGTGGAGTAACCGAGCGGTGCCGGGCGCCGTGGCTCAGCGCGCCCGGTCAGAGGTCTGAACGTCCTCTGTAATAAAAAAGCTGAGCCAAATGACCAACGAACGAACAATGAAAACGACCGCAAATCATAGATCTACCTCAACAAAAAAGGAAAAAAAAAAAAAAAAAAAAAAAAAAAAGCGGTCTAAGGCGTCTCGCTGCGGAGCGCGCGGTTGCTCGCCGTGGAGGTTCGAATCCTCCCTGGGGCATGGCTGTGTGTGTGTTGTCCTTAGATTAGTTTACCTAGGTTTAAGTAGTTTGTAAGCTACGGACTGATGACCACACAGTTTGGTCCGATAGAATTACAAACATTTGAACATTTTGACTCTAACTCGTTACACTTGGTCCGATTAGGCAGTCCACGTGTTCGTCAGGCAAATTGTTCTGTGTTTATTTTTAATAAAATTCATATTTGGAATCACTGATTTGCAAAAAGTACGTACATGCATACAAAGCCATTAGTCTAAGTGCAACATTAACTACTGCAGCGTATATCACCTGAGGAATTAAGAGGCCAGCAATTTTTGGATTCTGCGACACTTTTCAGGTACAAAACATTTTGTAAACATTATTTCAAGTGCCGCTCTGTCTAAGTTGCAATTGAAGAAGATATATTCAATAGTTCGAGGATAGCCGAAGGGAAAGATTAAAAACTGGGTTACCACAAAAAATATTCTGAATACAGGTGACTCAAATAATACATCAAAAACAGAGATAATGTTTTGATAACTTTCAATGTTACTTACATGACTTTTACAGTTCACTGTATAACGAAGACGCGGCAGCGACACATAGGTTTCACAATTTTGAGATATCTCGATCTTTTTCTTTTCCAGAAATGCAACTATAGCTTGACATAATAAACATATTTGCACGAGCTATTTTCTTGTATTCGCATTCGGAATGAGAACGATACAACCTGTAATCCATTGATACGCTACTCATTATGCGTGAAGTCTTTGCAGTACGCACTACATAAACATTAATAAACATTGTCGACTTAACAAAAAAAAAAAAAAAAAAAAAAAAAAAAAAAAAGACACCGTGTGTCGAACGAACTTGCGTTTCTGCTAGTACGAAAATAATTTTATTTTGCAATTTTTCTTCTTCACTCTACCAGTTCTCACGCGATCTACCAAATGAACTCTCGCGATCTACCGGTGTATCACGATCGACGTGTTTCCCTCGTCCGGTCCACAGCCCCCATCTTGCACCAGGTGACGCGGAACTTCAGGAGGCACAGTTTCACCACGAATGAATTCAAAGCTTGTTTCCCAGAATGCTACGATAATCTTTTGAACACTGTTTGGCGACTATGTGAAAAAGTAGCGTTGTAGTCGCTCTTTCAGATGTTGTTGTTGTGGTCTTCAGTCCGGAGACTGGTTTGATGCAGCTCTCCACAATACCCTATCCTGAGCAAGCCTCTTCATCTCCACATAAGAGCGACAACCTACATCTGTCTGAATCTGCTTACTGTATCCATCTCTTGGTCTTCCTCTGCGGTTTTTACCCCACACACTTCCTTCCAATGCTAAATTCACACTTCCTTGATGTCTAAGAATGTGACCTACCAATCGATCCCTTCTTTTAGTAAAGGTATGCCAGAAATTCCTTTTTTCCCGAATTCTGTACAGTACGTCCTCATTAGTTATGCGATCCACCCACCCAATCTTCAGCATTCTTCTGTAGCACCACATTTCAAATGCCTCTATCCTCTTCCTGTCCGCACTGTTTATCGTCCATGTTTCACTCCCATACAAGGCAACACTCCACACAAATGCCTTCAGAAAGGTCTTCCTTAGGCTTAAATCAATATATGATGTTAGCAAATTTTTCTTTTTCAAAAACGCTTTTCTTTCCATTGCCATTCTGCATTTTATATCCTCTGTACTGCGACCATCATTTGTTATTTTACTGCCCAAGTAACACAACTCTTCTACCTCCTTTATTGCTTCGTTACCTAATCTAATTCCTTCAGCATCACCTGATTTTCTTACACTGCACTCCATTACCCTAGTTTTACTCTTGTTGATCTTCATCTGATATGCACCTTTCAGCACACTGTCCATTCCGTTCAACTGCTCTTCCAGGTCCTTTGCTGTATCTGACAGAATTAATATGTCGTCGGCAAAACGCAATGTTTTTAATTCTTCACCCTGAACTTTAATTCCTTCACCAAATTTCTCCTTGCTTTCCTTTATAGCTTGCTGAATGCACAAATTGAATAACATTGGAGAAAGGCTACAACCCTGTCTCACTCCCTTCCCAACCACTGCATCCTTTTCAGATGTATATAATAAAATGTTTTTCTTGTACTTAGTTTATTTTTTATGCCAAAACTTTCCCTACTTTCTTAATAGCCCTCGTATGATATTGTTAATGAAATCATCATTACTGACAAAACGTTATTTAAAAGTCACATCCGCCTCACCCATATGTAGACACAGTGACCCATACCTTTGTTTGTAGCGAGAGGATAAATGTATGCAACTGGACGACAAAGAAACTTTGCGAGTATCAACAGAACGAGTGAGAACGCAATTAATATACAAGGTGTGTTATTTCCGGAAGGCCATTTGTTTCCTGCGATGAAAAACAGCCGGCCTCGGTGGCCGAGGGGATTGAGGCGCTCCAGTCATGGTCTGCACGGCCACTACGGTCGGGGTTCGGAATCCCCCCTCGGGCATGGATATTTGTGCCGTCCTTAGTCTTAGGTAGTTCATAAGTAGTTTGTAAGTTTAGGAAATCATGACCCCGTAGTTAAGTCCCATAAGTTCTACAAACATTTTTTTTATGAAAAACTATAGTTATGTTTGACTCCTTGGACACTATGCTTATCTCTCTACTTATGAGATACATTTGTTGTCTGTCTCTTCTCTTATAACTCAAGATACAGACAAGCAAATAACTTGAAATTTGGTACACGTACACAAAATTACATGGAGAAAGTTCTTAAACAGGTTTCATTCCCCCTTTTTTCTTTTTTATTTATTTATTTATTTTGAATATCAACCGCAAAATTTGAGAAAAAGTGAAAGTGCATTTTCAATGTGTCCGTGTAAATATATATCTTCGCACAGATCTTGATGAAAATTTGCACAATTGACCTTCCAAACAAGAGGAAGGGCACTGTCTACATAATATTTCGTTCAGTGCGTGGTGGAGGGTACTTATGGATTTCGCCAAAATCCACAGTTTCGCTCCGGTCTTGAAATGTTGTACACTTGACCTTAAACACAAGATGAAGGTTACTGTCTACGTAAAATTTTGTTCGGTTCATAGGGGAGAATACTTCACTTACAGAATTCCATTGCACTCTCTATACACATAAGACGCATTTGTCGTCCGTCTGTCTGTTCCGTTATAACTCAAGATCCAGACAACCAAATAACGTGAAATTTGGTACACGTACGCAAAATTACACGGGGAAGGTTCTTAAACAGGTCTCGTTCCACCCCAATCTCACTCTGGCCCTGCCCCCTCAAAAAGAAGAAAAAAATCCAAAGGAAATAAGGCAAGTTGGTTATTTGGAGTGATTTTGGATGTTTTTGTGCTGATGATGAGGATGTAAATAAAACTGATGACGTATAGAGTGGGACTGGGTGTTTATCACATTGCCTTAACATAAATGTACCGTTTTATTTCATGCAAGTAAACGGTTTTGTACGCTTCTGCAGTAAACCTCATTTTAAACCCGGGCAAAGCCGGCTACCTACGGCTAATTATACAATAATACGCAAAACTGCTGACACACAGGAATACATGCTCTACATACAGGAACAACATCACAGATAAAACAAATATCCCAGGCACAATACCTAGAATGCGCGGAACCGCATGAAACCATGCACATACATCTACATAGATACTCTGCAAATCACATTTAAGTGCTTGGCAGAGGATTCATTAACCACTTTCATAACTTTCCTCTACCGTTCCATTCTCTAATAGCGCGTGGGAAGGAAGAACACCTAAATCGTTCCGTTTTCGATCTGATTTATTTTATTGGGATGGTCTTGTTTCTCTAAGTAGGTGGGTGGTAGCAAAATATTTTCACATTCAGAAGTAAAAGTCGGTGATTGAAACTTCGCAAACAGATCACGCCGCAATGAATAACGTCTTTCTTTTAATGATTTCCACGTCAAATCGTGCAACATTTCCGTGACGCTTTCCCCCCCCGTAACGTGATAAAACAAAACGAGCTGCCCTTCTCTGAACCTTCTCAATGTCTTCCGTTAGTCCCACCTGGTGAGGGTCCCACAAGGGGCAACAGTACTCCAGGAGAGGACGCACAAGTGTGATGTAGGCAGTCTCTTTGGTGGAGCTGGTGCATCTTCGAAGCGTTCTGCCGATGAAACGTAACTTTTGCTTCGCCTTCCCCACAATATTTTCTGTGTGTTCTCTCCAGTCAAAGTTGTTCGTAATTGTTAACTCCTAGGTATTTGGTAGAATCCACGACCTTAAGGTTTGACTGATTTATCGTGTAGTTGAAGTTCAGCGGATTTCTTTTAGTGCTCATGTGTATTACTTCACACTTTTCTTTATTTAGTGTCAATTGCCAATTTTCGCACCATGCAGAAATTATGTCTAAATCGCTTTGCAGTTGCTTTTGATCCTCTGTTGACTTCACTAACCGATAAACGACAGCATCATCCGCGAACAGTCTAAGGGAACTATTCAGATTGTCTCCTAAATCGTTTATAAAATCGAGGAAGAGTAGGGGACCTATAACGCTTCCCTGTGGAACGCCAGATATCACTTCTGTTTTACTCGATGACTTACCGTCAATTACAACGAACTGTGTCCTTTCTGATAGCAAATCGTGAATCCAGTCGCACAATTTGGAAGATATTCCATAAGCACGAAATTTCATAAGAAGCCGCTTGTGGGGTACAGTATCAAAAGCCTTCCGGAAATCCAGAAATACGGAATCGATTTGAGATCCCTTGTCGATGGCACTTAACACTTCATGTGAATAAAGGGCAAGCTGTGTTTCGCAGGAGCGATACTTTCTGAATCCGTGTTGACTATTGGTTAATAGGTCGTTCTCTTCGAGGTAGTTCATAATATTCGAACAAAGTATATGTTCCAAAATCCTACTGCCACAGACAGCGGTGTGCGTCATTTTCGTGCAAAACGTTGCATGGTTACCTCAAGTAACATTTTGACTGACAGAAACGAAGTAACAACATAACAATATCTCACGAAGGAAATTATTTGTGATCATTACATACTCAATCAGCAGTGCCAAAAACTCTCTGCATACTTATAAGAGCTCAAAACACACATATACAGCAGTACCACATACCTGAAAGTGCTGACATTAGTCCTCAAAGAGCAGATGCGGGATTTTGACGAAATGGTTGATAAAGAAACTAGAACAGTGCACACAACTCACTGAAGCCACGGTATCACATTCCAAACCACTTCTGCATTCACGCAGTCCAATATATATATAAAAAAGCCACACTAATTACATTTTCAAATGATGATGCCCTAATGTCGTTGTCATACCCTGGCTTTCGCCAATCACATTGCAACATAGGCTTAGATTTCGTGTATTTCTGTGTCATCACCTTTATGTTTCTGAATTACTATGTTATATAATACATCCGATGACTCAATATCGTCGGTCCACTGCTTTTGGAAATCAACAATATATTTTCACATTCGGAGGAGAATGTTGGCGATTGGAGTTTCGTAAGTAGCCCACGCCGCAGCGATAAGCGCCGTTGTTGTACTGATTCCCATCCCAGATCCTGTATCATTTCCGTGACGCTGTCTCCCCTGTATCGCGACAATACGAAACGAGCTGCCATTCTCTGGACTCTTTCGATGTCCTCCGTCAAACCCACCTGATAAGAATCCCACACTGGGCAGCAATACTCCAAAAACTGACGGACAAGCGTAGTGTATGCAGTCTCTTTAATAGTTCAGTTGCATCTTTTAAGGGTTGTGCCAATAAAACACAGTCTCTGATTAGCCTTTTCCACGACATTATCTACGTCTTCTTTCCAGTTTAAGTCTGAAGTAATAGTAATTCGTAGGTATTTTGTGGAGTTTACGGCCTTCACTTCAACCATTTTAACATTAACTCAATTTTCAATTAGTATTTCACAGAATGTGGCAATAGCAGCAAACAGAAAATCCTTTCCTCATCTCCTTCAAATTCACTATTACTAAATGACTCACCCCAATGCACTTTGGCTTCCAGGAACGACAGAAATTTCATTTTCGATATTTTCTGTAGCTATCAGTAAAATTTAAACATTCTGTGATTTCCCAGTACCTACGGGAATCGAAGCGGGTGCGGTATGATGTCGTTCTCACTCGAGCGATGTTTGTCGAACAAGTGAATGTCGCGGCATGAAGGGCAATTTAACGAAACAGAAAGTGGCCGAACGTACATCAAGGCCGCGGTGGCCGCGGGGACTGAGGCGCTCCAGTCACGGTCTGCACGGCCACTACGGTTGGGGGCTCGAATTCCCCCTCGGGCATAGATATTTGTGCCGTCCTTAGTATTAGATAGTTCGTAAGTAGTTTGTAAGTTTAGGGACTGATGACTCCGTAGTAAAGTCCCCTAAGTTGTACAAACATTTGATTAAGTTTCTACACATTATCATTCCAATACAATTACAACTTTGTCGTAATACGGATATTTTTTGTGAGCTCTGCTTCTAATGAATAAATTCTACATACACCCGTAACTGATAGGTACGAAGTATGTCATTCCCTTGTACACGAGATTAAATCCTATACATATTATAAATGCGAAAGTATGTATGTTTGTTACCGCATCACGCTAAAACTGCACCATTGATTTAGATGAAATTTCATATAGAGATTTCTTATATCTTGGATTAGGACATAGGCTACTTTTCAAAATGTTTATTACAAGTTATTTATTTGAAATATATCAATAGAAATACGTAACGGTTGGAAGAAGCTTCTAATACAACAGCATCGGTGCTATGTAGCGTATGTCATGTGTAGCCGCGAGGGTTAACGCGTCATGACATAATCTTCCATTATTTTGGGCAATGGTTCGTGTCCTGCTATAGTGAAATTTTTTTCTTTGTTATTGTTATCTTTTTTACTTTGGAATATACAAAAAGATTCTGTGATACTGCCAAAACGGCTTAACTGACATATAATTACATACACAAGAAATCTGAATGTTGGCATTTTTGCCGCATTCATTTTCATTTGTTGTAACAAATGAAGGAAGTATGTATATAAATTGAAGACTTTAAATAAAATATGCTCTAAGTACCATGGCAAGAAGAAACATTGACGTTTTGTGTAGAATGGGATCTAGATACCAAGCTCTATTTTGTGTACAAAGCGCGAACTGCCACGTATAAATAGCGTACGTGAACTGCAACGAAAGTAGTAGCAAATGCACTCAACAGATGGCAGGCGGTACGCTGCAGTTAACATATGAAACGTTTTGTGTTCCTGCCAACTGCAACGAAAGTAGTAGCAAATGCACTCAACAGATGGCAGGCAGTATAAAACCAATGAAAATATTTCTCAGGACGTATAATGTGTATTCAATTGTGATATCTCCATTACTATAAACAAGAGTCAAGGACAAACGTTACAAGTGGCAGGTATTCATGTGGCCACCCCATGCTTCTCGCACGGACAGCTCTACGTAGGCTGCTCCCGTGTATCGAGAGCTAGAAATCTCTACGTATACTCGGAGAGTAAGAAGTCTCGAAACGTCGTTTACAGGGACGTATTGCAATAGATTTTTGGCTCTCCATCCGATTCAAGACAATTATATATTCCGTGCTAACAATGTCGCAAACAGTCACGTAGTTATTTATGCCCTTTCTTGGCACTTCAATGTCTGACTATTGAACCGCGGGTAACATCGCGGGGAGCAGCTAGTAATATCTAATACACAATAGTCTATTCCATAGTCACTGCGCAAAACAACATCCAAAACCACCGCCGGAGTACTTACTCATTCGATACATATCGCTGGCTGTGAGAACGATATATATCGCTCCCGATTCGATTTTCAATGGTGCTTCAAAATTACAAAAAAATTTCAATTGCTACCACAATCTAATAATTAAAAGACATAACCTTACATTACAGAATTAGCACAACAAGTTGAATACTTAAGTTAGAAATTGTGTCCATTGAGATAGTGCTAAGTCGTAGCGAGAAATTAGCCACACTATACTCATCAAGTATTTAAGAATAAGAACACTTAGTGACTTGCCACAAACTTTAAACATAATTGCAAAGATATTAACTCTTCCTTGCTGCTTGAAACGTAGGATGTCGATTCGTTAAAGAACCGTTTACTCGTATCATTTATTGAATGTAAAGTAGCTTACAGGTGCTCATAATAGGGCTGGGCAATTGATACTCGCGTTCGAACATGCTCGGGATTTCCCGATACAGTATCGAACAGTTCGAACTCTCAGATAATAAATGATTCCGCGCTGCGTATCTCCAAACGATACGCGGGAAATGTTGAAGTTACGGAAATATCGCTTTACTTACAACTAATTTCATAGGAAGTAGAAACACGGTAAAAAAAAAAAAAAAAAAAAAAAAAAAAAAAAAAAAAAAAAAAGCAACGACCAGCATTATGAGAAATTGTATATTTTATTTAAAACAGTGCATACGTGACCTGTGTGGTATCACTACAAGATATGATTCATTGATGAACAAAATATCTGCTACTGTAACAGAAGTAATGCATCACATTATTGACGGCAAACATTCAAAGAAAAGCAATGTGAATCCTTCATAAGTAGAAATTACATTTCATGTGATTATAAGAGGTGGGTTGCAAATGACCATTCCATTTCCTGTTCATACGGTACAGTGTTGTTGTTATGGTCTTCAGTCCGGAGACTGGTCTGATGCAGCTCTCCACCCTACTCTATCCTGAGCAAGTCTTTTCATCTCCTCATAAGAACGGCAACCCACATCCACTTGAATCTGCTTACTATACGCATCTCTTGGTCTCCCTCTGCGATTTTTACCCCACACACTTCCCTCCAATGCTAAATTTACGATTCTCCTATGTCTAAGAATGTGTCCTACCAAGCGATCCCTTCTTTTAGTCAGGGTATGCCAAAAATTCCTTTTCTCACCAATTCTGTTCAGTACCTCTTCATTAGTTATGCGACCTACCCACCTAATCTTCAGCATTCTTCTGTAGCACCACATTTCAAAAGCCTCTATTCTCTTCCTGTCCGCACTGCTTATCGTCCATGTTTCAATCCCGTACAAGGAAACACTCCACACAAATGCCTTCAGAAAAGACTTCCTTACCCTTAAATTAATATTCGATGTTAGCAAGTTTCCTTTTTCAAAAATGCTTTTCTTCCCATTGCCATTCTGCATTTTATATCCTCTGTACTGCGACCATCGCATGATATTTTACTACCCAAGTAACAAAACTCATCTACCACCTTCATTGTTTCGTTACCTAATCTAATTCCTTCAGCATCGCCTGATTTTCTTAGACCGCATTCCATTATTTTTGTTTTGCTCTTGTTAATGTTCATTTTATACGCTTCCTTCAACACACTATCCATTCCATTCAAGTGCTCTTCCAGGTCCTTTGCTGTCTCTGACAGAATTACAATGTCATCAGCAAAACGCAATGTTTTTATTTCTTCCCCCTGAACTTTAATCCCTATTCCAAATTTTTCTTTGCTTTCCTCCACCGCCTGCTCAATGTACAAATTGAATAACACCGGAGAAAGGCTACAACCCTGTCTTACTCCCTTCCCAACTGATGCTTCCCTTTCATGCCCTTCGAGTCTAATAACAGCGGTCTGGCTTTTGTACAGGTTGTAAATAACTCTCCTTTCCCTGTATTTTACCCCTGCTGACAGTAACAGATAAAAATGTTACCACCTTTTAATCGCCTTGAAAACGGAATTAAAAGAGATGAAACAGGGAAAACATTAGAAATTTAATACCCAATAACGGAAATCTAATATATAAAGCAGAGTGTCCGTATATTTGTACGTGTTGCATACAAATATATAGTTTTGTTCCAATGTTTATGAAATTTTGTACATGTAAGCTTCAATCTATAAGAACGAACGTCGTAAGTGTAAGAATCACGCACGAGACATAGTTAACGAGATATGACGTCATAAACAATGAGATGCGCGAAAAACTGCTGCATTTAGCGAAAATTCTGCTCATTTTCTCCTAAGGCACTGGACCGATTTCAACCAAAGTTGGTACACACATTCCTTACCGTGAGGTAACAATTGCTGCATGGTTAAGAATCATATACGACACATGGTTCAAAAGATATTATGTCATAACCAATAGAAATCGCAAAAAATGCCATATAATGCGGCGAGACTTTCGAAATACACTTTATGAGAATGACAGAACTTAGCGACTTGCAACAAACTTTAAACATAATTTCAAACCTTTATTAAACTTTTTCTCGGTGGCAACCATAGAAAAATGATGAAAGGAAAAAAGTTTCTCGCTTACTACTTTACCGTTGTTTATTGAGTAAAACTGCGGGATTCGGTATGACGTTACAATTCATAATTTGTACACTATAAATTGTAGCCGCAGGAAATTTTACAGACAGTATACACGCATATAGTTGAGTATACCTTCTAACTTGTATCGCAGTACGACACGTAGTTTATGAGATATGAACACATAAACAGTAACGTTCATGGAAAACCTCCCCACCACGCACCAAATTTTAATCTTTACTTCTTTACTACTAATTGTATTCCCAAGAGATTTTACAGACATACAGACTTTATTCAAATAAATATATACCTGAAAAATGGCAGAAAGAAATAAATAAATACCCGGGCAACGCCGGGTTTTCAGCTAGTAAGTCATATAAAAATGAACTGTAATTGCGACCTTGGAATAAACGATGCACGAGCTGTTGTGTACGTAGTATCAAAAGGCGTCGCTAGATCGCAGCACTAGAATTTTAAATCGCGATTTCTATCGTTTACTTCTAGCCTATATTCGCTACTTTTTTTTACTTATTCCCCGCACCCTAGAAGCTACTATAGTCGGAATTTCACACTTATTAAACCCCATAGTACATTAATGACATCCTATCTTCGTTATAAATCGTATACTGCACAGCACAGAAAATATTTATGAATATCATCGTTGTAAACCGTAGAGTAGTACCTCCTGACATTGTTAGATAGCGTCGTGATCGAATGGTCGAACATTTCCGGAGATTTCCCGTGACGTAAATTGTTCGAACAGTTCGAGTCATGTTCAAACCGAGCTCTAGCTCGTACTACCGACAGGTGACGATTGACTTGTAACCACAGTTATTTCTGCGCGTTATCCTTACATCCAAGGAAGTTTTATATATATATATATATATATATATATATATATATATATATATATATATATATATATATATATATATATATCCGTAGACCAAAGATAATATAGAGTGCACGTGTCTATATCTCTGCAGTGTTGTTTTGAAACCAACACGCAACGTTTCTGCTCCGAGTCACGTGAATGAGTTTTAGACATTGCTAGCAAAAATGTTTAAAAATGGTAAGTCCATTTTGGAATTCAACAATGTAACTAGCCCAGTTTGCAACTTAACGCAACGACACGTAATTTTTTTATCTGTCGTAGGCTAATGGGCGATAGCTAAGTTGCGTGAGTGTGCCTTTTGTTTAAATTGTACTACGCTTCTCGCCGGGCTCCAGTGGTTATGTTGGCACTAATGGTTAATGGGCAATAAATGTTTTGTCTTGACAACTTCAATTACAACGAAAATTATTTTTTTCTGAACGGACAAGGGTACATAAAAGTACCTATCAACCATAGAGCAGGTACAGCATTAATTATGCTGCGAGTGAAACGAGCAACAATAACATTTACTCTGTAGCTCTGAAAAATATTAACGCAATTCTACACTTCATTGTTCATGTGTTGCCAACATAAGCACTGGAGCCCGGCGAGAAGCGTCGTAAAGGTTTACCGTGCGAGTTGTGAACTGCTATCATTGAGTTGTTGAATAGCAACCCTAATTCTCATTTATAGCTGAAATCAAGTATTGATTATAACAATGAAAGGACTTCTCGCATTCCTGTTGCATTTGTGAAGGTAGAGGTAACGTGATTTTTACAGACTTACTAACATTAATGTGATGATTATCGTTTTTACGTGTGACCAAGTCTACATCTGCACCTACATAGATACTCTGCAAATCACATTTAAGTGCCTGGCAGAGGGTTCATTAACCACTTTCATAACTTTTCTCTACCGTTCCATTCTCTAATAGCGCGCGGGAAGAAAGAACACCTAAATCGTTCCGTTTTCGATCTGATTTCTCTTATTTTATTGGGTTGGTCCTAGCAAAATATTTTCACATTCAGAAGTAAAAGTCGGTGATTGAAACTTCGCAAACAGATCACGCCGCAATGAATAACGTCTTTCTTGTAATGATTTCCATCCCAATTCGTGCAACATTTCCGTGACGTTTTCCCCCCGTAACGTGGTAAAACAAAACGAACTGCTCTTCTCCGAACCTTCTCAATGTCTTCCGTCAGTCTCACCTGGTGAGGGTCTCACAATGAGCAAGTCAAAGTATTGACAGTTCTTTTCAGAAGCGTCGCACTTTTTTTTTTTTTTTTTTTTTTTTTTTTTTTTTTTTTTTTTCATTTGTTGAATTTGGTAATCGACCTAGCACTATTCCAGCTGGTCTTGAAAGGGTTCATGTGTCAAAATTAATTCTTATTAATGCAAATCATGCACTAGTTGTCAAAAATAAAATTTATATGTCAGAACTGCTATCTGTTAGCGTACGACTTTGTGCCATCCGATGAACATGTGGTTGAGCTCGACGATTTGGTTTTTTTTTGACGATGTTCCCTAGCGGCAGATAAGTTTTATGGACTCGATAATGGGACAATGTCTCTCCGAAACATTTCGTTCTGACACACAAATTGTATTATTGACAACTGGAGCGTGATTTGCGTTAATAATTAGTGAAACAGTTGTACGATGGCTTCCAAACAGACAAAAGTCTGTTCTGGTGCAGCATTGCTTGTAATAGCGTCATACGTAGCTAAAGATGAATATATACGGTTCATTATACCTATAAAACCAGTTGAACTTATCGAGTGCACCGTAATATTTCCCCATCACGTTATTTTAATGTAAGTAGCGACTATTTTGCTCAGTTTACGTATTGGCAAAACTCATAAAATACAAACGCTTGTGTTGTGTAAAACTGCGACACTAAGGATTGAAGTCAATTTCAGTTCTTATAAAAGCGTAACAAACACATGTTGTTGAACATCAGGCAAACTGTCGCTACTCGTTAAGCTGATATTTCGTCGATATTCTGTTGCTTATAAAAGGAAATGTCGATACGTTTCATCTAGGAATATGTAAAAAAAGGTAAACATCAAATTAATATTACCAACTTCGGAGAAATAACGCCCACTGTACTAATAAATCAGTACGAATACGATAAGACGATATTGTTCAAAATCTTTGTTTGGTATTAGCAACGATGTTGTAGGAAGGGAAGAGGAAGTAGATCAAGATGAAATAGGAGATACTATACTGAGAGATGAATTTGACAGAGCCCTGAAAGACCTAGGTCGGAACAAGGCCCCAGGAGTAGATGACATACCCTCAGAGCTACTAAAGTCTCTGGGAGAGCCAGCCATGACAAGACTATTTGAACTGGTGTGTAGGATGTATGAGACAGGCGAAATACCCTCAGATTTTAAGAAAAATGTAATAATCCCCATTCCGAAGAAATCAGGCGCAGATAGGTGTGAAAATTGCAGAACCATCAGTTTGATAAGTCATGGTTGCAAAATTTTAACACGAATTATCTACAGGAGAATGGAAAAGCTGGTAGAAGCTGACCTCGGGGAAGATAAGTTTGGATTCAGGAGGAACATAGGAACCCGGGAGGCAATACTCACTTTACGTCTTATCTTAGAAGATAGATTAAGGAAAGGCAAACCGACATTTTTAGCTTTTGTCGATTTGGAGAAAGCGTTTGACAATGTTGACTGGAATACACTCTTTCAAATTCTGAAGTCAGCAGGGGTAAAATACAGGGAAAGGAGAGTTATTTACAACTTGTACAAAGGCCAGACCGCAGTTATTAGACTCGAAGGGCATGAAAGGGAAGCATCAGTTGGGAAGGGAGTAAGACAGGGTTGTAGCCTTTCCCCGATGCTATTCCATTTTGTACATTGAGCAGGCGATGAAGGAAAGCAAGGAAAATTTTGGAATAGGGATTAAAGTTCAGGGGGAAGAAATAAAAACATTGCGTTTTGCTGATGACATTGTAATTCTGTCAGAGACAGCGAACGACCTGGAAGAGCAGTTGAATGGAATGGACAGTGTGTTGAAGAGAGCGTACAAAATGAACATTAACGAGAGCAAAACAAAAATAATGGAATGTGGTCTTAGAAAAGCAGGCGATGCTGAAGGAATTAGATTAGGTAACGAAACAATGAAGGTGGTAGATGAGTTTTGTTACATGGGTAGTAAAATGACATGCGATGGTCGCTGTACAGAGGATATAAAATGCAGAATGGCAATGGGAAGGAAAGCATTATTGAAAAAAAGAAATTTGCTAACATCGAATATTAATTTAAGTGTAAGGAAGTCTTTTCTGAAGGCGTTCGTGTGGAGTGTTGCTTTGTACGGGAGTGAAACATGGACGATAAGCAGTGCGGACAGGAAGAGGATAGAGGCTTTTGAAATGTGGTGCTACAGAAGAATGCTGAAGATTAGGTGGGTAGATCGCATAACTAATGAAGAGGTACTGAACAGAATTGGTGAGAAAAGGAATTTTTGGCATACCCTGACCAAAAGAAGGGATCGCTTGGTAGGACACATTCTTAGACATAGGGCAATCGTAAATTTAGCATTGGAGGGAAGTGTGTGGGGTAAAAATCGCAGAGGGAGACCAAGAGACGCGTATAGTAAGCAGATTCAAGTGGATGTGGGTTGCCGTTCTTATGAAGAGACGAAAAGGCTTGCTCAGATAGAGTAGGGTGGAGAGCTGCATCAAACCAGTCTCCGGACTGAAGACCACAACAACAACAACATTAGCAACAATCGAGGAAACCCACAACGGTCAGATCGACTTCCCACTGCTCGACACGGCGAAAACGGCTTTTGTGTTGGTTTCAGTGTGGCGTCACGTGCAGTTTATGTTGTTACCGAACATCGGTGTCGTCTATACAATGTGGATGTATAACTGTGTTGTCCGAGCATCGAACTACAGCGGGCCTGTGCATTCATTTGTTTTATACATGGTTTTGTGATGTCGGAAACGAATTTCAATCAGTTTTCACGAGACAAAGAATTGCTTGCTTACTTGTCGTTTTGAACATGGTGTGATTATACGATGTAATAGGCTGGTATAGGAGAGGAATCTAGACGTATTAACCTTTGGTGTTGTATTATATTTCGTAGCAACCATGTTATGATTTGGCTAGAAACGAAATAGGAACGTCTACGATTGGCACTCCAGACAGCTGATGATGAACATCCCGGTAGTATTAGAGATCAGTGGGTTACATCATAGAGTAGACTAGCTTAAACCCGCGGCTCCGCTCGCGTGTTGGTTGATTATGATAGATAAGCTATCTTTCAGTAGTGTGCTATTTATTTATTCTTATATTTCCTTATTCGTATGCGTATCCTTACAGAGAAAGAGCTGAAAACATTGTAGCATGGATAGACCAGAGATATGGTTTGTAACATCCTTGCTATAGGATCGTAAACGTCATCGCTGGCCTTCAGTCAGAATTTTTATATAATTTGACGACTTTCAACCACCAAATCGGCCATCCCCTTATAGGTTTCGGCATGGGAGACTTCAGACAACAATTACAAACAGCCCATTTTGTCTGCGTTCTGGAGTTTTCGCTGCAGAACGAAATATTAAAACACACACACACGTAGAATTTTATATACACCAATAACTTTCTATCCCATTATACTCAACCCTTTTATCATTATCAACCCTCAAGAAACAATGCAACCAATGAAGCCATTTTAAAAGAGTAAAAATAATTTTCAAAGAGTAATTATTGTTCCTCATTTCGCGTTATATTCTTCAAATTGCTAAATGTCTATCAGATCGCTATAAAACCGTGTCTAAAACCTTCCTCAGGTATAAATTAGTAACAGTACAAATATTTAAGTCTCTGCGTCTTGTCGTTCGGGCATAATAAGCGTACACCGAACAAACATACACACACACACATACACACACACACACACACACACACACACACACACACACATATATATATATATATATATATATATATATATATATATATATATATATATATATATATCCGATCGCCATAAAACCATGCCTAAAGCCTTCCCCGGGTAGGCATTAGTAAGTGTACAAATTTTTAGCTCTTTATGTCTTATGTCTTATGTCTTCAGACGTGATAAACGTACACCGAACAGACATTCACATTTATAGATATAGAAGATAGATCTCTCTGCATGCGCATGCGCAGAAAAGAAATCTTGCTCTCAACATGTATTAGCCGCAAGGTCACGTGATGTCGGTTTTTGTCCATAAAGCGCCATGTACATTTAAAACGCCATTTCATCGCTAGTACAGGCTAACTGACCTCGTAGGTGTCGTGGATTAGGTATAGAAACTTCGTGAACACGACAACAGTTTCTATTTGATACGTAGGATAACTGGGCTCTTAGTGTTGAAGAGTAAAATGATGTGTCATTTCGTCCTTCAGAACAAAAGCCACAGCTCACTTGTAGCTATTACTTTTATTTACGTGACAATGAGAGCTCTTTTGTTTTAATGCGGCATTGTTATTGTATTTATAAGGCTTCTGTGGTAAATATTTCTCATAAGAACATTTCAAAATAGCTTTATAGGAAGCCAGTGCCTTTTATAGTGTCCAAATATCGCTTGAACTTATCGCAAATTGGTGATGACAACACATACATCTTCGTCATTATTTCAACAGATTTTATGTAGCATGTTTATTTTTTTCTTTCCGGTTTTTTAGGACAGTGAAAAAATTTTGATTATTGGTAACAGTTTGATGTGTTTATTTCGCGCATTTTATGTAGGCCTAAGGTAGATACACCAGAGTTTGCATGTGGCTGAGTTAAAGACGACAGTTTTTTTTACGAACAGAACAGATTATAGATTAATATTTTGTGTTTGATAAGTGATCTGTAGCTTCCCTCTGATGGTAAGGTAGAGATTAACAGAGTTTTTTTTTCTTTTTCGGATGTGAGCGCCAAAGGCGAGAATTTGGGAGCTGAGACTTATGATCGATGGTACATTCTGTTATCTGTAATTTCCGAGGATAACTACAGATACTTTATCAACTACAATATAGAAGTATTAAGATATCCCGTATACGGGTTTTCCTACATGTTGATGACGTCATGGGTAAAATTTGATGCGTGGTATACCAGTCTTCAATTGTTGTTGTGGTCTTCAGACCGGAGGCTGGTTTGATGCAGCTCTCCAACCTAATCTATCCTGAGCAAGCCGCATCATCTCCTCACAAGAACAGCAACCCACATCCACTTGAATGTGCTTAATATACGCGTCTCTTGGTCTCCCTCTGCGATTTTTACCCCACACACTTCCCTCCAACGCCAATTTCACGATTCCTTGATGTCTAATAATGTGTCCTACCAATCGATCCCTTCTTTTAGTCAAGGTATGCCAGAAATTCCTTTTCTCCCCAATTCTGTTCAGTACCTCCTTATTAGTTACCCGATCCACCCACCTAATCTTCATTATTCTTCTGTAGCACCACATTTCAAAAGCCTCTATCCTCTTCCTGTCCGCACTGTATATCGTCCATGTTTCACTCCCGTACAAGGCAACATTCCACACAAATGCCTTCAGAAAAGACTTCCTTACACTTAATATTCGATGTTAGCAAATTTCTCTTCTTCAAGAACGCTATTCTATCCATTGCCATTCTGCATTTTATATCCTCTGTACTGCGACCATCATTTGTTATTTTACTGCCCAAGTAACAAAACTCACCTACCTCCTTTATTGTTTCGTTACATAATCTTATTCCTTCAGCATCACCTGATTTTCTTACACTGCACTCCATTGCCCTAGTTTTACTCTTGTTAATGTTCATCTTATATACTACTTTCAGCATACTGTCCATTCCGTTCAATTGCTTCTCCAGGTCCTTTGCTGTCTCTGGCAGAATTACAATGTCATCGGCAAAACGCAATCTTTTTGTTTCTTCACTCTGAACTTTAATTCATTCTCCAAACTTCTCCTTGCTTTCCTTTATAGCTTGGTCAATGTACAAATTGAACAACATTGGAGAAAGTCTACAACCCTGTCTTACTCCCTTCCCAACATCTAGATCTCTTTCGGGCCCTTCAATTATGCCCCAGTAATTGATATATAATGGGATATATTAAGGAAACTACCCTCTGTAGCCTCATATAACTCAAATACATGCAAAATTCATTCGTTTCTGAAGTTCACTGCAGTGAGATAGTAATTTATCTACTTTTTTGTTGTGGGTAGAAAACTATCAAACATGGTGAAGATGTGAGCATATTAGTTTTTCTGTTATATATAAAAGGAATTGTTAAGGTAGTTTCTTCTGAACAGTAGCTGTAGTGGCAAAATTTGATTGTCGCAAAGGATTTTATTTTAATGAGTGCATCAGTAAGATCCATGTTTAACATACCATCCTCAAAACTGAAAAGTTTAAGTCATTGCAGGTGTGTTTTATGCGTTGTGGCTGTAAAGTAAAAACAACACTTGGGAAACAAATAATTTGAAGAGAAAGACGTCGTATGTGCAGATCAGCTGTGCTAGAGAAGTAAATACATTTAATAGTCTGTCTGTTAGCAAACTGTAAAATCTTACTCTTGTCTTTTTAATTTGTGACTATACGCATAATCCACGAAGTAGTGAAAAATGCATTGTAAATAATAGGTGCCAAAACCGCAACTCATTCTGTTTCCTACGCCACTCGTAAATTAAACGTAGAATAAATGAATGTCTGCTAGACTTTGTACGGTCAGTAAATTCTGTTATGTCGATACACAATCACAGAAGATGGGCCTACAAAATTTAGCCTTAGTTACAAAGTGTCTCGAAATTTTTCACCACATAAGGCGCCTGAAGTAACATGTCACGTTTCATGACCGCTTTGTGGTACTTGCCTATGAAAAGTGACTTCTCCTCCTTTCTCGTATTTTACTTTACAACCGTAGCAGCAGCAGTAATTCAGCATTGATATTAATAACAACAAATAGTTGAAAACGCAAGAAATACATGTAATACGATGAATTTCGGTATCGTTCACCATCGCTAGCAGAAAGATTCGCACCGAAATCACGTGACTTTCCCATATAGACGCAGAGAACATGCTCAGAACGCTTTGCTCACTCCACAGATATCTACTCTATGGGTTACATGTTCAAAAAATGTTCAAATGTTTGTTAAGCTTATGGGACTTAACTACGGAGACATCAGTCCCTAAACTTACAAACTACTTACGAACTAGCTTATACTAAGGACGGCACAAATATCCATGCCCGAGGGGGGATTCGAACACCCGACCGTAGTGGCCGTGCAGACCGTGACTGGAGCGCCTCAGCCCCTCGGCCACCGCGGCCGGCTATGGGTTACATAGGCAAAGCGCCAATATGTGTGAAGTCAGCTCAGCACTTGGACCACAGATACTGGTAGACTGGACATGGCACCAGCATCTCTGTAGCTGAACCATTGCTGTGCCAACAGTCACGTGGTAGGGTACAGGTGTGCTACAGCTTTCCTTGGATTTTACGGAGCTTGTTGTGAAGGCAAGTAACGTTAAATTTCAAGTGGAAATCTTATCAGTTCAAAATGGTGGCATTTCTTGCAAACTGTGGAGTGCTTTATTATATCCGGCTAATGTTTACCAACAGTTACTTGGCCCTATGTTTGAAACACGCCATGCATATAGCCGCTCTGCTGTTTGTCCGATCTGTTAGTGTCTATGGTCGAATGCTCAGCATAATGCTAAAAACGCCGTTATCAGGCCGAAATAGTGAAGAGGCGTCGTTGTGACACCGCGATGGAATTTTTAATACTACTCTTATTTTGCGTGTTTTGGCGCAGAAGCTCTCTTAGGTTGATATGAAACGTCCTGGCAGATTAAAATTGTGTGCCGGAACCGGGACTCGAACCTGGGACCTTTGCCTTTCGCGGGCAAGCGCTCTACCGACTGAGCTATCCCGACACGACTCACGATGCCGCCTCACAACTTTACTTCCGCCAGTACCTCGCCTCCTACTTTCCAAACTTCACAGAAGCTCTCCTGCGAACCGTGCAACACTAGCACTCCTGGAAGAAAGGATATGGTGGAGACATGGCTTAGCCACAGCCTAAGGGATGTTTCCAGAACGAAACTTCACTCTGCAGCGAAGTGTGCGCTGATATGAAACTTCCTGGCAGATTAAAATTGTGTTCCGGAACTGGGACTCGAACCTGGGACCTTTGCCTTTCGCGGGCAAGTGCTCTACCACTGAGCTATCCCGACACGACTCACGATGCCGCCTCATAACTTTACTTCCGCCAGTACCTCGCCTCCTACTTTCCAAACTTCACAGAAGCTCTCTTGCAAACACGCAAGACTAGTACTCCTGGAAGAAAGGATATGGTGGAGACATGGCTTAGCCACAGCCTACGGGATGTTTCCAGAATGAAACTTCACTCTGCAGCGGAGTGTGCGCTGATATGAAACTTCCTGGCAGATTAAAATTGTGTTCCGGAACTGGGACTCGAACCTGGGACCTTTGCCTTAAGGCAGAGTGAAAGTTTGATTCTCTTAGACTGTTGGCGGATGATGCTGTCACTTATCGGTTACTTAAGTCACCGGAAGATCAAAAGCAACTGCAAAATGATTTGATATCCGCACGGTGCAAAAATGGTATTTGACCCTTAGCTGTAAGAAGTGTGAAGACCATTAAAAGGAGACCGTTAAACTTATTTTAACGATAAATTAGTTAAAACTTCAGGCTGTAAATTCAGCTAAAAATCTAGGAGTGATAATTACAATCAACTTAAATTGAAAAAAAAAAACACACACACACACACACAGAAAATATTGTAGGGATAGCCAACCAAAGACTGCGTTTCGTTGGTAGAACACTTAGAAGATGCAACACTTCTACTAAAGAAACTGCCTACATTACACTTGCTCGTCCTGTTTCGTAGTATTGCTGCACATTGTGGGATCCACACCAGGTGGGACTGACGGACGATTTAGAGAAAGTTCAGAGAAGGGCAGCTCGTTTTGTATTATCGCGACATAGGAGAGAGAGTGTCGCGGAAATGACTTGGGGTGAAAATCATCGGGAGTAGCCGAGCGGTCTCCAGCGTCACGTTACGGATAGTGCGGCCTCCCGCGTCGGAGGTTCGAATCCTCCCTGGGTCATGGATGTGTGTATTGTCCTTAGGTTAGTTTAACGTAAGTAGTTTGTAAGACTAGGGACAGATGACCAAAGTAGTTTGGTCCCATAGAATTACAAACATTTGAACATTTTTGTTGCGACGAGATGAATTTGCGAAAATTTCTTTCACCAACCTTCTCTACCAAAGGCGACCCTATTTTGTTAGCACCCACTTACATAGGAAGACATGATCTTGAAAATAAAATAAGAGAAATCAGTTCGAAAACCGAAAAATTTCTCCCGCGAGCTATTAGAGAATGGAGTTTTAGAGAAACATCATAGAAGCAGTTAGATGAACCCTCTGCCATGCACTTCAATGTGACTTGCAGAGTATTTATGCAGATGTAGATTTATAAATAACGGTAACTGTGCTGATTTGCTGTGGACGTGGTTGCAAATAGAAATTAGCCTGATTCAACAGGCAAGTACTACAAACATCAAATTATATTTGTCACGCTGCTAACGGTCGATTTATGTGTCTGTTACTTCCGAGACGCAATTTAATGAAGGGATAAAATCTTAAGCCTAATTTATGTGACTGTAGGGCCATTAAGAATCAAGAGGTACATAAATTCTGTAGTGTGAGAGTGTTTTGGCAGAGAACGTGTTGTGTGTATACACATTTTATCGTTGTTACAACTTTTACTCGTTAGACAGTGTCTGAAATTGGATGTTACTCGATTATTCAATTTATTCTTGTTTTCTTCCCCCCCCCTTTTTTTTCAAAAATCTCTGTAATTATTTGACGCTGCGGTGGAGTAGCCGAGGGGTCTAAAGCGTCTCGCTGCGGAGTGCGCTGGATGTTCGAGTCCTCACTGGGGCATGGGAGTGTGTGTTTTGCCTGTAGGTTAGCTTACCTAGGTTTAAGTAGTTTGTAAGCTATGGACTGATGACCACGCAGTTTGGTTCAAAAATGTTGAAATGTTTGTTAAGCTACGGGGTCATCAGTCCCTAAACTTACAAACTACTTATCAACTACCTTATACTAAGGACGGCACAAATATCCATGCCCGAGGGGGGATTCGAACCCCCGACCGTAGTGGCCGTGCAGACCGTGACTGGAGAGCCTCAGTCCCCTCGGCCACCGCGGCCGGCCGCAGTTTGGTCCGATAGATTTACAAACAAACAATTATTTGACTGTGTTTCTCTTTACTGTGTTCCGTATATATTTTCCCTGTTTTCTTCGGTTTTCTATTTCGAAGTTCGTTTCCCTGATTCTGTTTATGAATTTGCCTCTTTCAGTTTTCATGTCCTTATTGATTACTGATTGTTTGCAAGCTTAACGTTTTTCGACACTGTAAATTGTCACCATACAGTAATTTATCAGATGCCTAAGCGAGGCAGTGACGAAACAGTGTAGGTCAATGCCTCGTTGTTTCCATTCTCTCTGGTGCGGGAATACAGATTAAGCTGCGAGTGCTGAGGGATGAATGCAGTTGAGTCATATGTGTGCAGTCAGTGAGGCATATGGAAGTTAGGGTCGGTCCTGGAATCGTGTTCAGGTAGCCTAGTGGTTAAGGCGACCACACGCGAAAAGCGGAAAACCCGGGTTTGAGTCCCGGCCCGGCACAAATTTTCATATGTCACTATTTGGTAGAACATCTATACTCTATACAGTGACGCAAAGTGAAATTCGCTATTGCGAAAATATATTGATAAATATATCAACACTGTAAATCGTCCTCATACAGTAACTTAATGTATTTAGGCTGCACGATCTTGAAAATATCCTGCATTTCAATATTATCCTGCGAACCATCCAGCGAAATTCGATTATCGCTTCATTCAAGGGAAATCAGTAATTATACAGTTAACGAAGAACTGAACACAAGTCTTTTGTGAAGGAAAGGAAGTCACGTTAAGTCTATACAAGTCATAATGGGGCCGGCCGCAGTGGCCGAGCGGTCTGCGGCGCGCCAGTCACGGTCTGCACGGCCACTACGGTCGGGGGTTCCTAACCCCCCTCGGGCATGGATATTTGTGCCGTCCTTAGTCTTAGCTAGTTGATAAGTAGTTTGTAAGCTTAGGGACTGATGACCCCGTAGTTAAGTCCCATAAGCTATACAAACATTTGATCATTTTTTAGAAATCGGATTTTTCTTAACTGTAACTACTGCACTGGGCTCACCTGAATCCTGTTTGAGTTGTTTGATGTTAAGAGATGTTTGGATTTTGAACTACAATACACCGACAAGGATATTAACGACACAATTTTTTGTGATAAAATTTCAAATCTTAAACAGTATGGTATCAAAACTACAATAAGGGGGTGGAATGCAAGTCACAAACTAACTCATAAAAGATAGATTAAAATATTTGCAAAACTTGATAAGCTAAATATTGATTATCGTATTGCTGGTAGCCCTTTGCCTGCCTGTTACAAAAAACGTCAGAATCTCCTTGCTACAAATGTGCCAACAGAAGGTGTTTTTTTTTTTTTTTTTTTTTTTTGCAATGGACAGCATATGAGCCCATGAAAAATTCAGACCTGAGACAGAAACATTTTAATTTTAAAATATTAAAATGAATTCATTTGTTGGTGTTAGGATTTTGAGAGGACAAAGCTGCTAGTTCATAAGTCACCTAGTAATTCATTCAGGTGAAAAATGTACCGGCGTATGTTTCACCATACTCAGATCATTATATTCACAATACTTGTATTGCACCATTGTCATTTATTTCGCCATATTTAGAGTGATAAGATGTTGTACGAAAACCAGACAGCGGTTGTCAGAGTTGAAGGGCATGAAACGGATGCAGTGGTTGGAAAGTGAGTAAGACAGGGTTGTAGTCTTTCTGCAATGTTATTCAATTTATACATTGAACAAGCTATAAAGGAGAGCAAGGAGAAATTTGGAGAAGGAATTAAAGTTCAGGATGAAGAATTGAAAACATTGCGTTTTGCCGACGACATATTAATTCTGTCAGATACAGCAAAGGACCTGGAATAGCAGTTGAACGGAATGGACAGTGTGCTGAGAGGTGCATATAAGATGAACATTTACAAGAGCAAAACTAGGGTAATGGAATGCAGCGTAAGAAAATTAGGTGATGCTCAAGGAATTAGATTGGGAAACGAAGCAATAAAAGAGGTAGATGAGTTTTGTTACTTGGGCAGTAAAATAACAAATGATGGTCGCAGTACATAGGATATAAAATGCAGAATTGCAATGGGTAGAATAGCGTTCTTGAAGAACAGAAATTTATTATCATCGAATATTGATTTAAGCCTAAGGAAGTCCTTTCTGAAGGCATTTGAATGGAGTGTTGCCTTGTATGTGAGTGAAACATGGACGATAAACAGTGCGGACAGGAAGAGGATAGAGGCTTTTGAAATGTGGTGCTACAGAAGAATGCTGAAGATTAGGTGGGTGGATCATGTAACTAATGACTAGGTACGGAACAGAATTGGGGAGAAAAGGAATTTCTGACATACCTTGACTAAAAGAAAGGATAGATTGGTAGGACACATTCTTAGACACCAAGGAATTGTGAATTTAGCGTTGGAGGGAAGTGTGTGGGGTAAAAACCGCAGAGGAAGACCAAGAGATGGATACAGTAAGCAGATTCAGACACATGTAGGTTGCCGTCCTTATGTGGAGATGAAGAGGCTTGCTCAGGATAGAGTATTGTGGAGAGCTGGATCAAACCAGTCTCCGGACTGAAGACCACAACACAACACATCTGAAAGAGCGACTACAATGCTACTTTTTCACGTAGTCACCAAACAGTGTTCAAACACACAACAACAAGATGATGGGTGGATGACTATTAACTTGTATGTTCCGTTAAGCAATTACAAAAAGCAAATAAAACAGGTGACGCAAATTTTGCTACCTTTACGTTGCATATATATATATCCTAAGCATTTGGTCATCCTATGTGTATTTCATGTGGCTTTGGTCTTTTTTTTTTTTTTTATATATATTGATCTGTTTACTACTTTAGATTCCTCTTTTCGAGACTTCTATCCTTCGTTCCACAGAATGTTAGTGGGTCTTTTCTCGTTTGTTTGTCTGCGTTTTCGTATAAATTTCGGGTTACTCTTCATCCATACAGCACCTCTCAGAGACGGTTACTCTTCTGTCTGTGCGGAAGCGATATGCACTTATTGCGGTCGCTACTGACACACACAGCCCTTGTGGTGGTACAAGCGTTATGTAGTACTTCAGCTTGGCCGGTCTTCGTAAGTTTCTTTTATTTCTGTGCGTCCTCGGCAGTTTCTGTACTTTCTGTAGATGTGCCGTAAGTTCAGTGTTCGATGCCTTGTTTGATCATCGTATTTTCATATATTCCTCTAGACAGGTCTACTTCAATTTGTGTAATTCTTTTAACCCATCCATATTTCGAGTGCATCGCTACTATATTGTTCATTATTATTATTATTATTAGTTGTACGTTCCATAGCTCCATGTTGAGCAGATCCTCTTCGATGTGAAACATGTCAAAAATTGTTTTACAAGCTGATAATATAATAATACTAATAGTATGAATACACATAACTAAATCATTTGGTACAATTTAGAAATTCACTAATGGAGTAGGAGTTGGCCACTAGAAAGTATTTTAGGCTCCTCTTAAACCGACGTTTATTAGTAGCGAAATGATTTTTATCGTTGCTGCCAAATTATTAAAAATGTGTTTGTTCCTGAGTAGTGGACCGCTTTTTGAACTAAAGTAGGTGCTTTTCAAGTCCTTGTGTAGATCGTTTTTCTTCCTGATATTGTATGTATGCCGGCCGCGGTGGCCGAGGGGACTGAGGCGCTCCAGTCACGGTCTGCACGGCCACTACGGTCGGGGGTTCGACTCCCCCCTCGGGCATGGATATTTGTGCCGTCCTTAGTATTAGCTAGTTCATAAGTAGTTTGTAAGTTTAGGGTCTGATGACCCCGTAGTTAAGTCCCATAAGCTATACAAACATTTTGAACATTGTATGTATGAACTGAGCTGTTTGATGGGTAAAGGAATATATTATTTATGACAATTCAAAGGGGAATAAATATGTTGAGAGGCAGTAGATAGTTTACCCAGTTCTGTGAAGAGGCTTCTACTGCACGTCCCTGGATTTACTTCACAAATGATATGTATTACACTCTTTTGGAATCTGAAAACTTTTGCTTGACTTTAAGAGTTCCCCCAAAGTAAACTAGTGGCCATTAAAATTGCTACACCAAGAAGAAATGAAGATGATAAACGGGTATACGGTGGACAAATATATTACACTAGAACTGACATGTGATTAGATCCTGAGAAATCAGAACCCAGGACAACCACCTCTGGCCGTAATAACGGCCTTGATACGCCTGGGCATTGAGTCAAACAGAGCTTGGATGGCGTGTACAGGTACAGATGCCCATGCAGCCTCAACACGATACCACAGTTCATCAAGAGTAGTGACTGGCGTATTGTGACGAGCCAGTTGCTCGGCCACCATTGACCAGACGTTTTCAGTTGGTGAGATGTCTAGAGAATTGTCTGGCCAGGACAGCAGTCGAACATTTTCCGTATCCAGAAAGGCCCGTACAGGACCTGCAACATGCGGTCGTGCATTATCCTGCTGAAATGTAGGGTTTCGCGGGGATCGAATGATGGGTAGAGCTACGGGTCGTAACACATCTGAAATGTAACGGCCACTGTTCAAAGTGCCGTCGATGCGAACAAGAGGTGACCGAGACGTCTAACCAATTGCACCCGATACCATCACGGCGGATGATACGCCAGTATGGCGATGACGAATACACGCTTCCAATGTGCGTTCACCGTGATGTCGTCAAACACAGATGCGACAATCATGATGCTGTAAACAGAACCTGGATTCATCCGAAAAGATGACGTTTTGCAATTCGTGCCCCCAGGTTCGTCGTTGCGTACACCATCGCAGGCGCTCCTGTCTGTGATGCAGCAACAAGGGTAACCGCAGCCACGGTCTCCGAGCTGATAGTCCATGCTGCTGCAAACGTCCTCGAACTGTTCGTGCAGATGGTTGTTGTCTTGCAAACGCCCCCATCTGTTGACTCAGGGATCGAGACGTGGCTGCACGATCCGTTACAGCCATGCGGATAAGATGCCTGCATCTCGACTGCTAGTGATACGAGGCCGTTGGGATCCAGCACGGCGTTCCGTATTGCCCTCCTGAACCCACCGATTCCATATTCTGCTAACAGTCATTGGATCGCGACCAACGCGAGCAGCAATGTCGCGATACGATAAACCGCAATCGCGATAGGCTACAGTCCGACCTTTATCAAAGTCGGAAACGTGATGGTACGCATTTCTCCTGCTTACACGAGGCATCAAAACAACGTTTTACCAGGCAACGCCGGTCAACTGCTGTTTGTGTAAAAGAAATCGGTTGGAAGCTTTCATCATGTCAGCACGTTATACGTGTGTGAATGCTCTGAAAAGCTAATCATTTGCATACCGCAGCATCTTCTTCCTGTCGGTTAAATTTCGCGTCTGTAGCACGACATCTTCATGGTGTAGCAATTTTAATGGCCAGGGGTGTATCTCACCATATGCCATTATGGAATGAAAGTAAGCAAAGTATGCAAACTTTTTTATTTTGATATCTCCTATATCTGATAACACTCGTATTGAAAATACAGATTTGTTGAGTCGTTTCTGCAGCTCTGTGGTGTGCTACTCCCAAGCTGAATCCCAGGAACTTAATACTGTCAACCTCTTCTATCTGCTGTTCTTCATACTGCATGCATATGCTGGGTGGAAACCTCTTAAAAGTCCTGAACTGCATGTAGTGAGTCTTTTGAAAGTTTAATGACCTCAACAACAAGTAATAGACGCTCTGAGATTCGGTCAACTGCTTTAGAAAACGTTTTTTTGGTCTTAAGCCCGTGGACTGGTTGGATGCTCACCACGCTACAAAGCTTACATTTCTTCTCTCTGAAGTTTTGCTTTTGCCACAATACGCCAATAAGCTGCATTGACACCGCTCCCAGTGCTACGCTTTTCCCTGACACTCGCTGTTCTAGGAAGCCATTTCGCAATGCCAGACCAACACGATTTATTACAGTAGTCTAAGAAATATGATTCAGTGCTATACACAACATAAAAAAGACTGTAAGTAAGGCATCGTCTCCGGAGGCAAAAATAAATAAATAAGTAGTATAAAATAAAATAATAGTAATAAAAAATATATCTGCGCTACGAGAGTTGTCGCAACTTGCAAAATGTCCTTTTTTCGTATTCATAACTTTACATCTACATCTACATCCATACTCCACAAGCCACCCGACGGTGTGTGGCGGAGGGTACCTTGAGTACCACTATCGGTTCTCCCTCATATTCCAGTCACGTATTGTTCGCGGAAAGAAAGATTGTCGGTATGCCTCTGTGTGGGCTCTAATCTCTCTGATTTTATCCTCACGATCTCTTCATGAGATATACGTACGTGGAAGCAAGATACTGCTAGACTCCTCAGTAAAGGTATGTTCTCGAAACTTCGACAAAAGCCCGTACCGAACGACAGAGCGTCTCTCCTGCAGAGTCTTCCACTGGAGTTTATCGATCATCTCCGTAACGCTTTCTCGATTACCAAATGATCCTGTAACGAAGCGCGCTGCTCTCCGTTAGATCTTCTCTACCTCCTCTATCAACCCCACCTGGTACGGATCCCACACCCGTGAGCAGTATTCAAGCTGTGGGCGAACAAGTGTACTGTAACCTACTTCCCTTGTTTTCGGACTGCATTTCCTTAGGATTCTTCCAATGAATCTAAGTCTGGCATCTGCTTTACCGACGATTGATTTTATACGGTCGTTCCATTTTAAACCACTCCTAATGCCTACTCCAAGATAATTTATGGAACTAACTGCTTTTAGTTGCTGACCTGCTATAGTGTAGCTAAATGATACAGGATCTTTCTTTCTATGTATTCGCAGCGCATTACACTTGTCCACATTGAGAGTCAATTGCCATTCCCTGCACCATGCGTCAATTCTATGCAGATCCTCCTGCATCTCAATACAATTTTCCATTGTTACAACCTCTCTATATACTACAGCATCATCCACAAAAAGCCTCAGTGAATTTCCGATGTTATCCGCAATGTCATTTACATATATCGTGAACAGCAACGGACCCACGACACTCCCCTGTGGCACACCTGACATAACTCCTACTTCAATCCAATCACACAATTGGTCAGATAGCCATTGGTTCATTAAACGTTAGTGGACGGTTCTCTTCCAGGTGAACAACATTTATGTCAACTTTTTTTTTTTTTTTTTTTTTTTTTTTTTTTTTTTTTTTTTTTTTTTTTTTTTTTTTTTAATCTGATCTTTCGTTTTCCAATCATACCAAAAACAGTTTTAAGTGGCCTGCGTGTTCGTCACGATGGACTAGCAGTCTGTATGTGAATTGACCATTTGGGGGGTGTAGAACAGTTTTTTTTTTTTTTTTCCTGTGCATTTCAGAGTCTCAAAAATGTTCAAATGTTTGTATAGTCTATGGGTCTTAACTACGGGGTCATCAGTCCCGAAGCTTACAAACTACTTATGAACTAGTTAAGACTAAGGACGGCACAAGTATCCATGCCCGAGGGGAGATTCGAACCCCCCGACCGTAGTGGCCGTGCAGACCGTGACTGGAGCGCCGTAGTCCCCTCGGCCACCGCGGCCGGCCCTTAATAATGAGAAGCGTGAAGTCATCCATATGATCACTAAAAGAAATCAGTTAAACTGCATTTACACGATAAATCAGTCAAAAATACAGGCCATAAATTGAACTACATACCTAGAAGAACCAATTACAAACAATTTAAACTGGAAAGAACACATAGAAAATATTGTAGGGAAAGCGAAGCAAAGAATTCATTTCGCTTTTACAACACTCAGAATATCCAACAGTTCTACTTAAAAAGCTACCTACACCACACTTGTGCGACCTGTTTTGGAGTACTGCTGCGCATTGTGGGATCCACACCAGGTGGGACTGACGGACGAGCTACAGAAAGTTCAGAGAAGGGCAGCTCGTTTTGTATTGTCGCGATGTTGCGGCAATATCTACTTGCGAAATTACTTTCACGAAATTTTTCTTCCAAATGCGATTTCTGTAGTAACCACTTACATCTAAAGACACGATCTAATATATAAAGCAGAGTGTCCCTATGTTTGTACGTGTTCCATACAAATCTACAGTTTTGTTCCAATCTTTATGAAATTTTGTACACGTAAGCTTCAATCCACGAGGTCGGACGCCGTAAGTGTAAGAATCACGTACGATACATATTTGACGAGATATGACGTCATAAACAATGAGATGCGCGAAAAACTGCTGCATTTTGCGACAATGCTGCTCATTTTCTCCTAAACCACTGGACCGATTTCAACCAAATTTTGTACACACATTGCTTACCATGAGGTAACATTTGCTGCACGGTTAAGAATCACATACGACACATGGTTCAGAATATATGACGTCATAAATAATAGGAATCACAAAAATTGCCACATAATGCGGCGAGACTTTATAAATACGATATAGGAGAATGACAGTACTTAGCGACTGGCAACAAACTTTAAACATATTTTCAAACCTTTATTAAACTTTTTCTCACTGGCAACCATAGTAAAATGATGAAAGGAAAAAAGTTTCTTGCTTACTACTTTTCCGTTGTTTACGGAGTAAAGCTACGGAATTCGGTATGACGTTACAATTTTTAATTTGTACACTAAAAATTGTAGCCGCCGAAAATTTTACAGACAGTATACAAACATATAGTTGAATGTAACTTCTAAATTGTACCACAATCTGATACATAGGTCATGAGGTATGAGCAGATAAACAGTAAGGTTTCGCTGTTTATGGAGTAAAACTACGGCTTTCGGTATGACGTTACAATTTATAATTTTTACACTACAAACTGTAGCCACAGACAGTATACACGCATATAGTTGAGTGTACCTACTAAATTGTATCAAGTGCGACACGTAGTTCATGAGATATGAGCACATAAACTGTAAAGTTCATGGAAAACCACCCCATCGTGCAGCAAGTTTCAATCTATTACTTCTTTACTATTAATTGTATCCCAAAGAGATTTTCCAGTAATACAGCACTTATACCAACGAATATATATCTGAAAAATGGCACAAATAAATAAATAAATACCCGGGCAACGCCGGGTTTTCAGCTAGTCATTAGAATAAAACAAGAGAAATCAGATCGAAAACGGAAAAAATATGTGTCACTTTTTTTCCGCGAGCTATTAGAGAATCAGAGAGACATTTGGGGACAAGAAAAGCAATTATACAAATATCAAGAACTCAGATGGGAAACCAGTTCTCAGCAAAGAAGGGAAGGCTGAAAGGTGGAAAGAGTACATAGAGCAGCGCTACAAAGGAAATGAACTGAGAGACGATGTTGTAGGAAGGGAAGAGGAAGTAGATCAAGATGAAATAGCAGATATTATACTGAGAGATGAATTTGACAGAGCCCTGAAAGACCTAGGTCGGAACAAGGCCCCAGGAGTAGATGACATACCCTCAGAGCTACTAAAGTCTCTGGGAGAGCCAGCCATGACAAAACTATTTGAACTGGTGTGTAGGATGTATGAGACAGGCGAAGTACCCTCGGACTTTAAGAAAAATGTAATAATCCCCATTCCAAAGAAATCAGGTGCAGACAGGTGTGAAAATTACAGAACCATCAGTTTGATAAGTCATGGTTGCAAAATTTTAACACGAATTATCTACAGGAGAATGGAAAAGCTGGTAGAAGCTGACCTCGGGGAAGATCAGTTTGGATTCAGGAGGAACGTAGGAACCCGGGAGGCAATACTTACCTTACGTCTTATCTTAGAAGATAGATTAAGGAAAGGCAAATCTACATTTTTAGCCTTTGTAGATTTGGAGAAAGCGTTTGACAATGTTGACTGGAATACACTCTTTCAAATTCTGAAGTCAGCAGGGGTAAAATACAGGGAAAGGAGAGTTATCTACAACTTGTACAAAAGCCAGACCGCGGTTATTAGACTCGAAGGGCATGAAAGGGAAGCATCAGTTGGGAAGGGAGTAAGACAGGGTTGTAGCCTTTCTCCGATGTTATTCAATTTGTACATTGAGCAGGCGATGAAGGAAAGCAAGGAAAATTTTGGAATAGGGATTAAAGTTCAGGGGGAAGAAATAAAAACATTGCGTTTTGCTGATGACATTGTAATTCTGTCAGAGACAGCGAACGACCTGGAAGAGCAGTTGAATGGAATGGACAGTGTGTTGAAGAGAGCGTACAAAATGAACATTAACAAGAGCAAAACAAAAATAATGGAATGCGGTCTTAGAAAATCAGGCGATGCTGAAGGAATTAGATTAGGTAACGAAACAATGAAGGTGGTAGATGAGTTTTGTTACTTGGGTAGTAGAATAACATGCGATGGTCGCAGTACAGAGGATATAAAATGCAGAATGGCAATGGGAAGAAAAGCATTTTTGAAAAAGAGAAATTTGCTAACATCGAATATTAATTTAAGTGTAAGGAAGTCTTTTCTGAAGGCATTTGTGTGGAGTGTTGCCTTGTACGGGAGTGAAACATGGACGATAAGCAGTGCGGACAGGAAGAGAATAGAGGCTTTTGAAATGTGGTGCTACAGAAGAATGTTGAAGATTAGGTGGGTAGATCACATAACTAATGAAGAGGTACTGAACAGAATTGGCGAGAAAAGGAGTTTTTGGCATACCCTAACTAAAAGAAGGGATCGCTTGGTAGGACACATTCTTAGACATCGAGGAATCGTAAATTTAGCATTGGAGGGAAGTGTGTGGGGTAAAAATCGCAGAGGGAGGCCAAGAGACGCGTATAGTAAGCAGATTCAAATAGATGTGGGTTGTCGTTCTTATGAGGAGATGAAAAGGCTTGCTCAGGATAGAGTAGGGTGGAGAGCTGCATCAAACCAGTCTCCGGACTGAAGACCATAACAACAACATTAGAGAATGGAGCTGTAGAGAAACATCATAAAAGCGGTTCGGTGAACCCTCTGCCACGAACTTCAAAGTGGCTTGCAGAGTATTGGTGTAGACAGAGCTTTCCAAACTGGGTGTCGCGCAGTAGTATCAAGGGTGTCGCGAGACTAACAAATTTAGACTCTAAACAAAAAAAAAATGTCATAAAATAACATAAAATATCCTTCCCTTCATACTACCCTGAAGACTCGCCTGCAGCTAATCATCCTTCTCTTCACTCGTATTAAAGGAATGATCGGTGCTCATTAATTGCGTGCTCAGCCGCTAGGCGGCAGCTCTGCTTCAGCAGCAGTAGAGCCCTGTATTGTGAGAGTAGCGCCAACCTTTGATGTGTGTGTGTCTTGCCGACAACCGCCGGCTGCTATTGGTCAGTTGAGCGCGGGTGGGGCACGTCCGCCATTTTAGGCCTAAGCAGTCCATCAGCGTAAATGGCACATTTCACTTAACTAGCTGTAATTTCAGCATTTAAAGGTGTTGGAAAACTATAGACTGACCGTGTATTTAATTAAGAGCTTAATATAGCACATTCCACTTTTATATATGGTGAAGAATGCCGCAGTGTTGTGCAGTGAATTGTTACACTAAGACAGTCCGAGGTTTCCGCATTCCACAGGGCGAAAGGAATGCGGAAAGACGCGAATTGCGGGTACATCGCATTGGAAGAAAAATGCATTTCCACACGAGAATGCAAAATTGTGTGATGTAAACACTTTTGTATTGAAATATCGAGTAAACTTCTAGGTTCAACTGTTTCTTGCGAGTAATGTTGGCCGAACAATCATGTAAGAGAAAAGTTATTTTTAAAAGATACAAATACGTGAAAATTTAACATAATCTGCCGTATTTGACGAATTTCGCATTTATACTGAATATGGCGAATGTTTAGACAGGCAGAACCGTTTACATATATTGTGTGTATATAAATAAGATTCGTATCTTACTCATTCTACGTAAATGTATCGCAATGTATTTAGACAATACTTTTTTTATACATTTCAAGATAGTGAACAAAGCTGCTTGGACATAAATCAATCAATGAACGTGTTCCAAAATATTCTTCGTGTCACAGTGTTGTGGAAAAAGTTGTGCACGTATTTTTTAACCACTAGAGTACATATTCTTCTCAGAAAATATAATCGCCAAGCAGAGTGCGTTGGTAAAAGTATTGGCATGATGAATGCCGTGAAGGTATTTTAAGACGCAGTTACTATGTAGATAAAATAGCTTTCAAATTTTTTTAGACAAATTAATTTGGAATTTTCCAATTTTTATTGTTTTCCTTAGCAGCCTAAGTAACTAAACTACATATTTGTATTTTAATAACTACCAGTACTTTAAATATGTTAACTCTAGCGACTTAAAAGTCTCTTATCATTACTACATATATTACTTTTGACAAAACTTTGCACGAAACAATTGTACAACTAGTTTGCTCAAAAACAAAAGGTCTTTATCTCAGATCTCGATCTCAGATTACCAATTTTTCCTTAATATTCGCAGTAGAGGTGAGAAAACGATTAAAAACTTTTGTTAATTGTTTACACGTCGATGAACAGACCGGTTCCCTTGACCACAACTGCTAATTTAACAGATCCGCCCATAGCGCTGCTACTGCCAGATATAACAGGCCTACAATGGCAGCAGTAGACGCTCAGGGTTCGTTCGAGCAGCTGCCAGTTGCCAGATTCCAGCAAACTGCGCATGCGCAGAGCTGCTGCTGATACCCGATAACAGCTCTTCCCGTGCAGTTTGCTGGAACTGGCAGCTGCTTGAACGAACCTTCACTGTAGTCTGCTTTCCTTGTCAAAAAGCTGCACCTGAGCGTTTTTAAAATGGATTTATCAAAGCTACGTCACCCTCGGTAGCGTTTCTTACAATTAAATGTCAATCAATGACAAAGTGGCTGTAAAAGCTGCCACAGATTGTAAAAGCAGTCACAATTGTCCACTGACTAAAGCTATTCAGTAGCGATGTTTAGTACGGAGTACGGCCGGGTGTTTAACGATGAGTAACATTTTAAATGCAGTGATCGTTGGTTCGAATCAGTGGTTTCCAAATTTTCCCTCATGACGACACCCTTTTATAGCTTACAGTTTTGCGTGACACCCTTTCACTAATATAAATACACTAGCTTAAACCCGCGGCTCCGCTCGCGTGTTGGTTGATTATGATAGATAAGCTATCTTTCAGTAGTGTACTTTGAGACCGGTTTTGAAGGATGAAATACAATACCTTATTTAGAAACAGACATTTTAAATCAACATTCAAATTAAAATATAACATCATGTGAAGTGTTTAATGGTTTACAATAAATAACAGATACATTATTCCTTACAGCCTGTTTCGAAGAATCCAATCACGAAATTCAACAATAATCATTGTAATAATATCACAGATGGATCACTTGATGTAATGGGCGAAACGTCATATCTTTTTTTTTAAAGAGATGTAATTATTATAAGAAATTTCTTTTTTACTGCTTTATTTATTTATTCTTATATTTTCTTATTCGTATGCTTTTCCTTCCAGAGAAAGAGCTCAAGACATTGCAGCACGCATACACCAAAGATAAGGTCTGTGGCATCACGTTTCACTGTATGTGAACTCCTTGCTATAGTGTCGCAAACGTCATCGCTGCCCTTCAGTCCGAATTTGTTTTATAATTTGACGACTTTCAACCACCATATCTTCCACCCCCTTATAGCTATCGTCATGGAACTGCTATGGTGTACAACGGGAGACTTCAGACAAAAATTACACACAGACCATTCGTTTGCCTTCTGTAGGTTTTGCTGCATAGCGAAATATTGACATACACACACACACCTATAATTTTATGTACACCGATAACTTTCTATCCCAATATACTCCACCATTTTATCATTAACAACCCTCAAGCAACAATGCAACCAATAAAAACATTTTCAAAGGCTAAATATAATCTTCAAAGAGTAATTATTGTTCTGCATTTCGCGTTATATTCTTCAAATTACTAAATATCTATCAGATCGTTATTAAACCGTGCCTAAAACCTTCCTCAGGTACAAATTAGTAACTGTACAAATATTTAAGTCTCTGCGTCTTGTCGTTCGGATGTGATAAGCGTACACCGAACAGACTGCCGGCCGCGGTGGCCGAGGTGACTGAGGCGCTACCACAGTCTAAAACAAACAGTCGCGAAACTCAGTAGGGGAAAAAATGCAACCATTTGACAGCTGAAGCGATACTAGCGCTCCAAGCGGCTGGGTAGCAAGCTCAGTAGCAGAAAATGGCACTACCGAAACGAACAATTTATTACTTATTATTGCTGTTGTTTACATGTTTCCTAGGCATTAAACGTGGTACTGTAATTGTGACAAACACGAAAATATTATTAAAGAAAAATCCCGTTTCCTGTTGATGTCAGTTTGTAATAATAACATGCCAGTGCATTGTAATACATACGGCTCACACTAGCAAGGTCGCAATCATAACATCCAAAAACGATTTAAGACAAGGAGCGAATTGTAACCTGGTGTGTTAAAGTTCAAAATAAGCCGGCCGCGGTGGCCGAGGAGACTGAGGCGCTCCAGTCACGGTCTGTACGGCCACTACGGTCGGGGGTTCGAATCCCCTCTCGGGCATAGATATTTGTGCCGCCCTTAGTATAAGGTAGTTGATAAGTAGTTTGTAAGTTTAGGGACTGATGAACCCGTAGTTAAGTCCCATAAGCTTAACAAACATTTGAACATTTGAAAGTTCAAAATACATTAACAGTTATATAATGTACTGGTACGTAGTTACACGTTGCACATGTATTTTTCTGCAGATACATTTGATATTGGCGCTAGACACGATTTTTACATTCTTAAAGACTAAGTGTTACGTTTTATAAAAGTCCTTTTCGCTTTATTCTTGCTCAGGTGGCTTGCATGTGACGTTCCTGTCATGTTTTCATCGTACCTACTCCCCAGGAATATAAAAATAAAGTAAAACCTTAAGAATCGTTTCCTGCTAAAATCTCAGTTTGTCTGTACACGTTAAACTACAGTTAAGTTGCGTTTTATTTTACATTTTGTACAAACAAATCCCTGTTAATTTTTGACTATCATTGCTGCATCACCAATAGTAGACTGCTGTGAAAAAATTTGTTTAACATCTTTAAACCTGTGAGTACACTACCAAAAATAACATTGAAGAAAAATACTGCGTTCGTTACTTCTCTCTCCCTTAAAATTTAACAAACTTTAATTTATCCTACATTTTAGGAGCTTTTCATATTTGAGAAACTACAATTTATCGCGTCGCAATAAGCTCCGAAATGCAGTCGCATTTTAAACGTGTCGTTCGACTCCGTATCTGATCCACAACGTTTTCTCGCTCTCGGTGTGTTCTTACGACCCGGCCGCTTGGCAGCGCTGAAGTCGCCAGGTTGCAGAAAACTACCGGGAGTTTCGTGACTCTTCATATTAGACTCTGGCGCTACAGTCACGGTCTGCACGGCCACTACGGTCGGGGGTTCGAATCCCCCCTCGGCCATGGATATTTGTGCCGTCCTTAGTCTTAGTTAGTTCATAATTAGTTTGTAAGTTTAGGGACTGATGACCCCATAGTTAAGTCCCATAGAATTTACAAACATTTGAACCGAACAGACTTTCACAATATATATAGATAAATAGCTATCCGATCGCCATAAAACCGTGCCTAAAGCCTTCCCCGGGTAGACATTAGTAGCTGTACAAATTTTTAGCTCTTTATGTCTTGTGGTTCAGACGTGATAAACGTACATCGAACAGACATACACATTTATATATATAGATTACGGTAGAATTTAGATGGTTCTAGCGGGCGAGGGGGGGACGGAAATAAAATATCCCTTACATGTAGTTTGTAAACGGAACTGAAATCCTCGTACGCAGCAATTACGTACACTCATCGCAAGAAAAGAAAACATTAAGAAATAGGGAGATGTACAACAGAGTAACACTGCAGACAACAATGCCTATCTCACACAGTAATGCTTGATTCTTCTACATGCCACCCATCTTCCGAAACACGAAAACTGAATTTCGGAAACCGTTGTTCGCTGTCGTGTGTACATGTCAGGGCCAGATACGGTTTTGCTGGATCGACTGGAAACGGCATCTGGAAATTAGCTGCTCGGATTTCTGATTTGGACAGCACAGTGGCTGTTCCTTTTCTGTACGATATTATCACATTATTTTCACAAATAAAGAGGATGTATTTATGACAAGTGATAATTCATTATTTAAGTTATATTGTTAGGTTCTCGCTTCACCATGACCTCCAAAGTCCTGACATATTCGGAAAAAATGGATAAATATTTGAGACAAGTAAGAAAATGAATGTAATTTCTGGTCCCAGAATCTGTTACATACAGGAAACAGAGACAAAAATATTAACGCATACCAGGATTCGATGTTAAGGATGTTAAGACATCAGGAAATAGCTTGCAGTTTAGATAATGTTAGAAATAATGATAAAGTTTGTAGTGATTGTATAATTACTCTGTGTATCAGACGCTGGACGAGTGTAGTCTGCGTATTGCGTGCTTACTTTTAGACAACAGACAGTTTCCCACGCGTTTAATGTTTACGACGCGGTATCTCCAGAACCGCGTTTCGTACCGTGTCATAACACTGCGGTGCTTTAGGCCTACTTTGATACCGTCTGAAAATATCTTCAAAACAGAATCAGCGCCGGAGACGAAAGCAGTTACAACTTGCTGCCTACTGCCAGTAGTTTTACAGCACTAATAGCGTGGTTTTAATAGTCTGCCAAGTTGCTTCCATTCGTCACGTTGAGGGGCACGTTAGCGAGAGAAAGTGGCGTTAACGTTTGGAACAGCGTGTACACCCAATCTGTGGCGCGGCACTAACTACTGGCTAAACACAGTCGGGTACTCACATACACCGAGTAACGGTGCCTCTAGTACTTGTCTTACTGCCTTAAACATCTAACGTCAGATTATACGTCTTAATCAGGAAATTACGAACCAAAGTTTTAAATATCGTCATTAACTAACTATGTGAGCTACCCAAAACTATGTGAGTAGCCCATTATCAAAGGCGGACATCTGTTGTTTGCCAGAAACTGAGATAAACTTCATTTTGGCCCACTTTAAGTTACGGTCGTAACACTAAAACTCGGCCTTTGCGATCGTTTTTGACAGCTCGAAATTTAAATGAAAATATCGGCTTAACCATTCATCCGACACGAAAATTGAATAACGGCATTTGTAGAGGAGAAAATTCTCTACAACTTTGCTCTCTTGTGGTTTTTTTTTTTTTTTCATATCTCGTATCGTTTCAGAGATATTTGCAAAAATAACGGAGATTTTGCTATGTCTGTATGTCTGTCCGTAATGTGTTGCCTGTTTTTAAGACGAACCGTTCAACCGATCAGCACCAAATTTTACAGACATAATTGTAGGCCGCCAGAGACTAGAGTCTCCCTTTTTCAAATTTTTCTGAGAAAAAATACTGCAGTAATACAAAAAAAAACCGTTTGTAATATAATTGTAATTTCGAACGAACCGTTCATCTGACATGAAAATTTAATAATCTAATTGGTAGAGGGGAAAATTCTCTACAACTTCGCTCTATTATGTTTTTTTTTTCATATCTTGCAAGGTTTCAGACATATTTGCAAAAATAACGGAGATTTGACATCCTCCATTGATTTTACGAAAACCAGCCGTTCGCTGATGTCACGTGACATTCCACGCCCAGAACTCTCTCTGTGATACGCCATCTTGCGTCGCGTATTTGATGATTTTCTTATTTGTAACTTACACGTTGTTATTTTAAAGCAACGGCGCACTGAAGAATTAACAAAAACACGTCGTTCTTCTTACGATAAATGATAATCTAGTGTCTAAAAATGCCACATTAGCATCAGTTAACAACTGCCATCAATAGAACGAAAACTAAGGGCGAATTTCGTAATTGTTCGTCGTAGTGTAGTAGGCAGCGTGTTGGATTGTGATGCACATGGTCCGTGGTTCGGAACCCGCCACTACCAAAAAAATCTTTTTCTCCTTTTTTCCTAAAAGGGTTACGTGTTGGGTGCATAGATATTATCACAATAGTAGAGTCGTAATCATATCACAATTTTTTTTAATTATTTACATTATTATTTTTGTCTGACATGTTTGCAAAAAATTATAAAACTACAAATTTAAAGTGGGCCGTGAAACAAGTCAGTGCGATTTTTTTTATAGCGAAACGTAGAGCTAACATATTTACAAGTTGATTTGCGCATTATCAACTTTAATACTCGAGAATTTATACCTGGAAGTGGCTGATATCAATTTGATTACTCAGGCACCTGTAAATTGTATTTGAAAATTCAGATGTCCGTCTTTTAAACCATACGTGTAGGTGTCCGCTTTTGATGTGAACACGCTTTCAGATGTCCGTTTTTGATACACAGAGATTCGCTTACTGCTGACGAGAATATTTTACATGTGTATGATCTGGGAAATTATAGAAATATCGACATAAAGTTGAAGATATTAATAATTATATACAAAATTAAACGTTACGTTTACAGTAATTTGAGTAGTAATACTAGATATGTCCACAAAGTAAGTTCCGTTTGGTTATAGAAACCAAACGTGAACAGATACAGAAAAAATATTTATTGTATAAAAATCTGCAACGGTTCAATTACTTTTCTACATAATTTCCGAAATTTTGTAGGCACTTGTCATAGCGTGGCACAAGTTTTTGTATGCCTTGTTCATAGAAGGTTGCCGCCTGTGTATTCAACCGTGTGGCAAACATGTTCTTTCAACTCATCATCGTTGAAGTGTTGACCACCAAGGACAGATTTTAGGTGTAAGAAGAGATGAAAGGAGTCTTCTTCTTCCCTTCACGATGCCGCCCGACCTCACAAGGCGAATGTGACCAAACAGCTCTTACGGGAATTTCACTGGGACGTGTTTGATCATCCTCCGTACAGTCTCGCTCCTAGCGACTTTCTTCTTACACCTAAAACCTGTCCCTGGTGGTCAACACTTCAGCGATGATGACGAGCTGAAAGAACATGTTACCACATGGTTGAATACACAGGCGGCAATTTTCTGTGAAGAAGGCATTCGAAGACTTCTGCCACTCTATGAGAAATACCTACAAAATTTCGGAAGCTATGTAGAAAAGTTGTTTAATGGTTGTATATTTTTGTACAATAAATATTTTTTCTATATCTGTACACCTTTGTTTTATATAACCAAAAGGAACTTACTTTGTGGACATACCTCGTAACTTTTTGTATTTTTGAAGTTACTATAATGTGTGAAAATTTCCCAAGCAAATAATTAGCATAATGTCTGTTGAAACTGTCGCAGATTTTTCCGTAAACATCCTTACGTTACTTCTGACATTGAACTTCTTTCCAAAAAGTGATAATTTCTTAGACTACAAAACACAGTACAATAGAACATTGTATTTACAAGCTAGTCTTACCTTTGTTTCTTTTCAATGATTATTTTCCACTTTTCAGGTTGTCTCAACCGGTGCCACCTCTTCCTTCGGACGCTGTGATATGTTCCATTTCACTAGCTTTAAAATGGTTATTAGTGATAATTCTATAAAAATTACTGAAAACCTTAAGTGCAGGCCATACCTCTTAGTACCTGCCACACACTGTCGCCATGTCTGGTTTTCGAGGTCATGTGATCATATACTGTGTTCCCATTGGTGCACACTGCTTTATTCAACAAGTTTCCGAATTTGATATCAAGCTCTTATGTAGGTGGCCGCATTTGATGTGAACGGTCAAATTTAACGTGAGATTTATCACATTTATGTCAATTTTGGGAAGAAACGGACTTCACCAATGAAAAGAGCGGAAAAATTTCTTTTGCGATCGACTGATAACTAAATTTCGAGAATTTGGTCAGGTGTCCAGGTTTGATACTAGGCTACTCATATGTTTGTTGCCCCTGCAAGCCGTTGGACAAGCGATTTGCAATTTGGATGTTTCAAGTAATTCCTCGCTAACAGGAAACAAAGGGTGTCAGTGCAAGTGACTAGTGAATTAAGCCGTCAGTCATCGTCAGATTGGGAAGAAATTAAATGTGGTGTCCCACAAGGATCCATCTTAGGGCCATTGGTTTTTCTTGTGTGCATTAATGACCTCTCATAAGTTACACTACAAGAAACAGAGTTCGTTTTGTTTGCAGATGATACAAGTGTTCAGATAAATAGTACATCAAGCATAGTTATAGAATGGTTTGCTATTTTCATCGACTTTAATAAACGGTTTAAAGCCAACTCATTAACATTAAAGTTTGGAAATATTCATTACATGCAGTTTACAATATGTAAGAGGTTTCAAATCAAATGTTCAAATGTCTGTAAATTTATCGGACCAAACTGAGTGGTCATCAGTCCGTAGCTTACAAACTACTTAAACCTAGGTAAACTAACCTACGGACAAACACACACACCCATGCCCCAGGGAGGACTCGAACCTCGACGGCGAGCAACCGCGTGCTCCGCAGCTAGGCGCTTTAGACCGCTCGGCTACTCCAACGCGGCTAAGAGGTTTCCATAAGGCATAAGCATGAAGTACGAAGAAGAGCAGATATAAGAGGTTGACAGTATTAAACTCTTGGAATTATAAATTGATAATAAATTCAGTTGTGAGGAGTACACTGAAGAATTGAAGAAACGCCTTAACAAATCCGTATTTCCAGTTCTAGTAGAAGCAGACCTAGGGGGTATAAAAATAAAAAGCTTGCATACTTTGCTTACTTTCATTCCGTAATGTCATATGGTATAATATTTTAGGGTAACTCTTCAAGTCAAACACAAGTTGTCAAAGTTCAATAGCATGGAATATGTACTACTTGCGAATAAACCGACAGACGTCCTATAAAAGCCTCTTCAAAGAACTGGGTATACTAACTACCGCCTCTCAGTATATTTACTCCTTAACAGAATTTGTCGGAAATAATCATCGTTTGTTCTAACAAACAGCTCAGTTCTAACATGGAATACTAGGAACAAAACCAACCTACACAAGCAATTAAAAGCACTTACTTTAGTTCAACAAGGGATTCACTACTAAGGAAGACACATTTTCAATAATTTAGCAGAAATCATAATACATTTAGCTACAAATAAAGATCAGTTTAAGAGGAGCCTGAAAGACTTACTTATGACCAACTCCTTCTACTCCATTGACAAATTTTTTTAGTAGCACCTGATAATGCATTGTATGTATTCATACTACAATTATATATATGCATGATAAGATATATATTTATTATTATTTTCGATTATTCCCTTTAAAGAGAGCGATTGAACTTGAGTAATTATGACTTCTTCTTCTTCTTCCTTCGTTCTTCCCAAATTCTCTTTCTGCGTTCATTGTGTTCTCTCTTGCGTTCTTCTGACCACTTTTTCCTGTTCTGTTCTCCGTGTGTTCTTGTATAAGTTTATGTTTCTTTATAATGTTCCTGAACAGTTCTCTATTGTTTATGTTGTCTTGAGTGATTCCCAGTTCTTTAATATCCTCGTCTGTTTCAGTGATCCACTTCGTCTTGTTTTTGCTCTTGTTTGCTATCTCAAATATTTGGCTTGTGAGCCTGGTTTTACTTATCCTGCAGATATGTCCATAAAATTTAATCCTTCTCTTTCTGATGGTGTCCGTTATTGTTTCAATGTCTTTGTAAATCTCTCTAGTTGGCCGCTTTATCCAAATTTTTTCCCCAAACACTGAACCATATATTTTCATCAAAATTTTTCTTTACTGTTTTTCAATCTCTCTGATCTTCGTATGACCATGAATCACTGTAGTTTCTGCAGCATAGAGTGCCTCTGGTAGGACTACTGTGTTGTAATGCCTTAGTTTTGCATTGACAGAAATAGATTTCTTATTGTAATGGATCCAAGTTAGCTTATATGCTCTATTGAGACCCTTTCTTGATTGGCTATTGCGTTCAGTCCTGATGGTTGGATCATCTCTCCTAGATATCTGAAGTGAGAAACTTGTGCCACTTTTCCATACTGAGTTGTGATGGGGAGACTATCTGCAGGCTTGTTTTCCATGTATTGAGCCTTTTCATAAGAGATTTGTAGCCCAGTTTTCTGTGAGATTTCACGAAGCTTCTCCAGTGCGAGTTTCGCTTCTTCTCTGTTGTTTGTCAGAATAGCAAGATCGTCCGCGAAAGCCAGACACTTCACCCTGATCTCTGCTCCTTTTTAATTCCAAGTTGAATTCCCTTAATTTCTTTTTCCCATGTCCTCACAATTTTCTCCAGTACCAAGTTAAACAAAAGGGGGGAGAGTCCATCTCCTTGGCGGACACCAGTAAGGATGTGAAATGCTTCTGATGTTTCTCCCATGAATTTGACTTCAGAGGTTGTTCCTGTTAATGCTTGTTGGATAATTGACCTTGTTTTTCTGTCAATCCGAAATTCCTCTAATGTGTGGAATAATGTTTGCCTGTCTATTGAATCATAAGCCTTTTGAAAATCTACGAAAGTCACCACAGTGTTTCTGCATCTTCTCATTTGTAAAATAGTCTTTAGGTTCCATATTCGTCCGACGCAAGCTCGACCTTTATGAAACCCTGCCTGATACTCTCCTATTAACTGGTCCGCCTGTTCTTCTAGTCTCCTTAACAGGGCCTTTGAAAAAATATTGTATTTCACTGGGAACAGTGAAATTCCCCTGTAGTTATTTGGATCAATTTTTGTACCTTTTTTGTGGAAAGGATAGATTAGTGCACATTTCCACTCTGCAGGAATTTGTTCAGTTTCCCTAAACTTTGATATAATTCTGTGAGTTGCTTGTGTAAGAGTACTGTCATTTAATTTCCACAGTTCTGCTATGATTCCATCTTCACCTGGAAACTTGTTGTTCTTCAGAGAATTGATCATTTGCTTTACTTCTTTAAGGAATGGTGGTTTTGAATCTGGATTTGATGGGGTTTTTCGAAATCTAGTTGCTCTGTCGGCGGCTCGCAGTTGAGTAGTGACGTGAAAATATTTAGCTAAAATCTGACAGTTGTTTCTCGTGTTGGTTTCCAGTGATCCATCGGGCCGGCGAAAACGCAGATTAGGTGGTTGATATCCTGTTACGTTCTCTTTGAATATTGTGTAAAAGTTTCTGGTGTTGTTTTTGAGAAATTCTTGTTCAATTTCCTTAAGCCGGTTAATCGGTTAACATCATATCTACGTTTTTCTCTTCGCATTGTGTATATATATATATATATATATATATATATATATATATATATATATATATATATATATATTCCCCTTAAGGAAAGTGCTAAAACCAGCAAAAATCTAGGTTTTATTCCCGTCTTTTTCTTATCCCAAAAACCTTTCATTCTTTCACTTTGTGCTTCCTTTTGTTCGTCTGTCCATTTTCGTTTGTTGTTTTTGTGTTGTAATTTAAAGTCAACTTTTTTTTCTCGTTACAGGTTTTGAGGTCTTGTATAGAGGTATTTAATGTTCTCAAGTCATCTGTGGTTTCTTTATACCAAGATCAGCCAAGTTTCGACATAGAAATTATGTTGAATATTCTTTTAGTTAGTCTGGTGTCATTCATTCTGACGACATGCACGATAAATTTCGCTCTGCGTTTTCTGACGTGTGTCGTGATTGTTTCAGAGTGTCTGTATAGTTCTTCTGTAAGTCTTTTTTTTGGCAGATATTTTCTCTGAAAATATCACCGTGTTTTTTCTCAGAATTTTCCTTGTATATAAGGTTCTTCTCGGTACGGATCTATGGAACGAACAGCTAATCTAACCTAATCAGAATAGACCTCCGTGAACTACGAGTCATAAACTGAGGCGGTATCTCAGTCACACAGATAGCTACAGCTGAATGACTCCTGTCTCTTTGTTCGCTCATCTGCGACGTTGTTTTATCTGTGTGCATCCCTGAAAATCTATAGGTCTACACTCCATGGAAGTTGGTATTCGTGTGCAAAGATTTAAGCAATATAAACCAGAGGTGTTTAACTTCACATTCTTTGCGCACTGTACAAATCTAGTGCATCTACGCGGTCACTGTAAATAAGTGTTGTAATATGTCGTTTTTTTTATTTATTTATTTCAGGTTTATGTAAGGTCCTAATGATGCGTGGCTGCAATAGCTTAAGAATTATCATTTACACCGCAGTATAGCAGTCATTTAATATTTGGTAACAAGTTGTATGTTTCTTTTGACATGATAATCAATACAATTTAATCAGATGGCTGCTATAATATTTACTTTATACTATGCCCATTACGTCTACAATTCCGTCTATAGGTTATCTGCTATGGCTTTTTTTAATTATTTTTTTTAATATCCTTAGTGTGTTATTATAATACAAAACGTGACAGGGTGGGATAATATATATATATATATATATATATATATATATATATATATATATATATATATATAAATGAACTGCTGTTCGTTAGTTTCGCTAAAACTCTAGAACGACTGAACCGATTTGGCTAATTTTAGTCTTGAAATATTCGTGTAAGTCCAGGGAAGGTTTAAACGGTGATAAAATATGGAAAAGTTGTCGGAAAATAGGGAAAAACTGAAACAGCTTTTCCCAGTGAGCTATCAATTCCTTTCGTCCACCTGCGATAAAATTTTGTAAATTTAATGCTGAAACCAAGAGGAAGGTTCGCATCAAATGAAAATTTGGAAAAGACTGCCGAAAAATGAGAAATTTTAGGAAAAACCGAAAGCGATTTTTTTTCTATGAATAAAGGTCGACAGCCACATGGTTGTAAGAGCATCACTTGAGTACGGCTTGACTGGACAAGGTTTGTATGAAATAATTTTTTGGAAAATCTACCGGAAAATTGGAAAAAATTGAGAAAAACTGAAAGGGCGTTTATCAAGGTGTTTTTGATTGAATTCAGCACTATAACTATTCGCACGACGAAAAGGGGTAATTCTTTTTTTTATTTTGTTCATTATGGCTTTGGAAAACTTTTAAGGAAAAAAATAAAAAAAGCGCAGTTAAAAAGGTAAGTCGCAAAACTCGAACTAAGTTCCTTTTTCAATGTGTTTCTAAATGACTCAACACGTAAGTTAAGAACCGTTCATCCGACTGGGTTAAAATTTTGATCATTTGACGTTCAACCAAATATGAACGTTCGTATGAACTAAAAGTTTGTGAACGTTACCTGGAAAATTTGAAAATTCGCCAATATCATTCGTTTGAATGCGATAAAATTTTGCACATTTGACGTTCAAAGCAAGAGTAACGTTCTTATCAAATAAAAAGTTGGAAAACTTTCCCAAAAAAATGCAGAGGAAATAGAAAGAGAATTTTCTATGAAATATCAGTACAATTCGTCTGATTATGATAAAATTGTGCACGTTCTACGTTCAAAGCGAGACGAAGATTTGAGTGAAGTAAAAGTCTGGAGTAGTTAGCCCGTAAATAGAACAAGTTCTTCTGTTGTTCTGCCATTCTATCCACTTTTTACAAAAAGGACAATGCATTTTTAAAAGTTAATAATATCTACAGAAAAATAGTTAAGAAGTCAAAGAGTAAATAGCTTTTCCAGAGAGTAATTATTGTTCGATGTTTCGCTTTGTATACTTCAAATTAAAAAATATCTTGAATTAGAAACTTTCAACAGTATCTTACCCGGTACTTCGGCGCTCAAGATATCTCCACATCAGAGTTCGTCGCAATAGATTCAGTGGTTTATGTAATGATATACAGCGAAATCGGTTCAGCCTTTCTCGAGTTTTAGCGAGACTAACGAACAACGATTCATTTTTATCTTTGACAGTTCATATACGGGTTCAAATTGTGTAAAACGAACTTTACTCTTTCAAAGTATATTTCTAAACGCACCCAACACAACAACCAAGTCATTACTTTACATGCTTTAAATATAAATCTTCCTCGCAATTTTTCCATATTTTATCACCGTTCAAACCTTCCCTGAACTTCCTCGAATGTGACAAGAACATTATCCTGGACATGTGTGCGTGATTTGGCCACTCTTTCCGCCCACGATCAAGCCGATACTTAGACTGTCTGATGATGCCTTTATAAAGCTACTGGTCTAAAATACATACGATTTAAGTTAATATGGTTTATATTAAGAGGTAAGTGATACGAAATTCACCGGATCATCTAGTTTTTTACATAAAATTAGACTTCAAATACTTTCTGAATCATGCGTCTTGCATCCAATATCGTTAATAGTTCTGTCACGCCATAAGTTCGTCTCAAAGCAAATGTTTTTAAATCTATGGGACTTAACTACTGTGTTTATCAGTCCCTAGCCGTATAAACTACTTAACCTAACCTAAGGACAAAACACACACACACACACACACACACACACACACCTGCCCGAGGGAGGACTCGAACTTCCGATGGGGAGCAACCGCGCGCTTCGGAGCAAGGTGCCTTAGAGATCTGGGCAATTCTACTACAGCTATAAATTCTTCTGAGGCTCGTTTTTATGTACAATTTGATGTTATTCCGACAGTTACTTACATTGGTCATCGATGTTGTACGGGTACAGCAGTTTGATTAGATCTAGACCAACGATATATTAGGCAATCCAAAGTATACATCGTCGGTGTAATCTGTATTACATTTTTTTTCCTTCAGGTTCTGCAGATGAACGATGCTTTATGGAAACAGCGTGTTATTTAAAATAACAACGATATGGTAGAACAATCTAGAAGATATTTTCAGTATTAAAATTTTATATCTGATTGTATTGTTGTTAATCTGGTTCCTGTTTTAGTATGTCGTAAAATTTTCGAGGAAATGTTTATGTTTGAAGTGTGTTTGTTCATTAAAAGATGAGGTTGTTTTTGACTGTAACCATACAATATCGTTGATTGACATATGTAACTGTCAAAATAACATACGGCTTGTCAGAACAATTAACGACAGTGGATGAAAGACACACGATTCAAATAGTATGAAAAGCTAATTTCATGTAAAAAATTATCGCATTCTATAATGATTTGTATTATAATAACTGTAGCCCACAACATTTGTAACAGACCATGAAGATGGCATTATATGCGAAATGGCAATAGTATAAAATAAATTAATATTATGTGAGCGAAATGGTTAAAATCAGGGTTGGGAAAGTTACTTTTTTTCAAGAAACTAAGTTACAATTAAAGTTACTTCCCTGAAAGGTAATATATTGCTGTCCGTCTCGCTAAAACTCTAGAACAGCTGAACCGATTTGGCAAATTTTAATCTTGAAATATTCGTGTAAGTCAGTGGAACGTTTAAACGGTGATAAAATATGGAAAAGTTCTCCGGAAAAGAGGAAAATGGGGGAAAACTGAAACAGCTTTTCCCAGTGAACTTTCAATACCGTTCGTCCAATTGCGATAAAATTTTGTACATTTCATGTTGAAAGCAAGAGGAAGGTTTGCATCAAATGAAAATTTTGAAAACTCCTCCGGAAAGTAGGAAAATTTAGGAAAAACCGAAAGCAATTTTTTTCTATGAAAAAAAAATCAATTGCCACATGGTTGTAATAGCATCAGTTGACAGGACAAGGTTTGTATGAAATAAAGTTTTTGGAAAATCTACCGGAAAACTGGAAAATTTGAGAATAACAGAATGTGCGTTTTTCAATGTGTTTTTAATTGAATTCAGAACTATAAGTGCCTATTCGCAGGACGGAGATGTGTAATTCTTTATTTGTTTTGTTCATTATGGTCTTGGAAAACTTTTCAGTAAAACAATTGGGACAGTTAAAAAAGAAAGTCGCAAAATTCGAACCAAGTTCCTTTTTCAATGTGTTTCTAAATGTACTCAACACTATAAATTGAGAATCGTTCATCCGATTACTATAAAATTTTGCATATTTGATGTTCACAGCAAGAGTAACGTTGTTATGAAATAAAAAAATGGAAAAGTTAGCCGGCAAATTCGAAAATTTAGAAAAAATAAAAAAGAGATTTTTCTATGAAATAACAATATCATTAATCGGATTGCGATAAAATTTGGCACATTCTACGTTCAAAGCGAGAGGAAGGTTTGAGAGAAGTAAAAGTTTGGAATAGTTGGGCAGAAAATAGGGAAATTTGTGGAAAACTTAAAGAGCTCTTTTCTTTGGGATATCAATATCATTCCTACGATACATTTGACGTTCAAAGCAAGAGTACATACATATTAGCAATTGCGAAGCATTGCCGGATCGACTAGTAGTTAATAATAATACAGAATTAATGTATTATTAAATAAATTGTCCACAGCATCTTCTATCTCAATTTCAATATTTGTTCATTTTCACCAAATGTAGTTTTTCAAACGTTCATTCTCATGAGAGGTACGTTTCATCTTGTTCGTTGTTGGCGTATCTATGAAAACTACCGGACTTGTTCTCTACTATTATTCGCAGCGTCTGTTATGCTTGAATGGCAGTAATGAGCAAACATTTCAAACTGTGTATTCGCATCGAAAGTCGGGTGACGAGGATGAATCAGTGATACGGGGCCCTACAAGCAAAAAACTTATTGTAGGCCTACATAATTTCTTAAGTTCGCTATGGTGTTTCGACTGCTTTTAATTGTTTTTCCCACTGCGACACAATTTGCAGCAAATGTCGAAAATTGGAAAAATTCCTCATAAGTTGGCCAAGGCATGCGTGTGTCTTCTTCCTTCTCCATTGTCGAAAGGTGTGGCAAATAATCGGAAACTGTTTACGTGGGACGCGTGAGGTGATTGTTGTAACCTCATTGTTGCATACATATTATAAAATAAACATGTTATGAATGAATGGATACAATTAAATGTTATAACGGTACTAAAACATAAAATTCATTCATTTCCAACATACGTTGTTAAAAATATGTAATTTAGAAATAAATATTGTTTCTTTTTTGTCTTCACTAAAATTAAAGTCTCTTATTCTGCAGTCGTGAAATTTTTACAAAAAAGTAACGATAATTCCGTTAAGTTGTTAATCTATAAAATTAACTTTGTTACAACAGTTAAAGTTACTTTAGGCAAATAATAACGTCGCTGTTATTTTTGAAAAGTAACTGTTACTAGTAACGGCGTTACAAGTAACGCGTTACTCCACAACTCTGGTTAAAATGAGTTTATTAATATGTTGTTAAAAGACATTTAGAGCGCTGCAGGACCCAAAGATTACAAAGCCGCGTGTTTTCTAAATGTGAAGCTCTGCCACATAACGAGCAGACGAGTTAAGGCCGACTGTGATTGAGTCTAGAGACGTACTGTGGGTACTTCTTTTTTTAATTATTTTTATCGTAAGCGACGGTTATATGATGTGCAAGGCTTTCGTCGTCATCGATGTATTGCTTTACTAGGCTTCCAAAATTTTAGTTGCGTCGTACATCAGGAATGTAGGTTGGTAAGCCTGTCAATTCTTAGTATATTCTAATTACGGCTTTTTGTTTTTAACGAAAGTACAAACTGAACATTCTTTTTACCTAATAAAGTCATTAGATAACCTTTAGGATGTTTGATCATAAGAATTCTGTCTCTCAGGGCTTTTAGTTAAATTTCAAAGTTTTTTTTTAACTTTTATCTTATTTGTCCTGGTAGTTAATTTTATAGACGTACGTCACATAAGAAGTTAATTACTAATTCTTTCATGAAAAATAGTCTTTGCTAATTGGCCTTAACCTTGATTTTTTTCTTTTACTGAATAATGTTTTTAAGAAATTTATCCTCCATATTCCTATCTCAAACACAGTAAAGGATGTTATTTAAAAGTGATTTTCAAATATCATCGATTTGATGAAAGGGTACTATCTACGTAAGAAGGTTTTGGAGAAACTTTTTTAAAACACAATTTCTGTTATATTTTTCACTTTGAAAGCACATATTTACTACATACGCTGAGCAAAGTCACACGTTATTTGAGACACAATTCTGAAAATATATTTCTTCACATTGATAGTTCATTATATCTCTGGTACAATCAAAGTTCAAGAATATTCTCCCAAAGCGAAATTAAAGTTCCTGAATACACTTTATCTTTCTCAATGAAATTAATTGTCAGTTTTTTCTTTTAAAGTCCGCTTGAATATTAACTATTTCGACGGGAGGCAGAATTTTTCTACGTTCCGGAGCCTAATCCCGAATTAAAGTCCATAGATAATGTAAGTACGCAATCGCGTAACCTTTCGATCATTCATTGTTAACTATTAAAAGTCTTTAATTTCTGTAGCAATAATTTAAACGCGAATTAAAAAGTTCTAGTCTATTTTGGAAGACAATTACGCGAGACGCTTACAGAGAGATCCTTACACAACGTAAGACAATGACAGAGAGGAAGGCTACTGCGGTTACTATTTATGCTATATTTACGACAAATGATAACTGTGATTGTAGTGTTTTGACCCGGTTACTCTATGACTTTAACTATTCTGACTTTACAAAGATATAACAGATTTCTTTAAAATTTTGAGAAAATGCGTAAATTCTGCCTCTTACAAAAATTGAGAAAAATTAAAATGTACGGAAATGGATATTCCAATGCGATGACTGCTATGTAGTGTTACAGTCTTCAGCGAGACATTCGAATTAACCCTTGGCTTCCCAGGTCATTTTCCTGTTACACTCTGACGCAGGTAATCATAAATAGTTCTGATTGTTATTTAAGTGAACTAATTCAATTTATTACGCAAAAGGCTACGTATGTCTACATAAACTCTGTAAAAAGAATACATTTGAAAATTAATTTTATGAAACGTAAAACTGCAGAAAATGGATTTAACATTACATTATTTATTTTATTTTATTTATTTTTTTATTTTTTTATGGGACTTAACTACGGGGTCATCAGTCCCGAAACTTACAAACTACTTATGAACTACTTATAAACTAGGACGGCACAAATATCCATGCCCGAGGGGGGGATTCGAACCCCCGACCGTAGTGGCCGTGCTGACCGTGACTGGAGCGCCTCAGTCACCTCGGCCACCGCGGCCGGCATTATTTTATTAACACAGTAAAAATTCAAATACTATTGCCTTTAAATTTTAGTTTGTGTCATATTTTTATTGTTTACTATGCATGTAATGGTAAAAACATAAGAAACTCTCAAAAAATTTCACTACTGCTTTGTTAGTTACTTTTTGTCTTTTCAAATGTTTTCTCAGCACACGATGCAAATTTAGGCAGAACACTCAAGGCAGATGGTCTTCTTGCAACAATGGCAAACATAACACGTCTTTCTCTTCATGTAACTAGATTCCATTTTGTGTGCCAGTCCATCACAGAATTATAATGAAATAACAGGTTTTCGCTTGGTAGGCGATGTGAGATGTTTCTTTTATTTAACTTCAAAACATATCGATTTCGTCCCTATGATGGGACATCATCAGTGCTGTTAAAAACAAGGTACCTTGGTCAGACATTGAAATTACAATAAGATTACATACACCAAGAATGTTATAAAATAGAATTACATACCAGAATTGCAAGTCATGATGACCTATGTGCTCTGCTTAAAAACATTTAAAGGTCTTGCCGGTACAGGTCACAACAATTAAATCAGGTAGCCGCTTACGTACACCTACGCAGCTTAGCTTGTACATAGATGGTGCCTGGCTCCCTCTTTGCTTAAATCAGTTACATTATGACATTTTTAAAAAGAAAATGGGTTCAAACATATTAAAAGCTTAAAAAGATAAAAATGTTGATTCTAGGTGAATTAAAGTTTAACAACTAACATACACAGATTATGCATTATATGATAAAAAATATAAATAACCATTCATCAGCGCCCTCAGGCGGGTAGGTATTAAAACATATATTTAAAAATTTAAATTTGTCACCATCAATTGTTAAATAAGTTACATTGTATCACGTATAAAATACTATCTGTTTAAAATATATATATATATATATATATATATATATATATATATATATATATATATATATATATAATTGAGACTAGCATAAAAGGTAAAGTCGTTACAAAGCACCAATGCATGTGTGTGAGTGTGTTAGAGAGAGAGAGAGAGAGAGAGAGAGAGAGAGAGAGAGAGAGAGAGAGAGAGAGAGAGAGAGATACACAGCAGTTCACGCCATCTAGTTTTTCAGAATGTTACTATGCTGGCCGTCTTCGCTTAGTTAGTGCAGTGCGTCAAAATCAAAAATATACAAATGTACATGAAGGTTCAAATATGATTACATTGCGTCTAAACATAGAATATAGAAATATACATGAAGGTTCAAACATGATTACATAGGAGAGAAACAATCGGGCTTTTTTCTTTTTTTTTTTTTTCATATGCGCTTACATTGTCCAGGTGACATTGGTATATGTGTTTCGTATAGGTCATTCAATATAACTACAGCTACTGTGACTTTATATCCAAACTACCGCATGAGCACAAGGGATGAACTTGCAATGCAGGACATGGGGAATACACACATGGCGCATACGTGGATACTTATTTAAAGAAACATATATTGAAATAAAGCTAATTACAACAGGGCGCTGATAAATGGTTATTTATATTTTTATCATATAATGCATAACTGTGTATGTTAGTTGTTAAACTTTAATTCACCTAGAATCAACATTTTTATCTTTTTAAGCTTTTAATATGTTTGAACCTATTTTCTTTTTAAAAATGTCACAATGTAACTGATTTAAACAAAGAGTGCGCCAGGCACCATCTATGTACAAGCTAAGCTGCGTAGGTGTACGTAAGCGGCTACCTGATTTTATTGTTGTGACCTGTACCGGCAAGACCTTTAAATGTTTTTAAGCAGAGCACATAGGTCATCATGACTTGCAATTCTGGTATGTAATTCTATTTTATAACATTCTTGGTGTATGTAATCTTATTGTAATTTCAATGTCTGACCAAGGTACCTTGTTTTTAACAGCACTGATGATGTCCCATCATAGGGACGAAATCGATATGTTTTGAAGTTAAATAAAAGAAACATCTCACATCGCCTACCAAGCGAAAACCTGTTATTTGACGTCTTTCTCTTCTTTTTTGGGTCACAGGTGGAGCATGTTCTACGTTTTTCCAATCGCTCTCCAACTACTTGTGGTCTTGTATCTGCGACTCCCAACACACAGTGAATTCATGCACGAAGTTTACGTGGAATGTGAGAAATTTTAGAAGTACGCAAAACCGGTTTTTCGGTATAATACACCTAAAAATGCCATGTACAGTACCATCTGTGGCTTAAATGATTTCTAATCTTCTCTGTTGGACATTTCATTCCATTCCATGGTGGTGGTGGTGGCGGCTGGTGCAGCAACAGTGTTGAATATTAAAAAATGCTCAGTCTCTGTTGCAGTATTTTATTATCTGTTTAACGGTCACGTTATTTCATGTTCCGCAGTTATTAAGAATACTACCAGTTGTAAACGTGTACCTGCCGCGACAGCGACTCCTCTGCTGCTATGGTGAGTTTTATCATATAAAAGCGCTCCATTAATTTCTATACCACACCCCTTTAGTCCCTAATTATTCTAGTTCAAAGAACCCTTACGTAATTTGTTCGTTTACCTCTTTGCAGGCGCCCAATGACAACCCAAGTTGTTAAGATACCTCCTACACAGCTATAGGTAGCTCTGTGGCTCCATCTCCGCCCAAGTAAGTCTGAATTTTCAAAATTTACTCACCTTAGCCACATTAGATTCGCTGCCCGCCAGGTACACGGACTGTAACAAAACATTTGTCTTTTTTCCAGTCTGACGATGCGCTAACAGCGCGAAACGCGTTATTGGAGAATAAAATATTGCAACAGAGACTTAACATTTTTTAATTTTTTAATTCTCTGTTGGATTGTAAAGTAGCTGAGTAAAATAGTAAACCAATAAAAGCTTTTAGATCATATAAATCTGTTTCATGCCAAACATTTGGTTCATTTTCAGGCTTTTCTTTGTTTATTTTTACATTAGTCCCCTTTACTATGATATTCAAAATATCGTCAGTCATCAGCAAATTCCAAATAGTGAGTGGATCTGGGTTGACGGACACTAGAGTTCCTCAAAAGTTGCTTCAAAGACCAACGGCCGGTGGCTTTTTCAAAAATGCTTTTCTTCCCATTGCCATTCTGCATTTTATATCCTCTGTACTGCGACCATCGCATGTTATTTTACTACCCAAGTAACAAAACTCATCTACCACCTTCATTGTTTCGTTACCTAATCTAATTCCTTCAGCATCGCCTGATTTTCTAAGACCGCATTCCATTATTTTTGTTTTGCTCTTGTTAATTTTCATGTTATACGCTCTCTTCAACACACTGTCCATTCCATTCAACTGTTCTTCCAGGTCCTTTGCTGTCTCTGACAGAATTACAATGTCATCGGCAAAACGCAAAGTTTTTATTTCTTCCCCCTGAACTTTAATCCCTATTCCAAATTTTTCCTTGCTTTCCTTCACCGCCTGCTCGATGTACAAATTGAATAACACCGGAGAAAGGCTACAACCCTGTCTTACTCCCTTCCCAACTGATGCTTCCCTTTCATGCCCTTCGAGTCTAATAACTGCGGTCTGGCTTTTGTACAGGTTGTAAATAACTCTCCTTTCCCTGTATTTTACCCCTGCTGACTTTAGAATTTGAAAGAGTGTATTCCAGTCAACATTGTCAAACGCTTTCTCCAAATCTACAAAAGCTAAAAATGTAGGTTTGCCTTTCCTTAATCTATCTTCTAAGGCCGGCCGCGGTGGCCGAGGGGACTGAGGCGCTTCAGTCACGGTCTGCACAGCCACTACGGTCGGGGGTTCGATTCCCCCCTCGGTCATGGATATTAGTGCCGTCCTAGTTCGTAAGTAGTTCATAAGTAGTTAGTAAGTTTAGGGACTGATGACCCCGCAGTTAAGTCCCATAAGCTTTACAAACATTTGAACATTTTTTTTAAAGACCAACGAGAACTGTTTCGACCAAAAATATTTCTTTTAGAATTCTTAGCTGATGATACTGTCTCCATGAGTCTGTCTTCATCATTTCGATTACTTGTTTCACTCGAAGAATCCACAGGTGGCAATACAATTTCTTCTTCTCTTTCACACTGTTCTGAGTCTGAATTATGTTCACTTTGAATCTCATAGCCACTGCCTGATCCCACATCACTTCCTTAACCCTTAACCCGAAACATCGGTCTCTCGGACCCCTCGTTTATTTTAAAAGTAGAGTGTGGCAGCACTGCAAAAAAGTACCTTCGTCGCAATACTTGCCGCGTGTAAAGCAACAGTCGACAATCAGTTTTGCTTCGTCACTGTAGAGTAGAGTTGGGCAACACGATTCTTTTTTAGGAATCGATTCTTGCGATTCAATCGCACATTGTGAATCGATTCCTACGATTCGTTCACGATTCTTTCGTCTGCATTGGCGCGATTCTTACTTCCACATCTTGCTCATAGATGGAAATACATGTCTGTCGTGGATGTTGGAATCTTAACCTTTTGCATCTGCTTCTACCATTCGTTCACGATTCTTTCTGGTCTGAGACGGCACGATTCTTACAAAATGTCGAAAAGTTGACAATATGGGTATCGGATTTTTTAATGTTTATGGTGCATAAAGTTCAGACTTAAAATAATAATGAGGCAAAGCCATTCGATTTAGCTCTCAAGAATTCTCGAGAAAATAGTCTGATGTTTTGCGAGCGGTTATAAATACATATTACACTGCCAACTATTTCTGCCGTCATCATAGCTCATTTAGTTGTGTTGTAGGTTTAGTGAACGTAGGTCACTTATTTCGAATCCTGCTGTAAGCTTATTTTTTTTCGTTCTGTTTGAGTACTTCGGCCACTTAATTATAAAATTAATTAAATCTATGGTAATTAACACACATATTATCATTAAAAAATACTTATTATGTAAAATCAGTTAGTTTAATGAAACACGTCTATGTAAATAAACATTAAAAATAAAAATCCGTCTCTAAATATTAAATTTCTTTCGAGATACAAGAAATTCGCGTTTATTAAAATGTTTCTTTTTTGTAAAATCGGTTTCTTTCAGGAAAGCTGATAACGTAAAAACCAAAACGGTAAAAAAGATTTTTGAGATGGCTTTCAAAACATTTAAAATCGCGTTTGTATATAAAAAGAATATTTTTGTAAAACTGAGTTTTTACAAAAACTACAACTACGTAGATGAACTCGTAAAGCTTAACCTCTCTAAACACAAAATATAATCCAAATCGGTACAGCCATTTCCGGGATACGCGAAATATAAATGTGTAAAGATTGCTCGTTTAAATACGTAATATGTAAACTGTATAAAGGACGTATTTTCCTATGTATTGGCAGCTGTGTATTTCGCTGCGTTTTGTTTGTCATTTGTAATTCGTGAATAGGCTAATAATTAACAGCTCACGATCTAATTTCTGTCCTTCCTTTGTTCTCACGCTTTCTGGCTTTCGTAATTATTCGGCACGATTCGCCACTTGCTTTCGAATCATGAATCGTTGGATCTTGGAATCGTCACGAGACAGGCGGCCATTTTGAACGACGATTCGTCCCCCCCCCTCTTCTCTCCGGCATTCGGCACGATTCGGCAAGATTCGGCACGATTCGGCACGATTCAGCAAGATTCGGCACGATTCAGCAAGATTCGGCACGATTCGGCACGATTCGGCACGATTCGGCACGATTCAGCAAGATTCGGCACGATTCGGCAAGATTCGGCACGATTCGGCAAGATTCGGCACGATTCGGCACGATTCGGCAAGATTCGGCACGATTCGGCACGATTCAGCAAGATTCGGCACGATTCAGCAAGATTCGGCACGATTCGGCACGATTCAGCAAGATTCGGCACGATTCAGCAAGATTCGGCACGATTCGGCACGATTCAGCAAGATTCGGCACGATTCAGCAAGATTCGGCACGATTCGGCACGATTCAGCAAGATTCGGCACGATTCGGCACGATTCAGCAAGATTCGGCACGATTCGGCAAGATTCGGCAGTCGCCTTCGAATCGTGAATCGTTGGATCTTGGAATAGTCACGAGACAGACGATTCTTTTGAACGACGATTCGTCCGGATCACGATTCGATTCTTACGATTCTTTATTTGTACTCGTTCAAATGAACGACTCATTGACGAATCGCCACAACTCTACTGCAGAGATACAGAGAATTCTTTAGAGGAGTGCGCCAAGTTGTGTGTCTGAGATACCGCGTGTTTCGTATTACGTACAAGAATTTGCTGGGTCCAATGGACCGCATGTTTCTAATTATGACAAAGTCTGATTTCAGTGCTTGTTATTTTGTAGCATTTTCTTCTACGCGTCAGTATATGTTACATTTCAGGCATAATATGGATCGACTTTCTAAGAAGAGTAACATATCTGCAGCAGTGGCGTAGCTAGGTCACCAAGGGCCCCGGGGCAAAAGTGACATTGGGGCCCTCTTTAAACTAAAACTATGCAAAACTACTTCATCATCAGTTCCTTCCCGCCTACAGGAAGACATAATAAGGCAAACCTAAATACTATTAAGTAAATTATTATGTGTCACGCAGCACATAATATTTAATTGTACTCTCAAATATAATTATAACTGTGAAAGTTGGTTTGTTTGTTATGATTTCACGAAAAAGTTACTGGGCGGATTTGAATGAAATTTTGCAGAGGGATAGATTTGGACCTGGGTAGGAGATAAAAATAAACGACCTCTTGGTATAGTTTCAGAAGTTGCTCCATACTAGGTGAATGAAGTCTCAGGCATAAGCTAGTAAAAAATAAACAAAGAAAAAGTATTACTTAACCATGAAAACATGGCCCCCGCCGCGAAGCAAACCGGGAACAGTCAAGTCCGCGGTGACAGCAGGCGGACTGTTGTCAGTGGCGACATCTCACTGTCGCTAAAATACTGCGCTGTTAGCTCACTGCTCCGTACCGAGCAGCCTAATTTCGCTGATAGCCCAATCAAAGAAGGAAAATAGGGGAAATATTCGTGTAGTATGGTTTCAGAAAAGAAAGTTGCTGGATTTGGTTTCATGGAATACTTTGATTTGAGCCGTGCCCCTACCAGGTTTCAAGAAATATATATTAATGTCTGGCCAGGAAAAAGTAATAAGTAAAATAACTAAGTTGACATCTTCGCTTATTATAGTGGCAGTGGGATACAGGGTAGTGTCTTGAATGCACAATTTACTATTGTGACAAAATAACCATATTTTCTCTCCTTTTTGCACGAATTTCAGAGTGCAATTGGTTACAGAATTTCATTGGGATCTATGATTATGGAGCACACCCTTGGGGAATTCACTACGCAGACAGTTGAGTTACCATAATAATACCGTTCTGTAATAATACATTGTACGGGCTTCATATTCAGATGTGGTCACACTGTCGACAGTCAAACACTGTGCTAGTAATTCAGCATCATTCACTGTTATTTCGCAAAGATTGGCAGCCACGGCAACTCGGACTTCAACCGACAATGCGCTGACGATGGCAGGGGCCACGTCTTAGCCGACAAGCAAAGGACCTTGTTATGTTTATATTCTGGGGTGCGAATAATTTTTGGATTTCACTTCGTGCGTTTGAGGTTTGTTGGTCAGGGTTCAAAAAGTTCAGTCGGAAAACCTTCATTCAACTAAATTATTATATACAGTTGAACTTGCATTATCTGAAGTAATTGGGGGCATGAAAGTGTTCAAGGATCTACGGTAACTTTTTTCGAACGTCGCTCACGTAGGCCGAGGGGCCCCTGGAGCTCTGGGGCCCCGGGGCACTGCCCCGCCTAGCCCTATGGTAGCTACGACACTGGTCTGCAGCTAATCCAGATTTGGAAGCTCGGGTGCAAGCGCAATTACGGGATTTAGATGAAGAGGGAAATGTGAACGATGATGACACATTTGATGAGTCTGATGATGATCCAGATTTCGTGATAGGTGATGGCCACCATAAAACAGAGAGTGATACCAGTGAAGAAAATGTTTTATTGGAAGAAGAGCCTGGAGTGGTCTGTACTAGAGATAATACCTCACAGGAAAAACAGTTCTTTTATGGTAAAAATAGTTTCAAGCGGGAACGTTCTGAGCCTGTTAGGGCAAGAAGGACACCCGAGCACAACGTTCTGAAAGGAGGAATGCCTGGACTAACAGCCGAAAGTCGAAGTTTGGGACAAAGTCCTACTAAATGTCAAATATGGAAGAATTTATTTGATGATGACATGACAGATGAAATAGTTTTAAACACAAACGTGAAACTGAATACTATAAGGGCAGAGCTGCAGACAACAACTAATCCGTCCAACTACAGAAATACTGACAACACTGAGATCAAAGCTTTCATAGGTCTTCTAATGATGACATCAGTATTCAAACCGTCTCATGAAGATATGTTTTCTCTATTCGAAAAAGACCTGACCGGACGTCCTATATTTGTGGTGACAATGTCAGCAAAGCGCTTTGAAATACTTCTAAGCAGCCTGAGATTTGACGATGTGACTACCAGGGAGGAAAGAAAAAAGTCAGATCGCACTTACTTGTGATATTTCATGTTTATTTTATATAATGTAAACAACAAAGTGTTAATATCGACTAGAAAGTATCAAATTTACTTAGAGTATGAATTGACTGACTCTTTACTTAATTTCTAGTGAACTAATGTGGAGGTCGGTGACATAATAACATTAGGTGGTCGGAGAGAGCGCATGTTTCTAGTTACGCACATTTCAGAGATGTTTCGGGTTAAGGCACAGTCTAACAAATACAGTCACGACACTTCCGCAGATTTTTGTTATACACTGCGACAGCAGCGCTCCATGCGGAGGGCAAGCTACTGCAATGAATACGATAGTGGATGAGTGCGAATAGTATCGTTTATATCGATTTTAACACATTTTATTTTACATTAGAGAACGTATGTAGTATCATAATATAGATAATAACTTAAAAATAGCTCCACCTTTGTCTTCCTTACGTCTCCTAAGATCACTGATAAGGTTGGAAACGGTACATTACGGCACAGTTTATTTACTGTTATCTTGTAACCCACAGGGTTATACTAAATAATTTAAATTACTATTAAAATAGAAAAATGACTAGGAAACACCGAATACCCGCTCTTTGGCAGAAAGACGAGTTTTTTCTTCTGAAGAACGTTAATGTTTCTCCACTTTAATTCCAGTGAAATCGGTGAGCGTGGAACGTAGGAAACGAATGTAGAATGCAATAACTACGGTATTTAACATACCAAATCAGTCACCACAACTGTCGCTGAAGGAAAACATCAGAAACGTGACAAGAAAACTGAAAAAGCAGTCAAACCGTATTCAACAAAGAAGAACCCAATTCCACAATTGTTGCTACAGCTGAACCACAAACGGCAAGAATCTTCAAGACAATGTCTTCTTAAGCTAAAGTAATCACACTCAAAAGAATATGCGCTTATAATAAAGACGAGTGAAGCCTAAACATGTGCGAATCATTAGACCCCATACCACAACGATACGTGTCAAAAAACTCTTTGTCATAGTAAGAACACACCAAAATAGAAATTTATGTTTCTATTACGTTTATATTCTACTTACTTCCAGCGGAATAAGCTGCAAATATACACATGTTCGTAACTATTGGTTCATGACGAAGTTCTTCGTTATACCACTCAATCAGTAAGTTCGACTGTTTTTACATTACTTTCCGTGTTATGTATGCCTCTTGATATATTACTGATGCTTGTAACACAAAAATTATATTAACTATTTCATTAATTACGCACACAAATAATTACAAACAAACATCACTCTTTCGGTGGCTTACCCACCGCTAGGAGCGCTAGTGTCGTTGCAGCTGTCAGTTGGTGACAACTTTTACAGCAGTGAGTGTCGCGACTGTATATGTTAGACTGTGGTTAAGGGTTACGGGTCTTCAAACCATTTCAAAACATTATCCTCAAAATGAGGGTCTGTGACACACACAGTAGAGGAAGAGCTCGGTGCGGAATCCGTAACACAGAGGTCCCGGTGTGGTGTCAGAGACCGCTAGCGCAAAAGAAGATGCGGTGATGTAATATTGCTCCGACTGGCGTTAACGTGGCTACTGACAGTGGAAAATAGTGCAGGTGTTGGAAGCAACGATTACGCAACGCTGTGTTATCCTCGCCCACCCCTGTCCATTAACAATTGACTAACAATAAGCGCTTATGGTGTGTGAGACCGCACCTGGGATATTAAGGGTTAAGTTGGCTACACCAGGATTGCCAGGTGTGGCGATTTTTCGCGTTCTTGGCTACCTTTTTCTTGTAATAGTCGCCATTCTAGCTGTCTGGAGACTGGCGATTAAATTTGGCTATTGAAGGAATTGGTTGGCGACTTAATGGCTATTTTATTTTACTTCCAATACAACGTATGTAAAGCAGTCACTGTTTAGACATTGCGTCAACGATACTTCGGTTGAATGCTGGGAAAATGTAATCAACCTACAGAAGTTAGCACAAACGTTTTCAAGTATCATGTGTGTGTGGGAGAGTGTCACAGAGATGTAAACAAACTCAACTTATAGACTCTTAAAGATAGACGTAAACTACCTCATGTATCCTACTTACGATGGTTCAAGAACAGGCTTTAAATGATATCTCGAAGTATAATACGACACTGTAGGAGGCATTTAACACAACAGAAATTCGTAGCAACTGCTGCTGTGAAGCGAGCCCTTTGCTACGCACTTCACAGTGGTTAACAATGGTTTACAGAGTATAAATGTCGATGGAGAACATGCGGTGATTTCCCAGTCGTTCTCATGGTTGATTTTTCAGTGTGTAATGACGCATTATTACGAATTAAAGTCCATCTCACCTCAAAGTATGAAATGCTTACTGCATTATTATAAATTACCTCACCTAAAAATGTTGTAATTATTTTGCGTGTATTAAAGAAATGTTTGAAACATTCAATAATTCTATTTAACATCTGTAAATGTTTGTTTTTAAGAAGGTGAAACTGTTTGGTAATCGAACCTATGCATGAGAACATCCCTTGTGTAAGTTTGATAGAATGATTCTTGAACAGTTTTGTTTGTAATTTTTATAGGTTATGAAATTAATAAACGTGTTAGTTAAATGTAACTGAATTTTCGGAGTCTCTCTATTATATTTACAATGTGACAATATTTTGACTGCCCTTATTGTCGGCTGGTGGTGTGTCTGGGTTCAGTTATTGGATGGACTCAGATAAACATTTCTGTGAAGTACGAGTTTCCTTGGAAAGTTCAGTCTGATGTCTGTGAATGTGAGAGAGCCACAGTTTGTGTTACTTTTTACTCAGTAACCAGCTTACTCCCTGAATTTCAGGATTATTATTGTCGAGTGACATGCCATAATTACCATAGCATAATTATGTTAACAGACTAAAGGTTGCGTTATTTGGCTATTTTTACTGATGAATAGATGGTTATATTTTGTCATTATATTGATGGCGATATTTTGGCTACTTTTTGTTTAAAATTTGGCGACATAGCAATAGAAAAACCTGGGAACTCTGCTTGCGTGTGCTTCAACAATTACCTGGACTGTTCCATTGTTGATCTTATTTTCCTGTCACATTGCAGTCACGAGAAAGGCAACAGCTGGAAGCACCGCGAGCATCAGTCGGTGTTTTCGTGCGCTCGCTGTTAAATTTAAAAGTGTGGCAGATGATGATATCGGTTGTTTTGAAACACACGCGCCGCCGCAGCAGAGATAGCGCCGTCTGAGCAGGCCTCAATGAATGGCCGATAGCCTACATCCTGTATCTTCTGACCAGACATTCTCGTGTATGCGCATATATATCAGCTGTCTAGGAAACGTCTACAACCATTTCGACCAACTTTTGTATTTACACTAGTTTTCTGGCCCACTTTAGGTTACGGTAGTAACACTAAAACTGGGCCTTTGCGATCGTCTTTTGACAGCTCGAAATTTAAATGAAAATAACGACTTAACCATTCATCTGACACGAAAATTGAATAACCGAATTTGTAGAGGAGAAAATTCTCTACAACTTTGTTCCCTTATGTTTTAATATCTCGTATAGTTACAGAGATTTTTGCAAAAATAACGGCGATTTGACGATGTCTGGCTGGCTGTAACGTGTTCGCACTTTTTAGGTCGAACCGTTCAACCGATCGGCACCAAATTTTACAGACATAATTGTTGGCTACCAGAACCTCGCTTTTCCAAATATTTCGGACAAGAAATACGTTAGTAATACAAAAACTGCCGTTTGTAATATAATTGTAATTGCAAACGAACCGTTCATCTGACACGAAAATTGAATAACCTAATTCGTAGAGGAGAAAATTCTCTACAACTTTGTTCCCTTATGTTTTTTTTTTTTTTCATATCTCGTATCGTTTCAGAGATATTTGCAAAAATAACGGAGTTTCGACACCCTCCATTGAATTAACGAAAACCAGCCGTTCGCAGATGTCACGTGACATTCCTCGCACAGAACTCTCTCTGGCATACGCCATCTTGCGTTGCGTATTTGATGATTTTCTTATTGTAGATTAGATTAGATTAATACTTGTTCCATAGATCATGAATACGACACTTCGTAATGATGTGGAACGTGTCAGTTAAATGACATGTGTCTATACATAATATTACATGATACTCAATATTTGAATATTTTAATGTTTTTTTTTTTTTTTTTTTTAAGTACCAACTTTTATCTAGAAATTCATCTAATGTGTAGAAGGAATTGCCATTCAGAAATTGTCTTAATTTTCTTTTAAATACTAGTTGGCTGTCTGTCAGAATTTTGATACTACTTGGTAAGTGACCAAAGACTTTTGTGGCAGAGTAATTAACCCCTTTCTGTGACAGAGCTAAATTTAACCTTGAATAGTGTAGGTCATCCTTTCTCCTAGTGTTGTAGCTATGCACACTGCTATTACATTTGAATTCAGTTGGATTGTTAATAACAAATTTCATAAGTGAATATATATAGTGAACCTACTGTGAAGATTCCTAGATCCTTAAACAAATGTCTGCAGGATGATCTTGGGTGGACTCCAGCAATTATTCTGATGACCCGCTTTTGGAAAATGAATACTTTCTTACTAAATAATGAATTACCCCAGACAACTTACACGTTGTCATTTCAAAGAAATGACGCACTGAAGAATTAAAAAAAACACGTCGTTCTTCGTATGATAAATGATAATCTAATGTGTACAAATGCCATGTTAGCATCAGTTAACAACGGCCATCAATAGTATGAAATTAAAGAACTCAACTTCTCTTATCCTTAGCGTAGTATGCAGTGCGTTGGACTGTGACGCTGAAGGTCAGTGGTGCGAAACCCACCATTACCTAATTTCTTTTCCTCCTAAAAGGGTTTCAGACACTCTTATTAATTATTTTTTTTATTATTTAGATTATTATTTTTGTCCAAAATGTTTGCAAAAACTTATAAAACTACAAATCTAAAGTGGGTCGTAAAACACTTCAGTGCGATTTTTCTTTTGAAGTTCACCTACATATTTGTATTTTTCGTAAAAAACGAATGGTCGATAGCCTACATCTTATATCTTTAAACGAGCAATTCTTGTACCGGGTGATCAAAAATTCAGTATAAATCTGAAAACTTAATAAATCACGGAATAATGTAGATATAGAGGTAAAAACTGGGGGATTTATTAGAACCAAAAAGAAGTTCAAAAAAAGTCTGACAGATGGCACTTCATCTGATCAGAAAAGCAATAATTAGCATAACAAATTAGGACAAAGAAAACATGATGTTCTTTACAGGAAATGCTCAATATGCTCACCATCGTTCCTCAACAATAGCTGTAGGCGAGGCATAATGTTGTGAACAGCACTGTAAAGCATGTCCGGAGTTATGGTGAGGCATTGGCGTCGGATGTTGTCTTTCAGTATCCCTAGAGATGTCGGTCGATCACGATACACTTGCGACTTCAGGTGACCCCAAAGCCAATAATCGCACGGACTGAGGTCTGGGGACCTGGGAGGCCAAGCACGGCGAAAGTGGCGGCTGAGCACACGATCATCACCAAACGACGCGCGCAACAGATCTTTCACGCGTCTAGCAATATGGCGTGGAGCGCCATCTTGCATAAAAATCGTTCGTTCCAGCAGGTGTTTATCAGCCAGGCTGGGGATGATGCGATTCTGTAACATATCGGCCTACCTCTCACCCGTCACGGTAGCAGTTACAAAACCAGAATCTCGCAGTTCCTCGGAGAAAAAAGGTCAGATAACGGAAGATGAATTTTTTTTAATTGTAATAAAACCCCATGTCATTCCAAGCATGTGTGTCAATTTTTGCCTTTCTATCTACATTATTCCGTGATTTATTAAGTTTTCAATTTTATACTGACTTTTTGATCACCCGGTATATAAGCTTATATATTAGTTGCCACGGAAATGAATCTAACGATTTCAATGAAAATTTGTATTTACACTAGTTTTTTTTCAAGTTCACCTACACAGTAGCATTTTTCGTAAAAACGCGAATTTCCAAATTTATATATTTCGTGTTTTTCGGAACACAAAAGATATGTTAGCCTCGAAAACGTGTTGAGTAGGATCGTCGTCGCCACTGCGGCAGTACAGTGACTGTTAGGTACGGTCTTTTTCGGCTAAACCAACGAACTGAAACAGTTTCTGCATTTGTAGCCAACCTGTGCACTTTGACGTACCTAGGAAATTCTGGACAAAAATATTTACTGTGATACTGAACTAGGCTATTCTGAAATCGTTACTTTTCCCAAGAGACTAGACGGAAAGTGAATTTGTATTTATTACCAAAAAGTAAACATTTCTGATTTTCTGCAAAATGATTTATCGAGTTACGAATCGTCTTTCGTCTGCTTACGCCATCATAAGGTAACAACTGAATATCGCTAACGTAAGTTCACATATGTGCGACTTACAAAGATTTATTAGAAAGTGTCCTGCTCACAGGAAAGTGTTACCACGGTCTGACGTATACAGTCACTACACTACCGCACACTTCTGTTATATACTGCGACAGCAGCGTTCCAAGTGGCCAGAAAGCTACATTTCTGAATACGTTATTGGATGAGTGCGAACAGTATCGTTTATATTGATTTTAAGGTACTAGGGGACGTCTGTACTGCCATAAATATACGTAATAATTCAACCACTTAATGCCGGTTGTCGCAAATTCGCCTCATACCGTTGTGACCCATATATATGGAAGAGTAAGTGTTTTCAGACCCCAGCGCCGGCTGTATCAGATTCTACAGGGACCGGTGCAGTGCGAGTGACATGTGCTACCATCTACCGAGCACTGACTGTCTTTCTATGACAACTTCTGTGTACTGTGTGCGTATTGCTAACCAAGACATGAGTTTGTGTTCATTGTTCCGTGAAATACAGCTAAATACAGAGGTCAGTTTCATTTTGAAAATTATATTTTGTTTTTCTAATATCTTTTAAGTATTTTGATATAATATTTAGATGTGATAAAGCAGATAAGACTTTCAATGTGTGGTGTCGCACAAGTACAAAGTGCGCGCCACCTACTTTCGCCGCGCGCCGCCATGCACGCACGGCGCGGCGTTCTCACGACGACAGCCACGAGCGCCCTCTGCGACAACTCCGCTCGTGGCCACCACTGAAGGATCGTCCACTTGGGACTGAGATAGCAACCAGTTAGGACCTTCGTAATCAGAGAGGCACCAGTAAAGACTTTGCTATTGTACAGGCACTAGGCAGGCCTCTAACAACTATGTATCAACATTCTGCAGTACTATGTAAAAGTTAAGTATTGTTACATTCTGTGCAATATATATCTCTTTCTAATTTACTCTAGTGTTTCTAGTTTCTGGCTGCTCCCCTCCGTACCTGCACCGGCGTGCTATTTTTTTTTCCTGTGTCGGTCTCGTTCCACTCGGCCACCGACACCTACGACGAGGCTGGGACACAAAAGCGGCGACGAAGTTGGGACACAAAACAATGAACACGTAAATACGGTTTGTGTAAAATATGCATCATCAGGCACTTGGGCACTTCTGTGGGCAAATGCGAGCGATAAAATAAAACGAAGAAAGGACGATGGTTTGACAACAGAGGTGTAATTGTTGCCAGTGCATTTGCATCCGCTCATCCGGTGATCACAATAAAAAGATGGGACCGAAAGAAAAAGCACGCACTCAAGTACCATGCCCTAGCACTGTTACAGTTTACAATACATTCATAGCAGGGGTGGATTTACTTGACGCTCTAATTTCCTGTTATAGGGTTTTCGTAAAGTCAAGGAAATGTTACCATAGATTGTTTATCCACCTAGTTGATCTTGTGATAATGAACTGGTGGTTGCTGTATCGAAGGGATTGTGATGCTTTGGAAATTCCCCGTCGCAAACAAAACGATCTTCTGGAATTGAAATCTAGAATAGCAGATGCTCTCTGTAAGCAAGGAAAAGGCATGACACGAAAAAAGAGAGGTAGGCCCTTACAAAGTATGGACACGGAAATTCAACGTAAGAAGCGTCGGGGTCCAATGAAACCAGTCCCTGATAAATCCACCCGTACGGATGAAGTATGTTATTGGCCTTGTGTAATAGGAATGCAAAGATGCAAAAGGCCCAGCTGTAAAGGGCAGACAGTCATTATGTGTGCGAAATGCAAACTTCACCTTTGCGTAAACAAAAATTCCAATTGTTTTAGAGTAAAGAAATGTTGATCCTCTGCATTAGATTTATAAGGAACCATAATTGTAATTCAAACGCATTTTTCATTAAATCTCATGAGAACAATAAAAAAAAATTCCCTCAATGAAGAGTTGTAAGAGTTTTATTTCTCAAATGCCTGTTGTCGCAAGTTTGACACATACCTAATTATACCAACTATGTATAACATTTCTTATATTTGATGTTATAAATGGCCTAAGACCCCAATATTGAGCACAATATATGATTTTTTATTTTTTTCTTGCAGTAGAAATTAATTCAGGCATTAAGTGGTTAATAGTAACTACACATTTGTCTTTCTTAGGTTTCGCGAGATCCCTGACGAGGTATGAAACGGTACATTACTGTACAGTTAATTTACAATTATCTTGCAACCTACAGTTTTTTACTGAAGAATTTAATTTTCTATTAAAAATACAAAATGGCTAGGAGACACCCTTCCCTTGACGTCGCTTTTCTACCCAGGAATGTTAAGGTTCTTTCATTACAATTCTAGTACAATCGGTGAGGGTGGAATGTAGGAAACGAGTATATAATGCAATAACTACGGTATTTAAATGTACCAAATCAACCACCACAGGCGTAGCTGAAGGAATAACGTCATAGAGGCGGCAGTCAAACGGTTTTCCTACGAAGAACAACGCTATTCGACAATTGTTGCTACAGCTGAACCACAAACGGCAATAATATTCAAAACATTGGCTGTTCGAGCTAAAGTAATCACCACAGACCAAAGATAAGATAGAATGCGCATGACGTCGTTACACTAAAACCAACATCTAAGTCACGTGATGCGGGGCAAGAAACCCTGCTCACCATTACAAGCAGAGTGAAGAGCAACTGAAAGTCGCAGTTCTTCTCCTTACTAGCGGAAACAAAGCGTAGATTTCGACAATAAAACGTCTCACAGTATTCTTGTTACACATTCAGTAGTACAATGGGCGCTAGTTCTCCGCAATTCTCAATATCAATGCAGCGGTTACAGTTTCTACTTGTGCCTAGATGAAATGTTTTCACAGTTCTTTTTATAAGCAGCAGAACTGCACTTCTTAAGCGAATGGCTGTTTTTGTTGCCTGTGAGTCTTTTAGTTTGTCGCTTACACCGGAGACCAAATACTAGTTTGACAAGTAGCTAGGGTTGCCAGATTGATAGCTAGGCCCAGAGACAAGACGTGCCCCCCCCCTCCCCCAACTACGACCAACTCCCCCCTCCCCCCCCAACCAGGATTGTCGTCTTCTGCAAAAAATTGTTTCGGCAAGAAATTAAGAAGCGACTGATTTTTCTTTTGTGTGGTAATATTTGCTTTATGTCTTTCTGATTGTAAATGTTTATTCATAGTTTTCACTCCGTCGTACTTAACAGTAAATGAGATATTGCGCCGGCCGCGGTGGCCGAGGGGATTGAGGCGCTCCAGTCACGATCTGCACGGCCACTACGATCGGGGGTTCGAATCCCCCCTCTGGCATGGATATTTGTGCCGTCCTTAGTCTTAGCTAGTTCATAAGTAGTTTGTAAGCTTAGGGACTGATGACCCCGTAGTTAAGTCCCATAAGCTATACAAACATTTGAACATTTTTTTGGAGATACTGCATATTCTGCACTTCCACATACACTCATCAGTATCGACTTTTTGTAGTCACTATTTATAATTTTCTTCCTGCAACCATTCTTCACGGAACGAACTTAGATATCGTCTCTTCATTTCACTGTTATTACTCACTAATCTGAGTTAATGTAAGCTTGTCTGTTCACACACGATCCGAGTATTCCAAAAATTGCCGGTAAACTGATAAACAATGAACGAACGAACACAAATAATAGACGTCGCCAGTTGACACGTTGCCGCAACAGTGTTTGCTTAATAATGCGCTAGCCGATTACTACCGACGCAACAATGAAAAGTTTTCAGAGGAAGAATAGAAAAGTAGCGTTTTGTTGCAATAAGAAATTGACATTTATATAAAGTTATTCATAATTACTAGAGAGGAGCCGGCTGGGAATGGCCGAGCGCACTGAGGCGTCTTGCCGCGGTTCGCGAGGCTGCTCCCGCCAGAGGTTCGAATCCCCCCCTAGGGCCTGGATGTTGTGTTCGTCCTTAGTTTAAGTTACGTTAAGTTCGACGTAGATCTTCGCTACATGAGCATAGTACTTAAAGAGCGCCGTAAAAAAAAAAAGTTAAGATGAAGTTTACATTGAAGCCCGGAGATGAGAGTGATTGTCCCGTAGACCCGGAGAATTCATTCCAAACCTAGGCGGCGCCCGGAGATCTGGCAACCCTACAAGCAGCATCAATTTTCATACGATTCCTCAACAATAAGTGTGAAAAGTTTTGTCATGCTATTATACATACCTGAAATCGGTTTGATCCATAATGTCTGTTTTTAATACAATACAAGCGTTTATATTTTATGACTTTTTCCACATACAGTGCAGCCAAAACGGAAAGCAAGAAAAATATTGGCTATTTACATTAAAATAATAATAATGTGATCAAAAAATTATTTATGTCCGACACAAGAACTGGTTTTATAGGGGTCATAAAATGTCTGTATTCATCTTCAGCGTTGTGGGACTCGATTAATGGCAGATCTGCATCAGAAATTGTTTACTTGCTGACATGTATACTCAGTCAAGACACGCTGAAATAATCTTCCATTAAAAAAAAATCACATTGGTCCGTTGTTACAAAAGTAAAAAATTCATAATGGAACACACACATTGAGGATCTGTAATTCTGTTGCTTGTAAACGCAACTGACAATAATTTTCGCCTGATCACATGTAAAAAACGGTAATCACCGCACTAATGCCAGTAATACACTAGCTTAAACCCACGGCTCCGTTCGCGTGTTGGTTGATTACGATAGATAATGCGCGAAACGTCAAATCGATTTTTTAAAAGAATTGTATTAAAAGAAATTTCTTTTTTACTGCTTTATTTATTTATTCTTATATTTTCTTATTCGTATGCTTATCCTTACAGAGAAAGAGCTGAAGACATTGTAGCACGCATAGACCAAAGATATGGTCTGTGGCATCACGTTTCGCTGTATGTAACCTCCTTGCTATAGAGTCGCAAACGTCACCACTGGCCTTCAGACCGATTTTTTTAAATAATTCGACGACTTTCAACCAACATATCTTCCACCCCATTTTACCTATCGGCATGGAACTGCTATGGTGTACAACGGGAGACTTCGGACAACAATTACACACAGACCATTCGTTTGCGTTCTGTGGTTTTCGCTGCAGAGCGAAATATTAACACACACACACACAAACACACACACACACACACACACTCGCGCGCGTGTAGAATGTTATATACACCGATAACTTTCCATCCCAATATACTCGACCCTTTTATTATTATCGACCCTCAAGCAACAATGCAACCAATAATACCATCTTCAAAGAGTAAATATAATTTTCAGAGAGTAGTTATTGTTCCGGAATTCGCATTATATTCTTCAAATTATTAAATATCTATCAGATCGCTATAAGACCGTGCCTAAAACCTTCCTCAGGTATAAATTAGTAACTGTACAAATATTTAAGTCTGTGCGTCTTGTCGTTCGGACGTGATAAGCGTACACCGGACAGACATTCACACATATAGATAAATAGCTATCCGATCACCACAAAACCGTGCCTAAAGCCTTCCCCGGGTAGACAGTAGCAACTGTACAAATTTTTAAGTCTTTATGTCTTGTGGTTCAGACGTGATAAACGTACACCCAACAGACATTCACATTTATAGATATAGATGTGTAATAGGAATACGAGAATTCGTTTTATTGTTAAAATCAGCGTTTGACTTCACCTGTAAAATAGAAACACTGAGGTTCGTAATGACGAAGCCTCAGTCACTTGACTCGGGCCAGTATTAGATGTTGGTTTCAAACTACGACACAGCAGAGGTAGGTACGTGCGCAGTCTATGTCATCTTTGGTCTATGGTAATCACACACAAAATAATATGCGCGTTTGACAAAGACGAGTGACTGCTTCACAACGAATTGAAAACGTCAAAAAACTGCCTGTCATAATACGAACTGAGCATAATATTCTTCTCTATATATAAAAGGAAGTGTCCCGATTGACTGACTGACTGACTCATCATCGCCCAGCCAAAACCACTGAAGATAGAAACTTGAAATTGGTGGAGGGTGTTGATCTTACTCTGTAGGCGTCATTTAAGAAGCGATTTTTCGATATTCCGTCCGTAAGGGGGTGAAATAGTGGATGAAACTTTTTTTGAAAATACATAGCTATTTAGGCAGTTTTGAAGCTAGAACTACAAAATTTCAGATTTTAATTCAGGGTTCGAATTTAAAAGACACTTGTTCCGGCATTTTTTGAAATTCGACAAATAAGGGGGTAAAATAGGAGCCGCAAAAAAATGATTTTCAAAAATATGTTGCTTTTAACTCAAATTTTAAGCTACAACTACGAAACGTCGGATATGGAATCTTGGTCAGGATTAAAAATTCATGATTTTTTTATATTTTTGGAAATTCAACAAGTAAGAGGGTTAAATAGAGGATCAAAAATTCATGTTGAAAACACGTTGCTATTGATACAATTTTGAAGCTAGAGCTACAAAAATTGATATTTGTATAGTTGGTTAGACGTTAAAAATACGTCTTTCGTTATTTTTGGAAATTCAACCACAAACGTAGTTAAATTGGATGGTGGGGTGTTTTTAGAAAAATGTTGCTATTTAGGCAATTTTGAAGTTAGAACTACAAATTTTCGGATTTGGATTCGGGATTCGAATTTAAAAGACACGTGTTTCGGCATTTTTTGAAATTCAACCAATAAGGGGGTAAAATACAGGACGCAAAAAATTGATTTTCAAAAATATGTTACTGTTAACTCAAATTTCAAGCTATAACTACGAAACTTAGGTTATGGACTCTTGATCAGGATTAAAAAGACACGTGTTTTGACATTTTTGGAAATTCAACAACTAAGGGGCCAAAAGAGGGGATCAAAAATTCTTTTCGAAAACACATTGTTGTCAAGACAATTTTGAAGCTTAGCTACAAATATTGGTATTTGTATTGTTCGTTAGAATTTAAAAAAATATGTGTTTCGGTATTTTTGGAAACTCAACCATTAAGAGGGTTAAATTGGAGAGGGGATGTTTTTCAAAAATATTTTGCTAATAAGGGAATTTTGAAGCTACAACCACAAAAATTTGTATATGTTTTCTTGGTCAGAATTGAAAAGACACGTGTTTCGGTATTTTCAGAAAATTAATCAATTAGGGGGTGAAATAGGGGATGAAACATTTTTTGAAAATACGTTGCTACTAAGCCAATTTTGGTGCTGTTAACTCAAATTTCAAGCTATAACTACGAAACTTAAGATATGGATTCTTCGTCAGGATTAAAAAGAAACAAACGGTGCAGACCAAACAGCCTACGCATGCGAAGCAGCGGGGTTCAGCTAGTGTGTTTATATTTCTACTTACTAAGTTGCAACTATACACATATTCATAAGTATTTGGTCATGACGAAGTTGTTCTTCATACCACTGAATCACTTAAATTCGGCTCTTTTTAATTCAATTTCCGTATTGTGTACGTCTCTTTATATTTTAATAGACTAATGGTTGTAACACCAAAATTATACCAACTGTTTCGTTCATTACGTACGTAATTATAAACAAACATTAGTCTTTCGGTGGCTTGCCCACCGCTAGGAGCGCTAGTGTCGTTGCAGCTGTCAATTGTTAACAACTTTCACAGCAGTCAGTGTCGCGACTGTATAATATGTTAAGTTAGACTGTGGTGTTACATTTCTGTGAATTAAATTTACTAAAATACAAAAAGGTTGATGTAGGTGTTCGAAGCTTGAATATTTTCTGTAAAAAAGGGAGGGCGGTTGTTACATCGGGAAACAGTACTCAAATGGTAACACTGGATACGTTTAACAAAGTGATAAATGCAAAATTTGCCAACAAAACTTATTTTAGAAGAGGGGAAAAAGTTTATTGGATTTGACCATTTAATACTAAACTACCGCCCAGTGCCAAACGAATATCGATTTGCAGTATTTCCAATATAGTGCCATATTTCGGCTTTTCTAGCGATAATGTAACGTTTTACAGTCTACGGCCTAAGCACGATGTTCTGTGAGCGATTGTTGAATCATTCTTTTTTAGCCTCCAGTTTGTCTGTTGTTCTGGTAAGCTAATCTGATTATCTAATACTTACTATTGTTGTATAATACTCGAAATTACTGCAAGTCGTTTTAGCGAACGGGTGAAGATGTATTGTGTTTCGTGACACGAATAGCATTTTGCGGAATTATCAGAAAAGTGCTTGCTATTTAATAATTAAGACATTCGAGAAGAAGCTGATATGAATTAGCTGTGCCACTAGTTCATACTAGTCTACTTAGCCTACAGGCAGCTTAGCTGATTTCAATGCAGTTCACAAATTCGAAGACAAAAATAACTACCTCGAAATGAACTAAAAATGTGTGGACTAGTCGGAAGAATTAAAAATTGTAAATGAAAATGTTAATTTTTTTTTTATTTTTAATGTCAACTGCCTCCCACAACAGTTAACAGTATTCGCATTTAATGAATGTACATGTAGTGTCTAAGTTGCCAATTTTATTCCACACTGGTTGCACCCAACATGCGTTCTTATTCCCGTATTAGAATGCATCGACCTGTCATTATTTTATTCCTTCAAACCGTCTTGATTGCAAATTATTTTATTAGTTAACGACGCGTTTCGCCCTTTAGCAGGGCATCTTCGGATTATCTGCGTTACAGAATTTACACAAAATTAAAAGGCGGAATTACAAACGGTTATAATGCTACATGGGCTTATTTTGTGTTACGAAGACAGTGTAAATGGTAAACGAAGCTTACAATGCGCTCTCCGTGGTGTGACACCGTAAGTTGTTGTTGCGGTGTTTCTATTTTTCTGGAATGTTTTTTGGATTTCGTTGTGGCCCTACAAATGATCGGGTAACAACGAATTACAGTTGGAATATACTCGGTAAAGATGTGAGAAACATAGAACCGATTTTTAAGATTACCTCAACAGAAGCGCTGGTCTCTGGTGACACAAGATAAGCCCATGTTTACAATTGCGCTCACGGGCGTGGTGTGCTGCTCCGCCGACTTGTACAGGCTGACTGAGGGAGTGTGACAGGGTAGGGAGTGACATAGGGAGCCGGTGTATAAGACGGGACGGGTCAGGTGAAATCTAGCTATCTGAGTACAAATTTAACCAAAGGGAGGTGTATAATTTATGTTGGTATTTGTAAATGAGAGGAATTTTATTTGAACAGAGACATCATAATATCTAGGAATGTCCCGAATGCCCAGCTGAATATATAGGACAGACAGGCAAGATTTTTAAAATACGATTTACTGAGCACATTCTTACGAAAAAAGGCCAACTCAAAAAAAACATTCGCCTTTTGCAGAACACACTAAAGCATCCGATCGTCAACATCCTACCATTGACAACATGCAAATCTTACATATAGCACAGAAGGGGCGTAAGCTAAATTCACTGGAAGAGTTTGAGATAGCGAAGCGCGCTTACTTTGGACACCACACCTCCTAAACGATCAGTTGGCATGCAGAGATCAAACATTCCTGGATATTATGATGTCTCTGTTCAAATAAAATTCCTCTCATTTACAAATACCAACATAAATTATAAACCTCCCTATGTCACTCCCTACCCTGTCACACTCCCTCAGTCAGCCTGTACAAGTCGGCGGAGCAGCACACCACGCCCGTGAGCGCAATTGTAAACATGGGCTTATCTTGTGTCACCAGAGACCAGCGCTTCTATTAAGGTAATCTTAAAAATCGGTTCTATGTTTCTCACATCTTTACCGAGTATGTTCCAACTGTAATTCGTGGTTACCCGATCATTTGTAGGGCCACAAGGAAACCCCCAAAAAACATTCCAGAAAAATAGAAACACCGCAATAACAACTTACGGTGTCACACCACGAAGAGCGCATTGTAAGCTTTGTTTACCATTTATACTGTCTTCTTAACACAAAATAAGCCCATGTACCATTATAACCGTTTGTAATTCCGCCTTGTAATTTTGTGTAAATTCTGTCACGCAGATAATCGGGAGATGCCCTGCTAAAGGGCGAAACGCGTCATTAACTAATAAAATAATTTGCAATCAAAACGGTTTGAAGGAATATTTATTCTAACTGATTGCTGTTGTACACCATGAATTGGAAATCACGTCATTATTTTATGTCAGTAGGACAAGAACTTTCAGGTCTTTACTATTAATAACGAAGGTACAAGAATGGTTTCCTTTTTCCTAATCGCACATTTCCGAAAGTTCTTGACTGTTTTCTCTGAATTTTTGATACAACTTTACAGCAGAATACGCCCCTAACTTTTTACACTTTTGCGAAATGAGTTGCGAATATTTTTAGGAATGAAACGCACATTAATGCCTGAGACCGCACTTCTTTCGCGTATCTCAATGTTTCTGACGTCATATCTAATCAAGCATGTGTCGTACAGCGATATAAACGTGCCTACACATTTAGTGATATACGTCAGTCGTGTGTGCAAAATATGTTTGAATAAAGTCAGTACTAACGATAAATGCATTGAAGCAGTGTGTCTTTTGTAATATTAGTGGCCCGTTTGTTGTACTACCGTCAGTACGTGCTAAATGTTGCTATAGAACCACAAACATAGTGCGATGACGGCAACTGTAGGGGAAAAAATAAACTTTTATTTAGATGCAGCGGCAGTTTTGTATTTCGTGCACCGGTTAAACCTTTAACGCATAGTGAAGTTGCTCAGCTACATACCTTATTTTTCTCGTTATCTCTCAAGCTGACCAAAATTTTACCACAAATTAATGTGCAGCTGCTTGTATACATAGTGATACATATGCTTCTGGCTCGTCCTAGAAATTATAAATTGCAGAGTGCTACTGTATCAGTTTGCTGCAGTGAGTTACTCCTAACATTTGCGTTTGTTTACTTTAGTGTTCCTCCTTTGCCGTGAAAAAGTAGTCAATCACACACTACTGTTGCATCATGAGTTACCCTCTGGACAGATGACAGGTATAATATGACATTTACTGCATCGGGTACATCATGGAAGCACTATTTAGCTAACCAGCTATGAACTGTTTGTTGCTAGTAGTGCGTAACAATTTTTAGGAATTTTTTCAGTATATACGCACTGTGCATTAATCGTGGCATTTTTGTAGCTTCAAATAAAAAGTAATGCATTAAAGGGTTAAATTTCACTTATCGTCCTGGCGGCCTCGCATGATAATGTTGGCAATCATGTGAGAACGTGTCAGCCGCAGAGCACCAACAGCATTTTTTATTTACTTCACTGTCTGTACGAAACACCATTGCAATCATTCTGTGTCGATTTCTAAGAATATTAACATCTTGGCAAAGATTTTCTGCCATTTTGTTGATGTTGCCAACATAATCACGGGAGGGCGCCGAGATGGGAGGTAAAATTTTACCCCTGCACCAAATGAACTGTATTTGAAATAAGTGACGTCCTTCTATTCCATTAGCTAAAAACTGACGTTTTTATGTTTATCAAGGTAGCCGAATGTATAAGCGTTGTATGGGAGTGAAACGTGGACGATAAGGAGTTGAAAGAAGAAGATGATAGAAGCTTTTGAAATGTGGCGCTATAGACGAATGATGAAGATTAGATGGGTAGATTACGTAACTAATGAAGAGGTGCTCAACATAATTGGGCTGAAATGAAGTTTCTGGCATATCCTCACTAAGAGAAGGGATAGATTGGTTGGACACATTCTGAGTCATCAACGAATTGTCAAATTAGCATTAGAAGGAAGCGTGTGGGGTAAAAATTGTAGAGGGAGACCGAGGGACGAATACAGTAAGCAGATTCAAAAGGATGTAGGTTGCCGAATGTATTCTCAGATGAAGAGACTTGCACAGGACAGGGTAGCGTGGAGAGCTGCATCAAACCAGTCTGCGGACTGAAGACCACAACAACAACAACAACAACAACAACAACACAGCCACAAGTAATAAATCAAATGTTTGTTAAGCTTATGGGACTTAACTACGGGGTCATCAGTCCCTAAACTTACAAACTACTTATCAACTACCTTATACTAAAGACGGCACAAATATCCATGCCCGAGGGGGGATTCGAACCCCCGACTGTAGTGGCCGTGCAGACCGTGACTGGAGCGCCTCAGTCCCCGCGGCCACCGCGGCACACACAAGTAATAGATTTTGCTTTCGTCTATTCTAGTGCCTAATTTGAATAGTTGTTGTGTGTGCTAACCTACGTGTGCTATTGAAAAGGAGTATTATAAAATTAAATTTATTGAGCTACCATTTTGGAAAGGGTTACGTTTTTTGTACATCGTTATCGCACTGCTGGATACTTTACTAAAATAAACCTTATTTTATAACTCGTGTTTTGTAAATATCTTTAATTCGCGGTTTCATTTACCGTCCAAACTTTCGTAATATGCAAATATAAAAACGAAATTCGTCAAATACGGCACATTACGTTTGATTTACACAGACCATTTCAGACGTTTTGAAAAAAGGAAGTTTTAGTTTTATTTGTATTTTTTAATATGATTAATATGATAATCCAAGAAATGTACTGCATATTTCCGTAGCACAGTGGTAGAGTGCGAGACTACAAATCTAAAGGTTGCGGGTTCGATTTCCACCAAGTCCTAGGGTTTTTCTCTGTCACTTTCCACTTCTTTCACCTCTGATAGTATTGCTGATGTGAAAAATACCGAGTAGCACCGTGGTTCGGAACCCACGTTAAACTGTAGGTCCCCCTATAACTGGCTGGGTAAGACAGTTCGAAGGTCGGAGGAAGGCAACGGCATACCACCTCCAAACAGGACCGTGCCTAGTAAAGCACTGTGGTGTTCAAACCAATCTTCGGGTTGTTGACTGCATTACCTTTTTTTTTTTTATTTCAATACAACTAGTTAACGTTGTTTTATTGTAGTTTTCATTTAAAAAGCAGCCATTATGTCATTTCGGAATACAGCACTCACCTTATAAACGTATCTTAATTTCAGTAATCTTACGCTTCGCGTCTATCCACTAGTATTTCACACTCTTACAACTGTAGGTTAAATATCTATCTGCGTCGACTTTCAGCAACATGAATCACCACTGTTTCGATACAATTCGTCGGTTCCGCCTTCCCGCATTATTCGTCTGAAACACCATTGATTTGAAACAGTGATACCGATAGCACGAAAGAGTTCTTAGTATCGACCACAATTCAACATTGAGTAAAAAAAGTATTCATTGCACAAAAGCGTGTAATCAGAATAATTGCTGGAGCCCACCCAAGAGCATCCTGCAGACATTTATTTATGGATCTAGGGATCTTCACTGTAGCTTCACAATTCACTCATGAAATTTGTTATTAACAATCCGAGCCAGTTCAAAAGTAATAGCAGTGTACATAGCTAGAACACTAGGAGAAAGGGAGATATTCACTGTTCAAACTTAAATCTAACTTTGGCTCAAAAAGGGGTGAATTATGCTGCCACAAAAGTCTTTGGTCACTTACCAAGTAGCATCAAAAGTCTGACAGATAGCCAACTAGTATTTAAAAAGAAATTAAAGGAATTTCTGAATGGCAACACCTTCTACAATGTAGATGAGTTTTTATTTAAAACTTTAAAATTAAAAATCCAAATTTAGAAAAATAAAAAAAAAAATGAAAAAAAATAATCCTTAAAATATTTATTGTCGTGTATAAACAACACTTACTAAACTGACACGTTCCACATCATTACAGACAGTCGTATATATGATCTATGGGACAAGTATTAATCTAATCTAATCTACTCTAATCTGTGATTCGAAAACGCGCAGAATGAAACACGACAGTTTCGAAACCGTGAAATATGGCGGTTTTGAAACACTTGAATATTTCCGCGTATCGAAACATTTTTTTTTCGAAACAATGAAATATTGCGCATCTCTAATATAGAATGAAACTTTCACTCTTTAGCGGAGTGTGCGCTGATGTAAAACTTCCTGGCAGATTAAAATTGTGTACCGGAACCGGGACTCGAACATGGGACCTTTGCCTTTCGCGGGCAAGCTTGGAATGTAGGAGGCGAGGTACTGGCGGAAGTAAAGTTGTGGAGGTGGCATCGTGAGTCGTGTCGGGATAGCACAGTCGGTAGAGCGCTTGCCCGCGAAAGGCAAAGGTCCCAGTTCGAGTCCCGGTTCCGGCTCACAATTTTAATCTGCCAGGAAGTTTCATATCAGTGCACACTCCGCTGCAGAGTGAAAGTTTCATTCTCGAAACATCCCTTAGGCTGTGGCTAAGCCATGTCTCCACCATATCCTTTCTTCCAGGAGTGCTAGTCATGCACGGTTCGCAGGAGAGCTTCTGAGAAGTTTGGAAAGTAGGAGGGGAGGTACTGGCGGAAGTAAAGTTGTGTGGCGGCATCGTGAGTCCTGTCGGGATAGCACAGTCGGTAGTGCGCTTGCCCGCGAAAGGCAAAGGTCCGAGGTTCGACTCCCGGTTCCGGCACACAATTTTAATCAGCCAGAAAGTTTCATCTCTAATATATATTATATATAAGAGCGAACCCGGCAGTACTTCGCAATTTTGTAAATATATATATAGGAACTGTGATTCCTTAATTTCTCCCGGCGAATAACAACTTCGAAAAACTTCTGGGTATGCTGCCAGGTACCAAAATTGACAACGGCCGATGTTTCGGCAGGAGACCACCCTGACATTTTCAGGGCGAAACTGCAGTGAGGAAGCAATGTGCAAAGATCTTTAAAAGCTATGTTTTCAATGAGTTGAAAGGAAAGGAAGGACAACACACACCGAGCAAGCAAGCACACAGCGCCGACGCGACCAGAGATGAAACCGGCCAGAACATCGATAACAAACATCAGTTCTCGACGGATCAGGTCGGATTAGTTTTGTCCCTCTTGTTTTTTGACAAGTGAGAGAGCAGGATCCCAAGCGGAATTTAAGCAGAACCGTCCATCCCTATGAATAAGGTGGTCACCTAGTTTTATTTCTATCGCTTCCTTGATAACACAGTCCCAGTAGTTGGAACTAAAAACAATGTAAAATGTGTGTTTCGTCCACCTTCTAAAATTAAGGCACTGTGGGGATCCGCTAAGGATGACCTCGGTTTGCGCAAGGCGGGTGTCTACCGTATCCCATGCAGCTGTGGCATGTCATATGTTGTTCAAACTATTAGGACTGCTGAGGACAGTTGTATTGAGCATAAACGTCACACACGTTCACAACAGCCAAACAAATCTGCTGTGGCCGAACACTGTCTTGACACAGGACACCCTATGGTATACGACAAAACGGAAAAATTATGGCATGCACTTCCAGCTACTGGGACTATGTTATCAAGGAAGCGATAGAAATAAACCTAGGTGACAACCTTACGAATAGAGATGGAGGCTTCTGCTTAAATTCCGCTTGGGATCCTGCTCTCTCACTCGTCAAAAAAACAGAGAGAGAAAACTAATCCAAGCTCATTCGTCGAGAACTGATGTTTGTTATCGATATCCTGACCGTTTTCATCTTTGGTCGTGTCGGCGCTGTGTGCTTGCTTGCTCGGTGTGTGTTGTCTTTCCTGTTTACTCATTGAAAACCGGAGATTTTTAAAGAACGTTGCACATTGCTTCCTCTCTGCAGTTTCGCCCTGAAAATGGCAGGGTGGTCTCCTGCCGAAACATCGGCCGTCGTCGATTTTGGTACCTGGCAGCATACCCGGAAGTTTTTCGAAATATATAGGAACTGTATACACAGACCACACTTCCCTTCCCCTAATGTCCCTGACCATCACTCCACTATGTCTACGCCTTCGTCTTAGGCTTGTCGATCTTCTCCGTTCTCTCTCTCTCTCTCTCTCTCTTTCACTCCCCCGCTTTCTGCCTATCTTCTGCTTTCGCCTCTTTCTGCTCATCTCCCTCCCCCCCCCCCCCCTATAGACGAAAAATTACAATACCTGTCAGTTTCACGGTGACAGGTCAAACGGTATTGAAGTCTGTGCGAACTTTTGTACAAACAGTAGTGTTTATATTCGTAGAAAATTGTCAGCAATCAGTCGTAAATATTTTTTTATTCGCCAGATCTACACTTCGATCATTTTTTTGCAAACATTTCCGTCAATCTTCTAATATTCTTATATATAAAGCAGTGTGACCGTATGTTTGTGTGTACGTGTTGCAAAGAAATCTACAGATATGTCACAATCTTTTTCAAACTATGAGGACGGTCGCCGTAACTGTAAGAATCACGTACGATACATGGTCCACGAGATATGACGTCATAAACAATGAGATGCGCGGAAAACTGCTGCATTTTGCGACAATGCTGCTCATTTTCTCCTAAACCATTGGACCGATTTCAACCAAATTTGGTACACACATTCCTTACCGTGAGGTAACAGTTGCTGCATGGTTAAGAATCACATACGGCACATGGTTCAAAAGATATTACGTCATAGCCAATAGAAATCGCAAAAGTGCCATATAATGCGGCGAGACTTTCGAAATACACTGTATGAGAATGACAGTACTTAGCGACTTGCAACAAACTTTAAACATAATTTCGAACCTTTATTAAACTTTTTTCTAGGTGACAGCCATAGCAAAACGATAAAAGGAAAAAAGTTTCTCGCTTACTACTTTTCCGCTGTTCATGGAGTAAAACTACGACTCTCGGTATAACATTACAATGTTTAATTTCTATACTACAAATTGTAGCCGATGGAAATTTTACAGACAGTATACACGCATATAGTTGAGTGTACCTTCTAAATTGTATCACAGTACGACAAGTAGTTCATGAGATATAAGGACAAAATAGTAACGTTCATGGGAAACCGCCCCATCACGCACCAAGTTTTAATCTATTACTCCTTTACTATTAATTGTATTACCAAGAAATTGTACAGAGATACAGCCCCTATACAAATGAATATATACCTGAAAAATGGCAGGAAAAATATTTATATAAGAAGGAAAAAATGATAATAAATCACGTCACAATAATATTGAAATGTACAGCATAACAGAATGTGGCGTAACACCTGAAGATGACTTTTAAGTCGAAATAAGCTTATAGTGTAACTAATACGAATTAAGAATATACAGTGTTGAAATTATATAATTACTATTTTACTTCCTTAACTCTTTCAGGGGCAGTGGTTATCGTAGTTTCAAACGTAGTTCTTCTGAAACACACAGTTAGTTGAGGGAGATCTCTCGATTTCCCTCAAGAACAAACAATGTCACTCAAAATGAGAAGTGCTGCCACATTTCGTAGCCAGGCATTGTGAAACAAGCGGTTCGCATCGACAACCAACGCCCCTGAAAAACTATTATTTTAATAAAACTTCCAGGTAGATTAAAATTAAAAATAAATTTTCTTCTCCCGTGGCGGGATTTGAACTTTTTATTTATTTTTGGTGGGGGTTGGAGGAACGTAAAAAAAAAAAAAAAAAAAAAAAAAAAAAAAAAAAGGAATTACTAGCGACCGCCACTTATACCCTACCTTATCCTAGGCCCAGTGCAACTAACCTAATTCTAATAGGCGGCAAAAAAGTGTTAAAAAGGAAGATATTCAGTGTAGCTACAAGAATGAAGTTCATTAATGTATTTTAATTTCTTTTTATTTTCTCCTTTTTTTTACGTTCAAAAGAAAATGCAAGGACCAACTACTTCATGGCAGGAACACGCCAACTTCGGGGTGGATTACGAAAAACACTATAAAGAAAATTTTAGAAATATTGCCCGTATTTTCGATTGCGCACAACTGTGCAACGTCTTTCGTTCAGAATGTTCCAAGAGTCAAGTTCGTTTTCCTCTCCATTTACAAACGATTAGTGACCCGCATGTCCACAAATGCCTCTCACAGCGTTTTTCTTCGTTTGTGGGTGATGTCTGAATGCTCGTCCGTGTCCATCACATCACGACAAGACAATGATATTATTTTAGCAGAATAAAGATGGTGAAAATACGGAAGAGATACTAAAATAATAGAATGAAACACACAACTTCACTTCTGCCAGTGCCTCGCCTTCCACTCCGCTGCAGAGTAAAAGTTTCATTCTATTATTTTAGTATCTCTTCCGTATTTTCACCATCTTTATTCTGCTAAAATAATATCATTGTCTTGTCGTGCTAGTTTCTCGTCCTTTTCAATGTTTATTTCCTTTGCCAGCACTGTTTTAGTTAAAATAAAGTGGCATTGTCGTTATTTTTGCGCATATCTCGGAAATAGTGCGAGTTACGGAAATAACATAAGAGAGCAAAGTAGATTACAATTTTTCTCCTCTACAATTACATCATGGTTGCAAAATTTTAACACGAATTATATACAGGAGAATGGGAAAGCTGGTAGAAGCTGACCTCGGGGAAGATCAGTTTGGATTCAGGAGGAACGTAGGAAGCCGGGAGGCAATACTCACATTACGTCTTATCTTAGAAGATAGATTATGGAAAGGCAAACCTACATTTTTAGCTTTTGTAGATTCGGAGAAAGCTTTTGACAATGTTCATTGGAATACACTCTTTCAAATTATGAAGCCAGCAGGGATAAAATACAGGGAAAGGAGAGTTATTTACAACTTGTACAAGAGCCAGACCGCAGTTATTAGACTCGAAGAGCATGAAAGGGAAGCATCAGTTGGGAAGGGAGTAAGACAGGGTTGTAGCCTTTCTCCGATGTTATTCAATTTGTACATCGAGCAGGCGGTGAAGGAAACCAAGGAAAAGTTTGCTTTAGGGATTAAAGTTTAGGGGAAAGAAATAAAAACATTGCGTTTTGCTGATGACATTGTAATTCTGTCAGAGACAGCAAAGGACCTGGAAGAGCAGTTGAATGGAATGGACAGTGTGTTGAAGAGGGCGTATAAAATGAACATTAACAAGAGCAAAACAAAGATAATGGAATTCAGTCTTAGAAAATCGGGTGATGCTGAAGGAATTAAACTGGGTAACGAAACAATGAAGGTGGTAGATGAGTTTTGTTACTTGGGTAGTAAAATAACAAATGATGGTCACAGTACAGAGGATATAAAATGCAGAATGGCAATGGTAGGAAAAGCATTTATGAAAAAGACAAATTTGTTAACGTCGAATATTAATTTAAATGTAAAGAAGTCTTTCCTGAAGGCATTTGTGTGGAGTGTTGCCTTTTACGGGAGTGAAACATGGACGATAAGCGGTGCGGACAGGAAGAGAATAGAGGCTTTTGAGAATAGAGGCTTTTGAAATGTGGTGCTACAGAAAAACGCTGAAGATTAGGAGGGTAGATCGCGTAACTAATGAAGAGAAGAGGTACTGAACAGAATTGGAGAGAAAAGGAATTTTTGGCATATCTTGACTAAAAGAAGGGATCGATTGGTAGGACACATTCTTGGACATCAAGAAATTGTGAATTTAGCGTTGGAGGGAAGTGTGTGGGGTAAAAATCGCAGAGGAAGACCAAGAGATGGATACAGTAAGCAGATTCAGATGGATGTGGGTTGTCGTTCTTATGTGGAGTTGAAGAGGCTTGCTCAGGATAGAGTAGGGTGGAGAGCTGCATCAAACCAGTCTCCGGATTGAAGACCACAACAACAACAACAAATACGTTTACTATATTTCCGTCTCAGATGAACGATTAAGACGTTATTTGCTATTAAATTTCGTGCTGTCAAAAGGCCTTCACAAACAGCTTATTTTTAGTATTACTAACGTATTTTTTGTCTGTAACATTTGAAAATGCGAGGTTCTGGTTTCTGGCAACTAACAACAACGTCTGTAAAATTTGGCTTAGATCGGTTGAACGGCGAGACCTGAAAAGTGGGAAAACGTTACGGACAGACAGACATTGCCAAATCGCCGTTATTTTTCTAAATATTTGTGAAACGATGCGAGATACACTGAAAACGTAACGGAGCAAAGTTGTAAATAGTATAATGGAGGTTCGATGTAGCAGCACTAATGCACAGAAAGTGTTATATAGTACATACAGCAAATTGGAAAAAATATATGTAATGTGAAATAAATCTAGCATCAACCAAACAACCTATCTAAGATAATGATAATAATGTTTTTGTGTCACAATGAACTGGCGGAAGAAAGAACACCTGAATCCCATGTAGATGTAGATGTGACAAGTCTCTATAAACGACACTTGCTAAGTATTCCACTTGAAACTGTACGTCCTCTTCCTAACTGGATAACTAGGGTACATTCGGGAAGTCAGGAAGAGGACGTACAGTTTAAAGTGGATTACTTAGCAAGAGTCGTTTATAGAGACTTGTCACATCTACATCTACATGGGATACACTGCAAATCAAATTTAAGTGCTTGGCAGACTGGAAGAAAAAACAACTGAATCTCTTCGTTCGAGCTCTGATTTCTCGTATTTTATTCTGATGATCATTTCTCCCACTTACATAGTTAGTAATGATTCACAGAATAAAATATATTTTCGCATTCGGAGGAGAATGTTGGCGACTGGATTTTCGTAAGTAGCCCACGCCGCAGCGATAAGCGCCGTTGTTGTAATGATTCCCATCCCAGATCCTGTACCATTTCCGTAACGCTGTCTCCCCTGTATCGTGACAATACGAAACGAGCTGCCCTTCTTTGGACTCTTTCGGTGTCCTCCGTCAAACCCACCTGATAAGGATCCCACACTGTGCAGCAATACTCCAAACTAGGACGGACAAGCGTAGTGTATGCAGTTTCTTTAGTAGTTCTGTTGCATGTTTTAAGGGTTAAACCACTAAAACACAGTCTCTGGTTCGCCTTTCCCACGACATTATCTACGTGTTCTTTCCAATTTAAGTCTGAAGTAATAGTAATTCCTAGGTATTTTGTGGAGTTTACGGCCTTCACGTTTGATTGATTTCTCTTGTAAACAAAGTTTAACGGATTTCTTTTCGTAGTCATGTGGACGACTTCACACTTCTCATTATTTAGAGTCAATTGCCAATTTTTACACCATACTGATATCTTATTCAGATCGTTCTGCACGTTGGTTTTGATCTTCAGATAATTTTACTAAACGCTAAATGACGGCGTCATCTGCAAACAACCTACGAGAGCTACTTAGATTTTCCCCTAAATCGTTTATGTAAATGAGGAACAGCAGAGGACCAATAACACTACCCTGTGGGACGCCCGATATCACCTCTGTTTTAGTCGATGCCTCACCATCGATTAGTATGAACTGTGTCCTCTCTCTCAGGAAATCTTGTATCCAGTCGCAAATTTGGGGCGATATACCATAACCACGCAATCTGATTAAAAGCCGTACCGTGAGGTACGATGTCAAAACCTTCTGGAAATCAAGAAATACGGAATCGATTTGCGAACCTTTGTCGATAGGAACCGAGGTTAACACAGCTTGAAGCTGGGAGCGAAGTGTCACCAGCTCAGACTGCATCCACACATAGCAGTCACTGTCACAGTGCCGACAAAAGAAAAACTACAGTCGCGATGCGCTCAAACGAAGACTACACTGTTTCTAAAAAGGCGCATTTGAACCTAATACGCACAAGAGCACTATAAATTTACAAATCAAATTTTCAAATGTGTGATAATGTATGGGATCAAACTGCGTGGTCATCAGTCCGTAGCTTACAAACTACTTAAACCCAGGTAAACTAACCTAAGGACAAACACACACACCCATGCCCCAGGGAGGACTCGAACCTCCACGGCGGGCAACCGCACGCTCCGCAGCGAGACGCTTTAGACCGCTCGGCTACTGCGTGGTCATCAGTCCGTAGCTTACAAACTACTTAAACCTAGGTGAACTAACCTAAGGACAAACACACACACAGCCATGCCCCTGGGAGGACTCGAACCTCCACGGCGAGCAACCGCGCGCTCCGCAGCGAGACGCTTTAGACCGCTCGGCTACTGCGTGGTCATCAGTCCTTAGCTTACAAAATACTTAAACCTAGGTAAACTAACCTAAGGACAACACACACACGCATGCCCCAGGGAGGACTCGAAGCTCCACGGCGAGCATCCGCGCGCTCCGCAGCGAGACGCTTTAGACCGCTCGGCTACTGCGTGGTCATCAGTCAGTAGCTTACAAACTACTTAAACCTAGGTAAACTAACCTAAGGACAACACACACACCCATGCCCCAGGGAGGACTCGAAGCTCCACGGCGAGCAACCGCGCGCTCCGCAGCGAGACGCTTTAGACCGCTCGGCTACTGCGTGGTCATCAGTCCGTAGCTTACAAACTACTTAAACCTAGGTAAACTAACCTAAGGACAACACACACACCCAAGCCCCAGGGAAGACTCGAACCTCCACGGCGAGCAACCGCGCGCTCCGCAGCGAGACGCTTTAGACCGCTCGGCTACTGCGTGGTCATCAGTCAGTAGCTTACAAACTACTTAAACCTAGGTAAACTAACCTAAGGACAACACACACACCCATGCCCCAGAGAGGACTCGAACCTCCACGGCGAGCAACCGCGCGCTCCGCAGCGAGACGCTTTAGACCGCTCGGCTACTGCGTGGTCATCAGTCCGTATCTTACAAACTACTTAAACCTAGGTAAACTAACCTAAGGACAACACACACACCCATGCCCCAGGGAGGACTCGAACCTCCACGGCGAGCAACTGCGCGCTCTGCAGCGAGACGCTTTAGACCGCTCGGCTACTGCGTGGTCATCAGTCCGTATCTTACAAACTACTTAAACCCAGGTAAACTAACCTAAGGACAACACACACACCCATGCCCCAGGGAGGACTCGAACCTCCACGGCGAGCAACCGCGCGCTCTGCAGCGAGACGCTTTAGACCGCTCGGCTACTGCGTGGTCATCAGTCCGTATCTTACAAACTACTTAAACCTAGGTAAACTAACCTAAGGACAACACACACACCCAAGCCCCAGGGAAGACTCGAACCTCCACGGCGAGCAACCGCGCGCTCCGCAGCGAGACGCTTTAGACCGCTCGGCTACTGCGTGGTCATCAGTCAGTAGCTTACAAACTACTTAAACCTAGGTAAACTAACCTAAGGACAACACACACACCCATGCCCCAGAGAGGACTCGAACCTCCACGGCGAGCAACCGCGCGCTCCGCAGCGAGACGCTTTAGACCGCTCGGCTACTGCGTGGTCATCAGTCCGTAGCTTACAAACTACTTAAACCTAGGTAAACTAACCTAAGGACAACACACACGCCCAAGCTTCAGGGAGGACTCGAACCTACACGGCGAGCATCCGCGCGCTCCGCAGCGAGACGCTTTAGACCGCTCGGCTACTGCGTGGTCATCAGTCCGTAGCTTACAAACTACTTAAACCTAGGTAAACTAACCTAAGGACAACACACACAGCCATGCCCCAGGGAGGACTCGAACCTCCACGGCGAGCAACCGCGCGCTCCGCAGCGAGACGCTTTTAGACCGCTCGGCTACTCCACCGCGGCTATAAATTTACAAACTGAAACGGAAACGCGCTGACAAAATCGTAATACTACGTGTCGCTTATAATCAGAAGCCGGTTTCACTTACCGAAGACTGCGTCAGCTTCTAATCGGCCGGCGTCTAAACAGACACCGACTGAGCTCTACCAACAGCGGGCGCAACCCTTAACACTTTGACTGCCGGCCACGTAGACCATTACGTGCCTTAGAACGCCATCATTCTGCATGCAGGAGTAAACCGAGCTGCACTTGGTTTTCTTATATTGTGTCTGGAATCAATAATTCTCTGCTCTTTGAAATCTACATCTACATCGATTCTCTACAAATCACATTCAAGTGCCTGGCAGAGGGTTCATTAACCACTTTCATAACTTTACTCTACCGTTCCATTCTCTAATAGCGCGCGGGAAGAAAGAACACCTAAATCGTTCCGTTTTCCATCTGATTTCTCTTATTTTATTGGGATAGTCATGTCTCCCTAAGTAGGTTGATGCTAGCAAAATATTTTCACATTCAGAAGTAAAAGTCGGTAATTTAAACTTTACAAACAGATCACGCCGCAATGAATAACGTCTTTCTTTTAATGATTTCCACCCCAATTCGTGCAACATTTCCGTGACGCTTTCCCCCCCCCCCGTAACGTGATAGAACAAAACGAGCTGCCCTTCTCTGAACCTTCTCAATACCTTCCGTCAGTCCCACCTGGTGAGGGTCCCTCAAGGGGCAACAGTACTCCAGGAGAGGACGCACAAGTGTGATGTAGGCAGTCTCTTTGGTGGAGCTGGTGCATCGTCTAAGCGTTCTGCCAATGAAACGTAACCTTTGGTTCGCCTTCCCCACAATATTTTCTGTGTGTTCTCTCCAGTCAAAGTTGTTCGTAATTGTTAACTCCTAGGTATTTGGTAGAATCCACGACCTTAAGGTTTGACTGATTTATCGTGTAATTGAAGTTCAGCGGATTTCTTTTAGTGGTCATGTGTATTACTTGACAGTTTTCTTTATTTAGTGTCAACTGCCAATTTTCGCACCATGCAGAAATTTTGCCTAAATCGCTTTGCAGTTGCTTTTGATCCTTTGTTGACTTCACTAACCGATAAACGACAGCATCATCCGCGAACAGTCTAAGGGAGCTATTCAGATTGTCTCCTAAATCGTTTATAAACACGAGGAAGAGTAGAGGACCTATAACGCTTCCCTGTGGAACGCCAGTAAACTTCTGTTTTACTCGATGACTTACCGTCAATTACAACGAACTGTGTCCTTTCTGATAGGAAACCGTGAATCCAATCGCACAATTGGGGAGATATTCCATAAGCATGCAATTTCATTAGAAGCCGCTTGTGGGGTACAGTATCAAAAGCCTTCCGGAAATCCAGAAATATGGAATCGATTTGAGATCCCTTGTCGATGGCACTTAACACTTCATGTGAATAAAGTACAAGCTGTGTTTCGCAAGATCGATACTTTCTGAATCCGTGTTGACTATTGGTTAATAGGTCGTTCTCTTCGAGGTAGTTTACAATATTCGAACAAAGTATATGTTCCAAAATCCTACTGCAAATCGACGTCAATGAGATAGGCCTGTAATTTTGGGGATCACTCCTATTGCCTTTCTTGAATATTAGACTAACTTTGGCAACTTTCCAGTCTGGGTACGGATCTTTCGCTGATCAAGAAGGTCAAGAAGGTCTCTGTCCACGAAACATGAAGAGGAATCCAGAACTGAACACACATCATCTACACTTGGCAAACAGCCTGTATTATTCCACCATTCTGTGCTGCCTCTCTGTGTTGACCACTTCTCAGTACTATTAAGGAGAATATTTGTAGATATTTTGCCGTTCTACACTCATCCTGCAATCACTAAATTCATTTTATGAATCTAAAAACAAAGAAAAAATCATTGTACGGAAATTCGAGAAAACAATATATAAAACAATCGGTTCAAGAATCATCAAACTCGAAATAATCACTAGAAATTGGACGCAATTCTTCTTGCACAAAAACTGGATCATCATCTGAATTGTCGATTTCGTCGTCCTCACGGCCATTATCAATAAAATGTTACTCAAATTCATGCAAAATACACACGGCGTAAGAGGGCGTGAAGCCACGTCCGTTCATTTACCTGCCCGTTTCATACAATGAATGCGACCATTCGGACGATTTAGAAACTAAATTCACAAGATCAATTAGCCGTTTTAGACACCATATTGACCAAGTAAGGCATTTACGATAGATATAGCCCGTCGATAAATTTGATTTTGTCTTTAAAAGCAGCGAAAGGAAGATCTCGTCATGAAGATCGGCATTCTACAGAAATTTCCGTATCCCGTCAATTGACGCGATTGTCACTCGAAGTGTTAGGAGGTGGAGGCAACGTTGAAACTCGAAGAGCAAAAGTCCGTGGTGCCAGTCTGTTTCGAACCTGTGAGCGTGTGCAGTTCATTCCAACAATTTGCTGCGACTTCAAGTCGAGTAACGTCGCCAATTATTCGATACTTACCTAGCCCACATAAGAACATAAAAATGTAAACATAAAGATATATTAATGAAGTTATTAATCGATATAAAAGACACCCTATCACACAGACTGTGGAAAAATTAAGGTCAGCTTGTGTTGTTTCGGAGTTCAAAGTGGCCAAACGTCGGGATCTGTCTACAGGTGAGGGGGGGGGGAGTCCCTAACTATTATGGTTGGTTTTCTCCTTGCTAGATAAGATCGCTTCAGAGATACGAAGGGTTTTTTTGGAGGGTGTGGGTTCATTATCACACGGCTTAGAACAGGCACATGGCTGAGATTGGGATGGAACGAAACCTGTTTAAGAGCCTTTCCCATGCAATTTTGTGTACGTGTATCAAATTTCACGTTATTTGGTTGTCTGAATCTTGAGGTATTAAGGGAACAGACAGATAACAAATGCCTCTTATTGTATAGAGACTGCAATCGAAGCCTGTAAGTAAAGTACACTCCCCCATGCAGCGAACGAAATTTTATGTAGACAGTAGCCTTCATCTTATGTTCAAGGTCAAGTGTACAAAATTCCATCGAGATCGGAGCAAAACTGTGGATTTTGGCGAAATCCGTAAGTAACCTCCACCATGCACTGAACGAAATATTATGTAGACAGTGCCCTTCCTCTTATTTTGAAGGTCAATTGTGCAAAATTTCATCAAGACCAGTGCGAAGATATAGATTTACACAGGCACACTGAAGACGCACTTTGGCTTTTTCTCAAATTTTTCGGTTGGTTTTCCAAAAAAAAAAAAAAAAAAAAAAAAAAAAAAGTAGAACGAAACCTGTTTAAGAACCTTCCGCATGTAATTTTGTGTACGTGTACCAAATTTCACGTTATTTGGTTGTGTGGATCTTGAGTTATAAGAGAACAGACAGACAGACAACAAATGCGTCTTATAAGTATAGAGATTTAGGAGACAATCTGAGTACCTCTATTAGACTATTCGCGAGTGATTCTGTTGTTTGTCGGTTAGTTAAGTCACCCGCAGATCGAAACCAGCTGCAAAATGTTTCAGATAAGATATGTGGGTCGTGCAAAAATTTGCAATTGACTCTGAACAATGAAAAGTGTAAGTCATCCATATGTCCACTGAAAGTTACTGGAGTGACGCTAGTGGAGAGTGATGTGTTTAAACGTGAGGAAAAATACAACTTATTTAGGTTGTTAGACCAAGATATCTGATAAAATATGTTTATTACTCCATACCGGTTTCGATGATATAAAGCTTCATCATCTTCATAAGAGTTTACAAACTTTTCACTTAAGAGAACGTGTCAAATAAAAAGTTTCTCGTCTAAATGTGAAACGAATAAAAAATGCGTGGTCAACATGTTATACGTCACCGAAATGGATCGTCATCTATCTCTATCTATAAATGTGAATGTCTGTTCGGTGTACGTGTATCACGTCTGAACCACAAGACATAAAGAGCTAAAAATTTGTACAGTTACTAATGTCTACCCGGGGAAGGCTTTAGGCATGGTTTTATGGCGATCGGATAGCTATTTATCTATATATATTAATGTGAATGTCTGTTCGGTGTACTATTATCACGTCCGTACGACAAGACGCAGAGACTTAAATATTTGTACAGTTACTAATTTATACCTGAGGGAGGTTTTAGGCACGGTTTTATAGCGACCTGATAGATATTCAGTAATTTGAAGAATACAACGCGATATGCGGAACAATAATTACTCTTAGAAAATTATATTTACTCTTTGAAAATTGTTTTATTGGTTGCATTGTTGTTTGAGTGTTGATAATGATAAGAGGGTGGAGTATATTGGGATGGAAAGTTATCGGTGTATATAAAATTCTACGTGTGTGTGTGTGTTAATATTTCGCTCTGCAGCGAAAACTACAGAACGCAAACGAATGGTCTGTGTGTAATTGTTGTCCGAAGTCTCCCGTTGTACACCATAGCAGTTCCATGCCGATAGCTATAAGGGAGTGGAAGATATGGTGGTTGCAAGTCGTCAAATTATACAAAAAAAATTCGGACTGAAGGCCAGCGATGACGTTTGCGACTCTATAGTAAGGAGGTAACATACAGCGAAACGTGATGCCACAGACCATATCTTTGGTCTATGCGTGCTACAATGTATTCAGCTCTTTCTCAGTAAGGATAAGCATACGAATAAGGAAATATAAGAATAAATAAATAAAGCAGTAAAAAAGAAATTTCTTTTAATACATCTCTTTAAAACAATCGATTTGACGTTTCGCACATTACATCAAGTGATCCATCTGTGACATTATTACAATTATTATTGTTGAATTTCGTGATTGGATTCTTCGAAACGAGTGCATTTTTATATGTGATTTCTTATATATTGTCTGATAAATGAAACATGTTTTTAGAAAAAAGGCGATGGACACAGAGAGAGAGAGAGAGTGTGGATAGGAAAAGTACTAACTCAAGGCTCGAATACATAAATAAATAAATAAATAACTATCCGGGCAACGCCGGGTTTTCAGCTACTATTAGATTAAAAAACAAAATATGACTGCTTCTCACATCAGTATAAGAAAGACATTTTAGGATGTTGACTATGCATTTTTGTTCATTTTACATTTCGAAGAGAAACTCTTTATTTCACATGTTGTCCTAAGTGAAGATCTTGTAAACGCTTCTGAAGATGATGATTTAAATCATAGAAACCGGTAATGATTAATAAATATTTTTTATGAGCGATCTTGGCTTAACGACCTGAAGAAGGCGTATTTTTATCATAATCCACTAAACTTCGTTTACACGACAAATAATTCAAATTTACAGGCCGTAAATTCGGCTAAATACCTAGGAATAACAATAACGAACAACTTAAATTGTAAAGAACACAAAGAAAAAATTATAGGGAACGCGCAGCAAAGACTACGTTTCATTGGCAGAACACTCAGAAGATGAAACAGTTGTACTAAAGAAACTGCCTACACCACACTTGTGCGATCTATTTTAGAGTATTGCGAGCATTGTGGGATCCACACCAGGTGGGACTGACGGACGATTTAGGGAAAGAAACTTCCTGGCAGATTAAAATTGTGTGCCGGAACCGGGACTCGAACCTGGGACCTTTGCCTTTCGCGGGCAAGCGCACTACCGACTGTGCTATCCCGACACGACTCACGATGCCGCTTCACAACTTCACTTCTGCCAGTACCTCGCCTCCTACTTTCCAAACTCCACAGAAGCTCTCCTGCGAACCGTGCAAGACTAGCACTCCCGGAAGAACGGATATGGTGGAGACATGGCTTAGCCACAGCCTAAGGGATGTTTCCAGAATGAGTTGTGAGGCGGCATCGTGAGTCGTGTCGGGATAGCACAGTCGGTAGTGCGCTTGCCCGCGAATGGTAAAGGTCCCAGGTTCGAGTCCCGGTTCCGGCACACAATTTTAATCTGCCAGGAAGTTTCATATCAGCGCACACTCCGCTGCAGAGTGAAAGTTTCATTCTGGAAACATCCCTTAGGCTGTGGCTAAGCCATGTCTCCACCATATCCTTTCTTCCAGGAGTGCTAGTCTTGCATGGTTCGCAGGAGAGCTTCTGTGAAGTTTGGAAAGTAGGAGGCGAGGTACTGGCGGAAGTAAAGTTGTGAGGCGGCATCGTGAGTCGTGTCGGGATAGCACAGTCGGTAGTGCGCTTGCAGGCAAAGGTCCCAGGTTCGAGTCCCGGTTCCGGCACACAATTTTAATCTGCCAGGAAGTTTCATATCAGCGCACACTCCGCTGCAGAGTGAAAGTTTCATTCTGGATTTAGAGAAAGTTCAGAGAAGGGCAGCTCGTTTTGTATTGTCGCGATATAGGGGAGAGAGTGTCACGGAAATGATGCACCAGTTGGGGTGAAGATCATTGAAAGAAGTGCGCTATTCGTAGCGGTGACATTTATTTGAGAAATATCTTTGACGAACTTTCTCTTCCCAATGCGAACTTATTTTGCTATCAGCCACATACATGGGGAGACATCGCAATGAAATCAGATCGAAATCGCAGAGATTCAAGTGTTACTTTTTTCCGCGCACTATTACAGCATGGGAAAGTAGAGAGAAAAATCTTAAAAGCGGTTCGATGAACCCTCTGCCATGCACTTCAGTGTGAGTTGCGGAGTATTTATGAAGATGTAGATGTTGTTGACGACGTATTTGGAATTTTGAAGGACAAATGTGAGGGGTTGGGGATTTCTGTGGAAAAGAGTAGAACAAGGAAAACCAGAAAACTGAAAAGTTTTACTCTCCGTTTGCAATGGGATTTTTCTGATGGGAACTTTCTTGCAGAACTTCCGTGCTTAATACCATTTCTGCAAAATGCAAAAGTTCCAACCCAGAAAGTCTTGGCTGGACGTCGTAAAGTTTGTGGCTGCATATGAGTTTTTAGAATCCGTTCAAGACCTCTTTTTGCCGTACAGGTTTTTTTTTTTTTTTTTTTTTTTTTTTTTTTTTTTTTTTTTTTTTTTTTTTTTTTTGTCGCTTTCGATAACGTTAGGTCAAAGGAGGTTTTCAAAGAGTAAAGTTATTAAGAATTATCTTTAATCAACTATCAACCAAGGATGAGTGTAACAGATTTGTCAACCATAAGCCCTGCAATTTACGGTAACGAGTTTGATAACGCATTTCTAAAAAATTATTTCAGAAAACGTTAGAAGGAAGCGATTCTAAGGTACATATTAAAGTCACTTATCAATAAGAACTTATTTAATTATTCGTACATCTCCATTAACACCCACTTCACTCACTCATAAAAGCTGTTTAAAAATATGTAAGCCCCAATCATTTATTGTGTTTTGCGCTACGGAGCGCAAATCACACACATTATGCTTATTCTGTGTTTGATAAAGATACCCACTTAGCAACTTGCAACTAAACAAACTTAATTTGTCAACCTTCTAATCTTTTTCCCCACTTTTATGCTTAACTTGCAGCATTTAACGCATCGACTCACCTGTATAGCAATTAGATGTTTGAAGCCGTTTCGTGTATGGCCGTTCGATATTTCAAAGGAACCAAAGTGGGATGTTCACTGAACAGAAAATTGTCTGTGAATCTATGTAGACTAAGACAGGTCTCTATTTTATTTTACACTAACTCCCTGAACGTAGGCCTATGTTTCAGTCGAAAGTCGAAACTCACAGAAGTTACCTGTTTAGCAGTTTACTGAAGCGATACATGAAAGTAACTACCAGAACAACGTTTTCACATTTTTAGATACGTTCGTCAGCGCCGTCTACTGGCGATTTCTGAAATGCAGATGGGAATCACTGGTTTTAGATTTTTCTTAAATGAGCTCTAAGGAACTTCACGAATGAATCAGTTTTTGCTTAACATGTACAGAGGGAAAGTTGATGTTCCGTTCATATTTTTATAAATCGATCCTTCCGTCGCTTCTTGGTGTATCACTTCCATATTTAACGTTGAAAACAAACAAACTGTTTCTGTTCTACTAATTTTTTGTTTATTTACTGACTAGTTTTCGGCTTATTAGGCCATCATCAGTTTACAAAAAATTATACAAAATGATTTAGTGATATTTGCGTCGTTGAAAGATAACATTAATTATACACGAAAAGACACATTTTGACCTTAAGAGTTTCACAAAGTTTAGTCAATTTTAGACAATCAACGTTTCGAGCGCTAAGAACCCATATTCCAGTTTACGAAAACGAAATCCAGGTCATGTGTAATGCAATGAGGTTTTGTTTTATTTCCTTTACCTAAGCTTCTGAGTTGTTTAAAGTTGTGTAAGCACATGTGGCACACAATAGGTATACTTTGTAAATAACAATTATATACTAATCTCGCTCACGCACCTGCAATGAGAAAGCCCTTTAAGTAGCCACCCGGATCATAAACCAAAAAACAATCTTATATATATATCATGCTTACATACAAGGATGAGAAAACAAGACATAAAGAATAGAACAGATACACTTCAGCAAGGTTATTCAATCTATTGGTCGCAATCCACAATAAAAGAAATTTATGGAGACAGGCGAAGTTCAGACGCTACGAAACGGTTGTAACAATAAAAGCACTGTAAGTAGCAACATAGTCAGAGTATTACATAGCCCGAATAATGGCACGCAAAATCCTAGGGAAATAATTTCGAGACAATTAACAGCGATGGTATATCGATGACCCAACCGAACATTTACATGATCACACAAAGTAACACAGAAGATCAGAAACCACCTAATAATATTCTCTGGAGAGATACACCAAATGATAAACAACAAAGTAACAAAGAGGTGTTTTTCACGCAATAAAGAGCTCGGTTAGAAGAAAAAGAAAACACGCACTGGGCACCAAGAGCAATAAATTTGAAGTAAAGTACAGAAATAAATCATCGAAACTCTGGGAGAAACAATGTACATAGGATTTTAAAAAAAGTGAAAAGAAAAAGAAGAAGAAATAAGAGTAATTGCGTAACATTTAAAGTGAAAATCTTTGTTTTCAAAAACATCTCTCAGATTATCTACACTTCTAAAAAAAAATAAAATAGGACGTTACTTACAGTATATGCTTCCAATCATGGTCATTTCTATGTAGATGAAGATTAATTAGTATAAATCAGTGCATCAAAAGTATAGAATTTCGTCAAAAACGCAGTTGCTACGTAACTATAATTTTGATGCAGTTAGTGTCGATTTGGGTGTAAATGATCATGATGGGAAACAAGTAGTTTAATTAACTTCCGTTTGTAGGGTAATTTATATAAAATCATAGTTAAGTTTACTAAGATCACTGTACACAATCTATAAGCATAAAGTGTGTTGCTAATATAAGGTTTTGCTTGTGAATATGTGAAAATGTTCCCAAGGTATTTAAATTGTAATGTAATGCAGTTTTCGCTTTGCTTCCACTTTCCATCTTGACAAAATGTACTTCTGTTTTGTCTGTTCATTTAAATACATGTACATTTCCACTGTGTGTTGTAGATGGCCATATTGAGTTAACACTCAGAAGGCCAAAAAAAATTGTTAGTTTAGACCAAGAACTGACCGTTCAGTCAGCTAAATTCAGAAAAGAAAGAAGAAAAAAGTATAGATTTGCATACTCACAAGATATCCCGCGAAGATATTTTGTAAGAATCGGCGAGCAAACTTTCAGCGTTTCGGTTCTTCTCGCTGCAGTCGTCTTCAGCAACGGAAAACAACTCGCCTACAACAGTCTTGTCACAGCGTCCTCCTCTTCTCTACAAGTTTAGGCTTTGTCCGTGCAAAAAATATTTTCACAAATCTTCGCTACAGGAAAAAAAAAAAGTGTATCGACATTTACAGTGAAGGTAATTGCACACGGGTATCACTATTTTAGTCTCGACTTTGCGTGGAAATATTGGCACGTCGAGCCATCCACCAGAATATATCAAGATTTTTTTTTAATTCGCGAAAATGTCCGATTATTGAGCTGTAAGTGGCTTGCACAATTCAGTCGCAAACACACAGAGACACTCTCTCACACACATATACACACGTAGAAAATGTCCGTATTTACTCGTCGATCTAGGAGAATCGCTTCTGTATGAAATGTTTTGTGGCTAGACTGTTTTTTTTTTTCCGCGATAGTTCTATTTCTCGCTTAGACCGCGGGAAATGCCCCGGAGATTTGGACGTTGTCCAGGGGCGCTATTTGTAGTTAAAACAGATACTCTTACTGCCGAGTGCGAAAGGGATATTATTCGACAAAATGTCTGCTTCCGTCACGCGAGCCGCGATCTTCTTTGCGGAAATGAAAGCAAAAAAAAAAAAAAAAAAACAGCAGCAGGAGTAGGGCGTGTATCGAGATTCGCCGCGCGGTCGATATACACCTCTCTCTGGTCGGTCGACGCGCGGATGAGCTAGCGGCGAGATCGTAACCGGCGAAATGTTGTGACGGTATTTTGACTCGGCGAACAGTAAATACGTGGAGAGGAGGAGAAGCTTTCGCGTGGCGCCGCAAGAAACCTCAGCAGTAGCGGCGGTGGGGAGGAGACAAATGAACGCCGAGATTTGTGTCTGTTGTCGGGGGCGAAGCAAAACACGCGACTCGGAAAACCGCCGCGGCGTTTGACGGGCCGAGCACGTGTTGTCAAAACAGGCGGGCGTAAGCAAACACACACACTGGCGCGCCGTCGAGGTGTTTGTCGTCGATGCCGGTGCCGGTCCGCGCTGTCCGCACGCCGCTCCGCGACTGGATCGATCGCCGGGCCTGCCGCGCCGTCGACGACTGCGTTTCCTACGCCAGAGGGGGGGGGGGGGAGAGCAGCAGCAGAGGCGCGGAAAATGCAGACGCGACACTCTTTTGTTAGCCGCGCCGCTCGTCTGTTTCTTTTTTTCCGCTGGCGCCGCGAGTGTCAGCTGTCTGCTGGCGCGGGAGCGCGGGAGGGGGCAGCGGCGGCGCTGCGCATGCGCAGACGGCCGCGCGCGCGGCACTTGTTTCCCGGTCCGCCCAGCGCTCGCCTATTTTCCCCGCCCCCGCGGCGCGGCGGCGCGCGATTGGCCGGCGCGGCGCCCGCTAGCCACGCCCCCTCGCGTCGCCGGCACGCGCGCGGCGCCCCGTTGCCGTGGCAACGACGCGCCGGTCACCGCCCCCTCCGCCGTCGCACCTGCGCGCTGTGGCTGGCTGGACCACACACGTAGCGCGAGTCGCAACAGAAGCGCGCATCGGCGAGTGGCTTTCGCTCAGCGCGCAAAGGCAGACGTACGACGTACACCGAACAGCCAGATAAAGCAGTGTTGCTGTTGTGGTCTTCTGTCCGGAGACTGGTTTGATGCAGCTCTCCACAATACCCTATCCTGAGCAAGCCTCTTCATCTCCACATAAGAACGGCAACCTACAACTGTCTGAATCCGCTTACTGTATCCATCTCTTGGTCTTCCTCTGCGATTTTTACCCCACACACTTCCCTCCAACGCTAAATTCACAATTCCTTGATGTCTAAGAATGTTTCCTACCAATCTATCCCTTCTTTTAGTCAAGGTATGCAAGAAATTCCTTTTCGCCCCAATTCTGTTCAGTACCTCCTCATTAGTTACGCGATCCACCCACCTAATCTTCAGCATTCTTCTGTAGCACCATATTTCAAAAGCCTCAATCCTCTTCCTTTCCGCACTGTTTATCGTCCATGTCTCACTCCCGTACAAGGCAACACTCCATACAAATGTCTTCAGAAAGGACTTCCTTAGGCTTAAATCAATATTCGATGTTAACAAATTTCTCTTTTTCAAAAACGCCTTTCTACCCATTGCCATTCTGCATTTTATGTCCTCTGTACCGCGACCATCATTTGTTATTTTACTGCCCAAGTAACAAAACTCATCTACCTCCTTTATTGCTTCGTTACCTAATCTAATTCCTTCAGCATCACCTGATTTTCTTACACTGCACTCCATTACCCTAGTTTTGCTCTTGTTAATGTTCATCTTATATGCTCCTTTCAGCACACTGTCCATTCCATTCAATTGCTCTTCCAGGCCCTTTGCTGTCTCTGACAGAATTACTATGTCATTGACAAAACGCAATGTTTTTAATTCTTCACCTTGAACTTCAATTTCTTCTCCAAATTTCTCCTTGCTTCCCTTTATAGCTTGCTCAATGTACAAATTGAATAACAATGGAGAAAGGCTACAACCCTGTCTTACTCCCTTTCCAACCACTGCATTCCTTTCATGCGCTTCAACTCTGACAACCGCTGTCTGGTTTTTGTACAAGTTGTAAATAACCTTACGCTCCTTATATTTTACTCCTGCTTGTTTCAGAACTTGAAAGAGTTTATTCCAGTCAATATTGTCAAAAGCCTTCTCCAAATCTACAAAAGCTAGAAATGTAGGTTTGCCTTTTCTTAATCTATCTTCTAGGATAAGCCGTAAAGTGAGTATTGCCTCCCGTGTTCCTACATTTCTCCTGAACCCAAACTGATCTTCCCCGAGTTCGGCTTCTACCAGCTTTTCCATCCTTCTGTATATAATTCGTGTTAATATTTTGCAACCATGACTTATTAAACTGATGGTTCTACACCTGTCTGCACCTGATTTCTTTGGGATGGGAAATATAACATTTTCCTTATAGTCTGAGGGTACTTCACCTGTCTCATACATCTTACACACCAGGTGAAACAATTTTATGGATGGTTCTCCCAGAGATTTCAGTAGCTCTGAGGGAATGTCATCTACTCTAAGGGCCTTGTATCGACTTAAGTCTTTCAATGCTCAGTGAAATTCATCTCTCAGTATGGTATCTCCGATAAAACGATACATCTGCTCAATGTAGTGTAGGCACACGCAAAGGCGCAGAAGTGCCGCAACACTACTAATATCTGATTTGATTTTTGATTTGATTTTTACAGAGAAGCCGGAATAGTTTTTATCTAACCCGCCACCACCCGCACCGAAACAGAGTTTATTATACGTAATGGCTTCCTGTTTATCTACTAGAGCCAACCAATGCCCATCTACATCTACATATACACTATGTTTACATGCAACCGTTTTTCGCTGTCGTGTTTGCATATCACAGCCTGAATCGGATTTCCTAGCCCACTGAATATGGCGGCTGAAAGGCAGCTGATTCAGTTCCTGATTTTGTCCGCACAATCCCTACTTTTCTTTACTTAAATACACAGATTCATTCTCACTCTATGGATTTCCAGAATCGATTTTGGAGTGTTTACATGACCAACCAGAAGCGGAATTGGGAAATCGGTTTACTAAATCCGGTTGTGGGTACCTATCTAAACGTGGTGATTTACTCCGTAATCCACCATAAGGTGCGTGGCGGAGGGTACACTGTACCACTACTAGGTATTTTCTTTGCTATTCCACTCCCAAAAAGAATGCCTATATGCCTCCGTATGAGCCCTAATTTCTCTTATCTCGTCTTTGTGGTTACCACGCGAAATGTAAGTAGCCGGCAGCAAGATAGTACTACACTCAGCTTCAAACTCCGGCCCTCTAAATTTACTTAACAGAAATTTACGAAAAGAACGTCGTCTTTCCTCCAGCGATCCCCAATTGAGTTGCCGGAGCATTTCCGTGACACTCGCGCATTGGTCGAACCTACCAGTAACAAATCTAGCTGCTCGCCTCTGAACTGCCTCTATGTCTTCCTTCAAACCGATCTGCTGCTGGTCCCAAACACTTGAGCAATACTCAAGACGTGGTCGTACAAGCGTTTTATACGCGGTCTCCTTTACAGATGAAGCACATCTTCCCAAAATTCTCCCAATAAACCGAAGTCGGCTGTCTGCCTTACTCACAACTGTCCTTACATGCTCGTTCCATTTCATATCGCTCTGCAATGTTACGCCTAGATATTTGAACGACGCGACAGCATCAAGAAGCTCACTACTAATGCTGTATTCGAACATTATGGCATCGGTTTTCCTACTCATGCGCATCACCTTACATTTTTCTACATTGAGAGCTAGCTGCCAATCTTCGCACCAACTAGAAATTTTGTCCAAGTCATCCTGTATGCTATTACAGTCAGTTACAGACGACACCCTCCCATACACCACAGCATCATCAGCAAACAGCCGCAAATTACAACTTACTCTGTCCATCAGATCATTTATATAGATAGAAAATAATAGCGGTCCTATCACACTCCCCTGGGGTACGCCTGACGATACAGTCGTCTCTGATTGAACACTCTCCGTCGAGAACAACGTACTGCGTTCTGTTACTTAGGAAGTCTTCCAGCCAGTCACAAATCTGCGAACCTAGTTCTGTATGCTCTTATCTTCGTGCTAAGAGTCCCTTTACCAGTTATTTATTAGACACAATTTGTTCAGGTGTGGTTGTCGTTAATATTCTCTATCTTCTGCTCTCCAATGCAATGCATTCCAAGATTAGGAATGATGCAGTTTCCTGATCGTCATTACACATCCTACATATAGAGTCCTCTTCCGTTATGCCCATTGTATGTTGTTTGAAGTACCTATGACCGGTCTTCAACCATGACATTAATCTCTTCACTGATCAAGCCCAAGACAACAGAGCTTCTTTTAAAACATGGCTTTGCTATCATTACCTAGCCAAGTTTTTGTTTACAGGTCTTGGTCCAATATTCTACGTGCCAGAGCCAGTGAAATAGCTCTAGTTTGATCATTGCCTTGGTGAGTGTCAGGACAGGTTCCGGTCCAGTGAATGGATGTTTGCTCCCATGCTGGCTAACCTTTCCGCTTGTTCATTGCCACTGATCACAGAATGGCCAGGGACCCACAGTAAGTTTACCCTATTGCTTTTCCTTAGCACCCTGTGACATTTTGCAACAATCTTACATCTTGTTGCAGGAACTGCAGGCGATTTCAAGGTTGCCTGGCTTTCTGAATAAACATAGATGCTGTGGGCCCTGTAGCACCTACACAAATTCTCTTCCACACAAATGTGTGAAGCACTGCTTGAGAAAAATGATAGCATGCATCCGGTGGCACTGTCCGTGAATCCGTGAGAGTACCAGGGGATGGAGATGTTTTCTAAACAGCAACGCATCCGAGATACGAGTAGCCTATTATCAAAGACGGACATCTGTCGTTTGCCAGAAACTGCGATAAACGCCATTTTTTATTGCGAAACGTAGAGCTGATATATTTATAAGCTGATTGAGCATTATCAACTTTAATACTCGAGGATTTATACCTGGAAGTGGCTAATATCAATTTGATTACTAAAGCACTTTCGAATTGTGTTTGAAAATACAGATGTCCGTCTTTGAAACCAAAACGTGTAGGTGCCACTTTTGATGTGAACGCGCTTCCAGATGTCCGTTTTTGATACACAGAGATTCGCTTACTGCTGGTGAGAATCTTTTACAGTTGTATAATCTTACACCCAAACCTTCAGATGTCAGACACTCAGATCTGTACCAAACGTTGTATATCGATAGAGTATCAACCGAAACTCCTGTATAATTCCTGATTTTTGCTGCCGTCCAGTAGAACGTGCGTAAATTATAATAATAAGTAACATCAAACCTACGGAATAGAGAAAAGCAGGGGCAATCGAGGCACGCCACCGTGGGTTAGTTGGTAGTGCGTTAGCTTGTGGTGCAGAAGGTCCTGGGTTCAAGCCTCAACTCGCTTTAATTTTTTTTTTCATTGTTTAAACTACAGTACGTTGGAAATTGTTAAAAGGGGCAACGTGTTTCTCATATGTAAAAGGACTGTTTCCATTTTGTAGCAATGTGTTATTGGCAGTTTACTCTTGCTTCGTTTTATTTGAAAGTAGGATACCTGTACAGTGTTAATATTTTAATTACGCTTATTGTTTTTAACATTACTGTTTTTTGTTATTGTTATTACTATTACTACAGCTGTATGTGTGATGCAGTTTTTTATTATTATTATTCATATGTTCTGATTATGTTCGTTTATTCTGTGAAACTACGAATAAACCCTACAGATTAGCTACTTTCAAATAAAACGAAGCAAGAGTAAACTGCCAATAACACATTGCTACAAAATGGAAACAGTCCTTTTACATATGAGGAACACGTTGCCCCTTTTAACAATTTCCAACGTACTGTAGTTTAAACAATGAAAAACTTTGAAGGCCTAGGTGGGGTTTGAACCCAGGACCCTCTGCATGACAATTTAATGCACGGAAGAGTGACGTGATTATGCCTAACAGATACACTTTTGCTCTATTCCGTAGGTTAGTTGTTACTTATTATTACAGTTTATACACGTCCTACTGGACGACGGCACAAATCACGAATTATAAAACGTTTGGTACAGATATGAGTGTCTGACACCTGAAGGTTTGGGTGTGAGAATTAATAGGAGTATGGACATAAAGTAGAAAATATTAAATTATTATAGTGTAGGTATTTCGGTTATCCGTCTATGCAACTGATTTAATAAAATATTTTATTGCCATATGCGTTTCGCCTTTACTTAGAAGCCATCATCAGTGGCCTGTAATATATACATGATTACGTTTTACAATATTTTATATTTACATTTCTCAGTATTTTTAGGTTATGAACAGTTCTGATGCGTTATTTTAGTATAGTTACTGATACCTGAATATCTTAAATAGCGCATCAGAACTGTTCATAACCTAAAAATACTGAGAAATGTAAATATAAAATATTGTAAAACGTAATCATGTATATATTACAGGCCACTGATGATGGCTTCTAAGTAAAGGCGAAACGCATATGGCAATAAAATATTTTATTAAATCAGTTGCATAGACGGATAACCGAAATACCTACACTATAGTAATATAATATAGCAACTGTGGGAAAAACAGGACAAAAAGAAATAAATATGGAAAATATTAAATTCTGAACTGTATTACATATTGGAAAAATGAAGAACTACAATAAACAAAATAATCTTTTCAATTTTATATACAAAATGAAATGTTACGGCACTGAATTTCCAAAATTATTAGCCTAAGGTCTGTTAAAACTATCGCCAGATTTTTCCTCAAACATCATTATGTTATTTCTGACATCGAACTTCTTTCCAACAAGTGATAATAACGTACAACACACCTAACAATAGAACATTGTAGTTTACAAACTGGTCTAACCTTTGTTTCTCTTCAATGTTTATTTTCCACTTTTCAGGTGGTCTCAACGGCTTGCTAGCTTTTCCTCCGGACGGTAATATATTATGTTCTATTTCAGTGGCTTTAAAATGGTTATTAGTAATAATACTATAAAAATTACTGATTAACTTAAAGTAATGTATCCATTTCAGCAACTGTTCAGGTTATAAATTAATAATTGCATATTCTCTGCACTTAGTGTTCATTCTCATAATAGCATGTACATTCGTTAAACAACAATACTAAAATAGACCAGAAGGGAACCCAAGCGCCCGAAACCGGTAGTCTAAAATAAATAATCACAAGGAACTGGTTGCTGAATTTTATTAATTTATAAAATACTTAGGTTTGGACTAATACGTCTTAGTGCCTGCCACACACTGTCGCCATGTCTGATTTTCGACGTCATGTGATCATATACTGTGTTCCCATTGGTGCACACTGCTTTATTCAACAAGTATCCGAATTTGATATCAAGCTCCTATGTAGGTGACCACTTTTCATGTGGACAGTCAACTTAAACGTGTGATTTATCAGATTTACATCAATTTTTGGAAAAAACTGACTTCGCATATGAAAAGAGCGGAAAAAAATTCCTCTAGGATCGACTGCTAACTAAATTTTGACCATAAGCTCAGATGTCCAGGTTTGATATTAGGCTACTCATATAACGACGTCTGTGGAATTTAATGGCGAGTGGGGGCGTTTAAGCTCAGAAGGGAGTTGCTGTAGCAGTTCTGGATGTGTGTGGTGTCGCATTGTCCTGCTGGAATTGAACAAGTCTGTCAGAATAAACAATGGAGATGAATGGCTCTAGGTGGTCAGCTAGGACGCATAAGTACGTTTCACCTGTCACAGTCGTATCTGGACGTATCAGAAGTTCTACAAAACTCCAAGTGCACACCATTACAGAGCCTCGACCACCTTGAAGAGTCCTCTGGTGACATGCAGGGTCCACGGTTTCGTGAGGTGGTCTCCATACACCTAACACGACCCTCTTCAGAGCAGCCAACATGTTTCCAGTCACCAACAGACCAATGTCGGTGCTGACGAGCACAGATACGAATTTCGAATTTTTCAAATTCTGAAATCAGCAGGAGTAAAATATAGGGGACGGAAGGTTATTTACAACATATACAAATACCAGACAGCGGTTGTCAGAGTTGAAGGGCATGAAACGGAAGTATTAGTTGGGAAGGGAGTAAGACAGGGTTGTAGCCTTTCCCCAATGCTATTCAATTCGTACTTTGAGCAGGCTATAATGGAAAGCAAGGAGAAATTTGGAGCAGGAATTAAAGTTCAGGGTGAAGAAATAAAAACATTGCGTTTTGTCGATGACATTGTAATTCTCTGAGACAGCAAAAGACCTAGAAGAGCAGTTGAACGAAATGGACAGTGTGCTGAAAGGTGCATATAGGATGAACATTAACAAGAGTAAAACTAGGGTAATGGAGTGGAATCTAAGAAAATTGGGCGATGCTGAAGGAATTAGATTAGGTAACGAAACAATAAAGGAGGTATATGAGTTTTGTTACTTGGGCAGTAAAATAACAAATGATGTCGCAGTACAGAGGATATAAAATGCAGAATGGCAATGCGTAGAAAAGCATTCTTGAAAAAGAGAAATTTGTTAACATCGAATATTGTTTAAGCGTACGGAAGTCCTTTCTGAAGGCATTTGTGTGGAGTGTTGCCTTGTATGGAAGTGAAACGTGGACGATAAACAGTGCAAACAGGAAGAGGATAGAGGCTCTTGAAATGTGGTGCTACAGAAGAATGCTGAAGATTAGGTGGGTGGATCGCGTAACTAATGAGGAGGTCCTGAACAGAATTGGGGAGAAAAGAAATTTCTGGCATACCTTGACTAAAAGAAGGGATCGATTGGTAGGGCATATTCTTAGACATCAAGGAATTGTGAATTTAGCGTTGGAGGGAAGTGTGTGGGGTAAAAACCGCAGAGGAAGACCAAGAGATGGATACAGTAAGCAGATTCAGACATATGTAGGTTGCCGTTCTTATGTGGAGTTGAAGAGGCTTGCTCAGGATAGGGTATTGTGGAGAGCTGCATCAAACCAGTCTCCAGACAGAAGACCACAACAACAACGAAATAAATTCAACGGCGAAGCTGAAAATTTGTGTTGGACCGAGATTTGACCCGGATTTTACGTTTCGGGCCAGCGGTCACCTTAACCAACTGGACCATCCAAGCACGCTTTGCATTCACCCCAGAGTTGTAGCACACTACGATGTTAGTGCACCTTGGCAAATGATTCCTCTTGCTCGAGGCCTATACTGGATTTCTGCAAGGGATCAAACGTTTGAATGCGTCCGCATTGAAATTGCCATTGCCTGTTGGTACATATGTACCATTATTGATATGGTGTCTGTACTACCATCGTAGTGTGCTACATGATGATAATTGAAGAAAGAGTGCCTGAACGGCCTGTTTGGTCAAGGCACAGGCATACATAACTATAGTCTGTGTGATGTAGCACGGCGGATCAGTTTTCAGCCGCGAGTTACGTAGTGTTCCTCCCCTGTCGGCGCTCGGCCGTAACTCCTCCCCTCCCCTCCCCTCCCCTCCCCTCCACGCCCCCCTGTAGCTCCGCCTCTTTGCGCTGAACCGCCTTCCTACATGACGCCGACTATAGACTGGCAAACATGCCTCTTTGATGCCGTCTTACTTTAACTCCCGTCAAAAAGTTCCCATGTGATACTACTATGATCTTCCAATGCGAAATTACGTCGTAATCTTTACTAGTTGGTTTAAACATGCTCTACATTGGAACTAATACTTCTGTAGTAGTTTTCAAAATGAAATGCCAAGATCGCACATTAATAATTTATTCACCGACGACCGGTTTCGGTGCACTGTGTCACCATAATCTGCCCACACACACACACACACACACACACACATATATATATATATATATATATATATATATATATATATATATATATATATATATATATATATATATATAAAATCACAAGCTAGTCGTCTTGTTAAAAAAATTGGGTATAAAATAACAAGTTCAACATTGCACTTAGTCACTATATAAACCATACACTAGTTAAAAACATGACAGCTTACAAAACTTAGTCACTATATAAAAAATTCACAAGTTAAAAACATGACAGCTTACAAAATACTCATTTGTATTTTGTAAGCTGTCATGTTTTTAACTTGTGAATTTTTTACATAGTGACTAACAAGGAAAGTACTTGGGCTCGAAGAAACACATATACACCAAAATCGTACGAGAGATAATGTAAAGATCCCTTATTGCACTAGTGACACTCCCGCATCTGCAAAACTCTGCAGTCGTCCGCTAGAGGCCTCTGCGTGTGCCATGCCGCATTGCACTTTGACCTGTCGGTTCGCCAGTAGGGACGGTGCAGTGTGTCTCCCAAGTTGCGTTTTGTGACGTCATTTGTGCGGTGAAGCGTCAGATGGGGCGACGATTGCTAATCGATCCTGCTAATGTATTCCGATTAGCTGAAATGAAGTTACTGAGAACCCTTCTTCGTGAAGATGGTATTAGTGTAGAAGATGAATCATTTTCATGCTTTCTCGTATCTGTTACGGTACAGAAATATGAGCATAAGTTAGATACTGTTGTAACACCAACACATAATGATGATAATAGGGATGATAATGACGAACAACTCATTGCAAGCGGTAGTGCTACGTTAAGTGCGGGAAGAGGCGATGGAAGCAGTGGCAGTGAATACCAACAGTCTTTCGGGAAGAAGGTTAAAGTTGCAACTATCATCACGGCTTTTGATGACAATTCGCTAGAGAACATGTACTCTGATTATTACATAAGTTATAGTTAAGATATGTGCATTATGTATGGCGTCTACAATTACATCTACAGTGCTATCTAGAGCATGGTTGCAGAGCTTTGCAGAAAAACGACACCCACCAGTACATTGAGGTGTACGTAGAGATCCTGTAAGCAAACATTCATAGAGATATGTTTGTTCGTGCCCATGTACTTTCCTTGTAAATGCAACGTTGCACTTGTTATTTTATACCCAATTTTTTTTACCAAGATGAGCAGCTTGTAAAATATATATGTGACCAGATGATGGTGGCACAGTTCACCGAAATCGTTCGTCAGTGAATAAATTATTAATGTGAGATATTGGCATTTCACTGTGAATACTATAAAACGATCAGATCGCCTCTATACCCGACTATGTCAGATAATCTTTACTTCCGTACTAGATGTATTTAACAAATTTATCATAAAATGGTGTTCTGATAGGAACATGTTGCATACAGCTGAATCAGACTGTAGTTAGCGGAAAACCACTCACAATAATTAAGATGCGTGTGATCCATATGACAGCTAGAACAGTGTATCCGTCATACTGTTGAATGAAAATCCGGAGTCAGTCGAAGCTGATAATGGATTAATGAAAACAGCAAATAACGGGAATCAGCATTGTGTCAAAGCACAATGTAGAAAGAATAAAGATACATGTTATCCACGACAACACTGCAACAGATGTTAACACTCGGATGAACCGTCTTTACAGTTTTGACGTCATGGTCAATTAGTCTGTTGTATGTGGCTGTAATTATTCGTACAGCAACTGCAAGACACATACAGCAGTGTGCTGCATTGATTTCCTGTTTTTATTCATTTCTTATCAATTTCATACAACTTCAGCTTTTCTTGCACCAGTATGATCGTTATGAAACGACCGCCGAGCGGTCTGGGGCGCCACATTGCGGATCGCGCGGCCTCCCGCGTCGGAGGTTTAGAATCCTCCCTCGGGCATGGATGTGTGTATTGTCCTTAGTATAAGCTAGTTCATAAGTAGTTTGTAAGTTTAGGGACTGATGATCCTGCAGCTAAATACCATAAACTTCACACATGTTTGAACATTTAAATTTAGACACACGTTTCTAGTATAGAAATACGGTGGCGAGACTTCAGCAACAACAGTAACACTGTATACGACATCGACAGTCTAGTGATACAGGTTAAGACGACAGCTGGCCTGAATCGGGAAATTCGGTTTCGACTCCCTGTACTACACAATTTTTCAATTTCGCCGTTGATTTTATTTAAACGCCCCAAAACGGTCGAAATGTTTCAAAATTTCGAATACGTAAAATTAAAGCCATTACTGTCAACAAATGGTGTCTTTTCTTTCGTAAATGTCTGAAAAGAACAGACACCATATTAACAATTCTGGAGCTCTGAGTCATGCAGTCAGCAAGGGTACGTGAGTGGGCCTTTGCCTCCGAAAGCCCATATTAATGATGTTTTGCTGAGTTGTTTACACCACGACACTTGTCGACGGCCCAGCACTGAAATCCGCAGCAATTTGCGGAAAGGTCGCACTTCTGCCACGCTGAACACTTCACATCACTAATCTTTGTGGCCGTTTCCACCATCTTTGTCCGGCGGTAGCGATGTCGGGGATTTGATGTTTTACCTGACTCCCAATATTCACCGTGCACTCGTGAAATGGTCGTACAAAGAAACCACATGTCATCCCTACCTCAGAGATGCTGTTGCCCATCTCTCATATGCCGAGTATAGCAATATGTTCAAACTGACGTAAACTGTGATAACCTGTCATTCTAGCAGCAGTGACCGATATGACTTCTGTGCCAGACACCTGTTGTGTTTCCTTCGGGGTTGGAACACTTGCATGCAGTGACACTTGAATGGAGTGACACTTGCATGGAGTGACACTTGCATGGAGTGACATTTTCACAGAGTGACATTTTCACAGAGTGACATTTTCACAGAGTGACACTTACATGGAGTGACGCTTGCACAGAGTGACACTTGCATGGATTGAAATTTCGATAGAGTGACACTTTCATGGAGTGACACTTGCATGGAGTGACATTTGCATGGAGTGACATTTGCACCGAGTGACACTTGCAGCACAGAGTGACACTTGCAGCACAGAGTGACACTTGCAGCACAGAGTGACACTTGTATGTATGTATGTATGTATGCCGAGTATAGCAGTATGTTCAAACTGACTTAAACTGTGATAACCTGTCATTCTAGTAGCAGTGACCGATATGTATGTATGTATGTATGTATGAATTGAAATTTCGATGGCATGACACTTGCAGTGAGTGACATTTGCATGGAGTGACATTTGCACAGAGTGGCACTTGCATGGAGTGACACTTTTGCAGAGTGATACATGGATTGAAATTTCGATGGAGTGACACTTGCATGGAGTGACACTTGCATGGAGTGACACTTGCATGGAGTGACACTTGCATGGAGTGACATTTTCACAGAGTGACATTTTCACAGAGTGACAATTTCACAGAGTGACACTTGCATGGAGTGACACTTGCACGGAGTGATACTTGCACGGAGTGACACTTGCACGGAGTGACACTTGCATGGAGTGACACTTGCATGGAGTGACACTTGCACGGAGTGACATTTTCACGGACTGACATTTTCACGGACTGACATTTTCACGGAGTGACATTTTCACGGAGTGACATTTTCACGGAGTGACATTTTCACAGAGTGACATTTTCACGGAGTGACACTTTCACAGAGTGACACTTTCACAGAGTGACACTTGCACAGAGTGACACTTGCACGGATTGACACTTGCACGGATTGACACGTGCACGGAGTGACACTTGTACAGAGTGACACTTGTACAGAGTGACACTTTCACGGAGTGACACTTTCACGGAGTGACACTTTCACGGAGTGACACTTTCACGGAGTGACACTTTCACGGAGTGACACTTTCACGGAGTGACACTTCCACGGAGTGACACTTGCACAGAGTGACGCTTTCGCAGAGTGACGCTTTTGCAGAGTGACACTTTCGCAGAGTGACTCTTGCATCGATTGAAATTTCGATGGAGGGACACTTGAATGGAATGACATTTGCACATAGTGACACTTGCAGCATAGAGTGACACTTGTATGTATGTATGTATGAATTGAAATTTCGATGGCATGACACTTGCAGTGAGGGACATTTGCACAGAGTGACACTTACAGGGGTGACACTTGCACAGAGACCAGGCATCTCCCCAAAGTAACCGGCTTTTTGCAGGTACAGTCAGTACAGTATAGACGCACTGATAAGTCCAGCAGTTCAGTACAGCCGTCTCTGCGAGCTGGCTGACAGTTACACCGCGGCAGTGAGCAAGTGGGTATTGCTTCAGTGTGGCTCATTAATGTGTTTCATGGCAAAGAAATTCAACGTAATTAGAACAGACGATGAAATTTTTAATTTTTTCAGTATTTTGATGTTATAAAGATGAATTGGCAGACAAGTACGAAACAAGGTAGTCCTTGTAAGGTTCGTACATTTAATGTTATGTTTTCGATTCTGTTGTAAATTTTATGTGTCTTGTCAGTGTTGGTACGTTTAATTTTATATTTCTGATTCCACGTAAATTTTTCAGCTTATCTTATCTTTGGAGATACCAGTATTGCTGTGCACAGAGATTGTAGTGAGTAGGACAGTTTCTCTGTACCAGGTAGTATGAGGAGTCTGTCTGGAGCAGTCGGTATGTGGAGTTTGTCTGTGGAAGGCATTCCGCAAGTGGACTTCGTTATCAAGCTTTCAGCCAAGGATGAACATGGAGGTAAATATGCGCCTGAGAAATAAAGAAATTTAGTAATGGCAGGTCAGATATCAGGTAAAAGCGTGCTTTGGTCCCATTATGTCATTGTTAGATTAAAGTTATGGCTAAATTTTGTATTGCTGATGTCCGTTGTAAATTGTTAAAAAAAAATTCATTGTCATTATTTGATTTCTTTTGCAAGTGTAAAATTTTGCTTAAAAGTAAATATAGGAACCCTTGTAAGAAATGCTGCACTGTATGCATCAGATACGATCACACTCGGTAAGGGAGCTTGTATACAGTTGGAGAAGGAGGAACACGAGAGGAACTGTACGAAAATTTTGAACCTATATCGACCGAGATACGGAAAAGGAGGTTACGATTTGTTGGGCACATCATGAGGATGGACGATGAGAGGTTGACTAAGATGATATGGAATGCCACATGTCATGCGGCGAACAACTGGGTGAAGGAAGTCAGAGATGACTGGAAGACTGTAGAAATAAAAGAAAGGAATCTGCAGGCACTGTTTCAGGACGGGGAGAAGTGTACACGGTTGGTGGCCGGACACCAAAATCAAAGTCACCATAACAGAAGAGGAAAGGAACAGGAGAAGCGAGAGAATGAAGAGGTATTGGGAAGAAAGAAGACGTGCTAAACAAGACACACGTCATCCTGAAGGGTCCCAACGAAGCAGAAGAGTAAGAACGAATCCTTGTTAAAATTAAAGATGGGTCAGTCTACATCATTTAATTCAGGTAGTTAGTTTCCCCTTACCTCTCCCTATTTTATTTTGTTAAATTAAATCCGATTTTGAGTCAGCATACTTTACTTTTGGACTCACTGCACTTTCCATACAGGAATTATTTATTTACTCACGATTCTGTTTCCTATTTAGAAACAGAAAAAAATGACGAAATGTAGTGAAACTGCGACTATTTTATGAAACACAAAGAAAAAAGTTGATGAAGATTAAGAGTAAGAACAACGACCTTAACAATGTCCACCTTCAAAGTATAGAATTATTTAATAGTTTGGAAAACAATCTTTTCTTATTTGGAAGGCAGCTTGACTTGAGTCTGGACACGTTTTTAAGACGTCATGTTTATTTTTGTTGTTTAAATGATTCTGGCATAGTCTATAAGATTTCGTTGCTTGTGAAAAATGTCAAAATGTAAATAATTTTTATTTTTTCGATACGAGCCTCCTTCGCAGGAAATTACACACTTCATTTTGTGTATAAAGGTGACAAGGTTGATCCTTAAAACTCGCTTATAGTCTCAGCAACAAGACGATTCGGTCTGTGGATGACCTTAGTATAACATCGAAATCCATCACCTTTATATAAAACTTTCGGTATACCCTGCGTTTCCCGGGTGTTTATCTATCCTACACTCTGGTAGTCCACCTCCCCTTCCGCCCCCTCTCTTCATCCTCCTCTTTCTCTCCCATCTCTCTGCTCGTTTCCACCTTTCCCTCTCTCGGCAAAGTTTTCTGCAAGGTACCCTCTGCCATGTACCATACAAACATTTATGTACCCAGTGATCTTCCTCTTGGTTTAAAGCTCATATGTGCAAAAATTCATAAAGACTGGAGGAAAATTATTCATTTCGTAAAATTCCGTGAGTTAAGTGCCTTCCACCATGCACCGAACCAAATTTTATACAGTGACATTCCTCTTGTTTTGAAGGTAGAGTGTGCAAAATTTCATTAATATTGGAACAAAAGTATAGATTTTTATGCAATAGAAACGCAAGGTAACATTGTAAATCACACTTTGTTGTTCTCAAATATTCCAGTTTTATTTCATACAATCCTTGTTCTGAGAATAACGAAAAAAAAAAAAAAATAATAGAAAATAAAAAAAAAAATAAAAAGGACGTGTGAAATCGATCGAGCCGTTCTCAAGTTATGGTGCGACCAAGTTATTTAGAGATCCATTTTTTATGTTGCTAAGTACCCTTCTCCATGCACCTTACGAAGCTTAAGATAGACAGTGACCTTCTTATTGTTTTGAAGGTCAAGTGCGCGAAATTTCGTGAATATCGAAATGAAACTGTAAATCTCGTGAGTCTGCAGGAGATGTATGCTCCGCCATGCACCTATCACAAAATACTTTCTTAGCTGACGTTTTCTACTTATAAACTACATTCCTGCCAAATTTCAGCTTCATAGGTGAAGTAGTTTTTGAGATTTCGTGTTTAGTCAGTTAGTGAGTGAGTGAGTGTCCTTTCGCTTTTATACAGATAGAGATTAAGAAACCAGATTGTTGAGGGTTGAGGTCAGGAGAGCGTGGAGGCCATGGAATTGGTCCGCCTCTACCAATCCATCGGTCACCGAATCTGTTGTTGAGAAGCGTACGGACACGTCGACTGAAATGTGCAGGAGCTCCATCGTGGATGAACCACATGTTGTGTCGTACTTGTAAAGGCACATGTTCTAGCAGCACAGGTAGAGTATCCCAAATGAAATCATGATAACGTGCTCCAGTTAGCGTAGGAGGAAGAACATGAGGCCCAATCAAGACATCACCAACAATTCCTGTCCAAACGTTCACAGAAAATCTGTGTCGATGACGTGAATCGAGGAAGTGCAGTACATACTAACGAAACAATTGGGTATTTTGACAATTGTCTGCACGAGTTATTTCAATTTACATTGAAAGAGAAATACTAAAACGAGCTGTAACATGGAAATTAAGCGTTTCCGGACACATGTCCACATAACATATTTTCTTTCTTTGTGTGTGAGGAATGTCTCCTGAAAGTTTGGCCGTATCTTTTTGTAACACCCTGTATAGGTACGACGAGCGAAAGAGAAGACGTGCGTAGAGATAACTGGAGGACGAGATGGAGGATGGATGGAAGGAAAGGGAGTGATGAACAGAGGCCGGGGATTAGATAGAGCCGCGGTGGCCGAGGGGACTGAGGCGCTCCAGTCACGGTCTGCACGGCCACTACGGTCGGGGGTTCGAATTCCCCCTCGGGCATGGATATTTGTGCCGTCCTTAGTATTAGCTAGTTCAAAAGTAGTTTGTAAGCTTAGGGACTGATGACGCCGTAGTTAAGTTTACCAATATGAAGCTACCGTGAATGAAAAAGTTCAGCAGATGTACTGTTAATAATGTACTTGACATATGGACTATAACTCGCCGCGGTGGAGTAGCCGAGCGGTCCAAAGCGCCTCGCTGCGGAGCGCGCGGTTGCTCGCCGTGGAGGTTCGAGTCCTCCCTGGGGCACAGGTGTGTGTGTTTGTCCGTAGGTTAGTTTACCTAGGTTTAAGTAGTTTGTAAGCTACGGACTGATGACCACGCAGTAGCCGAGCGGTCTAAAGCGCCTCGCTGCGGAGCGCGCGGATGCTCGCCGTGGAGGTTCGAGTCCTCCCTGGGGCACAGGTGTGTGTGTTTGTCCGTAGGTTAGTTTACCTAGGTTTAAGTAGTTTGTAAGCTACGGACTGATGACCACGCAGTAGCCGAGCGGTCTAAAGCGTCTCGCTGCGGAGCGCGCGGTTGATCGCCGTGGAGGTTCGAGTCCTCCCTGGGGCACGGCTGTGTGTGTTTGTCCGTAGGTTAGTTTACCTAGGTTTAAGTAGTTTGTAAGCTACGGACTGATGACCACGCAGTTTGGTCCGATAGATTTACAAACATTTGAACATTTGATTACATAGAGGGAGGATGAAGACGTAGATAGTGGGGAAGCAGGAAACAGATATAGAGGATGTTAAATAGGTGGAAAGAATGTAAAAAAACAATAGCTTTTTACTGAGGTAGTCCAGAGTCGGTAAACCGATCTGTATGTTTGTGGAGAAAACGAACGACAAAAAAAAAAAAAAAAAAAAAAAATGTAATCTCTCTTATGGGTTTAAAATAATGAGTGTCTGCGAAACTATAGTTTTTATAACTTTCTTTCACATTGCCACAATATCCTAACGACCGATATTGGTTTGATTGAAGCATTCTCTCGGTGATTCTATGTTCACATGAGTTATAATATTTCCTGTTCTATTTATTTCATATGAGAGTGGGCCACAGCGAAGCCTGCCCGGGTTTAACTACCTTTTTGATAAAATTTCAAGTGTTAGACATTATCTTACTAATACTACAGTAAAAGAATGGAATGCAACTAACAAGATAACTCATTAAAAGATGGATTAGAATATCTGCAAAACTGGATCCGTTAAGTATTGATTATCGTATTGTTGTTAACTATTTGCCTGCCTATTACAGACAAGGAGGTCAGAATCTCCTTGTCTACAAATGCGCCAACAGAACGGATATTTTCTGTAACGAACGGAAAAATGTTCAAATGCTTGTATAGCTTATGGAACTTAACTGCGGGGTCATCAGTCCCTAAACTTACAAACTACTTATGAACTAACTAACACTAAAGACGGCACAAATATCCGGTATGTAAAATCCACACTTGAGACAGAAACATTTCTGAGAAATTCTAAAATCTTAAAAGTAATTAATTCGAATGAAAAGTATGCTTCATTTTGTTTCACCATACTCCACATGAGTACGAAAAGAAATCCGTTAAACATTGTTTACAAGATAAATCAATCAAAAGTGAAGGCCGTAAACTCCACAAAATACCTAGGAATTACTATTACTTCAGACTTAAATTGGAAAGAACACGTAGATAGTGTCGTGGGAAAGGCTAACCAGAGACTGCGTTTTATTGGCAGGACCCCTAAAACATGCAACAGAACTACAAAAGAAACTGTATACACTACGCTTGTCCGTCCACTTTTGGAGTATTGCAGCCCAGTGTGGGATCCTTATCAGGTGGGTTTGACGGAGGACATCGAAAGAGTCCAAAGAAGGGCAGCTCGTTTCGTATTGTCACGATACAGGGGAGACAGCGTTACGGAAATGATACAGGATCTGGGATGGCAATCATTACAACAACGGCGCTTATCGCTGCGGCGTGGGCTACTTACGAAACTCCAATCGCCAACATTCTCCTCCGAATGCGAAAATATATTGTTGACTCCCACTTACATAGGTAGAAAAATCATCAGAATAAAATACGAGAAATCAGAGCTCCAACAGAGAGATTCAGGTGTTCTTCCTTCCCGCGCGCTATTCGAGAATGGAATGGGAGATGAATAGTATCACGGTGATTCGATGAACCCTCTGCCAGGCACTTAAATGTGATTTTCAAAGTTTCCCATGTAGATGTAGATGTATTCATCATAATTGTATTCCACCAATATCATTTGTTTCACAATTTTTAGAGTGATAATATGTTGAGTGGATGACTGTCAACTTGTTGTATTATGTAGGTGAGGTAAAGTAGGTGAGGTAAATTTGGTACAATTATGTCGCGTAACAGGTAGATCCTACGTTTTGTGTCTGAAAATATGGTCACTCTGTGAAATGTCAATCAACGACTGCTGATTTTAGTCAATGAACATGTGGGGACAAGTATTCAGTACTTAGTACTTAGCGCTCTTACGTAGAAATATTTTTTAGCAGACGGCTTCCTTCGCTTATTGGGAGACGGAAGGCAATTTTTATCCCTATTCTGCCAATACTATTTTACCCTTTCAATAGGTACACTTTTCAAACGAACTATAAGTGATAAAACAACGAAATTTTTACTGCATATATGTCTCACTTTACAAGTAAATTGAAGATAATAACTCTAATGGTTTTGAAGAATTTTTTTTTTATTCTTTCACCAGTAAACTGTAACGTTTTTAGCACATTAATTATTATAAAACAGTTGATGAATGTTTTGTGGTTCTCAATTTACTTGTAATGATTTATTACCATCTTCAGTACAAAAGGACCAAATTTCATCTTTCTAAACCCATTAATTTAACAAATAAAGGGACCTGAGAATAATCAATTTATAGTTTAATATTGGAATTGTAGTAGAGTTATTGATGAGAATTACTTAACACTAATATTTTCCTGCACCATATTGAGCATCATCTGAATCATACTGATCTTCTTTTCTTCTCTTGGTCTCTCTTCTGTCTAGCTTCTTTTATGCATTTTAAATTAGCAATATTGGCTTTGCGGATTCTCTCTGTATGTATTTGCACCAAGGATTTTGCAGTATTTCCACTACATTGTATGCCCAATAATTCAAAAACATCCAATTTTCTAGTTACACCATCACTGAAGCATAAAATAGCATCATAAACACCAAATTTGAGGGTTGTGATCTGAACAAATACAGTTTTTGGTAACCGGGTGCAAATGACAGAATTTACACATTCATTTAAATTTTGGGTTTTCCCATGAAGACATTTCTTCAACAAGTTATCTCTACAAAGGTCTCTAAATATAGGTTTAATTTCATTCATTACTAGGTGTAGGTAAAGAATGTTTGTGGTCATATGTGTCACTTCTCCTGTACTTGCACAAAGTGTCAGCACCATTTGGGCAAATAGAGTGCACAGGATTTTCATTTGTGGATAGCTTATGGAAATAGCCCATACAGCTTTCTTCATGTTTTCTAAATTATCTAAATTTCTTCTTATGGCCAAGCCATAATAATTCTGCAATCTGTCTATCTCAAGATTTGTCAGGCGACCTTTGCCACCTATCTTCCTACTACTTTATGACTTTTCTTTTAACACTCCGAGTGCCAATTGACGGGATACGGAAATTTCTGTAGAATGCCAAACATCATCATTTGACGTGATCTTTGTTTTCGTGCTTTTAAAAACAGAATCAAGTTTATTGACGGGCTACATCTACCTTAAATACCTTACTTGGTAAACCTAGTGTCTAAACCAGCCTATAGGTCTTTAATTTAGTTTCTAAATCTTTCGACGGTCGCATTCATTGTATGAAACGGGGCAGGTAGGAAGTGGTGCCCGCTCACTCAGCAGAGAAATCAACGGACACGGCTTCACGCTGTGACGATACTGCTGGCCCACACATCTCAATGTTATCCTACGATACCGTCTGCCTGCTCCTCTCATCTCAATGTCACCCTACGGTACCGTCTGCGTTGGATCTGGAATCGTGTGGTTCAATAGTGATAGAAGTTGCGTGTGAAGTTAAAAACGAAATATCCAGCCTAGGAATCAGTGTAGGACAGTGTCTCGGTGATATTGTGATTAAAACAAGTGATAGATTTCATTAATTAAGAGATTTGTATAAGACGTTTCCAGACAGTTCTATAAACAATACTTTTGTCATTGTACATTATTTCAATAAATAGACAGACGAAGGGTAAAAACTTTTGTATCTACATAAAGACATTAAAACAAATAGCACTGTATATATGTTAGGCTCATAAACAAGTTGTATTGACCAGCTAATTATATTAATTAATTTAATAGTAGAAATTTGATTATTGTAATTCTTTATATATATTGTCTGACATGAGATTTTGAACTTATGTTGAGAACTGACAGGATAATTGATAGTTCAATATATGTTAGTAACATGTACGATGTACTCGTTAACTAATTAATTGACATTTAACATTTTGGTTTGTTGTCAAATAAAAAGTAGCGTGATTAAAACTTAAAAAGATGGGTGCGATCTAAAACTATTGTGTGTATAGTTTTCATTTTATATTGCGATTATTTTTGCGTACATGAAATGTTTTACGTGTGTGTTTGCTAATTGCAAATTAGTATATTCAATTGTTATGAACAATGCGTAATGTAATTCCATTATTGCCGATGTTACATATTTGCCTCACCGCCTTGCGTGGGGGAGTTCGAGTTTCAGTCGTGTGTCAAGTGCTCTGGAAGCTATGTTAGTCTGTTGTTTTTAAATGGAAGTACCGTCGGCTAAGTTCTCTTGCATTGTTTTTAATTTGTTATGTTTTTGTGGAGAAGAAGTTTGATGCAAATTAAAGAAGAAGTGAAAAATTGTATATATCGAGTATTTATTTCTACCACGACGCCCGAGGAGAATAATGTTGCAGCGAGCAGAACCCCCATACGTCGGAATGTTGAAAAGATGAGTATTATGTTGGAAAGTGGTAGAATGAACTGTAATTACTTAATATTCTCAGAATATATGACATCAACTGCGATTGGGCAAAGCTGAAAATGTGTACCCAGCCGGGATTCGAACCAGGGTCTCCCGCTTCCGAGGCAGTTGCGCTGACCGCTACACCACTGGGGACACAGTGAGCAGCGCTCCTGCAAGGACTACCTAAGCACGCCTCCCGTCAGATACAAATTCCCAGCTTTGCCCAATCGCAGTTGATGTGAATATTAAATAATAACAACTGCAGGATCAGAAGTGACATCTGTTCTTTCGCAACAGACGCCACTTGAGTATATATAAAATACCGGTGACGGGCAATGATCCTATCGTTAGTGGGGAGGGGTGGGCAAGTTTGAAGCCCTTACTCTTACGGGAATTAGTTTCATAACTACGAGTATGAGTACTGTGGGCAGGGCGAAGCTGGGAATTTGTATCTGACGGGAGGCGTGCTTAGGTAGTCCTTGCAGATGCGATGATCACTGTGTCCCCAGTGGTGTAGGGGTCAGCGCAACTGCCTAGAATGCAGGAGACCCGGGTTCGAATCCCGGCTGGGTACACATTTCCAGCTTTGCCCAATCGCAGTTGATGTCATATATTCTGGGAATATTAAATAATAACAACTGCAGGATCAGAAGTGACGTCTGTTCTGTCGGAACAGACGCCACATGTATATATGTAATTACTTAAATAGTATGTTTTAACGCAAATTATTCTCCCCGAAAGTACTGAGAGGTGACTATGACAGAGGAGTGAGACAGCAACATATCGTAGGGACTCTACAGACTGTTTGCAAAGTAGAGACGTTTTTAGTGGGGCCCTTGGCGTCGGAGTTGTATATGATTTAGATGCTCTGGGTTCAGTTCTGGATTTATTTCAAAGAGCAGACAATTCTTTACGCCAGACTGAAGATGAAGAAACTACGTGCAGCTGGGGTTATTCCTGCAAGCAGAATGTCCGGCATTCTAAGGGATGGAATGGTTTAGATAGTCGGCAGTCAAAGTGTTAAGTCTTGAGGCAGAATCCGTGGACGGTTGGCAGTAGGGATGGGAAAAACCGAACGGTTAAAACCGATACCGGTATTTCAGTTTTGAATAACCGGATTTTTGGTATTTATTTGGTGCCAGTTGCAACCGTTTTTTTTTTAGTTATAGCCAAGAACCGGGTAAAAAAACCGGTACGACTACTTCCTGTAGCAGTGATTCAAAAAGTGTCCTTTTTTTCTTTTTTTTTTTTAAATAATAATAATAATTACCTATGGGTTTAGGTAACATTGATCATGTGGTGCCTCGTGAGGTAGCTGTACAGTCTGAAGCTCCATGTAACGGACTGCGCGGCTGCTCCAGTCTGAGGTTCGAGTCCTCCCTCGGTCATGGGTGTGTATGTTGTCCTCAGCGTAAGTTAGTTTAAGTTAGATTATGTAGTTTGTAAGTCTAGGGACCGATGACCTAAGCAGTTAGGTCTCATAAGAACTCACACCCATTTGAACATTCTTTCATCATGTGGTACACAGCTTTCCTAGTTCAATTTGCATAAATGTACACTGACATCAATCATAGTGTTAGTCGGAACTGTGACTTTATTTTTCGAAATACTTCTGCAGCACTGATTGAAGTTCATTTACTGTCTGTAACTTATATAGATATATTGTGTATATAACGAGATATTCGTATGCGCTGGCTCACAAGTCCAACTTACGGAGTGGTTGGCTCAATATTCGCAACTGCCGGATGGAAATACTAGGCCAGTGAATCTGTATGCTTCGTATATCGTCTTCTGCGGACTCCTGGCTAGGCTTACACACACTCAAGAAGGCGTAGTATTGGGAGGGGATCTTGCAAAATATAGAAAGACTAGTGATTTGTTGTATAACGTAAATTTACCTAAATTTTAACTGAATTTCGTAAGTTTCGGTTATGGCCGGAACTAGAAGAACCGTAAATTCGATTACGGTTTCTGTTCCGGCCGCAAAATATGTTTCGGTCGAACTCTACTGGAAATAATAGCAATAAAAAACCGAAATCCTGGGACCTGGCGCGGATCGAACCCGCGACCTTTGTAGTCTGGCACTCTACCACTGTGCAACCGAGCCGCGTAACCTAATGTTAGGTATTATTAGGAGCTATGAAAGTAGCGTTGTCGATCGTAAATTTACATAATTCGTGTATGTACAACTTTCATTGCTTCAAAAAAAAAAAAAAAAAAAAAAAAAAAAAAAAAAAAATGTTCAAATGTTTGTAATTCTATTGGACCAACCTTCCGGACATGCCCAATGCACTCTAATATACAAATTGTGACATTAGGACCATAGGGTTGTTCTGCACATACCCGGTCACCATCCCCTAAATACTGTGAGTATCTGACACCTCTGTTTGCCACTGCTGCTTCCAGGCAACCATTTGGACCAGTATAATTCATGTGACAGTGATGATCATCCCGTTTCTCAGTGCCACTGCCACAAATCTGACAGTACTTGCTTAGAATCTCTACATCAATTATCCTGCCGGTATCAAATGATGTAGCTGTCACTGTAATGATACTCCTTTTTTTTTATCGCTGGTGTTGTCACAAGATCAATGTTGAAAACCGGAATTGAAATTTAACTAACTGTAAGATGGGCAATGACTATTAATTTTTGAAATGGTTAAGACACTGAAAGGACCACAAAAGATTCCGCCGTCAGTTGTCAGTAGCATTACATAAGAAAATAGCGGAATAAGTTACCTGGTATGCATTCAATGGTGGAAGCCGTGACACTGCTCGGTTTCATGACTATTAATTATTAAAGTTTTAAGGCCTTGTGCAAGTTTGATCACTATGGTTATCAAAAGGCGCTCCAGTCACGGTCTACACGGCCACTACGGTCGGGGGTTCGAATCTCCCTCGGACATGGATATTTGTGCCGTCCTAGTTCGTGGATTTGGAGAAAGCATTTGACAATGTTGACTGTAATACACTCTTTCAAATTCTGAAGTTAGCAGGGGTAAAATATAGGGAAACGAGAGTTATTTACAACTTGTACAAAAGCCAGACCGCAGTTATTAGACTCGAAGGGCATGAAAGGGAAGCATCAGTTGGGAAGGGAGTAAGACAGGGTTGTAGCCTTTCTCCTATGTTATTCAATTTGTACATCGAGCAGGCGGTGAAGGAAAGCAAGGAAAAATTTGGAATAGGGATTAAAGTTCAGGGGGAAGAAATAAAAACATTGCGTTTTGCTGATGACATTGTAATTCTGTCAGAGACGGCAAAGGACCTGGAGGAGCAGTTGAATGGAATGGAAAGTGTGTTGAAGAGAGCGTATAAAATGAACATTAACAAGAGCAAAACAAAAATAATGGAATGCGGTCTTAGAAAATCAGGCGATGCTGAAGGAATTAGATTAGGGAACGAAACAATGAAGGTGGTAGATGAGTTTTCTTACTTGGGTAGTAAAATAACATGTGATGGTCGCAGTACAGAGGATATAAAATGCAGAATGGCAATGGGAAGAAAAGCATTTTTGAAAAAGAGAAATTTGCTAACATCGAATATTAATTTAAGTGTAAGGAAGTCTTTTCTGAAGGCATTTGTGTGGAGTGTTGCCTTCTACGGGAGTGAAACACGGACGATAAACAGTGCGGACAGGAAGAGGATAGAGGCTTTTGAAATGTGGTGCTACAGAAGAATGCTGAAGATTAGGTGGGTAGATCGCATAACTAATGAGGAGGTACTGAACAGAATTGGTGAGAAAAGGAATTTATGGCATACCCTGACTAAAAGAAGGGATCGCTTGGTAGGACACATTCTTAGACATCGGGGAATCGTAAATTTAGCATTGGAGGGAAGTGTGTGGGGTAAAAATCGCAGAGGGAGACCAAGAGACGCGTATAGTAAGCAGATTCAAGTGGATGTGGGTTGTCGTTCTTATGAGGAGATGAAAAGGCTTGCTCAGGATAGAGTAGGGTGGAGAGCTGCATCAAACCAGTCTCCGGACTGAAGACCATAACATAACACAGTTCGTAAGTAGTTCATAAGTAGTTTGTAAGTTTAGGGACTGATGACCCCGTAGTTAAGTCCCTTAAGCTTAACAAATATTTGAACATTTGTTATCAAAAGTTAAAAAAATTTTCGGACTTCGCTTTTAACAGAATGAAGATTTCCTGCAGGCCTTGAATTCAATTTTTATTATAAAATGAGAGTAAATAAATTTTGCATCTTGAATGTTCTTATGTCATCATGAGACAATAGGCAACAATGACCAACCGTCAATTTACTAATATTGCTGAAAATGAAGTCATAAATGGAATGAAAAATGGGGAGAAATAGTAATTATTTAAATAAAGTTTAAAATTTATTACGTTAAAGGATGCTAACCGAGGCTCACACTTACAAATTTCGGGAGATCGAGTAAAATACGTCCGCTCAGTATAAAGGTAGAAAAACGACAGACGGCAAGCGATTCCGTTTCCTCTCCAGATCGTTTGAAATAGTTGAATGTATTACTTGAAACAAGGATAATGAGAGATTTATTGGCAGGAAGAACGGATGCTTGCGAGAAGCGTCGCAGATATAATCTATATCTATATATAAAAGGCTTGTGTGTGTACGTGCTGACAGACTTTTCTCCATGACCACATACTGCCACCCACTCGTGGTTATGGTGGCAGATAGCCCTTGGTCTAATGATGTTAGTAAGGGAGTTTGGTCGCGGTGCGTGGCAGTGGGTGAGAGTGACGAGCAAAAATTCTCAAAATATGCAGTTAATACTCTTAGGAAAAGCTATATATTCTGTGACTTACGAACTTTACGGTACGAGTCAAAATCTGTTTATTCTTTCAATCGTCAGACAATGCGGTCCTTTCAGACTTTAATAACGGCGAGGAATATCAAATATGCATTTTTTTTAAATAGATCACGTTTCCGTCAACCACACATTACCGACTACGAACAGAGACACAAAACAAAGATAAAAATCCAGATAGACTCAAAGATAAAAATACATTGATCACTGTCGTGGAAGCGTGGTGGAAACACAGACATACATTAATGAATGTCTCTTAGGCCATAGATATTGATATGCCTGTGCCAGTAAGCTCACTGGTCTGTGCTAATCAGTGATCTCTGATACATATAGCCGCGACACTCTCCGCTGTGAAAGGTGTTATCGTTTGACAGCTTGGGTCAAGAAAAACTATGCGACGTAGTCCTACTCATATCCCGGCGGCCTCCTGTGATAATGTTGGCAACAGATGTTGAATAACGAGAATCATGTGACATCGTCATAAGCCAATCGCGTGACACGCAAATATTTTGACGTGAAATCAAGCATACAGCAGGAACAGCAGTATTTATCTACACTCTTATGTGGTTCGGTCATCTTTGCAACGATTTTATATCGTGTTATTGATGTTGCCAACATAAAAACATGAGGCCGCCAGGATAGAAAGTAAAATTTTACCGAATCAGATATATCCGCTGTTGTCACAACTCATTATGACCAGCACTTTCACGCGAAACTCTTTTGTATAGAGTTTCATGATTCACACAGTCTTACAATTCATTCCAAATTCCTATTCAAGAAGATATTTGTGAAAACTGTTACAAATCAATATTCGCACTTATGCAATATCGTTTTCAGAAATGTAATTTGCCAGCCGCTTTCGGCGCTGCTGTTGTAATGTGTAACTTTACGAACACAACCTATCATTGAATTTACATTGTTCCGAAGCACGGACTTAAATTAATTTCACTCTTAGTATGGAAAACTTTATGAACATTCATCGTTTTCGACAATGACTTCTACTTAAATTTGACGCATAATATCAAATATACAAGAAAGTTGAGGAAGCGTCACTAAAAGGGCCATTTACACATAGTCATCCGTCTTAACCGAACAAAAAAGGACCAACATAAAGTCAGCGATTAGTAGGTTTTTCCCAATATCACGTGACATTTCCACCTCAATGTTGAGGGGACAAAATGTGTCCTGCCCATCTGAATGCTTACTCCAGAGATATTTCTGCTCTCTGCTGCCACTGGAGATAATACAGCGAGCGACAAGCTCATCAGAATCCTCTCTGCTTTCATAATTGTTGGGTGCGATATTGTAATTAAAATTTGTAATTACTTACTTTTGGTGCGGACTACATTAAGATAGAAAAAGACGTCGTCTTTTGCAGAGACAATTGCGCTTAGAGTTATAATGCGATTTCTGAATATATAGTTCTGTTACACAAGGTCGATTTCAACTTCGTGCTTTTCGAAGTAATCACTGCAGGACGTGGGGACATGTATTAGCTGAAAGAGTGGCCGATGCTGCTAACACAATCAAGACATTTCACTAGGAATACTATGTTTGATGGAAAGTTCTATACAGACGATCAGCTTACTCCATACCTTCATTGATTACTCAGACTTACTTTATCGCACATTGACACCACCATGACGTCTTATTTAAACAAACATCTACTGCTCTGTCGATTAAATTACCAGACTTTCATCATTCGTCGAGTTTTCTATAATAGGGAGCACTGCGTACAGAATAACTACATTGTCCCCGGTGCAACACTGCAAGATACTAATACCACAGTCTAACATATACAGTCGCGACACTCACTGCTGTGAAAGTTGTTACCAACTGACAGTTGCTGCGACACTAGCGCTCCTAGCGGTGGGTAAGCCCTCGAAAGAGTGATATTTGTTTATAATTATTTCTGTACGTAATTAACGAAACAGTTAATATAATTTTTGTGTTACAAACGTTAGTAATATATCAAGAGACATACCTAATACGGAAATTAATGTAAAAACAGTCGAACTTAATTGATTCAGTAGTATAACGAAGAACTTCATCATGAACCAATACTTACGAATATGTGTATATTTGCAGCTTATTCCGCTGAAATTAAGTAGGATATAAACATAATAGAAACATAAATTTCTATTTTGGTCTGTTCTTACTATGACAAAGCGTTTTTGACACGTATCATTGTGGTATGGAGTCTAATGATTCCCACATTTTTAGGCTTCACTCGTCTTTATTATAACCGCATATTCTTTTGAGTGTGATTACTTTAGCTTAAGAAGACAATGTTTTGAAGATTCTTGCCGTTTGTGGTTCAGCTGTAGCAACAATTGCGGAATTGGGTTCTTCTTTGTTGAATACGGTTTGACTGCTTTTTCAGTTTTCTTGTCACGTTTCTGATGTTTTACTTCAGCTACAGTTGCGGTGGCTGATTTGGTACGTTAAATATTGTAGTTATTGCAGTCTATATTCATTTCCTACGTTCCAGCCCCACCGATTTCACTGGAATTGGAATGGAGACACGTTAACGCTCTTGAGAAGAAAAACCACGTCTTTCTGCCAAAGGGCGGGTATTTGGTGTTTCCTAGCCATTTTTCTATATTTAATAGTAAATTAAATTATTCAGTATAACCCTGTGGGTTACAAGATAACAGTAAATAAACTGTGCCGTAATGTACCGTTTCCAACCTTGTCAGGGATCTTAGGAAACCTAAGAAACACAAAGGTAGAGCTATTTTTAAGTTTACCTATTTTATGATATTACATACGTTCCCTAATGTAAAAAATATGTTAAAATCAATATAAACGATACTATTCGCACTCATCCACTACCGTATTCATAAAAGTAGCTTGCCCTCCGCTTGGAGCGCTGCTGTCGCAGTGTATAACAAAAATCTGCGGAAGTGTCGTGACTGTATATGTTAGACTGTGCTAATACTTCAGCATGCACTTACTGTGAGAGATAAACAGCTTAACACTACACCATAGAACAAATACATGGCTCTGTTATTATTAGTATTATTATTATTATTGCTACTTCTCATCTCAACTATAGAAGTGTTTTCAGAAGTTTACGCCAAACAAACAATTACACACCTTAGTCTTAACTTTATGAACACAAACTAACATTGAATTTATATCGTTCCGGGGTACGGACTTCGATTAATTTCACTTTTTGCACGAAAAACTTTAGGAACAGTCATCGTTCTCAACAATGATTACTACGTAAATTTGACATCTTGGCTAGGAGAACTGAGTTTGACAAAGCGATCCGACAAGGATTCTGTTTATGCTGACCTCGGTCTGGAGCCCTAAACCATACACATGTTCCTCTTTAACAACCGTTGCGAAGCGCGGGCGTATAAGCTAGTTTTCAATAAAAAACATATTAATGTATTTAGTGAAGTGTGGCCATCGAAACATGCGCAAATATCACTACTTTCACTGTCATCACTCTCCTTTAGTGTTTCTTTAGCTGCTTCCTTCATTGAATTGTTACAAACTTTAGCAACAGCAGTTCCAATAATATCTTAAATTTAGCAGGAGGATTTGGAATGTCAAGTAACGCACATAAGACTTTGCCTGCTTCCATCCCTCTACCAATAGATCTGAGACCATAAACCACCCTGATGTTGTTGTCATACAATGTATTATTTGCCATTTTTGATGTCATTGTTGTAGCGATTGCAGCACGTTTTGTGCAACTCGACGTCAGGTTTGACACAATCCGTTTACGACGACACCGATTCTCAACCAAAGATACGTCACATCACATATTTTGTAGACCGTATTTTTGGAAATTAAATCACAGAGCATGCTAAGATTCACCTCAATGTTTGCAAATTCCATTTTCACAAGCTGACTGGGAGGACATGCCTTGAAGACACTGCAGTTTATTTCTTGATGTGCTGATTTTCTTTATACGTCTAACATTCTCGGCTCCTTTGACCGACTAACCTCATTCATCTTCTGTATTTATTTCCTCTGAATTTTAATTTAGGCGAGAATTTCTCTATTCGCGGCATTTTTATGAAAACACGCGGGACCAACGAAAATACAAATCAAGGCGTACTTCACTCACAACAAACTTCACCAAGTTCAACCAATAACGTTCGAAAACAGTAACAAACACGATCGGAACAAAAAGTATCGATAGTAGGTACAGGGCAGGAAACATTGAAGCGATAAAAACAATAGAAGCATGAAATAATATAGAAGGAGTAAAAGAATTCTGTGTGCATTTTCTGCGCATGGCGCAAAACGGAAGGCGTGGCAACATTGCACAGAGCGTCAGAAAAACCATCATTACTCACGAAAAAATTGTCCGATTTATATAAAACAAAAACTGTTTCACGCAGGAAATACCAGGCATTTCAAATACGATAAAATCTAAAAATCGAATTTTTTGAGCCTAGTTGCCTTTGTAAGATACCTGTTAGTATTATGTGTCACATATTTGTTAACGATGTAATTGTCGCTAAAAGATTTCGTTATGTTGTAAATTAATTTCAAGGCTAATTATAATGTTTCCTGTATTTCATATATATATATATATATATATATATATATATATATATATATATATATATATATATATCAAAATTTACCGTAAAGTATTTTTCACAACATTTAGAATCTCCATGCAATTGCTATGAAAAGAAAAATGGTTGTTCTTTGCTGATAGAGTTTAGAGTATTCGATAGGAGTATGTCATTATTATTGGAATGTATTACGAACGCTCAATACATATATTTCAACTTAAAGTAAGTTCTGCTTTTGTCTACAATTATTTAATCTCTTCAACATGTAATTTTGGTGTAGTAGAAAGAGAGTCTACGTGAGCTACCTCACCAGGAATTATGAACCTGCAGATTTACACACGGGAGTTTATTTGAAGCTAATTATAAAAGTGTCTGTTATATTGGACACAGATACTCCTGGCAGTTCCAGATTGGGCAGTGAATTTTACATCTGGTACATAGAGACCTTCTGTTATCCAAGAAATTAAATTAAAAAGTTTACACGGTCACACATCATTGCAGACCATGAAGCAAGAGACTACGAGCTGCATTGACACCACAAAGTCTAGCCTTTGGTGGTAAGAAATAAATAAAATTGTTCCTTTTCAGGAATTTCGCAGCATCTTATCAGAAACTGACCAGAGACCTTTAAAGAGACATTTAAATCAGAATAATTATGTCAGACGTAATGAATATCAAAATTTAACATATAATGGGTAAGCCACCGAAGTAGTGATGTTTGTTTGTAATTATTTGTGTGCGTGATTGCCGTAACAGTTAGTATAATTTTTGCGTTACAAGCATTACTCAAAAAATGTTTGTAAATCTATCGGACCAAACTGCTTGGTCATCAGTCCGTAGCTTACAAACTACTTAAACCTAGGTAAACTAACCTAAGGACAACACACACACCCATGCCCCAGGGAGGACTCGAATCTCCGACGGCGAGCAACCGCGCGCTCCGCAGCGAGGCGCTTTAGAACGCTCGGCTACTCCACCGCGGCAAGCATTACTAAAATATCAAGAGACGTATATAACACGTAAATTAATGTAAAGAACAGGCGAATTTAGGTAATTAATTGGTATAAACAACAACTTCGACTTGAACAAATACTTACGAATACGTGTTTATTTCAAGCATGTTGTTGTGGTCTTCAGTCCGGAGACTGGTTTGATGCAGCTCTCCACCCTACTCTATCCTGAGCAAGCCTTTTCATCTCCTCATAAGAACGACAACCCACATCCACTTGAATCTGCTTACTGTATCCATCTCTTGGTCTTCCTCTGCGTTTTCTACCCCACACACTTTCCTCCAATGCTAAATTCACAATTCCTTGATGTCTAAGAATGTGTCCTACCAATCGATCCCTTCTTTTAGTCAAGGTATGCCAGAAATTTCTTGTCTCCCCAATTCTGTTCAGTACCTCCTCATTAGATACGCGATCCACCCACCTAATCTTCAGCATTCTTCTGTAGCACCACATTTCAAAACCAGCAATTCTCTTCCTGTCTGTCCGCACTGCTTATCGTCCATGTTTCACTCCCATATAAGGCAACACTTCACACAAATGACTTCAGAAAGGGCTTCCTTAGGCTTAAACCAATATTGGATGTTAACAAATTTCTCTTTTTCAAGAACGCTTTTCTACCCATTGCCATTCTGCATTTTATATCCTCTGTACTGCGACCACCATTTGTTATTTTACCGCCCAAGTAACAAAACTATTGTTTCGTTAACTAATCTAATTCCTTCAGCATCGCCTGATGTTTGAGACTGCACTCCATTACCCTATGTAACACCACATCACGACCATAGCATTAGAATCACGGTATTCCGACATTTTTCATCGTTACGTAATTTTAATAATTTGTTAATAGGCAGAATTTTTTCATTTTTCATAATTTTTGGTAACTTCAAATTATATCAGCGTAATTCAGAGTATTAATATCCAGGGAATACTTAGGTCACAACATTTCGTATATCGGAGGTCATTTGTCAGATTGCTATTATAAACAGTACCCGCAGTTGAGTTACTCTATGTGTTTAGCTCTCTATGTGTTTAGCTCTCTATGTAACGAGCTGTTAGTGCTTATCTAAAATATTATACGCGGTTAAATTCCAAGATAGGAAAAAAGCCGAAAACGTGTTTAAACTTTAATATAAACTTTCATATCGGGATCATACGCGAAAGCGAACATTATCTTTGGACTTTGATCGAGATAGGCTAGGACGGAAGAATTAGAAACTTCTCTCTCCCGTAATAAACTGATGAACATTCCAGAGAGAATAATACAATCAAACTTTGACTAAAATAATAACGAATTGTCAACTTATAAAGTGTATACTGTGAAGGTGTTATGAATGTAACTATTGATTTCAGAATAGAGAATTTATGAACCTTAAAAAAGTTATTCGAGTATCTAGTTCCCTAATATTGTCCCAGCATATTCTAAAAGTGAAGGAATGTATTTAACAGTAGCGGTCAGGATAAACTTATGGTGAAATATTCTATAGAATAATTCTATAAAGTAAAAGGATCAGGCAAAAACATTATCTTTGTGCTGGGCGTCAAATTGTCTGAACTACCGGGACTCAATGGTTCGGATTTTTTATTTTTTGGTTTATTAAATATCAGCCCCTGAGAAACAGATTTTCATGCTCAAACATTAAAGAAAGATCTTTAAGATTTAAATAAAATCCTGTACCAATATTTACAGTGAAAAATTCAACAAAGATATAATTTTATTAACTACGATGAAGTACCAGGTCTACCAACTTAATTTTCATACTGAGGTGACAAATAGAATTTTGAACCTATACATGCAATACAACCGTGAAAATAAAGACGTAATCAACAGCTTAAAAGTCGCAAAGTGAAAACCCTAATATAAAACGAAGTCAACACAACTGTCGCCCCAGTCACCAAACCATGTCGTCGCCTAGCAACACCTAGTCTTGTTAATGTTCATCTTATATGCACCTTTCATCCTCATTTACTTCTTTTCCCCTTCCTACAACATTATCTCTAAGTTCATTTCCTTCGTACAGCCTCTCTATTTGCTCTTTCCACCTTTCAGCTTTCCCTTCTTTGCTGAGAACTGGTTTTCCATCTGTGTTCTTGATATTCATAGAGCTGTTTTTCTCCAAATATCTCTTTTATTTTCCTGCTTAGCCATTTTGCACTTCCTGTATCTTTTATTTCTTAGGCGTTTGTACTCCATTTTGCCTGTTTCATTTACTGCATTTCTATATTTTCTCCTTTCATAGATTAAATTTTGTAGGTTACTAGCTCTACATCTACATATATACTCCGCAATCCACCGTAAGGTGCGTGGCAGTGGGTACAGTGTACCACTACTAGTCATTTCCTTTCCTATTCCACTCCCAAATAGAACGAGGAAAAAAAGAATGCCTATATGCCTCCGTACGAGCCCTAATTTCTCTTGTCTTGTCTTTGTGATCACTATGCGAAATATAAGTAGGTGGCAACAAGATCGTACTACACTCAGCTTCAAATTCCGGCCCTCTAAATTTACTTAACAGAAATTCACGAAAAGAACGTCGTCTTTCTTCCAGCGATCCCCAATTGAGTTGCCGGAGCATTTCCGTGACACTCGCGCATTGGTCGAACCTACCGGTAACAAACCTAGCTGCTCGCCTCTGAACCGCCTCTATGTCTTCCTTTAAACTGATCTGCTGCGGGTCCCAAACACTTGAGCAATACTCGAGACGTGGTCGTACAAACGTTTCATACGCGGTATCCTTTACAGATGAAGTACATCTTCCCAAAATTCTCCCAATAAACCGATGTCGGCTGTCCGCCTTACTCACAACTGTCCTTACATGTTCGTTCCATTTCATATCGCTCTGCAGTGTAACGCCTAGATATTTGAACGACGCGACAGCATCAAGAAGCTCACTACTAATGCTGTATTCGAACATTATGGGATTGCTTTTCTACTCATGCGCATCACCTTTCATTTTTCTACATTCAGAGCTAGCTGCCATTCTTCGCGCAAACTAGAAATTTGTCCAAGTCATCCTGTATGCTATTACGGTCAGTTACAGACGACACCCTCCCAATCAGCACAGCATCATCAGCAAACAGCCGCAAATTACAACTTATTCTGTCCATCAGATCATTTATATAGATAGAAAATAATAGCGGTCCTATCACACTCCCCTGGGGCACGCCTGACGATACACTTGTCTCTGATGAACACTCGCCGTCGAGAACAACGTACTGCGTTCTATTACTTAGGAAGTCTTCCAGCCAGTCACAAATATGTGAACCTATTCCATAAGCTCGTATCTTAGTTAGCAGTCTGCAGTGTGGCATCGCGTCGAACGCCTTTTTGAAGTCGAGAAAAACACAATCCGCCTGTTGCCCTTCATTCATGGCTCGCGAGATGTCATGTGAGAAAAGGGCAAGCTGGGTTTCACATGAACGATGATTCCTAAACCCGTGCTGATTCATGGAAAGAAGCTTTTCCGTCTCAAGGAAATTTACTATATTCGAACTGAGAATATGCTATAAAATTCTACATGAAACTGATGTCAACGATATTGCCCTGTAATTGTGTGGTTCAGTTCTCTTTCCTTTCTTATCAACGGGAGTCACCTGCGCTTTTTTTCAATCACTAGGAATTTTGCGCTGAACTAAAGATTCGCGGTAAATGAAAGATAAGTAAGGGTCCAATGCCGCAGAATAGTCTTTGTAAAACCGAACTGGTATACCATCCGGACCAGCAGACTTTTTCGTATTTAGCTCTCTCAGCTGCTTCTCCACACCGGAAATACCTATTGCTATGTCCCCCATTTCGGAATTAGTACGTTGATCAAATGATGGTAAATTTGTGAGGTTCTCCTGCGTGAAAGATTTCTTAAAGGTTAAATTTAGAACCTCAGCTTTCCGTTTGCTTTCTTCTATTACTGCCCCGGAATGATCAACTAGTGACTGGACAGTGGGCTTTGACCAGCTTATCGATTTTACATAGGACCAGAATTTTTTCGGGTTCTCGGAAAGATCTTTTGCTAAGGTATGGCTGTGATAATTATTGTATGCTTCGCGCATCGATCTTTTTATAGACGTACGAATCTCTACTAACTTTTGCCTGTCATCAACTGGATTATCTTTTCCATCCTTAATCGTCTTTACTGGCACATATTTCTCTAACCCTTTATTAACAATGCACTTAAATTTAGTCCACAATTCCTCTACGTCCATAGTCCCGGAACTAAACGATACCCATTCATTTTCTAAGTGCGATCCTAACATTAGCTTATCTGCTCTTCCCAACAAAAACACGCTCCTAGCCTTCTTGATTGGTCTATGAACTTTTGTCACCATCGACGCTATGACAATATCATGATCACTAGTTTCTGCTATAGCTAACTGTAAATAAATAAACTGTCCTGTAATGTACTGTTTTCGTACCTTGTCATGGATTTTAGAAAGTTTAGGTAAGACAAATATGGAGGTATTCTTAATTTATTACCTATTTTTATGGCGTTACGTACGTTTCCTAATGTAAAAAGTATGGTCATATCAATAGAAACGATACTATCCCCACTCATCCAATACCGTATTCAGAAATGTAGCTTGCCGCCCGTTTGAAGTGGTACTGTCACAGTGTATAACGGAAATATGCGGGAATGACGTCAATTTGCAGCAGGGTTTTGGAACATATCCTGTATTCACATATTATGAATTATCTCGAACAGAACGATCTATTGACCCAAGGTCAACACGGATTCAGAAAATATCGTTCATGCGAAACACAACTAGCTCTTTGCTCACACGAAGTGATGGCTGCTATCGACAAAGGTTCGCAAATCCGTACTTCTTGATTTCCAGAAAGCTTTTGACACCGTACCTCACAAACGGCTTTTAATCAAATTGCGTGGTTACGGTATATCGCCCCAAATTTGCGATTGGATATGGGATTTCTTGTCAGAGAGGACACAGTTCGTAGTAATCGATGGTAAGGCATCGACTAAAACATAGGTGAATCGGGCGTTCCACAGTGTAGTGTTATTAGTCCTCTGCTATTCCCTATTTACATAAACGATTTAGGGGAAAATCTAAGTAGGTGTCTTAGGTTGTTTGCAGATGACGCCGTCATTTACCGTCTAGTAAAATCATCTGAAGATCAAAACCAACTGCAGAACGATCTGAATAAGATATTAGTATGGTGTAAAAATTGGCAGTTGACTCTAAATAATGAGAAGTGTGAAGTCGTCCACATGAGTACGAAAAGAAATCCGTTAAACTTTGGTTACATGATAAATCAATCAAATGTGAAGGCCGTAGACTCCACAAAATACCTAGGAATTACTATTACTTCAGACTTAAATTGGAAAGAACACGTAGATATGTCGTGGGAAAGGCGAATCAGAGACTGCGTTTTATTGGCAGAACCCTTAAAAGATGCAACAGAACTACAGAAGAAATCGCAAACACTAAGCTTGTCCGTCCATTTTTGGAGTATTGCAGCCCAGTGTGGGATCCTTATCAGGTGGGTTTGACGGAGGACATCGAAAGAGTCCAAAGAAGGGCAGCTCGTTTCGTATTGTCACGATACAGGGGAGACAGCGTTACGGAAATGATACAGGATCTGGGATGGGAATCATTACAACAACGGCGCTTATCGCTGCGGCGTGGGCTACTTGCGAAACTCCAATCGCCAACATTCTCCTCCGAATTCGAAAATATATTGTTGACTTACATAGGTAGAAATGATCATCCAAATAAAATACGAGAAATCAGAGCTCGAACAGAGAGATTCAGGTGTTCATTCTTCCCGCGCGCTATTCGAGAATGGAATGGGAGATAAATAGTATAATTGTGGTTCGATGAACCCTCTGCCAGGCACTTAAATGTGATTTGCAGAGTGTCACATGTAGATGGAGCTGTGTGTTCTTTGGCACATCTCCCAAACAATAGGTAGCAGACAGCAGTATTGCTTTTGGTCGAATAAAGCGACATTTACCAACAACGCAACTGTAGCTATGTGCGGAAACAGAAACAACAACGCAATTCATTTTTTTTTTTTTTTTTTTTTTTTTTTTTTTTTTTTTTTTTTTTTTTGACCTTCGGCCTGCAGTGAGAATTCGGTGACAGCGTGGGGACCGCCTCGCAGTTGACTTCCTGCACGACTGCCACGCTATGCGGGCTGCGAACCGACAGGGGCAAACTCCGTGGAAAATTGTTGTGGTCTTCAGTCCGGAGACTGGTTTGATGCAGCTCTCCACAATAACCTATCCTGAGCAAGCCTCTTCAACTTCGCATAAGAACGACAACCTACATCTGTCTGAATCTGCTTACTGTATCCATCTCTTGGTCTTCCCCTGCGTTTTGGCCCTTTGCGATCGCCTTTTGACAGCTTGAAATTTAAGTGAAAATAACGGCTTAACACGGATTATTTACAGAAGAATGGAAAATCTGGTAGAAGCCGACCTCGGGGAAGATCAGTTTGGCTTCAGGAGAAACGTAGGAACACGGGAGGCAATACTCACTTTACGGCTTATCCTAGAAGATAGATTAAGAAAAGGCAAACCAACATTTCTAGCTTTTGTAGATTTGGAGAACCCTTTTGATAATGTTGATTGGAATAAACTCTTTCAAGTTCTAAAGCAAGCAGGAGTAAAATATAGGGAACGTAAGGTTATTTACAACTTGTACAAAAACTAGACAGCGGTTGTCAGAGTTGAAGGGCATGAAAGAGATGCAGTGGTTGGGAAGGGAGTAAGACAGGGTTGTAGCCTTTCTCCAATGTTATTCAATTTGTACATTGAGCAAGCTATAAAGGAAAGCAAAGAGAAATTTGGAGAAGGAATTAAAGTTCAGGGTGAAGAAGTAAAAACTTTGCGCTTTGCCGACGACATAGTAATTCTGTCAGAGACAGCAAAGGACCTGGAAGAGCAATTGAACGGAATGGACAGTGTGCTGAAAGGTGCATATAGGATGAGCATTAACAAGAGCAAAACTAGGGTAATGGAGTGCAGTCTAAGAAAATCAGGTTAAAAGCTGTACGTGTGTTGTGTGGATGTTGAACCTATCGTTAGATCAGACAACAAATTGTTCCTTGACACAGCAATTTGGTTTAATTATGGCCCTGATACTGATGTATGTGCTATTAAGTGAGAAACAGTGCATGAAACTGATTATGTGCGCAACGGATATTTTTAACAAAACAACTGTGACATGTAGTCTTTTGAAACAGACACTGGCTGTACTCAAAAATTTTGACTGCGAGAAAGATATTAAAGAAACCACATATCACTTTCTTAATGCTTGACTGTGAGAATTTTATGCAAATCAGTTTCTAATTATTGAAATTTAGTATCAATTTAGTATCATAGTCAATTAACTATCATTTACTATGGCACCAATAATGAAATCCGTTCAACAATATTATTAAAATCAATACTGCACTTTAAATCCACTAATAATTAATTATCAAATGAGGGAAGTAGGTTAATTTTCTAACTACGAAAATGAGAGATGAAAGAAGTTTAAGTTACTTATTATTAATAATCAGCATTACATTACCTACATAATACAACTTCTGACTTGCTGGCACAGCAGCCTCTGCTCCACATCGGAGCCACACACACAGCTCAACCGCTCTCTAAGCGAGCTGAACCACTAGTGCTACTCTCTCTCAGCGCGAGCTACAATGCTATGCAATACATGATCTTTGTCAAAGGTGAAACTTCATAAAGGACACATATCGATACATACAGTAGAAGCGATATTATACATTTTCTTGCAAGCAAGTTACTCGATACAAAACAGGAGGCACAATATTGGACATTTTCTTACAAAATAATTTTTTATGGACACGTTTCATCACCCCCCTCCTACCTATTAAAATTTTGTAGGGTGGGTGATGCCAATGGCATTGCCTAGCCAGCAAAATTACTGAATTTCAAGTCCAAAAATCCATTAATGACATCCAAAATATAACATGAAAAATATGAAAACCTGATAAACATTTTTATACAAGATATTCAAGATCAAAACAACAGATGGAGTTCATAGAAAATTTAAAAAATGTTACAGTCATAAATACATGCCATTTTACAGGGCAGTACCATCAAAAAGTCATGCATACACGGTGTAACAGGGATAAGCAAATGTCAAAATGTACAGAACATCAGCAATAAATGGAATACATGACAAATATACATAATGGTAAACATAAGTATATATAGAATTTTACAGAATATAGTTTGACAAATGATATAGTGGAGAAAATGAGATAGCTAGAAGTAATAGACAAGTGAAAAAAAATACAATAATAAACATGAACATATACAAAGTTTTACAAAAGGTAGTTTAATTAATGTCATCATTCTTTAAAGAAAATGAGGTAATTACAAGTAATACACACAGTAGTGTAAGTTCCATGCGTCTAAATTTTGTACAAGAGATCAGTATTTTTGGGAACATAAAATGAACATTTGTATCTTGTGCACAATGTAGTCTATGTAAATTTTTAGTGCACTTAGTATAAGATAAAGTCTCAATTTTGTATTCTGTGATGCATTTAAGATGCCATACTTTCATGGATGCTAGAACATACATGTAAAATTTTTGACTACATAGGTTTCTGATCATGTATAAAATAATGTCACTGCTTCGGCACAATAGGATTTCAATATTACGTTTGTCAATCGAATAGTTACAATGACAGTTCAGACTAAAGTGTATTGACTCATTATAGTTCTGAAAGCATATTTATCTATCAAGAGCACAATTTTATTTTGGTCACTCAATGTAAAAGAACCATGAAATATACCTAAACACTTGTAATGAACCTGTGGACAACGTTTGCAATGGGAGGCACTGAATAGTATAAGCACACGAATAGCACATTAGCTCCTAACATTCATTTTAGGTCTTCACACGAATAGCCAATTATTCCCTAACATTCATTTTAGGTCTGCACACGATTAGCCAATTATCCCCTAACATTCATCTTAGGTCTGCACACGAACACAAAACACTGTAAGATTACACCACACTGTAGGCGGGCTGGCTGGTTGCATTGAAGTGGAAGTCATGGGGAAAAGGTTCTGATGTATTCCTCCATGCAATTCGACAACCAAGTGTGCTCCAACCAACGGGGCTACTAGCAGACTGCATCAGCATAGCCAAAATTAGAGCAAACTTATGGTGGTTGGCCAAGGCTGCAATGGACAGTACTATGTGGCCAAACATCATCCAAAAAACATCTTCATTAAAAGGCCCAAAATCAGTGGTGTATAATAACTCGTCCATTGTTCTGTGTGCATTCTGGAATCTCGTGTGCGAAATCGCCACTTCCCATGCGTGTCCAAAGTACATGAAATAAAGCATTTTACACAGAAATTAGTAATATAGTCATGATATTTCAGTTTACACTGAAAGAAAAGTCGTTGATTATTAAACCATATTTTTACATTACAAGTAGTGTCTTGAAGACGGATACATTTGAATAGTAATGAGTAATTTAATTCTTATACTAGAGTATCTACAAAATTAGTGTCATTTCATATAGGCATAAGGCTTTACATACTATGTACATATTACTTTACAAACACATAATCGTATGAAATACATTCAGGGTGCTTGTCATCAATTTGGCATTAGGTCATGTAAAGTAAATTTGTTGTCATAATTAGAGCAATTAACGTGAAGCCACTTCAAATAACTTGACATTCCAATTACCACTAGTCAATTAAATTGACATACATCGCTATGGTGGGGATTGCATTACCACCAAATTATAACAATTAAATTACATATGTTGCCATGGCCAGGCTTTTGTCTGAACTGAGTTACATATTTCATTGCCTTGAGGTATAACACATCAGGGTAGTTTCGTGAGAATATCAAAAGAGGTTCAAGTCATCAGGTCATGTCTGTGTCTGTCTGAGTCAGCAGTAGGGTCAGACAAAACAATTAAGGCAAATTTTGGCACAGTAATAGATGTACATCACAGTAAATCATCCGATAACGTACACTACTTGTTAGGCATAGCTGCAGATTTTCATCAATAAGATCATCAATAAAATTTTGAAGATAGCAGTAAGCAAAAGCAAAGTATCTCTGTGCATTAACTAGACTTAACTAGGCGTAATTTATGGCAAAACTGCAAGTTCGCAAGAGAGATGGCTGTGTGCAACGTATAAGCATAACCATACATTTTCATGAGCTTCATTATAAAATTAATTAGCATAGTTGTAGGGCTTAGGTATATAATTAGTGAGCATAGCGGTAAGCTTTGATTACAAGAGCAATAAGCATAGCTGCAAGCATAATTAGAAATATTCATTACACATAATTACAAATAATTACAGAGCATCAGAAGGATATGATTCTCACCAATCACACATGCCATTGAAGGCACAATGCATCAACATACAAAATGGTGCACATAAGCACAAAGAGAAAACACAAAAGCGCAGTGCGAGTAGGCACATAAGAAAAGAACAGAGCATAGCATCATTAGCAACATAGCGATTCTCCTCATAATTGCTTCATAATCATTGCATACTCTCGTCCACATAATTACATTTATCAAACATCTTCGACTGTTACCAATACCTTCCTTACCATCATTTATCCATAAACCATAGTGCATTTTAAAGACCACCATGACATATTGTGTATTGCCTTACTCATCATCCTCCAGAATGTCCTTTTTCTTTTTTACTGCTTAATTGGCTTACAAAATGCTTATGTCAACTCAAAATCTTCTTCACTCGCTCCGAAGTTCGTAAGTTATGCAATTAGTAATACAGAAGAGAAATCTGATATTTTCTGAAACATAATAACTTAATTAGATTACTCAATCAAAAATTTCCATTAATTTTATTTGTCTTGCACAGCCACAGAGTTCGTTATATGTAAATTGCAAGATAGTCATAGTTTTGTATGACAATATCCCAGCGTAGCACAGAGCATAAGTATTCGGAGTTAGAGAAAAGTAACAGTGAGAAAAAGATGTAGATAGAGCGCACTAAGGAAAAGCGGAAGAATAGTGACACTCAGCTCGAGAACGGGGCACCAATCGCCACTTGGTGTGTCCAAAACAGATTAATGGACTCTCTACCCCAGATTTATGCCTTGAAAATTTTAATATTGGAAATGTGGTGTATGCCTTTCGACTTGTGCGTCTTTAAAGTTTCTACCTCAACGACGTTGTCGTGGATGATACGTTTGATTCGATACGGACCATTGTATAGTAAGAAGAATTTGTGAATCATAGATCTTCCCTTGTGGGATAAGTGGTGGGATCTAATTAATACCTTTTGTCCTACATAGAGTTGTTTAGCATAACAATTACGTTGAGAGCGTTTCCTTTTTTCAGCGGCTTTCTTAATGTTTTTAAGCGCCAATTCAATGATCTCATGATGACGTAGTCTTCTGTGTTTAGGAAAAGGTATCAATTCCTTGATACGGTCGGGAGGTTGCTTGTTTTTCAGAACCAGAATTGGTGAAAGACCTGTAGAATCATTAGGAAGTTCATTTATAATATTTTGAAATGAAAGAAGATATCTATCCCATATGTTATGTCGTCGGTAGCAATATAGCCTACAAAGTTTTCCAAGTTCTTTCATCACTCGTTCACAAGGGTTAGAGGCGGCATGATAAAGTGATATGAACACAGGTTTGATGTTTCTGCGCCGCAACATCCGTGCCCAATCATGAGAACGGAATTGAGGTCCATTATCGGAGATGACTTTATCTATATGGCCAACATCTTTTAGGAAGTTTTTGACAAAGGCGTTAGTTACTGTCTTCGCCGTGGCACGGCGGAGCGGAGTAAAAGATACAAATTTTGATGTGAGCTCAATAGCAACGAAAACAAAAGAGAAACCATTGTTAGTTCTCGGAAGAGGTCCAAACAGATCAACGGCTGCTAACTGCTTTAATTTTGAAGGTATAATCGGAAAAAGTGGAGCAGAATGCGATATGGTCGGCGGCTTTGCTTTCTGACACAATTTGCATCGAGATAACACATTGCGTATACGTTTCTCCATGTTGATGAAGTAACAAGAGTCGCGTAATTTCGCGAAGCACTTCTTGGCACCATAGTGTCCGTAACTGAGATGAATATACCAAATCAATTTGTTCACGGATTCCTCCGGAACACACACTAACCAAAATTGACTGTCAGGGGCTTTACGTTTGAAGAGAATGTTATTATAGATAATGTAAAATTGTCTGATGGAAACATTATATTTATCATGCCATTTTATTTTAATATCTCGCCAGATTGGATCTTTGTCTTGTTCTTTAGCAATGTCAGAAAATGTGGCAGATATGTAATTTTCGAAAGCAACTTGCTGCATATAGAGGATAGTAAAGTTATTTTCTAAGTATGCCTCTTCCGTCGCCTTGATGAGCCCAACAGGCGAACGAGATAGCGAGTCTGCAACGATGTTTTGTTTACCAGGAATGTAAATTACAGAGAAATCGAATTCTTGAAGGAATAAAGCCCATCGTCTAAGTCTATCATGGTTAAGTTTTGCCGACATGAGGAATTGAAGTGCACGGTGATCCGTGTAAACTTTAGTGTGTCTGCCAAACAAGAAATAACGGAATTTTTCGAATGCCCAAACTACTGCCAAAGCTTCAAGCTCAGTGACGGAATAGTTCCGCTCTGACTTGGATAATATGCGACTAGCAAATGCAATAGTTCTCTGTGTGGCAAAGCCATTTTCTTCATCCTCTTGAAACACGTGAACGCCAAGTCCGAATTTTGAACTATCGGTAGAGATGCAAAAGTTCTTAGACAAATCTGGATGGTGCAGAATAGGTGCGTGAAGGAGTGCATCTTTTAAGCAAAGAAATTCTCTTTGGGCAGCTTCATCCCAGAACCAAACAGTATTCTTTCCAGTTAATTCATATAATCTGGGAGTAGTTAGGTCTTTCAAATTTATAAAACGGCGATAGAAATTAATTAAACCCAAGAAAGCTCTTAATTGGCGTTTAGTAGTGGGAACAGGCATTTTCATTATCGCCTCTAACTTTTCGGGGTCGGGCTGGATCCCATCTTTAGAAATAATGTGACCTAAAAATTTAATCTGAGAACGACCAAACTGTGACTTCTCTAAGTTGACAGTAATTCCGGATTGAGCAAACACTTCAAGTAAAGATGCCAACGTACTGTTATGTTTTTCCCAGGAAGATTCTGCAATTAAAATATCATCAACGTAAATTGTGATTTGTTGTTTTAAGTGCTCAGGGAGTGTGGCATTCATCGCACGGATGAAAGCAGATGAGGAGATGTTCAGTCCGAAAGGCAATTTACGGAACTGATAACAGTTTCCGAAGCAGAGAAACGCGGTATACTTCCTACAGTTGGGGTGCAGTTTCACTTGCCAAAAGCTAGACCTAAGATCTAATGAGGATAAAACTTTGACACCATAGAATTTTTGTAACAATTCTTCAAGGGTTTGGGGTCGGTCGGTTTCAGGTAAAATGATAGTGTTAATTTGTCTGGAATCGAGCACTAATCGAATTGACTTATCTCTTTTTTCAACAATATGTAGGGGACTGTTATACGAGCTAACTGCAGGTTCAATTATACCTTGACTGAGCATGGACTGAATTTCAGCCTTAACTCTTTCCCTGTATACTATCGGAATGGGATATGGAGGTACAAAAAATTTATTATGTTCTTTGATCTTGAATTCATAGAGAAAATTTTTTATGGTACCAGGACTGTTAGCGAATACACGGGAATAACGCCGCAAGATAAGGAACAATTCTTCCTTATCACGTTCTGAGGCACCTTCAACTTCTACTAATTTTTTCTTAATGATGTCAGAAATCAAGTCAATTCGCTCAGTCTCGAAATGTTTATCTGTTATATCATCATCAGGTTTGACATCCTGCGTCGTATTAGAAATAGATAGAAATTTTAAACAACTGGCACCTTCTTCATATCTGGTAATCCAGTCTTCGAATTTAATTTGAATGGCATTTTCCTGAACAAAAGCAGTGGCACAAGCCGTATTGAAATCTAAAATAACCTTGTACTTGGATAGGAAGTCCACACCTAATATTATCTGTGTAGTTAAACGGGGGACAATCAATAGGTTGGCAGAAAAGAGATGACCTTGACATAAAAATTCTGCGTATGTTTGCTGTCGAATTTCGACAGGTTTGCTAGAAATGACGCCACGAATTTTAGTACAATGCAAAGGCAGAATTGGACCATTAAGTAAGTTCTGATATTTCTTGAAAGTCACTTCACTGATTACTGATACTGGGCTACCAGAATCTAAGACAGCAGAAAGATTGATTTTGCCAATTTTCACAGATACAATAGGGTGAATTGGAATATCGAGACATTCTACCTTCTCTTCTAATAGTGCCTCTTTTATGTCACCTAACTGTACAAATTTTACGTCTTGTTCGGTAGAAGGTTCATAAGAAATTTCTTTGTTGAGACAAGTGTTACCAAGATTAATGAGGCTTTCACAAGATAAATGCTTTTCAAATCTTGGTTGTTCATCAACTTCGCATTCGCTATCATCGTCATTAGAAAACATGTAATTGTCTATCCAATCAGCAACAGAGGTGTGCTGCAAATCTAATTGTTCGACATCATTTTTTGCTGTTCCAAGGTTACTGTTAGTTGCATTATTGTGTGGCAGTACTGTGTCGTGCCTTTCAAAGTACATGACCGGTCTGTCATATGCAATTGTTGGTTGATACTGTAAGAATTTTATTTCGTATATAGTGTCTTCCTCAGAGTCTGAAGACGAAGCTTCTGTCTCCCAATCTGAATTGTCGTCATTATATTGCTGATCGACAATTATCTCGTTTAACCGTTGGTCAGTATAACGTTTGTTCGATACCTTTTCATTTGTTTCGTTAAATTTGATAGTACAATTTTTGTTACTGTCATTACTTTCAGGAGTAACGGCTTTAGGTTTTGACACAAGTCGTGTCGGTTTTGCCTTATCACTTACTGAGGTGCTACCAGCATCAGTATTGTGCACTTCCGCACAAACTACTATTCTGTTTTGTTCGGGAGGTTGTTCATCGTAATCTTCCTCTCTGTGAGGTAGTTCACAATGAACAAGTTTCAGCGTATAGTTAGGATCACACAAATTCTGTACGGCCGAATTATTTGCCGTCGAGTCCGCTAGTCATACCTGACGCGGCCCCTTTTTTGACGAATTGTAGCGTGGATTAGCAGGTCTGATTTCAATGTTTTGCTCTTGTCTTTCCGGGGTATGCGATCTGCTTTGGCCCTGATTTGTGTTTTCGTATCGTGGAAGGCGATCACGAGAATTATCGCGTGTGCCCTCCCGACTACGCTTCTCAGCGTTATTGTTGTGATTTTCAGTCTCGCGATCACTATCAGTATTGCGTCTATCACGCCAATTAGTATCATTCGAAGTATTGCTGTTATGATAGTAATTATTGTAGCGTCCTACGCGACCAAAACCACCACCTCGGTTGCGGCCACGAAAACTTCCACGGTTAATTTCACGATCTTGAAAATCACTGTTCTCATTGTCGCGTCTTTGTTTGTAAGTTTCATTAGTAAAAGAGTTATTTTTTGTTTGATCCTCGTGCTCTGGATAACGTTTAGAACGCGGCGGGCTTTGTTGCGACCGGCGATCATATCTGTTTGTTTCAAAATATCGACTGCGCGAGGAATTTTCCTCGTCTTCTTCTTCTAAGTCTTGTAAGAGATTTCTAAAGGCTTCAATATCATTCTTGCATCGTGCCGCAATGGCAATTTGACGCAAGTGTAGAGGCAATTTGTTCAAACAAATTCTGATTAATTCCGCGGGGCAGTAAGGTGCCGATAAAAATTGATTTTTGTATACTAAGTTTTGGAAATATTCCACAGGGCTCGAGAAATTTGATCGCTCAAAAGTTTTGAAAGTCGCAATACTGTTTTTAACGCGGTCTTGTGCCGCTTCCGACCAGTATGCGGATAGAAATGAGCGTCGGAACTGATTCTCGCTATAGCACTCTTGTGCAATAGCTCTCATTCTGGTGGCTGGCTCGCCTTCCATATAACCACATATAAATTCTAATCTGTGCTCAAGTGGCCAATTCGGGGGAAGACAATAATCGAATTGCTGCAACCACTCTTTAGGGTGCAAGTCATTCGGAGAGTTTTTGAATGTCTTGAATTTACGTACAGTCAGGAAATGCTTGTAGTCAAACGCTTCCTTTCGCCCGTGCGGCGTAAGTGGGCGTAAACTACGCACTGCGTCTTCATTGTTGTTACTACAAGGTACACTTCGTTCACGTACCAAGCGACCTACTTGAGTCGAATCATCATTGTCATTTTCGTTCAAATTTTCTTCTACGTCTTCGTATGGGTTTCCATAAGTGTGGTCAAATTTCCTCTCTATTCGCGCCACGCGATCATCTAATTTTCTGACCTCAGCCTTGTATTGCTGATTAATGGTCATTTGACCTTGTTTGAAACGGTCAAGGGCGACATATTCATTAGTTTCATTAAACGGGGTAGGATGCGTTACATCAGAACTTTTGTCACTGTTATCACTGATTTGGGTCATCTTAACAGTAATATCCTCAAATTGTTTATTAATTTTATTGATCTGTTCAGTCGTGACTGACTGGAAGTTCTGCAACTTTTCATCAAATAGATTACTCTGTTGCTTCAATTGAGCGAGTTCGGTGGTTTCCATATTTTCGACTCGTGACGCAAGGCTTTCCACTACCGGGTTAATCTCGTCGCGAATATCTTTTCTTATTTGCTGAGATTCACGTTTGAAAGTATTGAGCAGTTGTTCCCTGAACCGGTTGTTGTCCTCATTTATTCTATTAAAACTACTTTGAATACTCGCAAACCTCGAATCGCACGTCTGTTCTATTTTCTCAAGTTTTTCATTTAATTTCTGAGATTGTAATTGATTATTGTCAAGTTTTTCATTTAATTTCTGAGATTGTTCCTCAAGTTTTTCATTTAATTTCTGAAATTGTAATTGACTATTCTCAAGTTTTTCACCTAGTTTCTGAGACTGTGCCTCATTTAACTTAGAGAGCTTTGACAATAAAATTTGCATGAAATCATTTGGTAATACATTTTCCATAGCTGTCGCACAAGTATTTTTTGCAGCAGAGCTAGGCGGAACCGATGCATTATTTTCCCCAACCATGTTACAAGAATCGGAATTCTGTATTGTCGAATCCTGTACTTTGTCATTATCCATATTGTCTGTTCCTGAACTAATCTGTTCTGCGTTTTCGAACACGGTATTTATTGTCGTATTTGTATTAGTGCAGTGAGAAGACTCTTCTAAAAATTCAGCTTCTCTCCTTGTATCATTCAAGGTCTCATTTTCGGAAGCAGTTTTAGCATCAGCGCGAACTCTCCTATTCTTCGACATTGTTAACAGAATTTTGCAGTAAAGTGACCAATAATATTTATTTTCACCTACTGCTAATTTTTTGAAAATTACACACGGTAATTATGAGAGAGCAATAGGTTGAATCGGGCTAGTGCAACATACAATCACAATCGAGATTACGCAAACCGTTAATTATCACACGAGTTCCGCGGTACTAGAACTTTCATCACAACAAACATCAGACAATATAAAAGAGAGACTTGTTCAGTAGTAATGCAATTATTTGTATACTCAATTCATCTACTATAAACAATACTACACAATCTCAAGAATGGTAAGTAACAGACTACAGAAACAATTACTATGCTACTGTTGCTACAACAGAGGATGGTGCTACAAAAATTAAATTAAGAGCCAAAAGGTAAGTTGGTTAGTGGAAAAGACAAACTAACTGAAATAAGACTACGTATCTAACTACGTCACGATCCTGTTTGTGAACTATCCTGGCAGAAAGGGCGCCAGATAAAAGCTGTACGCGTGTTTTGGAATGTAGAACCTTTCGTTAAATCAGACAATAAATTGTTCATTAACTCAGCTATTTGGTTTAATTATGGCCCTGATATTAATGTACAAGAAACAGTGCATTAAATTGATTTTGTGCGCAACGGATCTTTTAAGTAAACAACTGTGACATGTAACCTTTTGAAACAGACACTGACTATACTCAAAAATTTTGACTGCGAGAAAGATATAAGAAAAACCACAAATCACTTTCTTAATGCTTGACTGTGAGAGTTAATGTCGATCAGTTATTATTGAAATCCAAATCAACTATTATCTTACTATCGCACCAATAATGAAATATGTTCAATAATGTTATTCAAATCAACACTCCACTAAATCAAGTAATTATCAAATGAAGGAAGTGGGTTAATTTTCTAACTACGTAAATGAAATATGAAACAGGGTTAAGTTACTTATTATTGATAAACAGCATTACATTACCTACATAATACAACTTCTGACTTGCTGGCAAAGCAGCCTCTGCTCTACATCGGAGCCATACACACAACCCAACCGCTCTCTAAGCGAGCTGAACCACTAGTCTTACTCTCTCTCTCAGTGCGAGCTACAATGCTATGCAATACATGATCTTTGCCAGAGATGAAACTTTACACATATCGATACATACAGTAGAAGCGATATTATACATTTTCTTGCAAGCAAGTTACTCGATACAAAACAGGAGGCACAATATTAGACATTTTCTTGTAAAAATAATTTTTTATGGACACGTTTCACCCTTGGTGATGCAAAGCAAATCACCCTATCAAATAAGTGATGTTGCAGACGATATGATAAACTATGTTTTCAAAATTTTCTAATGCATAAGAAAAATGCGTCTAATACATTTGTTTATGATATTCTTTTCTAACAATTATTTTTGAATAGTCAGCTCCTTGACTTGTTTCCATAGCTTTTACTGCCCTGATTAAAGATAATCAACAACATGGGGAGAAACTTTAATTTTTAAGGACTACAGATAAATGTATTGCGTGAGATCTACGTCTACTGTACAGTTATTTCTATCCTTGTCTAATTTTGGAGATATGGAAATTATTTCAACACTATAGCTGCCGAACTTGTCAACCTTAGGAGCAGATCTGTTTTAGGGTGTGTATTTTAGGTGCAATTCTAAAGTTCAGATCCTTTTTATAACGTAAAGTGTACCTTATCAGTTTAACAGAAATTATTTTTTTTAGGAGCTAATTGCGGCTCTGAAGTTACAGGAATAATTTTAGATCTCACAATCTTTGACGGTATGGCCATAATATTAGAACGTAGAAAAAAGTTCTCTTAACGTGTCAACTGTAGGAGCTTTTACCTAAATAGGAAATTGCAAATTGAAAAGCGGTAGATTTAACTAAAAGTTCTGGTTGCAGGAGTAGGGGAGACCGGGGCACATTTTCCATAGGGACAAGTTTTCGAAATCCGTTTATTTTCGAAACAAACCCGCTAGATGGTACCACCGGCGATACCGTAGGAAGTAGCAACAAAGCACGCTTCATTTACGAAAGTTTCGGTGTTGTAGCAGCAGTCACAACGTCGGCAGGGCTGTTTTCGTCATTTTTGCAGATGTGAGTAAACTTTCACGTTTTTATTGAGACTTAAAATAAACATTCTAGCGTTAAAGTTATTATTTTGACATTGCAGACACTAAAAGTGGGTTTCTTTCTTCACGTAACTGTGCATTTGTTTTGTAAATAGCTTACATGGTTACTCATGGACGTAGTGTTATAGTTCCGAATATGGCGACGGGGCACGTTTTCCGAGTGCATATGGGGCACATATTCCTTATTGCTTTGAGTCTTACGCCAAGTCTAAAGCAAATGAAAAGTGTGTACAGTGCACGAAATGGGCGCAGGGAGACTGTACGAAAGGGAATGTTCCATTTTTTGTTTGCTTACATTGTGATTCAGACAATCAGTGTAAGTATTGTTAAAAATGCCTGTATCTGTAAAATATTTAAGTCACATATTTTGTAAAACCAGTAAATAGCATTTGTTTTTATTTAATGTGGCTATTTTTACTATCCTCTTTTGTAATTTATTGTAAATTCATGATAAAAATACGTATTCAGTGATATCAAGATAATTATCTCTGTTTTAACATTGAAAGTATAATTGGAATATTTGCCTCTGTAGATTTTAAGTAAGCTGGAAACTTGCTCCGCATACGGGGCAATTTTTCATCGCCACATGGTCAGAAAAAACCATTTGCTACCAAGAATGATATTTACTATTTTCAAAAATATCTGTACAAGACTGTGAATACAGGTGTAGGAAATATAATGATCCGTCGTTTACCGCAAAATCGATAAAAATAAGAAGTATAAAAATAAAAATGTAAACTGTTGGAAAACGTGCCCCAGTCACCCCTATCATTTGAGTATTTCCTTCGTTGAGTAAGAATTTCACCGCGTATTGATTAAACGCTAGTGAACCGAACTGTGGCAAGCTAGCTTCATCATTGAGTTATTTAAGGATACTGAGGTCTGATACACTCTTTATTTTTACAATTAATAAAGATCGCATCGTTATGTGGTCCTCACAGGTGTTCTCTGCGTTCATACGTCTCCGTTCTTCGAAAGCAGCTTTCCCTTGCAATGATCCTGTTTTCGGAGTAAGCACAACCACACCTCATTATCGCGTAAGCATGGTAGCGGGCAAAAGGCCTGCCTTGGCTGTTGTAATAACTTCCTTACTGACGATGTTGAAGGAAGGGAAGAGGAAGTAGATCAAGATGAAATGGGAGATATTATACTGAGAGATGAATTTGACAGAGCCCTGAAAGACCTAGGTCGGAACAAGGCCCCAGGAGTAGATGACATACCCTCAGAGCTACTAAAGTCTCTGGGAGAGCCAGCCATGACAAAACTATTTGAACTGGTGTGTATGAGACAGGCGAAATACACTCAGACTTTAAGAAAAATGTAATAATCCCCATCCCAAAGAAATCAGGCGCAGACAGGTGTGAAAATTACAGAACCATCAGTTTGATATGTCATGGTTGCAAAATTTTAACACGAATTATCTACAGGAGAATGGAAAAGCTGGTAGAAGATGACCTAGGGGAAGATCAGTTTGGATTCAGGAGGAACGTAGGAACCCGGGAGGCAATACTTACCTTACGTCTTATCTTAGAAGATAGATTAAGGAAAGGCAAACCTACATTTTTAGCTTTTGTAGATTTGCAGAAAGCGTTTGGCAATGTTGACTGGACCACACTCTTTCAAATTCTGAAGTCAGCAGGGGTAAAATACAGGGAAAGGAGAGTTATCTACAACTTGTACAAAAGCCAGACCGCAGTTGTTAGACTCGAAGGGCATGAAAGGGAAGCATCAGTTGGGAAGGGAGTAAGACAGGGTTGTAGCCTTTCTCCAATGTTATTCAATTTGTACATCGAGCAGGCGGTGAAGGAAAGCAAGGAAAAATTTGGAATAGGGATTAAAGTTCAGGGGGGAGAAATAAAAACACTGCGTTTTGCTGATGACATTGTAATTCTGTCAGAGACAGCAAAGGACCTGGAAGAGCAGTTGAATGGAATGGACAGTGTGTTGAAGAGAACGTATAAAATGAACATTAACAAGAGCAAAACAAAAATAATGGAATGCGGTCTTAGAAAATCAGGCGATGCTGAAGGAATTAGATTAGGTAACGAAACAATGAAGGTGGTAGATGAGTTTTGTTACTTGGGTAGTAAAATAACATGCGATGGTCACAGTACAGAGGATATAAAACTCTGAATGGCAATGGGAAGAAAAGCATTTTTGAAAAAGAGAAATTTGCTAACATCGAATATTAATTTAAGGGTAAGGAAGTCTTTTCTGAAGGCATTTGTGTGGCGTGTTGCCTTGTGCGGAAGTGAAACATGGACGATAAGCAGTGCGGACAGGAAGAGAATTGAGGTTTCTGAAATGTGGTGCTATAGAAGAATGCTGAAGATTAGGTGGGTGGATCGCGTAACTAATGAGGAGGTACTGAACAGAAATGGGGAGTAAAGGAATTTCTGGTATACCTTGACTAAAAGAAGAGATCGATTGGTAGGACATAGACTATTCTTAGACATTAAGGAATTGTGAATTTAGCATTGGAGGGAAGTTTGTGGGGTAAAAACCGCAGAGGAAGACCAAGAGATGGATATAGTAAGCAGTTTCAGACAGATGTAGGTTGCCATTCTTATGTGGAGTTGAAGAGCCTTTCTCAGGATAGAGTAGGGTGGAGAGCTGCATCAAACCAGTCTCCGGACTGAAGAGCGCAACAACAAACAACAACTACCATCGTAGTGTGCTACAAGTTGGAAATTGAGGAAAGAGTGTCTGAATGGCCTGTTTGGTTAAGCCACAGGCATACATTACTATAGTCTGCGTCACGTAGCACGGCGGCTCAGTTTTCAACCGCGAGTTACACAGTGTTTCTCCCCTGTCGGCCTTAGCCCCTCCCCTCCCCTCCACTCCCCTCCCCTCCACGCCCCCCTGTAGCTCCGCCTCTATGCGCGGAACCGCCTTCCTACATGACGCCGACTATAGACTGGCAAACATGCCTCTTTGATGCCGTCTTACTTTAACTCCCGTCAAAAAGTTCCCATGTGATACTACTATGATCTTCTAATGCGAAATTAAGTCATAATCTTTACTAGTTGGTTTAAACATGCTCTACATTTGAACTAATACTTCCGTAGTAGTTTTCAAAATGAAATGCCAAGATCGCACATTAATAATTTATTCAATGACGACTGGTTTCGGTGCACTGTGTCACCATTATCCGCCGAAATATATATTTTACAAGCTGGTCATCTTGTTAAAAAAATTGGGTGTAAAATAACCAGTGCAACGTTGCACTTAGTCACTATATAAAAATACACAAGTTGAAAACATGACAGCTTAAAAAATACTCATTTCTATTTTGTAAACTGTCATGTTTTTAACTTGTGAATTTTTTACATAGTGACTAACAAGGAAAGTACTTGGGCTCGAACAAACATGTATACACCAAAATCGTACGAGAGATAATGTAAAGGTCCCTTATTGCACTAGTGACACTCCCGCATCTGCAAAACTCTGCAGTCGTCCGTTAGAGGCCTCTGCGTGTGCCATGCCGCATTGCACTTTGACCTGTCGGTTCGCCAGTAGGGACGGTGCAGTGTGCCTCCCAAGTTGCGTTTTGTGACGTCATTTGTGTGGTGAAGCGTCAGATGGGGCGGCGATTGCTAATCAATCCTGCTAATGTATTGCGATTAGTTGAGGTGAAGTTACGAAGAATCCTTCTTGGTGAAGACGGTATTAGTGTAGAAGATGAATCAAAGTAATGTTCAAATGTTTGTTAAGCTTACGGGACTCAACTACAGGGTCATCAGTCCCTAAACTTACAAACTACTTATGAACTAGCTAAGACTAAGGACGGCACAAATATCCATGCCCGAGGGGGGGATTCGAACCCCCGACCGTAGTGGCCGTGCAGAGCGTGACTGGCACGCCTCAGTCCCCTCGGCCACCGCGGCCGGCGATGAATCATTTGCATTCTTTGTCGTATCTGTTATGGTACAGAAATATGAGCATAAGTTAGATACTGTTGTAACACTCACACATAATAATGATAATAGGGATAATAATGACGAACAACTCATTGCAAGCGGTAGTGCTACGGTAAGTGCGGGAAGAGGCGATGAAAGCAGTGGCAGTGAATACCAACAGTCTTTTGGGAAGAAGGTTAAAGTTGCAACTATCATCACGTCTTTTGGTGACAATACGCTAGAGAAGATGTACGATGATTATTACATGATTTATAGTTAAGATATCTGCATTACGTATGGCGTCTACAATTACATCTACATTGCTATCTAGAGCATGGTTGCAGAGCTTTGCAGAAAAACGACACCAACCAGCACATTGAGGTGCACGTAGAGATCCTGCAAGCAAACGTTCATACAGATATGTCTGTTCGAGCCCATGTACTTTCCTTGTAAATGCAACGTTGCACTTGTTATTTTATACCCTTTTTTTTTTTTTTTTTTTTTTTTTTTTTTTTTTTTTTTTTTTTTTTTTTTTTTTTTTACCAAGATGACGAGCTTGTAAAATATATATGTGACCAGATGATGGTGACACAGTTCACCGAAAACGGTCGTCAGTGAATGAATTACTTATGTGAGATATTGGCATTTCACTGTGAAGAATATAAAACGATCAGATCGCCTCTATACCGGACTATGTCAGATGATTTTTACATCCGTAGTAGATGTATTTAACAAATTTATAGTAAAATGGTGATCTGATAGGAACATGTTGCATACAGTTGAATCAGAATGTAGTTAGCGGAAAACCACTCACAATAATTAAGATGCGTGTGATCCATATGACAGCTAGACGATTGTATTCGTCATACTGTTGAAAGAAAAGCCGGAGTCAATCGATGCTGATAATAATAGATTAATGAAAAAAGCAAATAACGGGAATCAGCATTGTGTCAAAGCACAATGTAGAAAGAATAAAGATACGTGTTATCCACGACAAATAGCAGTATCATAACGATCATACTGGTGCAAGAAAAGCTGAAGTTGTATGAAATTGATAAGAAATGAATAAAAACAGGAAATCAATGCAGCACACTGCTGTATGTGTCTTGCAGTTGCTGTACGAATAATTACAGGCACATACAACACACTAACTAACCACGACGTCGAAACTGTAAATACGGCGTAGTAAAGTCAGTTCATCCGTGTGTTAACTTCTGTTTTCTGCAATTATTAGACACACGACTGCCGAGCGGTCTGGGGCGCCACATTGCTGATCGCGCGGCCTCCCGCATCGGAGGCTCAAAATCCCCCCTCGGGCATGGATGTTTGTGCCGTCCTTAGTATAAGCTAGTTCATAAGTAGTTTGTAAGCTTGGGGACTGATGATCCTGCAGCTAAATACCATAAGCTTTACACATATTTGAACATTTTAATTTAGACACACGACAAGTCACACGTTTGTAGTATAGAAATACGGTGGCGAGGCTTCAGCAACATCAGTAACACTGTATACGACATCGACAGTCTAGTGATACAGGTTAAGACGACGGCTGGCCTGAATCGGGAAATTCGGGTTCGACTCCCGGTACTACACAAATTTTCAATTTCGCCGTTGATTTTATTTAAACGCAACAAACGGTCGAAATGTTTAAAAATGTCGAATACGTAAAATTAAAGCCATTACTGTCAACAAATGGTGTCTTTTCTTTCGGGAATGTCTGAAGAGAACAGACACCATATTAACAATTCTGGAGCTCTGAGTCATGCAGTCAGCAAGGGTACGTGAGTGGGCGTTTCCCTCTGAAAGACCATGTTAATGATGTTTCGTTGAATGTTTCCCATGCTGACACTTATCGATGGCCCAGCACTAAAATCTGCAGCAATTTGCGGAAGGGTTGCACTTCTGCCACGCTGAACATTTCACTTCAGTAGTCGTTGTGGCCGTTTGCACGATCTTCTAACGGCGGCAGCAAAGACGGGGATTTGATGTTTTACCAGACTCCCAATATTCACCGTGCACTCGTGAAATGGTCGTCCACATGAAACTACATGTCATCCCTACCTCAGAGATGCTGTGGCCCATCTCTCATATGCCGAGTATAGCAATATGTTCAAACTGACGTAAACTGTGATAGCCTGTCATTCTAGCAGCAGTGACCGATATGACTTCTGTGCCAGACACCTGTTGTGTTTCCTTTGGGGTTGGAACACTTGCATGCAGTGACACTTGAATGGAGTGACACTTGCACTGAGTGACACTTGTGTGGATTGAATTTTCGATAGCATGACACTTGCATGGATTGACATTTCAATAGAGTGACATTTGCACAGAGTGACACTTACATGGAGTGACGCTTGCACAGAATGACACTTGTATGGATTGAAATTTCAATAGAGTGACACTCTCATGGAGTGACACTTTCATGGAGTGACATTTGCACAGAGTGACATTTGCATGGAGTGACATTTGCATGGAGTGACATTTGCACAGAGTGACATTTGCACAGAGTGACATTTGCACAGAGTGACATTTGCACAGAGTGACATTTGCACAGAGTGACACTTGCAGCACAGAGTGACACTTGTATGTATGTATGTATGAATTGAAATTTCGATGGTGTGACACTTGCAGTGAGTGACATTTGCATGAAGTGACATTTGCATGGAGTGACATTTGCACAGAGTGACATTTGTACAGAGTGGCACTTGCATAGAGTGACACTTTTGCAGAGTGACACATGGATTGAAATTTCGATGGAGTGACACTTGTGTGGAGTGACACTTGTGTGGAGTGACACTTGCATGGAGTGACATTTTCACAGAATGACATTTTCATGGAGTGACATTTTCACGAAGTGACACTTGCACAGAGTGACACTTGCACGAAGTGACACTTGTATGGAGTGACACTTGCACGTAGTGACACTTGCACGGAGTGACACTTGTATGGAGTGACACTTCCACAGAGTGACGCTTGCACGGAGTGACGCTTGCACAGAGTGACGCTTGCACAGAGTGACACTTGCTTCGATTGAAATTTCGATGGAGTGACACTTGCATCGATTGAAATTTCGATGGAGTGACACTTGAATGGAGTGACATTTGCACATAGTGACACTTGCAGCACAGAGTGACACTTGTATGTATGTATGAATTGAAATTTCGATGGCATGACACTTGTAGTGAGGGACATTTGCACAGAGTGACACTTACAGGGGTGACACTTGCACAGAGACCAGGCATCTCCCCAAAGTAACCGGCCGTTTCTGCGAGCTGGCTGACAGTTACACCACGGCAGTGAGCAAGTGGATATTGCTTCAGTGTGGCTCATTAATGTGTTTCATGGCAAAGAAATTCAACATAATTAGAACAGACGATGAAATTTGTAATTTTTTCCAGAATTTTGATGTTACAAAGATCAATTGGCATACAAGTACGAAACATGGTAGTTCTTGTAAGGTTCCTACATTTAATGTTATATTTTCGATTCTGTTGTAAATTTTATGTGTCTTGTCAGTGTTGGTACGTTTAATTTTATATTTCTGATTCCACGTAAATTTTTCAGCTTATCTTATCTTTGGAGATACCATTATTGCTGTGCACAGAGATTGTAGTGAGTAGGACAGTTTCTCTGTACCAGCTAGTATGAGGAGTCTGTCTGGAGCAGTCGGTATGTGGAGTTTGTCTGTGGAAGGCATTCCGCAAGTGGACTTCGTTATCAAGCTTTCAGCCAAGGATGAACATGGAGGTAAATATGCGCCTGAGAAATAAAGAAATTTAGTAATGGCAGGTCAGATATCAGGTAAAAGCGTGCTTTGGTCCCATTTTGTCATTGTTAGGTTAAAGTTATGGCCAAATTTTGTATTGCTGATGTCCGTTGTAAATTGTTGAAAAAAAATTCAATGTCATTATTTGATTTCTTTTGCAAGTGTAAAATTTTGCTTAAAAGTAAATATACGAACCCTTGTAAGAAATGCTGCACTGTGTGGATCAGAAACCATCACACTCGGTAAGAGAGCTTGTATACAGTTGGAGGAGGAGGGGCGGAAAATTTTAAAAGACATATGGGGCACTAAAAAATAATGGGGATATCTGGATACATGGAACACGGGAGGGACTGTACGAAAATTCTGGACCTATATCGAGCGAGATACGGAAAAGGAGGCTACGATTTGTTGGGCACATTATGAGGATGGACGATGAGAGGTTGACTAAGAAGATATGGAATGCAACATGTCATACGGCGAACAACTGGGTGAAGGAATTCAGAGATGACTGGAAGGCTGTAGGAATAAAAGAAAGGCACTGGTGCAGTAGTCACGGTCTGCGCGGCCACTACGGTCGGGGGTTCGAACCCCTCCTCGGGCATGGATATTTGTGCCGTCCTTAGTCTTAGTTAGTTCATAGGTAGTTTTTAAGCTTAGGGACTGATGACCCCGTAGTTAAGTCCCATAAGTTCTACAAACATTTGAATTTTTGAACAGGGAGAAGTGTAAACGGTTGGCGAACGGTCTCAGGTGGCCGGACACCAAAATCAAAGTCACCATAACAGAAGAAGAAAGAAACAGAAGAAGCGACAGAATTAAGAGGTGTTGGGAAGAAAGAAGACGTGCTAAACAAGGCACACGTCATCCTGAGGGGTTCTAACGAAGCAGAATAATAAGAAGAAGGAGGAACTCTAGTTAAAATTAAAGATGCGTCAGTCTACATCGTGTAATTCAGGTAGTTAGTTTTCCCTTACCTCTGCATATATATAAAAAATTAAATCCGATTTTGAGTCAGCATATTTACTCGCGATTCTGTTTCCTTTGGAAACAGAAAAAATGACGAAATTTAGTGAAACTTCACTATTTTATGAAAGACAAAGAAAAAAGTTGATGCAGATTAAGACTAAGAACAACAACCTTAACAATGTCCACCTTCAATATAGAATTATCTAATAGTTTGGAAAACAATCTTTTCTTTTTTGGAAGGCAGCTTGACTTGAGTCTGGACACGTTTTTAAGACGTCATGTTTATTTTTGTTGTTTAAATGATTCTGGCATAGTCTATAAGATTTCGTTGCTTGTGAAAAATGTCAAAATGTAAATAATTTTTATTTTTTGGATACGAGCCTCCTTCGCAGGAAATTACACACTTCATTTTGTGTATAAAGGTGACAAGGTTGATCCTTAAAACTCTCTCGGCAAAGTTTTCTCCAAAGTACCCCCTGTCATGTACCATACAAACACTTATGTACCCAGTGATCTTCCTCTTGGTTTAAAGCTCATATGTGCAAAAATTCATAAAGACTGGAGGAAAATTATTCATTTCCTAAAATTCCGTGAGTTAAGTGCCTTCCACCATGCACCGAACCAAATTTTATACAGTGACATTCCTCTTGTTTTGAAGGTAGAGTGTGCAAAATTTCATCAATATTGGAACAAAAGTATAGATTTTTATGCAATAGAAACGCAAGGTAACATTGTAAATCACACTTTGTTGTTCTCAAATATTCCAGTTTTATTTCATACAATCCTTGTTCTGAGAATAACGGAAAAAAAAAAAAAGGACGTGTGAAATCGATCGAGCCGTTCTCAAGTTATGGTGCGACCAAGTTATTTAGAGATCCATTTTTTATGTTGCTAAGTACCCTTCTCCATGCACCTTACGAAGCTTAAGATAGACAGTGACCTTCTTATTGTTTTGAAGGTCAAGTGCGCGAAATTTCGTGAATATCGAAATGAAACTGTAAATCTCGTGAGTCTGCAGGAGATGTATGCTCCGCCATGCACCTACCACAAAATACTTTCTTAGCTGACGTTTTCTACTTATAAACTACATTCCTGCCAAATTTCAGCTTCATAGGTGAAGTAGTTTTTGAGATTTCGTGTTTAGTCAGTTTGTGAGTGAGTGAGTGTCCTTTCGCTTTTATACAGATAGAGATTAAGAAACCAGATTGTTGAGGGTTGAGGTCAGGAGAGCGTGGAGGCCATGGAATTGGTCCACCTCTACCATTCCATCGGTCACCGAATCTGTCGTTGAGAAGCGTACGGACACGTCGACTGAAATGTGCAGGAGCTCCATCGTGCATGAACCACATGTTGTGTCGTACTTGTAAAGACACATGTTCTAGCAGCACAGGTAGAGTATCCCAAATGAAATCATGATAACGTGCTCCAGTTAGCGTAGGAGGAAGAACATGAGGCCCAATCAAGACATCACCAACAATTCCTGTTCAAACGTTCACAGAAAATCTGTGTCGATGACGTGAATCGAGGAAGTACAGTGCATACTAACGAAACAATTGGGTATTTTGACAATTGTCTGCACGAATTATTTCAATTTACATTGAAAGAGAATTACTGAAACGAGCTGTAACATGGAAATTAAGCGTTTCCGGACACATGTCCACATAACATATTTTCTTTCTTTGTGTGTGAGGAATGTTTCCTGAAAGTTTGGCCGTATCTTTTTGTAACACCCTGTATAGGTACGACGAGCGAAACAGAAGACGTGCGTAGAGATAACTGGAGGACGAGATGGAAGGTGGATGGAAGGAAAGGGAGTGATGAACAGAGGCCGGGGATTAGATAGAGCCGCGGTGGCCGAGGGGACTGAGGCGCTCCAGTCACGGTCTGCACGGCCACTACGGTCGGGGGTTCGAATCCCCCCTCGGGCATGGATATTTGTGCCGTCCTTAGTATTAGCTAGTTCAAAAGTAGTTTGTAAGCTTAGGGACTGATGACGCCATAGTTAAGTTTACCAATATGAGGCTACCGTGAATGGAAAAGTTCAGCAGATGTACCGTTAATAATGTACTTGACATATGGACTATAACTCGCCGCGGTGGAGTAGCCGAGCGGTCCAAAGCGCCTCGCTGCGGAGCGCGCGGTTGCTCGCCGTGGAGGTTCGAGTCCTCCCTGGGGCACAGGTGTGTGTGTTTGTCCGTAGGTTAGTTTACCTAGGTTTAAGTACTTTGTAACCTACGGACTGATGTCCACGCAGTTTGGTCCGATAGATTTACAAACATTTGAACATTTGATTACATAGAGGGAGGATGAAGACGTAGATAGTGGGGAAGCAGGAAACAGATATAGAGGATGGTACATAGGTGGAAAGAATGTAAAAAACAATAGCTTTTTACTGAGGTAGTCCAGAGTCGGTAAACCGATCTGTATGTTTGTGGAGAAAACGAACGACAAAAAAAAAATGTAATCTCTCTTATGGGTTTAAAATAATGAGTGTCTGCGAAACTATAGTTTTTATAACTTTCTTTCACATTGCCACAATATCCTAACGACCGATATTGGTTTGATTGAAGCATTCTCTCGGTGATTCTATGTTCACATGAGTTATAATATTTCCTGTTCTATTTATTTCATATGAGAGTGGGCCACAGCGAAGCCTGCCCGGGTTTAACTACCTTTTTGATAAAATTTCAAGTGTTAGACATTATCTTACTAATACTACAGTAAAAGAATGGAATGCAACTAACAAGATAACTCATTAAAAGATGGATTAGAATATCTGCAAAACTGGATCCGTTAAGTATTGATTATCGTATTGTTGTTAACTATTTGCCTGCCTATTACAGACAAGGAGGTCAGAATCTCCTTGTCTACAAATGCGCCAACAGAACGGATATTTTCTGTAACGAACGGAAAAATGTTCAAATGCTTGTATAGCTTATGGAACTTAACTGCGGGGTCATCAGTCCCTAAACTTACAAACTACTTATGAACTAACTAACACTAAAGACGGCACAAATATCCGGTATGTAAAATCCACACTTGAGACAGAAACATTTCTGAGAAATTCTAAAATCTTAAAAGTAATTAATTCGAATGAAAAGTATGCTTCATTTTGTTTCACCATACTCCACATGAGTACGAAAAGAAATCCGTTAAACATTGTTTACAAGATAAATCAATCAAAAGTGAAGGCCGTAAACTCCACAAAATACCTAGGAATTACTATTACTTCAGACTTAAATTGGAAAGAACACGTAGATAGTGTCGTGGGAAAGGCTAACCAGAGACTGCGTTTTATTGGCAGGACCCCTAAAACATGCAACAGAACTACAAAAGAAACTGTATACACTACGCTTGTCCGTCCACTTTTGGAGTATTGCAGCCCAGTGTGGGATCCTTATCAGGTGGGTTTGACGGAGGACATCGAAAGAGTCCAAAGAAGGGCAGCTCGTTTCGTATTGTCACGATACAGGGGAGACAGCGTTACGGAAATGATACAGGATCTGGGATGGCAATCATTACAACAACGGCGCTTATCGCTGCGGCGTGGGCTACTTACGAAACTCCAATCGCCAACATTCTCCTCCGAATGCGAAAATATATTGTTGACTCCCACTTACATAGGTAGAAAAATCATCAGAATAAAATACGAGAAATCAGAGCTCCAACAGAGAGATTCAGGTGTTCTTCCTTCCCGCGCGCTATTCGAGAATGGAATGGGAGATGAATAGTATCACGGTGATTCGATGAACCCTCTGCCAGGCACTTAAATGTGATTTTCAAAGTTTCCCATGTAGATGTAGATGTATTCATCATAATTGTATTCCACCAATATCATTTGTTTCACAATTTTTAGAGTGATAATATGTTGAGTGGATGACTGTCAACTTGTTGTATTATGTAGGTGAGGTAAAGTAGGTGAGGTAAATTTGGTACAATTATGTCGCGTAACAGGTAGATCCTACGTTTTGTGTCTGAAAATATGGTCACTCTGTGAAATGTCAATCAACGACTGCTGATTTTAGTCAATGAACATGTGGGGACAAGTATTCAGTACTTAGTACTTAGCGCTCTTACGTAGAAATATTTTTTAGCAGACGGCTTCCTTCGCTTATTGGGAGACGGAAGGCAATTTTTATCCCTATTCTGCCAATACTATTTTACCCTTTCAATAGGTACACTTTTCAAACGAACTATAAGTGATAAAACAACGAAATTTTTACTGCATATATGTCTCACTTTACAAGTAAATTGAAGATAATAACTCTAATGGTTTTGAAGAAATTTTTTTTTATTCTTTCACCAGTAAACTGTAACGTTTTTAGCACATTAATTATTATAAAACAGTTGATGAATGTTTTGTGGTTCTCAATTTACTTGTAATGATTTATTACCATCTTCAGTACAAAAGGACCAAATTTCATCTTTCTAAACCCATTAATTTAACAAATAAAGGGACCTGAGAATAATCAATTTATAGTTTAATATTGGAATTGTAGTAGAGTTATTGATGAGAATTACTTAACACTAATATTTTCCTGCACCATATTGAGCATCATCTGAATCATACTGATCTTCTTTTCTTCTCTTGGTCTCTCTTCTGTCTAGCTTCTTTTATGCATTTTAAATTAGCAATATTGGCTTTGCGGATTCTCTCTGTATGTATTTGCACCAAGGATTTTGCAGTATTTCCACTACATTGTATGCCCAATAATTCAAAAACATCCAATTTTCTAGTTACACCATCACTGAAGCATAAAATAGCATCATAAACACCAAATTTGAGGGTTGTGATCTGAACAAATACAGTTTTTGGTAACCGGGTGCAAATGACAGAATTTACACATTCATTTAAATTTTGGGTTTTCCCATGAAGACATTTCTTCAACAAGTTATCTCTACAAAGGTCTCTAAATATAGGTTTAATTTCATTCATTACTAGGTGTAGGTAAAGAATGTTTGTGGTCATATGTGTCACTTCTCCTGTACTTGCACAAAGTGTCAGCACCATTTGGGCAAATAGAGTGCACAGGATTTTCATTTGTGGATAGCTTATGGAAATAGCCCATACAGCTTTCTTCATGTTTTCTAAATTATCTAAATTTCTTCTTATGGCCAAGCCATAATAATTCTGCAATCTGTCTATCTCAAGATTTGTCAGGCGACCTTTGCCACCTATCTTCCTACTACTTTATGACTTTTCTTTTAACACTCCGAGTGCCAATTGACGGGATACGGAAATTTCTGTAGAATGCCAAACATCATCATTTGACGTGATCTTTGTTTTCGTGCTTTTAAAAACAGAATCAAGTTTATTGACGGGCTACATCTACCTTAAATACCTTACTTGGTAAACCTAGTGTCTAAACCAGCCTATAGGTCTTTAATTTAGTTTCTAAATCTTTCGACGGTCGCATTCATTGTATGAAACGGGGCAGGTAGGAAGTGGTGCCCGCTCACTCAGCAGAGAAATCAACGGACACGGCTTCACGCTGTGACGATACTGCTGGCCCACACATCTCAATGTTATCCTACGATACCGTCTGCCTGCTCCTCTCATCTCAATGTCACCCTACGGTACCGTCTGCGTTGGATCTGGAATCGTGTGGTTCAATAGTGATAGAAGTTGCGTGTGAAGTTAAAAACGAAATATCCAGCCTAGGAATCAGTGTAGGACAGTGTCTCGGTGATATTGTGATTAAAACAAGTGATAGATTTCATTAATTAAGAGATTTGTATAAGACGTTTCCAGACAGTTCTATAAACAATACTTTTGTCATTGTACATTATTTCAATAAATAGACAGACGAAGGGTAAAAACTTTTGTATCTACATAAAGACATTAAAACAAATAGCACTGTATATATGTTAGGCTCATAAACAAGTTGTATTGACCAGCTAATTATATTAATTAATTTAATAGTAGAAATTTGATTATTGTAATTCTTTATATATATTGTCTGACATGAGATTTTGAACTTATGTTGAGAACTGACAGGATAATTGATAGTTCAATATATGTTAGTAACATGTACGATGTACTCGTTAACTAATTAATTGACATTTAACATTTTGGTTTGTTGTCAAATAAAAAGTAGCGTGATTAAAACTTAAAAAGATGGGTGCGATCTAAAACTATTGTGTGTATAGTTTTCATTTTATATTGCGATTATTTTTGCGTACATGAAATGTTTTACGTGTGTGTTTGCTAATTGCAAATTAGTATATTCAATTGTTATGAACAATGCGTAATGTAATTCCATTATTGCCGATGTTACATATTTGCCTCACCGCCTTGCGTGGGGGAGTTCGAGTTTCAGTCGTGTGTCAAGTGCTCTGGAAGCTATGTTAGTCTGTTGTTTTTAAATGGAAGTACCGTCGGCTAAGTTCTCTTGCATTGTTTTTAATTTGTTATGTTTTTGTGGAGAAGAAGTTTGATGCAAATTAAAGAAGAAGTGAAAAATTGTATATATCGAGTATTTATTTCTACCACGACGCCCGAGGAGAATAATGTTGCAGCGAGCAGAACCCCCATACGTCGGAATGTTGAAAAGATGAGTATTATGTTGGAAAGTGGTAGAATGAACTGTAATTACTTAATATTCTCAGAATATATGACATCAACTGCGATTGGGCAAAGCTGAAAATGTGTACCCAGCCGGGATTCGAACCAGGGTCTCCCGCTTCCGAGGCAGTTGCGCTGACCGCTACACCACTGGGGACACAGTGAGCAGCGCTCCTGCAAGGACTACCTAAGCACGCCTCCCGTCAGATACAAATTCCCAGCTTTGCCCAATCGCAGTTGATGTGAATATTAAATAATAACAACTGCAGGATCAGAAGTGACATCTGTTCTTTCGCAACAGACGCCACTTGAGTATATATAAAATACCGGTGACGGGCAATGATCCTATCGTTAGTGGGGAGGGGTGGGCAAGTTTGAAGCCCTTACTCTTACGGGAATTAGTTTCATAACTACGAGTATGAGTACTGTGGGCAGGGCGAAGCTGGGAATTTGTATCTGACGGGAGGCGTGCTTAGGTAGTCCTTGCAGATGCGATGATCACTGTGTCCCCAGTGGTGTAGGGGTCAGCGCAACTGCCTAGAATGCAGGAGACCCGGGTTCGAATCCCGGCTGGGTACACATTTCCAGCTTTGCCCAATCGCAGTTGATGTCATATATTCTGGGAATATTAAATAATAACAACTGCAGGATCAGAAGTGACGTCTGTTCTGTCGGAACAGACGCCACATGTATATATGTAATTACTTAAATAGTATGTTTTAACGCAAATTATTCTCCCCGAAAGTACTGAGAGGTGACTATGACAGAGGAGTGAGACAGCAACATATCGTAGGGACTCTACAGACTGTTTGCAAAGTAGAGACGTTTTTAGTGGGGCCCTTGGCGTCGGAGTTGTATATGATTTAGATGCTCTGGGTTCAGTTCTGGATTTATTTCAAAGAGCAGACAATTCTTTACGCCAGACTGAAGATGAAGAAACTACGTGCAGCTGGGGTTATTCCTGCAAGCAGAATGTCCGGCATTCTAAGGGATGGAATGGTTTAGATAGTCGGCAGTCAAAGTGTTAAGTCTTGAGGCAGAATCCGTGGACGGTTGGCAGTAGGGATGGGAAAAACCGAACGGTTAAAACCGATACCGGTATTTCAGTTTTGAATAACCGGATTTTTGGTATTTATTTGGTGCCAGTTGCAACCGTTTTTTTTTTAGTTATAGCCAAGAACCGGGTAAAAAAACCGGTACGACTACTTCCTGTAGCAGTGATTCAAAAAGTGTCCTTTTTTTCTTTTTTTTTTTAAATAATAATAATAATTACCTATGGGTTTAGGTAACATTGATCATGTGGTGCCTCGTGAGGTAGCTGTACAGTCTGAAGCTCCATGTAACGGACTGCGCGGCTGCTCCAGTCTGAGGTTCGAGTCCTCCCTCGGTCATGGGTGTGTATGTTGTCCTCAGCGTAAGTTAGTTTAAGTTAGATTATGTAGTTTGTAAGTCTAGGGACCGATGACCTAAGCAGTTAGGTCTCATAAGAACTCACACCCATTTGAACATTCTTTCATCATGTGGTACACAGCTTTCCTAGTTCAATTTGCATAAATGTACACTGACATCAATCATAGTGTTAGTCGGAACTGTGACTTTATTTTTCGAAATACTTCTGCAGCACTGATTGAAGTTCATTTACTGTCTGTAACTTATATAGATATATTGTGTATATAACGAGATATTCGTATGCGCTGGCTCACAAGTCCAACTTACGGAGTGGTTGGCTCAATATTCGCAACTGCCGGATGGAAATACTAGGCCAGTGAATCTGTATGCTTCGTATATCGTCTTCTGCGGACTCCTGGCTAGGCTTACACACACTCAAGAAGGCGTAGTATTGGGAGGGGATCTTGCAAAATATAGAAAGACTAGTGATTTGTTGTATAACGTAAATTTACCTAAATTTTAACTGAATTTCGTAAGTTTCGGTTATGGCCGGAACTAGAAGAACCGTAAATTCGATTACGGTTTCTGTTCCGGCCGCAAAATATGTTTCGGTCGAACTCTACTGGAAATAATAGCAATAAAAAACCGAAATCCTGGGACCTGGCGCGGATCGAACCCGCGACCTTTGTAGTCTGGCACTCTACCACTGTGCAACCGAGCCGCGTAACCTAATGTTAGGTATTATTAGGAGCTATGAAAGTAGCGTTGTCGATCGTAAATTTACATAATTCGTGTATGTACAACTTTCATTGCTTCAAAAAAAAAAAAAAAAAAAAAAAAAAAAAAAAAAAAAATGTTCAAATGTTTGTAATTCTATTGGACCAACCTTCCGGACATGCCCAATGCACTCTAATATACAAATTGTGACATTAGGACCATAGGGTTGTTCTGCACATACCCGGTCACCATCCCCTAAATACTGTGAGTATCTGACACCTCTGTTTGCCACTGCTGCTTCCAGGCAACCATTTGGACCAGTATAATTCATGTGACAGTGATGATCATCCCGTTTCTCAGTGCCACTGCCACAAATCTGACAGTACTTGCTTAGAATCTCTACATCAATTATCCTGCCGGTATCAAATGATGTAGCTGTCACTGTAATGATACTCCTTTTTTTTTATCGCTGGTGTTGTCACAAGATCAATGTTGAAAACCGGAATTGAAATTTAACTAACTGTAAGATGGGCAATGACTATTAATTTTTGAAATGGTTAAGACACTGAAAGGACCACAAAAGATTCCGCCGTCAGTTGTCAGTAGCATTACATAAGAAAATAGCGGAATAAGTTACCTGGTATGCATTCAATGGTGGAAGCCGTGACACTGCTCGGTTTCATGACTATTAATTATTAAAGTTTTAAGGCCTTGTGCAAGTTTGATCACTATGGTTATCAAAAGGCGCTCCAGTCACGGTCTACACGGCCACTACGGTCGGGGGTTCGAATCTCCCTCGGACATGGATATTTGTGCCGTCCTAGTTCGTGGATTTGGAGAAAGCATTTGACAATGTTGACTGTAATACACTCTTTCAAATTCTGAAGTTAGCAGGGGTAAAATATAGGGAAACGAGAGTTATTTACAACTTGTACAAAAGCCAGACCGCAGTTATTAGACTCGAAGGGCATGAAAGGGAAGCATCAGTTGGGAAGGGAGTAAGACAGGGTTGTAGCCTTTCTCCTATGTTATTCAATTTGTACATCGAGCAGGCGGTGAAGGAAAGCAAGGAAAAATTTGGAATAGGGATTAAAGTTCAGGGGGAAGAAATAAAAACATTGCGTTTTGCTGATGACATTGTAATTCTGTCAGAGACGGCAAAGGACCTGGAGGAGCAGTTGAATGGAATGGAAAGTGTGTTGAAGAGAGCGTATAAAATGAACATTAACAAGAGCAAAACAAAAATAATGGAATGCGGTCTTAGAAAATCAGGCGATGCTGAAGGAATTAGATTAGGGAACGAAACAATGAAGGTGGTAGATGAGTTTTCTTACTTGGGTAGTAAAATAACATGTGATGGTCGCAGTACAGAGGATATAAAATGCAGAATGGCAATGGGAAGAAAAGCATTTTTGAAAAAGAGAAATTTGCTAACATCGAATATTAATTTAAGTGTAAGGAAGTCTTTTCTGAAGGCATTTGTGTGGAGTGTTGCCTTCTACGGGAGTGAAACACGGACGATAAACAGTGCGGACAGGAAGAGGATAGAGGCTTTTGAAATGTGGTGCTACAGAAGAATGCTGAAGATTAGGTGGGTAGATCGCATAACTAATGAGGAGGTACTGAACAGAATTGGTGAGAAAAGGAATTTATGGCATACCCTGACTAAAAGAAGGGATCGCTTGGTAGGACACATTCTTAGACATCGGGGAATCGTAAATTTAGCATTGGAGGGAAGTGTGTGGGGTAAAAATCGCAGAGGGAGACCAAGAGACGCGTATAGTAAGCAGATTCAAGTGGATGTGGGTTGTCGTTCTTATGAGGAGATGAAAAGGCTTGCTCAGGATAGAGTAGGGTGGAGAGCTGCATCAAACCAGTCTCCGGACTGAAGACCATAACATAACACAGTTCGTAAGTAGTTCATAAGTAGTTTGTAAGTTTAGGGACTGATGACCCCGTAGTTAAGTCCCTTAAGCTTAACAAATATTTGAACATTTGTTATCAAAAGTTAAAAAAAATTTCGGACTTCGCTTTTAACAGAATGAAGATTTCCTGCAGGCCTTGAATTCAATTTTTATTATAAAATGAGAGTAAATAAATTTTGCATCTTGAATGTTCTTATGTCATCATGAGACAATAGGCAACAATGACCAACCGTCAATTTACTAATATTGCTGAAAATGAAGTCATAAATGGAATGAAAAATGGGGAGAAATAGTAATTATTTAAATAAAGTTTAAAATTTATTACGTTAAAGGATGCTAACCGAGGCTCACACTTACAAATTTCGGGAGGTCGAGTAAAATACGTCCGCTCAGTATAAAGGTAGAAAAACGACAGACGGCAAGCGATTCCGTTTCCTCTCCAGATCGTTTGAAATAGTTGAATGTATTACTTGAAACAAGGATAATGAGAGATTTATTGGCAGGAAGAACGGATGCTTGCGAGAAGCGTCGCAGATATAATCTATATCTATATATAAAAGGCTTGTGTGTGTACGTGCTGACAGACTTTTCTCCATGACCACATACTGCCACCCACTCGTGGTTATGGTGGCAGATAGCCCTTGGTCTAATGATGTTAGTAAGGGAGTTTGGTCGCGGTGCGTGGCAGTGGGTGAGAGTGACGAGCAAAAATTCTCAAAATATGCAGTTAATACTCTTAGGAAAAGCTATATATTCTGTGACTTACGAACTTTACGGTACGAGTCAAAATCTGTTTATTCTTTCAATCGTCAGACAATGCGGTCCTTTCAGACTTTAATAACGGCGAGGAATATCAAATATGCATTTTTTTTAAATAGATCACGTTTCCGTCAACCACACATTACCGACTACGAACAGAGACACAAAACAAAGATAAAAATCCAGATAGACTCAAAGATAAAAATACATTGATCACTGTCGTGGAAGCGTGGTGGAAACACAGACATACATTAATGAATGTCTCTTAGGCCATAGATATTGATATGCCTGTGCCAGTAAGCTCACTGGTCTGTGCTAATCAGTGATCTCTGATACATATAGCCGCGACACTCTCCGCTGTGAAAGGTGTTATCGTTTGACAGCTTGGGTCAAGAAAAACTATGCGACGTAGTCCTACTCATATCCCGGCGGCCTCCTGTGATAATGTTGGCAACAGATGTTGAATAACGAGAATCATGTGACATCGTCATAAGCCAATCGCGTGACACGCAAATATTTTGACGTGAAATCAAGCATACAGCAGGAACAGCAGTATTTATCTACACTCTTATGTGGTTCGGTCATCTTTGCAACGATTTTATATCGTGTTATTGATGTTGCCAACATAAAAACATGAGGCCGCCAGGATAGAAAGTAAAATTTTACCGAATCAGATATATCCGCTGTTGTCACAACTCATTATGACCAGCACTTTCACGCGAAACTCTTTTGTATAGAGTCTCATGATTCACACAGTCTTACAATTCATTCCAAATTCCTATTCAAGAAGATATTTGTGAAAACTGTTACAAATCAATATTCGCACTTATGCAATATCGTTTTCAGAAATGTAATTTGCCAGCCGCTTTCGGCGCTGCTGTTGTAATGTGTAACTTTACGAACACAACCTATCATTGAATTTACATTGTTCCGAAGCACGGACTTAAATTAATTTCACTCTTAGTATGGAAAACTTTATGAACATTCATCGTTTTCGACAATGACTTCTACTTAAATTTGACGCATAATATCAAATATACAAGAAAGTTGAGGAAGCGTCACTAAAAGGGCCATTTACACATAGTCATCCGTCTTAACCGAACAAAAAAGGACCAACATAAAGTCAGCGATTAGTAGGTTTTTCCCAATATCACGTGACATTTCCACCTCAATGTTGAGGGGACAAAATGTGTCCTGCCCATCTGAATGCTTACTCCAGAGATATTTCTGCTCTCTGCTGCCACTGGAGATAATACAGCGAGCGACAAGCTCATCAGAATCCTCTCTGCTTTCATAATTGTTGGGTGCGATATTGTAATTAAAATTTGTAATTACTTACTTTTGGTGCGGACTACATTAAGATAGAAAAAGACGTCGTCTTTTGCAGAGACAATTGCGCTTAGAGTTATAATGCGATTTCTGAATATATAGTTCTGTTACACAAGGTCGATTTCAACTTCGTGCTTTTCGAAGTAATCACTGCAGGACGTGGGGACATGTATTAGCTGAAAGAGTGGCCGATGCTGCTAACACAATCAAGACATTTCACTAGGAATATGTTTGATGGAAAGTTCTATACAGACGATCAGCTTACTCCATACCTTCATTGATTACTCAGACTTACTTTATCGCACATTGACACCACCATGACGTCTTATTTAAACAAACATCTACTGCTCTGTCGATTAAATTACCAGACTTTCATCATTCGTCGAGTTTTCTATAATAGGGAGCACTGCGTACAGAATAACTACATTGTCCCCGGTGCAACACTGCAAGATACTAATACCACAGTCTAACATATACAGTCGCGACACTCACTGCTGTGAAAGTTGTTACCAACTGACAGTTGCTGCGACACTAGCGCTCCTAGCGGTGGGTAAGCCCTCGAAAGAGTGATATTTGTTTATAATTATTTCTGTACGTAATTAACGAAACAGTTAATATAATTTTTGTGTTACAAACGTTAGTAATATATCAAGAGACATACCTAATACGGAAATTAATGTAAAAACAGTCGAACTTAATTGATTCAGTAGTATAACGAAGAACTTCATCATGAACCAATACTTACGAATATGTGTATATTTGCAGCTTATTCCGCTGAAATTAAGTAGGATATAAACATAATAGAAACATAAATTTCTATTTTGGTCTGTTCTTACTATGACAAAGCGTTTTTGACACGTATCATTGTGGTATGGAGTCTAATGATTCCCACATTTTTAGGCTTCACTCGTCTTTATTATAACCGCATATTCTTTTGAGTGTGATTACTTTAGCTTAAGAAGACAATGTTTTGAAGATTCTTGCCGTTTGTGGTTCAGCTGTAGCAACAATTGCGGAATTGGGTTCTTCTTTGTTGAATACGGTTTGACTGCTTTTTCAGTTTTCTTGTCACGTTTCTGATGTTTTACTTCAGCTACAGTTGCGGTGGCTGATTTGGTACGTTAAATATTGTAGTTATTGCAGTCTATATTCATTTCCTACGTTCCAGCCCCACCGATTTCACTGGAATTGGAATGGAGACACGTTAACGCTCTTGAGAAGAAAAACCACGTCTTTCTGCCAAAGTGTTTCCTAGCCATTTTTCTATATTTAATAGTAAATTAAATTATTCAGTATAACCCTGTGGGTTACAAGATAACAGTAAATAAACTGTGCCGTAATGTACCGTTTCCAACCTTGTCAGGGATCTTAGGAAACCTAAGAAACACAAAGGTAGAGCTATTTTTAAGTTTACCTATTTTATGATATTACATACGTTCCCTAATGTAAAAAATATGTTAAAATCAATATAAACGATACTATTCGCACTCATCCACTACCGTATTCATAAAAGTAGCTTGCCCTCCGCTTGGAGCGCTGCTGTCGCAGTGTATAACAAAAATCTGCGGAAGTGTCGTGACTGTATATGTTAGACTGTGCTAATACTTCAGCATGCACTTACTGTGAGAGATAAACAGCTTAACACTACACCATAGAACAAATACATGGCTCTGTTATTATTAGTATTATTATTATTATTGCTACTTCTCATCTCAACTATAGAAGTGTTTTCAGAAGTTTACGCCAAACAAACAATTACACACCTTAGTCTTAACTTTATGAACACAAACTAACATTGAATTTATATCGTTCCGGGGTACGGACTTCGATTAATTTCACTTTTTGCACGAAAAACTTTAGGAACAGTCATCGTTCTCAACAATGATTACTACGTAAATTTGACATCTTGGCTAGGAGAACTGAGTTTGACAAAGCGATCCGACAAGGATTCTGTTTATGCTGACCTCGGTCTGGAGCCCTAAACCATACACATGTTCCTCTTTAACAACCGTTGCGAAGCGCGGGCGTATAAGCTAGTTTTCAATAAAAAACATATTAATGTATTTAGTGAAGTGTGGCCATCGAAACATGCGCAAATATCACTACTTTCACTGTCATCACTCTCCTTTAGTGTTTCTTTAGCTGCTTCCTTCATTGAATTGTTACAAACTTTAGCAACAGCAGTTCCAGTAATATCTTAAATTTAGCAGGAGGATTTGGAATGTCAAGTAACGCACATAAGACTTTGCCTGCTTCCATCCCTCTACCAATAGATCTGAGACCATAAACCACCCTGATGTTGTTGTCATACAATTTATTATTTGCCATTTTTGATGTCATTGTTGTAGCGATTGCAGCACGTTTTGTGCAACTCGACGTCAGGTTTGACACAATCCGTTTACGATTTGATTCTCAACCAAAGATACGTCACATCACATATTTTGTAGACCGTATTTTTGGAAATTAAATCACAGAGCATGCTAAGATTCACCTCAATGTTTGCAAATTCCATTTTCACAAGCTGACTGGGAGGACATGCCTTGAAGACACTGCAGTTTATTTCTTGATGTGCTGATTTTCTTTATACGTCTAACATTCTCGGCTCCTTTGACCGACTAACCTCATTCATCTTATGTATTTATTTCCTCTGAATTTTAATGTGGGCGAGAATTTCTCTATTCGCGGCATTTTTATGAAAACACGCGGGACCAACGAAAATACAAATCAAGGCGTACTTCACTCACAACAAACTTCACCAAGTTCAACCAATAACGTTCGAAAACAGTAACAAACACGATCGGAACAAAAAGTATCGATAGTAGGTACAGGGCAGGAAACATTGAAGCGATAAAAACAATAGAAGCATGAAATAATATAGAAGGAGTAAAAGAATTCTGTGTGCATTTTCTGCGCATGGCGCAAAACGGAAGGCGTGGCAACATTGCACAGAGCGTCAGAAAAACCATCATTACTCACGAAAAAATTGTCCGATTTATATAAAACAAAAACTGTTTCACGCAGGAAATACCAGGCATTTCAAATACGATAAAATCTAAAAATCGAATTTTTTGAGCCTAGTTGCCTTTGTAAGATACCTGTTAGTATTATGTGTCACATATTTGTTAACGATGTAATTGTCGCTAAAAGATTTCGTTATGTTGTAAATTAATTTCAAGGCTAATTATAATGTTTCCTGTATTTCATATATATATATATATATATATATATATATATATATATATATATATATATATATATATCAAAATTTACCGTAAAGTATTTTTCACAACATATAGAATCTCCATGCAATTGCTATGAAAAGAAAAATGGTTGTTCTTTGCTGATAGAGTTTAGAGTATTCGATAGAAGTATGTCATTATTATTGGAATGTATTACGAACGCTCAATACATATATTTCAACTTAAAGTAAGTTGTGCTTTTGTCTACAATTATTTAATCTCTTCAACATGTAATTTTGGTGTAGTAGAAAGAGAGTCTACGTGAGCTACCTCACCTGCAATTACGAACCTGCAGATTTTACACACGGGACTTTATTTGAAGATAATTATAAAATAGACTTTTATATTAGACACAGATACTCCTGGCAAATCCAGATTGGGTAGTGAATTTTACATTCGGTACATAGATACCTTCTGTTACCCAAGAAATTAAAATAAAAAGTTTACGGGTTCACACATCATTGCATACCATGAAGCAAGAAACCACGAGCTGCATCGACACCACAAAGTCTAGCCTGTGGTGCTAAGAAATAAATAAAATTGTTCCTTTTCAGGAATTTCGCAGCATCTTATCCAGGGGCGTAGCTACGTCACTAAGGGCCCTCTTTAAACTAAAACTAGACAGGTGCAAAACTACATCATCAGCAGACCCTTACCGCCCACTGTTTGACATAAGGCAATACTACTAAGGAAATTATTATGTGTCATGCAGAACATATTTAATCGCAGTCTCTAAATAATTATAACTGTGAAACTTTATTATGCTTTCACGCAAAAACTAGTGAGTGGATTTGGATAAAATTTTGCAGAGGGATAGTTGCACCTGGGTAGGACATACAGATAAAACGACCCCATAGTTTCCTAAGCTGCTCCATACCAGGTGAATGAAGTCCCAAGCAGAAGCTAGTAAAAAGAATAAACAATGAAGAAATATTACTTAACCACGGAAACATAATAATAATAATTTCGTGTCGCTCATTGGTCTGGTGCAAGTCTTTCAATTGGACGCCTACCCCAGTTATTCAACCGGGGAAAGGAAAGGAAAGGGCACCTACAGCTTAACGTGGAATCCGAACCGCCTGTCGTTTCTGGCGACTCCTCACATCGCTGAGAGGTGAAGGATGGGTTAAAGCGCAGGCTGAAAAAATTCAAGGTCCAACCGGGTTCCGACACCACGACCCTTCGCTTTCCAGTCGCACAGACATTTTTATGCTTCTAAATTAGTGCTACAATGCGGCTTTTGTTATCAATAAAGACTTCGAATGCATACGAATGAGCTACACCTGTCTGGAAAGAAGAAAGTGGCGAGGATTGTGTACTGTCCTCTGTTATTGCTACTCCCAAACAAAGGAGAAATTTCTGTTACGTATTGTGATATTTCGTGGTGTCATTGACAAGCAATATTTCAGTTTTGCTTAATTTATTTGAAGTTGTGCAGACATACACCATTTAACGTCAGTGCTTTAAATAATGAAAAACTACACCAGTTGGGGAAGTTCATTGCTTACCACAATGAATTTCGAGGATTTATTCGCATTTTCTAATGCATTTGTTTACGTAAGTACTTTTTCGACGTTTCAATGTGTGATTTCCTGACACACTTGTACTGCAGTTGTCTCTTTTAGGTTAGTTCGAGTAACATCGGACAGAATACATATTGAGGTGTGTGTTTTATCCTAATGTTACAAACCATAACTTTTTCTGTGTGCTTAAAGATATTGTGCCTCTTCCATTACTCAGAAAATGCAACATAATAATCATGACTTAGGCCTATTGTAGCCTACCTGAGTACAAAAACCAGTGTAAGTGACTATTTTTGTGTTGTGACACCCAGTTTAATGGAGCAGACATAATACCTGCAAGTATAGACAGACGTAGTAGTTAGTATGTAAAAAAAGTTGCCAAGATTTTATTATGTAGGCCTATGCTATGATTTCCATTACAGTAATCTCAAAAAGATTACATCTGTGCAAGAGCTGCATAAAATCACACATAGAAACGTATCGACGTATTCATGTAAACAAATGCTCTAACAGCGAGAAAAATTCTCGAAATGCGTTGTGCTGAGCATAAAAATACATAGTGGATGCAGTTTTTCAGTATTGAAATTCATGATGAACACAGTTATAGGCCATCCAGAAACATCCGATCATGACGAACGAAATGTGGTTACAGTACATTGAACTTCAATGACTGTCATTCAATATATTTCAAAAACACAAGTGTGAAATTAAGAATAATTTTGAACACAGAAAGCACTGAAAAGCCAAAGCACACGTAGGCCTGCACCACATTTGCAGGTCACTTTACAGAACAGACTCATCATTTTGTTAAAGAACGCCAGAACCAGTAAGAATAATTTATGGACAGCTAATACCCGATTATCACAGTCCAAAACAACGCAAGAGAGCCATTACAATAGCATTAAGATAAGCCTCAATCCCGGACTGAACACATTTTTGAGATTAAAATTTCTGATAAAGGATTGAACTAACTGGGAGTTTCTAATAAACTGTAATATCAGACCATATTCTCCGAATTACATTCAGATTGTGATATTTATCGCCTTCTGGGTGTCACAATTTCTTTCTTTCTTTCACTAAACGTATCAGTTTCCCACTGTCCATATCCAGCATGTGAGAACGTCGGTAGATTTGACCGAAGAAAGCAAACTGATTTGAATTTCACCGACTGTCGTCCGAAGTCTGTACATTTCAAACCATTATCAGAGCCACTATGACCACAGCCTTATCTCATTGTTCCGTATCGATCAACGTAATTTAGTTGATGGCCCAGTAAAAGAAGAAAAATAAGGGGGAATATTCGTTAGGGTCGTTTCAGCAAAAAAGTAAGTTGCCATGCCCCTACCGGGCTTCATAAAGCATAAGTTAGTGTCTGGACAGGAAAAAGTAATAGGCCTAAGTAAACTAACTAAGTCGACATCTTCGGTTATTATTATCGTGACATTGGCATAGAGGACAGCGTTTTGAATGCTCAATTCACTATTCTGACAAAGTATCCATATTTCCTCTTCTTCTTGCACGAATTTCAGAGTGCAGTTGCTTACAGCACTTCATTGGGATCTACGATTAAGGAGTAACTCCCTTGGGGAAATTCACTACGCAAATAGTTGAGTTACCATAATAACACCATTCTGTAGTAATACATTGTAGATACTTCATATTCAAATGTGGTCACGTCGTGTAATGTCGAACACACTGTTGGTAATTCAGCGCCATTGACCGTTATTTCGCAAAGGTTGGCAGCCATGGCAACTCTGCCTTCAAGCGACAGCACGCTAACGGTGGCAGGGTCCACGGACAAGCAATCGGCCTTGCTATGTTTATATCTTGAGGTGGAAATATTTTTTTAATTTCTCTTCGTGCGTTTGAGGTTTGTTGGTCAGGGTTCAAGTTCAAATGTTTGTATAGCTTATGGGACTTAACTACGGGGTCACTACGGGGGCACAAATATCCATGCCCGAGGGGGGATTCTAACCCCCGACCGTAGTGGCCGTGCAGACCGTGACTGTAGCGCCTCAGTCCCCTCGGCCACCGCGGCCGGCGGGCCAGGGTTCAAAAAAGTTAAAAGTGGAAAATCCTTCATTTAACTACAATATTATATACAACTAGCTTATATGCCCGTGCTTCGCAACGGTTGTTAAAGAAGGTCCTGTGTATATCATGGTTCTTTCGGTTCCGGACGTGGGTCAGCAAAAACACAATCCTTGTTGGATCTCTCTGTCAATAAACTCAGATCTCCTAGCCAAGATGTCAAATTTAAGTAGAAGTCATTGTCGAAAACGATGAATGTTCATAAAGTTTTTCATACTAAGAGTGAAATTAATTTAAGTCCGTGCTTCGGAACAATGTAAATTCAATGTTAGGTTGTGTTCGTAAAGTTACACATTGCAACAACAGCGCCGAAAGCGGCTGGCAAATTACATTTCTGAAAACGATATTGGATAAGTGCGAATATTGATTTGTAACAGTTTTCACAAATATCTTCTTGAATAGGAATTTGGAATGAATTGTAAGACTGTGTGAATCATGAGACTCTATACAAAAGAGTTTCGCGTGAAAGTGCTGGTCATAATGAGATGTGACAACAACGGATGTATCTGATTCGGTAGAATTTTACTTTCTATCCTGGCGACCTCGTGTTTTTATGTTAGCAACATCAATAACACGATATAAAATCGTTGCAAAGATGACCGAACCACATAGTGTGTAGATAAATACTGCTGTTCCTGCTGTATGCTTGATTTCACGACAAAATATTTGCGTGTCACGCGATTGGCTTATGACGATGTCACACGATTCTCGTTATTCAACATCTGTTGCCAACATTATCACAGGAGGCCGCCGGGATATGACTAGGACTACGTCGCATAGTTTTTCTTGACCCAGCTGTCAAACGATAACACCTTTCACAGCAGAGAGTGTCGCGGCTATATGTATCAGAGATCACTGATTAGCACAGACCAGTGAGCTCACTGGCACAGGCATACCAATATCTATGGCCTAAGAGACATTCATTAATGTATGTCTGTGTTTGCACCACGCTTCCACGACAGTGATCAATGTTCCACGAGTATTTTTATCTTTGAGTCTATCTGGATTTTTATCTTTGTTTTGTGTCTCTGTTCATAGTCGGTAATGTGTGGTTGACGCAAACGTGATCTATTTAAAAAAAAATGCATATTTGATATTTCTCGCCGTTATTAAAGTCTGAAAGGACCGCATTGTCTGACGATTGAAAGAATAAACAGATTTTGACTCGTACCGTAAAGTTCGTAAGTCACAGAATATATAGCATTTCCTAAGAGTATTAACTGCATATTTTGCGAATTTTTGCTCGTCACTCTCACCCACTGCCACGCACCGCGACCAAACTCCCTTACTAACATCATTAGACCAAGGGCTATCTACCACCACAACCACGAGTGGGTGGCAGTATGTGGTCATGGGGAAAAGTCTGTCAGCACGTACACACACAAGCCTTATATATATATATATATATATATAGGTAGGATGTCGATTATCCGAGGACATAGATGTTCGGAAAACCGATTATTCGGATAATCGAACTGTACACTTCTAAATATATTATTGATTCGGTATTTGGAGGCGCGCGATCCCTCAGGAGGGGAGGAGAGGTGATGGACACTAGGATGGGAGAGTAAAAAAGTAAAATAAAAAATTCGCGCTCTTCTGTAACTTTTTTCGAACGTCGCTCACGGAGGCCGAGGGGCCCCTAGAGCTTGGGGCCCTAGCGCACTGCCCCACCTAGCTCTATGGCAGGGGTGGGAAAAACCGACCGGTTAAAACCGATACCAGTATTTTAGTTTTGAATAACCGGTTTTATCGGTATTTATTTGGTGTCGGTTGTAGCGGGTTTATTTTAGTTATTGCCAAGAACCGGATAAAAAACCGGTACGACTGCTTCCTGCAGTAGTGGTTCAAAATGTGTTTTTTGTAAATAATTTAAAAAAATTAAAACTAGTAGACCCTAATATTTAGGGCTATTCCTAAAATTTCTACTGTTGTGAAATATTAGGTCATCGCAGAAACTAAGAAAAGCGATCAGTGATAATTTAAGAACAATCCCGGCAGTCAGAAACGCGTGGCATAAGAACTTAAGGACTGGTGCAGCTACTGAGGCATCGACGCAGCTGTCGCCGTGTGGCGTGGCCTATTAGACGACGCGCGTGCACCGGCAGTGTACGAGACTTGCCTCCGTCTGGTCACGCGGCAGTTCCTTGCTGTCGTCGCCAGACATCGGTTGTGTCTTAAATGGCACCATCCCCACTGTGGAAGTACTTCACCAAGTACGGGAGCAGTGAGGTACAATGCTCCATTTGCTTTAAAAAGCTGAAAACGGGTGGAGGTAGAACAAACATGATGTGTCATTTAAGGAAAAAGCATCCAAAATGTTCCTTGGAAGAGAAGGTAAATTCCATTCATATACCTATTATGTAAGTAATGTACTCTAAGCTTGGAATAATAACTTTTAATGTATTATGATATTGTTATGCTAACAAATTTTATTAATTTGATTCCTTGAAAGCGAGGGGCTTTTTTAATAACCAATATGGGTTTAGGTAACATTGATCATGTGGTGCCTCGCGAGGTAGCCGTGCGGTCTGAGGCTCCATGTCACGGACTGCGCGGCTGCTCCAGTCGGAGGTTCGAGTCCTCCCTCCTCCCTCATGGCTGTATATGTTCTTCTTAACGTAAGTTAGTTTAAATTAGATTAAGTAGTTTGTAAGTCTAGGGACCGATGATGTAAGCAGTTAGGTCTCGTAAGAACTCACACCCATTTGAACATTCTTTGATCATGTGGTACAGAGCTTTCCTAGTTCAATTTGCGTAAATGTACACTGACATCAATCATAGTGTTAGTCGGAACTGTGACTTTATTTTTCGAAATACTTCCGCAGCACTGACTGAAGTTCATTTACTGTCTGTAAGTTATATAGATATATTGTGTATATAACGAGATATTCGTATGCGCTGGCTCACAAGTCCAACTTACGGAGTGGTTGGCTCAATATTCGCAACTGCCGGATGGAAATACTAGGCCAGTAAATCTGTATGCTTCGTATATCGTCTTCTACGGGCTCCTGGCTAGGCTTACACACACTCAAGAAGGCGTAGTATTGGGAGGGGATCTTGCAAAAGATGGGAAGACTAGTGATTTGTAGTATAACGTAAATTTACTTAAACTTTAACTAAACTTCCTAAGTTTTAGTTTTCGGCCGAAACTAGAATAACCGAAAATTCGATTACGGTTTCTGTTTCGGCCGCAAAATATGTTTCGGCCGAACTCTACTGGAAATAATAGCAATAACAACCCGAAAACCGGTTATTTCAAAAACAGGTTATCATGAGCAATTTTTACAGTGCGGTTAAACTGCAGATGAAAAGAACCGGTATAACCGAAAACCGATTGTTTCAGCGATAACCGCCATCCCTACTCTATCGTAGCTACGCCACTGGCCACACGATATGAATTGCAGTAGATATTTCGTCATGTCGGAGCCTTTATTGTGTTTAACGGATGGATACTATAAATGCGAGGAAACGAAGAGGAGCAATACGTGTACACACCGACAGTCATCAGACGACAGGGACCGAGGAGTGGACATCACTATTCATTCCGGTGGTACAGGATACTTAAGACATTGTACAACATGCGATGAAACACCACAAAGTAATTGTCCTCGTGCAGCTGAGAATGTTTTCCTCGCCCGTTTAACGCAGTTAATCAGATCGATTGTGGTCCCTGAAAGAACGTTTGCACAACCTGGGAATTACACGGTACAGTTAAAGCAGTGTTTGGAATGCCTGCCTCAAGCGTGGTGCGAACAGCGACACGGGCTGCACGTAGTCTCCAGATGGCGAAAGCACGTAAGAGAGACTATATTCTTTCCCTTGGAGCAGAAAAAATTGAAAAGACAAAATATGTTTTATCCAGTGGCATAGAACATCCAGGGTGTAAAATGTACGTAGGGATCCGGCATTTTTTTCATGACGCTAACTGATGGGAAGTAGGAACGACCATTCGTGAGTCAGGCGCAGTCAGCCACTCAGGATGATGTTTTTCAGTACCGGTACTTCAGTCTCATAAATGTACCTTGCGAATGTTTGTCTTTTCCTGATGATACAGATCTAATTGATGTTTTAAGATCAACTGCAGAACCCCCGCAAGTATTTATTTACTTATTTATTTTGTAATCGAAAGCCAATGAAATTATTTTACTCCGATATATCAAAGACTACTTATACAAATGTTTCAAATGTTTGTTAAGCTTATGGGACTTAACTACGGGGTCATCAGTCCCTAAACTTACAAACTACTTACGAACTAGGACGGCACAAATAGCCATGCCCGAGGGGGGATTCGAACCCCCGACCGTAGTGTCCGTGCTGACCGTGACTGGAGCGCCTCAGTCACCTCGGCCACAGACTACTTATAATTACTACATTCATTTATTCTTTCCTGCAAGGAAGTAAGAAAGAAAACTTATATACTTCACTTCTGTTTCTTACGCCAGGCTGGGAACAGCTCCATGTATTTTGTTCTGTTCATTATTGTATTCTTTATAGCCGACTAGCTGAACCCCCGCTGCTTCGCGTGCGTAGGCTGGTTGATCTGCACCATTTGTTTCTTGTTAATCCTGTCGAAGAATCCATATCTTAAGTTTCGTAGTTATAGTTTGAAATTTGAGTTAACAGCACCAAAATAGGCTTAATAGCAAATTATTTTCAAAAAATGTTTCATCCTCTATTTCACCTCATAATTGATTAATTTTCTGAAAATACCAAAACACGTGTCTTTTTAATTCTCACCAAGAAAACATATACCAATTTTAGTGGTTGTAGCTTCAAAATTACCTTCTTAGCAAAAGATTTTTGAAACACATCCCCTCTCCAATTTAACCCCCTTGATGGTTGAATTTCCAAAATTACCGAAACACGTATTTTTTTAACGTCTAACCAACTATGCAAATATCAGTTTTTGCAGCTCTAGCTTCAAAATTGTATCAATAGCAACGTGTTTTCAAAAAGAATTTTGACCCTCTCTTTAACCTTCGTACTTGTTGAATTTCCAAAAATTCTAAAAATCATAGATTTTTAATCCTGACCAAGATTCCATATCCGAAGTTTCACAGTTGTAGCTTGAAGTATGAGTTAACAGCAACATATTTTTGACGATCAATTTTTTGCGTCATCTATTTTACCCCCTTATTTGTCGAATTTCAAAAAATGCCGAAACACGTTTCTTTTAAATTAGAACCCTGAATTAAAATCCGAAATTTTGTAGTTCTAGCTTCAAAATTACCTAAATAGTTACGTATTTTCAAAATACGTTTCATCCCCTATTTCACCCCCTTACGGACGGAATATCGAAAAATCGCTTCTTAAATGACGCCTACAGAGTAAGATCAACACCCTCCACAAATTTCAAGTTTCTATCTTCAGTGGTTTGGGCTGGGGCGATGATGACTCAGTCAGTCAGTCAGTCAGTCAGTCAATCGGGACACTTCGTTTTATATATAGAGATGTACCACTGGGATGTAAACTCAGGTAAAGACAAAATCTATTTTCTTTCTGTTTCTCATCAATAAACCCCCATTTGTTTAAAATTTATTTAACTTTTACCATTTCCTCCCAGTATCCATGAAGTCAGTTTTGTTTTACTATTACGACATTGTATGGTTCGGGATTTGGTTGAATCGAAATTGTGTACCTCGTGTAGATTGCCACTCAATTTTCCAAATTTTATTCAGTATTTTTCAACATTTCATTGGATTAGAACCTGGAATCCTTTTTTTTTTTCCTTCATGTAAATTTTTTCAAAGCCCGATTGTTTGTCAGAGTCTATCATTCACTGCTATTCTTTAACAAATAACTTCGCCTTTAATTAAGATTGCTACACGAGCCACGACTTTAAATTCATTGAACCTCCATCTAATGTCGGCGAATAGTTATGCGGTTTACAAATTATTTTATTTCAGCTCAACTATGAGATCTTCGACAATGCCGGAATAGGTAAGTATTCATCCAATTCTGTGGGTTGCTTGTTCTGCACAACATTTTACTTTCAAATAGACTGCCATTTCATTCATTCTCGCGACCATTCATTAAAAACAAAATTCTTCAAACACTTCAATATTGCATTTTTCCACGCGTAATTGTCAGACGAGCAATATCACTACATTGTGAAGGTAGTTTATTATTTATTTATTTCATTTTCTAAAACACTTCTATGTTTTGTATGATTATTTTACCGTACGCTGGAACCCAATAGACATTTACACTCTTTTCAAAAATATTTCACCTTTTACTTGGAATGCGTCATGATTTTACAATAGGCTATGTTGTACGGCAAGAACATAATAACACAACTAAAAAGCAAAATCAACGTATTATTATTTACAAACTGCTGATTAGGTTTCTTTACTTACCGTAATTTTTTATATGGGTAATTATACTTTTGCCATCTTTATTGTATAATTTTAACTCTATCTGTTACAGTGCTAAAATAAATATATAAAGTAACTTTGAAGATAGGTCCTTTTTTAGTGTGTGCTCCCTTTAAAACATATGAAATATAAGTGTCCCACTAAAATTTTAAAAAAGGCATACATGGTTGCTCTTTTGACTTAGCAATTTTAAGTGGTTGGTCCTCAAAGTATTACGTTTCGAATAGGAGCAAACAATTTGTGATTTTAAAAAATCCATACCACATTGTCACTATTAACGTACTTCATGTTGCATAAACGGATATTTATTTTGAAAGCAACGTTTAGCAATCATTGCAGACCATGAAGCAAGAAACCACGAGCTGCATCGACACCACAAAGTCTAGACTGTGGTGGTAAGAAAATAAATAAAATTGTTCCTTTTCAGGAATTTCGCAGCATCTTATCAGAAACTGACCAGAGACCTTTAAAGAGACATTTAAATCAGAATAATTATCTCAGACGTAATGAATATTAAAATTTAATATATAATTATTTTACACCTTCCGTCTCCCCTTACGAAGCGTACCAAGAACTCAACTCGTAGCAGCCGGCAGCAGTGGACAGATGAACTAGCCGGATGAACTAGCCGGATGAACTAGAGGAAGTAACAAGCGAAGGCTACGAGTGCCCAAGTTGTAAATATCACCACAGTCTTATCATATACAATCACGACCCTCACTGCTGTGAAAAGTTGTTACCAACTGACAGTTCCAACTACACTAGCGCTCCTAGCGGTCGGCAAGCCGGCGAAGGAGTGATGTTTGTTTATAATTATTTGTGTGCGTGATTGACGTAACAGTTAGTATAATTTTTGCGTTACAAGCATTAGTAAAATATCAAGAGACATACATAAGTCGGAAATTAATGTAAAGAACAGGCGAATTTAAGTAATTCAGGATGTAAACAACAACTTCGTCTTGAACAAATACTTAAGAATACGTGTGTATTTCAAGCTTGTTGTTGTTGTTGTGGTCTACAGTCCGGAGACTGGTTTGATGCAGCTCTCCACAATACCCTATCCTGAGCAAGCCTCTTCATCTCCACATAAGAACGGCAACCTACATCTGTCTGAATCTGCTTACTGTATCCATCTCTTGGTCTTCCTCTGCGGTTTTTATCCCATACACTTCCCTCCAACGCTAAATTCACGATTCCTTGATGTTTAAGAATGTGTCCTACCAATCTATCCCTTCTTTTAGTCAAGGTATGCCAGAAATTTCTTTTCTCACCAATACTGTTCAGTACCTCCTCATTAGTTACGCGATCCATCCATCTAATCTTCAGCATTCTTCTGTAGCACCATATTTCAAAAGCCTCTATCCTCTTCCTGTCCGCACTGTTTATCGTCCATGTTTCACTCCCATACAAGGCAACACTCCACACAAATGCCTTCAGAAAAGACTTCCTTAGGCTTAAATCAATATTCGATGTTAGCAAATTTCTCTTTCTCACGAACGCTTTTCTTCCCATTGCCATTCTGCATTTTATGTCCTCTGTACTGCGACCATCATATGTTATTTTACTGCCCAAATAACAAAACTCATCTACCTCCTTTATTGTTGCGTTACCTAATCTAATTCCTTCAGCATCACCTGATTTTCTTACACTGCACTTATTACCCTAGTCTTGTTAATGTTCATCTTATATGCACCTTTCATCCTCATCTACTTCTTTTCCCCTTCCTACAATATTGCCTCTAAGTTCATTTCCTTCGTACAGCCTCTCTATATGCTCTTTCCACCTTTCACCTTTCCCTTCTTTGCTGAGAACTGGTTTTCCATCTATGTTCTTGATATTCATAGAGCTGTTTGTCTCCAAATATCTCTTATTTTCCTGTAGGCTGTATCAATTTTTCCCTATTTATACATTGTTCTACATCCTTGCATTTGCCTTCTATCCACTCCTGTTTAGCCATTTTGCACTGCCTGTCAATCTCATTTCTTAGTCGTCTATACTCCATTTTGCTTGTTTCATTTACTGCATTTATATATTTTCTCCTTTCATTGATTAAATTTAGTAGGTTACTAGATCTACATCTACATACTTACTCCGCAATCCATCGTAAGGTGCGTGGCGGAGGGCATACTGTACCACTACTAGGCATTTCCTTTTCTATTCCACTCCCAAATGGAACGAGGAAAAAAAAGAATGCCTATATGCCTCCGTACGAGCCCTAATTTCTCTTATCTTGTCTTTGTGATCACTACGCGAAATGTAAGTAGGCGGCAGCAAGATCATACTACACTCAGCTTCAAATTCCGACCCTCTAAATTTACTTAACAGAAATTCACGAAAAGAGCGTCGTCTTTCTTCCAGTGATCCCCAATTGAGTTGCCGGAGCATTTCCGTGACACTCGCGCATTGGTCGAACCTATCGGTAACGAACCTAGCTGCTCGTCTCTGAACCTCCTCTATGTCTTCCTTTAAACTGATCTGCTGCGGGTCCCAAACACTTGAGCAATACTCAAGACGTGGTCGTACAAGCGTTTTATACGCGGTCTCCATTACAGGTGAAGTACATCTTTCCAAAATTCTCCCAATAAACCGAAGTCGGCTGTCCGCCTTACTCACAACTGTCCTTACATGCTCGTTCCATTTCATATCGCTCTGCAATGTTACGCCTAGATATTTGAACGACGCGACAACATCAAGAAGTTCACTACTAATGCTGTATTCGAACATTATGGGATTGTTCTTCCTACTCATGCGCATCACCTTACATTTTTCTACATTGAGAGCTAGCTGCCATTCTTCGCACCAACTAGATATTTTGTCCAAGTCATCCTCTATGCTATTACAGTCAGTTACAGACGACACCCTCCCATACACCACAGCATCATCAGCAAACAGCTGCAAATTACAACTTACTCTGTCCATCAGATCATTTATATAGATAGAAAATAATAGCGGTCCTATCACACTCCCCTGGGGCACGCCTGACGATACACTCGTCTCTGATGAACACTCGCCGTCGAGGACAACGCACTGCGTTCTATTACTTAGGAAGTCTTCCAGCCAGTCACAAATCTGTGAACCTATTCCATAAGCTCGTATCTTCGTTAGCAGTCTGCAGTGTGGCACCGCGTCGAACGCCTTTTTGAAACCGAGAAAAACACAATCCGCCTGTTGCCCTTCGTCCATGTCTCGCAAGATGTCATGTGAGAAAAGGGCAAGCTGAGTTTCACACGAACGATGTTTCCTAAACCCGTCCTGATTCACAGAAAGAAGCTTTCCGTCTCAAGGAAATAAACTATATTCGAGCTGAGAATATGCTTCAAAATTCTACGTGAAACTGATGTCTATTGGTCTGTAATTATGTGGGTCAGTTCTCTTTCCTTTCTTATAAACGGGAGTCACCTGCGCTTTTTTTCAATCACTAGGAACTTTGCGCTGAATTAAAGATTCGCGATAAATGCAAACTAATAAGGGGGCAATGCCGCAGAATAGTCTTTTTAAAACCGAACTGGTATTCCATCCGGACCAGCAGACTTTTTCGTATTTAGCTCTCTCAGCTACTTATCTACACCGGAAATAACTGTTGCTATGTCCTCCATTTCGGAATTAGTACGTTGATCAAATTATGGCTTATTTGTGCGGTCCTCCTGCGTGAAAGATTTCTTAAAGGTTAAATTTAGAACTTCAGCTTTCCGTTTGCTTTCTTCTATTACTGCCCCGGAATGATCAACTAGTGACTGGACAGTGGGCTTTGACCCGCTTATCGATTTTACATAGGACCAGAATTTTTTCGGGTTCTCGGAAAGATCTTTTGCTAAGGTATGGCTGTGATCATTATTGTATGCTTCGCGCATCGATCTTTTTATAGACGCATGAATCTCTACTAACTTTTTCCTGTCATCAATTGCATGTTCTTTTCCATCCTTAATCGTCCTTACTGGCACATATTTCTCTAACCCTTTATTAAAAATGCACTTAAATTTAGTCCACAATTCCTCTACGTCCATAGTCCCGGAATTAAACGATACCCATTCATTTTCTAAGTGCGATCCTAACATTAGCTTATCTGCTCTTCCCAACAAAAACACGCTCCTAGCCTTCTTGATTGGTCTATGAACTTTTGTCACCATCGACGCTATGACAATATCATGATCACTAGTTTCTGCTACAGCTAACTGTAAATAAATAAACTGTCCTGTAATGTACTGTTTTCGTACCTTGTCATGGATTTTAGGAAGTTTAGGTAAGACAAATATGGAGGTATTCTTAATTTATTACCTATTTTTATGGCGTTACGTACGTTTCCTAATGTAAAAAGTATGGTCATATCAATAGAAACGATACTATCCCCACTCATCCAATGCCGTATTCAGAAATGTAGCTTGCCGCCCGTTTGAAGTGGTACTGTTACAGTGTATAACGGAAATCTGCGGGAATGACGTCAATTTGCAGCAGGGTTTTGGAACATATCCTGTATTCACATATTATGAATTATCTCGAACAGAACGATCTATTGACCCAAGGTCAACACGGATTTAGAAAATATCGTTCATGCGAAACACACCTACTCTTTACTCACACTAAGTGATGGGTGCTATCGACAACGTTTCACAAATTGATTCTGTATTTCTTGATTTCAAGAAGACTTTTGACACCATACCTCACAAACGGCTTTTAATCAAATTGCGTGGTTACGGTATATCGCCACAAATTTACGACTGCATAGGGGATTTCCTGTCAGAGAGGCCACAGTTCGTAGTAATCGATGGTAAGGCATCGACTAAAACATAGGTGATATCGGGCGTTCCAGAGGGTAGTGTTATTCGTCCTCTGCTATTCCTTATTTACATAAACGATTTAGGGGAAAATGTAAGTAGCTCTCTTAGGTTGTTTGCAGATGACGCCGTCATTTACCGTCTAATAAAATCAGCTGAAGAGCAAAACCAACTGCAGAACGATCTGAATAAGATATCACTATGGTATAAAAATTGGCAATTGACTCTAAATAATGAGAAGTGTGAAGTCGTCCACATGAGCACGAAAAGAAATCCGTTAAACTTTGGTTACATGATAAATCAATCAAATGTGAAGGCCGTAAACTCCACAAAATACCTAGGAATTACTATTACTTCAGACTTAAATTGGAAAGAACACGTAGATATGTCGTGGGAAAGGCGAATCAGAGACTGCGTTTTATTGGCAGAACCCTTAAAACATGCAACAGAACTACAGAAGAAATCGCAAACACTAAGCTTGTCCGTCCGTTTTTGGAGTATTGCAGCCCAGTGTGGGATCCTTATCAGGTGGGTTTGACGGAGGACATCGAAAGAGTCCAAAGAAGGGCAGCTCGTTTCGTATTGTCACGATACAGGGGAGACAGCGTTACGGAAATGATACAGGATCTGGGATGGGAATCATTACAACAACGGCGCTTATCGCTGCGGCATGGGCTACTTGCGAAACTCCAATCGCCACATTCTCCTCTGAATGCGAAAATATATTGTTGACTCCCACTTACATAGGTAGAAATGGTCATCCAAATAAAATACGAGAAATCAGAGCTCGAACAGAGTGATTCAGGTGTTCTTTCTTCCCGCGCGCTATTCGAGAATGGAATGGGAGATAAATAGTATAATTGTGGTTCGATGAACCCTCTGCCAGGCACTTAAATGTGATTTGCAGAGTGTCACATGTAGATGGAGCTGTGTGTTCTTTGGCACATCTCCTAAACAATAGGTAGCAGACAGCAGTATTGCTTTTGGTCTAATAAAGCGACATTTAGCAACAACGCAACTGTAGCTATGTGCGGAAACAGAAACAACAACGTACTTCATTATTTTTTTTGGAGCTTCGGCCTGCAGTGAGAATTCGGTGACAGCGTGGGGACCGCCTCGCAGTTGACTTCCTGCACGACTGCCACGCTATGCGGGCTGCGAACCGACAGGGGCAAACTCCGTGGAAAATTGTTGTGGTCTTCAGTCCGGAGACTGGTTTGATGCAGCTCTCCACAATACCCTATCCTGAGCAAGCCTCTTCATCTCCACATAAGAACTGCGACCCACATCTGTCGGAATCTGCTTACTGTATCCATCTCTTGGTCTTCCCCTGCGTTTTGGCCCTTTGCGATCGCCTTTTGACAGCTTGAAATTTAAGTGAAAATAACGGCTTAACACGGATTATTTACAGAAGAATGGAAAAGCTGGTAGAAGCCGACCTCGGGGAAGATCAGTTTGGGGTTCAGGAGAAACGTACGAACACGGGAGGTAATAGCACAGTCTAACATATACAGTCACGACACTCACTGCTGTAAAAGTTGTTACCAACTGACAGTTGCTGCGACTCTAGCGCTCCTAGCGGTGGGCAAGCTGCCGAAGTAGTGATGTTTGCTTATAACCGCTTTTGTACGTAATTAACGAAATACTTACTATACTTTTTGCTCTACAAACATCATTAAAATATCGAGAGACAAATATAATACGGAATTTAATATAAAAATTGCCTCATTTAAATGATTCAATGGAATAAAGTTTTGTGTCCCAACTTCGTCGCCGCGTTTGTGTCCCAGCCTCGTCGTAGGTGTCGGTGGCCGAGTGGAATGAGACCGACACGCTGGTGCAGGCACGGAGGGGAGCAGCCAGAAACCATAAACACTCGAGTAAATTAGAAAGAGATATATTGCACAGAATGTAATAATACTTAACTTTTACATAGTACTGCAGAATGTTGATACATAGTTGTTAGAGGCCTGCCTAGTGCCTGTACAATAGCAAAGTCTTCACTGGTGCCTATCTGATTACGAAGGTCCTAACTGGTTGCTATCTCAGTCCGAAGTCAACAGTCCTTCAGTTGTGGCCACGAGCGGGGTTGCAGCAGAGGGCGCTCGTGGCTGTCGTCGTGAGAACGCCGCGCCGTGCGTGCATGGCGGCGCGCGGCGAAAGTAGGTGGCGCGCACTTTGGACTTGTGCGACACCACATAAAGAACAACTCTGTCATGAATAATTACTTACGAATATGTGTATATTTGCAGCTTATTCCGCTGAAAGTAAGTTGCATATAAACATAATGGTATAATAAATTTCTGTTATGGTCCGTTCTTACTATGACAGCCAGTTTTTAACGTGTATCAATTCCGTATAGAGTCTAATGAGTCTCACGTTTTTACACGTCACTCGTCTTTATTATCCGTGCGTATTCCTTTTAAGTGTAATTACTTTAGCTTTAAAAACTAATGTTTTGATTATTCTTGCCGTTTGTGGTTCAGATGTATCAACAATTGTGGAATTGGGTTCTTCTTTGTTGGAAAACAGTTTGGTTGCTTTTATCGTTATATTGCCATGTCTGTGACGTTTTTCCTTCAGCTACAGCTGTGATGGTTGATTTGGTATGTTAAATACCGTATTTATTGCATACTGTATACGTTTCCTATGTTCCACCCTCACCGATTTTACTGGAATTGTAATGAAGAATACTGAACGTTCCTGCGTAGAAATTGACGTCTCTTTGCTAAAGGGCATGTCTCCTGCCATTTCCTAGGCATTTTTATTTTTAATACAAAATGAAATTACTCATTTAAAGCCTGTATGTGACAGGATGATTGTGAATTAACTGTCCTGTAATGTACCGTTTCGTACCTTATCAGGGATCTTATGAAACCTAAGAAAGACAAATGGAGAGCTATTTTAAAATTATTACCCGTTTATAAAGCACTACATACGTTCCCTAGTGTAAAAAGTATGCTGAAGTCAATCTAAACGATATTATTCGCACTCATCAACTATCGTATTCAGAAACGTAGCTTCCCGACCGCTTGGAGCGCTGCTATCGCAGCGTATAACAAAAATCTGTAGGAGTGTCGTGACTGTATGTGTTAGACTGTGGCAATACTCACTTTACGGCATATCCTAGAAGATACATTAAGAAAAGGCAAACCTACATTTCTAACTTTTGTAGATTTGGAGAAGGCTTTTTGACAATGTTGATTGGAATAAACTCTTTCAGGTTCTGGAGCAAGCAGGACTAAAATATAGGGAACGTAAGGTTATTTACAACTTGTACAAAAACTACACAGGGGTTGTCAGAGTTGAAGGGCATGAAAGGGATGCATTGGTTGGAAAGGGAGTAAGACAGGGTTGTAGCCTTTCCCCACTGTTGTTCAATTTGTACATTGAGCAAGCTATAAAGGAAAGCAAGGAGAAATTTGGAGAAGGAATTAAAGTTCAGGGTGAAGAAGTAAAAACTTTGCGCTTTGCCGACGACATAGTAATTCTGTCAGAGACAGCAAAGGACCTGGAAGAGCAGTTGAACGGAATGGACAGTGTGCTGAAAGGTGCATATAAGATGAACATTAACAAGAGTAAAACTAGGGTAATGGAGTGCAGTGTAAGAAAATCAGGTGATGCTGAAGGAATTAGATTAGGTAACAAAACAAATTGAGGTAGATGAGTTTTGTTACTTGGGCAGTAAAATAACAAATGATGGTCGCAGTAGAGAGGATATAAAATGCAGAATGGCAATGGGTGTAACACCACTTCGCGACCATAGCATTAGAATCACGGTATTCCGACATTTTTCATCGTTACGTAATTTTAATAATTTGTTAATAGGCAGAATTTTCTCATTTTTCATAATTTTTAGTAACTTCAAATTATATCAGCGTAATTCAGAGTATTAATATCCAGGGAATACTTAGGTCACAACATTTCGTATTAGAGATCATTTGTCAGATTGCTATTATAAACAGTACCCGCAGTTGAGTTACTCTATGTGTTTAGCTCTCTATGTGTTTAGCTCTCTATGTGTTTAGCTCTCTATGTGTTTAGCTCTCTATGTGTTTAGCTCTCTATGTGTTTAGCTCTCTATGTGTTTAGCTCTCTATGTGTTTAGCTCTCTATGTGTTTAGCTCTCTATGTGTTTAGCTCTCTATGTGTTTAGCTCTCTATGTGTTTAGCTCTGTATGTGTTTAGCTCTCTATGTGTTTAGCTCTCTATGTGTTTAGCTCTCTATGTGTTTAGCTCTCTATGTGTTTAGCTCTCTATGTGTTTAGCTCTCTATGTGTTTAGCTCTCTATGTGTTTAGCTCTCTATGTGTTTAGCTCTCTATGTGTTTAGCTCTCTATGTGTTTAGCTCTGTATGTGTTTAGCTCTCTATGTGTTTAGCTCTCTATGTGTTTAGCTCTCTATGTGTTTAGCTCTCTATGTGTTTAGCTCTCTATGTGTTTAGCTCTCTATGTGTTTAGCTCTCTATGTGTTTAGCTCTCTATGTGTTCAGCTCTCTATGTGTCCAGCTCTCTATGTGTCCAGCTCTCTATGTGTTTAGCTCTCTATGTAACGAGCTCTCAGTGCATATCTAAAATATTATACGCGGTTAAATTCCAAGATAGGAAAAAAGCCGAAAACGTGTTGCAACTTTAATATAAACTTTCATATAGTGATGATACGCGAAAGCGAACATTATCTTTGGACTTTGATCGGGATAGCCTAGGACGGAAGAATTAGAAACTTCTCCCTCCCGTAACATATGAGAACATTCCAGAGAGATTAATACGATCAAACTTTGGCGAAAATAATAACGAATTGTGAACTTATAAAGTGTGTACTGTGAAAGTGTAGTGAATGTAACTATTGATTTCAGAATATAGAATCTATGAACCTTAAGAAAAGTTATTCGAGTATCTAGTTCCCTAATACTGTCCCAGCATATTGTACAAGTGAAGGAATATATCTAACAGTAGCGGTCAGGATAAACTTATGGTGAAATTTTCTATAGAATAATTCTATAAAGGAGAAGGATCAGGCAAAAACATTATCTTTGTGATGGGCGTCAAATTATCTGAACTACCGGGACTCAATGATTCAAATGTTTATTCTTTCGTTTATTAAATACAGCCCCTGAGAAACGGATTATCATGCTCAGACATTGCAAAAAGTCTTTAAGTTGAAATTTAGAACTAATATTTACAGTGAAAAAATTAACAAAGAAATAAATTTTATTATCTGCGAAGAAGTACCAGGTGTACCAACTTAATTTTCATACTGAGGTGACAAATAGAATTTTGAACCTACACCTGTGAAAATCAAGACGTAATTTACAGCTTAAAAGTCGCAACTTAAAACCCTAATATAAAACGAAGTCAACTCAACTGTCGCCCCAGTCTCCAAACCAAACCATGTCGCCGCCCACTCACAAAAATTTAAAATCAAGGTATTTCACGGGTAGAAAAGCGTTATTGAAAAAGAGAAATTTGTTAACATCGACTATTAATTGAAGCCTAAGGCAGTCCTTTCTGAAGGCATTTGTGTGGAGTGTTGCCTTGTATGGGAGTGAAACATGGACGATAAACAGTGCGGACAGGAAGAGGATTGAGGCTTTTGAAATGTGGTGCTACAGAAGAATGCTGAAGATTAGGTGGGTGGATCGCGTAACTAATGAGGAGGTACTGAACAGAATTGGGGAGAAAAGAAATTTCTGGCATACCTTGACTAAAAGAAGGGATAGATTGGTAGGACACATTCTTAGTCATCAAGGAATCGTGAATTTAGCATTGGAGGTAAGTGTGTGAGGTAAAAATCCCAGAGAAGGAGACCAAGAGATGGATACAGTAAGCAGATTCAGACAGATGTAGGTTGCCGTTCTTCTGTGGAGATGAAGAGGGTTGCTCAGGATAGGGCATTGTGGAGAGCTGCATCAAACCAGTCTCCGGACTGAAGACCACAACAACAACAGACATGAAAATGTCAGCCGCCAGTAACGGCAAGACTGGAACGTTCCATATTGCAAAAACAGTACATTTCGTGTAGGAAATAAAAAACTGCCGAGTCATCTGAAAAAAAAAGTTTATTTTTTCCCCCTATATTTCTGTCCTCGTACTAAGGTTATGGTTCTTTTACTTATAGAGCACACATTGAAGATGGTACAACAAACAGGCCCATACTATTACAAAACCGACATTGTTTCGAAACCTTACACTGTACGGTTTCGTTTGTTCCGCAACCGTCAGATTTTCCAGTTTTCCCATCCTCACACTGGTGTGAGTGTTGTTAGCAACCGACACTCACAACTGTACTAGCGCCCCTAGTGGTGAGCAAGGCGCCCTAATGGTCATGTTTGTAATTAACCAAATAGTTTTGTAATTTTAGCGTTACAAGTATTAGTAAAATATTTTGAAATAAACCAATGCACATTACACTAGCATATCACGATTGCACCAAGTTATGTGACCAAAAGTCGGTAGCTGTTCGTGCGCCCTTCGACACAGTGTTCGACTGAAAAATTACGTCGCGTTTGTTCCATGTTGTGTGAAGAGAACGTTGCCTGCCCTCTGCTGACGTCAGCTCGTATTAATTAGAGCTCCTAAATACCCAGGCTGAATCGTCCGCCATATTTTCCCCAACATGGTTGGAATCGCACTGCGCTAACAGCGTAGAGGCGCATGCCCTGCCATCTTTCACAAACGATTTCGCAAAAACCGATTGGTAGAATAATTTAATTTTTCCGTTACTTAAATCTTTATATGTCAGCATTGGGGCGAAATGCTTGGCATTTCGTTAATAGTCATAGTTAATAAGATATTGGCTTTGAAATAAGAGACTGCGCTACATTAGGAAAAGTTTTCAGTAAAAAATAGAGGCTGCTATGATATTCCGTTTGGTGCTTGTTGCACCGTATGTTGCTGCGGATGAAACTTTCCTAATGGATTGAATTTTATTTTCGACTTTACCTTTCACTCATACCGCTAAACTTTATTTTATTTAGCGCACTCATTTCCGATGGCGATAAGGCCAGAATGAATGATTGCGTATCTCATACACGGTTAGAGGTGTCAAAATGATATTTTGACAAACGATAACATGCAAAGAGGGGAGTATTTTGCCACATGGTTACTACGCAAAACTTCATTAACTGCCCCGTTATTCAAGGAAATACGTAGTTGGAGAATGAAAAAGATAAAGTTAGTGATTTACTATTCCATTTGCAGATATTCCTTCGTCACTAACAAATGTTTATTTCTTGCTTCTTGTCAATTGTGTTTCAGAGCTACTACTCCGTTTCCAAAACCTAATAGGAGTTACATTTCTTTCAGTTTAACGCCTAGCAGTAACAGAACGGAAGTTACTAGATCTAATGAGGATTTTTATGTGAGAATACTTGAAAATGACAGATAGCAAGGACCTCTTCACTAGCTAACGAACTGACTTGTTCTCGTTTCCTCACATTATAAAGGACTCTGAATTGAGATATTTAGAATATCCTTTTCATATAACTGAAAAATTGACACAGCACTTTTGTAGCGTGCAACTATTAAATTTACTGGGTTAAAAGAAGTCAGTCCCAGTATGTTCAAGTATGGATGTTATGCAGTAACAACATGTGCCTAATTATTAGGAGCTCTAATACGGAAGACATGTTACTACTAGACGGGCGGGCGGATCCCAGTGCGTCATATTTAACTGACATTATCTCAAGTTATACGTTTCTCATAGAGTTGCTGTTTGGAGAGGATGAAAATTTGATGTATTTTGAACATTTCATTCGCTTAATGTGTTCACCTAACTTCAACAGAAAAAAAGTTCCTCTCATGTCGAAAATTCCATAACGTCGTCGGAAAGTGCATGGTCATAACCTGTCAGTATCTGCTGTTTATAAATTATTGCCATAAATAAAACTAAAAAGAAAATATAGTGTAGTTCTTCACGAACACATTGATGAAAGTTTCACGTTGATACAGTGAGTAGTTTGCGAGTGTGAGCGAGTTGAATGAAACGCGACGTAACGCGTGAGCTTCGTCCGGAACGTGGCAACTCCTACAGCTTGTGGAGAAAATGGCGGACAGTTCAGCTCGGGTTTGTAGCAGTCTTAGTATTAAAGGCCGGAGGTCGCCTCTGCCGGAGACTGCTGACATCTCGCGCCGAACTGCGACACTACGTGGTGCTGGCCGCCTCTCGACGCGGACTGGTGACCGAGCCTGCCCTCTACTGGCAGCAGCCCATTCTACTCACCACCGATGCTCGCCTCTGCTGCCATCTGGCGCCCATATCTTGCACTACAAGGAGCTGGCCGCCGCGCTTCCTCGCCTTCTAGGGACTGCTGCCCTCTGTTGGCAGTAGCCCGTACTACTTACGGGAGCAATTCCGCCCTTGTTGTGTGCTACGATCTGGCGACAGCCGCCGTCACCACATGCACTCGGGTGTCGTCGGACACCTCTTTGTCTGTCATGCCATCCTGGTAGATTCAGCTGACGCAACGGCACGTCCTTCCTGATTAGTCAAGGGCAAAACAAATAAAAAAAAATCATCATCATCATCATCATCATCATCATCATTAGAGAGTGATTATGCCTTTCAGTGTTCAGTCCGGAGCATAATACCTGTAATATAATTCCTACATGATCCCCTATTCAATGCTAACATTGATGTCTCGTCTTATGTTACGCCTTTCACTTCAAAATCATTCTGCACCGAATCTAAGTACTTTCTTCTCGGTCTACCTCGACTCCTCTTACCCTCCGCTGCCGAGCTCATGAGTCTCTTAGGTAACCTTGCTTCTCCCATGCGTGTAACATGACCCCACCATCTCAGTCTGTTCGCTCTAACTGCTTCATTTATGGTGTTCATTCCCAGTTTTTCCTTGATTTCCTCATTATGGATACCCTCCTGCCATTGTTCCCATCTATTAGTGCCTGCAATCATTCTTGCTACTTTCATATCTGTAACCTCTACCTTATGAATAAGGTAGCCTGTATCCACCCAACTTTCACTCCCAAACAACAACAAATTTCATCGAAAGATAGAGCGTTGCACAGCTAACTTAGTCTTGGTACTTACTTCCTTCTTGCAGAAGAGAGTAGATCTTAGCTGAGCACTCACTGCATCAGCTTTGCTGCACCTCGATTCTAGTTCTTTCGCTATGTTGCCATCCTGTGAGAAAATACAACCCAGGTACTTGAAACTGTCTATCTGTTCTAACTTTGTTCCGCCTATCTGGCATTCAATCTGTTTGAATCTCTTTCCCACAGACATTACTTTCGTTTTGGAGGTGATGATATTCGTATCATAATCCTTGACCTCTGGGCGAGCTCTGAAATAAAATAATAAAAAATAAATAAATAAATAAAAAAAATCATTAGAAAATGAAAGATACTTTAAAACATAAATGTTATATTTGTCGCTTTTGATATTAGTCTGCTGAAATCCGAAACTGATTTGGAATGTAAATTAGAGTTTTCATTGAGTTGTGTACTTTCTCTTGCACCCTGTTTTGATCACTTCAACGAAATCTCGTGTATTTAAAAATCGGACTGCATTCACATTACGACAATAAGGCTATTATTCTAAACTGGCCATAAGAACAAAGTATACTTGCAAAAGCATAGCGATTCTTATAGTCGGCTGCAGTGGCCGAGCGGTCTGCGGCGTGCCAGTCACGGCCTGCAAGGCCGCAACGGTCGGGGCTTCGAATCCCCCTTCGGGAATGGATATTTGTGCCGTCTTTAGTATAAGCTAGTTCATAAGAAGTTTAGGGACTAATTACCCCGTAATTAAGTCCCATAAACTCTAGAAACATTTGAACATATTCATTCGATTGCAGTGAAATTTTTGGTGAACTGTTCGCCGTACGCCCACGTAGGTTCCTGACGCAGAAACGAAAGAGCACGACACATAGCACAGCAGATATGACGTCATAAATAATGAGAGGCAACAGCGTGAGAATACCCCGATTTATGCGTCAATTATTGGAAAATGGGAGTAGTTAGGGACATGCAGCAAAGTTTGCTTGTAATTCCGGACGTTTATGAATCGTTTTGTAAATGAACCCCACCCCCCCCTCCCAAAAACACACACACACACACACACAATGATGAACTGTAAAGAAGTCTGCTGCTCACAACAGTTTCGCTGTAGATGCCGTAAGACTGTAGCATCCATCACGAACTTGTATCAAATGAAGTTTGAAAGTTAGTATTTATTTTTCTCTGCAAGTATCCCTTAATTCTCTTGCATCCAAAATAAGCAATCTGTTTTCTTAATCTGTATCTATACAAAAGCGAGCCGCGGTGGAGTAGCCGAGCGGTCTAAAGCGTCTCGCTGCGGAGCGCGCGGTTGCTCGCCGTGGAGGTTCGAGTCCTCCCTGGGGCATGGGTGTGTGTGTTTGTCCGTAGGTTAGTTTACGTAGGTTTAAGTAGTTTGTAAGCTACGGACTGATGACCACGCAGTAGCCGAGCGGTCTAAAGCGTCTCGCTGCGGAGCGCGCGGTTGCTCGCCGTGGAGGTTCGAGTCCTCCCTGGGGCATGGGTGTGTGTGTTTGTCCGTAGGTTAGTTTACCTAGGTTTAAGTAGTTTGTAAGCTACGGACTGATGACCACGCAGTAGCCGAGCGGTCTAAAGCGTCTCGCTGCGGAGCGCGCGGTTGCTCGCCGTGGAGGTTCGAGTCCTCCCTGGAGCATGGGTGTGTGTGTTTGTCCTTAGGTTAGTTTACCTAGGTTTAAGTAGTTTGTAAGCTACGGACTGATGACCACGCAGTTTGGTCCGATAGATTCACAAACATTTGAAGATTTTCAACTAAAGCGAAAGGACACTCACTCACTGACTTAACACGGAATCTCGTAAAGCTCTTGACCTATGAAGCTGAAATTTGGTAGGAATATAGTTTATAGGTAGAAAATGTCAGCTAAGAAAGTATTTTGTTATGGGTGCACTGCGGAGAATACTTCTCCTACAGACTCACGAAATCTACAGTTTCATTCCGATTTTCTCGAAATTTAGCGCACTTGACCTTCAAAACAAGATGAACGCCACCGTCTACCTTAAGTTTCATACGGTGCATAGGGGAGGGTACTTTGCAGCTATAAGTTGAGAGCGGCTCGATCGATTTCACAGATCCTTTTTTTGTTTTTTGTTTTTGCTCAGAACAAAGGTTGTATAAAATAAAACTGTAATATTTGATAACAACAAAATGCGTTTTTCAATGTTACCCTGTGTTTCTATTGCATAGAAATCTATAGTTTTGTTCCGATATTGATGAAATTTTGCACACTCTTCCTTAAAAGGAAGTCTCTCTATAAAATTTCGTTCGGTGCGTGGTGGAGGGTACATAACTTAAGGAGTTTTACAAAATGCGTAGTTTTGCCGCAAACTTCATGAAATGACATTTAAACCAAGAGGATGATGACTGGGTACATAAATGTTCGTATGGTACATGATGAGGGTACCTTGCAGAAAACTTTGCCGACAGAGGGAAAGTTGAAAACGAACAGAGAGATGGGAGAGAAAGAGGTGGATGCAGAGAGAGGGGGGAAGGGGAGGTGGACTACGAGAGAGTAGGGTAAATAAACACCCGGGCAACGCAGGGTGTACAGCTAGTTGTAAATAAATTATGTTCTCATGCGACTGCCAAGTTTTCTATACTACTGGATGCTAAACCCGGTATTGCACGGGTATATAGGCATTTTTCCAGTTTCATATTAGAAACGCAAATAAAATCTAGTATTCAACAAAGCGGCTTAGAAATTATGAAACAATAAAGCAAAGAAATATGAACAATGTAATGTACTTTGATAGATCTGAAGCATTGAATTAAAATTTGTGGTGCGGCCGGGAATCGAACCCGGACCTCCATGCTTACTTGGCAGACGTCTTAACCGTTAAACTACCACACCGGGTTCGATTCCCGGCCGCACCACAAATTTTAATCCAATGCTTCAGATCTATCAATAATGTCTTTGACATATTTGAGACGTAAATCCGTCTCACGGATTATTTATTCAAAGTAATGTACTTTCTTCTCTTAGTCCAACTCGATCTTCTCTTTCTGTCCGTCGGTTTCTACCTTACTATCTTTCGTTGAAGTTTCGTTGTCATGCAGCTCTATGACGAACACACAACACCGTGATTCCAATACTTAACAACCACTGTTTATTTCAGAGAATAATACATCACAGAATACATAACATAAATCATGGACCATCAATATATATAAAAAGATTTACAAATATATCAAAAGTTAACCCGCAACATCCTCCCCACCCTGGTCAATTTCAAGAGGAATGACCAGCTGAATGGGCCGTGAGATTATGGTCCCATCTGAAGTTCGTAACGTGACAGTTCGTATCTTCCCATCTCTTCCCTCATGAAGATCTTCTATCCGCGCCTTCTTCCACATGTGACGTGGACGAACATCTTCCTTTAGAAGTACAACATCACCCAAATGTAGTCTCCCAGAACCTGTCCTAGGTTGATGAGTTTCATGGAAGTTTTTGAGCAGGATCAGGTATTCTTTCTTCCACCTGTTCCAGAAATGCTCTACCATGTGTTGCTGCCGTTGGAACTCCTTGGACAAATCCTTCCTGACTGTCGGTTCTGGACCCGTGGGCAACGTTGTCAGTCGCTCACCTACAAGAGAATGTGCAGGTGTCAGTGGCTCAGTTTCTTCTCCTCCTTGTGTAATTGGTCTTGAATTTAGTGCTGCTTCTATGCTGACCAGGATTGTGCTGAGACCTTCTTCATCTATCTGTGACTGTCCTAAAACCTTTCTCAGGCAGCGTTTGTCTGAACCCACCATTCGTTCCCAAAATCCTCCCCACCAAGGCGCGTGTGGGGTAATGAATCTCCATGTTATAGATTGCTGAGCAAGGTACTTGTACGTTTTGCTGTCCACGAGAGCCTGCCAGAGCTCCTTTAGTTCTGTGTGGGTGGAATGGAAGGTAGTAGCATTGTCAGTGTAAATTGTACTAGGCACGCCTCTTCTTCCCACAAATCTCTGTAGAGCTTGAAGAAATTTATCAGTTGACATATCTGAGCATAATTCCAAGTGTAAGGCACGTGTTGTTGCACAAGTGAACAGAGCAATATATGCTTCCTTTGTTATATGTCCTTGTTTGACGTATAATGGACCAGCAAAATCGATGCCTGTGACTTCAAATGGTTTCAATGCTGAGACCCGTTCAGCGGGTAATGGAGCCTCTATTTCTTGAACAGAACGAGCTTTGCAAGGTAGGCAACAGTGTAGAACACGTTTTATTGTCTGACGAGCTCTAAGAATCCAGAATTCTGTCCTCAGCTCAGATAACACTACGTTTACCCCAAGGTGGTGCAGACGAATGTGAGTTTGCCGGATTAGTAAATGAGTGAAATGATGCTGTCCATCAAGAAGTATTGGGTGAATTTGTTCTCTTGTTAATTTTGCAGACTGAATACGCCCACCAATACGAATAAGGCCATCATCCAGGAATGGCTTAAAACGAGCTATTTTAGAATTTTGTGGCAGAGGCAAGTTGTTATGCAGAGCATGCAGTTCAACAGCAAAATGTTGTTGTTGGATAATACAAATCCAATAAGTACGTGCTTCTTGCAATTCTGTTGCTGTTAATTCTCCTAATGTCTTATTTTGTTTCATTAACTGTCGTTTAAAACGAAGAATCCATCCTGTAACTCGTAACAGTTTGTAATAGTTACTATACCGTGTAGCAGTTAAAATCGGGGTTCTTGTTTTTACCATGAAGACTTGGTTTGTTTGTTGCTTTCTTTCTGGCAAGGAATAATCTAAGTTCTTCTGCCTAAGTCCTGGCCAATGCATTCTGTTCTTTGTTAACCAATGTAATGGAATTTTGCAGTTTGTCTGCTGTGGTACCTCCGGAGAGTAGATCAGCTGGGTTTTGATCACCGGGGCAATGTCTCCACTGTGATGGATTTCTTAATTTTTGTATTTCTGTAACACGGTTTGAAACAAATGTCTTCCATCGATTAGGGTCATGTTGTATCCATCCTAAGGCTACAGTTGAGTCAGTCCACAGTGTTGCGTTATTTGCGTCATAGTGTGTGGCGTTGCAGAAATAGTGAAGTAGCCTCGACCCAAGGAGTGTTGCCAGAAATTCCAGTCGTGGAAGAGTTATTTCCTTGATTGGGGCTAATCTGTTTTTACTGCAAACTAAATTGACTGATGTCATGTCTGAAGTGCTGCATCGTAGATAAAGCACTGCTCCATAGGCCTTTTCTAATGCATCTGAAAAGACATGTATTTCTGTTTTTGTCTCTTCAGAAACACCAACCCATCGAGGGATTTTCATGTCCAAACATGATGGTAAGGTTGATACCCACATTTGCCAACGTTTACCAATATCAGGAGGTAAGAGCTCATCCCATTCAATCCCTCTTGACCAAATTTCCTGGAAAATTATTTTTGCAGCGAGAGAGACAGGTGACAACAGACCCAGTGGGTCATAGAATCTTGCAGTGCTTCTGAGAACTTCTCGCTTAGTGGCAGGACGATCTCTAATATAGTTTATGACATTAATGTGAATAATACTGAACATATCAGTCGATGTATCCCGGTGAATTCCTAGAACCTCTGTATCTGTAACGTTTATGACATCTTCTGATTGCCAAATTTCAATCAGTTGTTTTGAGTTTGTGGCCCATTTTGCCATTGGTAGGCTAATGATACCCATAAGTGAGGTAAGTTCATAATATAAGGAAGTCACAGCATTGTCATCTTCAGCACCTGCTACAGAGTCATCCATTTACATGTTATTTTCAACAAGAAAAGCAGCTTGAGGAAAATTCCTTTTGTGCATTGTAGCAAGTTCTTTTAGTGTGGCTGCAAGAAGAAAGGGGCTACAAGTTAGTCCAAAAGGTAGTCGTGTGAAGCGGTATGTAATCTTTTCATTCGTTGTAATGTAGTTTCCTTGTTGATCCATGATTACTTTATACCAAAAAAACCTTTTTAAGTCTCGGTCTTTTCTATGTAGAACTAAATGTAGAAAAGCTTGTTTAATATCAGCAATTAAAGCCACTGGATATAAGCGGAATCTTAATAATATTGAAAGAATATCTGGAAGTAAATTAGGGCCAATTTCCGAAGAGTCATGCAGTGAATGTACAGCATTTTCGTGGGAAGAACCATCAAATACAATCCTCCATTTGATAACACCTAACCTTTCTTTCTTTACTGCATGATGTGGCAAATAAAATATGTCATTTGATGTTTGTTCAGGAGGGGCAACCTCTACATGTCCCTTTCTTACGTGGTATATCATTTGCATTTCATAAATGTGTTTTAAGTTAGTGTCCTTTGTAATCTTTCTCTCCAGTGAAATAAATCTATTCTCTGCTAGTGAAAGATTATTAGGCACAATAATGTTGGGTTTTCTAGGTGAAGAAACCATTCTCCTACTGAAACTTCCTGGCAGATTAAAATTGTGTGCCGGAACCGGGACTCGAACCTGGGACCTTTGCCTTTCGCGGGCAAGCGCTCTACCGACTGAGCTATCCCAACACGACTCACGATACCGCCTCACAAGTTTATTTCCGGCAGTACCTTCATTCTGGAAACATCCCTTAGGCTGTGGCTAAGCCATGTCTCCACCATATCCTTTCTTCCAGGAGTGCTAGTCTTGCGTGTTTGCAAGAGAGCTTCTGTGAAGTTTGGAAAGTATGAGGCGAGGTACTGGCGGAAGTAAAGTTGTGAGGCGGCATCGTGAGTCGTGTCGGGATAGCACAGTCGGTAGTGCGCTTGCCCGCGAAAGGCAAAGGTCCCAGGTTCGAGTCCCGGTTCCGGCACACAATTTTAATCTGCCAGGAAGTTTCATATCAGCGCACACTCCGCTGCAGAGTGGAAGTTTCATTCTGCATTCTCCTATTGTTTTCAATGCAGTAATATTTTGAGAAATCGTGCAATAAGGCTAGTTCTTTCGGATTTGGAGTCTTTGTTTGGTCCGCTGTGATTCCCATTGTTTCTAAGTCCCAGAAACGTCTTAAAATATTGTCTTTTGATGTCACTGAATCCAAACTAACATAGTTTGTTATCACAGGGTTTGCCATGGTGTTTGACTTACCCAACCCATAGTTGAAGGTATCAGTACAATGGATGGTGTTAAGCGAATAGGAGGGGAATGTTTAATGATTTTGCAATAGTGATCTGCTCCAATAAGGATCTCAATTGGAAGATCTTCTGTGTCGTCCTTTGGGTCTGCTGACTGAAGTTTTCGATCATACACTTGTTTTGTTATTTCAGGTGGGACAGTTGGGTGAGCAGCAAATGGGTATATGCTTTCAAATTCAGTCAGAGATATTGTGGAATTTTGAAATATCCCTTTCAGAGTGAATTCTACAACTCTACGACACATTGAAATTACACATGGTATTTCAAAGGCATTGACAGATATGTCACGATGTTCCAAAGTTTTTCAATCTAGTTCATCAATGAGAAACTTTGAAATGAAACTCGACTGACTGCCACTATCTAGAACACAGCGAGCGAGTCTGCTTAATCTTGTTGGTCCACTGACCCAAACTCGAGCTGTCTGGAGATATGTAAAATCTGCTGAATTTACGTCGATTTTCCCTACAGAAGTAGTGGTAACTTGCTGAGAAGGTGAATTAGAAGTAGTAGTGTCAGTACAAATCGCTTTATGGTGACGTTTCTTGCACTTAGAACACGAAACCTTCCCCCTCTTACTGCAGGTTTTAGCACTATGACCTCGTTTTAGGCATATAAAACAACGATCATCTTGCTTTAATTTGTCAATACGTTGTTGGATGTCCGTTACTATATTGCAGTCTTGAGCCCAATGAGTGCGAGCGTCACAAAATATACAATATGGTTGTACATCTTGTTTAATTTTCCGAGAGGTTTTAGCTCGTTTTGAATTTATGTGAAATGTCGCAGCAGTGGGCGTGTAGTTGGAAGTTACTTGCTGTTCTCCACGAATTTTTTGTGCAGTAAGAGCACCCTGAACTTTTCCCTCCAAAAAATTAAGTAATTTCAGTACATCTCCTTCCGATATTTCGGTTCTTTTCTCATGAATAACCCATTTTTGACACATTTCGGCAGGAAATGCTCGTAAAATCTTCGGTGTGAGAACTTTGCCGTAAGCTACAACATCTTCCCCCAGGGCACGCAGCGCCTGAATACGCCGGTTACACTCTAGGAATGTACAGTTCAGCGTTTCAGGTGTCTCTGACTGTACTGGCTGTAGCGCATCCAAATAATCGAGGTGCGCCTGTATAATACGGTTGTTATCTCCGTACCGATGCAGTAAAATTTTCTTTGTCTCTTCGTATGTGTCAGCTGTAATAGGTATTCCATCTACTAACAACTTAGATTCTCCTGACAGATACCCTCGAAGGAAGACATGTTTATTAACTGTAGAAAGCGATGGGTCTTTATCAATAGTTGATTCAAATTGCTCCCAGGTGCGGGACCACATTTCGATATCTCCACAAAATGGTTCGAGCTTAATGGCAGGTAGCTTGACTGAATGCATGCCTGCAGTGGAGTGTATGGGAACTTTAGGTGACGTGATATTCATTTGCGATGTTACGGCCGAAAGCTTGCAATTGATTGCTTTTGTAGCCTTATGTATTGCGTGTTTAATTTTGTCTATATATTCCTCACAGATAGATACGTCTGCGTCATATTCATCATCACTTAAGAGGTCGTGAATAATGTCATCTAAGGAAGTGAGCTTCTCTAAAGTATCCTGAAGACGTTCTATGTAGTGTTCAAAATCGTCCATTGGACTTTCTGTCTTAAGTTCATCGACAGCCGTACAAAAGCGCGTAGCATTCGTCCTCTCCCTAGTTCTTTTTCTTTTAAAGTTTTTTTAGCTGCTTCCCGGTATCTATCTCGTCTGGCATTATTACAGAACTGCTTTTGTGTTGGCGTAAGCGTAATTGAATCTTGTGCTATCAGTTAGTTATTCAAACCGAAAGATTTCACACTTTTGATATAAGCAAAGTTCGTGAATTATGCCGTTACTGCTATCATTCTTTTGAGGCAAGGAGTTCATAAAATCGGATTAAATTGGAATAGACTTATCTTGTGATGTGGTCCGACGTCATATCCCGCTCGCAGCAGCGTGAAGTAAGCTTTTTATCGTCAAAATTATGTAACAAATCGTAATTTTTTCACAAGTTTCGGCACCAAATATGACGAACACACAACACCGTGATTCCAATACTTAACAACCACTGTTTATTTCAGAGAATAATACATCACAGAATACATAACATAAATCATGGAACATCAATATATATAAAAAGATTTACAAATATATCAAAAGTTATATATATATATTTACAAATATATCAAAAGTTAAGCTTTTGTAGATTTGGAGAAGGCCTTTGACAATGTTGATTGGAATAAACTCTTTCAAGTTCTGAAGCAAGCAGGAGTAAAATATAGGGAGCATAAGGTTATTTACAACTTGTACAAAAACCAAACAGCGGTTGTCAGAGTTGAAGGGCATGAAACGGATGCAGTGGTTGGAAAGGGAGTAAGACAGGGTTGTAGTCTTTCTCCATTGTTATTCAATTTGTACATTGAGCAAGCCATAAAGGAAAGCAAGGAGAAATTTGGAGAAGGAATTAAAGTTCAGGGTGAAGAATTAAAAACATTGCGTTTTGCCGACGACATAGTAATTCTGTCAGAGACAGCAAAGGACCTGGAAGAGCAATTGAACGGAATGGACAGTGTGCTGAAAGGTGCATATAAGATGAACATTAACAAGAGTAAAACTAGGGTAATGGAGTGCAGTGTAAGAAAATCAGGTGATGCTGAAGGAATTAGATTACGTAACGAAGCAATAAAGGAGGTAGATGAGTTTCGTTACTTGGGTAGTAAAATAACAAATGATGGTCGCAGTACAGAGGATATAAAATGCAGAATGGCAATGGGTAGAAAGGCATTTTTGAAAAAGAGAAATTTGTTAACATCGAATATTGATTTAAGCCTAAGGAAGTCCTTTCTGAAGGCATTTGTATGGAGTGTTGCCTTGTATGGGAGTGAAACATGGACGATAAGCTGTGCGGACAGGAAGAGGATTGAGGCTTTTGAAATATGGTGCTACAGAAGAATGCTGAAGATTAGGTGGGTGGATCTCGTAACTAATGAGGAGGTACTGAACAGAATTGGGGAGAAAAGAAATTTCTGGCATACCTTGACTAAAAGAAGGGATAGATTGGTAGGACACATTCTTAGGCATCAAGTAATTGTGAATTTAGCATTGGAGGGAAGTGTGTGGGGTAAAAATCGCAGATGGAGACCAAGAGACACGTATAGTAAGCAGATTCAAGTGGATGTGGGTTGCCGTTCTTATGAGGAGATGAAGAGGCTTGCTCAGGATAGGGTATTGTGGAGAGCTGCATCAAACCAGTCTCCGAACTGAAGACCACAACAACAACAACATCAAAAGTTAACCCGCAACAAGCTCAATAATTATGACATCATATATCCTTGGCTATGTCTCCTACAATAATATAATTTACCAGATTTGTTAAGATTAACATTAGGAGATGAATAAATAGTGGATGAATGAAGTATCTTAAATCACGAGAGGAAAGTTTTTGTGACTCATCGTTTACGACCTCATATCTATTGACTTTTGTAGTTTTTAACACCACAGCAAATGGTGCAATATTTCAGAAGGAGAAATAGCGGATGATGTAACAGTTATTCGGAAATTTCATTGTTTATGGCGTCATATCTCCTGAAACATGTGTCGTACTATCATGTAAATTTGAAGGTACATTCGGTGGTATACATGTCTAATCTCTGCAAAATATGCCGTCAATGGTATAGCAGTAAAGACGTCATAAATCGAAACCTCAAGTGGATGATGCTGTTTTTCATGTACCAAATTATTTTTGAGTTCATAATCTCATGAACTATATGTCAAACTGTGATAAAATATCGAAGGAGCATTCAGTGGTATGTATGTGTATTGTCTGTGAATTATCACACATATACAATTCACAGTGTAGAAGTAATAACTTGTAACGCCATGCCAAATGTCGTAGGTAATACATCATGAACATGGGGAAAGTAGTAAGCGATAAACTTTTTTCATTTCGTCATTTTGTCGGGGTTGTCAACGAGAGAAAGTTTCGTAAAGATTTGTAATTATATTTAAAGTTTTATTGCAAGTCGCTAAGTGCACTCTTTGTCAAATAGTTGGCGAATAAAATCGCACTATCACACACCGCAAGATGGGGCAGTTTCCATTGTTTATGACCTGATATCGTATGAAACATGTATCGTAGGTGTTTCACGAAACCATATCAAGTGATTCTTGGGCTTAAACAGTATTTGTAGCAAATATGGTTGAAATCGGTCCATTAGTTTAGGAGCAGATGTAGAATATTATATATATATACCCCTCAGCGATTGTTGCTTGATAGTAAGGAAAATGTGTAGAAAGCTTGGTTGAAATCGGTCCAGTAGTTTAGGAGGATATGTGGAACATACATACATACATACATACAGACAATTTTATAAGATGTATAGCTTATTATAGATAGAATAGATGTGTAAGACTCGTATGGTCGCTATAGGCGTTGTTAGGTACATAATTAGTCGTACATAACACTTTATAACAAAACTGTTTCTATAGATTTTAACTAAAATAACCGATCGTTTGACATGTGACCTCACAATTTTTCGCGTTGGTCAGTCCGTTCCTACACTTCCTTTTTTGTATATTTTGTATTCCTGACGGTATTATAATTCCGTAAGCAAGATGGTGTTTGGAACTGTAATGATACAGTTATGTCAGTGAATTTAATTTCTGTCCATATAAAAGCGAAAGGACACTCACTCACAGACTAAACACGAAATCTCGAAAACTACTTCACCTATGAAGCTGGAATTTTGCAGGAGTGTAGTTTATAGGTAGAAAACGTCAGCTAAGAAAGTATTTTGTGATAGGTGTATGGCGGAGCATACTTCTCCTATATTCTCACGAGATTTACAGTTTCATTTCGATATTCACGAAATTTCGCGCACTTGACCTTCAAAACAAGGGGAAGGTCACCGTCTACCTTAAGCTTCGTAAGGTGCATGGAGAAGGGTACTTTGCAACATAAAAAATGGATCCCTAAATACCTTGGTCGCGCCTTAACTTGAGAATGGCTCGATCGATTTCACACATCCTTTTTTTTTCTTTTTTTTTTTTTTTTTCTACGTTATTCTCAGAACAAGAATTGTATAAAATAAAACTGGAATATTTGAGAACAACAAAGTGCGATTTTCAATGTTGCCCTGCGTTTCTATCGTTGATGAAATTTTTCACACCCAGCTTGAAAACAAGAGGAATGTCACTGTATAAAATTTGGTTCGGTGCATGGTGCAAAGTACTTAACTCACCGAATTTTACAAAATGCATAGTTTTGCTCCAATCTGTATCAATTTTTGCTTCCATTACATTTAAATCAAAAGGAATATCACTGGGTACATAAATGTTTGTATGGTACATGACAGAGGGTACCTTGGAGAAAACTTTGCCGAGAGAGGGAAAGGTGGAAACGAACAGAGAGATGGGAGAGAAAGGTGTGGATGCAGAGAGAGGGGGGAAGGGGATGTGGACTACCAGAGTGTAGGATAAACAAACACCCGGGCAATGCCGGGTTTATAGCTATTTCTTATAATTTCGTTCGCACACTACACACATGTTATTCGCTTGCTTCTGACCATTAAATAATCAGTTCTAAAACGCAATGTAGCTCATGGTAACTATACAAATCAGATTTGATTTAATAATCGAGTGTTTTTTCCTTGTATTTTTCCTAAGCATCTTATTTCAAAACCATCCTTTCTTTGCAAGTAATTAAATTGCTTAACTTCCCATTTCGTCTGCAGTAAAATTCCCATTTCATCTCAAATTTAAGTGCCTGGCAGAGGGTTTTTTCTCTACCGTTCCATTCTCTAATAGCGCGCGGGAAGAAGGAACACCTAAATCGTTCCGTTTTCGATCTGATTTCTCTTATTTTATTTGGATGGTCATGTCTCCCTAAGTAGGTGGGTGCTAGGGAAATATTTTCACATTCAGAAGTAAAAGTCGGTGATTGAAATTTCGGAAATAGATCACGCCTCAATGAATAACGTCTCTCTTTTATTGATTTCAACCCCAATTCGTGCAACATTTCCGTGACGCTCCCCCCCCCCCCCCCGTAACGTGATAGAACAAAACGAGCTGCCCTTCTCTGAACCTTCTCAATATCTGCCTCAGTCCCACCTGGTGAGGGTCCCACAAGGGGCAACAGTACTCCAGGAGAGGACGCACAAGTGTGATGTAGCCAGTCTCTTTGGTGGAGCTGGTGCATCTTCGAAGCGTTCTGCCGATTAAACGTAACCTTTGGTTCGCCTTCCCCACAATATTTTCTGTGTCTTCTCTCCAGTCAAAGTTGTTCGTAATTGTAACTCCTAGGTATTTGCCAGAATTTACGACCTTAAGGTTTGACTGATTTATCGCGTAATTTTAAGTTCAGCGGATTTCTTTTAGTGGTCATGTTGTAACGTTTCTGCTATGTTGCACGCGCCTTACAAAAAAATCTGTTGCCAACATTACAAACACGAAATATTGTACACCTAAAATAAAACTTCACTACCGGACATGTATAATATCACATTTTCACGTTCAGTTCAACATACTATTAATACTATTAGTAAAATGCTTTTAAGAAACAGAATGTTGATTTAAACATAACTTTGGCTGTCCTTTTACGTGATTTTCAAGGTTTGATACTTTCGTAAATAATAGCTGCACACACCAGAAATACTGCAAAAGTTTGAGTGCGAGTCATGCTCTGGCACTAATCTGTCACTAATTTGTAAACATCTCTGTTATCTGAGGCTAAATGTTTCTAACATTATAATGTTGCACAACTAAATAAATTTGTTTCCTACACAATGGAATTATCATCAAGAATGTCTGTGATTATTTAATTGAATCTCCTGAAACATATTCTACTATTTTGCTGAATGCTGAGCAACAACAACGCAGATGTCCGTCTTCAAGAACCAAGATAAGTAAAATATTTATGTTCGATCTTCCCCATCTAACGTGAAGGGCATTGCTATAAATCTGACTGTTGAAATGAAATATGTATCCGGTATTTAAACAGTTAAATCGACGTTCCAGATGAGATGGTGTCGTTAGAATGTGTATTACTTCACACTTTTGATTATTTAGTGTTAATTGCCAATTTTCGCACCATGTATTAATTTTGTCTGAATAGTTTTGCAGTTGCTTTTGATCCTCTGTTGACTTCACTAACCGATAAACGACAGCATCATCCGCGAACAGACCAAGAGAGCTATTCAGATTGTCTCGCAAATCTAATGTATAAAGCAGAGTGTCCGTATGTTTGTACGTGTTGCATAAAAATCTACAGTTTTGATCAAATCTTTCTCAAATTTTCTACACGTATGCTTCAATCCATGAGGACGGTCGCCGTAAGTGTAAGAATCACATACGATATATAGTTCACGGGATATGACGTCATAAACAATGAGATGCGCGATAAACTGCTGCATTTTGCGACAATGCTGCTCATTTTCTCCTAAACCATTGGACCGATTTCAACCAAATTTGGTACACACATTCCTTACCGTGAGGTAACAATTGCTGCATGGTTAAGAATCACATACGACACACGGTTCAGAAGATATGACGTCATAAACAATAGAAATCGCAAAAAATGCCTTATAATGCGGCGAGACTTTCGAAATACACTGTACGAGAGTAACAGTACTTAGCGACTTGCAACAAAGTTTAAACATAATTTCAAACGTTTATTAAACTTTTTGTCGCTGACAACCATAGCAAAATCATGAGAGGAAAAAAGTTTCTCGCTTACTACTTTTCCGCTGTTTATGGAGTAAAACTACGGCTCTCGGTATGACGTTACAATTTATAATTTGAACACTACGAATTGTAGCCGCAGGAAATTTTACAGACGGTATAGACGCATACAGTTGAGTGTACCTTCTGGAATGTATCACAGTACGACGCGTAGTTCATGAGATACGACCACGTAAACAGTAGCGTTCGTGGAAAACCGCCCCATCACGCTCCAAGTTTTAATCTATTACTTCTTTATTACTAATTGTATTCTGAAGAGATTTTACAAACATACGGCCCTTATACAAATGAATATATACCTTAACAATGGCAGGAATAAATAAATAAATACCCGGCCGACGCCGGGTTCTCAGCTAGTCGTTTATAAACAAAAGCCGCGGTGGAGTAGCCGAGCGGTCTAAAGCGCCTCGCTGCGGAGCGCGCGGTTGCTCGCCGTGGGGGTTCGAGTCCTCCCTGGGGCATGGGTGTGTGTGTTGTCCGTAGGTTAGTTTACCTAGGTTTAAGTAGTTTGTAAGCTACGGACTGATGACCACGCAGTAGCCGAACGGTCTAAAGCGTCTCGCTGCGGAGCGCGCGGTTGCTCGTCGTGGAGGTTCGAGTCCTCCCTGGAGCATGGGTGTGTGTGTTTGTCCTTAGGTTAGTTTACCTAGGTTTAAGTAGTTGGTAAGCTACGGACTCATGACCACGCAGTAGCCGAGCGGTCTAAAGCGTCTCGCTGCGGAGCGCGCGGTTGCTCGCCGTGGAGGTTCGAGTCCTCCCTGGGGCATGGGTGTGTATGTTGTCCATAGGTTAGTTTACCTAGGTTTAAGTAGTTTGTAAGCTACGGACTGATGACCACGCAGTAGCCGAGCGGTCTAAAGCGTCTCGCCGCGGAGCGCGCGGTTGCTCGCCGTGGAGGTTCGAGTCCTCCCTGGGGCATGGCTGCGTGTGTTTGTCCTTAGGTTAGTTCACCTAGGTTTAAGTAGTTTGTAAGCTACGGACTGATGACCACGCAGTAGCCGAGCGGTCTAAAGCGCCTCGCTGCGGAGCGCGCGGTTGCTCGCCGTGGAGGTTCGAGTCCTCCCTGGGGCATGGCTCTGTGTGATTGTCCTTAGGTTAGTTTACCTAGGTTTAAGTAGTTTGTAAGCTACGGACTAATGACCACGCAGTAGCCGAGCGGTCTAAAGCGCCTCGCTGCGGAGCGCGCGGTTGCTCGCCGTGGAGGTTCGAGTCCTCCCTGGGGCATGGCTCTGTGTGATTGTCCTTAGGTTAGTTTACCTAGGTTTAAGTAGTTTGTAAGCTACGGACTAATGACCACGCAGTAGCCGAGCGGTCTAAAGCGTCTCGCTGCGGAGCGCGCGGTTGCTCGCCGTGGAGGTTCGAGTCCTCCCTGGGGCATGGCTGCGTGTGTTTGTCCTTAGGTTAGTTCACCTAGGTTTAAGTAGTTTGTAAGCTACGGACTGATGACCACGCAGTAGCCGAGCGGTCTAAAGCGTCTCGCTGCGGAGCGCGCGGTTGCTCGCCGTGGAGGTTCGAGTCCTCCCTGGGGCATGGCTGCGTGTGTTTGTCCTTAGGTTAGTTCACCTAGGTTTAAGTAGTTTGTAAGCTACGGACTGATGACCACGCAGTAGCCGAGCGGTCTAAAGCGCCTCGCTGCGGAGCGCGCGGTTGCTCGCCGTGGAGGTTCGAGTCCTCCCTGGGGCATGGCTGCGTGTGTTTGTCCTTAGGTTAGTTCACCTAGGTTTAAGTAGTTTGTAAGCTACGGACTGATGACCACGCAGTAGCCGAGCGGTCTAAAGCGTCTCGCTGCGGAGCGCGCGGTTGCTCGCCGTGGAGGTTCGAGTCCTCCCTGGGGCATGGGTGTGTATGTTGTCCTTAGGTTAGTTTACCTAGGTTTCAGTAGTTTGTAAGCTACGGACTGATGACCACGCAGTAGCCGAGCGGTCTAAAGCGACTCGCTGCGGAGCGCGCGGTTGCTCGCCGTGGAGGTTCGAGTCCTCCCTGGGGCATGGCTGCGTGTGTTTGTCCTTAGGTTAGTTCACCTAGGTTTAAGTAGTTTGTAAGCTACGGACTAATGACCACGCAGTAGCCGAGCGGTCTAAAGCGCCTCGCTGCGGAGCGCGCGGTTGCTCGCCGTGGAGGTTCGAGTCCTCCCTGGGGCATGGCTCTGTGTGATTGTCCTTAGGTTAGTTTACCTAGGTTTAAGTAGTTTGTAAGCTACGGACTAATGACCACGCAGTAGCCGAGCGGTCTAAAGCGTCTCGCTGCGGAGCGCGCGGTTGCTCGCCGTGGAGGTTCGAGTCCTCCCTGGGGCATGGCTGCGTGTGTTTGTCCTTAGGTTAGTTCACCTAGGTTTAAGTAGTTTGTAAGCTACGGACTGATGACCACGCAGTAGCCGAGCGGTCTAAAGCGTCTCGCTGCGGAGCGCGCGGTTGCTCGCCGTGGAGGTTCGAGTCCTCCCTGGGGCATGGCTGCGTGTGTTTGTCCTTAGGTTAGTTCACCTAGGTTTAAGTAGTTTGTAAGCTACGGACTGATGACAACGCAGTAGCCGAGCGGTCTAAAGCGCCTCGCTGCGGAGCGCGCGGTTGCTCGCCGTGGAGGTTCGAGTCCTCCCTGGGGCATGGCTCTGTGTGATTGTCCTTAGGTTAGTTTACCTAGGTTTAAGTAGTTTGTAAGCTACGGACTAATGACCACGCAGTAGCCGAGCGGTCTAAAGCGCCTCGCTGCGGAGCGCGCGGTTGCTCGCCGTGGAGGTTCGAGTCCTCCCTGGGGCATGGCTCTGTGTGATTGTCCTTAGGTTAGTTTACCTAGGTTTAAGTAGTTTGTAAGCTACGGACTAATGACCACGCAGTAGCCGAGCGGTCTAAAGCGTCTCGCTGCGGAGCGCGCGGTTGCTCGCCGTGGAGGTTCGAGTCCTCCCTGGGGCATGGCTGCGTGTGTTTGTCCTTAGGTTAGTTCACCTAGGTTTAAGTAGTTTGTAAGCTACGGACTGATGACCACGCAGTAGCCGAGCGGTCTAAAGCGTCTCGCAGCGGAGCGCGCGGTTGCTCGCCGTGGAGGTTCGAGTCCTCCCTGGGGCATGGCTGCGTGTGTTTGTCCTTAGGTTAGTTCACCTAGGTTTAAGTAGTTTGTAAGCTACGGACTGATGACCACGCAGTAGCCGAGCGGTCTAAAGCGCCTCGCTGCGGAGCGCGCGGTTGCTCGCCGTGGAGGTTCGAGTCCTCCCTGGGGCATGGCTGTGTGTGTGTTGCCCTTAGGTTAGTTTACCTAGGTTTAAGTAGTTTGTAAGCTACGGACTGATGACCACGCAGTAGCCGAGCGGTCTAAAGCGCCTCGCTGCGGAGCGCGCGGTTGCTCGCCGTGGAGGTTCGAGTCCTCCCTGGGGCATGGCTCTGTGTGATTGTCCTTAGGTTAGTTCACCTAGGTTTAAGTAGTTTGTAAGCTACGGACTAATGACCACGCAGTAGCCGAGCAGTCTAAAGCGTCTCGCTGCGGAGCGCGCGGTTGCTCGCCGTGGAGGTTCGAGTCCTCCCTGGGGCATGGCTGCGTGTGTTTGTCCTTAGGTTAGTTCACCTAGGTTTAAGTAGTTTGTAAGCTACGGACTGATGACCACGCAGTAGCCGAGCGGTCGAAAGCGTCTCGCTGCGGAGCGCGCGGTTGCTCGCCGTGGAGGTTCGAGTCCTCCATGGGGCATGGCTGCGTGTGTTTGTCCTTAGGTTAGTTCACCTAGGTTTAAGTAGTTTGTAAGCTACGGATTGATGACCACGCAGTAGCCGAGCGGTCTAAAGCGCCTCGCTGCGGAGCGCGCGGTTGCTCGCCGTGGAGGTTCGAGTCCTCCCTGGGGCATGGCTGCGTGTGTTTGTCCTTAGGTTAGTTCACCTAGGTTTAAGTAGTTTGTAAGCTACGGACTGATGACCACGCAGTAGCCGAGCGGTCTAAAGCGCCTCGTTGCGGAGCGCGCGGTTGCTCGCCGTGGAGGTTCGAGTCCTCCCTGGGGCATGGCTGCGTGTGTTTGTCCTTAGGTTAGTTCACCTAGGTTTAAGTAGTTTGTAAGCTACGGACTGATGACCACGCAGTAGCCGAGCGGTCTAAAGCGTCTCGCTGCGGAGCGCGCGGTTGCTCGCCGTGGAGGTTCGAGTCCTCCCTGGGGCATGGCTGTGTGTGATTGTCCTTAGGTTAGTTTACCTAGGTTTAAGTAGTTTGTAAGCTACGGACTGATGACCACGCAGTAGCCGAGCGGTCTAAAGCGCCTCGCTGCGGAGCGCGCGGTTGCTCGCCGTGGAGGTTCGAGTCCTCCCTGGGGCATGGCTGCGTGTGTTTGTCCTTAGGTTAGTTTACCTAGGTTTAAGTAGTTTGTAAGCTACGGACTGATGACCACGCAGTAGCCGAGCGGTCGAAAGCGTCTCGCTGCGGAGCGCGCGGTTGCTCGCCGTGGAGGTTCGAGTCCTCCCTGGGGCATGGCTGTGTGTGATTGTCCTTAGGTTAGTTTACCTAGGTTTAAGTATTTTGTAAGCTACGGATTGATGACCACGCAGTAGCCGAGCGGTCGAAAGCGTCTCGCTGCGGAGCGCGCGGTTGCTCGCCGTGGAGGTTCGAGTCCTCCCTGGGGCATGGCTGTGTGTGATTGTCCTTAGGTTAGTTTACCTAGGTTTAAGTAGTTTGTAAGCTACGGACTGATGACCACGCAGTAGCCGAGCGGTCTAAAGCGTCTCGCTGCGGAGCGCGCGGTTGCTCGCCGTGGAGGTTCGAGTCCTCCCTGGGGCATGGCTCTGTGTGATTGTCCTTAGGTTAGTTTACCTAGGTTTAAGTAGTTTGTAAGCTACGGACTGATGACCACGCAGTAGCCGAGCGGTCTAAAGCGTCTCGCTGCGGAGCGCGCGGTTGCACGCCGTGGAGGTTCGAGTCCTCCCTGGGGCATGGCTGCGTGTGTTTGTCCTTAGGTTAGTTCACCTAGGTTTAAGTAGTTTGTAAGCTACGGACTGATGACCACACAGTAGCCGAGCGGTCTAAAGCGCCTCGCTGCGGAGCGCGCGGTTGCTCGCCGTGGAGGTTCGAGTCCTCCCTGGGGCATGGCTCTGTGTGATTGTCCTTAGGTTAGTTTACCTAGGTTTAAGTAGTTTGTAAGCTACGTACTAATGACCACGCAGTAGCCGAGCGGTCTAAAGCGTCTCGCTGCGGAGCGCGCGGTTGCTCGCCGTGGAGGTTCGAGTCCTCCCTGGGGCATGGCTGCGTGTGTTTGTCCTTAGGTTAGTTCACCTAAGATTAAGTAGTTTGTAAGCTATGGACTGATGACCACGCAGTAGCCGAGCGGTCTAAAGCGTCTCGCTGCGGAGCGCGCGGTTGCTCGCCGTGGAGGTTCGAGTCCTCCCTGGGGCATGGCTGCGTGTGTTTGTCCTTAGGTTAGTTCACCTAGGTTTAAGTAGTTTGTAAGCTACGGACTGATGACCACGCAGTAGCCGAGCGGTCTAAAGCGCCTCGCTGCGGAGCGCGCGGTTGCTCGCCGTGGAGGTTCGAGTCCTCCCTGGGGCATGGCTCTGTGTGATTGTCCTTAGGTTAGTTTACCTAGGTTTAAGTAGTTTGTAAGCTACGGACTAATGACCACGCAGTAGCCGAGCGGTCTAAAGCGCCTCGCTGCGGAGCGCGCGGTTGCTCGCCGTGGAGGTTCGAGTCCTCCCTGGGGCATGGCTCTGTGTGATTGTCCTTAGGTTAGTTTACCTAGGTTTAAGTAGTTTGTAAGCTACGGACTAATGACCACGCAGTAGCCGAGCAGTCTAAAGCGTCTCGCTGCGGAGCGCGCGGTTGCTCGCCGTGGAGGTTCGAGTCCTCCCTGGGGCATGGCTGTGTGTGTGTTGTCCTTAGGTTAGTTTACCTAGGTTTAAGTAGTTTGTAAGCTACGGACTGATGACCACGCAGTAGCCGAGCGGTCTAACGCGCCTCGCTGCGGAGCGCGCGGTTGCTCGCCGTGGAGGTTCGAGTCCTCCCTGGGGCATGGCTCTGTGTGATTGTCCTTAGGTTAGTTTACCTAGGTTTAAGTAGTTTGTAAGCTACGGACTAATGACCACGCAGTAGCCGAGCAGTCTAAAGCGTCTCGCTGCGGAGCGCGCGGTTGCTCGCCGTGGAGGTTCGAGTACTCCCTGGGGCATGGCTGCGTGTGTTTGTCCTTAGGTTAGTTCACCTAGGTTTAAGTAGTTTGTAAGCTACGGACTGATGACCACGCAGTAGCCGAGCGGTCTAAAGCGTCTCGCTGCGGAGCGCGCGGTTTCTCGCCGTGGAGGTTCGAGTCCTCCCTGGGGCATGGCTGTGTGTGATTGTCCTTAGGTTAGTTTACCTAGGTTTAAGTAGTTTGTAAGCTACGGACTGATGACCACGCAGTAGCCGAGCGGTCTAAAGCGCCTCGCTGCGGAGCGCGCGGTTGCTCGCCGTGGAGGTTCGAGTCCTCCCTGGGGCATGGCTGCGTGTGTTTGTCCTTAGGTTAGTTCACCTAGGTTTAAGTAGTTTGTAAGCTACGGATTGATGACCACGCAGTAGCCGAGCGGTCTAAAGCGCCTCGCTGCGGAGCGCGCGGTTGCTCGCCGTGGAGGTTCGAGTCCTCCCTGGGGCATGGCTGCGTGTGTTTGTCCTTAGGTTAGTTTACCTAGGTTTAAGTAGTTTGTAAGCTACGGACTGATGATCACGCAGTAGCCGAGCGGTCTAAAGCGACTCGCTGCGGAGCGCGCGGTTGCTCGCCGTGGAGGTTCGAGTCCTCCCTGGGGCATGGCTGTGTGTGATTGTCCTTAGGTTAGTTTACCTAGGTTTAAGTAGTTTGTAAGCTACGGACTGATGACCACGCAGTAGCCGAGCGGTCGAAAGCGTCTCGCTGCGGAGCGCGCGGTTGCTCGCCGTGGAGGTTCGAGTCCTCCCTGGGGCATGGCTGTGTGTGATTGTCCTTAGGTTAGTTTACCTAGGTTTAAGTAGTTTGTAAGCTACGGACAGATAACCACGCAGTAGCGGAGCGGTCTAAAGCGTCTCGCTGCGGAGCGCGCGGTTGCTCGCCGTGGAGGTTCGAGTCCTCCCTGGGGCATGGCTGCGTGTGTTTGTCCTTAGGTTAGTTCACCTAGGTTTAAGTAGTTTGTAAGCTACGATCTGATGACCACGCAGTAGCCGAGCGGTCTAAAGCGTCTCGCTGCGAAGCGCGCGGTTGCTCGCCGTGGAGGTTCGAGTCCTCCCTGGGGCATGGCTGTGTGTGATTGTCCTTAGGTTAGTTTACCTAGGTTTAAGTAGTTTGTAAGCTACGGACTGATGACCACGCAGTAGCCGAGCGGTCTAAAGCGTCTCGCTGCGGAGCGCGCGGTTGCTCGCCGTGGAGGTTCGAGTCCTCCCTGGGGCATGGCTGCGTGTGTTTGTCCTTAGGTTAGTTTACCTAGGTTTAAGTAGTTTGTAAGCTACGGACTGATGACCACGCAGTAGCCGAGCGGTCTAAAGCGTCTCGCTGCGGAGCGCGCGGTTGCTCGCCGTGGAGGTTCGAGTCCTCCCTGGGGCATGGCTGTGTGTGATTGTCCTTAGGTTAGTTTACCTAGGTTTAAGTAGTTTGTAAGCTACGGACTGATGACCACGCAGTAGCCGAGCGGTTGAAAGCGTCTCGCTGCGGAGCGCGCGGTTGCTCGCCGTGGAGGTTCGAGTCCTCCCTGGGGCATGGCTGCGTGTGTTTGTCCTTAGGTTAGTTTACCTAGGTTTAAGTAGTTTGTAAGCTACGGACTGATGACCACGCAGTAGCCGAGCGGTCTAAAGCGTCTCGCTGCGGAGCGCGCGGTTGCACGCCGTGGAGGTTCGAGTCCTCCCTGGGGCATGGCTGCGTGTGTTTATCCTTAGGTTAGTTCACCTAGGTTTAAGTAGTTTGTAAGCTACGGACTGATGACCACGCAGTAGCCGAGCGGTCTAAAGCGCCTCGCTGCGGAGCGCGCGGTTGCTCGCCGTGGAGGTTCGAGTCCTCCCTGGGGCATGGCTCTGTGTGATTGTCCTTAGGTTAGTTTACCTAGGTTTAAGTAGTTTGTAAGCTACGGACTAATGACCACGCAGTAGCCGAGCGGTCTAAAGCGTCTCGCTGCGGAGCGCGCGGTTGCTCGCCGTGGAGGTTCGAGTCCTCCCTGGGGCATGGCTGCGTGTGTTTGTCCTTAGGTTAGTTCACCTAGGTTTAAGTAGTTTGTAAGCTATGGACTGATGACCACGCAGTAGCCGAGCGGTCTAAAGCGTCTCGCTGCGGAGCGCGCGGTTGCTCGCCGTGGAGGTTCGAGTCCTCCCTGGGGCATGGCTGCGTGTGTTTGTCCTTAGGTTAGTTCACCTAGGTTTAAGTAGTTTGTAAGCTACGGACTGATGACCACGCAGTAGCCGAGCGGTCTAAAGCGCCTCGCTGCGGAGCGCGCGGTTGCTCGCCGTGGAGGTTCGAGTCCTCCCTGGGGCATGGCTCTGTGTGATTGTCCTTAGGTTAGTTTACCTAGGCTTAAGTAGTTTGTAAGCTACGGACCAATGACCACGCAGTAGCCGAGCGGTCTAAAGCGCCTCGCTGCGGAGCGCGCGGTTGCTCGCCGTGGAGGTTCGAGTCCTCCCTGGGGCATGGCTCTGTGTGATTGTCCTTAGGTTAGTTTACCTAGGTTTAAGTAGTTTGTAAGCTACGGACTAATGACCACGCAGTAGCCGAGCAGTCTAAAGCGTCTCGCAGCGGAGCGCGCGGTTGCTCGCCGTGGAGGTTCGAGTCCTCCCTGGGGCATGGCTGTGTGTGTGTTGTCCTTAGGTTAGTTTACCTAGGTTTAAGTAGTTTGTAAGCTACGGACTGATGACCACGCAGTAGCCGAGCGGTCTAAAGCGCCTCGCTGCGGAGCGCGCGGTTGCTCGCCGTGGAGGTTCGAGTCCTCCCTGGGGCATGGCTCTGTGTGATTGTCCTTAGGTTAGTTTACCTAGGTTTAAGTAGTTTGTAAGCTACGGACTAATGACCACGCAGTAGCCGAGCAGTCTAAAGCGTCTCGCTGCGGAGCGCGCGGTTGCTCGCCGTGGAGGTTCGAGTCCTCCCTGGGGCATGGCTGCGTGTGTTTGTCCTTAGGTTAGTTCACCTAGGTTTAAGTAGTTTGTAAGCTACGGACTGATGACCACGCAGTAGCCGAGCGGTCTAAAGCGTCTCGCTGCGGAGCGCGCGGTTTCTCGCCGTGGAGGTTCGAGTCCTCCCTGGGGCATGGCTGTGTGTGATTGTCCTTAGGTTAGTTTACCTAGGTTTAAGTAGTTTGTAAGCTACGGACTGATGACCACGCAGTAGCCAAGCGGTCGAAAGCGTCTCGCTGCGGAGCGCGCGGTTGCTCGCCGTGGAGGTTCGAGTCCTCCCTGGGGCATGGCTGCGTGTGTTTGTCCTTAGGTTAGTTTACCTAGGTTTAAGTAGTTTGTAAGCTACGGATTGATGACCACGCAGTAGCCGAGCGGTCGAAAGCGTCTCGCTGCGGAGCGCGCGGTTGCTCGCCGTGGAGGTTCGAGTCCTCCCTGGGGCATGGCTGTGTGTGATTGTCCTTAGGTTAGTTTACCTAGGTTTAAGTAGTTTGTAAGCTACGGATTGATGACCACGCAGTAGCCGAGCGGTCTAAAGCGCCTCGCTGCGGAGCGCGCGGTTGCTCGCCGTGGAGGTTCGAGTCCTCCCTGGGGCATGGCTGCGTGTGTTTGTCCTTAGGTTAGTTTACCTAGGTTTAAGTAGTTTGTAAGCTACGGACTGATGATCACGCAGTAGCCGAGCGGTCTAAAGCGTCTCGCTGCGGAGCGCGCGGTTGCTCGCCGTGGAGGTTCGAGTCCTCCCTGGGGCATGGCTGTGTGTGATTGTCCTTAGGTTAGTTTACCTAGGTTTAAGTAGTTTGTAAGCTACGGACTGATGACCACGCAGTAGCCGAGCGGTCGAAAGCGTCTCGCTGCGGAGCGCGCGGTTGCTCGCCGTGGAGGTTCGAGTCCTCCCTGGGGCATGGCTGTGTGTGATTGTCCTTAGGTTAGTTTACCTAGGTTTAAGTAGTTTGTAAGCTACGGACTGATGACCACGCAGTAGCGGAGCGGTCTAAAGCGTCTCGCTGCGGAGCGCGCGGTTGCTCGCCGTGGAGGTTCGAGTCCTCCCTGGGGCATGGCTGCGTGTGTTTGTCCTTAGGTTAGTTCACCTAGGTTTAAGTAGTTTGTAAGCTACGGACTGATGACCACGCAGTAGCCGAGCGGTCTAAAGCGTCTCGCTGCGGAGCGCGCGGTTGCTCGCCGTGGAGGTTCGAGTCCTCCCTGGGGCATGGCTGTGTGTGATTGTCCTTAGGTTAGTTTACCTAGGTTTAAGTAGTTTGTAAGCTACGGACTGATGACCACGCAGTAGCCGAGCGGTCTAAAGCGTCTCGCTGCGGAGCGCGCGGTTGCTCGCCGTGGAGGTTCGAGTCCTCCCTGGGGCATGGCTGCGTGTGTTTGTCCTTAGGTTAGTTTACCTAGGTTTAAGTAGTTTGTAAGCTACGGACTGATGACCACGCAGTAGCCGAGCGGTCGAAAGCGTCTCGCTGCGGAGCGCGCGGTGCTCGCCATGGAGGTTCGAGTCCTCCCTGGGGCATGGCTGTGTGTGATTGTCCTTAGGTTGGTTTACCTAGGTTTAAGTATTTTGTAAGCTACGGATTGATGACCACGCAGTAGCCGAGCGGTCGAAAGCGTCTCGCTGCGGAGCGCGCGGTTGCTCGCCGTGGAGGTTCGAGTCCTCCTTGGGGCATGGCTGTGTGTGATTGTCCTTAGGTTAGTTTACCTAGGTTTAAGTAGTTTGTAAGCTACGGACTGATGACCACGCAGTAGCCGAGCGGTCTAAAGCGCCTCGCTGCGGAGCGCGCGGTTGCTCGCCGTGGAGGTTCGAGTCCTCCCTGGGGCATGGCTGCGTGTGTTTGTCCTTAGGTTAGTTCACCTAGGTTTAAGTAGTTTGTAAGCTACGGATTGATGACCACGCAGTAGCCGAGCGGTCTAAAGCGCCTCGCTGCGGAGCGCGCGGTTGCTCGCCGTGGAGGTTCGAGTCCTCCCTGGGGCATGGCTGCGTGTGTTTGTCCTTAGGTTAGTTCACCTAGGTTTAAGTAGTTTGTAAGCTACGGACTGATGACCACGCAGTAGCCGAGCGGTCTAAAGCGTCTCGCTGCGGAGCGCGCGGTTGCTCGCCGTGGAGGTTCGAGTCCTCCCTGGGGCATGGCTGTGTGTGATTGTCCTTAGGTTAGTTTACCTAGGTTTAAGTAGTTTGTAAGCTACGGACTGATGACCACGCAGTAGCCGAGCGGTCGAAAGCGTCTCGCTGCGGAGCGCGCGGTTGCTCGCCGTGGAGGTTCGAGTCCTCCCTGGGGCATGGCTGCGTGTGTTTGTCCTTAGGTTAGTTCACCTAGGTTTAAGTAGTTTGTAAGCTACGGACTGATGACCACGCAGTAGCCGAGCGGTCTAAAGCGTCTCGCTGCGGAGCGCGCGGTTGCTCGCCGTGGAGGTTCGAGTCCTCCCTGGGGCATGGCTGCGTGTGTTTGTCCTTAGGTTAGTTCACCTAGGTTTAAGTAGTTTGTAAGCTACGGACTGATGACCACGCAGTAGCCGAGCGGTCTAAAGCGTCTCGCTGCGGAGCGCGCGGTTGCTCGCCGTGGAGGTTCGAGTCCTCCCTGGGGCATGGCTGTGTGTGATTGTCCTTAGGTTAGTTTACCTAGGTTTAAGTAGTTTGTAAGCTACGGACTGATGACCACGCAGTAGCCGAGCGGTCTAAAGCATCTCGCTGCGGAGCGCGCGGTTGCTCGCCGTGGAGGTTCGAGTCCTCCCTGGGGCATGGCTGCGTGTGTTTGTCCTTAGGTTAGTTTACCTAGGTTTAAGTAGTTTGTAAGCTACGGACTGATGACCACGCAGTAGCCGAGCGGTCGAAAGCGTCTCGCTGCGGAGCGCGCGGTTGCTCGCCGTGGAGGTTCGAGTCCTCCCTGGGGCATGGCTGCGTGTGTTTGTCCTTAGGTTAGTTCACCTAGGTTTAAGTAGTTTGTAAGCTACGGATTGATGACCACGCAGTAGCCGAGCGGTCTAAAGCGCCTCGCTGCGGAGCGCGCGGTTGCTCGCCGTGGAGGTTCGAGTCCTCCCTGGGGCATGGCTGCGTGTGTTTGTCCTTAGGTTAGTTCACCTAGGTTTAAGTAGTTTGTAAGCTACGGACTGATGACCACGCAGTAGCCGAGCGGTCTAAAGCGTCTCGCTGCGGAGCGCGCGGTTGCTCGCCGTGGAGGTTCGAGTCCTCCCTGGGGCATGGCTGTGTGTGATTGTCCTTAGGTTAGTTTACCTAGGTTTAAGTAGTTTGTAAGCTACGGACTGATGACCACGCAGTAGCCGAGCGGTCGAAAGCGTCTCGCTGCGGAGCGCGCGGTTGCTCGCCGTGGAGGTTCGAGTCCTCCCTGGGGCATGGCTGCGTGTGTTTGTCCTTAGGTTAGTTCACCTAGGTTTAAGTAGTTTGTAAGCTACGGACTGATGACCACGCAGTAGCCGAGCGGTCTAAAGCGTCTCGCTGCGGAGCGCGCGGTTGCTCGCCGTGGAGGTTCGAGTCCTCCCTGGGGCATGGCTGCGTGTGTTTGTCCTTAGGTTAGTTCACCTAGGTTTAAGTAGTTTGTAAGCTACGGACTGATGACCACGCAGTAGCCGAGCGGTCTAAAGCGTCTCGCTGCGGAGCGCGCGGTTGCTCGCCGTGGAGGTTCGAGTCCTCCCTGGGGCATGGCTGTGTGTGATTGTCCTTAGGTTAGTTTACCTAGGTTTAAGTAGTTTGTAAGCTACGGACTGATGACCACGAAGTAGCCGAGCGGTCTAAAGCATCTCGCTGCGGAGCGCGCGGTTGCTCGCCGTGGAGGTTCGAGTCCTCCCTGGGGCATGGCTGCGTGTGTTTGTCCTTAGGTTAGTTTACCTAGGTTTAAGTAGTTTGTAAGCTACGGACTGATGACCACGCAGTAGCCGAGCGGTCGAAAGCGTCTCGCTGCGGAGCGCGCGGTTGCTCGCCGTGGAGGTTCGAGTCCTCCCTGGGGCATGGCTGTGTGTGATTGTCCTTAGGTTAGTTTACCTAGGATTAAGTATTTTGTAAGCTACGGATTGATGACCACGCAGTAGCCGAGCGGTCTAAAGCGTCTCACTGCGGAGCGCGCGGTTGCTCGCCGTGGAGGTTCGAGTCCTCCTTGGGGCATGGCTGTGTGTGATTGTCCTTAGGTTAGTTTACCTAGGTTTAAGTAGTTTGTAAGCTACGGACTGATGACCACGCAGTAGCCGAGCGGTCTAAAGCGCCTCGCTGCGGAGCGCGCGGTTGCTCGCCGTGGAGGTTCGAGTCCTCCCTGGGGCATGGCTGCGTGTGTTTGTCCTTAGGTTAGTTCACCTAGGTTTAAGTAGTTTGTAAGCTACGGACTGATGACCACGCAGTAGCCGAGCGGTCTAAAGCGCCTCGCTGCGGAGCGCGCGGTTGCTCGCCGTGGAGGTTCGAGTCCTCCCTGGGGCATGGCTCTGTGTGATTGTCCTTAGGTTAGTTTACCTAGGCTTAAGTAGTTTGTAAGCTACGGACCAATGACCACGCAGTAGCCGAGCGGTCTAAAGCGCCTCGCTGCGGAGCGCGCGGTTGCTCGCCGTGGAGGTTCGAGTCCTCCCTGGGGCATGGCTCTGTGTGATTGTCCTTAGGTTAGTTTACCTAGGTTTAAGTAGTTTGTAAGCTACGGACTAATGACCACGCAGTAGCCGAGCAGTCTAAAGCGTCTCGCAGCGGAGCGCGCGGTTGCTCGCCGTGGAGGTTCGAGTCCTCCCTGGGGCATGGCTGTGTGTGTGTTGTCCTTAGGTTAGTTTACCTAGGTTTAAGTAGTTTGTAAGCTACGGACTGATGACCACGCAGTAGCCGAGCGGTCTAAAGCGCCTCGCTGCGGAGCGCGCGGTTGCTCGCCGTGGAGGTTCGAGTCCTCCCTGGGGCATGGCTCTGTGTGATTGTCCTTAGGTTAGTTTACCTAGGTTTAAGTAGTTTGTAAGCTACGGACTAATGACCACGCAGTAGCCGAGCAGTCTAAAGCGTCTCGCTGCGGAGCGCGCGGTTGCTCGCCGTGGAGGTTCGAGTCCTCCCTGGGGCATGGCTGCGTGTGTTTGTCCTTAGGTTAGTTCACCTAGGTTTAAGTAGTTTGTAAGCTACGGACTGATGACCACGCAGTAGCCGAGCGGTCTAAAGCGTCTCGCTGCGGAGCGCGCGGTTTCTCGCCGTGGAGGTTCGAGTCCTCCCTGGGGCATGGCTGTGTGTGATTGTCCTTAGGTTAGTTTACCTAGGTTTAAGTAGTTTGTAAGCTACGGACTGATGACCACGCAGTAGCCAAGCGGTCGAAAGCGTCTCGCTGCGGAGCGCGCGGTTGCTCGCCGTGGAGGTTCGAGTCCTCCCTGGGGCATGGCTGCGTGTGTTTGTCCTTAGGTTAGTTTACCTAGGTTTAAGTAGTTTGTAAGCTACGGATTGATGACCACGCAGTAGCCGAGCGGTCGAAAGCGTCTCGCTGCGGAGCGCGCGGTTGCTCGCCGTGGAGGTTCGAGTCCTCCCTGGGGCATGGCTGTGTGTGATTGTCCTTAGGTTAGTTTACCTAGGTTTAAGTAGTTTGTAAGCTACGGATTGATGACCACGCAGTAGCCGAGCGGTCTAAAGCGCCTCGCTGCGGAGCGCGCGGTTGCTCGCCGTGGAGGTTCGAGTCCTCCCTGGGGCATGGCTGCGTGTGTTTGTCCTTAGGTTAGTTTACCTAGGTTTAAGTAGTTTGTAAGCTACGGACTGATGATCACGCAGTAGCCGAGCGGTCTAAAGCGTCTCGCTGCGGAGCGCGCGGTTGCTCGCCGTGGAGGTTCGAGTCCTCCCTGGGGCATGGCTGTGTGTGATTGTCCTTAGGTTAGTTTACCTAGGTTTAAGTAGTTTGTAAGCTACGGACTGATGACCACGCAGTAGCCGAGCGGTCGAAAGCGCCTCGCTGCGGAGCGCGCGGTTGCTCGCCGTGGAGGTTCGAGTCCTCCCTGGGGCATGGCTGTGTGTGATTGTCCTTAGGTTAGTTTACCTAGGTTTAAGTAGTTTGTAAGCTACGGACTGATGACCACGCAGTAGCGGAGCGGTCTAAAGCGTCTCGCTGCGGAGCGCGCGGTTGCTCGCCGTGGAGGTTCGAGTCCTCCCTGGGGTATGGCTGCGTGTGTTTGTCCTTAGGTTAGTTCACCTAGGTTTAAGTAGTTTGTAAGCTACGGACTGATGACCACGCAGTAGCCGAGCGGTCTAAAGCGTCTCGCTGCGGAGCGCGCGGTTGCTCGCTGTGGAGGTTCGAGTCCTCCCTGGGGCATGGCTGTGTGTGATTGTCCTTAGGTTAGTTTACCTAGGTTTAAGTAGTTTGTAAGCTACGGACTGATGACCACGCAGTAGCCGAGCGGTCTAAAGCGTCTCGCTGCGGAGCGCGCGGTTGCTCGCCGTGGAGGTTCGAGTCCTCCCTGGGGCATGGCTGCGTGTGTTTGTCCTTAGGTTAGTTTACCTAGGTTTAAGTAGTTTGTAAGCTACGGACTGATGACCACGCAGTAGCCGAGCGGTCGAAAGCGTCTCGCTGCGGAGCGCGCGGTGCTCGCCATGGAGGTTCGAGTCCTCCCTGGGGCATGGCTGTGTGTGATTGTCCTTAGGTTAGTTTACCTAGGTTTAAGTATTTTGTAAGCTACGGATTGATGACCACGCAGTAGCCGAGCGGTCGAAAGCGTCTCGCTGCGGAGCGCGCGGTTGCTCGCCGTGGAGGTTCGAGTCCTCCTTGGGGCATGGCTGTGTGTGATTGTCCTTAGGTTAGTTTACCTAGGTTTAAGTAGTTTGTAAGCTACGGACTGATGACCACGCAGTAGCCGAGCGGTCTAAAGCGCCTCGCTGCGGAGCGCGCGGTTGCTCGCCGTGGAGGTTCGAGTCCTCCCTGGGGCATGGCTGCGTGTGTTTGTCCTTAGGTTAGTTCACCTAGGTTTAAGTAGTTTGTAAGCTACGGATTGATGACCACGCAGTAGCCGAGCGGTCTAAAGCGCCTCGCTGCGGAGCGCGCGGTTGCTCGCCGTGGAGGTTCGAGTCCTCCCTGGGGCATGGCTGCGTGTGTTTGTCCTTAGGTTAGTTCACCTAGGTTTAAGTAGTTTGTAAGCTACGGACTGATGACCACGCAGTAGCCGAGCGGTCTAAAGCGTCTCGCTGCGGAGCGCGCGGTTGCTCGCCGTGGAGGTTCGAGTCCTCCCTGGGGCATGGCTGCGTGTGTTTGTCCTTAGGTTAGTTCACCTAGGTTTAAGTAGTTTGTAAGCTACGGACTGATGACCACGCAGTAGCCGAGCGGTCTAAAGCGTCTCGCTGCGGAGCGCGCGGTTGCTCGCCGTGGAGGTTCGAGTCCTCCCTGGGGCATGGCTGTGTGTGATTGTCCTTAGGTTAGTTTACCTAGGTTTAAGTAGTTTGTAAGCTACGGACTGATGACCACGCAGTAGCCGAGCGGTCTAAAGCATCTCGCTGCGGAGCGCGCGGTTGCTCGCCGTGGAGGTTCGAGTCCTCCCTGGGGCATGGCTGCGTGTGTTTGTCCTTAGGTTAGTTTACCTAGGTTTAAGTAGTTTGTAAGCTACGGACTGATGACCACGCAGTAGCCGAGCGGTCGAAAGCGTTTCGCTGCGGAGCGCGCGGTTGCTCGCCGTGGAGGTTCGAGTCCTCCCTGGGGCATGGCTGTGTGTGATTGTCCTTAGGTTAGTTTACCTAGGATTAAGTATTTTGTAAGCTACGGATTGATGACCACGCAGTAGCCGAGCGGTCTAGAGCGTCTCACTGCGGAGCGCGCGGTTGCTCGCCGTGGAGGTTCGAGTCCTCCTTGGGGCATGGCTGTGTGTGATTGTCCTTAGGTTAGTTTACCTAGGTTTAAGTAGTTTGTAAGCTACGGACTGATGACCACGCAGTAGCCGAGCGGTCTAAAGCGCCTCGCTGCGGAGCGCGCGGTTGCTCGCCGTGGAGGTTCGAGTCCTCCCTGGGGCATGGCTGCGTGTGTTTGTCCTTAGGTTAGTTCACCTAGGTTTAAGTAGTTTGTAAGCTACGGACTGATGACCACGCAGTAGCCGAGCGGTCTAAAGCGTCTCGCTGCGGAGCGCGCGGTTGCTCGCCGTGGAGGTTCGAGTCCTCCCTGGGGCATGGCTGCGTGTGTTTGTCCTTAGGTTAGTTCACCTAGGTTTAAGTAGTTTGTAAGCTACGGACTGATGACCACGCAGTAGCCGAGCGGTCTAAAGCGTCTCGCTGCGGAGCGCGCGGTTGCTCGCCGTGGAAGTTCGAGTCCTCCCTGGGGCATGGGTGTGTGTGTGTGTTGTCCTTAGGTTAGTTTACCTAGGTTTAAGTAGTTTGTAAGCTACGGACTGATGACCACGCAGTAGCCGAGCGGTCTAAAGCGTCTCGTTGCGGACCGCGCGGTTGTTCGCCGTGGAGGTTCGAGTCCTCCCTGGGGCATGGGTGTGTGTGTTGTCCGTAGGTTAGTTTACCTAGGTTTAGGTAGCTTGTAAGCTACGGACTGATGACCACGCAGTTTGGTCCTATAGATCTACAAACATTTGAACATTTTATGAACAAATGGAAGAGTAGGGGACATACAACGCTTCCCTGGGAAACGCCAGATATCACTTCTGTTTCACTCGATGACGTACCGTCAATTATATATTCATAGTTGTCGTGTACATCATGCAAGTGTAGTCAGGAGAATGCACCGTACTGATTGTGGTTATTTTATTTATTTACAATCTTCAGAGGTTGGACACTCCCAAGTGACGGGTGATTACGTAATGTGAGCACCGGTCTTCTCTAGCAGCTCTCTCGGCTTTGCCCTTTAAGCCAGCTGGCTCGGAACGCCAAGATGGCGTCACGTTTGTCGGAACGGTCTGTTTTTCTCAGAAAATTTCCCGTCTGGTCTTCGATCGGTTGGACGGTGCATCTCGATCGACAGCGTGCAACCTGGGGGCTCTGAGGCCGAACTGACAGTTTCCATTTTGAAGCGTTTGGAGAAGTCGTATGTACAGGTTCTATGGTGTATTCCATAACGCTGAATGACAAATCACAGCAGCGAAAATGTTTCTTTTGTATTAGTACCCTGAGATGGGGCTGACCTGTAGTCATTTACTTGCTCTTTCATATTTTTATTCTGTAAGATTCGTTCACTACATGGGGAAGAGCATTACTTAATACGTGGTCTGAGTAAAGCATACAGCATAGCCTATGCTCCGGTGAAAAAGTATTCCGTGCAAAACGCCGTCCGTATCATTAGCTGTTGCTCCTAGCGTCACTTCACCAAAACCATCCAGCAATTTTATTAACAATTAATATGTTGTGTTGTTGTTGTGGTCTTCAGTCCGGAGACTGGTTTGATGCAGCTCTCCACAATACCCTATCCTGAGCAAGCCTCTTCATCTCCACATAAGAACGGCAACCTACATCTGTCTGAATCTGCTTACTGTATCCATCTCTTGGTCTCCCTCTGCGATTTTTACCCCACGCACTTTCCTCCAATACTACATTCACAATTCCTTGGTGTCTAAGAATGTGTCCTACCAATCTATCCCTTCTTTTAGTCAGCGTATGCCAGAGATTTCTTTTCTCCCCAATTCTGTTCAGTACCTCCTCATTAGTTACGCGATCCACCCACCTAATCTTCAGCATTCTTCTGTAGCACCATATTTCAAAAGCCTCAATCCTCTTCCTGTCCGCACTGTTTATCGCCCATGTTTCACTCCCATACAAAGCGACACTCCATACAAATGCCTTCAGAAAGGACTTCCTAAGGCTAAAATCAATATTCGATGTTAAATTTCTATTTTTCAAGAACGCTTTTCTACCCATTGCCATTCTGCATTTTATATCCTCTGTAATGCGACCATCATTTGTTATTTTACTGCCCAAGTAACAAAACTCATCTACCTCCTTTATTGCTTCGTTACCTAATCTAATTCCTTCAGCATCACCTGATTTTCTTACACTGCACTCCATTACCCTAGTTTTGCTTTTGTTAATGTTCATCTTATATGCACCTTTCAGCACACTGTCAATTCCGTTCAACTGATCTTCCAGGTCCTTTGCTGTATCTGACAGAATTACTATGTCGTCGGCAAAACGCAATGTTTTTAATTCATCACCCTGAACTTTAATTAATTCTCCAAATTTCTCCTTGCTTTCCTTTATAGTTTTATAGCTCCACGTTCAAATTGAATAACATTGGAGAAAGGCTACAACCCTGTCTTACTCCCTTCCCAACCACAGCATCCCTTTCATGCCCTTCAACTCTACCAACTTCTGTCTGGTTTTTGCACAAGTTGTACATAACTTTACGCTCCCTATATTTTACTCCTCATTGCTTCATAACTTCCACCACGCACAACGTATTTGGCGACAGTGTACTCTTAAGAGTACTAATATGAATATCGCCATAACATGAAACACAAATAAAATTGTGTAAATGACACCACATTGAAATATAACGTACTTAACTGAATTGCGTAGGAGGCCGTAGCAGACGTGTTCGGGACTTTTGTGCCAGGATACAACTTGCGAATTAGGACTAATGTGACTGTTGATGTTGTTGTTGTGGTCTTCAGTCCGGAGACTGGTTTGATGCAGCTCTCCACCCTACTCTATCCTGAGCAAGCCTCTTCATCTCCTCACAAGAACAGCAACCTACATCTGTCTGAATCTGCTTACTGTATCCATCTCTTGGTCTCCCTCTGTGATTTTCTCCTCGAGCGCTGAATTCACGATTCCTCGATGTCTAAGAATGTGTGCGACCGATCGATCCCATATTTTGGTCGAGGTATGCCAAAAATTCCCTTTCTGCCCAATTCTGTTCAGCATCCCTTCATTAGTTACGCGAAGTACCACGCTATTGTATTGCCATAACTTTCGGCAATAACTCCAGAAACAAGCCAATTTCATCGTCTTTCTGTAGTTTTGTAAGGACCCTGGGACATGTCAAACGGTACGTTACGTCACAGGTTACTTAGATTGTCCTGTAACCTACACGTTTTTACTGAATAAAATCGATTTCTTTCACGAATAAATAAATAAATAAGTAAAGATTCCAAATATCAAAGACTTGACGAAAGACGTTATCTTCTCAGGCACTTGCAGTTTTCCTCACAAAAATTCCAGTCAGGCAAGTGAATGTGGAACGGAGTACTCGTGTATGGAATGATTTTTTTTAACGCGGGAAACAACCCTCCATAACTATTGCCGATGGTGGTGGGGAGGGAAAGAGTAGGTGTAAAACAAATGACAAATGTCATACTTAAAAACTTTTTAAACGTCAATGTTTTAAAACACCGTATGCATGTTTTAATTATCTTTTTAAGAATGTTTGTAATATTATACATCTTTGTATTACACCTACTCTTTCGCTCCCCACCACCACCTGCAACCGAACTGTAAGTGCCTACATGAAACTGTAAAAGTCACTACCAAACAGTACTAAGCCATATCTCTCCATTTATGAAGAAATTAACTATTGTTCAATTAACCTTTAGTTTCCAGAATGAAACTTTCACTCTGCAGTGGAGTGTGCGGTGATATGAAACTTCCTGGCAGATTAAAATTGTGTGCCGGAACCGGGACTCGAACCTGGGACCTTTGTCTTTCGCGGGCAAGCGGTCTACCGACTGTGCTATCCCGAGACGACTCACGATGCCGCCTCACAACTTTACTTCCGCCAGTACCTCGCCTCCTACTTTCCAAACTTCACAGAAGCTCTCCTGCGAAACTTGCAAGACTAGCACTCCTGGAAGAAAGGATATGGTGGAAGAATGGCTTAGCCACAGCCTAAGGGATGCTTCCAGAATGCAAGTTTCGCAGGAGAACTTCTGTGAAGTTTGGAAAGTAGGAGGCGAGGTACTGGCGGAAGTAAAGTTGTGAGGCGGCATCGTGAGTCGTGTCGGGATAGCTCAGTCGCTAGAGCGCTTGCCCGCGAAAGGCAAAGGTCCTAGGTTCAAGCCCCGGTTCCGGCACGCAATTTTAATCTGCCAGGAAGTTTCATATCAGCGCACACTCCGCTGCAGAGTGAAAGTTTCATTCTGGAAACATCCCTTAGGCTGTGGCTAAGCCATGTGTCTACCATATCCTTTCTTCCAGGAGTGCTAGTCTTGCGTGTTTGCAAGAGAGCTTCTGTGAAGTTTGGAAAGTAGGAGGCGAGGTACTGGCGGAAGTTAAGTTGTGAGGCGGCATCGTGAGTCGTGTCGGGATAGCTCAGTCGCTAGAGCGCTTGCCCGCGAAAGGCAAAGGTCCTAGGTTCAAGCCCCGGTTCCGGCACGCAATTTTAATCTGCGAGGAAGTTTCATATCAGCGCACACTCCGCTGCAGAGTGAAAGTTTCATTCTGGAAACATCCCTTAGGCTGTGGCTAAGCCATGTGTCTACCATATCCTTTCTTCCAGGAGTGCTAGTCTTGCATGGTTCGCAGGAGAGCTTCTGTGAAGTTGGAAAGTAGGAAGTGAGGTACTGGCGGAAGTAAAGTTGTGAGGCGGCATCGTGAGCCGTGTCGGGATAGCTCAGTCGCTAGAGCGCTTCCCGCGAAAGGCAAAGGACCCAGGTTCGAGTCCCGGTTCCGGCACACAATTTTAATCTGCCATGAAGTTTCAACCTGTAGTAAGTTTATCAAATTGTACATTTTTATTTTAGTTTTGTTTTTTAGATCTGAAGATGATCGAAGTAATCGAAACATGTAATTGTACAAATATATTGCAACTGTTGACGAAAAAAAAAAAAAAAAAAAAAAAACATATTTAAAGTGAGGTAGTTAACTTCGAGTGGTCTGAAATTAGTAGCAAGGAATACAAGTCGTTTACGTTACTGATTGTGGGTAATACTGTATAGCAGAACCAGTGTTAGGTTGCATGTCATGAAGAGGAGACTTGTGGCGAAACCCACAGCCAGCTTCCGTACCGAGAGCTGTTAATGAGTTACGCCGCAGACTGGCACATACAGACGCGACATTCACTGCCGTCAAAGTAGTTGCCACGTGACAATTACAGCGGCGCTACCGTCCTACCGGCGGCGAAGCCTGTCTTCTCTTCTTATCGTGACAGCCACTTTCTCTCTGACATGTAACAATTCCGTGTGCTATTCAACGATTCACACATCCTTACGCTTATCTAGACTTCCAAATATGAGAATACTAGCTTAAACCCGCGGCTACGCTCGTGTGTTGGTTGATCATAATAGACAACGCGCGAAACGTCAAATCGATTTTTTAAAAAGAGATGTATTACAAGAAATTTCTTTCTTACAGCTTTATTTATTTTGTGTCCCAGCCTCGTCGCCGCTTTTGTGTCTCGTTTCCGTCGTAGGTGTCGGTGGCCGAGTGGAATGAGACCGACACAGGAATAAAGGACGCACGCTTGTGCAGGTAGGAGGTGACCAGCCAGTGGGACAGCAGAAACTAGAAACACTAGAGTAAATTAGAACGAGATATATATTTATTAGAGACTTAGTAATACTTAACTTTTACATAGCTCAGTACTGCAGAATGCTGATATATAGTTGAGCTAGAGGCCTGCCTAGTGCCTGTCCGATAGCCAAGTCTTCACTGGTGCCTATCTGATTCCGAAGTGTTAGCTGGTTCCTATCTCAGTCCCAAGTGAACGATGTCGTTCAGTGGTGGCCACGAGCGGAGTTGTAGCAGAGGGCGCTCGTGGCTGACGTCGTAAGAACGCCGCGCCGTGCGTGCATGGCGGCGCGCGGCAAAAAGGAGGTGACGCGCACTTTGAACTTGTGCGACAACACAATTTACTTATTCTTAAATTTCCTTATTCGTATGCTTATCCTTACAGAGAAAGAGTTGAAACCATGTAGCACGAATAGACCAAAGATATGGTCTGTGGCTTCACGTTTCGCTGTATGTAACCTTCGTATGCTTATCCTTACAGAGAAAGAGTTGAAACCATGTAGCACGAATAGACCAAATATATGGTCTGTGGCATCACGTTTCGCTGTATGTATCCTACTTGCTATAGAGTCGCAAACAACATCGCTGGCCTTCAGTCCGAATTTTTTTTTGTATAATTTCACGACTTTCAACCACCATATCTTCCATCCCTTATAGCTATCGGCATGGAACTGCTATTGGTGTACAACGGGAGACGTCGGACAACAATTACACACAGACCATTCGTTTGCGTTCTGTAGTTTTTGCTGCACAGCGAAATATTAACACACACACACGTAGAATTTTATATACACCGATAACTTTCCATCCCAATACACTCCACTCTTTTGTCATTAACAACTCTCAAGCAACGCTGCAACCAATAAAACCATTTTCAAAGAGTAATTATTATTTCGCGTTATATTATTTAAATTATTAAATATCTTTCAGATCGCAATAAAACCGTACCTAAAATCTTCCTCAGGTATAAATTAGTATCTGTAGAAATATTTAAGTCTCTCCGTCTTGTCGTTCGGACGTCATAAGCGTACACCGAACAGACATTCACATTAATATATATATATATAGATAAATAGCTATCCGATCGCTATAAAACCGTGCCTAAAGCCTTCCCCGGGTAGACATTAGTAACTGTACATATTTTTAGCTCTTTATGTCTTGTGCTTTAGACGTGATAAAAGTACACCGAACAGACATTCACATTTATAGATATAGATTTTTTTGCGGGTATAAGTACTTTTGTTACTGTTTTGTGGCTGAGTCGAAGAACAAATTGCTGAATTCTGTTCGGGAACGGTTTTATTGGTCTTGACGTCTATGTGGAAATAGTTATGGAGGGTTTTTTCCCGCGTTAAAAATATCATTCCATAAACGTTTACTTCGTTCCACATTCAGTTGGGTGACTGGAATTACTGTGAGGAAAACTTGAAATGCCTGAGAAGATAACGTCTTTCTTCAAGAGGTCATGTCTTTGGTATTTAGAATCGTCTATTTATTTATTTATTCGTGAAAGAAATCTATTTTATTCAGTAAAAACCTGTAGGTTACAGGACAATCTCAGTAAACTGTGATCAAACGTACCGTTTGACATGTCCCAGGGTCCTTACAAAAGTAAAGAAAGACGATGAAATTGGCTTGTTTCTGGAATTATTGCCGAAAGTTATGACAATACAATCGCGTGGTACTTCGTGTAACAAAGGGATGCTGAACAGAATTGGGGAATAAAGGAATTTTTGCAATACGTTGACTAAAGTAAGGGATAGACTGGTCAGACACATTCTTAGACATCAAGGAATTGTGAAATTAGCGTTGGAGGGAAGTGTGTGGGGTAAAAATCGCAGAGGAAGACCAAGAGATGAATACAGTAAGCAGATTCAGACAGATGTAGGTTGCCGTTCTTATGTGGAGATGAAGAGGCTTGCTCAGGATAGGGTATTGTGGAGAGCTGCATCAAACTAGTCTGCGGACTGAAGACAACAAGAGTCGACGTTAGTCCCAATTCGCAAAATGTATCCTGGCACAAGTTCCGAATACGTGCCTGCTTCGCAATTCAGTTTGGTACGTTATATTTCAATGTGGTGTCATTTACACAATTTTATTTGTGTTTAATTTTATGGCGATATTCATATTACTACTCGCTGTCGCCAAATTCGTTGTGTGTGGTGGAAGTTCTGAAGCAAGGAGGAGTAAAATATAGAGAGCGTGAAGTTATTTACAACTTGTACAAAAACCAGACAGCGGTTGTCAGAGTTGAGGGGCATGAAAGGGATGCAGTGGTTGGGAAGGGAGTAAGACAGGGTTGTAGCCTTTCTCCAATGTTATTCAATTTGTACATTGACCAAGCTATAAAGAAAAGGAAGGAGAAATTTGGAGAAGGAATTAAAGTTCAGGGGGAAGAATTAAAAACATTGCGTTTTGACGACGTCATAGTATTTCTGTCAGAGACAGCGAAGGACCTGGATTTGAAGTTGAATGGAATGGAAAATGTGATGAAAGGTGCATACAAGATGAACATTAACAAGAGCAAAACTAGGGTAATGGAGTGCAGTCTAAGAAAATGAGTTGATGCTGAAGGAATTAGGTTAGGTAACGAAGCAATAAAGGAGGTAGATGAGTTTTGTTACTTGGGCAGTAAAATGACAAATGATGGTCGCAGTACAGAGGATATAAAATGCAGAATGGCAATGGGTAGGAAAGCGTTCTTGAAAAAGAGAAATTTGTTAACATCGAATATTGATTTAAGGCTAAGGTAGTCCTTTCTGAAGGCATTTGTATGGAGTGTTGCCTTGTATGGGAGTGAGACATGGACGATAAACAGTGCGGACAGGAAGAGGATAGAGGCTTTTGAAATGTGGTGCTACAGAAGAAGAATGCTGAAGATTAGGTGGGTGGATTGCGTAACTAATGAGGAGGTACTGAACAGAATTTGAGAGAAAAGAAATTTCTGGCACACCTTGATTAAAAGAAGGGATAGATTGGTAGGGCACATTCTTAGACAGCAAGGAATTGTGAATTTAGCGTTGGAGGGAAGTGTGTGGGGTAAAAACCGCAGAGGAAGACCAAGAGATGGATACAGTAAGCAGATTCAAGTGGATGTGGGTTGTCGTTCTTATGAGGAGATGAAGAGGCTTGCTCAGGATAGGGTATTGTGGAGAGCTGCATCAAACCAGTCTCCGGACTGAAGACCACAACAACAACAGACATGAAAATGTCAGCCGCCAGTAACGGCAAGACTGGAACGTTCCATATTGCAAAAACAGTACATTTCGTGTAGGAAATAAAAAACTGCCGAGTCATCTGAAAAAAAAGTTTATTTTTTTCCCCCTATATTTCTGTCCTCGTACTAAGGTTATGGTTCTTTTACTTATAGAGCACACATTGAAGATGGTACAACAAACAGGCCCATACTATTACAAAACCGACATTGTTTCGAAACCTTACACTGTACGGTTTCGTTTGTTCGGTAACCGCCAGATTTTAGTTTTCCCATCCTCACACTGGTGTGAGTGTTGTTAGCAACTGATAGTCACAACGATACTAGCGCCCCTAGTGGTGAGCAAGGCGCCCTAATGGTCATGTTTGTAATTAACCAAATAGTTTTGTAATTTTAGCGTTACAAGTATTAGTAAAATATCGAGAGATATAAACACTTGTGAAAGAAATATAAGAACAGCCAAATTTCATTACTTCAGCGATATAAACAAGATATTCAGGAGGCAACATTAATGGATGTGTGTATATTTGCATCTTATTCCGCTCAAAGTAATAGATTAAAGACATAAGAGAAACATGAACTGTTGTTATCAGTGATGTATATAACGAGAATGGGGGGGGGGACGGGGGGACGGGGGACGGGGGACGAAATAGTATAACGCATGTTGAAACAGTCAGTATAAATTTGAAAACTTAATAAATCTCGGAATAATGTAGATAGAGAGGTGAAAATTGACACACGTGCTTGGAATGACATGGGGTTTATATATATATATATATATATATATATATATATATATATATATATATATATATAAAAGTTAAAATAAACCTCTTGCGCGCGTCGTTTGGTGATGGTCGTGTGCTCAGCCGCCACTTTCGCCATGCTTGGTCTCCCAGGTCCCCAGACCTCAGTCCGTGCGATTATTGGCTTTGGGGTTACCTGAAGTCGCGAGTGTATCGTGATCGACCGACATCTCTAGGGATGTGAAAGACAACATCCGACGCCAATGCCTCACCATAACTCCGGACATGCTTTACAGTGCTGTTCACAACATTATTCCTAGACTACAGCTATTGTTGAGGAATGATGGTGAACATATTGAGCATTTCCTGTAAAGAACATCATCTTTGCTTTGTCTTAATTTGTTATGCTAATTATTGCTTTTCTGATCAGATGAAGTGCCATCTGTCAGACATTTTTTTGAACTTCTTTTTTGTTCTAATAAAACCCCATGTCATTCCACGGATGTGTGTAAGTTTTAATCTCTCTATCTATCGTTAGATTCATTTCCGAGGCAACTAATATATAAGCTTATATACCGGGTGATCAAAAAGTCAGTATAAAATTGAAAACTTAATAAATCACGGAATAATGTAGATAGAGAGGCAAAAATTGACACACATGCTAGGAATGACATGGGGTTTTATTACAATAAAAAAAAAATTCATCTTCCGTTATGTGGCCATTTTTCTCCGAGGAACTGCGAGATTCTGGTTTTGTAACTGCTACCGTGACGGGTGAGAGGTACGCCGATATGTTACAGAATCGCATCATCCCCAGCCTGGCTGATAAACACCTGCTGGAACGTACGATTTTTATGCAGGATGGCGCTCCACCCCATATTGCTAGACGCGTGAAAGATCCGTTGCGCGCGTCGTTTGGTGATGGTCGTGTGCTCAGCCGCCACTTTCGTCACGCTTGGCCTCCCAGGTCCCCAGACCTCAGTCCGTGCGATTATTGGCTTTGGGGTTACCTGAAGTCGCGAGTGTATCGTGATCGACCGACATCTCTAGGGATGTGAAAGACAACATCCGACGCCAATGCCTCACCATAACTCCGGACATGCTTTACAGTGCTGTTCACAACATTATTCCTAGACTACAGCTATTGTTGAGGAATGATGGTGAACATATTGAGCATTTCCTGTAAAGAACATCATCTTAATTTGCTATGCTAATTATTGCTTTTCTGATCAGATGAAGCGCCATCTGTCGGAGATTTTCTTTTTCTTTTCTAATAAAGCCCTATGTCATTCCAATCATGTCTCTATCTACATTATTCCGCGATTTATTAAGTTTTCAAATTTATACGGATTTTTTAATCACCCCATTGAATGTTTGTTAAGCTTATGGGACTTAACTACGGGGTCATCAGTCCCTAAACTTACAAACTACTTATCAACTAGCTTATACTAAGGACGGCACAAATATCCATGCCCGAGGGGGGATTCGAACCCCCGACCGTAGTGGCCGTGCAGACCGTGACTGGAGCGCCTCAGTCCCCTCGCCCACCGCGGCCGGCACGGTGTAACTGCCTGGTATGGCAGTGGAATTTAAAGCCTATTCTAATTTGTTCTAGTCAACGGTCTTGAATTTAATAGAGTGGCGATACTTCCGCCATGTTTGAGGCAAATTGAACAGGCGTCCGTCATGTTCTTTGGGGTAGCGGCTCACAGCTGGTATGACACACACACTAGAGAATTTTACCTAATTACGGTTCCACGTTTTAAATAAAGATTGACCATTGAATACGAATGTGCATCAAGTTCCGTCAGACTTTTTCGAAGCTGCGAATTGACGAGCCTTGTGGTAAATTTCCTAAAAATGCGGTATAAACTGTCAGTAACACAGTTCCAGTTCTAAATATATCAGTTAGCTGAGGCTTGCATTAACGACGAAGGTGCCGTTGCGAAAATATTTGTATTGATTTTAATGCAAGTACATGGTCTAAACGAGCTGTGAAAAATACAGTGAATAGTAATCGTTTATGTCGAACAATCATAACAATGGATTTGTATCTGCTGTTAATGTGTTGTAACAACTGCTTTCATAAAGTCTAGTATATATTTATCTTGTGTTTGATTGACTGATTGATTTTTGCAGGGAAGCCAACACAGTCTTGGTCGAACCCGCCACTGCCCGCATCGAAACTAAGTTTATTGTGCGGTATCGCTCCCTGTATATCTAGTAAAGCCAACCAATGCCCTTGAACAGTGCAAGGAGTCCCTTTACCAGTTCTTTATTAGACACAATTTCTTCGGGTCTGGTTGTCCCAAATGTTCTGTGCCTTTTACTCTCCAATGCAATGCATTCGAAGATTAGATGTGAAGCAGTTTCATCACCGTCATCACAGATCCTACATTTAGGGTCCTCTTCTGTTATTCCCATTGTATGTAGGTGTTTTTTTGAAATTCCCATGGCCTGTCAGCAATCCAACCATGAGTCTAATCTCTCTCCTGTTCAGACCCAGGATTGCAGAGCTTCTTTTAAAACAAGGCTTTGGCATCATTACCTTGCCATGTTTTTGTTGATGGACTTTGGTCCAATATTCTACGTGCTGTCTTCTGAGCCAGTTACGTAGCTCCAATTTGATCATTGCCTCGGTGATTGTCAGGACAGGTTCCGGTCCAATAAATGGAGTCTCTGCCCCAATCCTGGCTAATCTGTCGGCATGTTCGTTGCCACTGATCCCCGAGTGGCCAGGGACCCACAATAGGTTTACTCTATTGCTTTCCCCTAGCTCCACCAGAACCCTGTGACATTCTGCAACACTTTTAGACCTTGTTGCAGGAGCTGCCAGTGATCTCAGGGCTGCCTGGCTGTCTGAATAGATATAGATGCTACGGTCTTTGCAGCACCTACGCAAATTCTCCTCCACACACGCCCTGATGGCAGTGATTTCGGCCTGGAATACTGAGGCCAGTTTCCCAGTCTTGGCTGCACCCCGTATACCCCGGCCCCAACACCTCGGTCTGATTTTGACCCGTCAGTGAACCAGACAATATCCTCCGTACGGTGTCGAACTTTTTTCTCCCACTGCTCCCTACTTGCAATTGTTATATTGAAAGGCTTGTTGAAGCAGTATGTGGTTATAATATAGTCGGCTGGCATTTCCCCAACCTTTCCTATATTTACCTCACTCACCATTTTAGTGTATCTCGTGTTGACTAAACCTGTTAACTCTACAAACTTGTAAAAGTGCTGTTAAAGGGTTTGGTTGTAAAGTTCGCTGGACGAAATTTCAGTACAATGACGAAGTTGACAACAAAGTACTGCAGTTAGAAATGTGCGTAGGTCATCTGCCACAAAAACAATCCACGTCGAAGTAAGGTGTCGTTAATAACTTCCCTTCTTGCCATGCTGAAACAAGTGACGTTTGGTACGTGAAATCTGAATACAAAGACAACAGAATTCTGCAATAAAAATGCGCCTAGGACAGCTGTCATAAGAACATTCCACACCAAAATAACGTATCATTAATAACTTTCGTTGTTGACACGCTGGAATAAGTACATATTTCCAGAATGAAACTTCACTCTGCAGCGGAGTGTGCGCTGATATGAAACTTCCTAGCAGGTTGAAATTGTGTGCCGGAACCGGGACTCGAACCTGGGACCTTTGCCTTTCGCGGGGAAGCGCACTACCGACTGTGCTATCCCGACACGACTCCCGATGCCGCCTAACAACTTTACTTCTGCCAGTACCTCGCCTCCTACTTTCCAAACTAAGCCATGTCTCCACCATATCCTTTCTTCCAGGAGTGCTAGTCTTGCATGGTTCGCAGGAGAGCTTCTGTGAAGTTTGGAAAGTAGGAGGCGAGGTACTGGCGGAAGTAAAGTTGTGAGGCGGCATCGTGAGTCGTGTCGGGATAGCACAGTCGGTAGTGCGCTTGCTCGCGAAAGGCAAAGGTTCCAGGTTCGAGTCCCGGTTCCGGCACACAATTTTAATCTGCCAGGAAGTTTCAAGTACATATTTGTTCCTAAGAACACAGAAATAAAGCAGTGAAAAAATTCTGACTGCCACTACTGCTTTCACACTTTGCACTGGTTGCATGTCAACCATGCTTGATCAACTATTGTCGACAATAAGTGAAAATATTGTTAATGAAGGTGTAAACACTCAAAAATGTTGTTTCATCAACCACAGGAGCGACATAAGAAGAAATATGTCAAGAACACCCCAACACTAGGTAGAAAACTGAACATTTATTTTATGGTGTTTGCTTCAAAGGAATTGCAGGATACGTCATCTGAAGCTTCACTCTCGCAGCATCTAAGTACCATTAGTCAGGAATTTTGTTTGAGTACAGACAGACTGAGATCAAATAAGGCAAAACATTTGGTGTTCTTGCATGAATTACTTGTCGTTTTATCACTTCGATTTGCGTATTTAAATGCTTGAACACACTTACCCCGCGTCCACACATTGGTACCAACGCTGGCGCCAACATCGGCCAATATTTTTGAGACAGCGTCCACACATTGGAGCCAACATTCAGTTGAATTCGTCGAGAGCCAAAGAAAACATATCTGACGCACATATCGCGGCCAATGCATTAACGCTTTGGAGTTTGAATAATTACAAAAATGTTCAAATGTTTGTTAAGCTCATGGGACTTAACTACGGGATCATCAGTCTCTAAACTTACAAACTACTTATGAACTACTTACGAACTAGGACGGCACAAATATCGATGCCCGAGGGGGGATTAGAACCCCCGACCGTAGTGGCCGGAATAATTACATTTCGTCATTGTAAATCAAAGTGGGAAACATACGTAAAAGATGATGGGATGTTGTATCACTTTCTACCGAACATTAATTACGATACGAAATCATTAATTTTTTTTAAAATATGCTACAAGTAAACGATACACATTATAAAAACTTAGACGTGCTACTATAAATGATTGAAAAAAAAAAAAAGAAAAAAAAGAAAGATGTTTTGGAGGGATGCTATTCTTTTGGTATTACGCTTCGATTTCTTGCTAAATGAGACAATATTAGAAGCCTACAGTTGCCTTTTTAAATGACCATGTAATTGATATCACTAGTAGTGCTTGAAGTTTGCAAAACGATGTTTGAAACTTGACAGGAAATATTAAGTTCTGTACTGTTAATTTTAAAAATTAAATTGAGTGATAGGAGCCGGCCGCGGTGGCCGAGGTGACTGAGGCGCTCCAGTCACGGTCAGCACGGCCACTACGGTCGGGGGTTCGAATCCCCCCTCGGGCATGGATATTTGTGCCGTCCTAGTTCGTAAGTAGTCCATAAGTAGTTTGTAAGTTTAGGGACTGATGACCCCGTAGTTAAGTCCCATAAGCTTTACAAACATTTGAACATTTTGAGTGATAGGAGTGTCTCGAAAGTCTAGAAAGTTTTTAATTTCACAGTTCGCGCCTAAGTTTTGCTGTGGCATTTCGTTTTTTTTAGGTTTATTTCAAAAAATTGAATAAATTTCTGATACAGTTCTAATATTTACAAAGAGATTTCGAAACTTTAAAACGGCGACGAAGAACGAACGAAGAAAGAAAGAGTTTCGAGATGAGCAGGCGACAAAGACGGAAGTTTGCAAAACGATGTTTGAAACTTGACAGGAAATATTAAGTACTGTACTGTTAATTTTAACATTTTAACTGTTATTGAGTGATAGGAGCCGGCCGCGGTGGCCGAGGTGACTGAGGCGCTCCAGTCACGGTCAGCACGGCCACTACGGTCGGGGGTTCGAATCCCCCCTCTGGCATGGATATTTGTGCCGTCCTTAGTATAAGGTAGTTGATAAGTAGTTTGTAAGTTTAGGGACTGATGACCCCGTAGTTAAGTCCCATAAGCTTTACAAACATTTGAACATTTTGAGTGATAGGAGTGTCTCGAAAGTCTAGAAAGTTTTTAATTTCACAGTTCGCGCCTAAGTTTTGCTGTGGCATTTCGTTTTTTTTTTTTTAGGTTTATTTCAAAAACTGAATAAATTTCTGATACAGTTCTAATATTTACAAAGAGATTTCGAAACTTTAAAACGGCGACGAAGAACGAACGAAGAAAGAAAGAGTTTCGAGATGAGCAGGCCACAAAAACGGAAGTTTGCAAAACGATGTTTGAAACTTGACAGGAAATATTAAGTACTGTACTGTTAATTTTAACATTTTAACTGTTATTGAGTGATAGGAGCCGGCCGCGGTGGCCGAGGTGACTGAGGCGCTCCAGTCACGGTCAGCACGGCCACTACGGTCGGGGGTTCGAATCCCCCCTCTGGCATGGATATTTGTGCCGTCCTTAGTATAAGGTAGTTGATAAGTAGTTTGTAAGTTTAGGGACTGATGACCCCGTAGTTAAGTCCCATAAGCTTTACAAACATTTGAACATTTTGAGTGATAGGAGTGTCTCGAAAGTCTAGAAAGTTTTTAATTTCACAGTTCGCGCCTAAGTTTTGCTGTGGCATTTCTTTTTTTTTGAGGTTTATTTCAAAAACTGAATAAATTTCTGATACAGTTCTAATATTTACAAAGAGATTTCGAAACTTTAAAACGGTGACGAAGAACGAAGGAAGAAAGAAACAGTTTCGAGATGAGCAGGCGACAAAGACGGAATGAAACGTTGGCGCCAATGTGTGGAAGACGTACCAATATTGGCCCAACGTCGTTTGGTGTTTGGTCGAAATACCGACAAGCAACGGAGCCGTACCAACGTTGGTTCCAACGCTATTCCAGTGATCCACACATTGGACGAACACAGTTGGCGCCAACGTTGGCTCCAATGTGTGGATCCGCCTTAGGCTTAGTCATCAGGAAAAATTGTACAGCCAGTACACCCTGCATACAACATACACTAAATACAGCACTTCAAGCTCAACAAAAGCATACGATAGACAGACTGGTCTCAAGTGTGTTGACCACCGAAAACATGGCGGCCGAGTTTACACAGGATGCCACGACCAGCGCTGTAGCTCGTGTGTCAGACACTCTATGAAGTTCAAGCTCGTTGGTTCTAGCAGCATTTCGTAGCAGCCATATTTGAATTTGGAAAGAATCTAAATATGAACATCTATGACTGGCGCAGGCAACTCAAGTTCAACATTGAAGTAGTATAGGGATCAATGTTGAGTATGTTAGACTGTAATATTACTTGAACAACATTTTCGTATTTACATTAGAAAATTCAGAACCATGTTTAGTGACTAGGAAATATGATAGTAAGGGCATCAAAAACAGGAACTTCTCAGTTTTTATCAAAGCTTCCTCCACTAACTAGCTGCTGGCCGCTCGAGGTGTATTTTGAACAGTGAGACGCCACGCTTTATCTGAGCAAAGAGCTTCAGTCTGCCCGTTTTTAGTATTGTTAAATATATATTTGTTTGTTAAATGTAAACAATATTTGTAGGGAGGTTAACAAAGCATTTGATTCTGTGATATCCAAATGTGTAATATTCTGGAAGGGACATTGTATTTTAAAGATGAGACGTTAGGATGCGCGGAAGGATACAGTTTTGGGAGCAGGGAGAGCTCGCTTGGGAAGGGACTCTTTAACGTGGGCGTAGCGGTGGAGAAAGGCTGTGGCGCTGGGCGGTCTGAAGCCGCGATACGAACTTGTGGTTTGAAGAGGTAGGCGTGTGTGGACTGCAGAATATAGGCTCTGCTTGAAAAGTGATGAACTAAGCACGGTAGTGGGGCTGTGGAACTGTCATAATTCAGCAAGCGTGTACTCGTGTGATGACAAACTGTGTTTTATAAAAAATACTTTAAACGAGTGATGATTTGGAACTTTTACTCTCGAGTGCGCGTGATGCTTATTATGCCCCTCATGAACAGTAGTTGGGGAAATATTCAGTTATTTACCGACGTATAAAGTAGGACCACCTCTGCGATTCATGTCTAATAAGAGTAATAAACTCCATTTATTAACTATTACTTCGTGAGTGAATCAGTTCTTTATCTTAGAATCCATTTTGTTGGTCATTCAGAGGTTTAATTTATGTTTCTTAAATACAGGATGCGTCACCTAAAATTACCGCTGGGTATATTTCGTAAACCACATCAAATACTGACGAACCGATTCCACAGACCGAACGTGAGGGGAGGGGCTAGTGTAATTGGTTAATACAAAACATAAAAAAATACACGGAAGTATGTTTTTAACACAAAGCTACGTTTCTTTAAATGGAACCCCGTTAGTTTTGTTAGCACATCTGAACATATAAACAAATACGTTATCACTGCCGTTTTTTGCATTGTAAAATGTTAATTACATCCGGAGATATTGTAACCTAAAGTTGACGCTGGAGTACCACTCCTCCGCTGTTCGATCGCGTGTATCGGAGAGCACCGAATGAAGTAGGGATCCAGAGGGAACGGTGATGTACCTTACAATTAAATGTCCCACACTGGAAACGGGTCGGCGTACGTGGTACCGGCATGATGGTGCACCTGCACATTCCGCTATTAACACTAGGCTGACCCTTGACAGGATGTTCGACGGGCGTTTCATAGGACGTGGAGGACGCATGAACTGGCCAGCCCGTTCTCCTGACCTTACACCTGTGGACTTCTTTCTGTGGGGCACGTTAAAGGAGAATGTGTACCGTGATGTGCCTACAACCCCAGAATGTACGAGTGAACGTATTGTGGCAGCCTGCGGCGACATTACACCAGATGTACTGCGGCGTGTACGACATTCATTACGCCATAGACGGCAATTGTGTGCAGCAAATGATGGCCTCCACTTTGAACATCTATTGGCCTGACATGTCGGGGCACACTCTATTCCACTCCGTAATTCAAAACGGAAACCACGTGTGTACGTGTACCTCACCCCTCATGGTAATGTACATGTGCGTCAGTGAAAAAGACCAATAAAGGTGTTATAGGCCAGTCGTCAGGTATGTTTAGGTCCAAAAAAATTGCAGGAAGCTGAATTTTTGGTATGTTGTTAGGACATATTAGAGTAGTATTAAACCAAGTTTGCAGCTTCGAAATCCTTTTGCGTAACTTTTAAGAGCCAAAAAACCTCGAAATTTTCGGACTTTTTTCTGGTTTTGGCTTATAACTCGTGAAGGTTGGTTTTTTGACGAAAAGTCAGTCACACCTCTATTCATTTAGATAAAGTATTCTAAAGTTTAAGCCCAACCGCAGCTCTATAAGTCCAATAGTTCCCGAGACATTGGACTTCAAAAATTGACTTATTTCTCCAAAAAGTTCAAATTTTCGATTTTAGTCATCTTTCGGCTAGAATATTGGCTCTAATGATCATCCCACGGGGAATGTCATACAAAACAAAGTTATAGAGCAGGTATTTAACTTTAATCTAAATACTGAACGAAGTCCATAGGCCCAATAGATTTCTAGTTATCGTTAAAAAACGAAAACTTGGAAAAATCGGAGTATTCAATAAATTGCCCCAGACGAATTGCAGTCCTCTCTCCTGTGTATGTTAAAAAAAAGGAAGAATTACTCACTGACGATGATTATTAACATATTGTATATAAATAGGTGTAATTATGTGTTAGTGCATACAAATATATTTGTGAAAGTAGGTATTGCTGTAAAAAAAAAAAAAAAAAAAAAAAAAAAAAAAAGAAAAAAGACGAAAGCCTATCCGTTTTTGGGTATTGGTCAGCCATTAAGGGATTGGGTCTTTCGTTCGTAGCGAGGCCTTTTGTTGCGTTTGTTGTGCGAAGGTATCAATCCCACTCCCGTGCCCCTTACTCAGAGTCGAGACTTAGCGGGTGTTCTGTCCTCCCTCGCAAACTTCTTGCCTCCGAGGCCTTCCCCACTACACCCAGTCTGCCCTTAGCCGTATTCGGATCCGTGAAGAATGTTTCAAACAAAAATCGTCTAAATCTTGATCTTGGTGGCGTTTTAAGTACTTTCTGTTTTACAATATGTCGGAGCTACCCCCGTCGCATGTTTGTTTCGGGGTCGTCGGTAACTGCTTGCAGAGGAAACAGTGACAGTGAAAAAACGCGGAATTTAGACTCTGATAAAAATGAGTCAGAAACGTGGGCTAGAAAGGAACATGAGGTTTTTTGTGCAGTTTAAACGAAGTGACCGTACATGACGCATGCAGGAAGAGGTACACTGTGGAAAGTAATGTGTAAACATTTGTCCAGCGAGAAGGAGATGTTTGATTTGCTCAACCATCGTCTTCGTGTGGGGAAAGGCTGAAAAGTACGTCGGATTCAAGGCGTCACATCATTGGATATTATTGTTTCCTTTGTGGTGAAAAATTCTCCAAGGAATATTTCGAGAAGCAGATAAAATTGCCCAAATATCTACAGGATGAACTCCATCAAAGGTAACACTGGAAGTGAAAGAATCGATTGTGGAAAAAGCTAGACAAGCTAGTGAATGGGGACAACACATTCTTCGGCGTCTTTCGTGTATAAGTGAACTTGTTGCTACTGAGGGTAAGTACCACAAACATTGCTACGTAAAACTGCACCCCTTGTCGCGATCTACTGGCGCAGGAGGTAAACAAGGCCGTCCTGAACATCCCTTCCTTATCGAAGGTACGGAGCGTATATATGCATACCCTGCAGAAACAAGACAGGAAACCCAATTTTCCATAAGCGACTTGTTTGCAGAGACCTTCACATGTGATTACAAACCAGCAGCTGCAAGTGTTCAAGCTCATCTAAAAAAGCGATATGGCGGAAAAATTATTTTTGCGCAGGTTGGTCCGTATCACAAGCCCAGTCTTGATGTTCACAGGCATTGGACAAAACATCCTTTATGAAAAGTGGTACAATCAATGACTTAGCGATCCTGCTGAAGAGCGGCTTAGAGTTGTCAAAACTGCAGCAGAGATTATCCTGCAAGACATTCGTTCCCAAACATTTGACACTACTCAATATCCCCCGTCAGATGCTTTTTTAAAAGAGGCAGAGGCATCCTTCTCTTGAACAGTGGACAAAGAAGTGCATAGGATTTTCTCATGCAATCATGGCTGCAACGAGGCCCAAATCTTTCCTATCCTCAATTCAAATAAGCTTTCGAACCTATTTGTATAGAAAATTTGAATCAAAGCACCTTGTTGAACTTTGCCACTGTATGAGAATTTCTTGTACATATACGGAGGCTATGCATTTTGAAAGTTCCGCTATCCTCCGTGAAGAAGTGGCCCAACCAGTCTACAAAGGAGCTTTTATGCATTTTGTCTTCGACAATGCAGATGTGAACGTTAACACAATTGATGGAGAAAATACGTTCCATGTAATGGGTGGTACAATGATCATGACCTCTCACTCATCCGTTCGCCCAGACATAAACAAACCACGTTTGAAGTCTGTATGTGCCGAGTCTATCAGGTTCACACACATTAAACATTCTTCTATTAGAAAGAAATTTGGCTTGTCAGCCATTTCAATTAGCGAAGTGAAAAACGCTGAAGTCATTTTGCCAAAATCCCCAGACCTGTTGTGGTTGTTTGGAAAAGCAACTAACATGCCAGGCATCCCAGGATGGAATGGATTCATGGATCAAGTGACAGAAGATCTTCTTTACAAACGTTCAAAGATTGTATATCTCCCTTTTATCCATGCTCCCCCAACCGACTACGACACTGTTTTAACATCACTTTTAGAAGCCAGTTAAAGAACAAGCATTTACTGTCAGGAAACATGTTTTGTGACCTACGATCAACCACTGTATTCGAAAGCCCGAGACATTGTGGAGAGCCACCAGCATCCTCAGCTTGTCAACATAGGGGTGAGACTTAGAGGTTTTCACCACCTCGTGTGATTCATGGGGGCCGTCGGTGCCATAATGGCAGGAAGTGACTCGAGGTGCTTCTCTGTTCAATATTTGCGAAAAACAATGTTGAAAAAATCCTTTTTAAATACGATGCGTTAATAATCATCGTCAATGAGTAATTCTTCCTTTTTCTTCAACATACACAGGAGAAGAGGACTGCAATTCGTCTGGGTCAATTTATTGACTACTCCAATTTTTCTAAGTTTTCGTTTTTTAACAATAACTAGAAATCTTTTGGGCCTATGGACTTCGTTCAGTACTTAGATTAAAGTTAAATACCTGCTCTATAACTCTGTTTTGTATGACATTCCCCGTGGGATGATCATTAGAGCCAATATTCTAGCCGAAGATGGCTAAAATCGAAAATTTGAACTTTTTGGAGAAATAAGTCAATTTTTGAAGTCCAATATCTCGGGAACTATTGGACTTACAGAGCTTCGGTTGGGCTTAAATTTTAGAATATTTTATCTACATTAATACAGGTGTGAGTGACTTTTCGTCAAAAAACCACCCTTCACGAGTTATAAGCCAAAACCAGAAAAAAGTCCGAAAATTTCGAGGTTTTTTGGCTCTTAAAAGTTACGCAAAAGGATTTCCAAGCTGCAAACTTGGTTTAATACTACTCTAATATGTCTTAACAACACACCAAAAATTCAGCTTCCTGCCATTTTTTTTTTGGACCTAAGGCCATTTTTTTGTCTACGACGACTGGCCTATTAGCATGTGCTGTTCTCGTCTCTTCTGTACCTAAGGTACATCACCGTTCCCTCTGGATCCCTACTTAATTCGGTGCTCTCCGATACTCACGATCGAACAGCGGAGGAGTGGTACTCAAGCGTCAACTTTAGGTTACAATATCTCCGGATGTAATTAACATTTTACAATGTAAAAAACGGCAGTGATTACGTATTTGTTTATATGTTCAGATGTGCTAACAAAACTAACGGGGTTATATTTTTAAAAAAACGTAGATCTGTGTTAAAAAACACTTCCGTGCATTTTGAATGGTTTGTATTAACCAATTACACTAGCCCCTCTCCTGACGTCAGTGGAATCGGTTCGTCATTATTTGATGTGGTTTACGAAATATATCCAGCGGTGATGTTAGTTGACTCATCCTGTATATTTTCACGTCATCATATGCAGATTGATAGACCGGCTAAACTACACATTAATTATTGATCTTGTTTAAACAGTTTGGTAGCTGTTTAGGGCACATAAGCTGACCTACATAACTCACCCCTATGAACAGAGACAACGAGCCATAAACTTTTACTACCCTCAGTTATGTATTGCCCAAGTCTTATTGGTGAGAACCGATAGGAAGGTCGCAAAGGAGTCCATAGAACGCTTCAGCTGCACCCCACAAGTGGCTTCTTATGAAATTGCGGGCTTATGGAATATCTCCCCAATTGTGCGGTTGGATCCACGATTTCCTATCAGAGAGGACACAGTTCGTTGTAATTGACGGTAAGTCATCGAGTAAAACAGAAGTCATATCTGGCGTTCCACAGGGAAGCGTTATATGTCCCCTACTCTTCCTCGTGTTTATAAACGATTTAGGAGACAATCTGAATAGCTCCCTTAGACTGTTCGCGGAGGATGCTGTCGTTTATCGGTTAGTGAAGTCAACAGAGGATCAAAAGCAACTGCAAAGCGATTTAGACAAAATTTCTACCTGGTGCGAAAATTGGCAATTGACACTGAATAATGAAAAGTGTGAACTAATACACATGACCACTAAAAGAAATCCGCTGAACTTCAATTACGCGATAAGTGAGTCAAACCTTAAGGTCGTAGATTCTACCAAATACCTAGGAGTTACAATTACGAACAACTTTGACTGGAGAGAGCACATAGAAAATATTGTGGGGAAGGCGAACCAAAGGTTACGTTTCATTGGCAGAACGCTTAGACGATGCACCAGCTCCACCAAAGAGACTGCCTACATCACACTTGTGCGTCCTCTCCTGGAGTACTGTTGCCCCTTGTGGGACCCTCACCAGGTGGGACTGACGGAAGATATTGAGAAGGTTCAGAGAAGGGCAGCTCGTTTTGTTTTATCACGTTACGGGGGGGAAAGCGTCACGGAAATGTTGCACGAATTGGGGTGGAAATCATTAAAAGAAAGACGTTATTCATTGCGGCGTGATCTGTTTGCGAAGTTTCAATCACCGACTTTTAGTTCTGAATGTGAAAATATTTTGCTAGCACCCACCTACTTAGGGAGACATGACCATCCCAATAAAATAAGAAAAAACAGATCGAAAACGGAACGATTTAGGTGTTCTTTCTTCCCGCGCGCTATTAGAGAATGGAACGGTAGAGAAAAGTTATGAAGGTGGTTAATGAACCCTCTGCCAGGCACTTAAATGTGATTTGCAGAGTATCGATGTAGATGTAGATATAGATGTAGATGTAGACATCTTCCCCTATGGCTGTTGTTGGTGTTGGGATATTAAGGAGACTAAACTCCCCTACTGCAATTCGCGACTGATAGACTGTGGTTATATCGTCATTTCGACACGGCGGTTGTCTGCTCTTAATTTTGGACACTGCCGTACGTTAGGTTGTAAACACGGGTGTAGCGTCGCCGCCTTCCCGTGACGTCATCTGTCCCAGAAACGCTGCACCGCAGTCTGATTGGGGCGTGGCGGCGCCGAAAATATCGCGGAAGAAATCCCCCCGGTGTAGGCTTGAGATGCCTTTCCTAGAGGCGAAGGAGAAGGCAAAAACTGCGCACCGGCTGGCTACGCCCAGCGTAACGGCGACGCTAACAGCCCATTGTCGACAACAGACGTTAGCTGCGGCGCGCCGGAAGTCAGAGATGCTAACTACCCAGCCGTTACGTCAGCGCCGCAGATATTACGCCACTGTTGCGTCACAGAACTAACATATACAGTCACGACACTCCCACAGATTTTTGTTATACGCTGCGATAGCAGCGCTCCAAGCGGCCGGTAAGCTACGTTTCTGAATACGATAGTTGATGAGTACGAATAGTATCGTTTAGATTGACTTCAGCATACTTTTTTACATTAGAAAACGTATGTAGTGCCTTATAAACAGGTAATAATTTAAAAATAGCTCCCCATTTGTCTTTCTTAGGTTTCATAAGATTCCTGATAAGGTACGAAACGGTATATTACAGGACAGTTAATTTACACTCATCCTGTAACATACAGGCTTTAAATGAGTAATTTCATTTTCTATTACAAAATAAAAATGCTTCGGAAACACCAGGAGACATACCCTTCAGCAAAGAGACGTCAATTTATACGCAGGAACGTTAAGTATTCTTCATTACAATTCCAGTAAAATCGGTGAGGGTGGAATATAGGAAACGTATATAGAATGCAATAAATACAGTATTTAACATACCAAATCAACCATCTCAGCAGTAGCCTAAGGGAAAACGTCACAGACATGGTAATATAACGATAAGAGCAACCAAACTGTTTTCCAACAAAGAAGAACCAAATTCCACAATTGTTGCTACATCTGAACCACAAACGGCAAGAATCATCAAAACATTGGTATTTTAAAGCTAAAGTAATTACACTTAAAAGAATATGCACGAATAAGAAAGACGAGTGACGTATAAAAATGTGAGAATCATTAGACTCCGTACCGAATTGATACACGTCAACAACCGGCTGTCAAAGTAAGAGCAGACCGTAATATAAATTTATTATACCATTATGTTTATATGCAACTTACTTTCAGCGGAATAAGCTGCAAATATACACATATTCGTAAGTAATTATTCATGACAAAGTTGTTCTTTATTCCATTGAATCATTTAAATGAGGCTGTTTTTATATTAATTTTCGTATTATGTTTGTCTCTCGATATTTTAATAATGCTTGTAACGTAAAAATTATAGTAAGTATTTCGTTAATTACGTACAAAAGCGATTATAAACAAACGTCACTACTGCGGCAGCTTTCCCACGCTAGGAGCGCTAGTGTCGCAGCAATTGTCGGTTGGTAACAACTTTTACAGCAGTGAGTGTCGTGACTGTATATGGTAGACTGCGGTTGCGTCATCAGGAGGGGCGTTCTTGTAGCAGCGCTCACTAACTTTGTTTTCCTTTACGTTCATTTTTGTTCGGACATCTGAAAAGTACGCACCAATTTTAATTCCTTACTAGCTTAAAACCCAGGAGTTTATTTATTTATTCAAGCCTAGAGTTAGTACTTCTCCTAACTCTCCTCTCGATTTGGCCCAATTTAAAGCCCGCTTTAAACGATCAACGAACTTGTAATCTCTACATATTGACTGACTGCCTGACTCATCATCGCCCAGCCCAAACCACTGAAGATAGAAACTTGAAATTTGTGGACGGTGTTGACCTTACTCTGTAGGCGTCATTTAAGAAGCGATTTTTCGATATTCCGTCCGTAAGGGGGTGAAGTAGGGGATGGAACGTTTTTTGAAAATACGTAGCTATTTAGGCAATATTGAAGCTAGAACTACAAAATTTCGGATTTTCATTCTGGGTTCGAATTTAAAAGACACGTGTTTCGGCATTTTTTGAAATTCGACAAATAAGGGGATAAAATAGGTAACGCAAAAAATTGATTTTCAGAAATATGTTGTTGTAAACTCAAATTTTAAGCTACAAATACGAAACTTCTGATATGGAATCTTGGTCAGAATTAAAAATCCATGATTTTTAGTATTTTTCGAAATTCAACAAGTAAGAGGGTTAAATAGAGTATCAAAAATTCTTTTTGAAAACACGTTGCTATTGATACAATTTTGAAGCTAGAGCTGCAAAAATTGATATTTGTATAGTTCGTTAGACTTTAAAAAAATGCGTGTTTCGGTATTTTTGAAAATTCATCCATCAACGGGGTTAAAGTGCAGAGGGGATGTTTTTCGAAAATATGTTGCTATTTAGGCAATTTTGAAGTTAAAATTGCAAATTTTCGGATTTGGATTCGGGGTTCGAATTTAAAAGACACATGTTTCGGTATTTTTGGAAATACAAACAGAGGGGGGTAAAAGAGGAGATCAAAAATGCTTTTCGAAAACACTTTGTTGTCAAGACAATTTTGAAGCAATAGCTGCAAAAATTGGTATTTGTATTATTCGTTATGATTTAAAAATACGTGTTTCGGTATTTTTGGAAATTCAACCGTCAAGGGGGTTAAATTGGAGAGGGGATATTTTTCGAAAATCTGTTGCTATTTAGGGAATTTTGAAGTTAGAAATACAAATTTTCGGATTTGGATTCGGAGTTCAAATTTAAAAGACACGTGTTTCGGTATTTTTGGAAATTCGACCAATAAGGGGGTTAAGGGGTGAGATGCAAAAATTGATTTTCAAAAAAATGATGCTGTTAACTCAAATTTCAAGCTATAACTACGAAACTTAAGATATGGATTCTTCGTCAGTATTAAAAAGAAACAACTGGTGTAGACCAACCAGCCTACGCATGCGAAGCAGCGGGGGTTCAGCTAGTAGATTGATAACAAGTTGCGTTAATGGCGGCCGTCAGTCGTTTGAACGGCTGCACTAGTATGATCGCGCTAGTATCGAAGCGCGATAATTATAGCGATAAAGAAATAGGGCGAGTTCTAAATTCGGTACTAGTGGGTTCAGTGCGCATGCGCGAGCTAGCAGCTGTCTGCTGCGGTCGCCGCTCCAGTTAGTCCGCCATTTTCCTTCCTATTTACGTATATTTTGCGTTATGTCGATGTTTATGATCAGAATGTATTACAAAATGTATTTCTAATGACGGCATTCACACTGTCCGTCACTAGACCGTCACCTAACGTCAACGTCACGTTAAGCTTTCTCTAGAAGATTCTTCTGATTGCACGGTCGTCTGCTAACATCGAAAGTTAACCTATTTTCGTCACGCGATTTTCATACTGTAGTCGACAATTACACGGTTTGCACGCCAAATTGTCTTATTAATCTTTAGTTTATTATTATACTTTGGTTTAGCGATAAATTACAAATGTTTCATGACGACTTAAATATTTATCTCAATTGTTGTCCACCGAAAAGCGAGGTCGTAGGCCTACATCTGAAACCGAAAAATGGTTTATGTTTTGCAATATCGTAACAGAAAAGACTGAAGCCAATTGTTTATTTGAATGACATTGTACTTCAATGATGCAATTTTCATTAAATAGCATTTGAAATGAAAAAATCAGTCCAAATGAAAGACAAAAATTCAGTTGTGCATGACGTTATTAACAATGTCAGTGGGCAAATCGTAGTAGAAAAAGTAAGAAAGGTCTATTTACGCTCTTATAAATATTACCTGACGTGTTTATAAGTTTATTTTTTTCGCTTGAAAATAGCTGTGAATGTTTTGAAATGTTGTTTCACTTCCCAAAAGTTTACCACACTAAGTTGACCAAAAACATCGATTGCAAGGTTTAAAAAAAAGTTCAAATGTTTGTTAAGCTTAAGGGACTTAAATACGGGGGGTCATCAGTCTATAAACTTACAAACTACTTATGAACTACCTACAACTAAGGACGGCACAAATATCCATGCCCGAGGGGGGATTCGAACCCCCGACCGTAGTGGCCGTGGAGACCGTGACTGAAGCGCCTCAGTCCCCTCGGCCACCGCGGCCGGCCAAGGTTTTCTTTTCCCGTCAATAACATTTAGCGTTGTTTCCTCAATTCCAGTATTAAACTATGACTTCCTACAAAACACATCGCCAGTCATAACCTCACTTTCAACATCGGGTATTACAGTTCGATTACGTTTATAGTCTAAATACCCTGTCACAAGATCTTGTTTGAGTTTGTAGTTCAAGGCTAGTACGCTAGGGCGCTTCAGTAGACTAATATCTGTCTTGTTCACTTTCGTTCATCGTTTAAAAAGGGTTTAAGCCTTTCTAGACGGGAAGTGAGAGCTTACGAGATTACCCATGATGCACGATTCGTAGTAATCGATGGTAAAGCATCGACTAAAATAGAGGTGTTATCGGGCGTTCCACAGGGTAGTGTTATTGGTCCTCTGCTATTCCTTATTTACATAAACGATTTAGGGGAAAATCTAAGTACCTCTCTTAGGTTGTTTGCAGATGACACCGTCATTTACCGTCTAGTAAAATCATCTGAATATCAAAACCAACTGCAGAACGATCTGAATAACATATCACTATGGTGTAGAAATTGGCAGTTGACTCTAAATAATGAGAAGTGTGAAGTCGTCCACACGAGTACGAAAAGAAATCCGTTAAACTTTGTTTACATGATAAATCAATCAAAGGTGAAGGCCGTAAACTCCACAAAATACCTAGGAATTACTATTACTTCAGACTTAAACCGGAAAGAACATGTTGATAATGACGTGGGAAAGGCGAACCAGAGACTGCGTTTTATTGGCAGAACCCTTAAAAGATGCAACAGAACTACAAAAGAAACTGCATACACTACGCTTGTCCGTCCATTTTTGGAGTATTGCAGCCCAGTGTGGGATCCTTATCAGGTGGGTTTGACGGAGGACATCGAAAGAGTCCAAAGAAGGGCAGCTCGTTTCGTATTGTGGTGATACAGGGGAGACAGCGTCACGGAAATGATACAGGATCTGGGATGGGAATTATTACAATAACGGCGCTTATCGCTGCGGCGTGGGCTACTTACGAAACTCAAATCGCCAGCATTCTCCTCCGAATGCGAAAATATATTGCTGACTCCCAGTTACATAGGTAGAAATGATCATCAGAATAAAATACGATAAATCAGAGCACGAACGGAGAGATAGAGGTGTTCTTTCTTCCCGCGCGCTATTCGAGAATGGGTTGGGAGATAAATAGTATAATGGTGGTTCTCTGAACCCTCTGCCAGGCACTTAAATGTGATTTGCAGAGTATCCCATGTAGATGTAGATGTAGACGCGTCCACTTGCACAAGATGCTCGCCTACGATCGCTAGCAGACGGAATAGGGTGGAGCCTATTCTGACGCGTATGGAAGTGCTTCGCGCATGCGCAGACGACCCAATGGGCAAGCCAACAGACAAACGAAGCCAAGTCGCGACTTTGTTTGAGAATGTGTACTTGTCTCCTGCTCAGGGGAACGTAGTTTTTCGAATCAGTCGTAAGTAATTTAGGAGGTGATACTATAGAGAAATTGCTTTACAATTTTCATATAACATGTGTTCCATTTTTATTGTATACTGAGATATAGCTGTTAATATGAAAACCGAACAAACTTCGAGCAAGTGTAAATGAAGACTTTTCACTGATATATCCGTCGGTTCTTGGTAATACAACATCACGCTGACTTCAAAGTAGAATTTTGTGTATCTTCTACACGTTCATTTCCACTTAGTTACCCGGTTTTCAGCTTACTAGGAAATATTCAGACTTTAAACTACGCCGAAAAGTGGTTATTTAAATAAAGGTCAATATGGTGATCTACGTAGAACCGACGAAAGAATCAGTCAAAATATCCAAATTTGCATGTGTTTTAAATTTGTTGTACATACCAACACTTGTATTTCTGTACCGAATAAAAACTGGACACAAGGTATATGAAATTTTAACTGCAAATCGTCTTTATTGCCATCTTCTAAAATATTTGCTTTTTTTCCTGAAACGTTCTGTAGTTAATAGATGAAATATTTGTTTTTGGTGAGCATTATTTAAAGCTAGGTCACAGTGAAAGGTGTATGTATAGACAACTGATCTTGTTCACCATATACATAGGTGCCTCAAACCGCAGGGGCTGGAAGTATGTAATCGCATTTTATAATGAGGACGTTAACACACGTGAGCGACGTAGTTGCCATGAACTGCACGAAAACAGTTTCACAGTGGCGGTCTAAAACACAAATAAATGTTTTAATAATCACAACATATCATACAGTTTAGAAAAGTGATGTTAACGCGGCGATTCATTTGCTGTAAGTTGACGACAAACGAAGTAGAAGACTCGACAAATGCGTACCGTTTGAACGCTTCTGTAGTTGGACGGTCTACCGTAAGGGGCGCTGCAGCTGACAACGACTTTATTACTGACGTGACGGATATATTTACTAAAATTATGAATATCCACAGGAGAATATTTATTACAATTTTTATTTGGCTTTCTTACGAACACACACTTTTTGTTATTTACAAAACAACTGAACACACAGAACTCAAAGATATGATGTTGATATTTGCAATGAAGTTATTTACACAGTTATGTGTACACTACTCCCCCACCAGTAACAAAGTTATGAACTATTTCAGGGTGGCGAAGTCTGAAATTACATTAATTCAAAACAAACAATATCATATTAGAATAACAAAAGATATGTTACAAAAACACAAGTGCAAATGGTATAAAAGTGATAAAGATACAACCCAGTTAATAATCTCTATTTACAATGTCTAATGTGACTTCATTTATTTTTCACAGAAATAACTCAGTCTAAGAATCGTGCTGGAACTCTTATAGGTCTTCCTGACTTTGATACTCTGTCAGCTGGACATGGTTCCTCTGTGGACTTCCGTGGTTGAGTATCCTTTCCAAAATTTGGAAGAACCTTTTCTAATTCCCTTCCTTCCTGCAAGAGATAGGCTGGTTTAAGTCTGTCCACTGACACATTTATGGTTTTGCACTTCTTCAAAATAGTGAAATATTTTTCATGCCTTGTTATGACACGAAAAGGACCATCATATGTAGGTTCTAATGGTTTTTAAATCCTGTCACATCTTAAGAACACATGTGAACAAGTTTTCAGTTCTTTTGGTACAAAAACTGATTGTGCTGTATCATATGTAAGTTTGTTAGGTTTCAGTTGCAACATTTGCTTTTGTAAATCAGAAGTGAATGAATCAGGGTCAATCTTAGTTGGCTCTTCAAAAAATTCACCAGGAAGTTTGATAGTTTTCCCATATACCATCTGTGCAATAGAATAGTTTGATGTCTCTCGTTGTGCACTTCGCAATCCTAGTAGAATAGTAGGTAGAATATTTGTCCAGTCGGAAGTGTTGTGAGCCTTGATTGCAGATTTCAGAGTTCTGTGTAACCTCTCAACTTTGCCATTGCATTGAGGGTGATACGGTGTTGTGTGTTGAATTTTCATTCCACAAATGATACCCAAATTATTAAACAGTTGTGATCTGAACTGCGTTCCTTGGTCTGTGGTTACTTGTGATGGAACACCAAATCTAGCAATCCAGTGTTGGTAGAAGGCTTTTGCTACTTTTTCAGCGGTGATATCCTCAAGTGGTATGACTTCCATCCAGGACGTGAAACGATCAATACAAGTCAAGCAATATGTCATGCCATTAGATGGAGGCAGAGGTCCTATGATATCGATGTGTACAACACTGAAACGTTCATCTGGTTCTTCAAATTTTTGTAGCGGTGATTTTGTGTGGCGTTTAATTTTGGTTTTCTGGTAGTTAACACAGTATTTAGTCCATTGTTGCACATCTCTTTTTATGTCAGACCAGATAACTTTACTGGTTAACAGTTTCACTGTAGTCTTTATTCCAGGATGAGCTAAACCATGAAAATGGAGAAATATTTGATGACGAAAAGCTTGAGGAATGTTTGGTCTGATACTTGCAGTTGAACTGTCACACCACAATGTTTTTCCTGATGGAAGTTGATATGACTTGAAGTTTAAGGAGTTGTTCCCAGTTCGGAGTTGTTGTAATTCTTGATCTTGCAGTTGGATCTTGGCGATTTCATCATGGTCTATTATTGCTATTTCATTAATTCTGGACAGAGTATCCGCAACAATATTGTCATGGCCACTGATGTGACGAATATCAGTTGAAAATTGTGAGACATATTGCAGCTGTCGCATTTGTCGAGGGGATGCTTTTTCATTGTTTTGCTTAAAAGCAAATGTGAGTGGCTTATGATCAGTGAATATAACAAAATTTCTTCCTTCTAGTAAATGTTTGAACTTTTTCACAGAAAGGTATAGGTACTATATAAACCTTGTGTGACTGACTCAGTTTCTGTGAAAAGAACGCAACCGGTCTCCAAGTTCCATTTTCTAATTGTTGCAGTACAGAACCAACAGCAACATCTGATGCATCAGTGCATAACGCTAAAGGTAGCTCTGAGTTAGGAAAAGCCAATAATGCAGAATTTGCAATATCCTGTTTGCGTTGCTCAAACATTTTCTTAGTTTCCTCAGTCCACTGAATTTGTGTATTATCCCTCTTTTTAGCTCCCTTGAGATAGTCATGCAAAACAGCCTGAGTCTGTGCTGCATCCTTAAGGTAGCGACGATATTGGTGAACAATGCCAAGAAATGTACGGAGTTGGTGCAGTTTTTCAGGTAACTTGTATTCCAAGATAGCTTGAACTCTTGCAGGTAGTGGACGGGATCCCTCAGGTGTTATCCAGTAGCCCAGAAATTCTATTTCATTTACTCCCAAAACTGATTTGGAGATATTTATTCGTAGTCCATATTTAGACAAACGCTCTAGGACTAATTTGAGGTGTGAGTGGTGTTCTTCAATACTAGATGAGGCGATCAAAATGTCGTCAAGGTAAGGGAACACAAAATCTAGTCCAAACAAAACTTCATTAATAGATCTCTGGAATGTTGAAGGTGCATTCCGCAGGCCAAAACTCATAACATTAAATTCATAAAGACCAAATGGTGTTATTACGGCAGTCTTATGCTTATCTTCTTCAGCAATGGGTATCTGATAATAAGCCTTGAACAGATCAATTTTAGAAAAGATGTCCTTCCCTTGCAGAATATATTGGAAATCGTCTATTCTCGGTACTGGATAACGGTCAGGAACTGTTATGTCATTTAACCGTCTGTAATCTCCACATGAACGCATTGAACCATCTTTCTTGGTGCTCTAATGATGCCATTTTCTAACATGAATTTAAATTCTTGTTTCGCCACTCTCATACTGTTAGGGTCTAACTGTCTTGCCCTTGAAAACACAGGTGGACCTTCAGTGGTAATGTAGTGTTTGACATCATGCTTAATTTCGCCAGGTACCAAATTAGGCTTAGCTATGTCGGGATACTGTAGCAATAAATCGGTAAATTTTGTGTTTTGACTCACAGTACTTATGACATTTTCATCTGAGATTGATTCAATTTTGCCCTCAGAACTGAGCTTGGTTACATCAATTATTAATCTCTTATTATGCACATCTACTAATAATTTGAATTTGTTCAAAAAATCGGCTCCCAATATAGCTTTATCGATCTTTGCTACGATAAACGGGCATTGAAATTCACGTCGCATTCCCAAATCGATAGTACGAAATTCGATACCATATGTAGGAATTTCAGTTCCATTGGCAGCATACAATTTGTGACCGACAAAAAAAAACGGGATTGCGATTTTAGTTGACAGTGGAGCTGATGTTTCTGTAATTCCAACTCATGCAAGAGCTAAATTTACTAATTCAGCTGCTGATTCGAGTTTCCCTGTTCTGACCATTTACAAAGAGGTGTGCATTTCTCAGGTTTGCAGTGCTGTCCGAACCGAAAGTGGTAGTGACAGTATTTCCCATTGGGGTTGTATTTATTTCGTGATTTACTGCGGCTTTTATTGCGTCGGCGGTCGAAGCTTCTATTGCGAGACCTGCCTCTGTGATTGGTTGTCAATGCAGCTATTTGTTGCTCTAGCCCCGAAGTTCTTGTCATTAGGTCATTCATTGTTACCGGAACATCTTGTTTGGTGCAAGTGTCACTTTTCATAACGAACAATTCGTTACGAGGATTCAGTTCTATTTATTCTATCAGCCATTACAGCCACCTTTTCGAGTCCTTCGTCACTGACAATTAAAATGTTCTGGAAGTTTTTCTAACCAAAGTGTTTTAAGAACCTTTTCTGAAACATCTGCGCCTGCCAATGCTTGCATTTTGCGCAATAATTGACTAGGCTTTTGTTCTCCTAGATCAATTGCAGTGAATAGTCTTTTGATGCGCCTCTCTTCGCTTTTTTTAAAAATATTGAGCAGACGTTCCTTAGCCGCCGTATATTTATTCACTTCTGTGCTGCGAATAATGTTCCAAATATTCTCGATATATTTTGGCTCTAACTGCGACACTAGATGGTTGAATTTAGTCTCTTCCGTTACAATTTTGCAAATGCTGAAGTGTGCCTCCACTTGATAGAACCAAATATCGGGTTTATCACTCCAAAACGGCGGAATTTTGACACTGACCTTATTCGCTTCTGGCGTGCCACTATTTGTTATCGTGTTCGCATTTGTCGCCACCTCCTCTTCTTATCACGTCGGGGTCACCAATTATTACTGACGTGACGGATATATTTACTAAAATTATGAATATCCACAGGAGAATATTTATTACACTTTTTATTTGCCTTTCTTACGAACACACACACTTTTTGTTATTTACAAAACAACTGAACACACAGAACTCAAAGATATGATGTTGATATTTGGAATGAAGTTATTTACACAGCTATGTCACTGTCCTGTACAGTTACCATGAACTGCCCGAAATCAGTTTCACAGTGGCGGTCTAAAACACAAATAAATGTTTTAATCATCACAACATATCATACAGTTTCGAGAAGTGATGTTAACGCGGCGATTCATTTGCTGTAAGTTGACGACAAACCAAGTAGAAGACTCGACAAATGCGTACCGTTTGAACGCTTCTGTAGTTGGACGGTCTACCGCAAGGGGCGCTGCAGCTGCCAACGACTTCCTTGTACGTGTTGCACGTCTCGTACAGAAAGGACTTTAGGTTACGGCCGTTGAAATCATCTTTTGACAACTAGAAATATAAATGAAAATAATGGCATAACCGTTCATCTGACACGAAAATTCGTTACACGAATTTGAAAATGACAAAACACTCTACAACTTTGATCTAGTTTTTTTCCCCCATATCTTACATAGTTCAGAGATATTTGCAAAAAAAAAACGGCGATTTAAAAATGTCTATCGGTCTGTCTGTAACATGTTCCCACTTTTTCAACCGATCGGCACCAAATTTTACAGACATAATTGTTGGACGCCAGAGACCAGAACCACCCTTTTTCAAACATTTCCGTCAAAAGGTAGGTTAGTGACACTAAAAATAGTCATTTTGTCATGGCCACAGCTAGAAATTTAATTGCAAATAATGCCTCAATAGTTCATCCGAGAAGAAAATTGAATAAACGCGTTTCTAGAGGATAAAACTCTCTACAACTCTGCTCTGTTGTGTCATTTCCATAACTCGCACCGTTTCAGGGATTTTTGCAAAAATAGCGGCGATTTGACCCTGTAACTTCATTTCAGCTCGACCAGCACTGCCAAAGAAAATAAACTTGAAAAAGAGGACACACTACCAGGGCAAGATAGGTGATAATAAAAATATGGGAGAGATTTTATAATAATAGTTTAAATAGGCAAAAGTTTAAAAAAGAGTTTGCTTGTCAAAGCTAGTCCTAAATCTGTATATATAAAAATGAAGTGCTGTTAGTTAGCCTCGCTAAAACTCGAGAACGGCTGAACGGATGTGGCTTAGTCTTGAAATATTCGTGAAAGTTCACGGAAGGTTTAAACGGTGATAAAATATGGAAAAGTTGTCCGGAAAAGAGGAAAAATCGGGAAAAACTGAAACAGCTTTTTCCAGTGAGCTGTCAATACCGGTCATCCAACTGCGATAAAATTTTGTACATTTCATGTAGAAAGCAAGAGGAGGGTTCGCATCAAATAAAAATTTGCAAAAGTCGCCCGGAAAGTGGAAAATTTAGGAAAAACCGAAAGCGATTTTTTTTTTCTATGAATAAAATGTTCCGACATTTGTTAAGCTTATGGAACTTAACTGCGGGTTCGTCATTCCTACACTTACAAACTACTTATAAACTACCTAGTAATAAAGACAAGTGTCACATCCATGCCCGAGGGAGGATTCGAACCTCCGAAGCGGGAAGCAGCGCGATCCGCAACGTGGCGCTCCAGACCGCTCGGCTACGAGTAAAAATCAATTGCCACATGGTTGTAAGGGCATCGGTTGAGTACGGATTGACAGTACAAGGTTTTTATGAAATACATTTTATGGAAAATCTATCGGAAAATTGAAAAAATTGAGAAAAACTGAATGTGCGTATTTCAACGTGTTTTTGATTGAAATCAGCACTATAATTGACTATTCGCATGACGGAGAGGGGTAATACTTCTTTTGTTTTGTCTTGGAAAGTTATGAGAGAGGAAAAAAAAAGAGTAACAGTTAAAAAGGAAAGTCGCAAAATGTGTATCTAATTGTACTTAACATTATAACTTGATAACCATTCATCTGATTGCGATAAAATTTTGATTATTTGACGTTCAACGAAAGATGAACATTCTTATGAACTTTAAATTTAGGAAAGTTACCCGGAAAAATTGAAAATTTCCGAGAAACTGAAAGAGCTCTTTTAAATTGGATTTCAATATCATTGGTCAGATTACCATAAAATTTGCATTTTATGGCTAGAGTAACGTTCTTACGAATAGAAATAATTGAAGAGTTGCACGGAAAATTATTAAATTCCGAAAAATTAGAAAGAGATTTTTCTATGAAATATCAAAACCATTTATCCGAATGCGATAAAATTTTGCACATTCGACGTTCAAAGCGAGAGGGAGGCTTCAGTGAAGTAAAAGTTTGAAATAGGAAAATTTGTGTAAAACTAAAAAATCTCTTTTCTTTGGGATATTAATATCATTCGTACGATTGCGATAAAATTTTGCACATTTGACGTCCAAAACAAAAGTACATACATATTAGCAACAGCAAAGCATTGCCGGGAGGACTAGTAGCAAATAATTTTGGCTGTTCCTTAAAATACGATCAGAGAGAATATTACGTGTTGGGTGCATAGATGTTATCACAATAGTAGAGTCGTAATCGTATTGTCCATAATTTTTATTATTTATATTTTTATTATTTGTCTCCGTAATGTTTACAAAAAATCATACACTACAGCAAAACCAGTGCGCTTTTCTAAAAACATCAAATATTAATTAAAGAATAACTAAGAAATAATGCTGTCTTGCATAATGTACAAAATTGTGAGTGTAGCATCCAAACAAAAAATTGGTAGTAATCAGTATAGAAATGATATGTAACAATCATACATTCATTTAACTCAAAAGTTGATTATAGACATTATTTCCTGTTACTTGTCGAGGACTAATATGAATAAATTCTATGGTGAGCCCACGCCTGAGCTAGCGACATAAAGTTATCAAAAATGTTCAAATGTTTGTAGAGCTTATGGGACTTAACTACGGGGTCATCAGTCCCTAAGCTTACAAACTACTTATGAACTAGCTAAACCTAAGGACGGCACAAATATTCATGCCCGAGGGGCTATTCGAACCCCCGACTGTAGTGGTTGTGCAGAGCGAGACTGGAGCGCCTCAGTCCCCTCGGCCACCGCGGCCGGCATGAAGTTATCCATGTGAGAAACATGAGGATGTCAAACTGTCTCCGCAATGATGAATAGAGTGTCCAGTTCTTTGTTAATAGTAACAAAAGATGCAAATCTCCCTGTAAAAACTTAGATCTGTTGCAAACAACGGGTGTTCTTTAGATGTACCCAGTTTTATTCTCTTCCTTTCCTTGTAGCTCTTGAAGAGTATTGATTTCGCCTGCAACCGTGAGAGCTTCACAATTCAAAGTTGTCAACAACAGCACAATCAGCTGTCAGGAACCTCCTTAAGCTGACTGCAATACTGGAGTGTCTTAGTGGTGACTACGTGGAGCATTATGTGACAATTAGTACTCATCGTAATATACGAAGTAAGTTCCGTTTCGTAATAAAATGAAATTGTACACAGATACAGAAGAAATTTTTATTGCCCAAAATTTTACAACTCTTAAACTACTTTCCCACATAACTGCCGAAATTTTGCAGGCATTTATCATAGCGTGGCACCAAGTTTTGAATACCTTCTTCATAGAAATCTGCCGCCTGTGTCTTCGACCAGGCCGGCCGCGGTGGCCGAGGGGACTGAGGCGCTCCAGTCACGGTCTGCACGGCCACTACGGTCGGGGGTTCGATCCCCCCTCGGGCATGAATGTTTGTGCCGTCTTTAGTCTTAGCTAGTTTATAAGTAGTTTGTAAGTTTACGGACTGATAACCACGTAGTTAAGTCCCATAAGCTTAACAAACATTTGAACATTTGAATCTTCAACCAGTTGGAAACAGTGAAATTTGGGGGAAGTCCATACCGGGAGCACTAATTGTAAACCTACGGTTTTTCTGGATCTTGTCATCAATCGCGTGAACCAGTCCTCCTGTAACCAAAGGTGGACGCCCACTTCGTTCTTCATCGTGCACATCGCTACGCCCGCCATTGAACTGCCGGACCCATCTTCTCACCATCGAATCACTCATCGCATTTGGTCCGTAAACATCGCAAATTTGCCGATAAATTTCACTAGGTTTCACTTTCCTCGCATTCAGAAACCGAATCACCGACTTGATTTCACAGGCGGCGGGATTTTCAATCGACGCCGACATTTCAAACGAGCACAACAAAGCGTACGTAACTGACAGCGATCTCCAAATGGCGCACGTTCTTCTCCTTGATACACGTCGTCTAGAGCGCATATGCGGAACTGCAGTCGCAGCGCTGCAGCGGAGATAAACTGAAACGAAACTTACTTTCTGGACGCGCCTTGTGTATGGCCCAATATTTATTGAATCACTAGTCGTCCCGGCAATGATTTGCAATTGCTCATATGTATGTACTCTTGCTTTGAACGTCAAATGTGCAAAATTTTATCGCAATCGTACGAATGATATTGATACCCCAAAGAAAAGAGCTCTTTAAATTTTCCACAAAATTTTCTAATTTTCTGGCCAACTATTTCAAACTTTTACTTCACTCAAACCTTCCTCTCGCTTTGAACTTCGAATGTGCAAAATTTTATCGCAATCAGATAAATGGTTTTAATATTTCATAGACAAATTTCTTTATATTTTTTCTGAATTTTCCAATTTTCCGGGAAAATTTTCCATATTTTTATTTCATAAGAACGTTACTCTTGCTTTGGTCGTCAAATCTGCAAAATTTTATCGCAATCAGACGAATGATATTTGCATTCAATTGAAAAAAGCTCTTTCCGTTTCTCACGAATTTTCAAATTTTCCGGGTAACTTTCCCAAGTTTTTAGTCCATAAGAACGTTGATCTCTCGTTGAACATCAAATGATCAAAATTTTATCGCAGTCGGATGAACGGTTCTCAACTTATAATGTTAAGTACATTTAGAAACACATTGAAAAAGGAACTTGGTTCGAATATTGTTACTTTACTTTTTAACTGTCACTCTTTCCTTTTTTTTCACTAAAAACTTTTCCAAGACCATAACGAACAAAAAAAAAAAAAAAAAAAAAAAAAAAAAAAAAAAAAAAAAAAAAAAAACAGAATTACCCCTCTCCATCGTGCGAATAGTCAGTTATACTGCTGAATCCAATCAAAAACACATTGAAAAACGCACTTTCAGTTTTCTCAAATTTTCCAATTTTCCAAAAAATGTATTTTATACAAACCTTGTCCTGTCAAGCCGTACTCGAGTGATGGTCTTACAACCATGTAACACTTGATTTTTATTCATAGAAAAAAAATCGCTTTGGGTTATTCCTCAATTTTCATACTTTCCGGTCGACTTTTCCATATTTTTAATTGATGCGAACCTTCCTCTTGCTTTGAACATGAGATGTACAAAATTTTATCGCAATTGGACGAACGGTATTCACAGCTCACTGGAAAAAGAAGTTTCAGTTTTCCCGATTTTCCTGTTTTCCGGACGACTTTTCCATATTTTATCACAGTCTAAACTTTCCCTGGACTTACACGAATATTTCAAGACTAAAATTAGCCAAATCGGTTCAGCCGTCCTCGGCCTTTAGCGAGACTAACGAAGAGCAATATATATATATATGATGTCTGGTTCCATTGTATAATTTTGCAGGCAGTAAAATCTGTTCCGAGTACAGTTAGTAGTAAAGAAGAAACAGATTAAACCCTTACGGTTATCCATGAATGTTACTGATTATGTCCTCGTATGTCATGAACTACATGTCGTGCTGTGATACATTTTGGAAACTACATTCAGCTGTATATGTGTGTATACTGTCTAAAATTTCCAGTCAGTACAATTTGTAGTGTAGAAATTGGAAATTGTAGTGGCATACGGAATACCGTTGGTTTACTCCATGATCAGCGGAAAAGTAGCACTCGAGAAACTTTTTTCCTTTCATCATTTTGTTGTGGTTGTCGGCGAGAAAAAGTTCAATATAGGTTTGAAATTAGGTTTAAAGTATGTTCAAGTCGCTAAGTACTGCCATTTCATACAGCGTATGAAATCTTGTCGCCGTTATGTGACTCTTTTTCATGACTCCGATTGTTTATGACGTTATATGTACTGAACGAGGCATCGTACGTGGTTCTTACCCCTACAGCAATGATTACATCACGGCAAGGAAGACCTAAATAACGAATTGTTGTACGATTTACACCACACCATGAATATTATTAATTGTCTGTTTCAAAGAAACAGACGTTGGCGGTAGTCCGCTACAGTTGCAAATATTTACATATATACATCGCAAATCGCGAAATTTTCCGACATCTGCTGCTCTTCTAAAAGATGGACAACTGATCTGCAACACATGAAAATTTTTTGCCTGACCGGGACTCGAACCCGTGTCTTACGAATAATCAGGATACCCGGGTTCGTGTCCCTGTCCGACAAAAAATTTTCATGTGTTGCAGATCATTTGTCCATTTTTTGGAATAGCAGCAGATTTTGGAAAATTTCGCGATTTGCGATTTATATACAGTGTGTTACAAAAAGGTACGACCAAACATTCAGGAAACATTCCTCACACACCAAGAAAGAAAATATGTTATGTGGACATGTGTCTGGAAACGCTTAATTTCCATGTTAGAGCTCATTTTAGTATTTCTCTTAAATGTAAATTTCATTCCAACGTGATCAAAATGTAAATTTTCAGAGTCAACATGTGTGGGCTGACGAGAATCCGCACGCAATTGTGCAATCATGTCATCGACACAGATTTTGTGTGAACGTTTGGGCAGGAATTGTTGGTGATGTCTTGATTGGGCCTCATGTTCTTCCACCTACGCTCACTGGAGCACGTTATCATGATTTCATACGGGATACTCTACCTGTGCTGCTAGAACATGTGCCTTTACAAGTACGACACAACATGTGGTTCATGCACGATGGAGCTCCTGCACATTTCAGTCGACGTGTTCGTACGCTTCTCGACAACAGATTCGGTGACCGATGGATTGGTAGAGGCGGACCAATTCCATGGCCTCCACGCTCTCCTCACCTCAACCCTCTTGACTTTCATTTATGGGGATATTTGAAAGCTCTCGTCTACGCAACCCCGGTACCAAATGTAGAGACTCTTCGTGCTCGTATTGTGGACGGCTGTGATACAATACGCCATTCTCCAGGGCTGCATCAGCGCATCAGGGATTCCGTTCGACGGAGGGTGGATGCATGTATCCTCGCTAACGGAGCACATTTTGAACATTTCCTGTAAACAAAGTGTTTGAAGTCACGCTGGTACGTTCTGTTGCTGTGTGTTTCCATTCCATGATTAATGTGATTTGAAGAGAAGTAATACAGTGAGCTCTAACATGGAAATTAAGCGTTTCCGGACACATGTCCACATGACATATTTTCTTTCTTAGTGTGTGAGGAATGGTTCCTGAAAGTTTGGCCGTACCTTTTTGTAACACCCTGTATGTAAACACCATGAATAGTTGTAGTTCATGAAGCACGGGCAACGTATGGAGGTCGTCCCGACAGTCGGGATACCTGTTGGGCATCTCCGACATATTCTGAGTCGTGGCTACCTTTGTGCTCAGACGGAAAAGACTACCAAATCCACCGGTTAGTCCCTCAACCGTTAGGGGTAAAACCCAGTGGGGCCCTGGGCAAGTAAGGCTAGCAACCTGCTTCCCAGGTACTTCAATATCGTGCTGGCAACAATGAGAGCTAAGTGCCTAGGACAGTGCTTTCCAAACTTTCCCTCATGCCGACACCCTTTTATAGGTTACAGTTTTGCGCGACACCCTTTCAGAATTTAGATGGTTCTAGCGGGGTGGGGGGGGGGGGGTGGGGGGGTATGTGGGGGGGGGGGGGGGACGGAAATAAAGTATCGCTTAAATGTAGTTTGTAAACGAAACTGAAGTCCTCGTACGCATTGACATGTTTAATGTTGATCCTGACTGCAGCAATTACGTACACTCATCGCAAGAAAAGGAAACGTTAGGAACTACGGAGACGTACGACAGAGTAACACCGCAGACAACAATGCCTATCTCACACAGTAATACTTGCTTCTTCTACATGCGACCCAACTTCCGAAACTCGAAAACTGAATTTCGGAAACCGTTGTTCGCTGTCATGTGTACATGTCAGGGCCAGATACGGTTTTGCTGGATCGACTGAAAACGGCATCTGGAAATTAGCTGCTCTGATTTCTGATTTAGACAGCACAGTGGCTGTTCCCTTTCAGTTCAGTATTATCACATTATTTTCAGAAATAAAGAGGATGTATTTATGACAAGTGATGAATTATTATTTAAGTTCTATTGTTAGGTTCTCGCTTCAGCACGACCTCGGCAGTCCCGACATATTCGGAAAAAATGGATAAATATTTGTAACAAATAAGAATATGAACGTCATTTCTGGTCCCAGAATCTGTTACATACAGGAAACTGAGAGAAAAAACTATTAACACACACCAGAGTTCGAACCAACGATCACTGCATTTAAAATACTACTCTCCGTTAATCACGCGGCCGTACTCCATACTAAACATCGCTACTGAATAGCTTTAGTCAGTGGACAATTGTGACTGCTTTTACAATCTGTGACAGCTTTTACAGCCACTGTGTCATTGATTCACATTTAATTGTAAGAAACGCTACGGAGGATGACGTGGCTTTTGATAAATCCATTAAAAAACGCTCGGGTGCAGCTTTTTGAGAAGGAAAGCAGACTACAGTGAAGGTTCGTTCAAGCAGCTGCCATGGGAAGAGCTGTTATCGAGTATCAGCAGCGGCTCTGCGCATGCGCAGTTTGCTGGAATCTGGCAACTGGCAGCTGCTCGAACGAACCCTGAGTGTCTACTGCTGCTGTATTGTGAGAGTAGCGCCAACCTTTGATGTGTGTCTTGCCGACAACCGCCGGCTGCTATTGGTCAGTTGAGCGCGGGTGGGTCACGGCCGCCATTTTAGGCCTAAACAATACATCAGCGTAAATGGCGTATTTCACTTAACCAGCTGTTATTTTAGCATTTAGCAGCGTTGGAAATGTGTAGACTCATTACGTATTAAATTAAAAGCTTAACATTGCATATTCCATTTTTATATGGTGAAAAATGCCGCATTGTTGGCATTGAATTGTTATACTAAGACAGTCCGAGGTAGCAAGTTTTACGTATTCCAGAGGGCGAAAGAGATGCGAAAAGACGGGAATTGTGGGTACACCGCATTAGAAGAAAAGATAAATTTCCATGCGAGAATGTAAAGTTTTGCGAAGTAAGTAAATTTGTATTGAAATATCGAGTAAAGTTCTACATTAATCATACTAAAAACACACGACTACACCTACAACTTCCTTTAAAAAAAAATAATAAGAAGAAACAACATTAAGTCTAAAATGACTGACTTCATACTAAAAAGAGGAGATGCCAAATTTAATCGCGTCTTAATTAATTACATTTTTCCCCATACCTTTAGTTTCTTGAGAGCAATGTTGGACGGACAATCATGTAAGGGATAAGATATTTTTAAAAGACATAAATACATGAAAATCTAACAAAATGTGCCGTATTTGACGAATTTCGTATTTCTACTTAGCCCGCATATTACGAAAGTTTGGACGGTAAATGAAACCACCCATTATATAGATCTCCAAATCTCGAATTTTAAGATAAGGTTCATTTTACTGAAGTACCCAGCAGTGCGATAACAATGTATAAAAACTTAACCCTTCTCAAAATGTTAGCTCAATTAATGTAATGTGATAATGTCACATGTAGGTTAGCACCCAACACCTATCAACATTAGGCACTAGTTTAATGGAAAGCAAAATGTATTAGTTACATCTACTTTGATGAAAACCAATATATTAGAGATAAAAACGTGAGTCCTTAGCTAAATTGAAAGCAGGAACGTCATTTATTGCGAAAACAGTGCATTCGGTACAGGGTTTAAATTTTACTTATCGTGCTGGCGGTCTCGCGTAATAATGTTGGCAATCGCGTCACGAACTTGTAACTCATTTTGTAGCCAGGTGTCCGATAACTTTTCATCACGTAGTACCTTTGTAAACTAATGAAGATTTGCACCTCTTTACTCGATCATCACCACCCTCATCATCTTGCACAGTTTGCAGCCACTTCTCCCTGTCTCCCCACCATCTCCGTGTTTCCACTCTGGCCCAGTCCTCTCCTCTCTTCCCCACACAATCCTCCACTCCTTTCCGCCATCTATCCCTCGGTCTTCCTCTCGGCCGTTTCTCCTCCATCTGTATTTCGTGTATGCTCCCGGGTCTCCTCCTCCACTCTCTTTAAACGGCCCTACCACTACAGTCTTGATCTCTCTACCCTATCCTGTAAGGTCTCCTCTCTCACTATTTACCTGATCATCTCATTCCTCATCGTGTCTCCTCTTGTTACCCCTATTCTGCATCATAGACATTTCATTTGCCCTGTTTCTATTTTGCTCAGATGTCACCAGTGGCGTAGCTACTACACCAAGGGCCCCGGGGCAAAAATGACGTCGGGACCCTCTCTAAACTAAAAATACACCACAGGCGCCGACTTTTGAAAATCTCGGGGTATGCTCAGTGGCGTTTCCATTAGGGGGGGGGAGGTGGTTGCCGGCCTGCAGCCCCCCCCCCCCCACCGGTATTTCTAAAAAAAAATTTTTATTACACTTTTCTAATTCCAGGTACAAAGGTAAAGTAATAATTTTGTTTTATTTTAGTAGTATTTCTTCTTTTTTGCTTCATCTGGTATTAATTTAGGACCATTTTAATCCCTGAAAGGAGAAAAGTAATTTTTTAGCATACAGTAAAGAAATTAACAGCCATTAATTTCAATTTCACGTTTCAGAACTACTGGGCGGCTTTTGCGACCATTTTAACCTTTTTTCCCCGTTGTAGTAACTACTGAAGTCATTTTCCGAGTTTTCGTCTTGTGACACATCCGTATCAGATAATGATGTGCCTGTATTGTGAATACTGTGTTCAGTATCGCAAAAACTAACATCGAATGGTCTTCCTGCCTTCTTTCTTGTGCAGATTTATTTTCTATACAGTATTACGAAAATAGTCCATAACCACTTCTGCTGTCGTACCATGTCTGTCGATAGCAATAGGTTCACAACACATTGTTACACCGCTCACAAATTAAGTGAACAGTATGGCAAATGTCACGACTTCACACTAACACGGTTCCTTGAAGACAATTGACTTCTAAGAGGATACATAAACGTTAAATTAGTAGTATACACATTTTCATCGTATCGTACCAAACCCACTTCATTTCCTGTTCTTTAATACAATAATTAAAGGTTGCCGCCTTCAGTTATATTGAACTTACAAGCAGCATTCCATTAACATTCGGACTATTTAAAAAATGATTACCTCACTCACATGTCAACATGAATTTTAGATAATCTTTTAGATAATCTTTTTACAGCGGTGTACTACAAAAGCCAGCCGCCCATCAGTGGAATGAGAGAGTCGAATTTAATTACAACCAAGAAATATAACGCAAAGAAAAAATAATAGCAAAATTTTCAGTGGGGTATGCCGAGCATACACACTCAAATTTTGGGGTATGCTTGAGCGACCGAACATACCCGTAATCGGCGCCTATGAACTATACAGATGCAATACTACTTCATCAGGTCCTTACCGCTTACTGGAAGACATAGTAAGGCAAACCTACTCTTAAGTAAATTACTGTGTGTCACGCAGCAGATAATATTTAATCGTACTCTCTAATATAGTTATAACAGTGAAAGTTATTTATGCTTTCAAGCAGGATCTACTGGGTGGATTTGGATGAAATTTTGTAGAGGGATAGAGTTGGAACTGGGTAGGATATACAGATAAAACTGCCATAGAATAGTTTTAGAAGTTGCTCCACGCTAGGTAAATGAAATCGCAGGCAGAAGCTAGTGAAAGTGAACAATGAAGTTTTACTCCACCACGAAAATATGGCCCCCACCGCGAATCTAACCGTGAACAGTATTGTCACATACTGCTAGTAATTCAGCAGGTGGCAGGGTGCACGTCTTAACGGACAAACAATACCTTTTTATGTTTATATTCTGAGATGGGGATAATTTTCGGATTTCACTTCGTGCGTTTGAAGTTTGTTGGCAGTGTTCAAAATGTTAAAAGTCGAAAATCCTTTATTTAGCTAAAATATTATATACAGTATAACGTCGTTTATCCGAAGTGTAATTGGGAGACATGGACGTTCGGAAAACTTATTATTCGTATCATCTAACTGTACACTTCTATTTGCCAGTAAGAAGTGGTGTACAGTAAATGTTTTTGTACAGTATTTGGAGTTGCGCGAGCCTTCACACTGCGTCTAGCGGCACGCCTCAACACTTGGAAGTCGCAGCTGTTGCTGTGATGCTGCCGCTACTGTACTTCTGCCGACTGGAGTGTGCCGATGTTGTACTCAGCGACTGTCGGCAGGCCCCACTAGAAGCCATGTTCCGTCACCCTGTGGCCCAGTGAGGCTACTGTGGGCAGCTTAGTTTTACGGGAGGGGGAATTGATGGACTGTAGGGTGGGGCGGTAAAAATAAATAAATAAATAAAAACGAAGCTCTATTGTAACTGTTTTCGAACTTTGCTTTGCCGAGGGGCCCCTTAGTCTCGGGGGCCCCGGGGCACTGCCCCGCCTAGCCCTATGATTAAAGCACTAGATATACCGAGCTGAACAGTCCGCCATTTTGAATCCCAAACCGACGACAGTGTTGTATGCTTTGTGTGCTATAGCGAAGTGAATAAGCGAATGTCTTGTTTTTTTTTTTTTTTTTTTTTTTTTTTACCGCGAGATATGGTTGGTTGTGCAAATCTAAACTGCTCAAGCAATAGCAGACATGGTCGTTGTAAGTTTTATCGCTTTTCTTCACATACAGATCGGCGTAAAAGGTGGCTTGTAAATTCCAGACGAAATATGGACCCCAAAATCGAGCAAACTCTCTTTTACCGTTAAAAAGAAAATATTTTTTATTTGTATTAGAAACAGTTATGCTCAACGAAAATATAGGCCTACACATGTAAGCAATGGTTTATTTTATTTTTCCTAGATTATTAATACAACAAGACATACGTTGTGCTTAAAGTTGGTTTTCTTGATTTTATTTAGACCAAGTAAGAAGCTGTTAATCGTATTTTAAGTGATGCTTGAGTGCAGCTAGCTTTACCCAGTTAATAGTATTTAAATCATATTAATTCACATTAGTACAGTGTTTACCTAAAATGTGACTCTCGACATGGAAATATGTAAGCCTAAGTCAAGCTGTGAACAGGATGTCTGAAAAACAATAATAATAAACTGAACTTCGCAAAGAATGGGAACAGGAAAGAAGTCGTACATGAAAGACATTAAATTCATAACTTAGCATGCAACATTCACTTTATTTCAAAGAGCCTGCTACCAGAGAGAGACTTCTTTTAGTCATTATCTGACGAAACCAGACGTTGTAATTTATTAAACACATTTTTGACGTAAAATCTTCTCTGAAATATGGGGTGTGTAAAATATGCGAGACATTAGAGGGGGCAATATGGAAAATACAGTATCGCAATATTTAACATTATTCCGCAACTGTTTTCGTATGCAACTTTTAGTTACGGTAAACGTATGTGGATGTACTATTTATAAACCAGAAAATACGATAATTGTAACGTACTATAACTATATTTGATAAATATTTAGAACATATGCTTTAATGTGGAATGTAAATGAATGAGTCATAGCTGTAAATACCCCTCTAATCACTATCTTTAAGTTGCTTGCCTCTTACAGTCAAATGTAAGCTAATGAATTTGCCATGCTGTAATATTATCTGCATTAGGAAAGTATATTTAATGGCCTTAAGAGCATATTGATAAGCGCAAGTGTTCCGTAATCTTTAAGTGCGCGCCTTCAACATGGGATTCAAAATGGCGGATTGTTCTGCTTGTACAATACAGCGCTCTACCTATGATAGCTACGCCACTGGATGTCACCCAAGTTTCCGATGCATATGTCAATATCGGAACATAACAATTTTGGTATAGCACTCCTTTACTTTTCTGTGGTACACCCGTACTCCACACTAAACTCCTAACACTCCTTAGAAATACTTCTGCCTGTCTGACACGTTCTATAATCTCACTTCTCATTTCTCCCGTTTTCCTCAATTACACTTCCCAGGTATTTGAAGCTTTCTACCTCATTCTGCTGTTCACCTCCAAGTGTTATTCCCTTCACTGGTCTGTCCGTTTTCCTGCTGGTTACCATAGATATAGAACTTCAATCCTTATTCTCCCACTGTTTCTTCCCTAGCATCTAGCTTCTCCTGGATTTACTCCTCCTTGTTGCCCCAGACCATGAGATCGTCTGCAAACACCATTGCTTTCATACATTTCGTTCCATTTCATGACGATGGCGGTGGCGGCTGGTGTAGCAACAGTGTTGAATAATTAAATAATTCTGTCTCTGTTGCATTCCTTTTTTTTTTTTTTTTTAATTCTCCAATTACGCGTTTCGCGCTGTTAGCACATCGTCAGACTGGAAAAAGACAAATGTTTTGTTACCGTCCGTGTACCTGGCGGGCAGCTAATCTAATGTGGCTAAGGTGAGTAAATTTTCAAAATTCAGACTTACTTGGGCGGAGATGGAGCCACAGAGCTACCTATAGCTGTGTAGGAGGTATCTTAACAACTTGGGTTGTCATTGGGCGCCTGCAAAGAGGTAAACGTACAAAGTACGTAAGGGCTATTTGAACTAGAATAACTAGGGACTAAAGGGGTATAGTATGGAAATTAATGGAATACCCCTTTAGTCCCTAATTATTCTAACTCAAATAACCCTTACGTACTTTGTACGTTTACCTCTTTGCAGGCGCCCAATAACACAAATTGTTAAGATACTTCCACCACAGCTATAGATAGTTCTGTGGCTCCATCTCCGCCCAAGTAAGTTCGAATTTTCAAATTTACTCACCTTAGCCACATTATATTCGCTGCCCGCCAGGTACACGGACTGTAACAAAACATTTGTCTTTTTCCAGTCTGACGATGTGCTAACAGCGCGAATCGTCTAATTGGAGGATAAAAAAAAATGCAACAGAGACTGAGAATTATTTAACCATTGCTTTCATCTTTCTTTCCTCAAGTTTCCCTGCAACCTTTGTCATTACGTTGTAAGAAGATTGCCTGTTGGAGGTGTCAAATAATCTCAAAATTTAGAATACGTAATAGTATACTCTAGTAATAATAATTTCGTTATTGAATGTTGCAGCAAATCACAACTTATGGGTCGCAACTACACTTTCGCAGTGAAAGTTAAAATTTTGAATTAAAAAAAAAGATATTAATTAACTTGAAACAGTCACTGTGGTAATTAATTAAGCTTGGCCCTATCTGACTTAGCATTGACTACAGCCTCCAACCAGCATCTCTTACGATTCACGAACAGCACAACTTCACTAATAAATGTGTCAAAATTCATGTAGTGGTGATGGCGTGTTCGTGTTATAATCAAAATTGTAATAGCAGATAGACTCTGATTGCAATGATAATAGCTCAATACAGTGAAACTCCGTGGTGCAATGAGCTTCACAAATACTACAGTCAAAGTTCACAATAATTTTGATATTATTGTTTAAAGCATTCAAGTTCCCTATAAAACTTTACGTAAACTATTTTTATTTTTTGGTTCCAGAGCCTGGGTAGCGTACGCGTGTAACTGGCTGAGCAGAGTTTGGCATTTAACGTATTTCATAAAAAAAATTACTTCAGTCAAGTCTGGTTAATCAACTATAATACTTTGACTACTGTTAGCCTGGTTACTTTCTCTATAAATGAAACCAACTTTACGTGCAAACTCTCTTACAAGTTAAAATCTTTGACTTAAAAAATTGATTGCAACACTTAGAACAGCACTGCAGTTTAATTACTAGTCTCTGTGGTTGTAACACGTTTATCAATTCTTTAACTCGTCTAGCAATTTCTTTAAAACTGATCGTAATTACTTTGAAAAATGATTGAACTTGTTAGTCAATGCACAGGCTTGCATAATCAACATAATCTAATAATGGTGATAATGGGGTGACTACAACTACTTACAAAATTAAGACTGGTTTCAAAATAAGTCATGTATAATTGAACCAAAATTCTGATTGGGTTGACACTACATTTACATGCATACAAAATAAAATGTTACGAAAGTACTCGTCTGTTTTCGTCGTATTCGTCGTGAAGTCCATACAAGACAGATATGGTTACAATAGGTACTCTTACTGGTGGTTCAAAATATTTTTATCGACAACTCTTTGTTCAGCTCGTCTGGCTGAAATCTCCACGCATTGATATCACCGCGATACACCTTCTAATCTACGTAATTACAGCAATGATCACACTCGGTGACAGTAGACTTGATAACCAAACAATTACTTTCCTTGCACACATGAAAAAACATTACACTGATCACCTTCGAGTATAAACAAACTTAATTCGAATAAGTAATCCCTGAGACGGATTTACGTCTCAAAATATGTCAAAGACATTATTGATAGATCTGAAGCATTGAATTAAAATTTGTGGTGCGGCCGGGAATCGAACCCGGACCTCTATGCTTACTAGGCAGACGTCTTAACCGTTAGACTACCACACCACTAACGATTAAGGCGCCTTGCTATAGTCTATGTACGATTTCCCTCCACAACACAAACTTTAATTCAGCTTCTTTGTTCCAAAGATAATTGCCACTACTGCCAAGGCTCTCCATGCAGCGGAATAGCACCTCAGCAATGGACATGGTGGAACAATCCTGTTATGGTGATATAAATATCAATTAATTCGGCTAAGATGTCTGCCTAGTAAGCATGGAGGTCCGGGTTCGATTCCCGGCCGCACCACAAATTTTAATTCAATGCTTCAGATCTATCAATAAACAAACTTGTTTCGCACTTCGTTCAATACATTAAACAGTACGCCTCTCAGGCTTATCGCAGTTGCATTAAACTCGCGCCACACTGCGCCTACCGTGCCTCTGCACCATCAACAAAACATTTACGTGTTTACTATATATAGCGAGTCCGCTCCGCGACTGCTTCAGCAGCGCGACACTCACAGCTACTACTTCTGTGCCAAAGACAGTCTTTACAACAGGTTCAACATTTTCTCTGGCGCATTGCCAACTTACAGCATAAGAATGCCCGTGCAATCATGCGGGTTTCACATATAGTACATGTTTACACTAAACGATTCAATATAGGAAATGAAAAATATATGAAATAAACAAATTTAAGACAATATATACATTACGTCAAATCAAACTGTAAGACACACCGACAGGTGTACTCTTACAACGTCATCCCTAAGCACAATGAAAATCTGAAATGTCCACCAGCAATTCTTTTAATTCTTATATGTGTTTGCAGCATTAAATCGCACCCACAGTAAAGACGTAGTTGACATACTGTACGTGTATCGTATGCATCAGAAACAGAGCGAAGTACGGAAGTAGTAGAAACTTCCACCTGCATACAAATCGCTGTCTCAGCGCCGACTCAGAGCATGACGTCGTCAAAGCTGTGCTACGGCCTTGATTTCAAGAAGGCGGTGTTCAGAGGAATAGCGAGGTTCAAGCATCTACGATCGAGGGAAATTCGATTAGATTACTGTGACGCGAACAGCGTTCACTAAGTGCAATTAAAAACGCTACGTATTTTTCAAAACTAATACTTGATGAAGAATTACGTGTCAGCGACTCTGTTGCTGATATAATTTCACTAGCTGAAAACCCGGCGTTGCCCGGATATTTCTTTATTCATTTATTTCTGCCATTTTTCAGATATACATTCATTTGTATAAGGGCTGTATGTCTGTAAAATCTCTTGGGAATACAATTAGCAGTAGGGAAGTAATAGATTAAAACTTGGTGCGTGATGGGCCGGTTTTCTATGAACGTTACTGTTTGTGTTCCTATGTCATGAACTACGTGTCGTACTATGATACAATTTAGAAGCTACACTCAACTAAATGTGTGTACACTGTCTGTAAAATATCCTGCAGCTACAATTTGTAGCACACAAATTATAAACTGTAACGTCAATAAAGGAGGTAGATGAGTTTTGTTACTTGGGCACTAAAATAACAAATGATGGTCGCAGTACAGATGATATAAAATGCAGAATGGCAATGCGTAGAAAGGCGTTTTTGAAAAAGAGAAATTTGTTAACATCGAATATTGATTTAAGCCTAAGGAAGTCCTGCTGAAGGCATTTGTATGGAGTGTTGCCTTGTATGGGAGTGAGACATGGACGATAAGCAGTGTGGACAGAAAGACGATAGAGGCTTTTGAAATGTGGTGCTACAGAAGAATGCTGAAGATTAGTTGGGTGGATTGCGTAACTAATGAGGAGGTACTGAACAGAATTGGGGAGAAAAGAAATTTCTGGCATACCTTGACTAAAAGAAGGGATAGGTTGGTAGGACACATTCTTAGACATCAAGGAATTGTGAATTTAGCGTTGGAGGGAAGTGTGTGGGGTAAAAATCGCAGAGGGAGACCAAGAGACGCGTATAATAAGCAGATTCAAGTGGATGTGGGTTGTCGTTCTTATGAGGAGATGAAAAGGCTTGCTCAGGATAGAGTAGGGTGGAGAGCTGCATCAAACCAGTCTCTGGACTGAAGACCACAACAACAACAACGTCAAATCGAATGCCGTAGTTTTACTCCATAAACAGTGGAAAAGTAGTAAGTGAGAAACCTTTTTCCTTTCATCATTTTGCTGTGGTTGTCAGTGAGAAAAAGTTTAATAACGGTTTGAAATTATGTTTAAAGTTTGTTGCATGTCCGTAAGTACTGTCATTCTCATATAGCGTATTTATAAAGTCCCGCCAAATTATGTTGCAGTTTTTTGCGATTTCTATTGTTTATGACGTCATATTTTGTGAATCATGCGTCGTATGTGATTCTAACCATGCAGCAATTGTTACCTCACGGTAAGGAATGTGTGCACCAAATTTGGTTGAAATCGGTCCAATGGTTTAGGAGAAATTGAACAGCATTGTCGCAAAATGCAGCAGTTTTTCGCGCATCTCATTGTTTATGACGTCATATCTCGTGAACTATATATCGTACGTGATTATTACACTTATGGCGACCGTCCTCATGGATTGAAGCTTACGTCTACAAAATTTCGTGAAGATTGGAACAAAACTGTAGATTTGAATGCAACACGTACAAACATACGGATACTCTGCTTTATATATTAGAAGATTGCGATAGAAACAAAACCAGTGAGCTCAAAGATAATCTGGAGTTAGCACTGTGTATTACGTAGTCGCGACACATGACGCCATACTGGTTAACGTATGTATCATACATTATCCAGTTGTCAGTATTACGTGCTTACAAAGGAATTAAGATTCTGAAATTTCTACCCGTTCATGCTACTTAATTTTGTAGAAACTAACTCGTGCACAATGGCCACTACCAGTCCTGAAAATCTGAATATTATTTACAGAATATTCGAACCGTACTCTTGCAAAGAAACAGTAGAAAAAGACACGAGTTGTATGATACCTGTAATTGAGTTATATTTTCTCCCACATAGAATTTAATGAAGAAATTACACTGTTGTAGACAAACAAATGAAGGTGTAATAACGGCATATTCAATGCATGATTTTCCACACAGCATGCATATCCAGACGGTGAACTGAAACGGAAGTCAGTGTCGACAGTAGGCAAATATGAAATTGAACACGAGATATACCGCCTACAGCAATGCAATTTATTCATTAAAAGAAATGTGACAGAATCAGTTGTTTTCAATAAAAGTTTAACTCACGTATGGATCTGAACTCTACATCCATAAGCTACACATGACGCAGGTCAATACCGAACTTGTACAAAAATCAGATAGCAGTAATATTAGATTCTTTGAACTGCCCTACATAACAGTGGAATATTTATACATAATATAAATTAACATCTATATCGGCGATGCTGAAGGAATTAGATTAGGTAACGAAACAATGAAGGTGGTAGATGCGTTTTGTTACTTAGGTAGTAAAATAACATGCGATGGTCGCAGTACAGAGGATATAAAATGCAGAATGGCAATGGGAAGAAAAGCATTTTTGAAAAAGAGAAATTTGCTAACATCGAATATTAATTTAAGTGTAAGGAAGTCTTTTCTGAAGGCATTTGTGTGGAGTGTTGCCTTGTACGGGAGTGAAACATGGACGATAAGCAGTGCGGACAGGAAGAGAATAGAGGCTTTTGAAATGTGGTGCTACAGAAGAATGCTGAAGATTAGGTGGGTAGATCGCATAACTAATGAAGAGGTACTGAACAGAATTGGCGAGAAAAGGAATTTTTGGCATATCCTAACTAAAAGAAGGGATCGCTTGGTAGGACACATTCTTAGACATCGAGGAATCGTAAATTTAGCATTGGAGGGAAGTGTGTGGGGTAAAAATCGTAGAGGGAGGCCAAGAGACGCGTATAGTAAGCAGATTCAAGTGGATGTGGGTTGCCGTTCTTATGAGGAGATGAAAAGGCTTGCTCAGGATAGAGTAGGGTGGAGAGCTGCATCAAACCAGTCTCCGGACTGAAGACCATAACAACAACAACATCTGTAAATAGTGCGCCTCGGTTGCACAGTGGTAGAGTGCCAAACTAAAAATCCAAAGGTCGCAGGTTCGATTCCCGCCGGGTCCTAGGATTTTTATCTGTCACTTTCCACTTCTTTCACCTCTGGCAGTATTGCTCATGTGAAAAATACCGAGTAGCACCGTGGTTCGGAACCCACGTTAAACTGTAGGTCCCCCTATAACTGGCTGGGTAAGTCAGTTCGAAGGTCGGAGGAAGGCAACGGCATACCACCTCCAAACAGGACCATGCCTAGTAAAGCACTGTGGTGTTCAAACCAATCTTCGGATTGTTGACTGCTTTACCTTTTTTTTATCTATAAATGTGAATGTCTGTTCGGTGTACGTTTATCATGTCTGAACCACAAAACATAAAGAGCTAAAAATTTGTACAGTTACTAATGTCTACCCGGGAAGCGCATTAGGCACGGTTTTATGGCGATCGGATAGCTATTTATCTATATATATATATATATATATTAATGTGAATGTCTGTTCGGTGTACGCTTATCACGTCCGTACGACAAGACGCAGAGACTTAAATATTTGTACAGTTACTAATTTATACCCGAGGAAGGTTTTAGGCACGGTTTTATAGCGATCTGATAGGTATTTAGTAATTTGAAGAATATAACGCGAAATGTGGAACAATAATTATTCTTTGAAAGTTATATTTTCTCTTTGAAAATGGTTTTCTTGGTTGCATTGTTGCTTGAGGATTTATAATGATAAAAGGGTGGAGTATATTGGGATGAAAAGTTGTCGATGTATATAAAATTCTCCGTGTGTGTGTGTTAATATTTCGCTCTGCAGCGAAAATTACAGAACGCAAACGAATGGTCTGTGTGTAATTGTTGTCTGAAGTCTCCCGTTGTACACCATAGCAGTTCCATGCCGATAGCTATAAGGGGGTGGAAGATATGGTGGTTGAAAGTCGTCAAATTATAAAAAAATTCGGACTGAAGGCCAGCGATGACGTTTGCGACTCTATAGCAAGGAGGTTACATACAGCGAAACGTGATGCCACAGACCATATCTTTGGTCTATGCGTGCTACAATGTCTTCAGCTCTTTCTCTGTAACGATAAGCATACGAATAAGGAAATATAAGAATGAATAAATAAATAAAGCAGTAAAAAAGAAATTTATTTTAATACACCTCTTTAAAAAAATCTATTTGACGTTTCGCGCATTACATCAAGTGATCGATCTGTGATATTAGTACAATCATTATTGTTGATTGCCATCTCATCTTCAAAATCAGTCTCATAGTAGACTACTGAAAGATAGCTTATCTATGAGAATCAACCAACACGCGAGCGGAGCCGCGGGTTTAGCTAGTACCAGATAAAAATCATATGAATGAAATCTTTTGCACGTGCTTGTACAAGCATGTAGGCTCAGACGATGCAAAAACAAAGTTGTACAAGCATGCGTAATCGAAATTCGATCAAGCGTCAAGCCGCTTGTGAAAGCCTAATGCATAATAACTTGTCTATACACACGCTCAACCTGGCTTGGCGCAAGCGAGCTTGTCATGCTTGCAGTTACATTACCTGTTCGTTTCAAACCACAAAATAACACAGACTGGGGACACATCTTTGGTCTATGATTTTATGAATGACAGCTCCATTTTGTAAATATTCAGGGTTTTGCTAGTCATCAGAGACGTGAATTTGACAGTGTACTGAAAGACCTAAGTCGAAACAAGGCCCCTGGAGTAGATGACATTCCCTCAGAGCTACTGAAGTCTCTGGGAGAACCAGCCATGACAAAACTGTTTCACCTGGTGTGTAAGATGTATGAAACAGGTGAAGTACCCTCAGACTTTAAGAAAAATGTTATAATCCCCATTCCAAAGAAAGCAGGTGCAGGTGTGAAAACTACAGAACCATCAGTTTAATAAGTCATGGTTGCAAAATTTTAACACGAATTATCTACACGAGAATGGAAAAGCTGGTAGAAGCCGACCTCGGGGAAGATCAGTTTGGGTTCAGGAGAAATGTAGGAACACGGGAGGCAATACTCACTTTACGGCTTATCCTAGAAGATAGATTAAGAAAAGGCAAATCTACATTTCTAGCTTTTGTAGATTTGGAGAAGGCTTTTGACAATGTTGATTCGAATAAACTCTTTCAAGTTCTGAAGGTAGCAGGAGTAAAATATAGGGAGCGTAAGGTTATTTACAACTTGTACAAAAACCAGACAGCGGTTGAAGCGCATGAAAGGGATGCAGTGGTTGGAAAGGGAGTGAGACAGGGTTGTAGCCTTTCTCCAATGTTATTCAATTTGTACATTGAACAAGCTATAAAGGAAAGCAAGGAGAAATTTGGAGAAGGAATTAAAGTTCAGGGGGAAGAATTAAAAACATTGCGTTTTGTCGACGACATAGTAATTCTGTCATATACAGCAAAGGACCTAGAAGAGCAATTGAACGGAATGGACAGTGTGCTGAAAGGTGCATATAAGAAGAACATTAACAAGAGCAAAACTAGGGTAATGGAGTGCAGTGTAAGAAAATCAGGTGATGCTGAAGGAATTAGATTGGGAAACGAAGCAATAAAGGAGGTAGATGAGTTTTGTTACTTGGGCAGTAAAATAACAAATGATGGTCGCAGTACAGAGGATATAAAATGCAGAATGGCAATGGGTATAAAAGCGTTCTTGAAAAAGAGAAATTTGTTAACATCGAATATTGATTTAAACCTAAGGAAGTCCTTTCTGAAGGCATTTGTATGGAGTGTTGCCTTGTATGGGAGTGAGACATGGACGATAAACAGTGCGGACAGGAAGAGGATTGAGGCTTTTGAAATATGGTGCTACAGAAGAATGCTGAAGATTAGGTGGGTGGATCGCGTAAGTAATGAGGAGGTACTTAACAGAATTGGGGAGAAAAGGAATTTCTGGCATACCTTGACTAAAAGAAGGGATAGATTGGTAGGACACATTCTTAGACATTAACGAATTGTGAATTTAGCGTTGGAGGGAAGTGTATGGGAAAAAAATTGCAGGGGAAGACCAAGAGATGGATACAGTAAGCAGATTCAGACAGATGTAGGTTGTCGCTCTTATGTGGAGATGAAGAGGCTTGCTCAGGATAGGGTATTGTAGAGAGCTGCATCAAACCAGTCTCCGGACTGATGACCACAACAACAAACAACATATTCCGAATAGTAACTACAACTGCTGCATTTCAGATATATTTGTGAAACGTGTGATCACTTCACGGCTCCTTGTTAGATGCAGTCGGTGATTCTCGTTTAAATGACGCATAACAGCGCCTTGAGCGCTTCCCGCTACAAACCGCATTCGCATTCTTCCTCGGCCGGTCGGCGCTCAGCTGTCTGCGCATGCGCACTGCGCGCTCCCCCCACCACGCCCCCCGCCGCCTGCGCAGAAATGCTGAGCGTCCGTTAGCCACGGCGCCGTTCAAATGTCAGAATCGTGCCGCGCGCGACAGCTGAAGGTCGCGTGCGCAGAATCGCCAAAACGCGTCACCGCGCATCCCCGCACGCGCGCGCAGTTAACAAGCGAGGCACGCAGTTCCTTCCACATTCCGGGAGTCTTCCGAGCTGCAGGCGCGCGGAGGAGGGTGCTTTTTGCACGGCTGTCTCGCCCACAATTCCCTGTTCCTGTCAAGCATTATCTGCGGGAAAAACTAATTCCGTTATTTACCTGACTTCGTAGGTTGTGGAGGCGATCTGGTAGCCGGCCGCGGTGGCCGAGGTGACTGAGGCGCTCCAGTCACGGTCAGCACGGCCACTACGGTCGGGGGTTCGAATCCCCCCTCGGGCATGGATATTTGTGCCGTCCTAGTTCGTAAGTAGTTCATAAGTAGTTTGTAAGTTTAGGGACTGATGACCCCGTAGTTAAGTCCCATAAGCTTAACAAACATTTGAACATTTTTTTTTTTTTTTAGCGATCTGGTAGATTAATTATCTTCAGAAGTAGAGAGCCGAGATCGCAATGTAATTATTTTGAACTCTTGAATAAAAGAATGACTTGGTTGCAACAACTTTTATTGAAATGAAGCGTTTCGCCCGGTTAGAGCATCCTCAAGTTTCTGACAAAGAAGAAAAAAATCGCACTGACGTGTTTTACGGCCCACTTTAAATTTGTAGTTTTATAATTTTTTCAAACATTTCGGAAAAAAAATAATAATGTAAATAATAAAAAATTATATTGTAAGAAGATTGCCTGTTGGAGGTCGTCAAAAAATCTCAAAATTCAGAATGCGTAATGATATGCTCTAGTAATAATAATTTTGTTATTGAATGTTGTAGTAAATCACAACTAATGGGTCGCAACAACACTTTCGCATTGTAAATTAGAATTTTGAATAAATAAAAAAATTGATATTAATTAACTTAAAACAGTCACTGTAGTAATTAATTAAGCTTGGCCCTATCTGACTTAGCTTTGACTACAGCCTCCAACTAGCACCTCTTACGATTCACGAACAGCACAACTTCACTAACAAATGTGTCAGAATTCATGTAGTGGTGATGGCGTGTTCGTGTTATAATCAAAATTGTAATAGCAGGTAGACTCTGATTGCAATGATAATAGCTCAGTACAGTGAAACTCCGTGGTGCAATGAGTTTCACAAATACTACAGTCAAACTTCTCAATTTTGATATTATTGTTTAAAGCATTCAAGTTCCTTATAAAACTTTACGTGAACTACTTTTTTTTCTATTAATTGTTTCCAGGGCCTGGGTAGCGTACGCGTGTAACTGGCTGAGCAGAGTTTGGCATTTAACGTATTTCATAAAAAAAATTACTTCAGTCAAGTCTGGTTACTTTCTACATAAATGAAATCAACTTTACTTTACTTGCAAACTCTCTCGCACTTTAATGACTAGTCTCTGTGGTTGTAACACGTTTAGCAATTCTTTAACTCATCTAGTAATTTCTTTAAAACTGATCGTAATTACTTCGAAAAATGATTGATCTTGTTGGTCAATGTACAGGTTTGCATAATCAACTTAATCTAATAATGGTGATAATGGGGTGACTACAACTACTTACAAAATTAAGACTGGTTTCAAAATAAGTCATGTATAATTGAACCAAAGTTCTGATTGGGTTGACACTACATTTACATGCATACAAAATAAAATGTTACAAAAGTACTCATCTGCTTTCGTCGTCTTCGTCGTGAAGTCCATACAAGACAGATATGGTTACAATAGGTACTCTTACTGGTGGTTCAAAATATTTTTATCGACAACTCTTTGTTCAGCTCGTCTGGCTGAAATCTCCACGCATTGATATCACCGCGATACACCTTCTAATCTACGTAATTACAGCAATGATCACACTCGGTGACAGTAGACTTGATAACCAAACAATTACTTTCCTTGCACACATGAAAAAACATTACACTGATCACCTTCGAGTATAAACAAACTCGTTTCGCACTTTCTTCAGTACATTAAACAGTACGCCTCTCAGGCTTATCGCAGTTGCATTAAACTCGCGCCACACTGCGCCTACCGTGCCTCTGCACCATCAACAAAACATTTACGTGTTTACTATATATAGCGAGTCCGCTCCGCGACTGCTTCAGCAGCGCGACACTCACAGCTACTACTTCTGTGCCAAAGACAGTCTTTACAACAGGTTCAACATTTTCTCTGGCGCATTGCTAACTTACAGCATAAGAATGTCCGTGCAATCATGCGGGTTTACACATACAGTACATGTTTACACTAAATGATTCAATATTGAAAGTGACGTTACATAAGAAACATCTCTAGCATACAAGAAATGAAAAATACATGAAATAAACAAATTTGAGACAATATATACATTACTTTAAATCAAGCTGTAAGACACACCAACAGGTGTACTCTTACAATATGATTATGACTCTACTACTGTGATAGTATCTATGCACCCAACACGTAACCCTTTTAGGAAAAAAGAAGAAAAAACATTTTTGGTACTGGCGGGTACCGAACCACGGACCATATGTATCACAATCCAACACGCTGCCTACTATTTTTTTCTTTTCTTTTGTATTCTTTATATATATATATATATATATATATATATATATATATATATATATATATATATATAATAAGAGGTGCGCCCTAGTGTTGCCGCCGGCATAGTTAGGATCGTCCAAACGTGTCTTCTCGTTGATTATTATGTTCCGTTGTGGCTCCTGTTCAGTTCAGGTTGGTCGTGTTAAGATTTATCTTCTCATCGCTTGGAGGTTCCAGCTGCGAGGCGGGTCGTGAAAGGCACTCCGTAAAAAGTTGGAAAAATATTGCTGGTACTTTGGGGTACGGGTTAGGACGCAGTGTCGTTCATTCAGTATCCAATACTGACTTCTCGCCAGGATCAAAGAGGTATCGGATCGTGTGGCCACGAATCCAATTTACCGAGTGTGTTTTGGTGGTGGGGTAGAAAGTCTCCTCCGGAAATAAGAGCATGTTGATGTCGATCTGCACTACGGGGAATAATTACGTAATTCGCCCTTAATTTTCGCACTATTCATGCCAGTTGTTAACAGATGCTAATGTGGCTTTTTAGACACTACATTATCATTTTTCGTAGGAAGAACGACGTGTTTTTGTTAATTCTTCAGTGCACCGTTTCTCTGAAATGACAACGTGTAAGTTACAATAAGAAAACCATCAAATACGCAATGCAAGATGGCGTATGCCAATGTGAGTTTTGGGCATGGAATGTCACGTGACATCTGCGAACGGCTGGTTGTCGTAAAATCAATGGAGTATCAAATCTCCGTTATTTTTGCAAATATCTCTCAAACGATACTAGATATGAAAAAAACATAAGGGAGCTAAGTTGTAGAGAATCTTCCCCTCTACCAATTAGGTTATTCAATTTTCGTGTCAGCTGAACGGTTCGTTTGCAATTACAATTATATTACAAATACCTTTTTTGATTTTACTACCGTATTTTTTGTCCGAAAAATGTGAAAAACGGAGGTTCTGGTCTCTGGAGGCCTACAATTATGTCTGTAAAATTTGGTGCTGATCGGTTGAACTGTTCGTCTTAAAAACAGGGAACACGTTATGGACAGACAGACATACATCCCAAAATCGCCGTTATTTTTGCAAATATCTCTGAAACGATATATATATATATATATATATATATATATATATATATATATATATATATATATATATATATAAAGTACTCGTGTCAGATGAATGATTAAGCCGTTATTTTCATTTAAATTTCGCGCTGTCAAAAGACGTTCGCAAAGGCCCGCTTTTAGTGTTACTACCGTAACCCAAAGCGGGCCAAAATGATCCACATCTTACAATTTTTACATGGCAATATTACAAAAAAGGTTTTGTTAGATACAAAACAGTGTTGAAATCAGTAATAAGGGATTGTAATAATGTAGGTTCTGATGTTTTACCTACTCTGTGATAGAGGGTGTTTAGGTCAAATGCAGCCATAGGATGTCTTACCGAGACAATAACAATGTAATCTGTTGATCAGCGGGAACACTGACTGTTAAACAAATTGATACATCAGTACCTACATTATTACAATCTCTTATTACTGATATCAACATTGTTTGGTAGCTAACACAATTAAAAATGTTTTGTAATATTACCATGTAAAAAATTGTAAGATGTTGATCATTTTTTCTTCTTTGTCAGAAATCTGAAGATGCTCTAACCGGGCGAAACGCGTCATTTCAATAAACGTTTCTGCAACCAAGACATTCTTCTGTTCAAGAGTTCGATATAACACGGTTGCTGTACCATATCACGCAGAAATGGAATGAGAAGAATTTTATATTTATTTTTTGACGATCGTTTTTAATGGACTAAGCCACTATCATTTAATCATTTAATACTGTACAATGTGGTCATCTTGCGTTATTTAAAAAATAGAAGTGAAATAGTACGTGCAACGTAGCACTTAGTACAAATATAAAATAGTTTAATAAAATCATCAACAACTAGTAAGAGACTCGGACTTTTAATGGTGTTGTTCTCAAATGAATTTCACACATCTTTGCCACAATTTCTGTATTTCCTTCAAATCAAATGTTTGTATAGCTTATGAGACTTAACTACGGGGTCATCAGTCCCTAAACTTACAAACAACTTACAAATTAGCTAATACGAAGGACGGCACAAATATCCATGCCCGAGGGGGGGATTCGAACCTCCGACCGTAATGGCTGTGCAGACCGTGACTGGAGCGTACAATTTCACAGGCTTGCAGGTGTATCTCGTATTAGAATCCGTTTGTTTACGTCATGTATTGCTTAGTTAGCCGAATATGTGTACAGGGCGTCTGAGATTTGTGGGTGTACGAAAAATTCCAACGCTACATTATAATTGCCACATGCAAGAAATGAAAGCAGAAAACAAAATCCTCTTCAGTGACCGAGTATATCGCCGGCCGAGGTGGCCAAGGGGACTGAGTCGCTCCGGTCACGGTCTGCACGGCCACTACGGTCGGGGGCTCGAATCCCCTCTCGGGCATGGATATTTGTGCCGTCCTTAGTATTAGCTAGTTCATAAGTAGTTTGTAAGTTTAGGGTCTGATGAACCCGTAGTTATGTCCTATAAGCTATTCAATTTCCCATCCTCCACAAAACAACAATTCCTACTACTATCTTCCCCAAGAACTGATTCCTACAGATTTTCCATTCGTCTGTGAATAATTCGTGTTAAAGCAACCATGGCTTTTTAAACTGATAGTTCTGTAATTTTTCTCTGACAAATGTGAAAATCATAGCACTTTCAGTTGAGTCATTGTCTCAAGAAACTAACAAGACATATTTAGAGATGAATAGGAAAACTGGTGGATTCCGACCTTGAGGAAGATCAGTTTGGACTTAGAAGAAATGTAAGGACACGCGAGGCAATACTCACATTGCGACTTATATCAGAAGATAAGGAAAGGCAAACCGACGTTTTCAGCATTCGTACATCTGAAGAAAGCATTTTACACCCTTGACTGGAATACACTCTTCCAAATTCTGAAGATAGCAGGGGTAAAATATAGGCAGCCAAGAGTTATATTTAACTTGTACAAAAACCACACAGCACTTATTAGAATCGAAGGGCATTGGTTCGGGAGGAAGTAAGACAGGGTTGTAGCCTTTCTTCATTGTTGTTCAATTTGTACATTGAGCAGAAATTTGGAGAGCGGATTAAAGTTCATGGAGAAGAAATAAAAACTTCGCGGTTTTCTGATGACATAGTAATTGTTTCAGAGACAGCAAATGACCTGGAAGAGCAGCTGAACGGATTGGATATGGTCTTGAAAGAAGGGTATAAGATTAACATTAACAAAAGTAATGAAATGTAGTGTCAATACTGAAGGAATTAGATTAGATAATGAGACAATTAGTGCGTAATGAGAAAATAGTGAATGAGTTTCATTATCTGGGTAGCAAGATAACTTTTGATGGCCGAAGTAAAGAAGATATAAAATGCAGAATGGCTATGGGAAGAAAAGCATTTATGAGGAAGCGGAATTTATTGACATCCAGTATTAGTTTAAATGTTCGCAACCCGTTCAGAAAGCAATTGTCTGGAGTGTAGCGTTGTGTGGGAGTGAAACGTGGACGAAAAAGAGTTCAGATAAAAAGATGATAGAAGCTTTTGAAATGTGGTGCTACAGACGAATGATGAAGATTAGATGGGTAGATCACGTAACTAATGAGGAGGTGCTTCACCGAATCGGGGAGAAAGGAGTTTCTGGCATATCCTGACTAAGAGAAGGGATAGATTGGTTGGACACATTCTGAGACATCAAGGACTTGTCAACTTAGCATTAGAAGGAAGCGTGTGGGTTAAAAATCGTAGAGGGAGACCGAGGGACGAATACAGTAAGCAGATTCAAAAGGATGTAGGTTGCCGAACGCATTCTCAGATGAAGAGACTTGCACAGGACAGGGTAGCGTGGAGAGCTGCACCAAACCAGTCTGCCGTCTGAAGACCACAACAACCGTACTCTTTGGTGTATTAGCCGTACTGGAAACACAATTGTTCTAAATTGCGACACAGAAAAACTGATCAAATGAAAAGTCTTATTCGTCATGAACTGCTTTTCGTGTGTTTGTATGTTCCAAAGACAAGATTGGTATCGATTGCGATATAAGAACGGTACTACTTCGCAGTGTGACCATCACTTTGTAAGAGTTTTATGAAATGAGTCCATAGAATACCACAATTATTTATTTACTACAAGACTAAATGAACATGTCTTAAATCTAATTTTTCCTCGTAATTTTTCCATATTTAATCACCGTTTAAACCTTATCTGAACTTCCACGAATGTGACGTGAACATTATCGTGGACATGTGTGCGTGATTTGCCCACTCTTTCCGCCCACTATGGAGCCGATACTTAGACTGTCTGATGATGCTTTTATAAAGCCATTGGGTCTAAAATACGTATCATTTAAATTAATATGGTTTATATTAAGAGGTAAGTGGTACGAAGTTCACCGGGTCATCTAGTACTCTTGCTTTGAACGTCAAATGTGCAAATTTTTATCGCAATCGTACGAATGATATTGATATCCCAAAAGTTTTTCACAAATATTCCCATTTTCTGGCCAACTATTGGGGTGGATGAAATTAAGCCGGAACTCGTCAAATACAGTGGAATATCAGGTCTCAAATGGTTACACAGGATAATTGAGAAGGCGTGGGAATCGGGACAGGTTCCGTCTGACTGGACGAAAGCGGTAATCACGCCAATTTTCAAACATGGAAACAGAAAAGATTGCAACTATCGAGGTATCTCTTTAATTGGCGTTGTAGGCAAAATATTCTCAGGTATTCTTGAAAGGAGAGTGCGAGTATTAATTGAGGACAAGTTAGAAGAAAATCAGTGTGGGTTTAGGCGTCTTAGAGGCTGTCAGGACCAGATCTTTAGCTTACGGCAGGTAATGGAAAAGTGCTATGAGTAGAGCAGGGAATTGTATCTATGTTTCATAGATCTAGAAAAGGCTTATGACCGTGTTTCTAGGAGGAAGCTACTGTCAGTTCTACAAGATTATGGTATAGGAGGCAAACTTCTGCAGGCAATTAAAGGGCTTTACGTAGACTATCAGGCAGCAGTTAGAGTAGATGGCAAATTAAGCTCATGGTTCAGGGTAGTTTCAGGGGTAAGACAAGGCTGTAACCTGTCACCACTGTTGTTCATACTATTCGTGGATCATATGTTGAAAACAGTAGACTGGCAGGGCGGGATTAAGATAGGTGAAAACAAAAGAAGCAGTCTCGCATATGCGGATGACTTAGTTGTAATGGCCGATTCGATTGAAAGCTTGCAAACTAATATTTCAGAGATCGATCAGAGGTGCAAGGATTATGATATGAAGATCAGCATCTCCAAAGCGAAAGTAATGTCTGTGGGAAAGAGATTCAAACAGATTGAGTGCCAAATAGGAGGAACAAAGTTAGAACAGGTAGACAGTTTCAAGTACCTGGGATGTATTTTCTCACAGGATGGCAACGTAGTGAAAGAACTGGAATCGAGGTGCAGCAAAGCTAATGCAGTGAGTGCTCAGCTAAGATCTACTGTCTTTTGCAAGAAGGAAGTCAGTACCAAGACTAAGTTAGCAGTGCACCGCTCTATCTTTCGACCAACTTTGTTGTATGGGAGTGAAAGTTGGGTGGATACAAGTTACCTTATTCATAAGGTAGAGGTTACAGATATGAAAGTAGCAAGAATGATTGCAGGTACTAATAGATGGGAACAATGGAAGGAGGGTATCCATAATGAGGAAATCAAAGAAAAACTGGGAATGAACACCACAGATGAAGCAGTTACAGCGAACAGACTGAGATGGTGGGGTCATGTTACACGCATGGGAGAAGCGAGGTTACCTAAGAGACTCATGAGCTTGGCAACGGAGGGTAGGAGGAGTCGAGGTAGACCAAGAAGAAAGTACTTAGATTCGGTGCAGAATGATTTTGAAGTAAAAGGCATAACATCAGACGAGTCATCAATGTTAGCATTGAATAGGGGATCATGGAGAAATTTTGTTAGAGGTACTGTGCTCCAGACTGAACGCTGAAAGGCATAATCAGTCTCTAATGATGATGATGACTATTGCAAACTTTTAGTTCACTAAAACCTTCCTCTCGCTTTGAAATTTGAATGTGCAAAATTTTATCGCAATTAGATGAATGTTATTAATACTTCATACAAAAATCCCTTTCTATTTTTTCTGATTTTTCCAATTTTCCGGGAAACTTTTTCAATTTTTTATTTCACAAGACCGTTAATCTTGCTTTGAACGGCAAATATGCAAAATTTTATCGCAATCAGGCGAATGATAATGATATTCCATTGAAAACAGGTCATTCAGCTTATCGCGAATTTACAAATTTTTCGGGTGACTTTTACCAAATTTTTAGTTCATAAGAACGTTCATCTTTCGTCGAACGTCAAATGATAAAATTTTATCGCAGATGAACGAGTCTTTACTTACTGTCTCGAGTACATTTAGAAACACATTGAAAAAGGAACTTGGTTGTAAATTTGTGACTTTCCTTTATAACTATCCCTATTTTTTTTACTGAAATGAAAAAAAAAAAAATTACTGCTCTCCGTCGTGCGAATAGTGAGTTATAGTGCTGAATGCAATGAAAAACACACTGAAAAACGCACTTATCAAATTTTTCAATTGTCCAGTATATTTTCCAAAAACATTATTTCGTACAAACCTTGTCCTGTCAAGTCGTATTCAAGTAATGCTCTTACAACCATTTGGGAATTGATTTTTATACATAGAAAAAAATCGTTTTCGGTTTTTCCTGAATTTTCCTACTTTCCGAGCGAGTTTTCCAAATTTTTATTTGATGCAAACCTTCCTCTTGCGTTCAACCTGAGATGTACAAAATTTTATCGTAATTGGATGAACGGTATTAATAGCTCACTGGAAAACCGTGTTTTAGTTTTTCCCGTTTTTCCTCTTTTTCTGGTCACTTTTCCATATTTTATCACCGTCTAGGCCTTACCTGGACTTACACGAATATTTTAAGACAAAAATTACCCTAATAGGTTCAGCTGTTCTCCAGATTTAGCAAGACTAACGAACAGCAATTGATCTCTATATATAAAAGGAAGTGTCCCGATTGACTGACTGACTCATCATCGCCCAGCCCAAACCACTGAAGATAGAAACTTGAAATTTGTGGAGGGTGTTCATCTTACTCCGTAGGCGTCATTTAAGAAGCGAATTTTCGATATTCCGTCCGTAAGGGGGTGAAATAGGGGATGAAACGTTTTTTTAAAATACGTAGCTATTTAGGCAATTTTGAAGCTAGAACTACAAAATTTCGGATTTGGATTCGGGGTTCGAATTTAAAAGACACGTGTTTCGGCATTTTTTTAAATTCAACCAATAAGGGGGTAAAATAGAGGAGGCAAAAAATTGATTTTCAAAAATACGTTGCTGTTAACTCAAATTTCAAGCTACAACTACGAAAGTTAGGATATGGACACTTGATCAGGATTAAAAAGACACGTGTTTCGGTATTTTTGGAAATTCAATAACTTTGAAACACATTGTTGTGTAGACAATTTTGAAGCTATAGCTACAAAAATTGGTATTTGTATTGTTCGTTATGATTTAAGAATTACGTGTTTCTGTATTTTTGGAAATTCAACCATCAACGGGGTTAAATTGGAGATGGGGTGTTTTTCGAAAATCTTTTGCTAAAAAGGCAACTTTGAAGCTACAACCACAAAAACTGGTATATGTTTTCTTGGTCAGAATTAAAAAGACATGTGTGACGGTATTTTTGGAAATTAGACTAATACGGGGGTGAAATACGGGATGCGGAAATTTATTTTTAAAAATATGGTGCTGTTAACTCAAATTTCAAACTATAACTACGAAACTTAAGATATGGATTCTTCATCAGGATTAAAAAGAAACAACTGGTGCAAACCAACCAGCCTACGCATGCGAAGCAGCGGGGGTTCAGCTAGTTTATATATATATATATATATATATATATATATATATATATATATATATAATATAGTGAGGACAGTTACAACTCACCGCAAAGACGTGGCGACGAGATGCGACAGGCACATACAAAAGACACACACATAAAACACATTCAGCTATCGGCCATGGCCTTCTTCAGAAATAGAGCACTCACGCAATCACACAGGCACACAACACAGTCATACAACCATCACCTCCGACTGCCACACTTCGAATCACGCTCTGCAGCGAATCGGGGACGGGAGGGGAGGGGAGGGGGAGGGGATAGAAAGGTTACGTCACGGTGGTGGGGATGGGTTAGATGGGAATAACGAGATGCAGCTTAGGAATGGAGTGGGGAGGCGGGTGAGGGGAGAAAATAAAATAAAATTATATATATATATATATATATATATATATATATAGAAAATTCATGCACACTGCAAGTGATGAATTTTCTATATATATATATATATATATATATATATATATATATATATATATATATATATATATATAATTTTATTTTATTTTCTCCCCTCACCCGCCTCCCCACTCCATTCCTAAGCTGCATCTCGTTATTCCCATCTAACCCATCCCCACCACCGTGACGTAACCTTTCTATCCCCTCCCCCTCCCCTCCCCTCCCGTCCCCGATTCGCTGCAGAGCGTGATTCGAAGTGTGGCAGTCGGAGGTGATGGTTGTATGACTGTGTTGTGTGCCTGTGTGATTGCGTGAGTGCTCTATTTCTGAAGAAGGCCATGGCCGATAGCTGAATGTGTTTTATGTGTGTGTCTTTTGTATGTGCCTGTCGCATCTCGTCGCCACGTCTTTGCGGTGAGTTGTAACTGTCCTCACTATATTATTTATTCCAACCTGGACTTTCCATTATTATATATATATATATATATATATATATATATATATATATATATATATATATGGAAAGAGATTTTTTTTTTTTTTTTTGCCATGGAAAAGGATGGCATACACATATTGTATTAAACATGAGGTAGACTTGAGCTACCCAGAGTTTCCCTCAGACACAGAAATCCTCAGTGCGCCTGAGTAATTGAAACACGAAGCTGCCGTGCGTAGGCACCTGATTGAGATCTGCAGGTGCTAGACAACGAACGTCTATGACGCAGAAACTATGTATAGGGAGAGATGAACCTCAGATCAATAAATTTCTGCAGTGTACGTAATGGCGAGGCCCGACTGTGGGCCACTTTCTGTGTGATGGTCTGTAAGACTGACAGTGTGCTCGCTTTTATGTCAGAATGCTATTTTTTTGGGCGCGCGATGTTTTCGTTGTTGCCGTCAACTGTTGTGCACTCAACATGAAGGAATGTCTGGAGGGAAGAGAACTTTAGTCGATTGAAGAGAGGACACAGTTCGTAGTAATCGATGGTAAGGCATCGACTAAAACTGAGGTGATATCGGGCGTTCCACAGGGTAGTGTTGTTGGTCCTCTGCTGTTCCTTATCTACATAAACGATTTAGGGGAAAATCTAAGTAGCTCTCTTAGGTTGTTTGCAGACGACGCCGTCATTTACCGTCTAGTAAAATCATCTGAAGATCAAAACCAACTGCAGAACGATCTGAATAAGATATCAGTACGGTGTAAAAATTGGCAATTGACTCTAAATAATTCTCCCCCGAATGCGAAAATATGGCAGGCAGAGAGAAAATACCTACAGTCTCACAAAAATGTACCTACGTCTTCCCTACTTCCTCCCTACCAGCTCACTAATGCCCCTACATCAGGGTCGTAGCCAGGATTTGCGTCTGGGAGGGGCTGAATCCAGGAGTAGTTAACCAGTTGATTAATGTGGCGTGGTACAATGCTGAAAAACTTTAAAATAAATATTTGGCATTATGCTTCAATTGCTAGATATGTTTTTCTAGTGACTGATCGTTACTGATTCATGGAGTCAAGTGTAGATTATGCCGCGAATTTCAAGTGCTCTGTTACACGAGAATAACTGATTTATTGACCAGACAAGGATACATTGGGACACTATCAACCATAGAGAAGAAACAGCAGTAATTATTTAGTTCACGGTCGGCACAAAAAAAGGAAGTCCGTCACTCTACATAATTCGATTCTCAAAGAGTAATGCTATGTTGACAACGAATTGTTCATTTCAACGTTCGCTGTCGCAAGTGTTTTAGCGTTTTCTTGTCAGCAACTTATCATTTACAAGTACTAACTAGCATATCGTCGTTACGTAAATATGTCAAGTCGAGGTAATAAAACGTCGTTCGTTAATGGAAACAATGAGTTTTTCTTGTGCTGACATTTTCTAACACTATTTCCAAACCGACTCTTCATTCCAATCATATACATTGAAATCATCAAACTTCGCATCAGTTTTAATGTGTCTCAAACAACGTTTTCAAATTAATATTGTTTACAATGAACAGGAAACAACTATGCCATCTAAAATATCATTGGCTATGTGGTGTCGCACAAGTCCAAAGTGCGCGCCACCTACTTTCGCCGCGCGCCGCCATGCACGCACGGCGCGGCGTTCTTACGACGTCAGCCACGAGCGCCCTCTGCAACGACATCGTTCACTTGGGACTGAGATAGCAACCAGTAAAGACTTCGGAATCAGATAGGTACTAGTGAAGACTTGGCTATCGGATAGGCACTAGGCAGGCCTCTAGCTCAACTATGTATCAGCATTCTGCAGTACTGGGCTATGTAAAAGTTAAATATTGTATAAATTCTGTGCAATATAGATCTCGTTCTAATTTACTCTAGTGTTTCTAGTTTCTGCTGTCCCACTGGCTGCTCCCCTCCGTACCTGCACCAGCGTGCATCCTTTATTCCTGTGTCGGTCTTTCTACTCGGCCACCGACACCTACGACGGAAACGAGACACAAAAGCGGCGACGAGGCTGGGACACAAAAGGCTACTCCAAACTTTGCCACAACTGGTCGGCTTCATTCCAGCGTGCTGACAACTGTTCCGTTGCCAACATTACCCGCTAGGCCTGTGTCAGCGATTGTAAAATTTTACCAAAGTACCTACGCGTTGGGGACTTTTGGATGAAAATTCCCTAAATGATTTTAATGCTTAAAAGTAGCTACGTGTAGGGAAAATTCCCTACGTCTGGTTACACTGGTCTGGAGGGAAAAGAACTTCAGTCGATTGAAAAATACATATCCTTACCACAAAATAAGAAAAAAATAATATCATCATCATCATTAGAGACTGATTATGCCTTTCAGCGTTCACTCTGGAACATAGTACCTCTAATAAAATTCCTCCATGATCCCCTATTCAATGCTAACGTTGATGCCTCGTCTGATGTTATGCCTTTTACTTCAAAATCACTCTTCACCGGATCTAAGTACTTTCTTCTTGGTCTACCTCGACTCCTCTTACCCTCCGCTGCCGAGCTCATGAGTCTCTTAGGTAACCTCGCTTCTCCCATGCGTGTAACATGACCCCACCATCTCAGTCTGTTCGCTCCAACTCCTTCGTCTATGATGTTCATTCCCAGTTTTTCTTTGATTTCCTCATTATGGACACCCTCCTGCCATTGTTCCCATCTATTGGTACCTGCAATCATTCTTGCTACTTTCATATCTGTAACCTCTACCTTATGAATAAGGTAACTTGTATCCACCCAACTTTCACTCCCATACAACAAAGTTGGTTGAAAGATAGAGCGTTGCACAGCTTAGTCTTGGTACTGACTTCCTTCTTGCAGAAGAGAGTAGATCTTAGCTGAGCACTCACTGCATTAGCTTTGCTGCACCTCGATTCCAGTTCTTTCACTACGTTGCCATCCTGTGAGAAAATACATCCCAGCTACTTGAAACTGTCTACCTATTCTAACTTTGTTCCTCCTATTTGGCACTCAATCTGTTTGAATCCCTTTCCCACAGACATTACTTTCGCTTTGGAGATGCTGATATTCATATCATAATCCTTGCACCTCTGATCGAGCTCTGAAATATTAGTTTGCAACCTTTCAATCGAATCGGCCATTACAACTAAGTCATCCGCATATGCGAGACTGCTTATTTTGTTTTCACCTGTTTTAATCCCGCCCTGCCAGTCTATTGTTTTCAGCATATGATCCATGAATAGCATGCACGACAGCGGTGACACATTACAGCCTTGTCTTACCTCTGAGACTACCCTGAACCATGAGCTTAATTTGCCATCTACTCTAACTGCTGCTTGACAGTCTACGTAAAGCTCTTTAATTGCCTGCAGAAGTTTGCCTCCTATACCATAATCTTGTAGAACTGACAGTAGCTTCCTCCTAGGGACACAGTCATAAGCCTTTTCCAGATCTATGAAACATAGATACAAATCCCTGTTCCACTCATAGCACTTTTCCATTACCTGCCGTAGGCTAAAGATCTGGTCCTGACAGCCTCTAAGAGGCATAAACCCACACTGATTTTCATCTAACTTGTCCTCAATTAATACTCGCACTCTCCTTTCAACAATACCTGAGATTGTTTTGCTTACAACGCTATTTAAAGAGATACCCCGATAAATTACAAAATAATAATAATAATAATAATAATAAATAAATAAAAAAGGATGCTTCGCAAGAAATTGCCGATGTCGTGAACTTCCCCACAGAAGAAGAAGATGACGATAAGTACTAATTGTTAAGTCGACACCCCGTGATATTCCGTATCAGATTTGCTTCTCATATTCAGAGGATAATTAGCGCTCAAACCCCTTTTACTTTATAATGAATTGCTGTTCGTTAGTCTCGCTATAACTCGAAAGCGACTGAACCGATTTGGCTAATTTTTATCTCGAAATATTCGTGTAACTCCAGGGAAGGTTTAAACGGTGATAAAATATGGAAACGTTGTCCAGAAAAGGGGAAAATCGGGAAAAACTAAAACAGATTTTTCCAGTGAGCTATCAGTACCAAATGCGATAAAATTTTGTACATTTCATGTTGAAGGGAAGAGGAAGGTTTGCATCAAATAAAAAATTCAAATAGTCGCCAGGAAAGTAGGAAAATTTAGGACAAACCGAAAGTGATTTTTTTTTATGAATAGAAATCAATTTGCAGATGGTTGTAAGAGCATCACTTGTGTACGGCTTGGCAGGACAAGGTTTGTATGAAATCATTTTTTTGGAAAATCTACCGGAAAACTGTACAATTTGAGAAAAACTGAAAGTGCGACGGAGACGTGTAATTCTTTCTTTTTGTTTTGTTCATTATGGTTTCCGTAAAGTGTTCAGTTAAAAAAAAATAGGGACATTTAAAAAGGAGAGTCGCAATATTCGAACCAAGTTCTTTTTTTAATGTGTTTTTAAATCTACTGAACACTATAAGCTGAGAACCGTCCATCAGACTGTTATAAAATTGTGATCATTTGATGTTCAACGAAAGTTGTACGTTCTTTTGAACTAAAAATTTAGGAAAGTTACCCGGAAAATTTGAAAATTCGCGAGAAACTGAAAGAGCTTTTTTTTTCAATGGGATATCACAATCATTCGTTTGATTGTGATACAATTGTGTAGATTTGACGTTCACAACAGCGTTCTTATGTAACAAAAATTTCGAAAAGTCTCCCGGCAACCTGGAAAATTTAAAAAAAATTAAAAGGACTTCTTTTTATCAAATATCAATATCATTCATCTGACTGCGATAAAATTGTGCACATTCGACGTTCAAAGCGAGAGAAGGGTTTGAGTGAAGTAAAAGTTTTGAATAGTTGTCCAGAAAATGGGAAAATTTGTGGAAAACTGAAATAGTTCTTTTCTTTGGGATATCAATATGATTCGTACAATTGCGATAAATCTTTGCACATTTGACTTTCCATGCAAGAGTACATACATATTGGCAATTGCGAAGCATTGCAGGGTCGACTAGATTACCCAGAGAACTTCCATTATCACTTACCTCTTAATATAAGCCATATTAATTTTAATCATATCACCGTTTAAACCTTCCCTGAACTTCCATGAATGTGACAAGAACATTATCCTGGACATGTGTGCGAGATTTGCCCATTCTTTCCGCCCATTATCGAGCCGATACTCAGACTATCTGATGATGACTCTGTAAAGCTATTGGGTCTAAAATACATGTTGTTGTTGTTGTGGTCTTCAGTCCGGAGACTGGTTTGATGCAGCTCTCCACAATACCCTATCCTGAGCAAGCCTCTTCATCTCCACATAAGAACGGCAACCTACATCTGTCTGAATCTGCTTACTGTATCCATCTCTTGGTCTTCCTCTGCGATTTTTACCCCACACACTTCCCTCCAATGCTAAATTCACAATTCCTTGATGTCTAAGAATGTGTCCTACCAATCTATCCCTTCTTTTAGTCAAGGTATGCCAGAAATTTCTTTTATCTCCAATTCTGTTCAATACCTCCTCATTAGTTACGCGATCCACCCACCTAATCTTCAGCATTCTTCTGTAGCACCATATTTCAAAACCCTCCTGTCCGCACTGTTTATCGTCCATGTCTCACTCCCATACAAGGCAACACTCCATACAAATGCCTTCAGAAAGGACTTCCTTACAATTAAATTAATATTCGATGTTAACAAATTTCTCTTTTTCAAGAACGCTTTTCTACCCATTGCCATTCTGCATTTTATATCCTCTGTACTGCGACAATCATTTGTTATTTTACTGACAAATAACAAAACTCATCTACCTCCTTTATTGCTTCGTTTCCCAATCTAATTCCTTCAGCATCACCTGATTTCCTTACACTGCACTCCATTACCCTAGTTTTGCTCTTGTTAATGTTCATCCTATATGCACCTTTCAGCACACTGTCCATTCCGTTCAATTGCTCTTCCAGGTCCTTTGCTGTCTCTGGTAGAATTACTATGTCGTCGGCAAAACGCAATGTTTTTAATTCTTCACCCTGAACTTTAATTCCTTCTCCAAATTTCTCCTTGCTTTCCTTTATAGCTTGCTCAACGTACAAATTGAATAACAATGAAGAAAGACTACAACCCTGTCTTACTCCCTTTCCAACCACTGCATCCCTTTCATGCCCTTCAACTCTGACAACCGCTGTCTGGTTTTTGTACAAGTTATAAATAACCTTACGCTCCCTATATTTTACTCCTGCTTGCTTCAGAACTTGAAAGAGTTTATTCCAATCAACATTGTCAAAAGCCTTCTCCAGATCTACAAAAGCTAGAAATGTAGGTTTGCCTTTTCTTAATCTATCTTCTAGGATAAGCCGTAAAGTGAGTATTGCCTCTCGTGTTCCTACATTTCTCCTGAACCCAAACTGATCTTCCCCGAGGTCGGCTTCTACCAACTTTAGATGTAATTTAAATTAATATGGTTTATATTAGGAGGTAAGTGATACGAAGTTCACCGGGTCATCTAGTTAAATCATAAAAATTGTAATTATTTTTCCTTTATTTTATTTCTTGGGGGGAGGGCAGGTCCTCTTACACGAGCTAACCACAGACCTCCTCCTTCATTGAACCCTCGGACCCATCTCCTGACCGTTGAATCACTCCTAGCATTTTGTCCGTAAACCTCGCAGATATGCCGATGAATTTCCTTTGGTTTAAGTCACTTTGCATTAGGGATGGGAAAAACCGACCGGTTGAAACCGATACCGGTATTTTAGTTTTGAATAGCCGGTTTTTTTTTCGCTATTTATTTGGTGTCGGTTGTAACCGGTTTTTTCTAATTATTGCCAAGAACCGGGTAAAAAAACCGTTCGACTACTTCCTGTAGTAGTGGTTCAAAATGTGTTTTTTTGTAAATAATTTAAAAAAATTAAAACTAGTAGACTCTAATGCTTAGGACTATTCCTAAAATTTCCACTGCTGTGAAATATTAGGTCATCGCAGAAACTAAGAAAAGCGATCAGTGATAATTTAAGAACAATCCCGGCAGTCAGAAACGCGTGGCATAAGAACTTCAGAGCTGGTGCAGCTACTGAGGCATCGACGCAGCTGTTGCCGTGTGGCGTGGCCTATTAGACGACGCGCGTGCACCGGCAGTGTACGAGACTTGCCTCCGTCTGGCCACGCGGCAGTTCCTTGCTGTCGTCGCCAGACATCGGTTGTGTCTTAAATGGCACCATCCCGAGTGTGGAAGTACTTCACCAAGTACGGGAGCAGTGAGGTACAATGCTCCATTTGCTTTAAAAAGCTGAAAACGGGTGGAGGTACTACAATCATGCTGTGTCATTTAAGGAGAAATCATCCAAAATGTTCCTTGGAAGAGAAGGTAAATTGGATTCATATGCCTATTTTGTAAATGATGTACTCTAAGCTTGGAATACTAACTTTTAATGTATTATCATATTGTTGTGCTAACAAGTTTTATTAATGTGATTCCTTGAAAGCGAAGAATTTTTTAATAACCAACATGGGTTTAGGTAACATTGATCATGTGGTGCCTCACGAGGTAGCCGTGCGGTCTGAGGCTCCATGTCACGGACTGCGCGGCTGCTCCAGTCAGAGGTTCGAGTCCTCCCTTCTCCCTCGGTCATGGATGTATATGTGGTCCTTCGCGTAAGTTAGTTTAAGTAGTTTGTAAGTCTAGGGACCGATGGCGTAAGCATTTAGGTCTCATAAGACGTCGAACATTCTTTGATCATGTGGTACAGAGCTTTCCTAGTTCAATTTGCGTAAATTTACACTGACAACAATCATATTGTTAGTCGGAACTGTGACTTTAATTTTCGAAATACTTCTGCAGCACTGATTGAAGTTCATTTACTGACTGTAACCTATACATATATTGTGTATATAACGAGATATTCGTATGCAATGGCTCACAAGTCCAGCTTACGGAGCGGTTGACTCCATATTCGCAAATGCCGGATGGAAATACTAGGCCAGTAAATCTGTATGCTTCGTATATCGTCTTCTACGGACTCCTGGCTAGGCTTACACACATTCAAGAAGGCGTAGTATTGGGAGGGGATCTTGCAAAATATGGGAAGAATAGTGATTTGTCGTGTAACGTAAATTTACCTAAATTTTAACTAAATATCGTAAGTTTCGGTTTCGGCCGAAACTAGAAGAACCGAAAATTCGATTACGGTTTCTGTTTCGGCCGTAAAATACGTTTCGGCCGAACTCTATTGGAAATAATAGCAATAAAAAATCGAAAACCGGTTGCTTAAAAAACCGGTTATCTTGAGCAATTTTTACGATGCGGTTAAACTGCAGATGAAAAGAACCGGTATAACCGAAAACCGGTTGTTTCAGCGATAACCGCCATCCCTACTTTGGATTCAGAAAACGAATCACATGTCTGATTTCACAGGCGGCGGGATTTTCAGTTACGGCTGGCATTATAAAGAAGCACCACAAAGCACACGTCGGCAGCAGCGGTCTGAAAATGGCGCACACGTCTCCTCCTTGAGTCAGAGTATCTGCCGCGCATACTCGGAGCTGCGATCGTAGCGCCGCCGCGGATAGAAATACAAACGGAACTTATTTTGTGGACCACCCTCGTATTGACTTACTTATTTTTAGAAGCCGTCCCTGAAAATTAACATTTTCAATTGCATTTTAAACTAAATCTCAGAAACCACTTCGAGTAGTGTATTCAAATTTTCAGAGAGTAATGACGTAGATATTCTGAACCAAAAGAAAATAATAATGTTACGTGCAATTGAAATTATTTAGGATAACGTACAAAAAGTAAATAAAAATTTAACCGTGCAAATAAATAATTATATTTCGGAGAGTAGTGGTTAAAACGTAATTATTGCACTCCAGTAGACTCATAAAATACAGTTTAATGCCCTGTCGAAGTTTCATGTGAATGAGTACTGCGGTTTCTGAAATAGAGTGCAGCCAGGTCACTAAATTTAACATTGTCGGGAAAGGGCGTTCCAACTCGCCTTCTGCATATACATACAGACTGTTTCACTAAGTGTCTTTACCTCTGTAACTTATAAAATAATAGGTGACGGGAAATTTTAATGCGGTAAATCAACACAAGAAATGTTACACTTTCTGCGGAGCTATGAACATAGTTCATTGTATCATTTTCCAAAGAGTTACAGCACAAAGATATAATTTTTTAAATCGAACAATAGTTTTTTCTATCGTGTATTGGATTCGTTGAAACCAGCTGCGTCCAAATCAATTTAAACTACATTCCTATCACTGTTAGTTTGGGAGCTACAGCCCTTCAACGTTCCGGGGGCGGAGGCTGTGATAGCGTAGCTGACTGGCCGAGTGGCTATGCCCTGGGGCACGGCCCACTGTCTCATGACCACCAGCCAGTCAGCTACGCTGTCGCAGCCTGCGCCCCTTAAACTTTGAAGGGTTGTAGCTGCCAAACTAACAGTGATAGCAATGTAGTTTGTATTGAATTGGACGCAGCTGGTTTCAACGAATCCAATTTACGATAGAAAAAGCTATTGCTCCATTTAAAAAATTATATCTTTGTGCTGTAACTCTTTGGAAAATGATACAATAAACTATCTTCATAGCTCCGCAGAAAGTGTAACATTTCTTGTGTTGACTTACCGCATTAAAATTTCCCGTCACCTATTACTTTATAAGTTACAGAGGCAAACACACTTAGTGAAACACCCTGTATATACTCAGTAATTCTCCGTAAGGTGCGTGGGCGAGGGTACACTGTACCGCAACTAGACATTCCTGTAGTATTTCACTCCCAAATAGAACGACGAAAAAAGGAATGCCTATATGTCTCTGTACGAGACTTAATCTCTCTTATTTTATATTTGTGATCACTACGGAAAATGTAAGTAGGAGGCAGCAAGATCGTACTACACTCAGCTTCCAATTCCGACCCTCTAAATTTCCTCAACAGAAATTCACGAAAAGAACGTCGTCTTTCTTCCAGCGATCCCCAATTGAGTTGCCGGAGCATTTCCGTGACACTCGCGCATTGGTCGAACCTACCGGTAACAAATCTAGCTGCTCGCCTCTGAACTGCTTCCATGTCTTCCTTTAAACTGATCTGCTGCGGGTCCCAAACACTTGAGCAATATTCGAGACGTGGTCGTACAAGCGTTTTATACGCGGTCTCCTTTACAGGTGAAGTACATCTTCCCAAAATTCTCCCAATAAACCGAAGTCGGCTGTCCGCCTTACTGAGAACTGTCCGAATATGTTTGTTCCATTTCATATTGCACTGCGATGTTGAAACACGTCTATTGAATGCGTGGTCTTGTTCCATTTTTTGAGTTATTCATTAACCTAAAGTGTTTCTTCACCATTAATATAGTTTATTAGTATGTTATTATTTTTATTCTGTTTATTAATGATCGGTGCCCCATGTTGATACATGTTTCCACCTATGTGACTGAACTTGTGTGTTCATGTGAATGTGGAAGGTTGCTTCTAATGTTAACAGACTGCCTCACAGTGGCTTACAGTCTCCGCCTCGCACTTTACGGCCTTGTTTAGTTAAATTAAGAACGCACGGCTTCGTTTGTCGCCTACGCTGACGTCTGCTGGCTGGCCGGAGACAAGCTTACTCGGCAAGGTGGCGAGGTGGCCGAGTTCTTAGTGTCGTGCCAACATAATTTTGGACGAAAGAGGTGACAGGAGACCTCTCTGGAAGTCGTTGAAGAGGGTATTATCTTCCTCAGGTAGCGAGGATTTGTAGACACTGTGCTCTGAATGTGCTCTGGTCGCTTCTAACGCGCTCTACATCCAGGGTGTGGTGGCCTTAGGGCTTCATTCTTGCTGTGACCGTGGAAGTCAGTACTTCGTCGTATCGTGCTGCGGGGAAGGCATGCAGTTAGAACTCTGCGTTCTTTGTGATCGGGCAGTCTTGGTTTCTCAGTGATGGTCTTCTTGAGTAATTATTAGGGGAGACCGGGGCACGTTTTCCACCATTTTACATTTCTATTTTTGTACTACTTATTTTTATCGATTTTGCGGTAAATAGCGGGTCATTATATTTCCTACACCTTTATTTACGGTCTTGTACAGATAGTTTTGAAATTAGTAAACATCATTCTTGGTAGCAAATGGTTTTGTCTGTCCATGTTGCGTTGTAAAATTTGCCCCGTATGCGGGGCAAGTTTTCCAGCTTACTTAAAATGTACAGGGGCAAATATTCCAATTATGCTTTCAATGTTGAAACAGATAATATCTTGATTTCACTGAATACGTATTTTTATCATGAATTTACAATACATTACAAAAGAGGATAGTAAAAATAGCCACATTAAATAAAAACAAATGATATTTAATGGTTTTACAAAATATGTGACTTAAATATTTTACAAATACAGACGTTCCCTTTCGTACAGTCTCCATGCGCCCATTTCGCGCACTGTACCCACTTTTCATTTGCTTTGGACTTGGCGTAAGACTCAAAGCAATAAGGAATATGTGCCCCATATGCACTCGGAAAATGTGCCCCGTCGCCATATTCGTAACTGTAACACTACGTCCATGAGTAACAGTGTAAGCTATTTACAATAAAATGCACAGTTACGTGAAGAAATAAACCCACTTTTAGTGTGTGCAATGTCAAAATAATAAGTTTAACGCTAGAATGTTTATTTTAAGTTTCAATAAAAACGTAAAAGTTTAGTCGCATTTGCAAAAATGACGAAAACAGCCCTGCCGACGTTGTGACTGCTGCTACAACACTGAAACTTTCGTAAATGAAGCGCGCTTTGTTGCTACTTCCTACAGTATCGCCGGTGGTGACATCTAGCGGTTTGTTTCGAAAATAAACGGATTTGGAAAACTTGCCCCTATGGAAAATGTGTCCCAGTCTCCTCTACCATTCATTCTAGTGATGATTTTGTGTCCGGTTTTTCTCAAGTTAGGATACTCGTGTGTGGCCATCAGCCTTTGCGTAAACTTATATATTTAAATGTTCTTGTTGTTTTTCTTAACTAACGTTTTCGCGTCGCATCTATATCCGCGAGTGTACTAAATATTTCTCAGATTTTCTAGTTTGATTCTGCCTTTCCTGTCTTGTATGACTGATTGCACAACGTGCTTTCGTAACGGTCATTACTTCGGACTTCAGCCATGCTGTTATTAATACTAGCTTCCTTCTATATGAATTCTTGTGTGTGCTTTACTTGCTTATTCTAAATTTATTTGTTTTGTAAATTTTCTGTAATTCCTTCTGGTCGCATACCACGTGGTTCGTAAGAATATGATGCCGCTGCCTCCCCGAACTTGAGTTCGTTTGGTGCATAGTGACTTTTTAAATTTGTGCTTCATGACACCCGCCATCTTATCAAAACGCCGCCAATGCTTCGTTTGTTACTGCTATGAACTGTTCCTGCATTAGTAATGCACCGAAGGTGTGTCTGCTTTGAATGAATGAATGTGCTTTCATCTATCCATCGTGTGTTTGCGACTTTGCTCCCACTTTACCTCCATATTCATAAAGGGCAGAAAGCAGAGACTAGCCTGCTTAGCCATAACAGGCGGAATTAGCAGCACACCAACTGCTGGGATGGAAACCATCCTGGATATGCCACCATTACACCTTTGGGTCAAGATGGAGGCAGTAGCTGGCGCATACACTCAAATCTGGCAACAAGTGGAACTCTTTGGGATATCCAGAATCACACACTAAAATAGTGAGTAAGGTAAATATAGCAGAGGTTGGGGATATGCCCGCCGACTATATTATAACCCCATACTGCTTCAACAAGCCTTTCAGTATAACAATTGGAAGTAGGGAGCTGTGGGAGAAAATAGTTAGACACTGTACGGGGGATATTGTCTGGTTCACTGACGGGTCAAAATCAGACCACGGCGTTGGGGCCGGGGTATATGGGGTGCAGCCAAGACTGGAGGGCGTCATCTCTCTAGGGAAGCTCAGTATTCCAGGCCGAAATCACTGCCATCACTTCGTAGGTGCTACAAAGACCGTAGCATCTATATCTATTCAGGCAGCCAGGCAGCCCTGAGATCACTGCCAGCTCCTGCAACAAGGTCTAAAATTGTTGCAGAATGTCACAGGGTTCTGGTGGAGCTAGGGGAAAGCAATAGAGTAAGCCTATTGTGGGTCCCTGGCCACTCGGGGATCAGTGGCAACGAACATGCCGACACATTAGCCAGGATGGGGGCAGAGACTCCATTTATTGGACCGGAACCTGTCCTGACAATCACCAAGGAAATGATCAAATTGGAGCTACGTAACTGGCTCAGAAGACAGCACGTAGAATACTGGATCAAAGCCTACCAACAAAAACATGGCAAGGTAATGATGCCAAAGCCATGTTTTAAAAGAAGCTCTGCAATCCTGGGCCTCAACAGGAGAGAGATTAGACTCATGGTTAGATTGCTGACAGGCCATGGGAATTTCAAAAAACACCTACATACAATGGGAATAACAGAAGAGGACCCTAAATGTAGGATCTGTGATGACGATGATGAAACTGCATCACATCTAATCTTGGAATGCACTGCATTGGAGAGTAAAAGGCACAGAACATTTGGGACAACCAGACCCGAAGAAATTGTGTCTAATAAAGAACTGGTAAAGGGACTCCTTGCACTGTTCAAGGGCATTGGTTGGCTTTACTAGATATACAGGGAGCGATACCGCACAATAAACTTAGTTTCGGTGCGGGCAGTGGCGGGTGGGACCAAGACTGTTTTGGCTTCCCTGGAAAAAATCAAATCAAATTCCATGCAATTCCTAATGGTCACACACCACATTGTACATAAGAATATTATGCCGTATAAACTTATATATTTAAATTTTCTTGTTGTTTTTTGCGACAAACGTTTTCGCGTCGCATCTATATCCGCGAGTGTACTAAATATTTCTCAGATTTTTTAGTTTGATTCTGCCTTTCCTATCTTGTATGACCGATTGCACCACGTGCTTTCGTAATGGTCATTACTTCAGCCTTCAGCCATGCTGTTATTAATACTAGCTTCCTTCTACATGAATTCTTGCATGTGCTTTATTTGCTTATTCTAAATTTATTTATTTCGTAAATTCCATGTAATTCCTCGTGGTCACACACCACGTGGTCCATAAGAATATGATGCCGCTGCCTCCCCAAACATGAGTTCGTTTGGTGCATAGTGACTTTTTAAATTTGTGCTTCATGACACCCGCCATCTCATCAAAACGCTGCTCTGAGCTAATCCTGCATGAGTAATGTACCGAAGGCGTGTCTGCTTTGAATGAATGAATGTACTTTCTTCTATCCATTGTGTGTTTTCAACTTTGCTCCCACTTTACCTTCATATTCATAAAGGGCAGAAAGATTTTTATTATGGAAATTAACTTAATGATTTAATTCACTATTGTACAAGATGTGTGCTTAATTTGGTCTCCCCACATTTATTTGCTTGTTATTTTTCTGAATAGATTATGATTTTAAAGTATCAAACCTCTGCATTATGATTTTTATGCTTCCTGCCCCATGTTTAATTATCTATTCAGTTATTTTTTAATGCTGATTTTGTGTTTGTTAAAACGTTGGCTGCTGTTTTAAGGAGTGAGCAGTCAGATAAAATCCCGTTGCTCATGTACTGTGGCCTCTCGTAAAGTAATTTAGAGCAGCAGTGAGCGTCTTAACTGGCGTTTGAAGATCTGTATTGCCCGAGATCTTGCTTAAATAATTTAACAGGCAACTTTCAGCGTTACGCCTAGATATTTAAGCGACGCGACAGCATCTAGAAGCTCACTACTAATGCTGTATTCGAACATTATGGGATTGTTTTTCCTACTGATGCGCATCACCTCACATTTTTTTCTACGTTTAGACCTTGTTGCAGGAGCTGCCAGTGATCTCAGCTATGCCTGGCTGTCTGAATAGATATAGAAGCTACGCTCTTTGCAGCACCTACGCAAATTCTCCTCCACACACGCCCCGATGGCAGTGATTTCGGCCTGGAATACTGAGGCCAGTTTCCCTAGAGAGATGACGCCCTCCAGTCTTGGTTGTCCGCCTTACTCACAACTGTCCTTACATGTTCGTTCCATTTCATATCGCTCTGCAATGTTACGACTAGATATTTCAACGAAGCGAGTGCATCAAGAAGCTCACTACTAATGCTGTATTCGAACACTATGGTATTGTTTTTCCTACTGATGCGCATCACCTCACATATTGGCCCACTTTAGGTTACGGTACTAACAATAAAAGTGGGCCTTTCTTTTGACAGCTAGAAATTTAAATGAAAATAATGGCTTAACCATTCATTTGACACGAAAATTGAATAATCGAATTTTTAGAGGGGAAAATTGTCTACAACTTTGCTCTCTTATGGTTTCTTTTTTCTTATTTTTTTTTTTTTTTTTTTTTTTTTTTTTTTTTTTTTTTTTGCTTCGTTGCAGAGATATTTGCAGAAATAACTGCGATTTGACTATGTCTGTCGGCTGTAACGTGTTCCCACTTTTTAGGTGCAACCGTTCAATGGATCGACGCCAAATTTTACAGACATAATTGTTGGCTACCAGAGACCAGAACCTCGCTTTTTCAAATATTTCGGAGAAGAAATACGTTAGTAATACCTAAAAAAAGCCGTTTGTAATGTAATTTTAATTTCAAATACACCGTTCATATGACGCGTAAATTGAATAAACGAATTTTTTGAGGAGAAAATTGTGTATAACGTTGTTCCCTTATGTTTTTTCCATATCTCGTATCGTTTCAGAGATATTTGCAAAAATAACGGAGTTTTGACACCCTCCATTGAATTAACGAAAACCAGCCGTTCGCAGATGTCACGTGACATTCCTCGCACAGAACTCTCTCTGGCATACGCCATCTTGCGTTGAGTATTTGACGATTTTGTTATTGTAACTTACACGTTGACATTTCAAAGCAATGGCGAACTGAACAATTACCAAAAAGACGTCGTTCTTCGTATGATAAATGATAATCTAGTGTCTACAAATGCCATGTTAGTATCAATTGACAATGACCATCAATAGTATGAAATTAATGAATGCACCTGGTAACTGTCAGCTGTAGCGTAGTGGGCAATGCGTTGGACTGAGACGCTGAAGGGCAGTGGTTCGGAACCATCCACAACTTTTTTTTTTATTTAAAATGGTTCTAGACGCTCTTATTAATTAATTTTTTGTTATTTAGGTTATTATTTTGGGCCAAAATGTTTGCAAAAAATTATAAATCTACGAACATAAAGTGGGCCGTAAAACACGTGAGTGCGATTTTTTTCTACGTTTAGAGCTGTCTGCCGTTGTTGACAGCAGTAATTTAGAACAGCAGTGAGCGTTTTAACTGGCATTTGAAGATCTGTATTGCCTGAGATCTTGCTTAACCCTCTCGTGATTCTTAAGGTATCTCAGGTATCTTAAGGTATCTCAGCTGTTACAGAGTCTGATTTGCATCACGATTACAAATATGACACTCAAAAAATTTTAGCACATTCCATTTTTCTTAAAAAAAGGTGGGACACATACGTCCCATTGATCATTTCTGGCACCGATTTACCTAAGACTTTGTAAAATAATTTCTTAAGTTATCCTGTCATAGGGTCTCAACAATTACATGATTAAAAAATATGTAATGCACACCAAATAGCTGTCTCGCAGCTTCTATAATAGAAAAGCAGATAATAGTAAACCACATACCGTGTTTTATTAGCGCAAAAATTGACAGAAAAACTTGTTTTCTTCGAAATATGAGTACTATAATATCGCAAAATAAAGGCACTATAGGGCTACACAGTGGTCACTGGGACACATGCGTCCCAGTAATTGTAAATTCACTGAAAAAAAACTTTTGAAGTAAAATGAGTTTTAGAAACCGTAATTGTTGTTTGTAATCTTCTAAGAAACATATACTTACTTCGGATATTTTCGGTAGCGAGAAAACGACTAAAACCGACTCAAGGCACAATAAACAAAGGTTACGGCGCGAAAATCCACGCGGCAGCCCATATAAACAGTCACAGCCTCCTACACTGTAAGAATTTCAGAGCAGCGATTTTTTTCCGCCTTCTGAAGGGCCACCAACAGATGGCAGCACTATGCAGAATTACGTAACTCGCCACCTTGTGGTACAAATGAGGTCCGAAGTTAGTGGGACGTATATGTATGTCCCAACAACCACGAAAGAGTTAAATAATTTAACAGGCAACTTTCAGTGTTACGCCTAGATATTTGAGCGACGCGACAGCATCAAGAAGCTCACTACTAATGCTGTATTCGAACTTTATGGGATTGTTCTTACTACTGATGCCCATTACCTTACATTTTTTTTCTGCGTTTAGAGCTGTCTGCCGTTGTTGACGGCACACTTAGGACAGCGTCTGGCAGAAGTTGTCCGCTTTCTTCCTGGTGGGCCTTCGCGGCCTCCACGGCCTCAGCTCAGTCGCAGGTCAAGGAGACAGCCGGCCGTGGGGTCACGAGACCTCACCAACACAAACACGAGCAGGCAGGCGCCCTCCGCTGTGGCCTTTACTGCAGAGGCCGGCGAAATTCTCCCGTCAAGCACTGGCCGTTTCTGCTGGTCGCTAGCAACAGTTTCCCACCCTGAAAAATGTTTACAAATGTTTGTAAATCTATCGGACCAAACTGCGTGGTCATCAGTCCGTAGCTTACAAACTACTTAAACCTAGGTAAACTAACCTAAGGACAACACACACAGCCATGCCCCAGGGAGGACTCGAACCTCCACGGCGAGCAACCGCGCGCTCCGCAGCGAGGCGTCTTAGACCGCTCGGCTACTGCGTGGTCATCAGTCCGTAGCTTACAAACTACTTAAACCTAGGTAAACTAACCTAAGGACAACACACACAGCCATGCCCCAGGGAGGACTCGAACCTCCACGGCGAGCAACCGCGCGCTCCGCAGCGAGGCGTCTTAGACCGCTCGGCTACTGCGTGGTCATCAGTCCGTAGCTTACAAACTACTTAAACCTAGGTAAACTAAACTAAGGACAACACACACACAGCCATGCCCCAGGGAGGACTCGAATCTCCGACGGCGAGCAACCGCGCGCTCCGCAGCGAGGCGCCTTAGACCGCTCGGCTACTGCGTGGTCATCAGTCCGTAGCTTACAAACTACTTAAACCTAGGTAAACTAAACTAAGGACAACACACACACAGCCATGCCCCAGGGAGGACTCGAACCTCCACGGCGAGCAACCGCGCGCTCCGCAGCGAGGCGCCTTAGACCGCTCGGCTACTCCACCGCGGCTTCCTACTCCGAGCCCTGACTGCTGCACACTCGTAAAGGCGGTGCACCGAAACCCTGAAAGAAGGAAAATACATCAGCGCCTAGTACGGTGTGAAAAACAGTCTGCCATTTAAAATATCACGTAAAACTTAAAGACGAACTAGCTGAACCCCGCTGCTTCGCATGCGTAGGCTGTTTGGTCTGCACCAATTGTTCCTTTTTAATCCTGATGAAGAGTCCGTATCTTATGTTTCCTAGTTATAGCTTGAAATTTGAGTAAACAGCACCATATCTTTGAAAATCAATTTTTGTACCCCATAATTTCACCGCCTTATTAGTATAATTTCCAAAAAATACGGAAACACGTGTCTTTTAAATTCGAACCCCGAATCCAAATCCGAAAATTTGTGGTTCTATCTTCAAAATTGCCTAAATAGCAACAGCTTTTCGAAAAACACCCCCATCTACAATTTAACCCCCTTGGTGATTTAATTTTCAAAGATACCGAAACACGTATTTTTTAAATCATAACGAACAATACAATAACCAATTTTTGTAGCTGTAGCTTCAATATTGTCTTGACAACAACGTGTTTTCGAAAAGAATTTTTCATCCCCTCTTTTACACCGTTAGTTGTTGAATTTCCAAGAATACCGAAAGACGTGTCTTTTTCAAAATGTTCAAATGTTTGTACAGCTTATGGGACTTAACTACGGGGTCATCAGTCCCTAAACTTACAAATTACTTATCAACTACCTAATCCTAAGGACAGCAGAAATATCCATGCCCGAGGGGGGATTCGAACCCGGACCGTAGTGGCCGTGCAGACCGTGACTGGAGCGCCTCAGTCCCCTCGGCCACCGCGGCCGGCCGTGTCTTTTTAATCATGATCAAGTGTCCGTATCCTAAGTTTCGTAGTTATAGCTCGAAATTTGAATGAACAGCAACATATCTTTCAAAATTAATTTTTGTACCCCATTATTTCACCCCCTTATTAGTCTAATTTCCAAAAATACCGAAACACGTGTCTTTTAAATTTGAACCCCAAATCCAAATCCGAAAATTTGTAGTTCTAACTTCAAAACTGCCTAAATAGCAACATATTTCCAAAAAACATCCCCTCTCCAATTTAAACCCGTTGATGGTTGAATTTCCAAAAATACCGAAACACGTATTTTTTAACGTCTAACCAACTATTCAAATATCAATTTTTGAAGTTCTAGCTTCAAAATTGTATCAGTAGCAACGTGTTTTCAAAAAGAATTTTTGATCCTCTATTTAACACTCTTCCTTGTTGATTTCCAAAAATATTAAAAATCATGGATTTTAAATCCTGACCAAGATCCCATATCCGACGTTTCGTAGTTGTAGCTTAAAATTTGAGTCAACAGCAAAATATTTTTGAAAATCACTTTTTTGCGTCACCTATTTTATCCCGTTATTGGTCAAAATTCAAAAAATGCCGAATCACGTGTCTTAAATTCGAACCCCGAATTAGAATCAGAAATTTTGTAGTTCTAGCTTCAAAATTGCCTAAATAGCTACGTACTTTCAAAAAACGTTTCATCCCCTATTTCACCCCCTTACGGACGGAATATCGAAGAATCGCTTCTTAAATGACGCCTACAGAGTAAGATCAACAGCCTCCACAAATTTCAAGTTTCTGTCTTCAGTGGTTTGGGCTGGGCGATGATGAGTCAGTCAGTCAGTCAGTCAGTCAATCGGGACACTACCGTCACTCACTTTTCGCTTCTGGTGTAACAAATTCAAATGTTTGTAAATCTGTGGGACTTAACTAGTCTGGTCATCAGTCCTAAGGCTTCTTACACACTAATTAAACTAACTTATTCTAAGGACAACTAATATACCCATGCCCGTCGGAGGACTCGTACCTCCGACGGCGAGCAGCGTCACACACCGCAAGTCAGCACCTTATAACAAATCAAAGGAAAATTCACTTCATTCCCTAAAGGCTAGTGCTGTCAATTGTATGTGTTTAAAGAATAACAAGGGCAGCATTGACTCGGTCTCTTTCTCTTCATGCTTTTAACCATGGGTAAAATAGAGGGAAACCAGAGTTATTTAGCCGGCCGCGGTCGCCGAGGGGACTGAGGCGCTCCAGTCGCGGTCTGCGCGGCCACTACGGTCGGGGGTTCGAATCCCCCCCTCGGGCATGGATATTTGTGCCGTCCTTAGTCTTAGCTAGTTCATAAGTAGTTTGTAAGTTTAGGGACTGATGACCCCGTAGTTAAGTTCATATCCCATAAGCTATACAAACATCTGAATTTTGAAGAGTTATTTACAACTTGTACAAAAGCCAGACCGCATTTATTAGACTCGAGGTGCATGAAAGGGAAGCATTAGTTGGCAATGCAGTAAGACAGGGTTGTGGCGTTTCTCCGATGTTATTCAATTTGTACATCGAGCACGCAGTGAAGGAAAGCAAGGAAAAATTTGGAATAGGGATTAAAGTTCAAAAATCAAATGTTTGGTAAGCTTAAGGGACTTAACTACGGGGTCATCGGTCCCTAAACTTACAAACTACTTTTGAACTACTTACTAACTAGGACGGCACAAATATCCATGCCCGAGTGGAGATTCAAACACCCGACCGTAGTGGCCGTGCATACCGTGACTGAAGCGCCTCAGTCTCCTCGGCCACCGCGGCCGGCTAAAGTTCAGGGTGAAGAAATAAAAACATTTTGTTTTCCGGATGACGTTGTAATTCCATTAGAGGCAGCAAAGGACATGGAAGAGCAGTTGGATGGAATGGACAGTGTCTTGAAAAGAGCGTATAAAATGAACATTAACAAGGGCAAAATCAGGGTAATGGAGTGCAGTCTAAGAAAATCAGGCGATGGTGAAGGAATTAGATTAGGTAACGAAACAATGAAGGTGGTAGATGAGTTTTGTTACTTGGGCAGTAAAATAACATATGACGGTAGCAGTACAGAGGATATAAAATTCAGAATGGCGATGGGATGAAAAGCATTTTTGAAAAAGAGAAATTTGCTAATATCGAATATTAATGTAAGTGTAAGGAAGTCTTTTCTGAAGGCATTTGTGTGGAGTGTTGCCTCGTACGGGAGTGAAACATGAACGGTAAACAATGCGGACAGGAAGAGAATAGAGACTTCTGAAATGTGTTGCTACAGAAAAATACTGAATATAGATCGCATAACTAATGAAGAGGTACTGAATAGATTTGGTGAGAAAAGAAATTTCTGTGATAGCTTGACTAAAAGAAGGGATAGATTGGTAGGACACATTCTTAGACATCAACGAATCATGGATTTAGCATTGGAGGGAAGTGTGTGGGGTAAAAATCGCAGAGGAAGACCAAGAGACGGATACAGTAAGCAGATTCAGACAGATATAGGTTGCCGTTCTTATGTGGAGATGGAGAGGTTTACTCAGGATAGGGTATTGTGGAGAGCTGCATCAAACCAGTCTCCGGACTTAAGACCACAATAACAGTGAACACACACACAAATTCTACACATTTGAGTTCCGCAAAGTGGCAAATACTAGAACGAATTTTCGCTCTGCAGCGCAGAATGCGCTGATTTTAACTTCCTGCTGCATTAAAACTGTGCTAGAAATTAAAAAATTAACGTTTTATTTCAGACTAGCTGCTAAACGCGGTATATCCAGGATTTATTGCATTTTTCGAGTCTTATATTTAGAAACGAAAATAAAAAATTCTGAAAACTTTTCATTTTTCCCTATTCATGAAAACGGCTAAGAAATTACGAATCAGTAAAAGAATGATAAAGGTAAAACAGTCAACAATCCGAAGATTGGTTTGAACACAACAGTGCTTTACTAGGCATGGTCCTGTTTGGAGGTGGTATGCCGTTGCCTTCCTCCGACCTTGGAACTGACTTACCCAGCCAGTTATAGGGGGACCTACAGTTTAACGTGGGTTCCGAACCAAGGTGCTACTCGGTATTTTTCACATCAGCAACACTGCCAGAGGTGAAAGAAGTGGAAAGTGACAGATAAAAATCCTAGGACCTGGCGGGGATCGAACCAGCGAACTTTGGATTTGTAGGCTGGCACTCTACCACTGTGCGACCGAGAAGCACTGTACTATACATAATATACAAAATTATAAGTGCAGTATACAAAGTAAGAAAAATGGTAATGAAATACAAATGATGTATAACATTAATTTAATTCTAAACTTTAATATGAACAACATTTAGTCCATCTCGTTTTCCTCTTTCTGTCCTTCGGCTTCTACCTAATTATGTGTCCATTTAAGTTTTGTTTTCATGCAGATCAATACTTACGACATCAAATATTCTTGACAATGTGTCCAACAATAATGTTTCAGTTTTGTACAATGGAATGCTAGGAAACTGTCTGCGATGAATAAATAATGGAAGAAGTCTCGTAAATCAAGCGTCGCGTGACGGGAAAGTATTTCTGACTCATTGCTTACGACGTCATACGTCGTGAACTGTGTGTCGTTGATAGTTTTTAAGCGATTGTTGTCTAATAATAAGCAATATGTGTACCAAGTTCAGTTGAAGTCGGTCCATTATTTTAGGAGGAGATATGCAAAAATAGCGCATGATGTAGCAGTTGTTCGGAAATTTCATTGTTTATGACGTCACATCTCTTGAAATATGTGGCTTACTACGATGAAAATTTGAAGGTACCTTCAGTGGTATATGTGCCTAATATATCAAAAATACGTCGTGAATGCTGTTACTAATAAAGACGTATAAATCAAAACCTCATACGTGAAGATGCGGTTTATGATTTCATATGTCATAAACTATATGTCGAACTGTCATACAGTCTTGATGGAAGATTCATTGTCTGTGAATTTTCTCGCTAATACAATTTACAGTGTAGAAGTAATAACTTCTAACGTCATGCCAAATGCCGTAGATATACATCATGAACACCGGAAAAGTAGTAAGCGATAAACGTTTTTCATTTCATCATTTTGTTGGGCGTTGTCAGCGAGAAAAAGTTTCGTAAAGATTTGAAATTATGTTGAAAGTTTATTGCAAGTCGCTCAGTGCTCTCATTGTCAAATAGTTGACAACTAAAATCACGCTATTACTTTTGGAGCAGGTATAGAATGTTATCACATGATGTGGCCTTTTTTCTCGACTGTCATTGTTTATGAAGACATATCTCCTTACGTAAGTGTCGTAGGTGGTTGTTACCCCGACAGCGATTGATGCCCGATAGTAAGGATCATTTGTACCAAGTTTGGTTGTTATCGGTCCAGTAGGTTAGGAGGTGATGTTCAAAATGTTCAAATGTTTGTATAGCTTATGGAACTTAACTACGGGGTCATCAGTCCCTAAACTTACAAACTACCTACGAACTAGCTACAACTAAGGACGGCACAAACATCCATGCCCGAGGGGGGATTCGAATCCCCGACCGTAGTGACCGTGCAGACCGTGACTGGAGCGCCTCAGTCCCCTCGGCCACCGCGGCCGGCTGGAGGTGATGTGGAACAGACATACATACATAGATACTTACCTACATTCCCACATACACACATACAGCCTATTTTATAAGATATAAATATTCACAGTGTCATAAGTTTGATATTAATCTGTTTCCAATTTGTATTATTTCCGCTAAGTACGTGTATAATACTGAAGCTGTAGGTAACATACTCGGGCATTAATATGTCAACACATTAGTTACACGTTAGCGTCACTGGTCTAGGAAATATCGTTGCTGCGAAATTCAGCTTGCCCTTTTCTCACATGATATCTTGCGAGTCTTGGATGAAGGGCAGCCGCGGTGGAGTAGCCGAGCGGTGTAAGACGCCTCGCTACGGAGCGCGCGGTTGCTAGCTGTCAGAGGTTCGTGTCCTCCCTGTGGCATGGGTGTCTGTGTGTTGTCCTTAGTTTAGTTTAGTTTGTAACCTACGGACTGATGACCACGCAGTTTGGTCCGATAGATTTACAAACATTTGAGTATTTTTGATGACAGGCAACAGGCGGATTGTGTTTTTCTCAATTTCAAAAAGGCGTTCTACGTGGTGCCACACTGCAGAATGCTAACGAAGATACGAGCTTATGGAATAGGTTCACAGATTTGTGACTGGCTGGAAGACTTCCTAAGTAATAGAACGCAGTACGTTGTTCTCGACGGCGAGTGTTCATCAGAGACGAGTGTATCGTCAGGCGTGCCCCAGGGGAGTGTGATAGGACCGCTATTATTTTCTATCTATATAAATGATCTGATGGACAGAGTAAGTTGTAATTTGCGGCTGTTTGCTGATGATGCTGTGGAGTATGGGAGGGTGGCGTCTGTAACTGACTGTAATGGCATACAGGATGACTTAGACAAAATTTCTCGTTGGTGCAAAGAATGGCAGCTAGCTCTCAATATAGAAAAATGTAAGGTGATGCGCATGAGTAGAAAAAACAATCCAATAATGTTGGAATACAGCATTAGTAGTGAGCTTCTTGATGCTGTCGCGTCGTTCAAATATCTAGGCGTAACTTTGCAGAGCGATATGAAATGGAACGAGCATGTAAGGACAGTTGTGAGTAAGGCGGACAGCCGACTTTGGTTTATTGGGAGAATTTTGGGAAGATGTACTTCACCTGTAAAGGAGACCGCGTATAAAACGCTTGTACGACCACGTCTCGAGTATTGCTCAAGTGTTTGGGACCCGCAGCAGATCAGTTTAAAGGAAGACATAGAGGCGGTTCAGAGACGAGCAGCTAGGTTTGTTACCGGTAGGTTCGACCAATGCGCGAATGTCACTAAAATGCTCCGGCAACTCAATTGGGGATCGCTGGAGGAACGACGACGTTCTTTTCGTGAATTTCTGTTGAGGAAATTTAGAGGGCCGGAATTTGAAGCTGAGTGTAGTACGATCTTGCTGCCGCCTACTTACATTTTGCGTGGTGATCATAAAGACAAGATAAGAGAAATTAGGCCTCGTACAGAGGTCTTATAGGGATTCTTTTTTTCGTCGTCTATTTGGGAGTGGAATAGGAAAGGAAATGCCTAGTAGTGGTACAGTGTACCCTCCGCCACGCACCTTATGATGTGCAGAGTATGTAATTAGATGTAGATTGTTACACCCTTGTCAGTTTTGTTTCTGCCGCAGTGCCCTTATGTAGATAGCTTAGGTAAATAATCCTGTCACCAACACCGTCGCTGTCAGCTAATTCTGCATCAGATATTAGCACAGTTTTATTTTAAAAAAAAGAGGAGCGTTTTTAATTGCACTGCAACTAAATGGTGTTCACGTCACAATAACCTACGCGGATGTCTCTCAGTCGGAGATGCTTGAACGTAGCTATGGTAGTGACACACTGCCTTCTTGACATCAAGGCCTTAGCATGGCCTTGACGACGTCATGCTCTGAGACGGCGATTTGTATGCAGTCGCGAGTTTTTACGACTTCTCCACCTCGCTTTGTTAGTAATGCATACGATACACGTACACTACGGTAGTTACTTCGTAACTGTATTGTTTGTGTACGATTTAATACTGCAAACCCATGCATACCTTCAAAATAAATGGTGGAATAAAATGGCCATGTCAAATTTTCTTCCAGTAAGATATGTACTACGTTTTTAGTTTGAAAATAAACGGCCGCGGTGTAGTTGCAGAGGGTTCTAAAGCGCCTTGCTGCGGAGCGCCCGGTTGCTCGCCGTCGGAGGTTCGGGTGCCCCCTCGGTCTTGAGTATGTATGTTGTTGTTGCGTTAGTTTAACTTAATATAAGTGGTTTGTAACCCTAGTGAGTAATAAGCATAGAAGATTTACAAAGTTTTGAACATTTTATCCAAATACACTACGTTAGATGACATACCCTCAGAGCTACTAAAGGCTCTGGGAGAGCCAGCCAAGACAAAACTATTGGAACTGTTGTGTATGATGTATGAGACAAGCGAAGTACCTTCAGACTTTAAGAAAAAATGTAATAATTACCATTCCAAAGAAAGCAGGCGCAGACAGGTGTGAAAATTACAGAACCATCAGTATGATAAGTCATGGTTGCAAAATATTAACACGAATTATTTACAGGAGACTGGAAAAGCTGGTAGAAGCTGATTCGGGGAACATCAGTTTGGATTCAGGAGGAACGTAGGAACCCGGGAGGCAATATTCACTTTACGTCTTATCTTAGAAGATAGATTAAGGAAAGGCAAACCTACATATTTAGCTTTTGTAGATTTGGAGAAAGCTTTTTACATTGTTGACTGGAAAACACTCTTTCAAATTCTGAAGTCAGCAGGGGTAAAATACAGGGAAAGGAGAGTTATTTACAACATGTACAAAAGCCAGACCGCAGTTATTAGACTCGAAGGGCATGAAAGGGAAGCATCAGTTGGGAAGGGAGTAAGACAGGGTTGTGGCGTTTCTCCGATGTTTTTCAATTTGTACATCGAGCAGGCGGTGAAGGAAAGCAAGGAAAAATTTGGAATAGGGATTAAAGTTCAGGGGGAAGAAATAAAAACTTTGCGTTTTGCTGATGACATTTTCATTCTGACAGAGACAGCAAAGGACCTGAAAAAGCAGTTGAATGGAATGGACAGTGTGTTGAAGACAGCGTATAAAATGAACATTAACAAGAGCAAAACAAAAATAATGGAATGCGGTCTTAGAAAATCAGGCGATGCTGAAGGAATTAGATTAGGTAACGAAACAATGAAGGTGGTAGCTGAGTTTTGTTACTTGGGCAGTAAAATAACAAATGATGGTCGCAGTACAGAGGATATAAAATGCAGAATGGCAATGGGAAGAAAAGCGTTCTTGAAAAAGAGAAATTTGTTAACATCGAATATTAATTTAAGGGTAAAGAAGTCTTTTCTGAAGGCATTTGTGTGGAGTGTTGCCTTGTACGGGAGTGAAACATGGACGATAAGCAGTGCGGACAGGAAGAGAATAGAGGCTTTTGAAATGTGGTGCTACAGAAGGATGCTGAAGATTAGGTGGGTAGATCGCATAACTAATGAAGAAGTACTGAACAGAATTGGTGAGAAAAGGAATTTTTGGCATACTCTGACTAAAAGAAGGGATAGATTGGTAGGACACATTCTTAGACATCGGGGAATCGTAAATTTAGCATTGGAGGGAAGTGTGTGGGGTAAAAATCGCAGAGGGAGGCCAAGAGACGCGTATAGTAAGCAGATTCAAGTGGATGTGGGTTGCCGTTCTTATGAGGAGATGAAGAGGTTTGCTCAGGATAGAGTAGGGTGGAGAGCTGCATCAAACCAGACTCCGGACTGAAGACCATAACAACAACATCAAAATTATCCGGGCAACTGGCTGAAAATGTACAAGTTCGTGGCGTCCTCTATCGGTAGTGCTGGAATTCAGTATGCCGTTGGTCCACCGTTGGCGTTGATGGGAGCTTCCATACTCGCAAGCCTACTCTGAGTGAGGTTCTGGAAGCATTCTTGCGGAATGGCAGGCCATTGTTCACGGAGTGCTGCACTGTGGGGAGGTGTCGATGTAGTCCGGCGAGGCCTGGCGCGAAATCGGCCTTCCAAAACACCTCAGAGCTGTTCTGTAGGGTTCAAGTGAGGCCAGTCCGTTGCTGGGACGACTCTGTTGTGTAACCACTCCGTCTCAGGCCGTGCGTTACCAACAGTGGGAAGCAAGGGGGTGCTTAGAACATCAGTGTACGCTTGTGCCACGCGGCAGTTGCCACGTCCTGCATGGACCTCTCACTCTATCACGTTTCATTCAACTCGCTCAAATTCGCAAACTACTCACTGTATAAATATGGAACTAGTATCATTTTACTCTGCAAAATATTGTATTTTTTTTAATGAAAGTATAAAAATAATATTTTTTTTCTCTTTCCAATTATTTCAACTACAAGAATATTTAAATTTAATTTTTAATGTAGGTGTAACTAAGAAATTTTAACTCTCGAAACTACTAAGGACTTCCAATAAAATTATTACTCTTCTTTCTTCTTTCACAATATGGCCAAATCAGATAAAGGTATAGTGACGTCGTTTTACGTTTTTTAGTTAGTTGGTGAGCCATGAAAAAGAACTAGTTCATCCCAGTGAGTGACTATTTCTGATCCGATCTCTGAAAAGATCGGTTTTGCCCATCTCTAGTCGGTAGTGCGCTTGCCTGCGACAGGCCTTTAAAGGTCCCAGGTTCGAGTCCCAGTTCCGGCACACAATTTTAATCTGCCAGGAAGTTTCATATCAGCGCACACTCCGCTGCAGAGTGAAGTTTCAATTTAGAAACATCCCTTAGGCTGTGGCTAAGCCATGTCTCCACCATATCCTTTCTTCCAGGAGTGCTAGTCTTGCGTGTTTGCAGGAGAGCTTCTGTGAAGTTTCGAAAGTAGGAGGCGAGGTACTGGCGGAAGTAAAGTTGTGAGGCGGCATCGTGAGTCGTGTCGGGATAGCACAGTCGGTAGTGCGCTTGCCCGCAAAAGGCAAAGGTCCCAGGTTCGAGTCCCGGTTCCGGCACACAATTTTAATCTGCCAAGAAGTTTCATATCAGCGCACACTCCGCTGCAGAGTGAAGTTTCATTTTAGAAACATCCCTTAGGCTGTGGCTAAGCCATGTCTCCACCATATCCTTTCTTCCAGGAGTGCTAGTCTTGCGTGTTTGCAGGAGAGCTTCTGTGAAGTTTGGAAAGTAGGAGGCGAGGTACTGGCGGAAGTAAAGTTGTGAGGCGGCATCGTGAGTCGTGTCGGGATAGCACAGTCGGTAGTGCGCTTGCCCGCAAAAGGCAAAGGTCCCAGGTTCGAGTCCCGGTTCCGGCACGCAATTTTAATCTGCCAGGAAGCTTCGTATCAGCGCACACTCCGCTGCAGAGTGAAAGTTTCATTCTGGAAACATCCCTTAGGCTGTGGCTAAGCCATGTCTCCACCATATCCTTTCTTCCAGGAGTGCTAGTCTTGCGTGTTTGGAGGAGAGCTTCTGTGAAGTTTGGAAAGTAGGAGGCGAGGTACTGGCGGAAGTAAAGTTGTGAGGCGGCATCGTGAGTCGTGTTGGGATAGCACAGTCGGTAGTGCGCTTGCCCGCGAAAGGGAAAGGTCCCAGGTTCGAGTCCTGGTTCCGGCATGCAATTTTAATCTGCCAGGAAGTTTCATATCAGCGCACACTCCGCTGCAGAGTGAAAGTTTCATTCTCGATTAGGTGGTCGAGCAGCTGCTAGGGTATAGCCTCCCATTATTACACCAGTGCCTGTCGGAGCTCCTGAAGTGTCTCAGGGATTTGAATACGTGCAGCGATGCGTCGACCGATAGCATCCTAGACGTGATCGATAGGGTTTTGGTGTGGAGAACAGCCAGGCCGCTCCGTTCGCTTGATATCTCCTGCGCGGTGGGTCCGTGCGTTATCATCCCTCAGGAGGAAGCTGGGACCCCTTGCAACGCTGAAAAGGCGGACATACCGGTGCAAAATGACGTCCCGATACACCTGACCTGTTACAGATCTTCTGCCTCAGAAATGCAGGGGTGTACGTGCATCAGTCGTAATCCCACCCCACATCAACATGCCACTACCAGGTTCCTTTCAAGAACATTATGGCGTTGGTCTCTGGTTCTTGATTCATGTCAGATGAAATCCTGGCGATAATCAGAGTATACCTAGACTCGGCCGTAAACATAACTTGGGAACATTGTTATGAACATGTACTGTGTTCTTGTCATCAGGATTTAGTGCTCTCCTGTGAACAGGAGACAATGGAATGCACCTTGCAGGTTTCCGGGCGAACGTGATGCCTAGTATAGATAGTGATCCGAAGCCCAGAAAGATCAGTTCCACTATTGAAACCTGGAAGGAGGTTAGCCTACCGAAGGAAGAGATTAAAACCGTGTACTCCATTGAACAACGCGTTTTTCTGGTACTAGAGTACCACAGGTTAGACGAGAGTCCTACGGCAACAAGGCCACGTTTTCAAGGACGATTTAATGTTCCAAAAGGACCCGATGCGAATATTTCAATGAACATGCAGCGTAACTGATGATCCAGTGGGGCATGTTGGCCGCAAGCAAACCGCAGTTACGCCTGAAAATATCGCCACAGTTTCTGGAATTATTCAGCGAAATCCAATGTCATCCGTCCGCAGAATTGCATCTGAGACTGGTTTGACGCGTTCCAGCACGCAGAAAATACTGCGAAAGAGCCTACACATGTTTCCATTCAAACTTCAAACGCACCAGGCCATACCCGTACGAGCTGTGCAACAAAGGGTTGCCTTTGCTAATCAGATGCTCACAATGATTGATAGTGATCTAGTTTGTGAATGAAGTACACTTCCACCTGAATGGATACGTGAATAAGCAGAACTGGCCATTTTGGGGTTCCGAAAAGTCATATTGCTGTGAAGCGAAACCGCTGTATTCTCCTAAAGTTACTGTGTGGGCTGCAGTATGCAGCAGAGGCATTATTGGCCCTTTTTTCATTCTAGAAACGGTCACTGGTGCACGTTACGTTGCAATTTTGGAACAATTTGTCGCCACACAGCAAGCGTTAGAGGATCGACCAGGTACTGGATGGTTTATGCAAGATGGAGTCCGACCACATCGGACCGAACAAGTGTTTCGCTTTCTTGAGGAATTTGAGGAATACTTCGGGAATCGAGTCATTGCTTTGGAATATCCCAAATTTACTGGTGCAGGCACGGATTGGCCTCCATATTCCCCGGATTTGACTCCCTGTGATTTTTTTTTGTGGGGCACAGTGAAAGACATGGTCTACCCGAAGCATCCCGCCACGCTGGACGAGCTTGAATCGGCGATCTCTATGGCATGTGAATCCATTTCGGTTGAGACACTACGAAATGTGATGGCGAATTTCATTCTCCTTTTGTGGCACCTCTGTACTGCCAATGGTGAATATTCTGAAATATTGTGATGTGGTTGTTTGCGAAGAGTGTTTTCATACGATTATTTCTCTTATGTATGCTGATATGAGCTGTACAGCGTACAGCGCCATCTGTTAGCAGCTTTTGTAACTATTATTTCAAACTGCTGTATAAACTTCTTACAGCTTTTACAATAAACCTACCGTCTACTGCCCTCTATCAATCTTCGTTTTCGAGATATTTAATTTTTAAATCAGGGAGCCCTTTTCTGGACACCCTGTATCACTCGTCTTGTGGTGACACAAGGAGACTTCCCGTACCGTAGCGCGTGGAAAAGTTTCCTGTCTGCTGCAATCGTCGCCGTAATCTTGGGATCACACTTTGTGGAACGCGGATGGTTGGTGCTACGACCTGCTGTGTTTGAGCAGCCTCATGTTGCCCTAGTGTTATACCCCTCATAAAGTCACTAATAAGTGTTCTTTGAGCCATTTTCAACACACGTCTGAAAACATCTGCCCTCTTAGTCGCTGTGCCGTACTCTGGAGTGTACCAACACACGTCTGCGTATGTGGATTGCTGCCGGCGACACCGCATGATCATACCCCGCCCACAAGAGCGTTGTTTCAACATGTATCAGCAAAACTCTTAATTTATGAGTATCAATGTAGATAAGAAATTTTCATGTCGGTGGCAATGATAGCGCACAGGGACAGCGACGTAACCAGGATATTGTCAAAGACGGGGGGCGGAGGGGGGGGGGGGTCCGACTTGTAAAAGCGAAATTTACAAAGGAAAGGGAGATGATGTAGATGAGGATGAAATCGGAGATACTATACTGAGAGATGAATATGACAGAGCACTGAAAGACCTAAGTCGAAACAAGGCTCCTGGAGTAGATGACATTCCCACAGAACTACTGAAGTGTCTGTGAGACCCAGCCATGACGAAACTGCTTCACCTAGTGCGTAAGAATCACGAGACAGGCGAAATACTCTCACACTTGAAGAAAAATGTAATAATCCCCATTCCAAAGAAAGCAGGCGCAGACAGGTGTGAAAACTACAGAACCATCAGTTTAATAAGTCAAGGTTGCAAAATATTAACACGAATTATTTACAGAAGGATGGAGAAGCTGGTAGAAGCCGACTTCAGGGAAGACCAGTTGGGATTCAGGAGAAATGTAAGAACACGGGAGGCAATACTCAACATACGTCTTATCTTAGAAAATAGATTAAGCTACATTTCTAGCTTTTGTAGATGTGGAGAAGGCTTTTGACAATTTTTATTGGAATAAACTCTTTCAAGTTCTGAAGCAAGCAGGAATAAAATATAGGGAGCGTAAGGTTATGTACAACTTGTACAAAAACCAGACAGCGGTTGTCAGAGCTGCAGGGCATGAAAGGGATGCAGTGGCTAAGCCATGTCTCCACCATATCCTTTCTTCCAGGAGTGCTAGTCTTGCGTGTTTGCAGGAAAGCTTCTGTGAAGTTTGGAAAGTAGGAGGCGAGGTACTGGCGGAAGTAAAGTTGTGAGGCGGCATCGTGAGTCGTGTCGGGATAGCACAGTCGGTAGTGCGCTTGCCCGCGAAAGGCAAAGGTCCCAGGTTCGAGTCCCGGTTCCGGCACACAATTTTAATCTGCCAGGAAGTTTCATATCAGCGCACACTCCGCTGCAGAGTGAAGTTTCATTTTAGAAACATCCCTTAGGCTGTGACTAAGCCATGTCTCCACCATATCCTTTCTTCCAGGAGTGCTAGTCTTGTGTGTTTGCAGGAGAGCTTCTGTGAAGTTTGGAAAGTAGGAGGCGAGGTACTGGCGGAAATAAAGTTGTAAGGCGGCATCGTGAGTCGTGTCGGGATAGCACAGTCGGTAGTGCGCTTGCCTGCGAAAGGCAAAGGTCCGAGGTTCGAGTCCCGGTTCCGGCACACAATTTAAATCTGCCAAGAAGTTTCATATCAGCGCACACTCCGCTGCAGAGTGAAGTTTCATTTTAGAAACATCCCTTAGGCTGTGACTAAGCCATGTCTCCACCATACCCTTTCTTCCAGGAGTGCTAGTCTTGTGTGTTTGCAGGAGAGCTTCTGTGAAGTTTGGAAAGTAGGAGGCGAGGTACTGGCGGAAATAAAGTTGTAAGGCGGCATCGTGAGTCGTGTCGGGATAGCACAGTCGGTAGTACGCTTGCCTGCGAAAGGCAAAGGTCCGAGGTTCGAGTCCCGGTTCCGACACACAATTTTTATCTGCCAGGAAGTTTCATACCAGCACACACTCCGCTGCAGAGTGAAGTTTTATTTTAGAAACATCCCTTAGGCTGTGGCTAAGCCATGTCTCCACCATATCCTTTCTTCCAGGAGTGCTAGTCTTGTGTGTTTGCAGGAGAGCTTCTGTGAAGTTTGGAAAGTAGGAGGCGAGGTACTGGCGGAAGTGAAGTTGTGAGGCGGCATCGTGAGTCGTGTCGGGATAGCTCAGTCATTCCCTGCTCGGCCGCCGAGCTCGACGGACGTGTGCCGGCAGCACTGGACGTGCGGACGTAAACATCGGTTGTCTCGCTGCTACAAGGTTAGTTGCATACGCTGTATTGCTATTGCGCTTGTCCATAGAATGTTTCAAACGACAAAATGAATTTGGATAGTTGTGAACGGAAAGACACGATCATATTTGGATTTGATTGGAAATTTAACAGAACAAAGCCTTTTGAGATTAAGAGGTGGCTCTCTGAAAAAGTACAGATTACAGGGGACGATATTTACGGTATACATCTGTCTTTCGTAACAAATTCTGTATTTGTAAAAATGAATTCTCCCGAGTTATGTAGTACAATAGTGGAAAAATGTGGTGGAACGATGAAGTTTAACCACTCGGATGGGACAATTAGTGATGTAACTGTTTCGCAAGCCGGACTAGGTATTAGAACTGTGAGCGTCTTTGAACTTCCTTTCGAAGTTCCTGCTGAAGCAATAAATGAAGCTCTTCGTCCATATGGTAGGGTTATATCAAATGTGGCAGAAAAGTGGTCAGAGTTGCACATGTTTCCGGTTTTTAACGGTATTCGGCAGGTGAAAATAGAGCTTTTACGGCATATACCGTCGTACCTACATATTTGTGGCTATCGTGCCCTCCTTTCATTCGATGGCCAGCCAAGGACCTGTGCTCTCTGTAACTCAACTGGGCTCTTCAGGAATGAATGTAGTAAAAGGCGAGTCGCACAATTACCGAACAACGAGGCTGCGGTTCCAGGGCCAGCAGTAAGCATGAAGCTGACGTACGCTGCCGCCACAGTGGTACACAGCCCCGCTCAACCGGCTACGGCGCAGCAGGGGGAAGCTTCTGGTGCGCGCGCGGAAACAGGAAGTTGCACTGAGCCCAATACAGAAAACAGTCTCAGAGGAAAGCACAAGTTGCGTATCGCGGGACATCTTCAAACGAACTAAACAGCGCACTGATGACCCCTGACAGAGAAGTCACGGAGCCCTCATCTTTTGGTGAGCAGGAAGAAGCCGTTCCGACCGTGGAACAACACAGTATGAACGAAGTTGTACTGGCGAAGCACCAAGTAACACGGAAGGATAATATGGATGGAAGAACGACACAAGGAGAAACACACCCGGTGAATGGGAAAGGACCAAATACAGTACAGATAGAAGCAGAAACACAACCAACGGGCCGCGGTGGAGTAGCCACCGGTCTAAAGCACCTCGCTGCGGAGCGCGCGGTTGCTCGCCGCGGAGGTTCGAGTCCTCCCTGGGGCATGGGTGTCTGTGTTTGTCCGTAGGTTAGTTTACCTAGGTTTAAGTAGTTTGTAAGCTACGGACTGATGACCACGCAGTTTGGTCCGATAGATTTACAGACAATTGAACATTTTTGAACAACCAACGGAACATCGCGGTGAAGGAGAAGACATGCCTGCCTATGCTCAACCTAACGGTGTCAAGGTTTCCGATAATGAAAACGAACAATCCGCACGTCACGGAGCTTCAACACAGTCGCTGGAAACGTCACCAGAGGCGTCTCCAACGAGTTCACCGAAGTCGAGAAGGAACAAAAAACGCCGAAGAGCACACCAGGCCGCAGAAAGCTTGGCCCCTCCACTAAGGGACAGTCTGCGGAAGATACTGGATGCCGACAAGAAGACAGACGAGCGCAGAACGGAACGGGTTGGCGAGTGTAGTGACCTGAGAGAGAGACCGGGAGATTTTGAAGGACCACAGGAGAATTCTGAAACCGAACTTGGTGCAACACTGGAAGTTGACGATGCTACCCGACTTGGACGTGACACCACCGATGAAACATTAAACTGGGCGGACGATAGAGAGGAGCAGACAGAAGGAATGGACACGGAACAGGCTTTTGAAGAAGACCCTTTTTTTTTTTAAATCATTCAAATGAATTTTAGGAAGAAAGACGAAAGAAAAGGAAAAGAAAGAAAGAAATACAAAATTGGGTTGGAATTTGATGTCATCATTCGAAATATGCATCCTCTACTTTGCGACTCGTAGCGTAACACAGTGGACCATACGTACAATGTGACTACTTTAAATATAAATAAGATTCAGAGTGCAACCAATATCTGGCCTAAAGAAAGTCACGAATGCATACGCTGATGATGTTGGAGTGACAGTAAGGAGTCAACAAGACTGCATACAGCTAACGGACAAGTTGTCACTATATTGCAGTGCAACTGGGGCAAAACTGAATCAAACTAAAAGTTCTTTTTTAAATCTGAAAGGTCTAGAAACAATGGAGATACCTTGGGCAGGAAGTGTGGACCATCACACGGCACTGGAGTGCAGTTCTACAACTGCCCACTCAGGACAATAGCAGCTAACTGGAAACTAATGCTAAATAATATCAGAGGCAGCTTAATATTAAACGGAGTCAGATATTTAAATGTTAAGCAAAGGATAAAACTAGTAAACTGCGCAGTACTCTCAAAAGCTACATACGTCAGTCAAGTTTTACCTATACCCAGAGAAACAGCCAGAGCTATCATGAGTTCCATCGGTAAATACATCTGGCAAGGTGATATCTTCAGAGTTGCACTAAAAGAATTCTTGTATCAGTCCGACACAGATATCGCCTTTTTACAGGAGGTTAACATTCGGAATTTATATGTTTCTGGGTATAAAGAGATTCTAAATGTCGCACCTGAAAACTCGTGTGGGACTGCAATACTTGTCAGAGACGGAATCGAGCTGAAAAATGTATGTCTTTTAGAATCAGGGAGGGGAATTAGTTGCCAAATTTTTAATACAACTTTTATCAATATCTATGCTCCATCAGGGAACAATGCCAGACAAGAAAGGTCAGCTTTTTTAAAAAAGGACATCTTATTTCTTCTTAAACAAAACCCTGCAGATGTTTTAATCAGGGGAGGTTGGAATTGTGTTTTAAACAAAAAAGATCAACGGCCAAATTTTAATTTTTCCCATGAACTGCACGCACTTGTAAAAAAACATGAAGTGGCGTGACGCTTGGGAAATAAAGTTCCCCACGTTGGTAAGATTTACCTACATTACGAGTACGTCACAGAGTAGATTAGACAGAATGTATGTCACCCCAAAATTTGAAAATAATGTCAGTAGTACCGAAGTGATACCGACCAGCTTCTCTGACCATCTTAGTCTGAAGTGCAGTATTAAATTACAAAGGCAAAAGACATACTGGGGCCGATCATTTTGGAAACTAAATATAAGTATTCTGCCGGATAACGCCCTTGCTCTGGAAATACAACAGACGTGGCAGGCCGTGTTAAGGAAGCGACACAAGTACAGGTCAAATATACAATGGTGGACTTTGGCCGTGAAGACAAAGTTATGAACTACCCTCATAAATTACTGCAGAGAGCGAGCGAGGTGGTTTCCAAACACGATGGAATTTTACTATTCTTGTCTCAGAGACCTATACGAGCAACCAATGTCCCCAGAGGTTTTTATAGACATAAAGAAAATCAAAGCCAAAGTGACAAGTATCAAGAGGGCTCAGCTGGAGAGTTTGAAAGTGAAATCCCACACCAGCAGCATTGCGGATGAGGGGAATACTTCTATCTATCACCTAATACAGCACTCAGAAAACAGGAGACGAAATTTTATTGCCACTCTTCGAACGGAAGACCAAAGAGTGCTGTCAGAGCAAAAAGATATTATAAATGAAGCGTACAGATTTTACCATCAGCTATATTCAGGGAATGTCATTGATGAAAACTCAGCACGCAGTTTGCTACAGAACTCTGGAATGGAGAGTGTGGTGACAGAAGACGAAAATAGAAACCTCTCGTCAGACATTACAAACGAAGAGATCTTCGAAATAATTAAATCTTCACCTTCTAGAAAGTCTCCTGGCCCAGATAAAAACAAGGATTACGATAAATGAACAATTTACAAAGTTTGTTACGACTTCAAATGGAGTTCCACAAGGTAGCCCCTTGTCAATGATACTTTACGTGGTTTCTCTGGAACCACTCCTCCGACACTTGAACGCCACCTTGGAAGGCATAACAATATCTGGCCTAAAGAAAGTCACGAATGCATACGCTGATGATGTTGGAGTGACAGTAAGGAGTCAACAAGACTGCATACAGCTAACGGACAAGTTGTCACTATATTGCAGTGCAACTGGGGCAAAACTGAATCAAACTAAAAGTTCTTTTTTAAATCTGAAAGGTCTAGAAACAATGGAGATACCTTGGGCAGTAAGTGTGGACCATCACACTGCACTGGGAGTGCAGTTCTACAACTGCCCACTCAGGACAATAGCAGCTAACTGGAAACTGGTGCTAAATAATATCAGAGGCAGCTTAATATTAAACGGAGTCAGAGATTTAAATGTTAAGCAAAGGATAAAACTAGTAAACTGCGCAGTACTCTCAAAAGCTACATACGTCAGTCAAGTTTTACCTATACCCAGAGAAACAGCCAGAGCTATCATGAGTACCATCGGTAAATATATCTGGCAAGGTGATATCTTCAGAGTTGCACTAACGACAACTACTATGCCACCGGAAGAGGGAGGCCTAGGACTTACCGATGTTCGGAAGAAGAATACGGCCCTCTTTGTCAAAAGAACGCTGCAACTCATAGAGACCTACCCGAACAGCGTAACCGCGGCTTTATTTGAGCTACTGAAACCCGAAAGTATGCAGCCCCTGTAACTGTGAGTAGAATTAACTACAAATTGAAGTATATTAGGCATTTTTACCTTGAACTAAGCTACCTGAAATGCATTATAGAGGATAGACATAAACGGAACTGTAAATTTATTGTACGCAGGTTAAAATCCAGCGAAAACTACAATAAGATGGAGGCAAAATACCCCAACAAGAACTGGACAAAAATATGGGCAAATATAAGTACCAAAATATTAACAACAGAAGTGCAAGTGGCTTGGTATCGAGTCATCAATAATATAGTGAGTGCTAATGAAAAACTGTACTCAATAGGACTCAGTGTGACAAATGAATGCCCAAAGTGTAGCAATATCGACTCGCTTTATCACCGCTTTACCTGTGGTGGATACAATGATATTTGGATCGACGTAAGGCAGCAGATCGCGTTCATAAAACGTAGCGATGGTAGAGAGATTACAATAAATCGGACGAACTTTCTTTTCCACCACAAAGAAACAACGTCATAGTATGGTTGCTCGGTACTTTTGTAAATTATGTTATAAACAAAAAAGGAAATGACACGATACAAAAATACAGAGAATACATGCAAGAAGAATTTTACAGAATATATAATAAAAAGGACCATAAAAGAAACTTTGGAAATATGCTAAAAATTCTGTTTCAGAGACAGGGTGTAGGTTAAAGAATATACATCATCACCTAGGAAATTGAGTTATCATGCTGAAGTAGGGGAGTGCTGTTGAGGGTGAAGTACGGTGGGGACTTGGTGGGCCCCGTGGCCGCTACGGTAGCCGTGAAGGCCTCAGCAGAAGTCTGAAAAGGCACTGCTGACTCACAAGAAGGCGCTGACAAAACATCAAGGGGCAAGAACATAAAGACCACAAAGAATAATCATTGCATTAAAACCTACGGTGCATTTAATGCAAGGAATTTTTCTTTTTATTATTTCTTTGTTTATATGATAACGTTTCTTTTAATGATATTTTATTCAATATGCAAGAAAGCACTTTTATTTTGCAGTCAATGAGCTCACGAGAAGAAAGAAAAACAAATTTTAGTTTATGTTTCTATTATGAAGCAGAAACCATAATATAAACTAATTATTTCGTTATAAATGCATATGAATATAAGAAAGTAACATGAAAAATTTTAAATGATGCGTTAAAGCCCAGCCGACGAAGGCTATGACGGCACAAAAAAAAAAAAAAAAAAAAAAAAAAAAAAAAGTTGGCTTGAAAAAAGTGCTAGTCTTGCGTGTTTGCAGGACAGCTTCTCTGAAGTTTGGAAAGTAGGAGTCGAGGTACTGGCGGAAGTAAAGTTGTGAGGCGGCATCGTGAGTCGTGTCGGGATAGCACAGTCGGTAGTGCGCTTGCCCGCGAGAGGCAAAGGTCCCAGGTTCGAGTCCCGGTTCCGGCACACAATTTTAATCTGCCAGGAAGTTACATATCAGCGCACACTCCGCTGCAGAGTGAAGTTTCAGTCTGGAAATAACCCTTAGGCTGTGGCTAAGCCATGTCTCCACCATATCCTTTCTTCCAGGAGTGCTAGTCTTGCGTGTTTGCAGGAGAGCTTCTGTGAAGTTTGGAAAGTAGGAGTCGAGGTACTGGCGGAAGTAAAGTTGTGAGGCGGCATCGTGAGTCGTGTCGGGATAGCACAGTCGGTAGTGCGCTTGCCCGCGAAAGGCAAAGGTCCCAGGTTCGAGTCCCGGTTCCGGCACGCAATTTTAATCTGCCAGGAAGTTTCATATCAGCGCACACTCCGCTGCAGAGTGAAGTTTCAGTCTGGGAACATCCCTTAGGCTGTGGCTAAGCCATGTCTCCACCATATCCTTTCTTCCAGGAGTGCTAGTCTTGCGTGTTTGCAGGAGAGCTTCTGTGAAGTTTGGAAAGTAGGAGGCGAGGTACTGGCGGAAGTAAAGTTGTGAGGCGGCATCGTGAGTCGTGTCGGGATAGCACAGTCGGTAGTGCGCTTGCCCGCGAGAGGCAAAGGTCCCAGGTTCGAGTCCCGGTTCCGGCACACAATTTTAATCTGCCAGGAAGTTACATATCAGCGCACACTCCGCTGCAGAGTGAAGTTTCAGTCTGGAAACATCCCTTAGGCTGTGGCTAAGCCATGTCTCCACCATATCCTTTCTTCCAGGAGTGCTAGTCTTGCGTGTTTGCAGGAGAGCTTCTGTGAAGTTTGGAAAGTAGGAGTCGAGGTACTGGCGGAAGTAAAGTTGTGAGGCGGCATCGTGAGTCGTGTCGGGATAGCACAGTCGGTAGTGCGCTTGCCCGCGAAAGGCAAAGGTCCCAGGTTCGAGTCCCGGTTCCGGCACGCAATTTTAATCTGCCAGGAAGTTTCATATCAGCGCACACTCCGCTGCAGAGTGAAGTTTCAGTCTGGGAACATCCCTTAGGCTGTGGCTAAGCCATGTCTCCACCATATCCTTTCTTCCAGGAGTGCTAGTCTTGCGTGTTTGCAGGAGAGCTTCTGTGAAGTTTGGAAAGTAGGAGTCGAGGTACTGGCGGAAGTAAAGTTGTGAGGCGGCATCGTGAGTCGTGTCGGGATAGCACAGTCGGTAGTGCGCTTGCCCGCGAAAGGCAAAGGTCCCAGGTTCGAGTCCCGGTTCCGGCACGCAATTTTAATCTGCCAGGAAGTTTCATATCAGCGCACACTTCGCTGCAGAGTGAAGTTTCAGTCTGGAAACATCCCTTAGGCTGTGGCTAAGCCATGTCTCCACCATATCCTTTCTTCCAGGAGTGCTAGTCTTGCGTGTTTGCAGGAGAGCTTCTGTGAAGTTTGGAAAGTAGGAGTCGAGGTACTGGCGGAAGTAAAGTTGTGAGGCGGCATCGTGAGTCGTGTCGGGATAGCACAGTCGGTAGTGCGCTTGCCCGCGAAAGGCAAAGGTCCTAGGTTCGGGTCCCGGTTCCGGCACGCAATTTTAATCTGCCAGGAAGTTTCATATCAGCGCACACTCCGCTGCAGAGTGAAGTTTCATTTTAGAAATATCCCTTAGGCTGTGGCTAAGCCATGTCTCCACCATATCCTTTCTTCCAGGAGTGCTAGTCTTGCGTGTTTGCAGGAGAGCTTCTGTGATGTTTGGAAAGTAGGAGTCGAGGTACTGGCGGAAGTAAAGTTGTGAGGCGGCATCGTGAGTCGTGTCGGGATAGCACAGTCGGTAGTGCGCTTGCCCGCGAAAGGCAAAGGTCCCAGGTTCGAGTCCCGGTTCCGGCACGCAATTTTAATCTGCCAGGAAGTTTCATATCAGTGCACACTGCGCTGCAGAGTGAAGTTTCATTCTGGAATGAGGAGGTGCTTAACCGAATCGGGGAGAAAAGGATTTTCTAGCATATCCTGACTAAGATGAGGGATAGATTGATTGGATACATTCTGAGACATCAAGGAATTGTCAACTTAGCATTAGAAGGAAGCGTGTGGGGTAAAAATCGTAGAGGGAGACCGAGGGACGAATACAGTAAGCAGATTCAAAAGGATGTAGGTTACCGAACGTATTCTCAAATGAAGAGATTTGTACAGGACAGGGTAGCGTGGAGAGCTGCATCAAACCAGTCTGCGGACTCAAGACCACAACAACAAGTGTGGTGCCTTATGATATACTGAAATATTGTCACTCCAAATAATGACTCCACTGCAAACATTAAACGGCTGTAAACAGATAAATAAGCTATTATAGTAGTACGTATTTTAACTTAGCATAACGCTAGTGGACGAATGAAAGTCGTTTTTCTCTTTTTTCTTGTTACGAACTTATTCATAATTGAAAGCTACTTTAACAGCATAAAATAATTTAACGGCAGCAATTACATTACACTCCACTGCAAGTAAGAACTGTACTGTGGTGCTTACCATAGCAATAATGCAGTTAGGTCAACAATGGACAACGGCCAAAGGAGAACTGGCCAATGGCTGATGCTGTTATCGATTAAAATCTATAGATGGCATTGTTGACTTTCGATAGTGCGTATCCCTTTTTCGTCGTATGACTGATAATAACGACATCATTCAGTTTCACTACACGGTAGCTAAGCCGGGCCTTTTTTCATTTGGTCCCTTCGGAGGTTCGAGTCCACCATGGGGCATATGTGTGTGTATTTGTGTGTGTCGTGCTGCTGGTGACCGAGCGGTGTGTTCCCAGCTTCAGGTCAGGATGAGGCGTGGGACCTGGTGGAGCGCCAAGGGAGACTAGTGACACAGAATTATAGCTGACACGTTTTATTCCGTAGCATACATGAGTTTGATGCAGGCGCTAGCTCGACAGGAGCCAGAGCAGTAGGTGGCGTCGCCTTCGTTCTGCAACCTCGGTGTTTCGTATGATGGTGGTGCGATGCCGGGAAGCGATACGAAGACTGATATTGTTGCGAGGGGGCTATATTCAATTGGATTTAATATTTTGTAATATTCTGGTGGGAATTACGAGGTGCAATCAAGTTCTAAGGCCTCCGATTTTTTTTTCTCCGGACTGGAAAGAGATAGAAACATGCGCATTGTTTTAAAATGAGGCCGCGTTCATTGTCAATACGTCCCAGAGATGGCAGCACCGTACGGCAGATGGAATTTTACCGCCAGCGGCGAGAATCAAATGTTCAAATGTCTGTATAGCTTATGGGACTCGACTACGAGGTCATCAGTCCCTAAACTTACAAACTACTTATGAACTACTTACGAACTAGGACGGCACAAATATCCATGCCCGAGGGGGGATTCGAACCCCCGACCGTAGTGGCCGTGCATACCGTGACTGAAGCGCCTCAGTTCCCTCGGCCACCGCGGCCGGCGCGGCGAGAATGGAAACTGTTTTAGATACTTAAAATGGCGACGTTTTCCTTACTTGAACAGCGTGCAATCATTCGTTTTCTGAATTTGCGTGGTGTGACACCAATTGAAATTCGTCGACAGTTGAAGGAGATTCGTGGGTGCGACAGTTTAATGAAGGCAGAACATCGTGTGACAACAAACCGAAACAACCTCGGGGTCGCACAAGCCGGTCGTCATGCAGGATTGTGCGCACAGAACCCACAGAAATGCCAACTCTGGAGGCGATCTGTTCAACAGTCGATCGGCGATCCCCCAAAACAATTCTCTCCACTTTCTCGATCGTGTCGTCAGACCGGCTTGTGCGAGCCCGAGGTTGTTTCGGTTTGTTGTTACACGATGTTCTGCCTTCATTAAATTGTCGCACCCACGAATCTCCTTCAACTATCGATGAATTTCAATTGGTGTCACACCGGAGAAAAAAAAAAAAAAAAAAAAAGAATTGGAGGCCTTAGAACTTGAATGCACCTCGTATTATTTTGTGAATAAGATTCCTGTAAGTCAGTAAGTATATACAGTATAGTTAGCTTCGTTGGTCAGTAGGTAGCATTATTGCTCTGTCTGGTTATGGTGTCGCAGTGTAACGGTGGGAATGGGCAGTCGTGTGAATGGGCAGTCGTGTCTTGTTGTTGTGATGTAGCGGGCGGAGTAGGAGGCTGAAGTGTGAGTAGAGAATTTCAAGAGATAATTTTTTGATAAAGTAATTAGGTGATTACCAACGCTCGATAATGGAGTGTTTGGCTAAGCATGATGAGCCAAGTAATTTATCGAAGTAATTAACGGATCAGTTAGAGCTTCTTTCCATAGCAATGCATAACTGATTATCCGTTGCGGGGGCTGACGTTAACAAAAAAAAAAAAAAAAAAAAAAAAAAAAAAAATTTATTCACAACATTTACTATCAGGGCTTAGTTTTTGATCCAGTGTGTGGAACAGTCACAAAGAATTTGATGTACTTTTCTTATGTGTGGAAAATCTGAATTTTACGTAACCTATCGTTTGTTATCAACTGAAATGACTGCTAGTCAGACACACACACACACTCACACGATCAGATAGCAAATCCCAGTTCCATCTCCACGACCAATCCAAAAAATTAATTATATTTAATAAGCACCATAAAAAAAGATAACTTTAATTGTGAAGTGCTCTATCCCTTCACCAGGCTATGCAGCGGCCAGTGGATCCACGCAGGGACCCTCTGAAGTAGGATGTCGTGCTGGTTCCCGACTCGGGACACCGGCTGCCCGGATTAGCACCAGTCACCCTAGAGGTGTGAAGCGGATCACCATCTTCCCAGATGATGTTTAGTGTCAAGTATGGCCTCGACCACACTCCATCTCTTAGCTGCCTCTAGCAGCTACCCGTATGTACTGCTATCTGTGACAAAGACTGAGCACAACGATTAGGCCAGTGAATTGACGACTACATCCTGGGCATCGTCGATTCAGAAGACCGAGTGACCGCTACTTCTAAATGTGGGAATTGCTGTTCGTTAGCATATAAAAATGAATTGCTGTTCGTTAGTCTCAGAAATCTCGACAACGGTTGTCAGATTTGGTTAATTTTAGACCTGAAATATTCGTGTAAGTCCAGGGAAGGTTTAAACGGTGATAAAATATGGAAAAGTTGTCCGGAAAAGAGGAAAATCGGGAAAAAACTGAAACAGCTTTTTCCAGTGAGCTATCAATACCGTTCGTCCAATTGCGAGAAAAATTTCGTACATTTCATGTTGAAACCAAGAGGAAGGTTTGCATCAAATAAAAATTTCAAATAGTCGACAGGAAAGTAGGAAAACCTAGGAAAAGCGGAAAATAATTTTTTATGAATAAAAATCAATTGGCACATGGTTGTAAGAGCATCACTTGAGTACGGGATGACAGGACAAGGTTTGTATGAAATAAAGTTTTTGGAAAATCTACCGAAAAACTGTAGAATTTGAGAAAAACTGAAAGTGCTTTTTTCAATCTCTTTTTGATGCAATTCAGCACTATAACTGAAAATTCGCACGACGGATACGTGTAATTCTCTTTTTGTTTTGTTCATTATGGTCTCCGAAAAATTTTCAGTTAAAAAAAATAGGGACATTTAAAAAGGAAAGTCGCAATATTCGAACCAAGTTCTTTTTTTCTGTGTGTTTTTAAATGTAGTCAACACTATAAGTTGAGAACCATTCATCCGACTGCGATAAAATTTTGATCATTTGACTTTCATCGAAAGAGCAACGTTCTTATGAAATAAAAATTTGGAAAAGTTTCCCGAAAAATTGGAACATTCGGAAAAAAAATAGAATTATTTTTCTATGAAATATCGATACCATTGATCTGACTGCGGAAATATTTTGCACATTCGACGTTCAAAGCGAGATGAAGGTTTGAGTGAAGTGAAAGTTAGTAATAGTTGGCCAGAAAATAAGAATATTTGTGGAATAGTGAAAGAGCTCTTTTCTTTGGGATATCAATATCATTCGAACGATTGCACATTTGACGTTCCATGCACGAGTACATACATATTGGCAATTGTGAAGCATTGCAGGATCGACTTCGTATCACTTACCTCGTAACATAAACTATATTAATTTAAATCATATCACCGTTTAAACCTTCCCTTAGCTTCCACGAAAGTGACATGAACATTATCCTGGACATGTGTGCGTGATTTGCCCACTCTTTCCGCGCACTATCCAGCCGATACTTAGACTGTCTGATGATGCCTTTATAAAGCCACTGGGTCTGAAATACATATGATTTAAATTAATATGGTTTATATTGAAAGGTAAGTCATACGAAGTTCACCGGGTCATCTAGTTTTACATAAAATTGGCTCAAGCTATGCCGTATGAAACGGTCCGAATGTGTTCCCTTTGAAAATTCAGTCTTCGCCCGGTGTGTCTCTACCACCGACGCATCCGCGGTCTTATTGACTCTTGTGACAGAGTTACGTATAGTTATGAAATGTTTACTAGCTGCGTCTCTGTCTGACAGCCGTCTCACTCACACCCAGTTCGCTGACGGTAGGCTTTCCAACTTGTCGACGCAGCGGCTGCCGTCATCTCGCAAGGCGGTGAGCATTTTCTGCTACCGGCTGCTGACCTTATTCCGTCTTGCTAAACTGACCAAACCAAGATCTTAACACATTTCCCTGTCACAATGTTTGCGGCGTAACAGTACTTAGCATACGTTTGAGTAGTGTTTTATCGTTTAGTTGATAGAGGGGTCCGAACCCCCAAGACCCCCCCCCCCCCCACTTTGGATTCGTCTACATCTACATCTACGTACATACTCCGCAATCCACCGTAAGGTCCGTGGCGGAGGGTACACTGTACCACTACTAGGCATTTCCTTTCCTATTCCACTCCCAAATTGAACGAGGAAAAAAAGAATGCCTATATGCCTCCGTAAGAGCCCTAATTTCTCTTATCTTGTCTTTGTGATCACTACGCGAAATGTAAGTAGGCGGCAGCAAGATCGTACTACACTCAGCTTCAAATTCCGGCCCTCTAAATTTCCTCAACAGAAATTCACGAAAAGAACGTCGTCTTTCTTCCAGCGAACCCCAATTGAGTTGCCGGAGCATTTCCGTGACACTCGCGCATTGGTCGAACCTACCGGTAACAAACCTTGCTGCTCGCCTCTGAACTTCTTCTATGTCTTCCTTTAAACTGATCTGCTGCGGGTCCCAAAGACTTGAGAAATACTCGAGACGTGGTCGTACAAGCGTTTTATACGCGGTCTCCTTTACAGATGAAGTACATATTCCCAAAATTCTCCCAATAAACCGAAGTGGGCTATCCGCCTTACTCATAACTGTCCTTACATCTTCGTTCGATTTCATATCGCTCTGCAATGTTACGCCTAGATATTTGAACGACCCGATTGCATCAAGAATCTCACTACTAATGCTGTATCCGAATATTATGGGATTTTCTTACTCATGCGCATCACCTTACATTATTTAGAGCCAGCTTCCATTCTTCGCACCAACTAGAAATTTTGTCCAAGTCATCCTGTTTGCTATTACAGTCAGTTACAGACGACACCCTCCCATAGACCATAGCATCATCAGCAAACAGCCGCAAATTACAAGTTACTCTGTCCATCAGATCATTTATATAGATAGAAAATAATAGCGGTCCTATCACACTCCCCTGGGGCACGCCTGACGATACACTCGTCTCTGATGAACACTCGCCGTCGAGAACAACGTACTGCGTTCTATTACTGAGGAACTCTTCCAGCCGGTCACAAACCTGTGGCCGGCCGCGGTGGCCGAGGGGACTGAGGCGCTCCAGTCACGGTGTGCACGGCCATTAAGGTCGGGGGTTCGAATCCCCCCTCGGGCATGGATATTTGTGCCGTCCTTAGTATTAGGTAGCTGATAAGTAGTTTGTAAGTTTAGGGACCGATGACCTCGTAGTTAAGTCCCATAAGTTTAACAAACATTTGAACATTTTGAACAAGTCTGTGACAAATGGCGCTTGCAGCCTGCGTTGCAGTTACGAGCAGCCCGTTCTGAACGGTGGCATTTCCGAAGAAGGGCCTGCGGTAGCCTTTGACGGTCGGAGAAGTCACGGTTGAGATGTCGGTGGTCGGAAACACCGGTTGTCCACGTCACGGGTCGCTCACTGCGCGTAGAGCGGGGAAAGTGTGGGACACGCCTGTAGCAAAGCGCCCGGCTCCTGTATTCCTGCGGCGTTTGGCGACAGGTGGGAGACAACTGTAGAAGCACAGTCTGTGGCGTGTGTACTCAGGACGGGTGCTTTCCTTTGCTTTGCCTGTAGACGAGCTGCGGCCGACGGCCCTGAACTTTTGTTTTCCCCGAGCCGTGTGAGGCGACTGCCAAACAGCGAGGCGTGGCGGCGAAACCGTTGGCAGCGGCGGCGGGCAGCGCGCCGACACGAACTGATGCTTCTCCGAGTGGGCTGGGGGCGGTGCTTTCTCCCGTGTCCAGAGCAAGGACACGTCTCTACCGCACCGTTTCCCAAACTTAGCTTGCATTTATCGCGAATCTTTAATTCAGCGCAAAGTTCCTAGTGATTGGAAAAAAGCGCAGGTGACTCCCGTTTATAAGAAAGGAAACAGAAGTGACCCACAGAATTACAGGCCAATATCGACATCGGTTTCATGTAGAATTTTGGAGCATATTCTCAGTTCGAATATAGTAAATTTCCTTGAAACGGAAAAGCTTCTTTCCATGAATCAGCACGGGTTTAGAAAACATCGTTCATGTGAAACTCAGCTTGCCCTTTTCTCACATGACATCTTGCGAGCCATGGACGAAGGGCAACAGGCGGATTGTGTTTTTCTCGACTTCAAAAAGGCGTTCGACGCGGTGCCACACTGCAGACTGCTTACGAAGATACGAGCTTATGGAATAGGTTCACAGGTTTGTGACTGGCTGGAAGACTACCTAAGTAATAGAACGCAGTACGTTGTTCTCAACGGCAAGTGTTCATCAGAGACGAGTGTATCGTCAGGCGTGCCCCAGGGGAGTGTGATAGGACCGCTATTATTTTCTATCTATATAAATGATCTGATGGACAGAGTAAGTTGTAATTTGCGGCTGTTTGCTGATGATGCTATGGTCTATGGGTGGGTGTCGTCTGTAACTGACTGTAATAGCAAACAGGATGACTTGGACAAAATTTCTAGTTGGTGCGAAGAATGGAAGCTGGCTCTAAATAATGTAAGGTGATGCGCATGAGTAAGAAAATCCCATAATATTCGGATACAGCATTAGTAGTGAGATTCTTGATGCAATCGGGTCGTTCAAATATCTAGGCGTAACATTGCAGAGCGATATGAAATCGAACGAAGATGTAAGGACAGTTATGAGTAAGGCGGATAGCCCACTTCGGTTTATTGGGAGAATTTTGGGAAGATGTACTTCACCTGTAAAGGAGACCGCGTATAAAACGCTTGTACGACCACGTCTTGAGTATTGCTCAAGTGTTTGGGACCCGCAGCAGATCAGTTTAAAGGAAGACATAGAGGCAGTTCAGAGGCGAGCAGCTAGGTTCGTTACCGGTAGGTTCGACCAATGCGCGAGTGTCACGGAAATGCTCCGGGAACTCAATAGGGGTCGTTGGACGATTGTAAAGATAGACACGAAGCCAACAACGACCACAGTAGTACGAGTTTATATGCAAACTAGCTCTGCCGATGATGAGGAGATCGTAGGAATGTATGAGTAGATAAAATAAATTATTGAGACCATTAAAGGAGAAGAAAACTTAATTTTGATGGGGACTGCAACTGGGCAGTAGGAAAGGGAAGAGAAGGAAATGTAGTAGGTGAATATGGAGTGGGAAAAAGAAATGAAAGAGGAGATTGCTTGGTGCAATTTTGTGCAGAGCACAATTTAATCATCACAAACAGTTGGTTTAATCGGCATGAAAGAAGGTTGTATACGTGGAAGAGGCCAGGAGACACTGGAAGGTACTATAGACGTTTTAATGGAAAGGCAAAGGTTTAGAAACCAGGTTATAAACTGTAAGGCATATCCAGGGGAAATATAGACTGTGGGCCATAACTTACCGACTATGAACTAGATATTAAAACTTAAGAGACTGCAAAAATGTAGAAAATTAAGAAGACGGAATCTGGAAAAATTGAAGTGGTTGAGAGTTTGAGAGGGAGCATTAGGCAAGAATTGTCTGAAAGTGGGGAAGTAATACAGTATAAAAAGACTGGGTAGCTCTGAGAGCTAGTGTAGACAGGGTCGCAGAGGATCGTACAGGCAGAAGGACAAGACCTAATATAACTCCTTGGATAACATAGGTGCTACTGAAGTAAAATGATGAAAGAAGAAATAAGGTGGCCGAAGGGAGTGAGGCGCTTCAGTCACGGTCTGCACGGCCACTACGGTCGGGGGTTCGAATCCCCCCTCGGGCATGGATATTTGTGCCGTCCTTAGTCTTAGCTAGTTCATAAGTAGTTTGTAACCTTAGGGACTGATGACCCCGTAGTTAAGTCCCATAAGTTCTACAAACATTTGAGCATTTTTTGCGTTACAATTCGTTGTGAAAAGTCAAAATATTATTTGAAATTGAAGAAGTAATACTCCTAAATCTCATTTACGGCCAAAGCAGATCTTATTATGAATGGCTTTGGCCAACTTACAAAGAAACCTATCGAAGTGCCATTCTCCGATTTTTAAGAAATTTGGGTATGTTATAATACATGAAACACTATGGGACACTTTTTTTTTCTTTTTTATCGGCGGAGAAACATATTCAAGGAGTGAAACGGTCCCTCCAAAATTGGGGCTAAAATGGAAAAATCGCGATAACTTAGAAATTAGAAAAGCTATTTTAATGATTTTTTTTGGATGAAAGTATCTTTTAATAAAAGGTGAACATCTGCCTAGGTATATTGCAGGGGGAGTGATAATTAGGGGGTCAACTACCCCGTAAGTGACCAATTTTTTGTGCTCAAGAATATTGTTTGATTTAATCCAAGTAGAAGCTATGAAAACTTCAAAAGGAAGGTGGATTAAGGACTAAGTGTATTTTTGTTGTTGTTTTTTTAATGTATCAATATTGGGGTGTAAACAACCCTTGTATTGCCGCGCTCGTTTGATACTGCCCATGAAACACCTTGTGAATCTTTATTTTAGAACTGTTTCATCTTTTCAATAAACTGGCGTTTAAAGTCGCTGAATCCTAATGTGAAATCAGATTCTCAAAATTCAGTATGGTGGATCCAGCATAGCGGACCAAAACTCGAAAAAATGCTTGAATAGACAGTAAACCAACACGCGACTATCAAAATACTGTACAATCAGCGTTTGAAATAATAGTGAATACAAGTGAATAAAACACGTTACAAATGTGTGTTGGTTTTAACCCTAATGAGGCAGCGGGAAGGAAGAGTTGATGATCCGCCCATGCGACCTCCAGGCACTAGGCCGTAAACTCCACAAAATACCTAGGAATTACAATTACTTCAGACTTAAATTGGAAAGAACACGTAGATAATGTCGTGGGAAAGGCGAACCAGAGACTGCGTTTTATTGGCAGAACCCTTAAAAGATGCAACACAACTACTAAAGAAACTGCATACACTACGCTTGTCCGTCCATTTTTGGAGTATTGCAGCCCGGTGTGGGATCCTTATCAGGTGGGTTTGACGGAGGACATCGAAAGAGTCCAAAGAAGGGCAGCTCGTTTCGTATTGTCACGATACAGGGGAGACAGCGTCACGGAAATGATACAGGATCTGGGATGGGAATCATTACAACAACGGCGCTTATCGCTGCGGCGTGGGCTACTTGCGAAACTCCAATCGCCAACATTCTCCTCCCAATGCGAAAATATATTGTTGACTCCCAGTTACATAGGTAGAACTGATCATCAGAATAAAATACGAGGAATCAGAGCTCGTACAGAGAGATTCAGGTGTTCTTTCTTCCCGCGCGCTATTCGAGAATTGAATGGGAGATAAATAGTATAATTGTGGTTCGATGAACCCTCTGCCAGGCACTTAAATGTGATTTGCAGAGTATCCCATGTAGATGTAGATGTAGATCACGGCCAACGCTAACGTCTAACGTGTTTCATTCCCCTGTATTCACTATTACGTGCCCCGAGACATTTAAACTTCTCCACCTGTCTCATAACTGCTTCGTCATTGATGTGTTCTTCAAATTTAGCATCACTATTCACCACCAGATACTCTGTTAGACTCATTTGTAGCCCCCATCTGTTGTATTCGTGATATAATCGTCGTGCCATGAAGTCAAGGTCATAATCATCTTTTGCTATAATGGCTTCATCGTCAGCAAAACTCAATTTAAAAAAAACAACGGTGTATTGTTGACAGTGATTCCCATTACTCTGCAGCTGTTCTTCCAATTTCTGAGAACCACTGCTGCATATAAATTGAAGGAGGTGGGTCACGTACTGTAACGTTGTCGCAAACCTTTAGTGACATTGATAGCTTCTGATAACTCGGAACCTCGTTTGATCTGTACCACATTATCTCTGTACATTTCGATAACAATTTGTTAAAGCTGATCATCCATATCTATATCTTTCCATAGCTTCCCATAGCTTAGATATAGGGACTATATCGTAAGCTTTTGCTAAATCTACAAAGGCAATGTGTAGCTCTTTCCCTAGTGCCACAAATTTCTCCATTAGTTGTTGTAAAATTAATAGGTTATCTGTAGATGATATATTCTGCCCGAAGCCGCTCTGGTCTTATCCAATACGGTGGCCAACATTTAGTCTAAATTTTTCAGACATTATTGCTACAACTAGCTGTAAACCCGGCGTTTCCCGGGTGTTCATTAATCCTACACCCTCGTAGTCCACATCCCCTTTCCCCCCTCTCTCTGCATCCACCTCTTTCTCTCCCATCTCTCTGTTCGTTTCCACCTTTCCCTCTCTCGGCAAAGTTTTCTGCAAGGTACCCTCTGTCGTGTACCATACAAACAATTATGTACCCAGTGATCTTCCTCTTGGTACAAAGGTCATGTGCGCAAAAATTCATAAAGATTGGAGCAAAACTATGCATTTTGTTAAATTCTGTAAGTTAAGTACCCTCCACCATGCACCAAACGAAATTTTATACAGACATTGACATCCCTCTTGTTTTTAAGGCAGAGTGTGCAAAATTTCATCAATATCAGAACAAAACTATAGATTTCTATGCAACAGAAACGCAGGGTCACATTGAAAATCGCACTTTGTTGTTCTCAGATATTCCAGTCGTATTTCACACGACCCTTGTTCCGAGAATAACGAAACCAACAACAACAAAAAAGGATCTGTGAAATCGGACGAGCCGTTCTCCACTGATGCCACGACGAAAGTATTTAGGGATCCATGTTTATGTTGCAAAATGCCCTCTCTCATGCACCGTATGAAACTTAAAGTAGACGGTGACCTTCCTTTTGTTTTGAAGGTCAAGCGTGCGATATTTCGTGAGGATCGGTTTGAAACTGTAGATTTCGTGAGTCTGTAGGAGAAGTATGCTCCGCCATGCACCTATCACAAAATACTTTCTTAGCTGACGTTTTCTACTCGTAAACTACATTCCTGCCAAATTAGGTGAAGTCATTTTCGAGTTTTCGTGCTTAGTTATCCTTTCGCTTTTATATAGACAGAGATTAAGAAAAGAGATTGCTTAATTTGGGATGCTAAATAATTAAGGGAGACTTGCAATCAAAAATGAATACTAACATGCAAATCTGTAACGTTAACTTTATTTGATACAATGCCATGTCTGATGCGACAGTTTTACGGCATCTACAGCGAAACTGTTGTGAGCGGTAGACTTCTTTTCGTTTCACCATTGTGTGTGTGTGTATGTGTGTGTGTGTGGGAGGGGGGGCGGTCAGTTACAAAACGCTTCATAGACGTCCGAAATTACAAGCAAACTTTGTTGCAGGTCCCTAACTACTCACATTTTCCAGTTAATCTGAGTATTAGCACGCGGAGGCCTCTCATTATTTCTGACGTCATGTCTCCTGACCTATGCGTCGTGATCTTTTGTTTTTGGGTCACTAACCTTCGTGGGCGTACGGTGAACAGTTCACCAAAGTTTCATTGCAATCGAATAGAATGGTTTATGAACACATAGAGGACATACAAACATTCATTTATATAGATCTCTATATATAAAGAGGGTCACTCCAAAAGAAATGCACAGTATTTTTTAATACAGTTTTTATTCTACATGTTTGAAAGTTTTACATTGTGTAGATACATCCTTTGGGAACAATATTTTCATTTCTCCACATAATGCTCAACCCTCTCAACTGCCTTACGCCATCTTGGAACCAGTGCCTGTATATCTGCACAATGAATTCTGGACCAACACGTTGGAGCCACTGTTTGGCAGTGTGCACAAGTGAGTCATCATCTCCATGTTTCATCACCTATCACATTTCTTCCAAGAAATTCATCTCCACCATTCGTGCACTGTTCCAAAAGTTCGCTGCATGCCGTCTTTCGTGTTTTCTTTGTGAACCACTGTCGACATCCTGGGGACCCATCTGGTACAAACCTTTTGTAACGCCAACACTTTCAGTTTTCTGCAACCAGTTCCTTTCCGTATCCCAACTGTAATGCGTCTGTCAGCAGTCACCAGTTCGTTATCTCTCTGCACATTGTCTGGAGTGTGTGCAGTACGAGGCCTGCCGGTGCGAGGAAAATCCTCAATATTGCCGTGTCAGCTTTCATCAAGTAACCTGCTCGTCCACCAACCAACTGTACTGCGAACGACAGCAGCATCTGCGTACATCCTTCTCAACCTCTTGTGGATGTTCTCCACTGTCTCGTTTTCACAGCGCAGGAACTCAATGACAGCACGTTGCTTCTGACGAACCTCAAGTGTAGCAGCCATCTTGAAGACATGGAATGTCAGCGCCTCTCACGGTAACCGGTTGAACTAAGTTTGAAAACAAGCGAGAAGAATGTAGCTATACACTGTAAAACTTACAAACATGCAGAATGAAAATCGTGCTTTAAAAAAAAAAAAAAATAGTGTGTATTTCTTTTGGACTGTTGTTGTTGTTGTGGTCTTCAGTCCGCAGACTGGTTCGATGCAGCTCTCCACGCTACCCTGTCCTGTGCAAGTCTCTTCATCTGACAATACGTTCGGCAACCTACATCCTTCTGAATCTGCTTACTGTATTCGTCCCTCGGTTTCCCTCTGCGATTTTTACCCCACACGCTTCCTTCTAATGCTCAGTTGACAATTCCTTGATGTCTCAGAATGTGTCCAACCAATCTATCCCTTCTCTTAGTCAGGATACGCCAGAAACTCCTTTTTTCCCCGATTCGGTTAAGCACCTCCTCATTAGTTACGTGATCTACCCATCTAATCTTCATCATTCGTCTGTAGCACCACATTTCAAAAGCTTCTATCATCTTTTTATCTGAACTCCTTATCATCCACGTTTCACTCCCATACAATGCTACACTCCACACAAATGCTTTCAGAAAGGACTTCCTAACATTTCAATTAATATTGGATGCCAGCAAATTTCGCTTCTTCAGAAACGCTTTTCTTTCCATTGCCATTCTGCCTTTTATATCTTCTTTACTTCGGACATCAAAAGTTATCTTGCTACCCAAATAACAAATTTCATCTACTACTTTTATTGTCTCATTGCCTAATCTAATTCCTTCAGCATCTCCTCATTTTCTGACATTGCATTCCATTACCTTCGGTTTACTCCATTACCTTCGTTTTACTGTTGTTAATGTTCATCTTATATCTTCCTTTCAAGACACTGTCCATTCCATTCAATTGCTCTTCCAGATCTTTTGCAGCCTGTGACAGAATTACTACGTCATTTACAAACAGCAATGTTTTTATTTCTTCTCCCTGCACTTAATTTCTCCTTCCATTCCTTCATTCCCTGCTCAATCTACAGATTGAACAACATCGGGGAAAGGCTGCAACCCTGTCTTACTCCCTTCCCAACCTCTGCGTCCCTTTCTTGCCCTTCGACTTTAATAACCGCTGTTTGGTTTTTGTATAGGTTGCATATAACTCTTCGCTCCCTATATTTTACCCCTGCTGTCTTCAGAATTTAGAAAAGTTATTCCATTCGACATTGTCAAAAACTTCATCCAAATCGACAAATCAGAAATCAGAAGTTGGACTGATCCTCGTATATTTATCTAATTTCTTGGACAAACAGTATTCAAATACCCTTCCAAATGTATCATGAAGTCGCAGGTGACCAAGAGATGGATACAGTAAGCAGATTCAGACAGATGTAGGTTTCCGATCTTATGAGGAGATGAAGAGGCTTGTTCAGGATGCAGCTGGTTTGATGCAGCTTTCCACCCTACTCTATCTTGAACAAGCCTCCTCATCTCCTCACAAAAACGGCAACCCACATCCATTTGAATTTCCTTACTATATTCACCTCTTGGTCTTCCTCTGCTATTTTTACCCCAAACACTTCCCTCCAGCGCTAAATTCACAATCTCTGATGTCTAACAATGTGTCCTACCAATTGATCAAATGTTCAAATGTTTGTAGAGTCTATGGGACTTAACTACGGGGTCATCAGTCCCTAAACTTACAAACTACTTATGAACTACTTACAACTAAGGACGGCACAAATATCCATGCCCGAGGGGGGATTCGAACCCCCGACCGTAGTAGCCGTGCGGACCGTGACTGGAGCGCCTCAATCCCCTCGGCCACCGCGGCCGGCCCTACCAATTGATCCCTTCTTTTAGTCAACGTATGCCAGAAATTCCTTTTCTCTCAAATTCTGTTCAGTACCTCTTCATTAGTTACGCGATCCACCCACCTAATCTTCAGCATTCTTCTGTAGCAATACATTTCAAAAGCCTCTATCCTCTTCCTGTCCGCACTGTTTATCGTCCATGTTTCACTCCCATACAAGGCAACACTCCACACAAATGCCTTCACAAGACTTCCTTACACTTATATTAATATTCGATGTTAACAAATTTCTGTTTTTCAAGAACGCTTTTCTACCCATTGCCATTCTGCATTTTATATCCTCTGTACTGCGACCATCATTTGTTATTTTACTGCCCAAGTAACAAAACTCATCTATCTCCTTTATTGCTTCGTTTCCCAATCTAATTCCTTCAGCATCACCTGATTTTCTTACACTGCACTCCATTACCCTAGTTTTGCTCTTGTTAATGTTCATCCTATATGCACCTTTCAGCACACTGTCCATTCCATTCAATTGCTCTTCCAGGTCCTTTGCTGTATCTGACAGAATTACAATGTCATCAGCAAACGCAATGTTTTTATTTCTTCATCCTGAACTTTAATCCCTATTCCAAATTTCTCCTTGCTTTCTTGTATAGCTTGCTCAACTTGCAAATTGAATAACATTGGGGAAAGGCTACAGCCTTTACAGCCTTAACATAGCGAATCAATTTAAATATAAAATCAGAAACCCTGAGACGGTTTTTCGTCACGAATATGTCAAAGACATTGAAGATAAATGTGAAGCAATGAATTAAAATTTGTGATGCAGCCGGGAATCGAACCCGGAGCTCCATGCTTACTAGGCAGACGTCTATGGAACACAGAGGCTGAATTAAAAGTTTGTGACGTGAAGGGAAGTCGTAGTTAGACTATTTCGAGGCGCCTTAATAGTTACTGGTGTGGTGGTCTAACGGTAAGACGTCTGCCTAGTAAACATGTAGGTCCGGGTTCGATTTCCGGCCGCATCACAAATTTTAATTCATTGATTCACATTTACAGGGTGTCCAGAAAAGGGATCCCTGATTTCAAAATTAAATATCTCGAAAACAAAGATCGATAGAGGACTGCAGTAAACGGTATGTTTATTGTAAATGCCGTAACAAGTTTATACAGGAGTTTGAAATAATAGTTACAAAAGCTGCTAACATATGGCGCTGTACAGCTCATATCAGCATACATAAGTGAAATAATCGTATGAAAACACTCTTTGCAAACAATCACATCACAATGTTTTCAAAATGTTCACCATTAGCACCACAGAGGTGGCGCAAACGAAGAATGAAATTCGCCATCACATTTCGTAGTGTCTCAAACGGAATGGATTCACATGCCACAGAGATCGCCGATTCAAGCTCGTCCAGCGTGGCGGGATGCTTCGGGTAGACCACGTCTTTCACTGTGCCCCACAAAAAAAAAGTCACAGGGAGTCAAATCCGGCGAATATGGAGACCAATCCACGCCTGCACCAGTAAATTTGAGATATTCCAAAGCAATGACTCTAATCGCGAAGTATTCCTCAAGAAAGCGAAACACTTGTTCGGTCCGATGTGGTCGGGCTCCATCTTGCATAAACCATTCAGTACCTGGTCGATCCTCTAACGCTTGCTGTGTGGCGACAAATTGTTCCAAAATTGCAACGTAACGTGCACCAGTGACCGTTTCTCGAGTGAAAAAAGGGCAAATAATGCCTCTGCTGCATACTGCAGCCCACACAGTAACTTTAGGAGAATACAGGGATTTCGCTTCACACCAATATGGCTTTTCGGAACCGCAAAATCGCCAGTTCTGCTTATTGACGTATCCATTAAGGTGGAAGTGTGCTTCATCTGCAAACCAGATGCAGCCAACATCAAATCCTCGATCATCAATCATTGTGAGCATCTGATTAGCAAAGGCAACCCTTTGTTGCACAGCTCGTACGGGTATGGCCTGGTGCGTTTGAATTTTGAATGGAGACATGTGTAGGCTCTTTCTCAGTATTTTCTGCGTGCTGGAACGCGTCAAACCAGTCTCAGATGCAATTCTACGGACGGATGACACTGGATTTCGCTGAATAATTCCAGAAACTGTGGCGATATTTTCAGGCGTAACTGCGGTTTGCTTGCGGCCAACATGCCCCACTAGATCATCAGTTACGCTGTCTGTTCGTTGAAATTTTGCGAAGAGCGTACGAATGGTTTTCGCATCGGGTCCTTTTGGAACATTGAATCGTGCTTGAAAACTTGGCCTTGTTGCCGTAGGACTCTCTTCTAACCTGTGGTACTCCAGGACCGGAAAAACGCGTTGTTCAATGGAGTAGACAGTTTTAATCTCTTCCTTCGGTACGCTAACCTCCTTTCACGTTTCGGTAGTGGAACTGATCGCTCTGGGCTTCGGATCACTATTTATACTAGGCATTACGTATGGCGATTAGAGCGCCATCTGTTAGCAGCTTTTGTAACTATTATTTCAAACTGCTGTATAAACTTGTTACAGCTTTCACAATAAAAATACCGTTTACTGCATTCCTCTGTCGATCTTTGTTTTCGAGATATTTAATTTTGAAATCAGGAAGTCCTTCTGTGGACACCGTGTACTAAAGAGGACACAATCATCTATGCCCGAAGGAGTATTCGAACGTCCGACGCGGGAGGCCGCGCAATCCACAACGTGGCGCTCCAGACCGCTCGTCTACTCGCGCGCGGTCAGCTAGAAGTGCTGTATCGTCCGCTTAACGCAAATTGTTGAGTTGAACGCCGCTGACTCGTATTCCACGAGCATCATTTTCGAGGCAGTTGGTGAGATTTCCTGTTAGTAGATCTTTCGTTTGTCCAGACTGAACGCGAAGTGTAGAACTTTGGTTTAGATACAGTTTCACTACTACTCTTAAATGTCTACTGTCAATGTTCTTTCGTTTGAATGGTTCTATTACTTGCTTGTGTCTCACTTTATCAAATGATTTGTTCTAATCAGTAAAGCAGGTGTATACATTCTGGATGACATCAAGACACCGCTGCATCAAGACACTGTAGGCAAACAAAGCTTCCCTTGTACCGAAACCGTTTCTAAAGCCAAACTGAGTATTTGCTGTATCTTCTTCCAGCTTCTTGTAAATCCTACGGTGGATGACTTTGTGAACAGCTTGTATCTTTAACGTCTTGAATCCAGTAGAGTTTGGAGGTGGTATTTCCGGACCGTACGGTAGGCGTGGGCAGAGGTGAGGGACTTTGGAGGCAGACTGTGCTTGCGTCAGCTCGTCGGTCGTTTGAGTTACGCGACGGAGGCGCGGGTGAAGGACGGCAGCTGTGAGGGAATGGGAGGGAGTCCACCGTGGCTGCGGTCGCACGCGCCTCGGGCCGAACCTCAGCACACACCCCTCTGCCCCGTACCTCCGCTTCTGATGATCGGGGGAGGAGTGGGAGGAGGGGGGGGGGGGACGAAGACGAGCCCAGCCGCCTCCAGGGGTCACCTGCTGGAGCCTCCAGCGCACTTTCACTTGTCGCCGGTCGCCGGCTGGAGTCCACTCCCAGGGCAGGTGCTCGCCGGCTCTAACCAGTCTGTCACTCTGGACTCGCATCTACATCACATCTCGCACCGTTTCAGAGATATTTACAAAAACCATGTCTATCTGTCTGTTGTTGTTGTTGTGGTCTTCAGTCCGGAGACTGGTTTGATGCAGCTCTCCACCCTACTCTATCCTGAGCAAGCCTCTTCATCTCTTACATAAGAACGGTAACCTACATCTGTCTGAATCTGCTTACTGTATCCATCTCTTGGTCTTCCTCTGCGTTCTTTACCCCACACACTTCCCTCCAACGCTAAATTCACAATTCCTTGATGTCTAAGAATGTGTCCTACCAATCTATCCCTTCTTTTAGTCAAGGTATGCCAGAAATTTCTTTTCTCCCCAATTCTGTTCAGTACCTCCTCATTAGTTACGCGATCCACCCACCTAATCTTCAGCATTCTTCTGTAGCACCACATTTCAAAAGCCTCAATCCTCTTCCTGTCCGCACTGTTTATCGCCCATGTCTCACTCCCATAGAAGGAAACACTCCATACAAATGCCTTCAGAAAGGACTTCCTTAGCCTTAAATCAATATTCGATGTTAACAAATTTCTTTTTCAAAAACGCTTTTCTTCCCATTGCCATTCTGCACTTTATATCCTCTGTACTGCGACCATCATTTGCTATTTTACTGCCCAAGTAACAAAACTCATCTACCTCCTTTATTGTTTCGTTACCCAATCTAATTCCTTCATCATTACCTGATTTTATAAGACTGCACTCCATTACCTTAGTTTCGCTCTCGTTAATGTTCATCTTATGTGAACCTTTGAGAACACTGTCCATTCCCTTCAACTGGTCTTCCAGGTCCTTTGCTGTATCTGACAGAATTACTATGTCATCGGCAAAACGCAATATTTTTAATTCTTCACCCTGACCTTTAATTCCTTCTCGAAATTTCTCCTTGCTTTCCTTTATAGCTTGCTCAATGTACATATTGAATAACAATGGAGAAAGACTACAACCCTGTCTTACTCCCTTCCCAACCACTGCATCCCTTTCATGTCCTTCAACTCTGACAACCGCTGTCTGGTTTTTGTACAAGTTGTAAATAACCTTACGCTCCCTATATTTTACACCTGCTTGCTTCAGAACTTGAAATAGTTACAACTGTCTGTTGTAACAATTTAATATAATTTAATTATATTACAGATTATTCTACCGATACTCAGCTTTTTAATATTGCGATGTATGGGGGTTCTGTTCGCTGCAACATTATTCTCCTGGGGCGTCGTGGTAGAAATAAACACTCGATATGTACAATTTTCTCTTCTTCTTTAATCTGACTCAAACTTCTTCACCAATACAATACAAATTCAATACATCAGAACTTAGCTGCTAGTACTTCCATTCTTAAAACACAAATTTACATGGATTCCAGAACACTTGACAACCGACTAAAACTCGAAACACCTCACGCAACGCGGTGAGGCAAATATATAACATCGGCAATAATGATGTTACATTAAGCATTGTTCATAACAATAGAATATACTGATTTACAATTAAGAAACATACAGAAAAACATTTCATGTTCACAAAAATTATCACAATAAAAAATGAAAACTATACACACAATAATTTTAGATCGCACCTATCTTTTTAAGACGAAATTTCCGAACTTTCTGTTGACAACAAAGTGCGATCTTAAATATCAATTAATTTGTTCAAATGTTCAAATGTTTGTTAAGCTTAAGGGACTTAATTACAGGGTCATCAGTCCCTAAACTTACAAACTACTTATGAACTAGCTAACACTAAGGACGGCACAAATATCCATGCCCGAGGGGGGATTCGAACCCCCGACCGTAGTGGCCGTTCAGACCGTGACTGGAGCGCCTCAGTCTCCTCGGCCACCGCGGCCGGCAATTAATTTGTTAACTAGTACATCACACATGTTCCTAACATATATTGAGCTATCAATTATCTTGGCAATTTTCAAACTAGATTCTAAATGTCAAGTGAGTCAATATATACAAAGAAATACAATATTCAAATCTCGATTACATCATTAATTACACAATTAGCTGGTCTACACAACTTGTTTATTAGCCTAACATATATATATACAATGCTATTTACTTTCATTTCTTTGTGTTTTACAAAAGTTTTTACCCTTCGTCTGTCTATTTATTGAAATAATGTACAATGACAAAAGTATTGTTTACAGAACTGTCTGGAAAGAAACTATACGAATCTCTTAATTAACGAAATCTATCACTTGTTTTGATCGCAGTACCACCGAGACACTGTCCTACACTGATTCCTAGGCTGGCTATATCAACTTCACACGCAACATGTATCGCAACTGAACCACACGATTCCGGCTCCGACGCAGATGGTATCGTACGATAACATTGAGATGAGGGGGTCAGCAGTATCGTTACACTGTAAAGTGTTCTCACTTTTCAAGTCGCTACGTTTTTAATTTATTCAGAATTCCTATAGTCTCATAGTAGATAACATCTTAATAAAGTTGTCATCAAGTCATCTACTAAGGTACAACGCAAATACTCAGTAAGTTGTGCCAGTCATTAAAATCTCAACGGCGTAATGCCTTGGTTGCCAACATCGTTCTGCTCGACTGTCAAGAACGGCCTACAGTTATTTGACGTACACTTTCTCTGTGCATGTTGAGAGTTCATTAACATGACATTTTAATGATTACGATTTTCTGAATTTTTTTTTTCTGAAGACAATAGTAATAAAAATAATTTCCTGCTCTTGATTGAGGGGCTCTCTAGTCTTTACATAAACATTACGACACATCGCCTGTTTCCAACATGGACAACTTCAACAAACATGGTAAACAAAGGTTCGGAAGGTTCAGCTGAACAACGGGATACCACCCGTCTGCTTTGACTACTAATGTCAGCGCGTCGTGTTGTATGACTCCAAACATTAATCTACATCTACATGGGATACTCTGCAAATCACATTTAAGTGTCTGACAGAGGGTTCATCGAACCACCGTTATACTATTCATCTCCCAATCTATTCTCCAATAGCGCGCGGGAAGAAAGAACACCTGAATCTCTCCGTTCGGGCTCTGATTTCTCGTATTTTATTCTGATGATCATTTCTACCTATGTAACTGGGAGTCAACAATATATTTCCCCATTCAGAGGAAATGTTAGCGATTGTAGTTTCGTAAGTAGCTCACGCCGCAGCGATAAGCGCCGTTGTTGTAATGATTCCTATCCCAGATCCTGTATCATTTCCGTAACGCTGTCTCCCCTGTATCGTGACAATACGAAACGAGATGCCCTTCTTTGGACTCTTTCGATGTCCTCCGTCAAACCCACCTGATAAGGATCCCACACTGGGCAGCAACACTCCAAAAAAGGACGGACAAGCGTAGTGTATGCAGTCTCTTTAGTAGTTCTGTTGCATGTTTTAAGGGTTCTGCCAATAAAACGCAGTCTCTGGTTCCCCTTTCCCACGATACTATCCACGTGTTCTTTCCAGTTCAGGTCTGAAGTAATAGTAGCTCCTACGTTTTTTGTGGAGTTTACGACCTTCACTTTTGATTGATTTATCTTGTAAACAAAGTTTAACAGAATGAAAGTTTCACTCTGCAGCAGAGTGTGCGCTGATATGAAACTTCCAGGCACATTATAATTTTAATCTGCCAGGAAGTTTCATATCAGCGCACACTCCGCTGCAGAGTGAAACTTTCATTCGGGAAACATCCCTTATGCTGTGGCTAAGCCACGTCTCCACCATATCCTTTCTTCCAGGAGTGCTAGTCTTGCGTGATTCGCAGGAGAGCTTCTGTGAAGTTTGGAAAGTAGAAGGCGAGGTACTGGCGGAAGTAAAGTTGTGAGGCGGCATCGTGAGTCGTGTCGGGATAGCTCAGTCGCTAGAGCGCTTGTCCGCGAAGGGCAAAGGTCCCAGGTTCGAGTCCCGGTTCCGGCACGCCATTTTAGTCTGCCAGGAAGTTTCGAAGTTTAACGGATTTCTTCTCCTACTCATGTGGACGACTTCACACTTCTCATTATTTAGAGTCAATTGCCAATTTTTACACCATAGTGATATATTATTGAGATTGTTGTGCAGTTGGTTTTGATCTTCAGATGATTTTATTAGACGGTAGATGACGGCGTCATCTGCAAATAACCTAAGAGAGCTACTTAGATTTTCCCCTAATTCGTTTATGTAAATAAGGAACAGCAGAGGACCAATAACACTACCCTGTGGAACATCCGATATCACCTCTGTTTTAGTCGATGCCTTACCGTCGATTACTACAAAGACCAGAATTACAGAAGACCAGAAGACTTGTTCTTGTTAAGTGATTTTAGTTACTGCACTACTCCGATGGTATCTACATCTGCGTTACTCATTACGGCGTCTGTTCGTAATTGGAAATCTGGAATATTGGTTTCGTCTTCTTTGGTGAATGAGTTTCTAAAAACTATGTTTAGTAACTCTGCTTTAGTAGTTCATAACGGTCGTGGGAAGAATATGTTCTCAGATCCTGCAGAGAAACGGTTGTCAATGATATAGGCCTTTGTATCGGCGCATGTATGAGCGACATGTACCGGGTGATCAAAAAGTCAGAATAAATTTGAAAACTTAATAAATCACGGAATAATGTAGATAGAGAGGTAAAAATTGACACACATTCTTGGAATGACATGGGGCTTTATTAGAACAAAAAAAAAGTTTAAAAAATGACGGAGTAAAAACATTAATGAGAGTCGCAGCAGATGACAAGCTCTCACTACTAAAATCCTTGTGGGTGAAGGGTACACGGAATGAAGGGGGTCTTCGACTTTTTAGAAATTTTTCAGGAGAAGCACTTGAAGAATGTACCTCTAGAGGGGGCTCAACCACACCTATGAAATTTTTCAGGAGAAAAATTTAAACAATTAATTTCATGTAGACCCTGAGTTTTACAAACTAGTCATGTCTCTTTATGCAACATGTCTTAGAAATTTAATTATAAATGATACTTCTAAATTGAGCATAACACTAATAGTACTGATGCCAAACAACTTTATTTAGAGAATTATACAATTGAACAGAAATGAAAGGGCTATTTGCATCATGTAATTCTCTAAATTCTTTCACCTTAACTTTCAATTACAATACATTACACTAATTGTACTGATGCCAAATAACTTTATTTAGAGAATTATACAATTTTACAGAAATGAAAGGGCTATTTGCATCATGTAATTCTCTAAATTCTTTCACCTTAACTTTCAATTACAATACATTACACTAATAGTACTGATGCCAAACAACTTTATTTAGAGAATTATACAATTTTATGGAAATGAAAGGGCTCTTTGCATCATGTAATTCTCTAAATTCTTTCACTTTAACTTTCAATTACAATACATTACACTAATTGTACTGATGCCAAATAACTTTATTTAGAGAATTATACAATTTTACAGAAATGAAAGGGCTATTTGCATCATGTAATTCTCTAAATTCTTTCACCTTAACTTTCAATTACAATACATTACACTAATAGTACTGATGCCAAACAACTTTATTTAGAGAATTATACAATTTTACAGAAATAAAAGGGCTATTTGCATCATGTAATTCTCTAAATTCTTTCACCTTAACTTTCAATTACAATACATTACACTAATAGTACTGATGCCAAACAACTTTATTTAGAGAATTATACAATTTTACAGAAATGAAAGGGCTCTTTGCATCATGTAATTCTCTAAATTCTTTCACCTTAACTTTCAATTACAATACATTACACTAATAGTACTGATGCCAAACAACTTTATTTAGAGAATTATACAATTTTACAGAAATGAAAGGGCTCTTTGCATCATGTAATTCTCTAAATTCTTTCACCTTAACTTTCAATTACAATACATTACACTAATAGTACTGATGCCAAACAACTTTATTTAGAGAATTATACAATTTTACAGAAATGAAAGGGCTATTTGCATCATGTAATTCTCTAAATTCTTTCACCTTAACTTTCAATTACAATACATTACACTAATAGTACTAATGCCAAACAACGTTATTTTTGAGAATTATACAATTTTACAGAAATGAAAGGGCTCTTTGCATCATGTAATTCTCTAAATTCTTTCACCTTAACTTTCAATTACAATACATTTATGAATTATTACACAATATTATCATAAAAAACACACTTGATGAACTACTCATTTGTATTGATGAAATAGATTCATATAACACCATTGACATAATTTGCCTCTCTGAACATCGTGTGGCGACTGGTATAGATATGTTAAACATCCCAGGATTTAATTTAGCTTCACACTTCTGTAGAGTAGATATGGAGGGAGGAGGAGTAGCCACATTCATTGAAAACTGCAATAATTCAAGAATATATAAACATACCGTTTACTGCATTCCTCTATCGATCTTTTTTCCCCCTCGAGATTTTTTATTTTGATATCAGGGAGCCCTTTTCTAGACAGCCTGTATTTTCTGTGATTTGTCAAAGGCTTTTGATTGTGTGAAGCATAACGTCTTTTTAAGTAAATTAGAATTCTACGGTGTCACGTGAAATGCTGCAAAATGGTTCAAGTCGTACCTCACTAACAGGAAACAAAGGGTGTCAGTGCTTTGATGACCACGCTGTAGACGGAGTGTTGTACCACAGTCTAACATATACAGTCGCGACACTCCCGCTGGTTTTTGTTATACACCACGACTGCAGCGCTCCAAGCGGCCGGTAAGCTACGTTTCTGAATACGGTATTGGATGAGTGTGAATAGTATCGTTTGTATCGATTTTTACAGACTTTTCACTCTAGGAAACGTATGTAGTGCTATAAACATAGGTAGTCATTTAAAATTAGCTCCCCCTTTGTCTTTATTAGGTTTACTCAGATCCCTGATGAGGTACGAAACGGTACATTGCAGAAAAGTTTATTTACAATTATCTTGTAACCTATAGGCTTTTGCCGAATATCGTTTTCTATTAAAAATAAGAAATGGCTAAGAAACACTGGAAGACCTGCCTGTGGCAAAAAGTCGTCGCTCTTCTACTCAGGAACGTTATGGCTTCTTCCCTACAATTCCAGTAAAATCGATGAGGATGGAACGTAAGAAACCCATATAGAGCGCAATAAGTACAGCATTTAACTGAAGGAAAAACGCCAGTTACGTCGCAGACCTGGCAAGAAAACGGAAAAAGCAATCAGACTGTTTTCAACAAAGAAGAACCCAATTCGACAATTGTTGCTACAACTGAACCACAAACGGCAAGAATCTTCAAGAGATTGTCTTCTTAAGCTGCAGTAATCACACTCAAACGAATATGCGCGTATCAGAAAGGCGACTGATGCCTAAAAATGTTCGAATCATTAGACTACACACCGAATAGATACGCGTCAAGAAACTCTTGTCATAGTAAGAACACACCATAATAGAAATGTATGTTTCTGTTATGTTTATATTCTACTTACTTTCAACGGAATATGCCGCAAAATAAGACATATTCGTAAGTATTTGTTCATGACGGAGTTGTTCATTACACCTCTGAATCAGTGAAAATCGGCTGTTTTTACATCAATGTCCGTGTTATGTGTTGTTGTTGTGGTCTTCAGTCCAGAGACTGGTTTGATGCAGCTCTCCACCCTACTCTATCCTGAGCAAGCCTTTTCATCTCCTCATAAGAACGACAACCCACATCCACTTGAATCTGCTTACTATACGCGTCTCTTAGTCTCCCTCTGCGATTTTTACCCCACACACTTCCCTCCAATGCTAAATTTACAATTCCTTGATGTCTAAGAATGTGTCCTACCAATCTATCCCTTCTTTTAGTCAAGGTATGCCAGAAATTTCTTTTCTCCCCAATTCGGTTCAGTACCTCCTCATTAGTTACGCGATCCACCCACCTAATCTTCAGCATTCTTCTGTAGCACCACATTTCAAAAGCCTCTATCCTCTTTCTGTCCACACTGCTTATCGTCCATGTTTCACTCCCATACAAGGCAACACTCCATACAAATGCCTTCAGAAAGGACTTCCTTAGGCTTAAATCAATATTCGATGTTAACAAATTTCTCTTTTTCAAAAACGCCTTTCTACCCATTGCCATTCTGCATTTTATATCATCTGTACTGCGACCATCATTTGTTATTTTACTGCCCAAGTAACAAAACTCATCTACCTCCTTTATTGTTTCCTTACCTAATCTAATTCCTTCAGCATCACCTGATTTTCTTACACTGCACTCCATTACCCTTGTTTTACTCTTGTTAATGTTCATCCTATATGCACCTTTCAGCACAGTGTTATGTATATCTCTTAATATTTTACTAATGCTTGTAACGCAAAAACTGTACCAACTATTTCGTTAATTACGCGCACAAACAATTATAAACAAACATCACTCCTACGGCAGCTTGCCCACCGCTAGGAGCGCTAGTGTCGCTGCATCTGTCAGCTGGTAACAACTTTCACAGCAGTCAGTGTCGCGACTGTATATGTTACACTTTGATTGAACCCTAAAGCCGATTTTATGACGTCATAAAGTGCGAGCTGCACTTTGTCGAAGCTTTCCCAACGTGTGGGTCATTATCGACAAAGCCAGGTATTCTCAACGCGCGTCTGAACGATCACCAATCAGGTGGGAGAACGCCACCGACGTCACACCACGTGACCACCCGGGGAGAGACGAAGACGCCATATTGGCCGTTTACTAGAAGCTCGTATCTGATGAAATGATTTATTGACCGATTATTAATCAACAGTTGCAACTGGTTTTCCCCCTGTGATGTTTCGATATGTCAGGATCATCTTCAGAATCTAAAACAAGATAGAAAAGAAAACATGTACTAACTGAAAACTTTTTACGACAATTTGATTGTAAGATTAACAGGCTTGATGTTTAACATACTTGGACATAACTGAAGAAGTTTGCGTTCGTAGTTGCGACTGCAACGGGGACTTGTCTATGGTATGACCATTACTGTGATTTGTGGGGGCATTTACGAGTTTTGTAGGGGAAGGTACAGGTGGGGGAAGGAAAAAATGTGGGGGGGGGGGGGAATTTAGCAAATTTGGTATTAACTGAACTTTCAAAAAATGCGATTACATGAAAAAATTTACTTGCCAGAATATAAAAAGTGCGAGAAAATTAATGTATTATACTGCAGAAACCAAAAGAAAACGTGATAAAAATGTAATGAAATAGCTAATTATATTTTCATCATTTTCTCGGTTTGCAGCTCTTGTTCTTAGGCGTGTTTGCAGAAAAAAAATTTCTAGGTGTGATGTTCGCCTGATAAGCAAAACACTGATTTATTACACACACACAAATTACAACGTTGAACACGGTTCCCTTAAAATATAAAAGTCATATAGTTCAACGTAGTAATTTTTTGTTTATATACGTATTTTGTTTAAACTCTCTGATGATGGACATCTACCGAAACGCCAAAGAGGAATAAAGAACTCAGAACCATCTTTATCCTCCACACTGCAGACTGCTAACGAAGATACGAGCTTATGGAATAGGTTCACAGATTTGTGACTGGCTGGAAGACTTCCTAAGTAATAGAACGCAGTACGTTGTTCTCGACGGCGAGTGTTCATCAGGCGTGCCCCAGGGGAGTGTGATAGGACCGCTATTATTTTCTATCTATATAAATGATCTGATGGACAGAGTAAGTTGTAATATGCGGCTGTTTGCTGATGATGCTGTGGTGTATGGGAGGGTGTCGTCTGTAACTGACTGTAATACCATACAGGTTGACTTAGACAAAATTTCTAGTTGGTGCGAAGAATGGCAGCTAGCTCTCAATGTAGAAAAATGTAAGGTGATGCGCATGAGTAGGAAAAACAATCTCATAATGTTCGAATACAGCATTAGTAGTGAGCTTCTTGATGCTGTCGCGTCTTTCAAAAATCTAGGCGTAACATTGCAGAGCGATATGAAATGGAACGAGCATGTAAGGACAGTTGTGAGTAAGGCGGACAGCCGACTTCGGATTATTGGGAAAATTTTGGGAAGACGTACTTCACCTGTAAAGGAGACCGCGAATAAAACGCTTGTACGACCACGTCTTGACTATTGCTCAAGTGTTTGGGACCCGCAGCAGATCAGTTTAAAGGAAGACATGGAAGCAGTTCAGAGGCGAGCAGCTAGGTTTGTTACCGGTAGGTTCGACCAATGCGCGAGTGTCACGGAAATGCTCCGGCAACTCAATTGGGGATCGCTGGAGGAAAGACGACGTTCTTTTCGTGAATTTCTGTTAAGTAAATTTAGAGGGCCGGAATTTGAAGCTGAGTGTAGTACGATCTTGCTGCCGCCTACTTACATTTCGCGTAGTGATCATAATGACAAGATAAGAGAAATTAGGGCTCGTAAGGAGGCATATAGGCATTCTTTTTTTTTTCCTCGTTCTATTTGGGAATGGAATAGGAAAGGAAATCCCTAGTAGTGGTACACTGTACCCTCTGCCACGCAGCTTACGGTGGATTGAGGAGTGTGTATGTATGTAGATTACTGCAGCCCAACGGCCTTTTTAGAGTAATTTTTATAATATTCTGTTGCAGACGAAAGCGGAAATACGAACCGTAATGTGTGCTCGAGGTGAATAGCTGACGCTGAAGTGAATCGTTTACGCTCACCTTGGGAATGGAAAACAGTCGTGGCCCAGCCTTAATATTGCGGGAGGTCACAGTAGCCTACACGGAGCTGTGTAATTCAAACGTCGACGACTCGAATGTCTTCTTGTAATTACCGCCGTTAATCGACTCTAAAACGAAGTCATTCTGTCCCATTATTGCAAACTATAAAGGTTCCACTTGCAGTGATAGGCTCAAGTCACTCAGGTTTCTAATATGAGTTGCTGTCCTAACCGTGCATCGAAGTCACCACAGTGTAGCACTGTTTATGTCTTGCATACACGCCCTTGACATATTCCAAACATACGGAGGAGAACCTCTGGATGCCATTCAGTATGGCGTAAAACACTCGCAACGGATCAGAAACGGACAATGCAGTCGTCTCATATTTGATACTTAGAATCACCGATCACTCAGCGAAAGATCCGTACCCAAAGACTGGAAAGTTGCCCAAGTTACTCCAATATTCAAGAAAGGCAATAGGAGTGATCCCCAAATTACAGGCCTATCTCACTGACGTCGATTTGCAGTAGGATTTGGGAACATATACCTTGTTCCAATATTATGAACTACCTCGAAGAGAACGACCTATTAACCAATAGTCAACACGGATTCAGAAAGTATCGCTCTTGCGAAACACAGCTTGCCCTTTATTCACACGAAGTGTTAAGTGCCATCGACAAGGGATCTCAAATCGATTCCATATTTCTGGATTTGCGGAAGGCTTTTGATACTGTACCCCACAAGCGGCTTCTAACGAAATTCCGTACTTATGGAATATCTTCCCAATTGTGCCTTTGGATTCACGATTTCCTATCAGAAAGGACACAGTTCGTTGTAATTGACGGTAAGTCATCGAGTAAAACAGAAGTTTACTGGCGTTCCACAGGGAAGCGTTATAGGTCCTCTACTCTTCCTCGTGTTTATAAACGATTTAGGAGACAATCTGAATAGCTCCCTTAGACTGTTCGCGGATGATGCTGTCGTTTATCGGTTAGTGAAGTCAACAGAGGATCAAAAGCAACTGCAAAGCGATTTAGACAAAATTTCTGCATGGTGCGGAAATTGGCAATTGACACTAAATAAAGGAAAGCGTGAAGTAATACACATGACCACTAAAAGAAATCCACTGAACTTCAATTACGTGATAAATCAGTCAAACCTTAAGGTCGTAAATTCTACCAAATACCTAGGAGTTACAATTACGAACAACTTTGACTGGAGAGAACACATAGAAAATATTGTGGGGAAGACGAACCAAAGGTTACGTTTCATTGGCAGAACGCTTAGACGATGCACCAGCTCCACCAAAGAGACTGCCTACATCACACTTGTGCGTCCTCTCTTGGAGTACTGTTGCCCCTTGTGGGACCCTCACCAGGTGGGACTACTGACGGAAGATATTGAGAAGGTTCAGAGAAGGGCAAATCGTTTTGTTTTATCACGTTACGGGAGGGGGGGGGGGGAGCGTCACGGAAATGTTGCACGAATTGGGGTGAAAATCGTTAAAAGAAAGACGTTATACATTGCGGCGTCATCTGTTTGCGAAGTTTCAATCACCGACTTTTACTTATGAATGTGAAAATATTTTGCTAGCACCCACCTACTTAGGGAGACATGACGATCCCAATAAAATAAGAGAAATCAGATCGAAAACGGAACGATTTAGGTGTTCTTTCTTCCCGCGCGCTATTAGAGAATGGAACGGTAGAGGAAAAGTTATGAAAGTGGTTAATAAACCCTCTGCTAGGCACTTGAATGTGATTTGCAGAGTATCTATGTAGATGTAGATGTAGAAGGCACACCTCTGATTTCGTAACTGCACGAAACCGCGCTTACAATAACAAGCAATCATAATCAAATCATTAGTGTACGCCATTTCCATGCAAAACTCCGCACCAATACTCCAGTTGAAAGAGTAGCATAGCTGCAGGACGTGTTTATCTCCCGGAGAGTTACTGTGTACAGTGCAGTGATACCATGGAGAGAATAATCCCACGCATGCGGTCCAAATATTTGGGACCAAGTTGCGGCGTGTTGAATATGGATATGATTTCGCGGCCGAGGATATGCAGTTTGCGGATATATTATACTAGCTGAAAACCCGGCGTTGCCCGGGTATTTACTTATTTATTCCTCCCATTTTCAGGTATATATTCAATTGTATAAGGACTGTATGTTTGTAAAACCTCTTGGGAATACAATTAGTCATAAAGAAGTAATCGATAGGGCGATTTTCCAAGAACGTTACTGTTTATGTGCTCATATATCATGAACTACATGTCGTACTGTGAAACAATTTAGAAGGTACATTCAACTTTATGCGTGAATACGGTATGTAAAATTTCTTGCGGCTACAATTTGTAGTGTAGAAATTATAAATTTAACATCATACCGAATGCCGTAGTTTTAGTCCATGAATAGCGGAACGTTTTTGTTTATGTGCTCATATCTCATGAACTACGTGTTGTACTGTGATACACTTTATAGGGCACATTCAACCATATGTCTGTATACTGTCTCTAAAATTTCCTTCGGCTACAATTTGTAGTGTAGAAATTATAAATTGTAACGTCATACCGAATGCCGTAGTTTTACTCCATAAACAACGGAAAAGTAGTAAGCGAGAAACTTTGTCCTTTTATCATTTTACTATGGTTGCCAGCGAGAAAAAGTTTAATGAAGGTTTGAAATTATGTTTAAAGTGTTTTGCAAGTCACTAAGTACTGTCATTCTCATATCGCGTATTTATAAAGTCTCGCCGCATTATGTGGAAAAATGTTCAAATGTTTGTATAGCTTATGGGACTTAACTACGAGGTCATCAGTCCCTAAACTTACAAACTACTTCTGAACACCTACAACTAAGGACGGCACAAATATCCATGCCCGAGAGGGGATTCGAACCCCTCACCGTAGTGGCCGTGCAGACCGTGACTGAAGCGCCTCAGTCCCCTCGGCCACCGCGGCCGGCGCATTATGTGGAAGTTTTTTGCGATTCCTATTGTTTATGACGTCATGTCTTCTCAACCATGTATCGTACGTGATTCTTAAGCCTGCAGCAAAAGTTATCTCATGGTAAGGAATGTGTGTTCCAAGTTTGATCGAAATCGGTCCAGTGGTTTAGCAGAAAATGAGCAGCATTGTCGCTAAATGCAGCGGTTTTTCGCGCATCTCATTGTTTATGATGTCTTATCTCGTAAACTATACATCGTACGTGATTCTTATACTTACGGCGACCGTTCTCATGCATTAAAATTTACATTGTCTATAATTAGAGAAAGATTGGATCAAACCTGTAGATTTGTATACATACGGACGCTCTGTTTTATATTAAAAGCTGTGTGTGTGTTTGTTGTTTAGATGTTGAACCTATCGTTAAATCAGACAACAAATTGTTCATTAACACAGCAATTTGGTTTAATTATGGCCCTGATATTGATGTATATACTATTAAATAAGAAACAGTGCATTAAACTGATTGTGTGCGCAACGGATCTTTTAACAAAACAACTGTGGCAAGTCACCACATGAAACAGACACTGACTATACTCAAAAATTTTGACTGCGTGAAATATATTAAACAACCACAAACCACTTTCTTAATGTTTGACTGACAGAATTTTATACAGATCAGTACCTGATTATTGAAGTTTAGTATCATAATCAATTAACTGTAGTATTGCATGACTATCATTTACTATGGCACCAACACGAAATCTGTTCAATAAGATTACCAGAATCAATACTGCACTTTAAATGCACAAATAACTAATTATCAAATCAAGGAAGTAGGTTAATCTTCTACGTAAATGAAGCAGGAAAGAAAGGTGAAATTTGTTACTTATTATTAATTATCACCATTACATTACCTACATAATAATGACATGAAATGCAATTACCTTCATTCCAGCTGTGGTACAACGTTTTCACAGTAATAATAAGAAATACAATATATATTCCAAATACAATGAAATGAACTTGCTGGCACAGCAGCCTCTGTTCTACATCGGAGCCACACACACAGCTCAACCGCTCTCTAAGCGAGCTGAACCACAAGTCTGATTCTATGTCTCTCTGCGCGAGCTACAATGCTATGCGATACATGATCTTTGCCAAAGATGAAACTTCACAGAGCTAAGTACACATATCGATACACACAGCAGAAGCGATATTATACATTTTCTTGCAAGCAAGTTACTCGACACAAAACAGGAGGTACAATATTAGACATTTTCTTACAATTTTTTTTATGGACACGTTTCAAATTTTCAAGCTGCTACGTTGGTTTCGTTGTCGCTGCGTGCTGTTAATCGTGGCTGCTCCGCTGTCTATTTGCACCACAGAAGAGCAACGTTCAGTGATACGTTTTTTGTGGGCGGAAGGTGTATCAGGGGCCGAAATTCATAGGAGAGTTTCAGGACAGTACGGGAGCAGTGTTTTGCCACAACGAAGTGTGTACGAGTGGATTGCAAAATTCCGAAATGGTCGCACGAGTGTTGAGCACGATGAAGGAGCCGGACGACCGTTTAGCGCCACAAATGAAGAAACCATTGAGCGATCACGTGAAATGATTCTCTTAGACAGACGATTAACTATTGATGAAGTGGCTCATCGTCTTCAAATTAGTCACGGTTCTGCCTACGAAATTACTCACAACAGACATGGGTTTCGTAAAGTTTGTGCAAGATGGGTCCCAGAACTACACATTTCCTCAAAAATATTTTTTACGGACACGTTTCAATACATTCGATTAGATAACATAATAATTCAGTAACATAAGGGCGACGACACAGAAATACACGACGTTACGCTGGAAGGATATACGGAATTTGGACAGGAGGAAGCGGAAGGTGAAGGCTCTTCAAACAGTACACGCCATTCACCTCTAGAGTAACAGTGGCTTTTGACACCGGACTGCGTGAAGACGAAAGTGGTTTGGAATGTGGTAGCGTGGCTTTAGTGAGCTGTGCACACTATTCTCCCCCACTTTGTTTGAACCACTTCAACGAAATCCCGCGTCCGCACTTTGAGCACTAATATGAACACTTTATGGTGTGTGGTACTCCTCTATATGCGAGTTTTGCGCTATTATACGTACTTTAAGGACAGAGTTTTTAGCGGTCTTCATTGAATATGTGATGTTACTCTGACGCCATTAAACTACACTACTAGCCATTAAAATTGCTACACCAAGAAGAAATGCAGATGATAAACGGGTATTCATTGGACACACATATTATACTACTAGCTGAACCCCCGCTGCTTCGCATGCGTAGGCTGGTTGGTCTGCACCAGTTGTTTCTTTTTAATCCTGATGAAGAATCCATATCTTAAGTTTCCTAGTTATAGCTTGAAATTTGAGTTAACGGCAACATATCTTTGAAAATAATTTTTTGCACGTCGTATTTTACCCCCTCGTTGGTCGCATTTCCAAAAATACCGAAACACGTGTCTTTTAAATTAAAAAACCGAATCCAAATCCGAAAATTTGTAATTTTAAATTCAAAATTGCCTGAATAGCAATAGATTTTCGAAAATCATCCCCTCTCCAATTTAACCCCATTGATGGTTGAATTTCCAAAAATACCGAAACAAGTATTTGTTAAATCATAACGAACAATACAAATACCAATTTTTGCAGCTATAGCTTTAAATTTGTCTTGACAACAAAGTGTTTTCGATAAGAATTTTTGATCCCCTCTTTTACCCCTTTAGTTTTTGAATTTCCAAAGATACCGAAACTTGTATCTTTTTAATCCTGATCAAGAGTCCATATCCTAAGATTCGTAGTTATAGCTTGAAATTTGAGTTAACAGCAACATATTTTTAAAAATCAATTTTTTGCGTCATCTATTTTACCCTCTTATTGGTTGAATTTCCAAAAATACCGAACCCTGAATTAAATTTTGTAGTTCTAGCTCCAAAATTACCTAAATAGTTACGTATTTTCAAAATACGTTTCATCCCCTATTTCACCCCCTTACGGACGGAACATAGAAAAATCGCTTCTTAAATGACGCCAACAGAGTAAGATCAACACCCTCCACAAATTTCAAGTTTCTATCTTCAGTGGTTTGGGCTGGGCGATGATGAGTCAGTCAGTCAGTCAATCGGGACACTTCCTTTTACATATAGAGATAACTGACATATGATTACATTTTCACGCAATTTTGGTGCATAGATCCTGAGAAATCATACCCAGAACAACCACCTCTGGCCGTAATAATGGCCTTGATACACCTGGGCATTGAGTCAAACAGAGCTTGGATGGCGTGTACAGGTACAGATGCCCATGCAGCTCCAACACGATACCACAGTTCATCAAGAGTAGTGACTGGCGTATTGTGACGAGCCAGTTGCTCGGCCACCATTGACCAGACGTTTTCAGTTGGTGAGAGATCTGGAGAATGTGCTGGCCAGGGCAGCAGGCCAACATATTCCGTATCCAGAAACGCCCTACATGACCTGCAACATGCGGTCATACATTTTCCTGCTGAAATGTAGGGTTTCGCAGGGATCGAATGGAAGGAAGAACCACATCTGAAATGTAACGGCCACTGTTGAAAGTGCCGTCGATGCGAACAAGAGGTGACCGAGACGTGTAACCAATGGCACCCCATACCATCACGCCAGTATGGCGATGACGAATATACGCTTCCAATGTGCGTTCACCGCAATGTCGCCAAACACGGATGCGACCATCGTGATGCTGTAAACAGAACCTGAATTCATCCGAAAAAATGACGTTTTGCCATTCGTGCACCCAGGTTCGTCGTTGCGTACACCATCGCAGGCGCTCCTGTCTGTGATGCAGCGTCAAGGGTAACCGCAGCCACGGTCTCCGAGCTGACACTCCATGCTGCTGCAAACGTCGTCGAACTGTGCGTGCAGATGGTTGTTGTCTTGCAAACGTCCCCATCTGTTCACTCAGGGATCGAGACGTGGCTGCACGATCCGTTACTGCCATGCGGGTAAGATGCCTGTCATCTCGACTGCTAGTGATACGAGGTCGTTGGGATCCAGCACGGCGTTCCGTATTGCCCTCCTGAACCCACCGGTTCCCCATTCTGCTTACAGTCATTGGATCGCGACCAACGCGAGCAGCAATGTCGCGATACGATAAACTCAATCGCGATACGCTACAATCCGACCTTTATCAAAGTCGGAAACGTGATGGTACGAATTTCTCCTCCTTACACGAGGCATTTACAACAACGTTTCACCAGGCAACGCCGGTCAACTGGTGTTTGTGTATGAGGAATCGGTTGGAAACGTTGCTTATGTCAGCACGTTGTAGGTGTCGCCACCAGAGCCAAGCTTGCGTGAATGCTCTGATAAGCTAATCATTTGCAAATCACAGCATCTTCTTCCTGTCGGTTAAATTTCGCGTCTGTAGCACGTCATCTTTGTGGTGTAGCAATTTTAATGGCCAGGAGTGTGCATATAATTTTCGTCCTATGGTATTGATAGGGGAGTAGGGAGTGACATAGGAAGCCGATGTATAAGACGGGACGAGTGAAAGCTAGCTATCTGGATACAAATTTAACGAAAGAGAGGCTATTAAGCAGGACAGAAGTTTATAATTTATGTTGGTACTTATAAATGCAAGCAATTTTATTTGAGCAGAGACATCTTGTGGGGGCTACAAGGAAATCCAAAAATTCCAGAAAAATCGAAACACCGCAATAACAACTTACGGTGTCACACCACGGAAAGCGCATTGTAAGCTTTGTTTACCATTTATACTGTCTTGTAAACACAAAATAAGCCCACGTACCATCATACCCGTTTGTAATGCCGTCTTTTAATTTTATGTAAATTCATTCACGCAGATAATCTGAAGATTCCCTGCTAAAGGGCGAAACGCGTCAATAATTAACAAAACAATTTGCAATCAAGGCGGTTTTTTACTGAAGGAATATTCATTCTGAATGATTGCTGTACACCATGGACTGGAAATCATTTTAAAAAATGTCTCTGGAAAATCATTTATTAGTACTTTAAATTTCGCACTTGGAGTTTCTCAGCGAGAAGCTTGCCAGTACCAGTATCCGCAAGATGAAAAAAATCATTTTCGATAGTTCGCTTGTGTACCACTTGAAGTTCGTGTCGCGTAATCTACTCACAATTGTATACGCCTGTATACCATTGAGAACTGAGTGTTTTCCGTCGTTATATGCTCTGTCAGGAAACGCGTATTTTCCTAGATATCAAGGAAAACTCTTATATTCCTACGTTAGACTGTGGACCTGGACCTAGATATATTAAAGAAACCTGAAGTTCTTGAGAATTTCAGAGGCAGCTTCAGACAACAATTGAGAGAAACGGGGGGAAATGAAACAGAAAAACAGGAATAAGTAGCTTTAAGAGATGAAATATTAAAGGCAGAAGAGAGCCAAATAGGTAGCTATATAAATGATCTGATGGACAGAGTAAGTTGTAATTTGCGGCTGTTTGCTGATGATGCTGTGGTGTATGGGAGGGAGTCGTCTGTAACTGACTGTAATAGCATACAGCATGACTTGGACAAAATTTGTAGTTGGTGCGAAGAATGGCAGCTAGCTCTCAATGTAGAAAAATGTAGGGTGATGCGCATGAGTAGGGAAAACAAATCCATAATGTTCGAATACAGCATTAGTAGTGAGCTTCTTGATGCTGCCGCGTCGTTCAAATATCTAGGCGTAACATTGCAGAGCGATATGAAATGGAAGGAACATGTAAGGACAGTTGTGAGTAAGGCGGACAGCTGACTTCGGTTTATTGGGAGAATTTTGGGAAGTTGTACTTCACCTGTAAAGGAGACCGCGTATAAAACGCTTGTGCGACCACGTCTCGAGTATTGCTCAAGTGTTTGGGACCCGCAGCAGATCAGTTTAAAGAACGACATAGAAGCATTTCAGAGGCGAGCATGGAGTAGCTGAGCGGTCTAAAGCGTCTCGCTGCGGAGCGCGCGGTTGCTCGCCGTGGAGGTTCGAGTCCTCCCAGGGGCATGGATGTGTGTGTTTCTCCGTAGGTTAGTTTACCTAGGTTTAAGTAGTTTGTAAGCTACGGACTGATGACCACGCAGTTTGGTCCGATAGATTTACAAACATTTGAACATTTTTTGAGGCGAGCAGCTAGGTTTGTTACCGGTAGGTTCGACCAATGCGCGAGTGTCACGGAAATGCTCCGGCAACTCAATTGGGGATTGCTGGAGGAAAGACGACATTCTTTTCGTGAATTTCTGTTAAATAAATTTAGAGGGCCGGAATTTGAAGCTGAGTGTAGTACGATCTTGCTGCCACCTACTTACATTTCGCGTGGTGATCACAAAGACAAGATAAGAGAAATTAGGGCTTGTACGGAGGCATATAGGCATTCTTTTTTTCCTCGTTCTATTTGGGAGTGGAATAGGAAAGGAAATGCCTAGTAGCGGTACAGTGTACCCTTCGCCACGCACCTTACGGTGGATTGCGGAGTATGTATGTAGATGTAGATGTAGAAGGTATAGGAGAAGTAGTAACTCAAGGCAGAAATAAATAAATATCGAGTTTTCAGTTAGTATTTCATGAAAATATAGTAAGAATGCAGTGGAAACAACCTTGGAAGCCTGTAGGTGGGAATTGTGCTCTTGTTGTCGAATTAGCGTAGGCTAAGGCCATTAGACTTCGGAGTGAGCTTGAAGAGTAGATTTTCCGGGTGGGATGGGTCACCTAATGAGATACCGGCGGTACCGCTGTGTCTGCCGGGTTGCCTATCTACCGGGCGCTACCAAATTCTGACCACTGTATCCGCATACACAATTCCAAATGTTCAAATGTTTGTTAAGCTTATGGGACTTAACTACGGGGTCATCAGTCCCTAAACTTACAAACTACTTATCAACTACCTTATACTAAGGACGGCACAAATATCCATGCCCGAGGGGGGATTCGAACCCCCGACCGCAGTGGCCGTGCAGACCGTGACTGCAGCGCCTCAGTCCTCTCGGCCACCGCGGCCGGCTACACAATTCCCACTCCACATAAAGTGAGGTGGCGGATTCTACTCAAAAGGGAAGGCCACGTCGTTTGGAACGCGGACTTAACTGCAAACTTCGTACACCTGCAGGACTGCACGAGGGCAACAAAATGTGTAAGCAGTAGCGCGTACTTCTCAAACGGTATTGAGAAAATCGCAAGATAATTTCGGTCGATCGTGAAATATGTACCACATGTGCCTGTGCGTTGCCGTTTTTGTCACGAAGCGGCGGTAGTCCAATGGTTAGCGACCGAGCCACGTAATCGTTGGTCGCTGGTTCGACTCCCGTTCGTCAGTTTTTTTGGCCCACTTTAGGTTACGGTAATAACACTAAAAGCGGGCCTTTGCGATCTTCTTTTGACAGCTCGAAATTTGGATGAAAATAACGTCCTAACTATTCATCTGACACGAAAATTGAATATCCTAATTGGTAGAGGAGAAAATTCTCTACAAGTTTGCTCCCTTATGTTTTTTTCATATCTCGTAGCGTTTCAAAGATATTTGCAAAAATAACGGCGATTTTGGGATGTCTGTCTGTCCGTAACGTGTTCCCTGTTTTTAAGACGAACCGTTCAACCGATCAGCACCAAATTTTACAGACATGATTGCAGGCCGCCAGAGACCAGAACCTAAATTTTTCAAAATTTTCGGAGAAAAAATACGGTAGTAATTCCAAAAAAGGCCGTTTGTAATATAATTGTAATTGCAAACGAACCGTTCATCTGATACGAAAATTGAATAGCCTAACTGGTAGAGGGAAACATTCTCTACAACTTCGATCTAATATGTTTTTTTTTCATATCTTGCATCGTTGCAGAGATATTTACAAAAATAACGCCGATTTGACGATGTCTGTCTGGCTGTAACGTGTTTCCACTTTTCAGGTGGAACCGTTCAATGGATCGACACCAAATTTTACATAATTGTTGGCTACCAGAGATCAGAACCTCGTTTTTTCAAATATTTCTGCCAAGAAATACGTTAGTAATACATAAAAAGTCGTTTGTAATGTAATTTTAATGGCAAATAAACCGTAGATCTGACGCGAAAACTGAATAAACGAATTTGTAGAGGAGAAAATTCTCTACAACTTTGTTCCCTTATGTTGTTTTTTCATACCTCGTATAGTTTGAGAGATATTTGCAAAAATAACGGAGTTTTGACACCCTCCATTGAATTAACGAAAACCAGCCGTTCGCAGATGTCACGTGACATTCCTCTCCCAGAACTCTCTCTGGCATACGGCATCTTGCGTTGCGTATTTGATGATTTTCTTCTTATAACTTACACGTTGTCATTTCAAAGCAATGGCGCACTGAAGAATTAACAAAAACACGTCGTTCTTCGTACGATAAATGATAATCTAGTGTCTACAAACGCCATATTAGCATCAGTCACGAATAGTGTGAGATTAAAGGACTCATCTTTTGATGGATAGTCGTAGCATAGTGAGCAAGGCGTTGGACTATGACGCTAATAGTCGGTGGCTCGGAACCAACCGCTACCTAATTCCTTTTTTCCTAAAAGGGTTTCAGACTCTCTTATTAATCAACTTTTTATTATTTTGGTCCAAAATGTTTGCAAAAACGTATGAAACTAATCTAAAGTGGGCCGTAAAACACGTCAGTGCGAATTTTTTCAACACAGTCATATTCGTTACTATTTATATTATAATTGATACAACGGGAAAAATACGTGTAATGAGATGTACTTTTATTAAATTAACAGTGTTATTTGGCACTCTACAAAGTTTTATTATCACAAATAATAAAATATCCATAATTACCCTCTAGTAAACGACGAAACGCATAAAGTGGTAGTGTCGTGAAAATGTTTGCTTGTCCGTGATTTGATCAAAATGTTGCAAATGTTTGTAAATCTATCGGACCAAACTGCGTGGTCATGAGTCCGTAGCTTACAAACTACTTAAACCTAGGTAAACCAACCTAAGGACAAACACACACATCCATGCCCCAGGGAGGACTCGAACCTCCGATAGCGAGCAACCGCGCGCTCCGCAGCGAGGCGCTTTAGACCGCTCGGCTACTCTACCGCGGCCATGATTTGAGAAATCACTTATTCCTAGAAGGAGCCCAAAACTACTTGTTATAAAGCTATGTATAAAATATTAAAGCTATGAGCTATGTTTTCGCATACGCAGGGTCTTTTGAGGTTTTCCATGGAAGAAAAGACCTCGCTAACATTTTTAAAAACCTCAATTTCAATTTGGAAGCAAACCATGCATAACGCTGCTAATAGCTCATCCTGCTGTTGATTAGGTAACGAAACAATGAAGGAGGTAGATGAGTTTTGTTACTTGGGCAGTAAAATAACAAATGATGGTCGCAGTACAGAGGATATAAAATGCAGAATGGCAATGGGAAGAAAAGCGTTCTTGAAAAAGAGAAATTTGTTAACATCGGATATTAATTTAAGTGTAAGGAAGTCGTTTCTGAAGGCATTTGTGTGGAGTGTTGCCTTGTATGGGAGTGAAACATGGACGATAAACAGTGCGGACAGGAAGAGGATAGAGGCTTTTGAAATGTGGTGCTACAGAAGAATGCTGAGTTTAGATGGGTGGATCGCGTAACTAATGAAGAGGTACTGAACAGAATTGGGGAGAAAAGGAATTTTTGGACACCTTGACTAAAATAAGGGATCGCTTCGTAGGACACATTATTAGACATCAAGGTATTGTGAATTTAGCTTTGGAGGGAAGTGTGTGGGGAAAAAACCGCAGAGGAAGACCAAGAGATGGATACAGTAAGCAGATTCAGACAGATGTAGGTTGCCGTTCTTATGTGGAGATGAAGAGGCTTGCTCAGGATAGGGTATTGTGGAGAGCTGCATCAAACCAGTCTCCGGACTGAAGACCATAACAACGAGAATAACAATAACTTGTTTAGCTGTGGATGCCCTAAGTATGCGATTGTATGATATTTTGATTTGTTATTTTTGTCCGTCTTGTAAGCGGTTAAAGTTAGCTTTGATATCTTGTCGCACATTCCTCTATATTGTGCGGGATATCTTGATGCTCTACATCTACATGGGATCCTCTGCAAATCACATTTAAGTGTCTGGCAGAGGGTTCATCGAACCACAATTATACTATTTATCTCCCATTCCCTTCTCGAATAGCGCTCGGGAAGGAAGAACACCTGAATCTCTCTGTTCGAGCTCTGATTTCTCTTATTTTATTCTGATGATCATTTCTACCTATGTAAGTGGGAGTCAACAATATATTTTCGCATTGGGAGGAGAATGTTGGCGATTGTAGTTTCGCAAGTAACCCACGCCGCAGCGATAAGCGCCGTTGTTGTAATGATTCCCATCCCAGATCCTGTATCATTTCCGTAACGCTGTCTCCCCTGTATCGTGACAATACGAAACGAGCTGCCCTTCCCTGGACTCTTTCGATGTCCTCCGTCAAACCCACCTGGTAAGGATCCCACACTGGGCAGCATTACTCCAAAAATGGACGGACAAGCGTAGTGTATGCAGTTTATAAGTGTCTAGGCAGTAGAAGTTTGGAATGGACCTGCAGTTCACGAGTGGTGATCGTTTGTGTGTGTGTGTTTGGAGCTCAGATAGGACTGGGTACTCGGGTGCAGAGAGACGCTGCAATGGCTGGCCAGCTTGGCTACCTGCTACTTGTTGTTCCCCGGCAGGAGTAGCGCCGGTGTTGCGCAACGTTGCGGAGACAGGCGGCAGGGTTACGCAAGCGGCAGGCAGATGCGCCCCGTGACATTTGGCCGGCTGCAGCCGCAGCCACAGCCACAGCCACAGGGTCCCGTTGGACAATAAAAGAAAGCCGCCTCAGCAGAGGAGAGAACAGCGCCGTCTGTAGCCTTACAGCCGCCAGCAGCGAGCAGCTATCCGCTACCAGCCTCGACTCGTCCTTGGCTGGTGTGTCTGCCGTCCTACCGTATGCGCCGTGTGTATGTCGCTTACCAGCAGATTCATCTCGCCTCTGCGGTGTCGGAAATTCTTTTAGGGGTGGGACTTCGCAGGGCAGTAGCTTACCCCTAGTGTGTCCACTCATTCAACCCCCTAGGCCAGGGGTGACCAACCTTTACGAAAGGCCAGCTTGCGAAACTTAGAAGTAGATGTTCCTGGAGTAGTAAAACAACTTAAGTCACTGAACAAAAATAAATCTTCCGGGCCAGATTGTATGCCAACTAGATTCCTCTCAGAGTATGCTGATGCAATAGCTCCGTACTTAGCTATAATTTACAACCGATCACTCAGCGAAAGATCTGTATCCAAAGACTGGAAAGTTGCCCAAGTTACTCCAATATTCAAGAAAGGCAATAGGAGTGATCCCCAAAATTACAGGCCTATCTCATTGACGTCGATTTGCAGTAGGATTTTGGAACATATACTTTGTTCGAATATTATGTACTACCTCGAAGAGAACGACCTATTAACCAATAGTCAGCACGGATTCAGAAAGTATCGCTCTTGCGAAACACAGCTTGCCCTTTATTCACATGAAGTGTTAAGTGCCATCGACAAGGGATCTCAAATCGATTCCATATTTCTGGATTTCCGGAAGGCTTTTGATACTGTACCCCACAAGCGGCTTCTAATGAAATTGCGTGCTTATGGAATATCTCCCCAATTGTGTGATTAGATTCACGATTTCCTATCAGAAAGGACACAGTTCGTTGTAATTGACGGTAAGTCATCGAGTAAAACAGAAGTGATATCTGGCGTTCCACAGGGAAGCGTTATAGGTCCTCTACTCTTCCTCGTGTTTATAAACGATTTAGGAGATAATCTGAATAGTTCCCTTAGACTGTTCGCGGATGATGCTGTCGTTTATCGGTTAGTGAAGTCAACAGAGGATCAAAAGCAACTGCAAAGCGATTTAGACAAAATATCTACTTGGTGCGAAAATTGGCAATTGACACTAAATAAAGAAAAGTGTGAAGTAATACACATGACCACTAAAAGAAATCCGCTGAACTTCAATTACGCGATAAATCAGTCAAAGGTCGTAAATTCTACCAAATACCTAGGAGTTACAATTACGAACAACTTTGACTGGAGAGAACACATAGAAAATATTGTGGGGAAGGCGAACCAAAGGTTACGTTTCATCGGCAGAACGCTTCGAAGATGCACCAGCTCCACCAAAGAGACTGCCTACATCACACTAGTGCGTCCTCTCTTGGAGTACTGTTGCCCCTTGTGGGACCCTCACCAGGTGGGACTGACGGAAGACATTGAGAAGGTTCAGAGAAGGGCAGCTCGTTTTGTTTTATCACGTTACGGGGGGGAAAGCGTCACGGAAATGCGAAGATTCAATCACCGACTTTTAGTTGTGAATGTGAAAATATTTTGGTAGCACCCACCTACTTAGGGAGACATGACCATCCCAATAAAATACGAGAAATCGGATCGAAAACGGAACGATTTAGGTGTTCTTTCTTCCCGCGCGCTGTTAGAGAATGGAACGGTAGAGAAAAGTTATGAAGGTGGTTAATGAACCCTCTGCCAGGCACTTAAATGTGATTTGCAGAGTATCGATGTAGATGTAGATGTAGAAGGCGGGCCAAATTTCTGAGAGGGCATTACGCCGCGGTCCGCAGTACCATTTTTGATTTATGAATAAAAAAATAAAAAATAAACACAAAAAACAGTAGATATTAATTTATTTAATTAACGAAATAAATTTGAATAGAGAATATTTATTTTACAAATTATTATACAATTTTACTATACAATTTATTAAACATGTTATTGTAATACAATGCTAGTGGGATATTTGGCTTTGTTTCATTGAAGTGAGTGAATCTGTGGTGTCGCACAAGTATGAAGTGCGCGCCACCTACTTTCGCCATGCACGCACGGCGCGGCGTTCTTACGACGTCAGCCACGAGCGCCCTCTGCTGCAACTCCGCTCGTGGCCACCACTGAGCGACATCGTTCACTTGGGACTGAGATAGGAACCAGTAAGGACTTCGGAATCCGATAGGCACCAGTGAAGACTTGGCTATCAGTTAGGCACTAGGCAGGACTGTAGCTCATCTATGTATCAGCATTCAGCAGTACTGAGCTATGTAAAAGTTAAGTATTACTAAGTCTCTAAGAAATATATATCTCGTTCTAATTTACTCTAGTGTTTCTAGTTTCTGCTGTCCCACTGGCTGGTCACCTCCATACCTGCACAAGCGTGCATCCTTTATTCCTGTGTCGGTCTTCCTACTCGGCCACCGACACCTACGACGGAAACGAGACACAAAAGCGGCGACGAGGCTGGGACACAAAAGAATCAGTGTTGATGTCAAGTGAAGTTGTTGCTACACGCAAAGAGTTTTCCAGATGAACATCAGTAAGTCGTGTTCTCATGTGTCATTTCATGTAATTCATCCGACTAAACAGTTCTTCACACACGTATGTATTTCCAAATAATGAAATAATTTTTAAGGCATGTTTGTGAAAGGCTGGATATTTCTTCTCGTCTAAAGATGTTCTATAGAAAGTTTCCAAATCAACCTGATGAAATTTTTCTTTTAATTGTGTATCACATTGCATTTCGCACCATTCCATTTGCAAATGTCCCGGTAATGAACTCATGGCTACAGAGAGTGGCGTAGCAAATGCAGAGAAAAGCAGATGATGTTTCTTGAAATCGGTTTCGAATTCGAGTTTCAAGTCAGATATTAAAGAAGCATATTTAATCACTGCTGCCTGTGTGACGTCCGATTGGTTTGACAATGCACGAAAATGTGTGTAGTTCTTTTGTTCGTAACTGTTGCTCCCATAGCCTAAGTTTCATTTGGAATGCGGAAATAAGATCGTGCAAGACAATAATTAGCTGATCTTTTCCTTGGAGTCGAGTATTAAGATCATTCAGATGGCTAGTTATATCGACCAAGAACGCAAAATCAGAAAGCCATTCCTTATCTTCGAACTCTGGAAGTCTCTTTGACTTGCTTTCAAAGAATGATCGTATTTCATGCTGCAAATCGAACACTCTTTTCAACATTTTTCCACGGGTTAGCCATCTTACTTCCGTATAATAAGAAATGTTATCATGCGTTGAATCCAAAGACTTCAAAAATTCTTGGAACTGACGGTGATTCAGACCTCTCGATTTAATAAAGTTCACTGTTTTCACAACTACCTTCATGACATAGTCCATTTTGAGGGACTTGGCACATAAATTCTCTTGATGGATAATGCAATGAAAATTTAACATCGATGTATTGCCAATTTTTCGGGTCTCTTTTTCAATTAACTGAACTAAACCTTCGTGTTTGCCAGTCATTGCTGGAGCCGAATCCGCCATATCTGTGCACTCATCCAAAGCTATTGAATAAAATATAAACTCAGATGAACGATTTTTTAAATTATATTCGATTTGTCTTCCAATGTCGTCCACACGTCTGGTAATAGTTTGACGAGACAGGCTGATTTTCGAGAAATCCTGTTTCTTTTCTGGACACACAATTTCGACGACGGTCTCAAAGCTTTCCTTTACAATTTCGCCGTCTGAATATGGCTTTGTTTTTTTTTTTTTTTTTTTTTTTTTTTTTTTTTTTTTTTTTTTTTTTTTGCCAGTATCAGGGTTACTGCATAATTTGCTTTTACATAACACGTTGAGTCTGAATTCGCGCTTGTAAATAACTGCTGTTGAGTTGTAAGTTTCTTTCTTAAGTCGTTTACTTTATCTTGTCGAAATGGTCCTTTGTATTTATCAAACATAACTGCATGTTTAGTCCCGTAATGTCGTTTTATATTATATTCTTTTGGAATCGAAAAAAATGTTCAAATGTTTGTTAAGCTTATGGGACTTAACTACGGGGTTATCAGTCCCTAAACTTACAAACTACTTACGAACTAGGACGGCACAAATATCCATGCCCGAGGGGGGATTCGAACCCCCGACCGTAGTGGCCGTGCTGACCGTGACTGGAGCGCCTCAGTCCCCTCGGCCACCGCGGCCGGCTTTTGGAACCGAGATGGATTCCTTGCATATTAGGCATAGCGGTTTTGTTTTGTATTCCACAAAAAAATAGTTCACTGTCCACCTGTCTTGAAAAGTTCTCAACTCCTCTGTAACTTTCCTCTTCTTGGGTCCTACTTCTTTGCTAGTTGACGCCATACCAAGTTTACGTCTTCAACTGAAACAGACATTTTCCCCCATAAGTCAAACTGCCAGAAAGACCAAACGGTAATTGAAGTACTCTGATTTTTTAAAAAATATATATGTGGTACGTGAAGTTCAGAATCAAATATCAATTACGTAAAGTAGTTCAATGCAACTCTCAAAAACTCCGTACAAAAACAAAAAAAGAAGCTGACCATGTAAAAAAAGAAAAAAAATTGTATACGAGGGAGATCCACAAAGTAAGTTCGGGTTCTATTTCTATCCGCGGCATCGCTACAAACGCAGTTACGAGCATGCGCGGAAGTTAGTCTCTCCCAAGGAGAAGACATGTACGCTATGTTTAGATAGCTGCTGTCGACGTGTGCTTTGTAGTGCTCTTTATAATGTCAGTTCCAATTGAAAATGTCGTCGCTTGTGAGATCTGTGATTCGTTTTCTAATTGAAAAGAAAGTTAAACCAAAGGAAATTCATCGGCAAATCTTCGAGTTTCATGGACAACAAGTTACGAGTGATTCAATGGTTAGGAGATGGGTCAGATTGTTAAATGTTAAATGTAGGACATGATCAAGTTCACGATGAAGAACGAAGTGTTACCGACGAACTAGTTGACACAATTGAAGAGAAGATTGAGCACAATCGTAAGTTTACATTTAGTGCCCTTGCTATGGAAGTTCAGCAAATCTCACGATCACTAACTCACGAAATTGTTACTGACAGAACATGTTACCACATGGTTGAATACACAGGCTACCATCACTGAAGAAGCCATACAAAAACTTGTGCCACGTTGTGAGAAATGCGTACAAAGTTTCGGAAGCTATGTAGAAGTTTAACAGTTGTAGATTTTTGTACAATAAATATTACTTCTGTATCTGTACACGTTTGTTTTATAAAAGCAAACGGAACGTACTTTGTGGACATGTATTTAATTACGATTCTTCTATTCATTCTCGTAGCAGATCATTTTATTTGCTTTGCGCATGCGCAAAGCTTCCCTGAAGGCAACATCTACTGTTCACAGTTGTTTTTCTCGCTTTGAAGATTTATCAAAAACACGTCATAATTGATAAAATTTCAGCAGCCTCAGTACACGTGTAAGGTAACAGAGTGATTTTGTTGCAATCGCCTAACAGCGCATTTAGTTTTTACTGTGCTTTAGTGTTCATGACAGGGATTTATAACAAGTGGGGTGACATTACATGTTTTCAGTCTAAATGGCGGCACAACGGAGGTCCATTGCTCGCCGAATTATCAGTGTTTCTTTCAAGTACATTATTATAGGTATTTGAGAAATTTCATAGTCTGTTCTCTCGAGAATTTTGGGGAGTAGTGATCAACTGCTTTAGGAAATATTTTAGTTCTGAAAGTCATGTATCGTAAATTAAAATATTGCTTATGCTTTACTTAAACTGGCAGCCTTACTTTAAAATTTCGGCAGTTATGATTGTTACTAAGAAGTAGTCTACATTCAAGTCTATTAGTTGCTGTGAGTATCACAGGTAAATGAAAATACATTAGAAGGGTCATATCGCTACCTTTATAAAACTTAATCCTTAAACGTCATCAGTAAAACCAAAGTATTACAATGAAAAATTTATTTATTTTGTACTACTAAAATTAAAAGATGGTACTGAGGCAGAAACCAATGGTAATGTCAATTGGTGTACGTACTTGCCATAACTGAATACATAAAATACAAGCAAGTCGTCTAGCATCATATATAAATTATAAAAAGGAAAAATCAGGTTTTACTTGAGGGCGACTGCTTAAAATCCCATGTGCTACTAATAGTGCCCTTATTACCATAATATGAGCCATATTATTTATTCTCCTATGTGACATCTAATTGAATGAATTATGGACTCAGTCAGTTAATAGTTGTGAAATGCATGAATGATGCGCGTTTCAAACGGAACCTAAGTTTCACTCTCTTTGTTTTATTTTCCTATTCATATGTAAATTTACTTATTATATTAAACAAAACAGGGAAATAAAAAAATGATCAACATGTAAACTCGTCGATATATCAGATAAAGAGAGTAGCGGCACTCACTACTAAACCGTTTCTACAATGAATTAATAGTAATTCCCTTTGTACGATCGTAGCCTTCAGTGACTGGGCACGATTCAAAACTATATTTCCGAACACTCAATGCAAAAGCAGTAGCTGAAGCTATTGCGGTTCAAAGAAAGCAACATCGCTGCCACATCATGTAAAACTTGCAAAAGAGCTTTCCATTAAGCGTCTTTCGTATCATATCGAATAACAATAGGTATGTATCATTTCAGTAATTCAACATCCGTTAAATTTACGTGTATATTACTTTTTAAAACACTACTGACTACTGCATGTTGCGCGGCGTGTGGTTGAGGTAGTAGTGTTTTAAAAAAAAGTAATATACACGTAAATTTAACGGATGTTGAATTACTGAAATGATACATACCTATTGTTATTCGATATGATACGAAAGACGCTTAATGGAAAGCTCTTTTGCAAGTTTTACATGAAATAAAAGTTAAATTTTTCTTTCATATCAGACAACTCCGCGGGCCAAAATTTAGGAGCCCGCGGGCCGCGGCTTGGCCACCCCTGGTTTAAGGATTATTTAGTACACTTTAAGTTTCGGTAGTAACACTAAAAGTGGGCTTTCACGATCGTCTCATGACAGCTCGAAATTTAAATGAAAATAACGGCTTAACCATTCGTCTAACACGAAAATGAAATAACCGAATTTTTACAGGAGAAAATTCTCTACATCTTTGATCTTTTTTTTTTTTTTTTTTTTTTTTTTTTTTTTTTTTTTTTTTTTTTTTTTTTTTATCGTTTCAGAGATATTTGCAAAAATAACGGCGATTTTGCGATGTCTGTCTGTCTGTCCGTAACGTGTTCCCTGTTTTTGAGACGAACCGTTCAACCGATCAGCACCAAATTTTACAGACATGATTGTAGGCCGCCAGAGACAAGAACCACCCTTTTTTACATTTTTCGGACAAAAAACACGGTAGTAATACCAAAAAAATTCGTTTCGATTTGACGGTGTCTGTCTGGCTGTAACATGTTCCCACTTTTTAGGTGGAACCGTTCAACCGATCGGCACCAAATTTTATAGACATAATTTTTGACTACCAGAGACTAGAAACTCGCTTTTTCAAATATTTCGGACAAGAAATACGTTAGTAATACAAAAAAAAAAAAAAAAAAAATCCGTTTGCAATGTAATTTTAATTGCCCCACGGTTCTGTTTTGGGTCCACTGCTGTTTCTTATTTATAAAAATGATGCGCCTTCAAATGTTTCAAATGTTTGTATACTTTATGGGACTTAACTATGGGGTCATCAGTCCCTAAACTTACATACTACTTATGAACTAGCTAAGAGTAACGACTGCACAAATATCCCTGCCCGAGGGGGGATTCGAACCCCCGACCGTAGTGGCCATGCAGACAGTGACTGGAGTGCCTCAGACCCCTCGGCCACCGCGGCCGGCATAAATGAACTAGATGACCCGGTGAACTTCGTATCACTTTACCTCTTAATATAAACCATATTAATTTAAATCACATGTATTTCACACTCAGTAGCTGTATAAAGGCGTCATCAGATATCTATCGGCTCGATAGTGGGCGGAAACAGTGGGCATATCACGCACACATGACCAGGATAACGTTCATCTCACATTCGTGGAAGTTCAGGGAAGGTTTAAACGGTGTTAAAATATGGAAAAATTGAGTAGAAGATTTAGATTTAAAACAGGTAAAATAATGACTCGGTTCTTGTGTTGAGTGCGTTCTCTAATATAGTTTGAAAGAGTAAAGTTCGCTTTACACGAGATTTTTTATCTTTCGTTGAATGTCAAATGATCAAAATTTTATCGCAATGGGATGGACAGTTCTCGACTTAGTGTTGACTACATTTAGAAACACATTGAAAAAGGAACTTGGTTCGAATTTTTCGACTTTCCTTCTTTATTGTCCCTATTTATTTATTTATTTTTATTGAAAATTTTTCCAAAACCATAATGAACAAAACAAAAAAGTATTACCCCTCTCCGTCGTGCGTCGTGCCCTATTCAAGTGATGCTCTTACAAACATGTGGCAATTGATTTTTATTCATACAAAAAATCGCTTTCGGTTTTTCTAAATTTTCCTACTTTTCGGGCGACTTTTCCAAATTTTTAATTGATGCGAACCTTCCTCTTGCTTTGAATATGAAATGTACAAAATTTTTTCTCCGTTGGACGAACGGTATTGATAGCTCACTGGAAAAAGCTGTTTCAGTTTTTCCAGATTTTCCTCTTTTCCGGTCAACTTTTCCATATTTTATCTCCGTTTGAACCTTCCGTGGACTTACACGAATATTTCAAGACTAAAATTAGTCAAATCGGTTCACCCGTTCTCGAGTTTTAGCGAGACTAACGAACAACAATCTTCTCTATATACAAAAGGCAGTGTCCCGATTGGCTGACTGACTGACTCATCATCGCCCAGCCCAAACCACTCAAAATAGAAACTTGACATTTGTGGAGGGTGTTCATCTTACTCCGTAGGCATCATTTAAGAACCGATTTTCGATATTCCGTCCGTAAGGGGGTGAAACAGGGAATGAAACGTTTCTTGAAAATACGTAGCTATTTAGGCAATTTTGAAGCTAGAAGTACAAATTTTCGGACTTTAATTCAGGGTTCGAATTTAAAAGACACGTGTTTCTGCATTTCTTGAAATTCGACAAATTAAGGATTTAAAATAGGTGACGCAAAAAATTTATTTTCAAAACTATGTTGCTGTTAACTCTAATTTTAAGCTACAACTACGAAACTTAGGGTATGAAATCTGGATCAGAATAAAAAAGACACGTGTTTCGGTATTTTTGGAAATTCTACCAATAAGGGTGGTGAAATACGACATGCAAAAATCGATTTTCAAACATATGGTGCTGTTAACTAAAATTTTAAGCTATAACTACGAAACTTAGATATGGACTCTTGATAAGGATTAAAAAGAAACAACTGGTGCAGACCAACCAGCCTACGCATGCGAAGCAGCGGGGGTTCAGCTACTCGATATATAGATTAATAAAATGCAGCAACTAGTTACTTGCGATTATTTATTTTTGACGACCGGTTTCGGGCGCTTGGGTGTCCTTCTTCTGGTCTCTATACTGTCAAACAAGTGCATTTGTATTAAAATGTTTTATATATACATGTGGCGTCTGTTCGGAAAGAACTGACGTCACATTCTGATCCTGCAGCTGTTATCACTTAATATTCATAGAATATATGACTTCAACTGCGATTGGGCAAAGCTGAAAATGTGTACCCAGCCGGGATTCGAAACCGGGTCTCCTGCTTTCTAGGCAGTTGCGCTGACCCCTACACCACTGGGGACACAGTGATCAACGCACCTGCAAGGACTACCTAAGCACGCCTCCCGTCAGATACAAATTCCCAGCTTCGCCCTGCCCACAGTACTCAAACTCGTAGTTATGAAACTAATTCCCGTAAGAGTAAGGGCTTCAAACTTGCCCACCCCTCCCCACTAACGATAGGATCATTGCCCGTCACCGGTATTTTATATATACTCAAGTGGCGTCTGTTGCGAAAGAACAGATGTCACTTCTGATCCTGCAGTTGTTATTATTTAATATTCACAGAATATATGACATCAGCTGCGATTGGGCAAAGCTGAAAATGTGTACCCAGCCGGGATTCGAACCCGGGTCTCCTGCTTTCTAGGCAGTGGCGCTGACCCCTACACCACTGGGGACACAGTGATCAACGCACCTGCAAGGACTACCCATGCACGCCTCCCGTCAGATACAAATTCCCAGCTTCGCCCTGCCCATAGTACTCAAACTCGTAGTTTAACTAATTCCCGTAAGAGTAAGGGCTTCAAACTTGCCCACCGCTCCCCACTAACGATAGGATCATTGCCCGTCACCGGCATATTATATATATACAGTTGAAGTCATATATTCTATGAATATTAAGTAATAACAGCTGCAGGATCAGAATGTGACGTCAGTTCTTTCCGAACAGACGCCACATGTATATATATAATATGCCGGTGACGGGCAATGATCCTATCGTTAGTGGGGAGCGGTGGGCAAGTTTGAAGCCCTTACTCTTACGGGAATTAGTTAAACTACGAGTTTGAGTACTGTGGGCAGGGCGAAGCTGGGAATTTGTATCTGACGGGAGGCGTGCATGGGTAGTCCTTGCAGGTGCGTTGATCACTGTGTCCCCAGTGGTGTAGGGGTCAGCGCAACTGCCTAGAAAGCAGGAGACCCGGGTTCGAATCCCGGCTGGGTACACATTTTCAGCTTTGCCCAATCGCAGTTGAAGTCATATATTCTATGAATATTAAAATGTTTTACTTTATTATTAAGTACCACTTTCAAACATAATACTCAGCTTTTCAACATTTCGATGTATGGGGGTTCCGCTCACTGCAACATTATTCTCCTGGGGCGTCGTGGTACAAATAAATACTCGTGGGTACAATTTTTCACTTCTTCTTTAATTTGCACTCAAACTTATTCTCCACCAAAACATTACAAGTTCAAATTCAAAACATACACAATGGAACAGAACTTAGCTGACAGTACTTCCATTTTAAAACACAGACCGACATAGATTCCAGAGCACTTGACAAACGACTAAAACTCTAACCCATCAAGCAAGGCGGTGAGGCAAATATATAACATCGACAATAATGACATTACATCATGCATTGTTCATAACAATTGAATATACTAATTTACAATGAACAAACACACAAAGACAACATTTCATGTACACAAAAATAATCACAATATAAAATGAAAACTATACACACAATAGTCTTAGATCGCACCTATCTTTTTAAGTTTCAATCACGCTACTTTTTGTTTGACAACAAACGAAAATGTTAAATGTCAATTAATTAGTTAACGAGTACATCATACATGTTCCTAACATATATTGAACTATCAATTATCTTGGCAGTTCTCAAAATAAGTTCAAAATCTCACGTCAGTCAATATATACAGAGAATTATAATACTCAAATCTCGACTGTTACATTAATTACACAATTAGCTGGTCTACACAACTTGTTTATGAGCCTAAGATATATACAATGCTATTTATTTTAATGTCTTTATGTAGATACAAAAATTTTTACCATTTGTATGTCTAATTATTGAAGTAACATACAATGACAAAACTATTCTTTATTGAACTGTCTGGAAAGAAAATATATGAATCTCTTAATTAATGAAATCTATCGCTTGTTTTAATCGCAGTATCACTGAGACACTGTCCTACACTGATTCCTAGGCTGGCTATTTCGTTTTTTAACTAACTTCACACGCAACATGTATCACAATTGAACCACACGATTCCGGGTCCGACGCAGACGGTATCGTACGATAACATTGAGGTGAGAGGGCAGCAGTATCGTCACAGTATACAGTAAAGGCTTTAAAAAGTACAAAAGTATGTTACAGAAATTTGAAGTAGTTTTGAACGAAATTGATTGTAACAAAAGATTTGCTCATATAATGGGATAAAATTAAAGACATTTGGGCAACAGGAAGCATACCCAGTGACTGGAAACAAGCACTGATCCATACTGTGCACAAGAAAGGAGATTAAACTGACATCAACAACTACAGGGGCATCTCCTAGTTACCAGTGACATACAAAATATTGTCGAAAGCACTTCTAAATAGAATAGAGAAACAAGTAGGGTCTAATATAGGACTTAGGAAAGGCATATCATGTGCACAACAGATTATTAATTTAAAAACCATTTTGAGAGTGAGAGCTACCCAAAATAAGAACACTCTAGTTACTTTCGTAGACTTCAGGAAGGCTTACGACTCAGTTGAAAGACAATCACTATTTCAGATACTGTACGAATCAGGGGTACATGAAAATACCAGAATACTTGTTGAACAAACACTCACAGATACAACATCAAGGATTAAGTTTCAAGGCGAAATTTCTGAACCATTCAAACTCAAAACAGGTGTTCGACAAGGAGACGGACTTTCCCCAATTCTCTTTAGCTTGGTTCCAGATAAATTAGTCAAAACATGGGAAAACACACTAGAAACTAGAGGCATAAAGGGTATAAACATGGGACAAGGAAAGAACAAATTTGAAGTAAAATGTTTAGCCTTTGCGGATGATATTGCGCTGATAACTGAAAACCAGGCAGATGCAACTGGACTGAAAATATCTTACGAAAAAACCGAATATATAGCACACAAACATAATGGAGAAAAAAATATGAAAACAAAGTATAGGAAAATTAAAAGAGTTGATAAATTTAAATACCTAGGGGAATGGATCCAAGCCAACGGTCTAGATAACACAACAACAAAAAAGAAAGAGAAAAGAAGTTAGAATTTGCTTACAAATTAACACAAAACTATTACAATAAGAAGTCAATATCCATCCAAGCGAAGCTTAGACGTTATAATTCAGTTACTAAGACACAAGCAACATATGGCTCGGAGTGCCTCACATTGAATAAGAAATGTGAACTAAGAGAAATAGAAAATAAGAGAGAGGAAAATACTAAGAAAAATTCTGGATCCCGAGGAAAACTATGAAAACAATACGGATGAAAAGGAGAAATGAGGATTTTTGCAAAAATACAGAAAAAATCACAGATACAATGAGGAAAAGACGGCTAAAATTTTATGGACATTTAAAAAGAATGGAAGGCACACGGATTACAAAGAAAATTTTTAATTATGTTAATAAACTGAAGAAAACTGTAGGATGGATAGAAGCAGTGAAGAAAGATGCAAACAAAATAGGTGTTACAGAAGAAATAATATGTGACAGGAATCTCTTAAGGGTACTGATAGAAAACGCAACCTATGACGAAGATAACCCCAAACCTCGACTAAAGAGAGTGTAGACAGGTGACCAGAGACGAGCAGTTGGAGAGAAAATGAAGAAGTACTGGGAAGAAAGGAAGAGGAAGAAACGCCATTAGCCTTAAGTTGTATGCGGCCCATAGATGGCCAAATTCATAAATAAAAAAATAGGATAAAATTAACACTTACATTTTAGTATTGTTGCTTAATAAATGCACATACCAGCAGGAGAAGCAACGCTAAGTGCAGAGATCGTGCAATGAATAACAATCAGCTGCTAACAAAGTATCTATGTATGAGCCTCATAGTGAAAGAGTAAAATTAAATGAGGGAAAAAAGGCTATGGGAAAACAGTAATACTCGATGTAGTTGAAAATTAAAGCGTAAAGAGTGGAACAGGTGACTGATAAATCAGTGGCTTAACAGATTAGTATTCAGTACTATAAGAAGTACAATGATGGTGGCGCCATAGGCGGAATATTTCGGAACTAGCAGCTGACATAGCAGCAGGATTTCTTTATACTGGCAGATGCTCTGACAGTGACATGACCCATCCTACTACAGTGTTTTCGGTAACCGTCCCATATTTTTGAAATATTGTGTGTTTAAGTAAATGTACCGCAATAAAAACGGAAAACTCCGTATGCGATTTTAGCCAAAGGATAAAGAAAAGAACACTCTATAATTTCGTAGGCTTCCACGACCGGTGTCATTTTGAATAAAACAATTCTGGGTGTAATTCTTCATGCTTTCCCGGCGAGATCTTGACATTTTGGATAAACGGGATTACTGCCGGATGTATGCGTCGTTCTGGCACAATATTTCGGCCGCGTAACTCGCTGCCTTCTTCAGGTGCTACCTGAGACTGCCGTTTTTGGAGGACCTGGTCCAGTATTTATGCCCAGCAGACGCTAGGCGCTCTGTCTGCGTTCCGCGCCCAGCTGGCGCTGCTTGTAGGCTGTTGTCTCTTCCCTGGCGTTCCGTCGGACGTATCCTGTGGTTGGCTGGTTGTATGAAGTGTCCTCTGGATGTCTCTGGAGGAGTATCCATTTCTGCTGAAAACCAGCAAGATTTTCTGGATCTGACACGGAGATTGAACACCTTCAGCTGGTTTTCAGCAGAAATGGATACTCCTCCAGAGACATCCAGAGGGCACTTCATACAACCAGCCAACCACAGGATACAGAGGAGGAGCCGGAGGAGGCAAAGAAGGTGGCATACCTACCATATGCTGGTCCTATTTCTGCGAAGATCAGCAGAATTCTTATGAAGTATGACATTAAGAGCATATTCTGCCCACCTGCCGAAATTGGGACAATGCTGGGAAGTGTGAACGATGACCTGGGGCTACGTAAACCAGGCATTTACAGCATCCCGTGCCAGTGTGGGATGTCATACATCGGCCAGACAATCAGGACGGTGAATATAAGGTGCAAAGAACACCAGAGGTGCACCAGACTCGGACAGGCAACCAAGTCAGCCATAGCAGAGCACTGTCTAGAGTATGGCCACCCAATGGACTATGACAAAACCAAAATTGTGACACAGACCCCAAGATTCTGGGACAGCATCATAAAGGAGGCCATCGCAATAAAGGTCACTGACAACCTAATAAACCGAGATAGCGGTTACCAGCTAAGCACAGCGTGGAGTCCGGCTCTGGAACTTGTCAAGGCCCAGCGGAAGGGACCAAGTAACTCCACAAGAAGTAGAAACAACTCAGAAGTGGCGCTAAGCGGGCGCGGACCGAGAATGGAGCGCCCAATGCAGCAGATGTCGGCCGAGGCGGGCGCGGACGTCAGTTGGAGCATCTGCGCAGCCACAACGTCTCAGGAGAGGCGCGAGGCGGGCACGGACCAAGATCAGAGCGCCTGACGCCAGAAGAGCCTCAGACAGCTGCACCGACCACAGATGGTGGACAAGATGGGCGCGGACGTCCGTTGGAGGACAAGGGAAGCCACAACACCTCAGGAGCAGCGCCAGACGGCCGCGGACCGCGAAGGGAGCAGCCAACGTGGGAGGGGCCTCAGAGAGTTGCCGCTGCCACAGATGGCGGCCGATTGGGGCGCGGACGTCCGACGGAACGCCAGGGAAGAGACAACACCCTACAAGCAGCGCCAGGGGGGCGCGGACCGCAGACAGAGCGTCTGCTGGGCATAAATACTGGACCAGGTCCTCCAAAAACGGCAGTCTCAGGTAGCACCTGAAGAAGGCAGCGAGTTACGCGGCCGAAATATTGTGCCAGAACGACGCATACATCCGGCAGTAATCCCGTTTATCCAAAATGACAATTCTGGGTGTTAGGCCAGGTCATTTTTTAAAAACACTTAGCAAATGAATTGCCGACGTTTCGACCACTCTACAGTGGTTCTCTTCAGGGCGGTTAACTGTTGGGTACTGCTGAATGTATACCCTTATATACTGTAAATGTTTCGGTTACCTAATACCGACGTCATGCATCTAAGATTGTGATTGGCTGGCAGTAGCGTATCATCAGGCTCTTACATTTACTACCCAGTGGGTGATTGGTAGGCAAAATCTCACGTCAGATTGGTAGGCAACAGCCAATCAGCAACTAGCATCTAGGGGATGCCTACCAATCACTCACTGGGTAGTGAGTGCTGATACGCCACTGCCAGCGAATCACCATCTTAGATGCATGACGTCGGTATTAGGTAACCGGAAATTTCACAGTATATAAGTGTGTACATTCAGCAGCGGCCAACAGTTAACCGTCCTGAAGAGGACCACTGCATTGTGGTCGAAACGTCGGCAATTCATTTGATAAGTGTTTAAAAAAAAAATGACCTGGCCTAACACCCAGAATTCGTTTATTCAAAAGAACACTCTGATTAAATAAAAGTCTACGAGAAACGATTTATGAAGTTCTGTCATACTATGTAATGCTTCCACATTACGAATAGTTTTGCATTGGTTATTGCTTCGCGACATAATTTAAATGTGTCGTCTGAAACCAATTAAGAGTAACCAGTTGCGTTACTTCTTGACGTAAATACGAAAGGGAATTAAGGCAAGTTTTCATTTCTGAAATTACAACTGGAAAGCAGGTAATTACGTCGACGCGCAATAGAAATACTTTTTTTTTTTTTTTTTTTTTTTTTTTCCTGTCGAGAGTGGAGGTCGGTTTTACGTTGTGCAACACACACACGGCCTAAGCCTTTAGAGCAAAACTTCTTAATAAAGTACGATGTCGTTTGATGCAAAATGTGAGAATAGTGTCATCATAAATGAAAACGTAAGCGTCTTACTGCTGAGGAAGGCTTCCTTGCTTTCCATGTAAGGAAACATACTATACCTCAAATCAATGGAATTTACTAACTGAACAATGTTGAAAATGCGTAGTGAAGTACGAATGTAGGAATACTGTCTTGGTCAGAAATATCTCTTTCAACTTATTTCATGTCGGCATTCATAAAGGGCAGAAACAATTTTATTACGGCATTAACTCTATTATTTAATTCAGTTTTGCACAAGGTGTGTGCTTTATTGTGCTTAATTTGGTCTCCCCACATTGATTTGCTTCATCATTTTACTGACTAGATTATGATTTTAAAGTATAAAATCTCTGCTTTATGATTTCATGCTCCCCATCCCATGTTTAATTATCTATTCAGTTATTTTTTAATGCTGATTTTGTGTTTGTTAAAACGTTGGCTGCTCTTTTAAGGAGTGAGCAGTCAGATAAAATCCCGTTGCTCATGTACTGTGGCCTCTCGTAAAGTCATTTAGAGCAGCAGTGAGCGTTTTAACTGGCGTTTGCAGATCTCAACTGCCAGTGATCTTGTTTAAATAATTTAACAGGCAACTTTCAAATGGAGGAAATCGGTCGGATACAACGGTCTGACCGACTGGCTTCAGTTTGCAGCTAGGACGTGCCAATAAGAAATATACAGGAGGAAACCACGTTTGCGTATATAGAAAGGAAGGCGTGATTTATGTAAAACAAAAATGAAGGAAATCGGCTGGATGGTTTGGTCTGGCCGACTGACTTTAGTATTCGTAGATTCCTTTGATATATAAGATGTCAAAACGTCGAAGACGAAAGTTACAAAAATAATTTATAACTAAATTTTATAAGTATTTTAGCCGTGTATGACTAAGGCCGGTATTACACTATCAAATTTTCTTTGACAAAGAATCTTTGTCCAATATTCTTTGACAAAGAATCTTTGACGTAGTGAAATGGTGACATTACACTATCAAATTTTCTTTGACAAAGAATCTGTCACAGTGCATTGAAAATGGCGGATGAATATTTGTTATTAACTTTAGTTTTCGTAGATTCCTTTTATATATAAGATGTCAAAACGTCGAAGACGAAAATTACAATAATAATTTATAACTAAATTTTATAAGTATTTTAGCCGTGTATGACTAAGGCTGGTATGACACTATCAAATTTTCTTTGACAAAGAATCTTTGTCCAATATTCTTTGACATAGAATCTTTGACGTAGTGAAATGGTGACATTACACTATCAAATTTTCTTTGACAAAGAATCTGTCACAGTGCATTGAAAATGGCGGATGAATATTTGTTATTAACTTTAGTTTTCGTAGATTCCTTTTATATATAAGATGTCAAAACGTCGAAGACGAAAGTTACAAAAATAATTTATAACTAAATTTTATAAGTATTTTAGCCGTGTATGACTAAGGCCGGTATGACACTATCAAATTTTCTTTGACAAAGAATCTTTGTCCAATATTCTTTGACAAAGAATCTTTGACGTAGTGAAATGGTGACATTACACTATCAAATTTTCTTTGACAAAGAATCTGTCACAGTACATTGAAAATGGCGGATGAATATTTGTTATTAACCTTAGTTGTTGATTACATAGATTACAAATATCTACTTATACACTTAGATTGCATGTACGCGTACAACAATTGCAACGACTAGACATCTGGAAGCGTGCCTTTATTCACAGAACCCTTTTTTACTTGTACCGCGGCTCTCGCCTCAGGTGTATCGTATAATATGGCCTGACATCAGATATTTGTAGAAAAGGGCGAAGTACTTTTGAGAAGCTAGACTGTAGATATCATCGCTCCTTGTTCACTCACAACAATTTAAGCTGTACTCTTACGACATATTTGAAAAAAAAAAATGTGAAGTTCTTTTCTTAATCATAATAGACATCTACAGTGTAGCTTTTCAAAGTACTTCGTCGTTTCCTACAAATATGTAATATTAGGCTGCATTACCCGATACACCTGAGGCGAGAGCCGCTGTACCACTCGAAAACGGTTCTTCTCGTCGTTTGGAAGACTGACAATGGTGACGCTTGACTTGCTTCTGCAGTGGTGTTCTGCTCTAAATATTGCAGTAAACAAAACGTTTGAAACATTTATATTTTGCGTATTATGTATCGTGTAAATAGCATTTGTCTGGCTAAATATATGTAGGGAATTAAAGTGTCATTATGTACTTTTGCTTTCCCCGCTGCAAAACTGGTGCAGAGACAAGTAATTTTTTTTTTACGTCGTCTGCCGTGCAAACAGTACTCACTTGTTCGCTAATGAATTCCGCAATTATCTAGCTTTCGGCTCGATGCAGCCGGTTTTTATAATCAACCTTATACAACTGCATAAATTTAGTTGTTGCGACGACTCGCAATACGAATTACGCGGTCATGTTTTCAAACAGTACGTCAAAAACTGCTACAGCGATGCTAGCGCTTAAAGCGGTCATATTTCTCACCACAGTTAACAGAAGACGAACGCTTTCTTTGATCAAATCTACGGTGAGCTGCTAGATTTGATCAAAGAATTTTTGACGAAAGGCAACTTTGACCAAAGTTCCATATTACACTGCCCAATTTTCTTTGACAAAAAATCTTTGTCAAAGAAAATTTGATAGTGTAATACCGGCCTAAAGAAGACGGATCACGCTAGGACGAGTGGCTATGGAGAAGCTCCCGAAGATCTGGCAGAGCAGAGCAGAGCAATAACAAACAGCACAAAGATTCGGCTAGTTGGAACACTCGTGTTTTTTGTCTTCTTTTACGGCTGTGAATCGCGGACACTCAAGGCCAGAGACAAACAACGCTTTGATGCGTTTGAGCTTTTGTGCTGGCGTAGGATGCTACGCATAAAATGGACCGGAAGAAGAACAAATGTGTCCATTACTGAACAACTGAATATCTCCAGACGCATTTCTTCTCGAGTCGACGAAAAAACTCTCCAGTTCTTTGGCCATATTGTGAGAAAAGACGGAGAAAACCTAGAAAAAATAATCTTACAAGGAAAGATCGAGCGCACAAGACCAAGAGGAACAACAGTGAGCATATATACAAAAACGGTAACCATGAACTTAACGGGTGTGCTCGTATATACCGAGTACTAAAAGCTACAATTAGAGATGCTGGTGGTAGAAGCATGTTCTCAAATGAACTTCAGTTATTCGGAAGACAATCAACCTTTACAACTGAGATGGAAAAAATTGTCGCAGATCACCTTCTTTTATTTGAAGAGAGGGTGGTTTTTTTTTTTTTTTTTTTTTTTTTTTTTTTTTTTTTTTTTTTGTTGACAAAGATGTTCGTAAACTTGCATTCGACATAGCACAAAAATATGAATTGCCTCATTTTTTCAACATAGAAAAGAAAATGGCTGGTAAAAGGCGGTTTTCTTCATTTAGGAGACGAAATACACAGCTTTCCTCCGTCAGCCAGAAGGAATATCAATGGCGAGATGTTGAAATAAAGCTTTTCGTAATATTTCGGGTCTTATTTCCTTTTTCAGTCATTGTTTTACCATGCGGTTCAATTTAAGCAACCGAAGTTCCAAATTAGGCAACCGGTATCTAAACTTGGATCGTTTATACATTTTAAAATTTTAAGTAATATCCATTTATTCTTTGTTTTTATTCACAGTATGAAACTAGCAGATGAAACTGTACAACATATAGCTCCTTTTGAAGTACGGTTTGTTTCAATTAGATAGATAATGTAGACTCTGGATCCCAAAATAAAAAAGTGGTCCAATATCGGGAATAATCTTATGTGTTGACCATAAATAAACAGTTGTGCTGTCCATGCTCTATGATGAGCATGGTTACAATGTACTTTCGCCTCTATGAAATTTGTTACGTGTGCTGTTGTGTGAATTATAACCATTACTACACAGAGCTAGAGGCAACAATTAAAGTCCCATATTCAACTCACTTTTTGTAAAAATGATGATGACTTGAAATGGGATGTAAATTGATAAATCTAATCTCTTATTATAGACGCAGGCGCTTTATAAAAGCAACATGCTGAATCTGCCGTAGCGATAAATAATAAACTGTAAGTGTGGTGTCGCACAAGTACAAAGTGCGCGCCACCTACTTTCGCCGCGCGCCGCCATGCATGCACGGCGCGGCGTTCTTCCGACGACAGCCACGAGCGCCCTCTGCTGGAACCCCGCTCGTGGCCACCACGAAAAGACACCGGTCACTTCGGACTGAGATAGCAACGAGTTAGGACCTTCGTAAGCAGATAGGCACCAGTGAAGACTTTGCTATTGTTCAGGCACTAGGCAGGCCTCTAATAACTATGTATCAACATTCTGCAGTACTATGTAAAAGTTAAGTATTGTTTCATTCTGTGCAATATATATCTCTTTCTAATTTACTCGAGTGTATATAGTTTCTGGCTGCTCCCCTCCGTACCTGCACCAGCGTGTCGGTCTCGTTCCACTCGGCCACCGACACCTACGACGAGGCTGGGACACAAAAGCGGCGACGAAGTTGGGACACAAAAGTAAGCAGTGATTCTGGGTCTTACATTAAAATGTCCTTTAGCGACGTTTACGCACTGCAGCACAACAGTCAGGAAGTCGAATATTTTATTTATTTGGTTATTTAACCTGACCAGATTAGGGCCATAGGGCCCTCTCTTACATCTGATCAGGAACAACATAAACAAAGAATTTCATTACAAAAACACTGCATTAATAATATTAAATAATAACAATATATGATGGTACTACTAATAATAATGATAATAATAACACAAAAATGAAAGTAATACTAATAATAACAAGAGATATTCACATTTGAATTAAGTTTAAAATAAACAGAAGAGAGAAAATGGTTAGTGAAAGAGGAGAAGATTGAAAAATGACAGTGCTAATGGATGTGAGGAAGTGGAGACATATATGAATGGAGATCTCTGCTGGCGAAAGGAAAGGGAAACATTTATGGGGGGAGGAGGAATTGACAACAGTTCCTCTGTAAAAGAGCTTGACGGAAAGTTGGGAACAGAATAGCTGAAAGAGAACAGCATAAAGACAGTGGCAGTTAAAAGATAAATGGTTGAAGATAAATGATTGGAAGTAGCAGCAATCAAAGCAAAAGAGTGTACAGAAAATCAATATACAAATATAAAAATGGAACGTGGTACGTGTGTCCGTGTATTTCACTTGGTAGCCAAAATTATTCACTGCAGACCAGTGGCGGTTATGCATGAGAGTAGCCTTTAGGTCTGCAGTGTGCACTATGGTGTTTTGGTCGCGGTGTGTGGCGGTGGGTGAGTGTGGCGAACGAAAATCCGTAAAATGTGGAGCAATACGACGATCAACAGATGCTCAAAGATAAAAAGACTCAAAGATAAAACACTGGGAAACACAGACATACATTAACTCAGCATTAACTACACTGGCAGTACACGAATCATCTTGTGGGAATCACATATTGCTGAATAAACTGTACAGTGTATAGTTATTATTCTTTGAGCAAGTGAAAGACAGTACATTTATTCTTTGTCTTTATATATGTTTTTTCGTAGGTTTAGTTTTTTGTTTTATTATTGTTTCAGTTGTTGAGCGAATAACATTTTTGATATATGAATAAAGGAGTTAAATGATGAATTCTGAATTTATAAATACCCTTACGGGTACTTGTTATGATAAGAATAGTTCCTATAAAGTGGTGACCCCGCAAAAGACAGACAATAGGGAGATACAAAATCAGACAACATCGTCGTCACATAGCGCGACGAAGACGCAGGCAAGAAGACAATTAGGAGAGATCCGCGACGAGCTGCAAAAACATATTGAAGACTTACAAGCAAAAGTAGTGCAACAAGAGAACGCAGAAATGAGTCCGATAACCAATAGATGTGCAACGGTAAACGGACCGCACTTGAAAGTACGCACACCACAGTTTATGCCAGGCAAACCGGAACTTTGGTTTGCTATGCTCGAGCTGGCTTTCGAACAGAATGGAATCGCAGAAGAACGTACGAAATTTGCAATAGCAGTGAGTGCGTTGGATTCCAGAGCAGCTGTTATAGGTGGAGATGTCATCCTTGCCCCACCGTTGGAACGCCCGTATACAAAATTAAAATCACTGCTGATCGATAGAATGTCCAAGCCACAAAGTCAACGAATACAACGAGTACTCAAGAGCGAAAATATGGGCGATAGGACACCTTCCGAATATTGGCGTCATGTACGCGGCATCGTATCTGAAGCAGACGTATCGGACGTTATGTTACAGCACATATGGATTACGCAATTGCCCGGCGGCGGTAGCAGCACGTAGATTAGATTAGATTAGATTAATACTAGTTCCACAGATCATGAATACGACACTTCGTAATGACGTTAAATGAAATGTGTCTATACATAATATTACATGACACTAAATACTTGAATATTTTATTTATTTATTTATTTTACTTTTTTATTTATTTTTTCCTAAAGTACTAACTTTTATCTAGAAATTCATCTAATGTTTAGAAGGAATTGCCATTCAGAAATTCTCTTAATTTATTTTTAAATGCTAGTTGGCTATCTGGTAGACTTTTGATACTACTTGGTAAGTGACCAAAGACTTTTGTGGCAGAATAATTAACCCCTTTCTGTGACAGAGCTAAATTTAACCTAGAATAGTGCAGATCATTCTTTCTCCTAGTTTTGTAGGTATGTACACTGCTATTGCTTTTGAATTCGGATGGTATTGGTAATAAAAAATTTCATAAGTGAATATATATATTGTGAAGCTACTGTGAAGATTCCTAGATCCTTAAATAAATGTCTGCAGGATGATCTTGGGTGGGCTCCAGCAATTATTCTGATGACACGCTTTTGGGCAATGAATACTTTCTTACTACATGATGAATTACCTCAGAATATGATGCCATAAGAAAGCAGAGAATGAAAATAGGCATAGTATGCTAGTTTACTGAGTTGTATCACCAAAGTTTGCAATCACCCTAATAGCATAAGTAGCTGAGCTCAAACGTTTCCGCAGATCTTCAGTGTGTTTCTTCCAATTCAATCCCTCATCAATGCATAAACCTAAAAATTTTGAATATTCTACCTTAGCTATAGATTTCTGGTTGAAGTCAATATTAATAATGGTGTAATGCCATTTATTGTGTGAAACTGAATATACTGTGTTGTTTCAAAATTTAAAGAGAGTCCATTCACAGAGAACCACCTAATAATTCTCTGAAATACTACATGGACAATTTCATCAGTTAATTCCTGTGACTCGGTTGTGATAGCGATCTTGTATCATCAGCAAAGAGAACTAGCTTGACATCTTTATGGATATAGAAAGGCAAATCATTAATATATATTAAGAACAGCAAAGGTCCCAGTACCGAACCCTGTGGCACCCCATGCTTGATAGCTTCCCAGTTTGAGGACTCGGCTGTTTTTTGTATATTGGTTAAATTATGAAAAGTGTAAAAATAAGCCATAGATTAATAAATTCAATAGGCTCCATTTTTAAGAAAGTAGCCCCCCCCCCCCCACCCCAGAACAAAATCCTGGCTGCGCCACTGTGAAAAAGAAGATACTCGTTCCCTAATAAAAGTAGCCGATAAAGTTCATGCAACATTGGACAATAATAGTGCGTCAATGTTGGCAATGGTCACAGATAACTCAGAACAACAAATGAACGTAGAACAACAAGAAATGGCATCGATACAGACAAGTAGGAAAGCAGACACCGCTAAGCAGTTATACGAACTCACGCAAAAGCTAAACGATCTGAAAAGCCAAGTGTCACAGTTATTGCAGGTAAAAAACGTTTACAAAGACTGTAGTTCAGCTAAAGTTCAAGGAAACAAACAAGATAGCGGACAGAAGGACGTATGTTGGTTTCATCGACGGTTTGGCAGCAGGGCGACGAGGTGCACGAAACCTTGTGCATTTGAAGGTGAGAACAACGGGGGACTCAGCATGGTGAGTAACTTGTCAACTTCTCTTATTATATCACAAAGATTGTACGTTGCAGACGTGAGAACAGGACGATGTTATCTAATTGACTCCGGTTCTGATATAAGCGCACTACCAACTGGTTCTTTCCAAGGTGCATCATCGTATATAAATGACAAAGCTTCAGTTGCTACAAAATCATTGCTTCTTGCAGCAGCTAATAAATCTCCAATAGCGACTTTTGGAAAGTGTGAGTTAGAAGTAGATTTAGGCTTTCAACGTAGTTTTAGGTGGTACTAGCTGAAGTATCAGAAGCTATACTAGGTGCGGATTTCCTAAGTAAAAGTAATATTGAAGTGCATATCAGTGCAGCACAGATTAAGAAAGATGGTGAAGTGGTCACGGGTATACGTGGAAGATGCACATGTCACGCTACTGATTGTTTTCATGCTGTGGCAGTAAAAAACGAGATTGATAACGCAGGGACGCCAATGCCGAAGTTACTGCATAACACGGTACATCGCATTAAGACGACTCCTGGCCAACCAGTTTCACGACGGCCACGAAGACTGTCTGCAGACCGTTTCGTAGCAGCTAAGACGGAATTTGAAAGTTTGTTACAATCAGGTGTATTACGCAGATCGGACAGCCCTCGGTCGTCACCTATACATCTCGTGCGAAACAAAGACGGCTCTTGGAGGCCCTGTGGCGAGTACCGGTTACTTAATGCCCGTACAATCCCCGATCGTTATCCAATACCCAATTTAAGGGATTTTACTAATGTTTTAGCAGGTGCAACAATATTTAGCGTGATCGATTGTAAAAAGGCGTATCATCAAATTCCAGTGTCCGCCTCCGTAGTCCAGTGGACAGCGTGGTTGGTTGCCACGCAGGGGGCCCGGGTTCGATTCCCGGTCGGGTTGGAGATTTTCTCCACTCGGGGAATGGGTGTTGTGTCGTCCTCATCATCACTCCATCATCATTGACATGCAAGTCGCCGAAGTGGCGTCAGATAAAGAGACTTGCACCAGGCAGGCTGAACACGACCCCAGTTGGGGTCTAACGGTCATAAATGCCACACGATCATCATCATCAAATTCCAGTAGCAGAAGAAGATATACCCAAAACGGCAGTCATCACACCTTTTGGGCTTTTTGAGTATGTCAGAATGCCTTTTGGACTGAAAAATGCAGCACAAACCTGGCAACGATTTGTGGATGAAGTACTCAGGGGACTGCAATGTTGTTTTGCATATTTAGATGATATTTTGGTATTTTCTGCGTCTAAAGCATTGCATGAAGAGCACCTTAAGGGCATTTTCGAACGGCTAAATAAATATGGCACCATAATCAATGAGGCAAAGTGCACGTTTCGCCAAGAGAGGGTCACATTCTTAGGCCACACAGTATCAGCAAACGGAATACAACCTCCGGATGAGAAGATAGCAACCATAGATAAAATGCCTCGTCCCACAGATTACCGACAACTTAGAAGAGTTTTAGGAGCGATTAATTTCTATCGTCAGCACTTACCAGGAGCAGCTGACGTACAGGCATCCTTGACAGAAGCATTAGCAGGGATGAACACAAGTGGGCGACGACCGTTGGCGTGGACACCAGAAATGCAGCAAGCATTTGAGTTGGTTAAAAAGAACTTAAAACAAGCAGTTTTGTTGTCTTACCCATTACCGAAAGCAATGTTAGCTATAGTAGTTGATGCCAGTCAGCAATCAATAGGAGCAGCTCTTCATCAGAGTGTACAAGGTTGCTGGCAACCTTTAAGTTTTTTTTTTTTTTTTTTTTTTTTTTTTTTTTTTTTTTTTTTTTTTTTTTTTCACGCAAACTCACGCCAAACACAAATGAAATGGAGTGCATATGATAGGGAACTCCTTGCAATCTATGAAGCAGTGAGATATTTTCGCTCATATGTAGAAACAAGACCATGTACGATTTACACCGATCACAAACCTGTTACGTTTGCATTCAACAAGCTCAAGGATAATTGTTCTCCACGACAGTTCCGACAGTTAGAGTTCATCGGTCAATTCACTACAGACTTGCGTCACATAAAAGGGGCAGACAACATCGTTGCTGATTTCTGGTCAAGAATTGGAGCCATTTCTCAAACAATAGATTATTAAAAATTAGCAGCAGCTCAAACCACAGATAACCAATTAAGAGATTATCGGCTAAATACCACCACAGGATTGCGACTGCGTCAAGTCCAACCAGCGGGAGAAAAAGTCAACATCTGGTGTGATGTATCACAAGGCAAGCCTAGACCTTTTATTCCCGAAGGATTGCGAAAAGAAGTCTTTTATAGCATCCATGGAATAGCTCACCCAAGCGCTAACACTACAGTGAAACTGATAACGGACCGTTTTGTGTGGCCAAACGTTACAAAGGACTGTCGTACCTGGGCAAGAGCATGTATTGCATGTCAAAGAAGCAAAATTGGGCGACATGTCCACAGAAGGATGGAAAAGCTGGTAGAAGCCGACCTCGGAGAAGATCAGTTTGGGTTCAGAAGAAATGTAGGAACACGGGAGGCAATACTCACTTTACGGCTTTCCTAGAAGATAGATTAAGAAAAGGCAACCCTACATTTCTAGCTTTTGTAGATTTGGAGAAGGCTTTTGACAATGTTGATTGGAATAAACTCTTTCAAGTTCTGAAGCAAGCAGGAGTAAAATATAGGGAACGTAAGGTTATTTACAACTTGTACAAAAACCAGACAGCGGTTGTCAGAGTTGAAGGGCATGAAAGGGATGCAGTGGTTGGAAAGGGAGTAAGACTGGGTTGTAGTCTTTCTCCATTGTTGTTCAATTTGTACATTGAGCAAGCTATAAAGGAAAGCAAGGAGAAATTTGGAGAAGGAATTAAAGTTCAGGGTGAAGAATTAAAAACATTGCGTTTTGCCGACGACATAGTAATTCTGCCAGAGACAGCAAAGGACCTGGAAGAGAAGTTGAACGGAATGGACAGTGAGCTGAAAGGTGCATATAAGATGAACATTAACAAGAGCAAAACTAGGGTAATGGAGTGCAGTGTAAGAAAATCAGGTGATGCTGAAGGAATTAGATTGGGAAACGAAGCAATAAAGGAGGTAGATGAGTTTTGTTACTTGGGCAGTAAAATAACAGATGATGGTCGCAGTGCAGAGGATATAAAATGCAGAATGGCAATGGGTAGAAAAGCGTTTTTGAAAAAAAATTGTTAACATCGAATATTGATTTAAGCCTAAGGAAGTCCTTTCTGAATGCATTTGTATGGAGTGTTGCCTTGTATGGGAGTGAGACATGGACTATAAACAGTGCGGACAGGAAGAGGATTGAGACTTTTGAAATATGGTGCTACAGAAGAATACTGAAGATTAGATGGGTGGATCGCGTAATTAATGAGGAGGTACTGAACAGAATTGGGGAGAAAAGAAATTTCTGGCATACCTTGACTAAAAGAAGGGATCGATTGGTAGGACACATTCTTAGACATCAAGGAATTGTGGATTTAGCGTTGGAGGGAAGTGTGTGGGGTAAAAACCGCAGAGGGAGACCAAGAGATGGATACAGTAAGCAGATTCAGACAGATGTAGGTTGCCGTTCTTATGTGGAGATGAAGAGGCTTGCTCAGGATAGGGTACTGTGGAGAGCTGCATCAAACCAGTCTCCGGACTGAAGACCACAACAACAACAACAACGTCCACAAACCAGTGGGAGAATTTCCGCCAACTTCCGCACGTTTCGCACATGTCCACATTGACATTGTGGGACCTCTAACATCTTCGGAAGGATACCGTTTTTTGCTGACGGCAGTGGATCGTTTTACAAGATGGGCAGAGGCAGAACCGTTGGCTGACATTTCGGCAGAGACAGTGGCACGGAAGTTTTTATCTATGTGGGTTGCACGTTTCGGCTGTCCTGTGTATGTGACTACAGATCAAGGACGTACATTATTTTTAGAACTAGCCAATCTATGTGGTTTTCGCCATCACCATACGACTGCATACCATCCAACTAGTAATGGCATGGTCGAGAGATGGCATAGGACACTCAAAGCTGCCTTGATGTGTCATACTGAGAACTGGATTTCAGCATTGCCACTAGTTTTACTAGGTCTTAGGACTGCTTACAAACGAGAGTTGGAAGCTTCTACTGCAGAGCTAGTTTACGGGGAAACTTTACGTCTGCCTGCAGAATTTTTCGTTGCGCCACCAGCGGCAACAACAGAGGACATCCCTTACGTCCTGCGGCTGATACGAGAACATATAACCAAGCTTCGCCCTGTGCAGGGCACTCGTCACGGCGTAGAAAAGACATTTGTGCACAAAGGACTTAGGTCTTGTTCTCATGTGTGGTTACGAGCAGATGCTGTAAGACCGCCGTTACACCCTCCATACTCCGGGCCACATAAGGTGCTATCAAGAAGTGAACATACCATGAATATTTTATTTAATGATAAGCCGCAAACAGTTTCCCTGGACAGAGTTAAGCCAGCACATATGCCTTGGTCCGAAGAGGATACAGGGGAAGCACGAACAGAAGAGAGACGTTATATACAGCTGAATCAACAAGATACACATGTCGATCAAGAAGATTACACGCCACCATCGACAGAGCAAACGCATGCTGAAGAAAAGCCAAATATTCCTATTGGTACCTCAAGAGCAGGACGGCGCATTAAATACAAATTTCCATACATTCCTGGTGCTCCGCTTTACCGCAGGGGGGCTATGTGGGAATCACATATTGCTGAATAAACTGTACAGTGTATAGTTATTATTCTTTGAGCAAGTGAAAGACAGTACATTTATTCTTTGTCTTTATATATGTTTTTTCGTAGGTTTAGTTTTTTGTTTTATTTATTGTTTCAGTTGTTGAGCGAGTAACATTTTTGATATATGAATAAAGGAGTTAAATGATGAATTCTGAATTTATAAATACCCTTACGGGTACTTGTTATGATAAGAATAGTTCCTATAATCTCAATATAAACACTGGAAAGACAACTGTAGTACTTAGGATCAAAACACGGACAACTGGATGAGCAGTTCCGCGTCGATAGCTGTAACAGGGTGTAAGATACAGTGCTTGAAAGTCGTCAGATTATATAAAATTCGCACTGAAAACCAGCGATGACTTTTGACGCTATAATAGCAAAGAGGTTATATACAGCGAAACGTGAGGCTCATTCTTCAGTTGTTTTTCTGCGGCAAGCGTACGAATAAAGAAAAATAAGTGCATATTGCAGTTTGAAAAGTAAAACTAACAAGAAAGATACAAAAGAATAAGATAGAAATTTCGCGTTCTCGATCCGTTTCTAAAAGACGGAAAACGGCGCTGAGACGTGAATGTACAGACGATAGAAACTTTAAAATTGTAGACGTTGTTTATCTTACATTGTAGGCATAAGCAATTTATGGATATTCCCATCCATAAGGGGGTGAAATAGGGGATGAACGATTTTTTTGGAAATACGTTGCTATTAAGGCAATTTTGAAGAAGAAATACAAAACTTCCGATTTAGATTTTTTTATTGGAATTTGAAAAACACAGGTTTCGATATTTGTGGAAATTCAACCATTAAGCGACTGAAATAAGGAAAAATCTTTTAAGGTTGCTACTAAGACTATTTTGATGCTAGAAATGTGAAAATTTGGGTCTGGAACCATATTTATTATTTTAAAAAATGCGTTTCGGGATATTTTGAATTCTGTTAACAATGGTGCAATAGGGAGAGGCAAGTTGTATCAAAAGAATTGATTAGGAAAGCATTTTTAAAGCTAAATCTATGAAAATTTATATTTAGAAGTAGAAACAACCAATGCAGACCATCCAGTCCACGCGTGCGAAGCAGCGGGAATTTAGCTAGTAAATAATAAAGATACACTAGCTCTTACGAAGAAAGATTTTGTGCTCTTTCCCCCATCCCTTATACACACGTGTTAAATTTTCTGGTCTAAGGGTTACGAGCTCCACAAGACATTACGCAAGGACATAGGAATGGGTGAAAACCATAAAGGTACAAATCACATTTTTTGCTAAAATTGGATTAAGCGCACTGTCGACCCCATTCGACCCCATTGTTAATGGTAGAAAGATCCAAGAGCCTACTGCTGAATTCTCCCATGCGGTATAATTACATTTATCTAATCACAAAACATACGCAATGTCAGAACGGTACAAGCAACAACTGGCTGTTGGCCCAAAAAATCATGATTTAGGTTCCCAATTATTAACTAAATTTCTACCAGAAATTAGTAGTTCTACCTATCAAGGTAATCAGGGTTTTTCAGAAAGGACTGATGAAGATTTCTCAGATGGTTATTCATCGCAGATGAAGCTTATGTTCCTAGGAAACTAAAATTAAAGCATTTCGCCAACATTTTAGCAATTACGTAAAGTTTTATCACAGTCTAACAAATACAGTCACGACACTTCCGCGGATTTTTGTTATACACTGCGACAGCAGCGCTCCAAGCGGACGGCAAGCTACATTTCTGCATACGATAGTGGATGAGTGCGAATAGTATCGCTTATATTGATTTGAACGCATTTTTTTACATTAGAGAACGTATGTAGTATCATAAAATAGATAATAACTTAAAAATAGCTCCACCTTTGTCTTCCTTACGTCTCCTAAGATCACTGACAAGGTTGGAAACGGTACATTGCGGCACAGTTTATTTACTGTTATCTTGTAACCCACAGGGTTATACTAAATAATTTAAATTACTATTAAAATAGAAAAATGACTAGGAAACAACGAAATCCCGCCCTTTGGCAGAAAGACGTGTTTTTTCTTCTGAAGAACGTTAACGTTTGTCCACTCTAATTCCAGTGAAATCGGTGAGCGTGGAACGTAGGAAACGAATGTAGAATACAATAACGACGGTATTTAACACACCAAATCAGTCACCACAACTGTAGCTGAAGGAAAACGTCAGAAACGTGACAAGAAAATTGAAAAAGCAGTCAAACCGTATTCAACAAAGAAGAACCCAATTCCGCGATTGTTGCTACAGCTGAACCACAAACGGCAAGAATCTTCAAGACAACGTCTTCTTAAGCTAAAGTAATCACACTCAAAAGAATATGCGCTTATAATAAAGACGAGTGAAGCCTAAACATGTGCGAATCATTAGATCCCATACCACAACGATACGTGTCAAAAAACTCTTTGTCATAGTAAGAACACACCAAAATAGAAATTTATGTTTATATTCTACTTACTTTCAGCGGAATAAGCTGCAAATATACACATATTCGTAAGTATTGGTTCATGACGAAGTTCTTCGTTATACCACTGAATCAGTAAGTTCGACTGTTTTTACATTACTTTCCGTGTTATGTATGCCTCTTGATATATTACTGATGCTTGTAAGACAAAAATTATATTAACTATTTCATTAATTACGCACACAAATAATTACAAACAAACATCACTCTTTCGGTGGCTTACCCACCGCTAGGAGCGCTAGTGTCGTTGCAGCTGTCAGTTGGTAACAACTTTTACAGCAGTGAGTGTCGCGACTGTATATGTTATACTGTGGTTTTATTTTCAAATCTTAATGAAGTTTGTAGCCGATAAAAATGTCGTATACATTTTTTCAGTATGCAAGCACATTTCAATTTAATTTCACACCTTCTTATCTTATAACTTATAAAATAGACTGTATGTATGTATGTTCCACATCTCCTGCTAAACTACTGGACCGATTTCAACCAAATTTGGTACACGTGTTCCTTACTATCTGGCAACAATCACTGTCGGGGTAAGAATCACCGACGACACATACTTAAGGAGATATGACGTCATAAACAATGAGATGCTCGAAAAGCTTCAGCGTCAAACGACAATGCTGCATATTTCCTCCTAAACCACTGGACCGATTTCAACCAGATTTGGTGCACATATTCCTTTTCTGAGATAACAATTTCTGTAGGAATAAGAACCACATACGACATATGGTTCAGGAGATATAACATCATAAACAATAAGAGTTGCAAGAAACTCCACGTAATGCGACGAGACTTTATAAATACACTGTATGAGAATGGGAGTACTTAGCGACTTGCAACAAACTTTAAACATAATTTCAAACCTTTATTAAACTTTTTCTCGCTGACAACCATTGCAAAATGATGAAAGGAAACAAGTTTATCGCTTACTACTTATCCGCTGTTTTTGGAGTAAAACTACGACATTCGGTATGACTTTACAATTTATAATTTGTACACTACAAAATAAGAAAATAGGAATGTGGGTAAACTACTATAAGCAGCACAGTGATCGCATTATCATTGTCAAGATAGATACGAAGCCAACACCGACAACAGTAGTACAGGTTTATATGCCAACTAGCTCTGCCGATGACGAGGAGATCGAAGAAATATATGAGGAGCTAAAGGAAATTATTCAGACAATTAAGGGAGAGGAAAACTTAATTGTGATGGGAGACTGGAATTCGGTAGTAGGAAAAGGAAGAGAAGGAAAAATAGTAGGTGAATATGGACTGGGCAAGAGGAATGAATGAAAGAGGAAGTCGCCTGGTAGAATTTTGCACGGAACATGATTTAATCGTAACAAACACGTGGTTTAAGAATCACAAAAGAAGGTTGTATACGTGGAAGAGACCAGGAGACACCGGAAGGTATCAGATAGATTTTATAATGGTAAGACATATGTACCGGAACCAGGTTCTAAACTGCAAGACATACCCAGGGGCAGATATAGACTATGACCATAACTTGTTAGTCATGAACTGTAGGCTGAAACTGAAAAAACTGCAGAAAGGTAGGAAAATGAGATGGGACCTAGATAAATTGAAGGAACGTGAAATTCTGGTGAATTTCAGAGGGAGATTTAGGCAACAATTGACCGAAACAGGGGGAAATAAAACAGTAGAAGAGGAATTGGTAGCATTGAGAGATGAAATAGTGAAGGCAGCAGAGGACAAAATAGGTAGAAAGGCAAGACCTACAAAAAATCCTTGGATAACACAGGAAATACTGAATTTAATTGATGAAAGGAGAAAATATAAAAATGCAGTAAATGAAACAGGCAAATGGAGTACAGACGACTAAGAAATGAGATTGATAGGAAGTGCAAAATGGCTAAGCAGGAGTGGCTAGAAGCCAAATGCAAATCTGTAGAAGAATGTATAAGAAGGGGAAAAGTAGATACCGCCTACAGGAAAATAAAAGAGACATTTGGGGACAATAAGGCATTTCTACCAATATCAAGAACTCAGATGGGAAACCAGTTCTCAGCAAAGAAGGGAAAGTTGAAAGGTGGAAAGAGTACATAGAACAGCTCTACAAAGGAAATGAACATATTGACGATGTTGTAGGAAGGGAAGAGGAAGTAGATCAAGATGAAATAGGAGATACTATACTGAGAGATGAATTTGACAGAGCCCTGAAAGACCTAGGTAGGAACAAGGCCCCAGGAGTAGATGACATACCCTCAGAGCTACTAAAGTCTCTGGGAGAGCCACCCATGACAAAACTGTTGAACTGGTTTGTAGGATGTATGAGACAGGCGAAATACCCTCAGACTTTAAGAAAAATGTAATAATCCCCATTCCAAAGAAATCAGGCGCAGATAGGTGTCAAAACTACAGAACCATTAGTTTGGTATGTCATGGTTGCAAAATTTTAACACGAATTATCTACAGGAGAATGGAAAAGCTGGTAGAAGCTGACCTCGGGGAAGATCAATCTGGATTCAGGAGGAACGTAGGAACCCGGGAGGCAATACTTACCTTACGTCTTATCTTAGAAGATAGATTAAGGAAAGGCAAACCTACATTTTTAGCTTTTGTAGATTTGGAGAAAGCATTTGACAATGTTGACTGGACTCCACTCTTTCAAATTCTGAAGTCAGCAGGGGTAAAATACAGGGAAAGGAGAGTTATTTACAACTTGTACAAAAGCCAGACCGCAGTTATTAGACTCGAAGGGCATGAAAGGGAAGCATCAGTTGGGAAGTGAGTAAGACAGGGTTGTAGCCTTTCTCCGATGTTATTCAATTTGTACATTGAGCAGGCGGTGAAGGAAAGCAAGGAAAATTTTGGAATAGGGATTAAAGTTCAGGGGGAAGAAATAAAAACATTGCGTTTTGCCGATGACATTGTAATTCTGTCAGAGACAGCAAAGGACCTGGAAGAGCAGTAAAGGACCTGGAAGAGCAGTTGAATGGAATGGACAGTGTTGAAGAGAGCGTATAAAATGAACATTAACAAGAGCAAAACAAAAATAATGGAATGCGGTCTTAGAAAATCAGGCGATGCTGAAGGAATTAGATTAGGTAACGAAACAATGAAGGTGGTAGATGAGTTCTGTTACTTGGGTATTAAAATAACATGCGATGGTCGCAGTACAGAGGATATAAAATGCAAAATGGCAATGGGAAGAAAAGCGTTCTTGAAAAAGAGAAATTTGTTAACATCGAATATTAATTTAAGGGTAAGGAAGTCTTTTCTGAAGGCATTTGTGTGGAGTGTTGCCTTGTACGGAGTGAAACATGGACGATAAGCAGTGCGGAAAGGAAGAGAATAGAGGCTTTTGAAATGTGGTGCTACAGAAGAATGCTGAAGATTAGGTGGGTAGATCACATAACCAATGAAGAGGTACTGAACAGAATTGGCGAGAAAAGGAATTTTTGGCATACCCTGACTAAAAGAAGGGATAGATTGGTAGGACTCATTCTTAGACATCGAGGAATCGTAAATTTAGCATTGGAGGGAAGTGTGTGGGGTAAAAATCGCAGAGGGAGGCCAAGAGACGCGTATAGTAAGCAGATTCAAGTGGATGTGGGTTGCCGTTCTTATGAGGAGATGAAAAGGCTTGCTCAGGATAGAGTAGGATGGAGAGCTGCATCAAACCAGTCTCCGGACTGAAAACCATAACAACATAACAACACTACAAATTGTAGTAACGTTCATAGAAAACCGCCCCATCAAGCATCACGTTTTAATCTATTACTTCTCTACTACTAAGTGTATTCGCAACAGATTTTACCGACACACAGCACTTATACAAATCAATATATTCCTGTAAATTTTTACAATTGTACATCATATCTATACTAATAATAAATCTATAACAGTAGGCCCTTCGCTGTTCGCTCCAATGTTCAAAACTATTGGACGTATTTTCATGCTGTGTTCACAGGAAATTTGATCTAAGATTGGGGCAACTTATAGGTATGATTTCATCAAACTCAGATCACGGAAAAAGATACATCGCAATCTTCAGTATTTTCAGTAACTGTCTGTTCATCTAATAGGGATACCTAATCTACTAAACTACTTGACGGAGTTGTATAGAGCAACTTCATTTCATAAAAGTGGAAACAGGGAAATTGTTTTAGATGTAGGTTATGCTTGAAGTATGGATTGCGTAGTACAGCAAACAAGCGATAGAGGCGCTGTAGAGCACCAAAGAACTAATAGAACTAATAAACACCGCTCCTGCATAATAAGTATGGGGTAGTACTGCAAGGAAGCGAACGTCTGTGAGAGAATTAAGCAATCTTATGTCTACGAATACCAACAAACATTGAACATAGTGTTATTGATTTCGCTTTGTCTATTAAATACTTAACGACATTTCTTTGCTTATTTTGGTACATTTCACCCTTTGTATCAAAAACTTTATGAATATACAACGTTTTTAAAAATGACTTTTACTTACATTTTGTAACTTGGCTAAGACAACTGAGTTTATTGACAGAGCGATCCAACAAGGATTCTATTTTTACTGACTGAGATCCGGAACCCTAAAAAGCCACGATACTCACAGGCCCTCCTTCAACAATCGTTGCGAAGCACGGGCATATTAGCTAGTTATCAATAAAATGTGTGTTCCTTGTGGAAAATATTGCAACGAAAATGTGTTAACATTCATCGCTTTTTTAGTGAAATGCTTAACACCTTTTAGTTACATAAACATTCATTTGAAACAAATACATTCATCGTAATTACAAGCTTATTTAGGAAATTTTCTGTTTGAAACTAATTTTATGTAGATATTTGCTTAAGGCTCGTTAGCACAGTGGTAGAACGCCAGTCTCTAAATCCAAAGGTCGCGGGTTCGATCCCCGCCGTCCTAGGCTACTTTCCACTTCTTTCACCTCTGGCAGTATTGCCCATGTTAAAAATACCGAGTAGCACCGTGGTTCGGAACCCACGTTGAACTGTAGGTCCCCCTATAACTGGCTGGGTAAGTCAGTTCCAAGGTCGGAGGAAGGCAACGGCATACCACCTCCAAACAGGGCCGTGCCTAGTAAAGCACTGTGCTGTTCACACCAAACCAATATTCAGATTGTTGAATGCTTTACTTTTTTTTTAATTGCTCAATACCGATGCTTATCGTAGCGTATTCCTTTTAGATGCATGATTTTGATATGAATACACAGATCATAGCACGTGGGACACTGAACCTAAGAATGACAATGCAAAGAACGATTTATGAACTGTTGTTGTTGTGGTCTTCAGTCCGTAGACTGGTTTGATGCAGCTCTCCACGCTACCCTGTCCTGTGCAAGTCTCTTCATCTGAGAATACGTTCGGCAACCTACATCCTTTTGAATCTGCTTACTATATTCATCCCTCGGTCTCCCTCTATGATTTTTACCCCACACGCTTCCTTCTAATGCTAAGTTGACGATTCCTTGATGTCTCAGAATGTGTTCAACCAATCTACCCCTTCTCTTAGTCAGGATATGCCAGAAACTCCTTTTCTCTCCGATTCGGTTAAGCACCTCCTCATTAGTTACGTGATCTACCCATCTAATTTTCGTCATTCATCTGTAGCAACACATTGCTAAAGCTGCTATCATCTTTTTATCTGAACTCCTTATCGTTCACGTTTCACTCCCATATAATGCTACACTCCTGACAAATGCTTTCAGAAAGGACTTCCTAACATTTTGATTAATATTGGATGTTAATAAGTTTCGCTTCTTTAGAAACGCTTTCCATCCCATAGCCATTCTGCATTTTTATATCTTATTTACTTCAGCCATCAGAAGTTACCTTGCTACCCAAATAACAAAATTCATCTACTACTTTTATTGTCTCATTACCTAATCTAATTCCTTCAGCGTCGCCTGATTTACTGACATTACATTCCATTACTTTCGTTTTACTCTTGTTAATGTTCACCTTATATCTTCCTTTTAAAACACTGTCCCTTCCTTTCAATTGCTCTTCCAGGTCCTTTGCTGTCTCTGACAGAACTACAATGTCATCAGCAGAACGCAATGTTTTTATTTCTTCTCTCTGCACTTTAATGCCCTCTCCAAATTTCTCCTTCCATTCCTTCACTGCCTGCTCACTGTACAGTTTGAACAACATTGGAGAAAGGCTACAACCCTGTCTTACTCCCTTCCCAACGTCTGCGTCCCTTTCTTGCCCGTCGACTCTAATAACCGCTGTCTGGTTTTTGCATAGGTTGAAAATAACTCTTTGGTCCCTATATTTTACTCCGGATACCTTCAGAATTTGGAAGAGTGTATTGCAGTCGACATTGTCAAAAGGTTTCTCTATGCCCATCGGCCATGGATGTTTGTGTCGTCTTTAGTATAAGGTAATTTATGAACTAGCTTATACTAAAGACGACACAAACATCCATGGCCGATGGGCATTCGAACCCCCGACGGAGAACGGCCTCGCGCATCGCAGCATAGCGCCTCAATGCGCTCGGCCGCTCCGCCGCGGCTTAGGAAGTCCAGTTATTTCTAAAGGACACACTCACGCTAGCTAGCGATGCGACACTCAATTGTCCGCCTTTCCCCGACTTTCCTCCTTCCCCCCTCCCCCCCCCCCCCCCCACCACCACGGGTTACATAACGACAGCGACGGCGTTCCCCGCGGTGCAGCGCTAATGGAACATTTACTGAGCGTCGAGCGCGAATTACCGTTACAACAAAAACCGTTACGTGGGCGCATGCGCAAACAGCTGAGCGTCGCCGCTGACGTAACGCGACCGTCCCTTGTCTTCCTGCGCAGACTACAGCATGCATCTCTCTCTCTCTCTCTCTCTCTCTCTGTCTCTCTCTCTCTCTCCGTCTTTCTCTTTCTCGTGTAGTTAGAGCTGGGTTTGAACATGACTCGAAATGTTCGAAGAATTTACGTCACAGCTCTGAAAATCTCGGGAAATGTTCGAACATTCGATCACGACGCTATCTAGCAATGTCAGGAGGTACTATCTCTACGATTTACAACGATAATATGTTTACTGTGCTGTGCAGTATACGATTTATAACGAAGACAGGGTGTCATTGATGTACTATGGGGATTGATAAGTGTGAAATTTCGGCTAAAGTAGCTTCTAGGAGGTCATAAGTAAAATCAGTAGCGAATATAGGCTATAAGTAAACGATAGCAATCGTGATTTAAAATTCTTGTGCTGCGATCTAGCGGCGCCTGTTGATACTACGTACACAGCTGCTCGAGCACCGTTTATTCAAAGGTCGCAAACAGTATATTTTATTTCGCTTATTGGGTATTAAATTTCTAATATTTTCCCTATTTCATGTCTTTTAATCTTGTTTTCAAGGCGATTAAAAGGTGGTAACATTTTTATGTCACTGTACCATATGAACAGGGACTGGAATGGTCATTTGTAACCTATCCCTTATAATCACATTAAATTTAATTTCTACTTAAGGATTCACTTTTTTTTTTCCTTCGAATGTTAGCCGTCAGTAATGAGGCGCCGTAGTTCTAGTAGCAGATAATTCGTTTACCAATGGATCATATCTTTCACACGTACAGTATGCACTGTTTTAAACAGAGTGTTGACCTTCTTTTAAGTTACATGTACTTGTATTCTTTCTGTGAAATTAATTCTGAGCAAAGCGATAGCCGGCTAACTTCAAAATTTTCGCGCGTGTCGTTCGCAGATACGCAGCGCCAGTCGTTTATTATCTGAGTTCAAATATACGGACACTCTGCTTTATATATTAGATAACATAATTACATAAAATTTTTACAAAGTTTTACTTACATTACTTATACTATTGTTGTCTCTTATTTGCTGCCCAATTGATTTTAAAAGCTGATGTAATGATTATCTATTGTTGTTTATCTGTATATGTGTAACAGCACACGTGCCTTTATTCGTAGAACCGTTTTCGAGTGGTACTTCGGCTCTTCGGCTCTCAAAGACGTACTTTGGAAGCAACTTGTTCCTTCTATGTCACAGACGCCATTTTGATTTGCCGTATATCTCACAGTTTTGTTGTTTTTGGTTTTATAGCTCGCAGTAAACCGTTTCAGGGCAACAGCGAATTAACGACTAATTACATTTCAGCTAAGGATGAATTTATCATAACTAAATGTAATTTAAATGAAATTAAGAAACAAACTTGTGGGACCGAGTATATACAATTTGAAGATAATAATAACATTGACTTGCTCTGGTGTAATGGGTAGTGTGCTGGACTCCCAAGCAAGAGGTTCTGCGAACGAAATTCGTCCATTGCAATTTTTATTTTTTAATCTTAACGTTTGCAACACATTGTGGGAGTTATTTACCCACAACGCTTTGTTATTCACATAACAGAATTATGTTATCGAGTACTCTTCTATGCTGTCTCAGGAGTTAATAACATCGATTTGGTGATTTTTATGTGTGACTGAAGAACGGAGAATGAAATTGCTGCTGCAATTGGTACGATCTGCAATGACATTTATGGTCTTACTTCTCTCAAATATTTGACTTTGTTCCAACTATGTTGCGATTTTCGAGAATATGGTTGGAGGCAAAACTAGGGGAATGTTAAAATTGTAAGTGAAATGTGTATCAATGACATTTAGGCCTACACCATTCGCTAGTCAGAAGGATGTGGCTGTTTATTTGCGAATATTTTGCCGCTTGGTTTCGAATATATCGCGATTTTCGAGAGTGTGCTTACTTTTGTGTCCCAGCCTCGTCGCCGCTTTTGTGTCTCGTTTCCGTCGTAGGTGTCGGTGGCCGAGTAGAAAGACCGACACTGGAATAAAGGAGGTGACCAGCCAGTGGGACAGCAGAAACTAGAAACACTAGAGTAAATTAGAACGAGATATATATTGCACAGAATTTATACAATACTTAACTTTTACATGGCTCAGTACTGCAGAATGCTGATACATAGTTGAGCTAGAGGCCTGCCTAGTGCCTTTTCTGATAGCCAAGTCTTCACTGGTGCCTATCTGATTCCGAAGTGTTATCTGGTTCCTATCTCAGTCCCAAGTGAACGATGTCGTTCAGTGGTGGCCACGAGCGGAGTTGCAGCAGAGGGCGCTCGTGGCTGACGTCGTAAGAACGCCGCGCCGTGCGTGCATGGCAGCGCGCGGCGGAAGTACGTGGCGCGCACTTTATACTTGTGCGACACCACACTTACACCAACATTTCTTGTTACCAGTATTTGGTGGCTTGTTCTGAATATGTGACGATTACAGTGTGTGTGGTTAACTAAGATCCTAACAGGATAAATTTATTTTCTGTTGCAAGTGCATACAGAACATTCAGAACAACGTCGTCTGCTGTCATCTCTACACGTGCCTTTAATGGGCAGTCTTCAGGCCTATAGACACTTGTGTTCGTTGTCCTCTTTAAGATCTTAAAACGTAAACAAAGGCATTTAACTGTAAAAAAAAAGTATTTGTCGTAATTATTTAATGCACGTTAGCTTTGAAATTGCATTGTTCAATGATACGCGTGCTAGGTGTCTCGGAATTCAAACGCGAAACTTCCACTTTCCCAAATAATCGCGAGTCAAATGCAACATTCTGGCAGTGGATTGTAGTTTCGGAATCGAAAAGTACAAACAACATTTTACTTTCAACTCGGAATATAAATACATAACAGGTACGGAAATGCAGGTAACACTTTCCAATTACACAACCAAATAAGTAATGAGCAACTGGTTTAATTCGTCTGCTAGAATGGCTACCGCAGACTTGACAACCACAGATATATATTTATCGTTGCCTCCAAAGTATGTCTTTGAGAGCAGAAGAGTCGAAGTACCACTCGAAAACTGTTCTACGAATAAAGGCACGTTAACAGCACTGGTTATATTAATCGATTTTTTCTCAGTTTTTTTAATTGATTTTTTTCAGTTGTTTTTTTATAGTAGCAGCCTAGCATAGACTGTAGTGGCAGCATTCAACGATGTTATAAGTTTACATGGTTCGATTCTGTATCGAGTTCTCCGCTGTATCGGGAAATCCCGAACATGTTCGACGCGAGTATCATTTGCCCAGTCCTACGTGTAGTATGAAACGTGCATTGCTGTATCTAGAACAGAATTTTTGTCGCTCCGTCAAAACAATCTCGATAGTACAGCACGACACGATGCAGCCTATGTTTCTTCCTGTAGATTCTGAACGTCTCTACACCGCTAATACAGACAGCTCCTGTCCACAATCACTGTTATTCCTGCACCCCGACATAAAGCCACCTTAACAGTTTGTTTAGGATATCTATACTAATAATAAATCTGTAAATGTAGGCCTGTCGCTGTTCACTTCAATCTTCAAAACCATAATCATTATAAATTATTTTACACTGCTTTACAACTTTATTATCTCACAATAAGCTTATTTCTCCCTTAGGCCATCATCAGGTGGTCTGTAAATACGAGTAGTACAAAGGAGTTGTTACATATATTCTTACTAGCTGAAAACCCGGCGTTGCCCGGGTATTTATTTATTTATTCCTGCCTGGAGTTAGTACTTCTCCTACCCTTCTTTCTCTGTCCATCTTCTTTTTTTCTAAAAATATGTTATCTTTATCGGAGAACATATAAGAAATAACGCTGTCTTGGATAATGTACAAAATTATAAGCGCATTATTCAAACAAAGGCTGTGGCTAAGCCATGTCTCCACCATATCCTTTCTTCCAGGAGTGCTAGTCTTGCATGGTTCGCAGGAGAGCTTCTGTGAAGTTTGGAAAGTAGGAGGCGAGGTACTGGCGGAAGTAAAGTTGTGAGGCGGCATCGTGAGTCGTGTCGGGATAGTGCGCTTGCCCGCCAAAGGCAAAAGTCCCAGGTTCGAGTCCCGGTTCCGGCACACAATTTTAATCTGCCAGGAAGTTTCAAAGAAAGATAGAAGTCAAAACACAAATGACATATAAAATTCGCACGATCTCACATTTATTCAGTTATATGTGGTACAATTGTATAATTTTTCAATTATGTATTCACTTTTATAAGTGCTGCATGTCTGTAAAATTTCTTGGTAATACAATTGGTGTTAAAGAAGTAATAGATTACTACTTGGTGCGTGATAGGGCGGTTTTCTATGGACGTTACTGTTTTATGTGCTCATACCTCATGAACTACAGGTCGCACTGTGCTACAATTTCGGAGGCACATTCAGCGATACGTGTGTACATTGCCTATAAAATTTCCTGCGGCTACAATTTGTAGTGTACAAATTATAAGTTGTACCATCATACCGAATGCCGTACTTTTACTCCATAAACAGCGGAAAAGTAGTAAGCGAGAGACTTTTTTCCTTTCATCATTTTACTATGGTTGCCAGCGAGAAAAAGTTTAATAAAGGTTTGAAATTATGTTGAAAGTTTGTTGCAAGTCGCTAAGGACTGCCATTCTCAGATAGTGTATTTGTAAAGTCTCATCGCATTATGGCAGTTTCTTGCAACTCCTATCGTTTATGGAGTTATATCACTTGAACCATGTGTCGTATGTGGTTTGTACTCCTACAGAAGATGTTATCTCACGTAAGGAATTTGTGTTCCAAATTCGGTTGAAATCGGTCCAATGGTTTAGGAGAAAATGAGCAGCATTTTCGCTTATGGCAGCTTTTTTCCGCGCATCTCATTGTTTATGACGTCATATATCGTGAACTATATATCGTACGTGATTCTTACACTTACGGCGACCGTTCTCATGGATTGAAGCTTACATGTACAAAATTTCATAAAGATTGGAACAAAACTGTAGATTTGTATGCAACACGTACAAATATACGGACACACTGCCTTATATATATTAGATAACATAATTACATAAAATTTTCACAAAGTTTTACTTACATTACTTTTAATATTGTTGTCGTTTATTTGCTGCCCAATTGCTTTTAAAAGCTGATGTAATACTTATCTATTGCTGCTTATCTGTATATGTGCTGCAGCAGTGGTTATATTAATCGATTTTTTTTTCAGTTTTTTTATTGATTTTTTCAGTTTTTTTATAGTAGCAGCCTAGCATAGCCTGTAGTGGCAGCATTCAACGATATTATAAGTTTACGTGGTTACCAGTAATCAGAGATCTCTATATAACCTGGATACATAACAATGTCTCTGAGCCTATAATTGCAGCGTGCCAGCACATTCATATGTTTCCCTCATCATTCACATTGTCCGCCATGTTTGCTTACCTCTTGCTTTCAGCTTCATATCAATAAACGACGTATTAGGCCGATATGGCATTGGAAAGTAAGCGTATTTTAATCTCTAGTTCTAGAAACGTCGTAGCAGCCATTTTTGAATTTGGCAAGAAGCTAAATATTACCATCTATGACTGGCATTCTCAGACAACTGAAGTTCAACATCCAGGTAGTGTAGAGATCAATGCCAGTAATTTATACATTAATATCTTTGGTTTATTTATTGGTTTTGTATTGGAGTTTTACTATCTTCTCTGTTTATAATATGAATAAAATTTTCGATTTATTTTTTATGTGTGAGTTCGGTTTGTTCATTTAGTACATCGCTCTGGTTGTTGTGTATATGGGAATATAGTTCGATTTCCTCTAGAATATTCATGTTTGGCCCTTTTTGTATAATGTGTAAAATTTTTAAGGTTTCCTCTATAGATTTTATCTCGTGTTTTTCCGTGATGGATTATTTTCACTGTCTCTTGTGTGTTCTTTATATCTAGCTTGGAAATTTTTACCATTGTGGCCTATATATGATTTTTGACAGATGTTACACGTAATTTTGTAGATACCAGGATTATTGTATTTTAGTGTTTGTCTGTCTCCTTTAAAAATTTTCTGGTTCAAACAGTGCTTGTTTTGAGAGGCAAATTTGACGTTTGTGCGTTTGAATGTTTTATTAATTTTGTCCGATATATTTCCCATGTATGTTGTAGGTACGTACGTCGGTTTTTTTCTTTGTTGGAATGTCTTTTGCTAATGTTATCTCTCTGTGCGGTTTTCAAAGGAAACATGAGAATAGTTAGGGTCAACACATAGGCATAATTTTATCAAAATCAGATCATGAAAAAAAATAATAATACTGCAATAAGATATTGTAATTTTAAGCGCTTTCAGTAACCGTCGTGTCTGTTAGTTCAACAATTAAAAACCTTTTATCTACAAAACTACTTCACGAATCTGCATGGGGTTTTCACAGGTAACTTGAGCGTAACTCTGGGAAACACGTAGACTTCTTTTCATAAAATTCCAATCACGGAAAAAAGAATATCGTAATTTGAAAATTTTATCAACGACCGTCATGTCTGTCTCTTTGAACACGTTTATCTCCAAAACAACTTGACGAATTTTCGTGGGGTTTTCTCACATAAATTGAGCATACTGTGCGTTTACATAAAGGCGTGAATAATTAAAATCGGATCAGAGAAAACAAAGATATAGTAATTTAATCATTTGTTTGAAAGCTATCCTGTATGCCTAGTCGTTGAGGATAATCTCCGAAAGTACTACACAAACTTTCATGGATTTCCACAGATAAAGTGAGAATAGTTCAGAAAGTAACCTAGGCTTCATTTCATCCAAATCGTATCGGAGGAAGGAAAGATATCGTAATTTGTAGTTTCTGGTTTACGCTACGCTTGAATTGCAGCATAGTACAGCAAAGATCCGATAGAGGCGCTGTTACTGACATAGTATACCAAATAACTAATAGATGGCGATGCTGAGTTTTTTATTCTCATAACTAAGGTGTGATACGCTGAAAAAAGGGCTACGAGTTTCCTTACGGCGACGGTTTAGTGTATTGATGTTGGCAACGGCCATTGAATCCTATTTGGAAAGTCAGTGACGTACAATGAGGGGAATAATTCTTTGTTTTGGTGATGAAATAAATAATTAAAGTTGGTCCGATGGGTAAATTAATGTTCCCCGTTGCCAACGTTAACATACTAATCCGCTGCCACTGCAAGTAAAATTTAACCCAGGTAAGACAAAAAATAAATAAATAAAATAAAAAAATTACTACTAGCTAGAGAAGCGCTTTAGTGCACCAAAGAACTAATAGACGCGTAATAAGTAAGGCATAGTACAACAAGGAGGCGCACGTCTTTGACAGAATTAAGCGGTGCAATCTTATAAGAATATCAACAAACATTTAACATAGTGTTACTGATTTCACTCTGTGTATTACATAATTAACGTCATTTCCTTGCTTCTTTCGCCGCGTTTCATTTATATTTAAGATTAGATTAGTTTAATACGTGATCCATAAATAATATAGCCTATACGACATTTCGTAATGATGTGGAAAGTGTCAGTTTAGTAAATGTTGTCTAAACTTGACAATCAATTTTTTAAGGATTTTTTTATTACATTTTTTGTTGTTTTTATTTTTTTTAAGTTTTATATAAATATTCAACTACATTGTAGAAGGAGTTGCCATTCAGAAATTCCTTTAATTTCTCTTGAAATACCAGTTGGCTATCTGTCAGACTTTGGATGCTACTTGGTAAGTGACCAAAGACATTTGTGGCAGCATAATTCACCCCTTTCTGAGCCAAAGTTAGATTTAACCTTGAACAGTGAATCTCACCCTTTCTCCTAGTGTTGTAACTATGCACCATGCTATTACGTTTGATTCGGTCGGAATGTTAATAACAAGTTTCATGAGTGAGTATATATATTCTGAAGCTGCAGTGAAAATCCCTAAATACTTAAATAAATGTCTGTAGGATGCTCTTGGGTGGGCTCCAGCAATTATTCTGATTACACGCTTTTGTGCAATTAATAATTTTTTACTCAATGTTGAATTACCCCAGAATATGATCCCATATGAAAGCAGTGAATGAAAATAGGCGTAGTAAGTCAATTTACTGAGATGTATATCACCAAATTTTGCAATGACTCTGATAGCATAAGTAGCGGAACTCAAACGTTTCAGGAGATTTTCAATATGTTTCTTCCAATTCAGTCCCTCTTCAATGCAAACACCTATAAATTTTGAGTATTCTACCTTAGCGACAGATTTATGTTGAAAATCTAAATTTGTTAATGGTATCATGCCGTTTACTGTATGAAACTGTATATACTGGGTTTTATCAAGGTTTAATGACAGTACATTTGTAGAGAAGCACTTAATAACTTTCTGAAAGATATCATTTACAATTTCGTCAGTTAATTCCTGTTTGTCAGGTGTGATAGATATACCTGTATCATCAGCAAAAAGTACTAGCTTAGCATCTTCGTGACTGTAGAATGGCAAGTCATTAATATATATTAAGAACAAGAAAGGACCCCAGACCGAACCTTATGGCAGCCCATTTTTTGATAACTCGCCAGTTACAGGAATTAATTGTTTCTTCGATATCATGTGAACTGCTTATTTCAACTTTCTGAACTCTTCCGGTTAAATATGATTTAAACTATTTGTGCACTGCCCCAATCATACCACAATACTTAAGGTTATCTAGACGAATATAGCCGGCCGCGGTAGCCGAGCGTTCTGCGGCGCGCTAGTCACAGTCTGCACCGCCACTAGGGTCGGGGGTTCGAATCCCCCCTCGGGCATGGATATTTGTGCCGTCCTTAGTATTAGCTAGTTGATAAGTAGTTTGTACGTTTATGGACTGATGACCCAGAAGTTAAGTCCCATAAGGTCTACAAACATTTAGACGAATATTTAACGACATTCCTTCATGTATCTCAACTCTATTAATTTACATAAGAGTTCAAATGTTCAAATGTCTGTAAATCTATCGGACCAAACTGCATGGTCATCAGTCCGCACCTTGATTTGATTTGATTTGGTTTTTTCAGGGAAACCAAAACAGTCTTGGTCCAACCCGCCACTGCCCGCACCGAAACTAAGTTTATTGTGCGGTATCGCTCCCTGTATTTCTAGTAAAGCCAACCAATGCCCTTGAACAGTGCAAGGAGTCCCTTTACCAGTTCTTTATTAGACACAATTTCTTCGGGTTTGGTTGTCCCAAATGTTCTGTGCCTTTTACTCTCCAATGCAATGCTTTCGAAGATTAGATGTGATGCAGTTTCATCACCGTCATTACAGATCCTACATTTAGGATCCTCTTCTGTTATTCCCATTGTATGTAGGTGTTTTTTGAAATTCCCATGGCCTGTCAGCAATCCAACCATGAGTCTAATCTCTCTCCTGTTCAGGCCCAGGATTGCAGAGCTTCTTTTAAAACATGGCTTTGGCATCATTACCTTGTCATGTTTTTTTGATGGACTTTGGTCCAATATTCTACGTGCTGTCTTCTGAGCCAGTTACGTAGCTCCAATTTGATCATTGCCTCGGTGATTGTCAGGACAGGTTCCGGTCCAATAAATGGAGTCTCTGCCCCCATCCTGGCTAATCTGTCGGCATGTTCGTTGCCACTGATCCCCGAGTGGCCAGGGACCCACAATAGGTTTACTCTATTGCTTTCCCCTAGCTCCACCAGAACCCTGTGACATTCTGCAACAATTTTAGACCTTGTTGCAGGAGCTGCCAGTGATCTCAGGGCTGCCTGGCTGTCTGAATAGATATAGATGCTACGATCTTTGTAGCACCTACGCAAATTCTCCTCCACACACGCCCTGATGGCAGTGATTTCGGCCTGGAGTACTGAGGCCAGTTTCCCTAGAGAGATGACGCCCTCCAGTCTTGGCTGCACCCCGTATACCCCGGCCCCAACGCCTTGGTCTGATTTCGACCCGTCAGTGAACCAGACAATATCCCCCGTACAGTGTCGAACTATTTTTTTCCCACTGCTCCCTACTTCCAAAGGCTTGTTGAAGCAGTATGGGGTTATAATATAGTCGGCTGGCATTTCCCCAACCTTTCCTATATTTGCCTCACTCACTATTGTAGTGTGTGATTCTGGATATCCCAAAGAGTTCCAGTTGTTGCCAGTTTTGAGTCTGTATGCACCAGCCGCTGCCTCCATCTTGACCCAAAGGTGTAGTGGGGCCATATCCAGCATGGTTTCCCTCCCAGCAGTTGGTGTGCTGCTAATTCCGCCTGTTATGGCTAAGCAGGCTAGTCTCTGCACCTTACCAAGCTCCTTAGCAGCAACCTGCTGCTCTACCTTCTTCCACCACACGACCGTCCCATAGGTGATCCTGGGTCTAATCACCGTGGTGTATATCCAGTGCATACCCTTGGGGGCGAATATGTTGGTATGCCAAACATATTTGCTGAGGAAGGCTGCATGAGGGCTAAAGTAGTGGATTCCCCCCTTTCAAACAGGAATATATTTATCTTTTGTGTACTCAGGTAGAGGTGTTTCCTTGTTGGAAAAAACCATACACTGTATCGTTGCAATTTATATCACATACAACAATCACTGGACCGATGCTTGGCTCATGTGTGGTGTTTAAATGTTTGTAAACTTACAAACTACTTATAAACTAGCTTATACTAAAGACGCCACAAACATCTATGCCCGAGGGGGGATTCGAACCCCTAACCGCAGCAGCCGTGCAGACCGTGACTGACACGCCGCAGACCGCTCGGCCACTGCGGCCGGCTCATATGTCGTGTGTATTTGAATATTACCCATATGAATATTTTACACAACTATAACCGAATCGATTCAAGAAGCAGCCATATTTTTCTGCACATTATGCCCAAAAACGGAGAGTATATCATTAAAGGTATAACCCACTGATTCCATCTTTCCTTTTACTGCCAATTATCACTTTGTTCTATGACACTTCTGGATTGTATCAAGGAAAAGGGAAAGGAAGAGGGAAAGGAATGTGATGCATAAACAGACATAGGTAGATAGAGACAGAAAAAAGCCAAAAGAAAGGGGAAAAGAAAGAGGCACTGAAAACAGAAAAAAATAAAAATTTTGAAAGTGAGACGAAAAGGGAAGTAAAAAAAGTGAGATTTAATGGGGAAATGGAAAAGGAGGAGGAGCAGATGAAATTTAGAATGGAAATAAAAAGAAAAGATTGAGAAAAGAAGTAGGATATTGGAAAAGAGAATTGTACAAGGAAGGGGGATAAGAAAAATGGTAAGGGAAGAGATCAACTGAGGATGGAGTGGCGTTAGGAGAAACGAGAAAAGAAAGATGGACAGGGAAAGGAAAAAGCTTAAATGTAAAGTAAATGGAAAATATAAAAGGAAAAGAAGAGGCGAAAAAGACAGGGGAAATAGAATAATAGAACATGGAAAAGGGATCATAATTAGGTAATTAAAAGGGGAAGGGATTCAGGTAAATAAAAAGAAGAAAATGGGGCAGGATAAGCGTAAAATGGAAAACCGGAAAGGAAGAAAAAAGCCAGGTGAAAAGGAAAGGAAAATGGGAAGGAAAAGAGAAGATAAAACAGGAAAAGGTGCAACGAGAAAGATAGAGATGGGAAAGAAAGAATTGAAGGGAAATGAAAACAGGAAGGCTATTGGATATTCAAATAGGTAGAAATTGAAAAGGGAATGAAAATGGAAAGGAAAATGAAAGATACAAATAATAAAAACAGGCGAAAAGAGAAACAAGATCAAATGCGATTTTCTCACTCTCATTCGTATAACAACATTTCTCTCTTCAATTCTCAGGTGTCACTTGACAATCAGATTGTTTCAGTGACTTAAATATTTCGAATTTGCCTACTTTATAAACGGTGCTAAGTCCGCGACCATAATAAGGATTCCTTTGTAAAATCAATTGTACATAAATTACATATCCAGTCTGAAGATGCAACACGAGCGTGAAACATGTCATTGAGAAATAAAATTTCATTAACTGCAACAGAGCACACGTTTTAGTTTTCATAGAAGCGAAAATACTGTTGTTGTAGCAGGGCATGGAGTGAGTGGATGAAGATGTAGAAAAAAGTAAAGAGATGTAAAATAGAATATAGGCGATGAGGAGAGTATTACACAACTGAAGAGTGGAATTGCTAAAGGTGCTAAGTGCCGAAAATGAAATTGTTGAGGAAACGAAAAAAAAAAACTGCACATCTCTGTGAAAAATGGATATTTATTTCTAACAAAACACAAATTAACTCATTACATGGTTATACAAATCTTGACAAAGGGTTTTCTACTTATGTTGAAACATCAGAAAGTTACGTAGCGTTTAATGCAGAAAGGTGTAAGTGCAATAGGTTTTGTCATAGCTAATAGATCTAAGTGCCACGAGACAACATTGACTTTATGGAAAAAGTCCTTGTTGTTTTCGTCCACGTAATCAATAATAGTGGAAAGATCGTTTTTTTATTTGGTGCCAGTGGAACAGTAGCTGGAAGTTTCATCAATTCCACAGCTGCAGTGTCTTTCATTGTCTTGCCTTTCTCCAGGACATGAAAATTGTCCCAAACACACTGTTCGGAAAAGCTTCTTTTGCAGGACACAATAATACCAGGCTGTTGTTTGCTTAATTTGATCAAAGAAATCTGTGTCTTTGAAAACTTCAGAACCTGATTTTTTCTTCGTAACAATTCTTTGATTTATTTTAGCAGAAATATTAAGGGTATTTAAATCTGTAGCTTTTCATACTCTTTTGAGGTCACCTGTTCCATCTGTAAGTGTGTAGCAGAGAGTTGACTGCCTTTTACCTCTCTGCGTCTTCATTATAGGTCCCATGGCGTCGTCTTTGAGTAAGAAAAACCTTTATAAGCCCCATCAGGTAATTGCCTTGTTTGTTCAGGTCAAGTTGGTGGTATTCTTCAAAGAGCTGAGAGATGAGTTTTCATGTCAACTGTACTTAAACTTGCAGAACACCTAAACACAAAACAAACTAAAAATATGTACATTAACCTGCTACAACTGGATAATGTACGCTTGTTTCATATAATAAGTTAGGGTGTTTCACTAATTGTGTTTGCCTCTTATTACTTATAAAATAATAGGTGATGGGAAATTTTAATGCTGCAGGTCAACACAAGAAATGTTACACTTTCTGCGGAGCTATGAACATAGTTTATTGTATCATTTACCAAAGAGTTACACCACAAAGATATAATTTTTAAATGGAACAATAGCTTTTTCTATCGTGTATTGGATTCGTTTAAACCAGCTGCGTCCAAATCAGTTTAAACTACATTCCTATCACTGTTAGTTTGGGAGCTACAACCCTTCAAAGTTCTGGGGGCGGAGGCTGAGATAGCGTAGGTGACTGGCCGAGTGGCTATCCCCTGGGGCACGGCCCACTGTCTCATGACCACCAGCCAGTCAGCTACGCTGTCGTAGTCTCCGCTCCCGGAACGTTGAAGGGCTGTAGCTCCCAAACTAACAGTGATAGGAATGTAGTTTAAATTGATTTGGACGCAGCTGGTTTCAACGAATCCAATGCACGATAGAAAAAGCTATTGTTCCATTAAAAAAAAAAATTATATCTTTGTGCTGTAACTCTTTGCAAAATGATACAATAAACTATGTTCATAGCTCCGCAGAAAGTGTAACATTTCTTGTGTTGACCTACCGCATTAAAATTTCCCGTCACCTATTATTTTATAAGTTACAGAGGCAAACACACTTAGTGAAACACCCTGTTCTGTGAAGACGGTCATTTTGCAGCAATTTCCCTCCTTGTTGTGCTTCTTCTGCGTGAAGTACGACGTTCCGCGTAGTCTTGCCTCATCCTGAACGTAACGTTCTCAACACCTCCATCACCACTGAAAACTCTGGCGTTCATATTTTCATTATTCACAGATACATCATTTTAGACAGCAAGCAACAGTTTCAGTAAGCAAAACAATAGTGTTGCGGCATAACCTCGTCTACAGACTGCTGTTCGGCTAGCAGCAACTAGAAGGAATGACTGGAGCACATAAATCTGTTAGCAGAGTATTGGCGCGAAGACATTGATCTTTTAACAGTGAAAAACCCCGAAAGTCAAAAAATGGCACTTCCATCCTTTAGCATTTCCACTCTTCAACTGTAGGTGAAAATAGAAATAGGACTCAAGTAGGAGGCGAGGTACTGGCGGAAGTAAAGTTGTGAGGCGGCATCGTGAGTCGTGTCAGGATAGCTCAGTCGGTAGAGCGCTTGCCCGCGAAAGGCAAAGGTCGCAGGTTCGAGTCCCGGTTCCGGCCACAATTTTAATCTGCCAAGAAGATTCATATCAGCGCACACTCCGCTGCAGAGTGAAAGTTTCAGTCTGGAAACGTCCCTTAGGCTGTGGCTAAGGCATGTCTCCACCATATCCTTTTTTTCCAGGAGTGCTAGTCTTGTGTGTTTGCAGGAGAGCTTCTGTGAAGTTTGGAAAGTAGGAGGCGAGGTACTGGCGGAAGTTAAGTTGTGAGGCGGCATCGTGAGTCGTGTCGGGATAGCACAGTCGGTAGTGCGCTTGCCAGCGAAAGGCAAAGGTCCCAGGTTCGAGTCCCGGTTCCGGCACGCAAAGTTAATCTGCCAGGAAGTTTCATATCAGCGCACACTCCGCTGCAGAGTTAAAAGTTTCATTCGGGGCTGAAGTTGGTGATAGAAAAGTAGTAATAGGGCTACATGTATGTGTGATGATGATGATGTCGACGAGAGTGGTTGAGTGGCATTGACTATGGGGGAGTAAGAGGAGAAAAATTACAATAATCACACTAACGGTCATGCTTATGGAACTGGTTGTCGAGAATGAGAATGCGCTGGAGACTCTGCTAGCTTGGATAATAGCTGGCCAGCTGAAGGTCAAGCATATAGAAGTGACAAAAAAAAAAAAAAAAAAAAAAAAAAAAAAAAAAAAAAGAGAGAGAGAGATGCCGTAAGCTATGCTACGGCGACGACGTCGGCAGCAGAAAAGTCCATTGTACAACGGCAGTGGTAGGCGTTGCTAAAGCGACGCTGATGCAACGTCTGCCTGTCTCTTCAGTGTGTGTGTGTGGAGAAAACACGGATATGCAGGTGGACTGTGGCTTTTGGCGGCCACTCCAGCGGAGTGTGTGCTCAGGCTGTTAGCCGCAGCCTAATGGCTGGCCAGGGAGAGTGAAAACACACCACGCCGACTGCCCAGTCCCCCCACGGTAGACGAAAATGTTCAAATGTCTGTAAATCTATCGGACCCAACTGCGTGGTCATCAGTCCGTAGCTTACATACTACTTAAACCTAGGTAAACTAACCTAAGGACAACACACACACATCCGTACCCCCTTTGTATTTTTTTTTTATTTATTCATTTTTTTTCCGGGCCTCCGTCCACCCCTTCTAGCCCGTCCTTGCGCTCGCCAGAATTATGCCTTCATCGGCTAGTTGTGTCAGCCGGAAACAGTTTTTCCTCTGTGTCTTAACTTGTATTCTTCTGATTAATTTAAAACAAAAGAAATGTCCTCTTCTAGACTTTGAAATGGCCAACTGAATTTACTTCTTTTGTTGGAGCATGACAGTATCCTTTTGCCTTATTTGTTCTAGTAACAACTGAAACAATTATCTCTCTTGGAAAAAGAAAATTAATGGGATACGGTTCTTCGTCATTCCAGTATCCTGGAAAACTTAAACAAAATACCAGGTGATCAATTGCGAAACCAGATGGAACGCAAGACTACCTTCTCTCACATCATCCTCGGACGGACATATTTGTATTTGCTGCATCTTCTTGTTTACTAAACTTTTTCGTAATTGTGAACATAGAGTTCTTCTTTTTTAACTCACATACATTTTGTGAATATTCAATTTGCGATGCCAAGCAAAAGTAGTGTCGCTGTTGCTGGTATCCTTAGCAGATCCCGATGTCTGCAGTATGGGCTTAGTTCATGTTTGTAACTGTTAGCCAACTCCCAACCTCTCAAAAGTAATTTTTAGCATGTTTCCAAATTGTTTTTTGTGTTCCGTGTATTTTTTACTTTTATAATATTCACACATCATGTATGCGGTAAATTCTGTATTGTTATCCGTACCTAAATTGTTTATGACATAACTGACGAACTTGCCCATCAACCAATGTATGGCGTTGTTTTTTGCAGCCGGATAATGAATTTTTTGTGGCCTGTAAATTGCCTCCGGGTAAATGTAATCGGGCGAAGACCTCGACAGGAAAGCGATGCTCTGTCTGATCCATTTCCAGTTTTCAAAATGACCCGCACAAGTGAATCTGTGTGTTATTGTGTCCACCAGTTGGCATTTGGGGCAAAGATTGGTATCACTTATACCCACTGCATGTAATCTTTCAATTGTTCTGCAGATGTTGTGCACTACCTTATACCATACAGAGACGACATCAGATGACAAACATTTCAGGTTTACGTTTTTCCAAACAGCTGTCCAGTTAATATTTGGGAACTTGGTTGCTATTTTGTCGCCCCAGGGAGGACTCGAACCTCCGACGGCGAGCAACCGCGTGCTCCGCAGCGAGGCGCCTTAGACCGCTCGGCTACTCCACCGCGGCACACGGTAGATACCTCAAGTTTGAGATTTATTGACGCGACCGCTGCACCACCTCAAATACTCCATCTCCTCTTGTGTGTGTACGGACTGGATTTGCCATATACAGGGTGTTACAAAAAGGTACGGCCGAACTTTCAGGAAACATTTCTCACGCGCAAAGAATGAAAATATGTTACGTGGACATATGTCCTGAAACGCTTAATTTCCATGCTAGAGCTCATTTCAGTATTTACGGATGAGGCTTCATTCCAACGTGATCAAATTGCAAATTTTCACAATCAACATGTGTGGGCTGACAAAAATCCGCAGCCGGCCGCGGTGGCCGAGGAGACTGAGGCGCTCCAATCACTGTCTGCACGGCCACTACGGTCGGGGGTTCGAATCCCCCCCTCGGGCATGGATATTTGTGCCGTCCTAGTTCGTAAGTAGTTCATAAGTAGTTTTGTAAGTTTAGGGACTGATGCCCCCGTAGTTAAGTCCCATAGACTATACAAACATTTGAATTTGAGAATCCGCACGCAATTGTGCAATCACATCATCAACAGAGATTTTCTGTGAACGTTTGGGCAGGAATTGTTTGTGATGTCTTGATTGGGCCTCACGTTCTTCCACCTACGCTCACTGTAGCACGTTATCACGATTTCATACGGGATACTCTACCTGTGTTTCTAGAACATGTGCCTTTACAAGTACGACACAACATGTGGTTCATGCACGATGGAGCTCCTGCACATTTCAGTCGACGTGTTCGTACGCTTCTCGACAACAGATTCGGTGACCGATGGATTGGTAGAGGCGGACCAATTCCGTGGCCTCCACGCTCTCCTGACCTCAACCCTCTTGACTTTCATTTATGGGGGCATTTGAAAGCTCTCGTCTACGCAACCCCGGTACCAAATGTAGAGACTCTTGGTGCTCGTATTGTGGACGGCTGTGATACAATACGCCATTCTCCAGGGCTGCATCAGCACATCAGGGATTCCGTGCGACGGAGGGTGGATGCATGTATCCTCGCTAACGGAGGACATTTTGAACATTTCCTGTGACAAAGTGTTTGAAGTCACGCTGGTACGTTCTGTTGCCGTGTGTTTCCATTCCATGATTAATGTGATTTGAAGAGAAGTAATAAAATGAGCTCTAACATGGAAATTAAGCGTTTCCGGACACATGTCCACATAACATATTTTCTTTCTTTGTGTGTGAGGAATGTTTTCTGAAAGCTTGGCTGTACCTTTTTGTAACAAACTGTATATACTTGTAGCCACAATATATCGGGAGATCAAAAAGTATAAATTTGAACACTTAATAAATCACGGAATAATGTACGTAGAGAGGTAAAAATTGACACACATGCTTGGAATGACATGGGTTTTTGTTATAGCATAATGAGAGAAAAAATGGTATAAAAATGTCCGATAGATGGCGCTTCATCTGATCAGAAAAGCAATAATTAGCATAACAAAGTAAGACAAAGCAAAGATGATGTTCTTTATAGGAATGGTTAATATGTTCACCATCATTCCTCAACAATAGCTGTACTAGTGGAATAATGTTGTGAACAGCACTGTAAACCATGTCCGGAGTTATGGTGAGGCATTGGCGTCGGATGTTGTCTTTCGGCATCCCTAGAGATGTCGGTCGATCACGATACACTCGCGACTTCAGGTAACCCCAAAGCCAATAATCGCACGGACTGAGGTCTGGGGACCTGGGAGGCCAAGCATGGCGAAAGTGGCGGCTGAGCACACGATCATCACCAAACGACGCGCCCAACAGATCTTTCACGCGTCTAGCAGTATGGCGTGGAGCGCCATCGTGCATAGAAATCGTACGTTCCAGCAGGTGTTTATCAACCATGCTGGGGATGATGCGATTCTGTAACATGTCGGCCTACCTCTCACCCGTCACGGTAGCAGTTACAAAACCAGAATCACGCGCCATCTGTCGGACATTTTTGGAATTTTTTTTTTTTTTTTTTTTTTTTTTTTTGTACTAATGAAACCCTATGTCATTCGAAGCATGTGTGTCAATTTTTATCTCTCGTTCTACATTATTCCGTGAGTTATTAAGTTTTCGAATTTAGACTGACTTTTTGATCGTCCGGTATATATGGTCTTCCACTCAACTTTTTCTCCAAAAATACCTGTAGAACTACAAAAGACAATGAAAAACGACTTTCACAGTCATGAATATACGTCAGGGACTTAGGAAAGTAAGCAATGTGACTCGAAAATGTGAACAAATACTTTATGAAGTGCACGTTTTTAACCATCAGGTCTTTTTTTTCCACATATATACATCGATTGGTTTAGGTTTTAAGTCGTCATCAGACTGTGATTCCTTAATTTCTCCTGGCGAATAACAACTTTGAAAAACTTCTGGGTATGCTGCCAGGTACCAAAATGGACGACGGCCGATGTTTCGGCAGGAGACCGCTCTGCCATTTTCAAGGCGGAACTGCAGTGAGGAAGCAGTGTGCAGCGATCTTTAAAAGCTCTGATTTCAATGAGTAAACGGGAAAGACAACACACACCGAGCAAGCAAGCACACAGCGCCGACGCGACCAGAGATGAAACCGGCCAGAACATCGATAACAAACATCAGTTCTCGACGGATCAGGCCGGATTAGTTTTGTCCCTCTGTTTTTTGACAAGTGAGAGAGCCGGATCCCAAGCGGAATTTAAGCAGAAGCCTCCATCTCTATTCGTGAGGTTGTCACCTAGGTTTATTTCTATCGCTTCCTTGATAACACAGTCCCAGTAGTTGTAAGTGCATGCCATAATTTTTCCGTTTTGTCGTATTCCATAGGGTGACCTGTGTCAAGACAATGTTCGGCTACAGCAGATTTGTTTGGCTGTTGTGAACGTGTGTGACGTTTATGCTCAATACAACGGTCCTCAGCAGTCATACTAGTTTGACCATTACATATGACATGCCACAGCTGCATGGGATACGGTAGACACCCGCCTTGCGCAAACCGAGGTCATCCTTGACGGATCCCAACAGTGCCTTAATTTTAGAAGGTGGACGAAACACACTTTTTACATTGTTTTTTACGCAAAATGCGGCCCATCTCGTTGGAAGTGCTGCCAACGTCTGGCAGAAAGGCCTCTCACGTGGATGCCGACTTTGTGCTATCATCACTAGCCCGTTGCACATGAGGTCGATAACGCAACGCTCTTTTAACCTGCTCTTCACTGTTGCCATTCTGTCGAAAAGTTGCCTCCAGATGGGACAGCTCAGCGGGCAAACACTCCTGTCAGAAATGACGTGGGCTCTATACACAGCATGTCCCAACGTACCATCTGCCTTTCTCCTGACCAACACATCAAGGAAGGGAAGGCAACTGTTCTTTTCCACTTCATACCGAAATATCGGCCGTCGTCGATACCAATGACATAGGCCTACATCATCTTCTAATATACTCGTATAAAGCAGTGTATCCGAATGTGTGTACGTGTTTCGTACAAATCCACAGGTTTTATCCAATCTTTCTCAAATTTTATACAAGTAAGCTTCAATCCATGAGGACGGTCGCCGTAAGTGTAACAATCACGTACGATACATAGTTGGCGACATATGAGATCATAAACAATGAGATGCGCGAAAAACTGCTGCATTTTGCGACAATGCTGCTCATTTTCTCCTAAACCATTGGACCGATTTCAACCAAATGTGGTGCACACATTCCTTACCGTGAGTTAACAATTGCTGCATGGTTAAGAATCACATACGGCACATGATTCAAAAGATATTACGTCATAACCAATAGAAATCGCAAAAAAATGCCATATAATGCGGCGAGACTTTCGAAATACACTGTATGAGAATGACAGTACTTAGCGACTTGCAACAAACTTTAAAGATAATTTTAAACCTCTATTAAACTTTTTTTCGCTGGAAACCATAGTAAAATGATGAAAGGAAAAAAGTTTCTCGCTTACTACTTTTCCGGTGTTTATGGAGTAAAACTACGGCTTTCGGTATGACGTTACAATTTATAATTTGAACACTACAAATTGCAGCCGCAGGAAATTTTACATACAGTATGAACACACATTGTTGAATGTACCTTCTAAATTGTATCACAATACGACTCGTAGTTCATGAGATATGAGCACGTAAACAGTAATGTTCATCAAAACCACCACATCACTCATCGAGTTTTAATCTACTACTACTTTACTACTAATTATATTCCCAAGAGATTTTATTGACATACAGCCCTTATACAGATGAATATATACTGAAACATGAGGGGAATAAATAAATACTCCGGCAACGCCTGGTTTTCAGCTAGTCTCCTTATAAAATCTCATTCTTTCAATTCCCTTTCTTCTCTCACTTTCACATTTCCTTTATTTTTGTTTTTTGCTGTTTCCAATGACACTCTCCTTTTCTGTTTTCTTTCAGCTTTTTTTTCTCTCTCTACATTTGTCTGTTAGCTTACCATTCCCATTTCTCTTTAAGCATCACATTTCCGTTTCTCTACTCCTTCCCATTTTCTTCGATATAATCCAGAAGTTTCCTAGAACAAAGTGACAGACTGTTAGCTAAACAAACTGATTATGTGGACACATAATCAATGCTTGATGGCAAGTCAAATCAATCAAATCTGTCAGATGTCACTTGAAATCTAGTCTTGATGAAAACATAAAGTCAGACTGTTTTTATTTTTTCATCAACAGTAGATGTCAAGTGATATGTTAAGGATTTTACTCACTTGACTTGCCTCTAAGCATTGATGAGGATGTTAGATGATGCATCCACAAAATGTAAAGGCCAGTATTACAGGGTCAAAATTCTGATCAAATCTTTGACATAAAAAGTTCTTAATATTTTCTTGATGCAAATCTTTGACGTGACGCTGAAAAGGAGTATTTTCATAGATTTAGCTTTATAAATGCTTTTCTAAGCCAGTATTTTGACACTACTTGCCTCTCCCTATTACACCGTTGTTGGCAGAATTCAAAACATTCCGAAACGCATTTAAAAAAAAAATTATAAACATGGTTCCCAAAACAAATTTTCACATTTGTAGCATCAAAGTAGTCTTGTACCAACCTCAAAATATTTTCCCTTATTTCACCCGATTAATGGTTGAATTTCCAAAAATATCGAAACAAGTGTTTTTAAAATTCCAATCCGAAGTTCTGTGTTTCTTCTTCAAAATTGCCTGAATAGGAACGCATTTAAAAAAAACCGTTCATCCAATGCAGACCATCCAGATTTGGGTTAAAAATTAATCTGCTCATAATAAATTATTTCAATACCGCTTGAATTCTTTAATTTCTTTCTTCTTTTTTTCCCAGCTGGATGTGTATCCGGAGCAATTTTATCTCATTCGACAACTCAGTTTTATTGTATGCCAGATGCGTTTTGGTAAGTTCGCGATAACTCTACGTTTTCGAATGTGATGTGATCAATTTCATCCCAATACAGTCTCAGGTCTGTGCCCGTTTTAGGGGATATTTTTCAAAATTCATATAAAATGCTTTTTCAATGCCCAAACTATGAAACTAGGATGCTATAAAAAACGGGTACGGATCACTGGTGTTGATTTTCGTAGCTTCTCTCGCCATACGTGTGTCGTATATCTCATCTGTCTAATATTTAGACTGATTGTGTTTTACAATACATGGATTGTGTGAGTTTCTGAGATCACAAGAAAACTCAAATTAGTCCAAGTGTTGCATTCACGATCGTGATATAGACTGATCGTGATTCACAAGAAAACTATATCTATAAACTATATGATCGTGATTGCAACACAATGGACTAATTTGAGATTTCTTGTGATTTTTATATTCCGTTTTGTTGTACATGTTCTGTCTTTTCTAATGTGTTATTACATGTTTTATTTTTTGACCTTCTGTTGCCTGAGGTTGCCATGACAATAGAGTCGAGAACGTAGGTATATATCAGTACATCGCCTGTACTAGATACCGGTTTGATATGAATACTTTTGACAAGGATTTACTTTCTGCCTTGTAGAGATGGTTAATTTTAATGACATGGTCTTATGCTTTATCACTGTCGTTGTTGTTGTTGTTGTGGTCTTCAGTCCGGAGACTGGTTTGATGCAGCTCTCCACAATACCCTATCCTGAGCAAGCCTCTTCATCTCCATTGCCATTCTGTATTTTATATCCTCTGTACTGCGACCATCATTTGTTATTTTACTGCCCAAGTAACAAAACTCATCTACCTCCTTTATTGCTTCGTTACCTAATCTAATTCCTTCAGCATCACCTGATTTTCTTACACTGCACTCCATTACCCTAGTTTTGCTCTTGTTAATCTTCATCTTATATGCACCTTTCAGCACACTGTCCATTCCGTTCAATTGCTCTTCCAGGTCCTTTGCTGTATCTGACAGGACTACTATGTCGTCAGCAAAACGCAATGTTTTTAATTGTTCCCCCTGAACTCTTATTCCTTCACCAAATTTCTCCATGCTTTCCTTTATAGCTTGTTCAATGTACAAATTGAATAACATTGGAGAAAGGCTACAACCTTGTCTCACTCCCTTCCCAACCACTGCATCCCTTCCATGCCCTTCAACTCTGACAACCGCTGTCTGGTTTTTGTACAAGTTGTAAATAACCTTGCGCTCCCTATATTTTACTCCTGCTTGCTTCAGAACTTTAAAGAGTTTATTCCAATCAACATTGTCAAAAGCCTTCTCCAAATCTACAAAAGCTAGAAATGTAGGTTTGCCTTTTCTTAATCTATCTTCTAGGATAAGCCGTAAAGTGACTATTGCCTCCCGAGTTCCTACATTTCTCCTGAACCCAAACTGATCTTCCCCGAGGTCGGCTTCTACCAGTTTTTCCATCCTTCTGTATATAATTCGTGTTAATATTTTGCAACCATGACTTATTAAACTGATGGTTCTGTAGTTTTCACACCTGTCTGCACCTGCTTTCTTTGGAATGGGGATTATAACATTTTTCTTAAAGTCTGAGGGTACTTCGCCTGTCTCATACATCTTACACACCAGGTGAAACAGGTTTGTCATGGCTGGTTCTCCCAGAGACTTCAGTAGCTCTGAGGGAATATCATCTACTCCAGGGGCCTTGTTTCGACTTAGGTCTTTCAGGGCTCTGTCAAATTCTTCTCTCAGTACAGTATCTCCTATTTCATCTTCATCTACATCCTCTTCCCTTCCTACAATATTGTCTCGAAGTTCATTTCCTTTGTAGAGCCCCTCTATATACTCTTTCCACCTTTCAGCTTTCCCTTCTTTGCTGAGAACTGGTTTTCCATCCGTGTCCATGATATTCATAGAGCTGTTTTTCTTATCTCCAAATGTTTCTTTTATTTTCCTGTAGGCTGCATCTATTTTTCCCCTATTTATACATTCCTCTACATCCTTGCATTTGCCTTCTAGCCACTCCTGCTTAGCCATTTTGCACTTCCTGTCAATCTCATTTCTTAGTCGTCTGTACTCCATTTTGCCTGTTTCATTAACTGCATTTTTATATTTTCTCCTTTCATCGATTAAATTTAGTATCTCCTGTGATATCCAAGGATTTTTCGTAGGTCTTGCCTTCCTACCTATTTTGTCCTCTGCTACTTTCACTATTTCATCTCTCAATTTTACCCATTCCTCCTCTACTGTTTTATTTTCCCTTGTTTCTGTCAATTGTTGCCTAAAGCTCCCTCTGAAATTCTTAAGAACCTCAGGTTCCTTCAATTTATCCAGGTCCCATCTCCTTATTTTCCTACCTTTTTGTAGTTTCTTCAGTTTCAGCCTACAGTTCATAACCAACAAGTTATGGTCGGAGTCTATATCTGCCCCTGGGTACGTCTTACACTGTAAAACCTGGTTCCGAAATCTATGTCTTACCATTATAAAATCTATCTGGTATCTCCCGGTGTCTCCTGGTCTCTTCCACGTATACAACCTTCTTTTGTGATTCTTGAACCAGGTGTTTGTTATAACTAAATTATGTTCCGTGCAAAATTCTACCAGGCGGCTTCCTCTTTCATTCCTTTTGCCAAGAACATATTCACCTACTATCTTCCCTTCCCTTCCTTGTCCCACTACCGAATTCCAGTCTCCCATAAGAATTAAGTTTTCCTCTCCCTTAATTGTCTGAATAATTTCCTTTAGCTCCTCATATATTTCTTCGATTTCCTCATCATCGGCAGAGCTAGTTGGCATATAAACCTGTACTACTGTTGTCGGTGTTGGCTTCGTATCTATCTTGACAATGATAATGCGATCGCTGTGCTGGTCATAGTAGTTTACCCGCATTCCTATTTTCTTATTCATTATCAATCCTACTCCTGTGATACCCCCAATTGATTTTGTATTTATAATCCTGTACTCACCTGACCAGAAATCCTGTTCATCCTGCCACCGAACTTCACTAATCCCCACTATATCTAACTTCAACCTATCCATTTCCCTTTTTAAATTTTCTATTTTTCCTACTCGATTAAGGGATCTAACATTCCACGCTCCGACCCGTAGAATGCCAGTATTGTCTTTCCTGATGATCACATCCTCCTGGGTAGTCCCCGCCCGGAGATCCGAATGGGGGACTGTTTTACCTCCGGAATATTTTACCCGAGAGGATGCCATCATCATATGTTCATACAGTAGAGCTGCATGTCCTCGGGAAAGGTAACGGCTGTAGTTTCCCCTTGCTTTCAGCCGTTCGCAGTAGCTGTGTGGCAAAGCCACATTAGCTGATGTTACAAGGCCAGCTCAGTCAATCATCCAGACTGTCGCCCCTGTAACTACTGAAAAGGCTGCTGCCCCTCTTCAGGAACCACACGTTTGTCTGGCCTCTCCACAGATACCCCTCCGCTGTGGTTGCACCTACGGTACGGCTATCTGCATCGTTGAGGCACGCAAGCCACCCCACCTCGGCAATGTCTGTGGTTCATGGGAGTTATGATGTCGTTATGATGTCGTTATGATGACAGTATTCTGGGTCCTCCCATATGTGTTTATACATTTATGCCCTATTTGGTAGCCTTTTGTTGTTTTCATGTTTTGTTTGGAATTACAATTATAGTACCTATGTGTACCATTCGCTCTTCCGTTTTTAGGTGGAAGATGTGTGTTAAATGCAGATGGTTTAGAAACCTTGTATTCCATGGTGATTACGGTATGGTGTTACGAAATTAGGTTGTTCGTTAGCTCATTTTTTAATTTCGTGCTTGATGGCACTGAGTTAGTATGAAAGCTAGACTGCTGCATGTTATTTTCAATACTGAATAACGATATGTGCCTCTTTATGCGTTTTTTATATACGTATTTCACATCTCTCGACTATTTAGACTGATTGGGGTTTGCAATATCATTATGTGGGTTTGTGAGGTCATATGTGGATCTTACTGTTTCTTGTTTACGTTTATACCGATCTGTTGACCATATAGACTGATAGTGGTTTACAGCACATGGATTAATGCGAGTTCGCTGTGATGTGTTGTTGTACAAGTTCTGTTTCATTCTATTCTCTTACAACATATTTTATTTTTTAACCTTTCGTTGTCTGAGGTAGCCCTGACATTGGGGTGGATAATGTAATTATTATATCAGTATATCGCTGGCTTCAACTCCCAGTATGACATGAATACGTTAGACAATGATTTACCTAATGTATTGCAGTGATGTTTTAGTTTAATGACATGGTCTTTTACCTTATCACTGTTATTATGATGACAGTATTATTTGTCCTCCCGTATGTTTATGTACATTTACACCTTATATGGTAGCCTTCACTCGTCTTCACAATTTTAGTTGGTGACAGTGATTATAGTAGCAACGTTTTACTTTTAGTATTTGCACAGTCCAGGTATATTTCTATACATGGTTGTAATTTTAGGGTCACTTGTGACATTTTTCCCCTGTGTTTCAATTACACATGTTTGTCTTTCGTTGTCTTAGTTTAGAATAGTACATTGCTTCTATAAGTAGTTCATTACTACATTTTTGTCAGGCGGAATATGCACCTTGCACTTGCTAATAATGTTCCTACTACAGTTTTTCCATACATATTACCTTTAATCGTCCTCTTTTTGTGAGATGTGACCTTATATATTTTAGTTTTCATACATTTCTTTTTTGACATATTAGTTCCGTATTTTCTATGTAACCACGAATAAGTGGTTGCATGTCTCCTTCCTTAGAGTATATGATTCATATGTATATTTTAGGCTGACCTAGCTTTTTTAGTTTTTATGTGCCTATTCCTACAAACATGCTAATGTTTTAATCGCCAAAAACGACTCTCTTTAGTCGTACACTATAATTCCGTATTTCAGCTTTGGCATTGCAAATGTCGCTATTATACGATTAATTATTATACCAAAAAAATTAAGGAAATGTTGACTACTTTTGTACATATCTTTTATGTTGTGGTTTCATTCCTATATTTTAATTTCAGTGTGCAACCATACAATGGAAAAACTCGTGGAATCCGACCTCGGGGAAGATCAGTTTGGATTTAGGAGAAATGTAGGAACACGGGAGGCAATACTCACATTACGACTTATCTTAGAAGATAGGCTAAGGGAAGACAAACCTACATTTTTAGCGTTTGTCGATCTGGAGAAAGCTTTTGACAATGTCGACTGGAATACGCTCTTCCAAATTCTGAAAGTATCAGGGGTGAAATATAGGGAGCGAAGAGTTATGTTCAACCTATACAAAAACCAGACAGCGGTTATTAGAGTCGAAGGGCAAGAAAGGGACGCAGAGGTTGGGAAGGGAGTAAGACAGGGTTGTAGCCTTTCCCCAATGTTGTTCAATCTGTAGATTGAGCAGGCAGTGAAGGAATGGAAGGAGAAATTTGGAGAGGGCATTAAAGTGCAGGGAGAAGAAATAAAAACATTGCGGTTTGCTGATGACATATTAATTCTGTCAGAGACCGCAAAAGATCTGGAAGAGCAGTTGAATGGGATGGACAGTGTCTTGAAAGGAACACTCACACTCGTATTCTGTGCTAATATAATTATGTTTCCCCTTATTATTGAGTACTATTGTCAGCCCGTATATGAGATTCTCTTTACCTCTGTCGTTGTCAATGATTTTGATGCACAAACCTCAAAATTGCTCCAATCCTTTAAGCGTGTCATTCTCCTAAACCAGTTCCCCAATCATCTGCTACTTTCATATGACTGTAAGCAATAAGCACTAAATAGCTAAAATTGGGGAACCTATACATAGGCGGTCATGCACATCAACTTCCGCCGCCATTTTTATTCCAAGCAGCGACAGCGCGAGCTTCTCAACGCCGGAGTTCCTTGCTGTTGTTGTTGTTGTTGTTGTTGTGGTCTTCAGTCCACGGACTGGTTTGCTGTAGCCCTCCACGCTACCCTGTCCTGTGCAAGTCTCTTCATCTGAGAATACGTTCGCCAACCTACATCCTTTTGAATCTGCTTACTGTATTCGTCCCTCGCTCTCCCTCTGCGATTTTCACCCCCTTACACTTCCTTCTAATGCTAAGTTCACAATTCCTTGATGTCTCAGAATGTGTCCAACCCCTCTATCCCTTCTCTCAGTCAGTACATGCCAGAAACTACTTTTCTCCCCGATTCGGTTAACCCTTTCATGCACGAATTATCAACCCGAAAATAAACAAAATTTCTCATACATTCTTTCGTAACTTAAGAGCTGTTGTTGTTGTTGTTATGGTCTTCAGTCCGGAGACTGGTTTGATGCAGCTCTCCACCCTACTCTATCCTGAGCAAGCCTTTTCATCTCCTCATAAGAACAGCAACCCACATCCACTTGAATCTGCTTACTATAAGCGTCTCTTGGTCTCCCTCTGCGATTTTTACCCCACACACTTCCCTCCAATGCTAAATTTACGATTCCCCGATGTCTAAGAATGTGTCCTACCAAGCGATCCCTTCTTTTAGTCAGGGTATGCCAAAAATTCCTTCGCTCACCAATTCTGTTCAGTACCTCTTCATTAGTTATGTGATCTACCCACCTAATCTTCAGCATTCTTCTGTAGCACCACATTTCAAAAGCCTCTATTCTCTTCCTGTCAGCACTGCTTATCGCCCATGTTTCACTCCCATACAAGGCAACACTCCACACAAATGCCTTCAGAAAAGACTTCCTTACCCTTAAATTAATATTCGATGTTAGCAAATTTCTCTTTTTCAAAAATGCTTTTCTTCCCATTACCATTCTGCATTTTATATCCTCTGTACTGCGACCATCGCATGTTATTTTACTACCCAAGTAACAAAACTCATATACCACCTTCATTGTTTCGTTACCTAATCTAATTCCTTCAGCATCGCCTGATTTTCTATGACCGCATTCCATTATTTTTGTTTTGATCTTGTTAATGTTCATTTTATATGCTCTCTTCAACACGCGACTTAAGAGCTATCTTGTGCAAAATTCATCATAATTTATCGAAAAAAAAGAGAAAGTAGTTTCATAGAGCAACAGGAAGGTGTCCTCAATAGAGGACAGTGAGTATGAAAACTGCTACATTTTACATGGAACATCTATTGATAATGTCAAAGAATACATGAAGATGTACACTATTTTATATTTTTCGTACAAGGAAATTGTTCCAGGCACTCAGGGCACACAGCAAATGTAACGTGTTTTCTCAAATGTAACGTGGTTTGCGTCGGCAGTCTCGATCATGACACTTCTTGGCACTGGGATCACCTCACTCGGCTGACCAGTGTTACAGCCCATCGAAGCTTAATTCGTTGAGTACCAAATGGCAGACATTCTTTCTTTCTTTCTTTTCGATGTACAGACAACAATGTGCATTCATCTGAAGGCGTTGCCTCTACTCTTTCTAGTAGTCTCTACTTTCCATTTCTTTTTTAGCTCAACGATTAACACTGCCGTCTAGGAGACAGTCTAGCATTCACTATTAGTCCTCATATTCGGTGCCTGTGCTTTTACCGTCACCTCCGATCTAAAAGATGACAGAAACGAGACAGTTATCCTCATTTGAGGACGCGAAGCGTGAGAGTGTTAAGCACCTTCTCATTAGTTACGTTATCTACCCATATAATTTTCATCATTCGTCTGTAGTACCACATTTCAAAAGCTTCTGTCATCTTTTTATCTGAACTCCTTGTCGTCCACGTTTCACTGCCATACTAAATTTAATCGATGAAAGGAGAAAATATAAAAATGCAGTAAATGAAACTGGCAAAATGGAGTACAGATGACTAAGAAATGAGATTCACAGGAAGTGCAAAATGGCTAGGCAGGAGTGGGTAGAAGGCAAATGCAAGGATGTAGAAGAATGTATAAATAGGGGGAAAATAGATACAGCCCACAGGAAAATAGAAGAAACATTTGGAGATAAGAAAAACAGCTCTATGAATGTTAAGGACACTGATGGAAAACCAGTTCTCAGCAAAGAAGGGAAAGCTGAAAGGTGGAAAGAGTATATAGAGGGGCTCTACAAAGGAAATTAACTTCGAGACAATATTGTAAGAAGGGAACGGGATTTAGATGAAGATGAAATAGGAGATACTGTACTGAGAGAAGAATTTGACAGAGCCCTGAAAGACCTAAGTCGAAACAAGGCCCCTGGAGTAGATGATATTCCCTCAGAGCTACTGAAGTCTCAGGGGGGACCAGCCATGACAAAATTGTTTCACCTGGTGTGTAAGATGTATGAGACAGGAGAAGTACCCTCAGACTTTAAGAAAAATGTTATAATCCCCATTCCAAAGAAAGCAGGTGCAGGTGTGAAAACTACAGAACCATCAGTTTAATAAGTCATGGTTGCAAAATTTTAACACGAATTATCTACAGGAGAATGGAAAAGCTGGTAGAAGCCGACCTCGGGGAAGATCAGTTTGGGTTCAGGAGAAATGTAGGAACACGGGAGGCAATACTCACTTTACGGCTTATCCTAGAAGATAGATTAAGAAAAGGCAAACCTACATTTCTAGCTTTTGTAGATTTGGATAAGGCTTTTGACCGTGTTGATTGGAATAAACTCTTTCAAGTTCTGAAGCAAGCAGGAGTAAAATACAGGGAACGTAATGTTATTTACAACTTGTACAAAAACCAGACAGCGGTTGTCAGAGTTGAAGGGCATGAAACGGATGCAGTGGTTGGAAAGGGAGTAAGACAGGGTTGTAGTCTTTCTCCATTGTTGTTCAATTTGTACATTGAGCAAGCTATAAAGGAAAGCAAGGAAAATTTGGAGAAGGAATTAAAGTTCAGGGTGAAGAATTAAAAACATTGCGTTTTGCCGACGACATAGTAATTCTGCCAGAGACAGCAAAGGACCTGGAAGTGAAGTTAAACGGAATGGACAGTGTGCTGAAAGGTGCATATAAGATGAACATTAACAAGAGCAAAACTAGGGTAAGGAGTGCAGTGTAAGCAAATCAGGTGATGCTGAAGGAATTAGATTGGGAAACGAAGCAATAAAGGAGGTCGATGAGTTTGTTACTTGGGCAGTAAAATAACAAATGATGGTCGCAGTGCAGAGGATATAAAATGCAGAATGGCAATGGGTAGAAAAGCGTTCTTCAAAAAGAGAAATTTGTTAACATCGAATATTGATTTAAACCTAAAGAAGTCCTTTCTGAAGGCATTTGTATGGAGTGTTGCTTTGTATGGGAGTGAGACATGGACGATAAACAGTGCGGACAGGAAGAGGATTGAGGCTTTTGAAATGTGGTGCTACAGAAGAATGCTGAAGATTAGGTGGGTGGATCGCGTAACTAATGAGGAGGTACTGAACAGAATTGGGAAAAAAAGAATTTCTGGCATACCTTGACTAAAAGAAGGGATAGATTGGTAGGACACATTCTTAGACATCAAGGAATTGTGAATTTAGCGTTGGAAGGAAGTGTATGGGGAAAAATCGCAGAGGAAGACCAAGATATGGACACAGTAAGCAGATTCAGACAGATGTAGGTTGCCGTTCTTATTCGAGATAAAGAGGCTTGCTCAGGATAGGGTATCGTGGAGAGCTGCATCAAACCAGTCTCCGGACTGAAGACCACAACAACAACAACAACAATGTTACACTCCAGTAGTGAAAAGATTGATATGCAACTGAGATGGACTTTTGGGAGCGATTGGCTGAGCGGTCTAAAGCGCCTCGCTGCGGAGCGCGCGGTTGCTCGTCGTGGAGGTTCGAGTCCTCCCTGGGGCATGGGTGTGTGTGTTGTCCTTAGGTTAGTTTACCTAGGTTTAAGTAGTTTGTAAGCTACGGACTGATGACCACGCAGTAGCCGAGCGGTCTAAAGCGTCTCGCTGCGGAACGCGCGGTTGCTCGTCGTGGAGGTTCGAGTCCTCCCTGGGGCATGGGTGTGTGTGTTGTCCTTAGGTTAGTTTACCTAGGTTTAAGTAGTTTGTAAGCTACGGACTGATGACCACGCAGTTTGGTCCGATAGATTTACAAACATTTCAAACTACAGAACGTCCGAAACGATGTGAATATTATGCATTTTTTTTTCAACGAGAGAGAGTAATTCTTGTAATCCTTACGACTGACTTATGTAAGAACGAAATTTTCCTGAAATGTTACGGTACAGGGAAGTACTTCATACCTTCTCAGTAATTACATTATCTGTCAGAAGTTACGTAATTACGTGAATAATTCATTATGAATGCAGCACTCAAGGCAAACCTGTTTACAAGTCAGGGTAGGTACGAAGTTAGTGTATGTATGTGTGTGTGTGTGTGTGTGTGTGTGTTTCTACAGCACGTATTCTTCCTTCAGATTATAAAGGAATTGTGTATTCAGGAGTAAATTTCCTCAGTTTGATTTAGTCGGATTTCGACCCTGGCCATTCCACTACATTTGAATTAATAAAAATCTTCATTCATAGGGAAAAAAAGCCTTTTAAATATTCGCTGCTAGGTTCTTGTGCAAGATAATAGAAAAATGAAACTGTTCAAAATAAATAAATAAATAAATACTGTAAAAGGTAAAGCAGTCAACAATCCGAAGATTGGTTTGAACACCAAAGTGCTTTACTAGGCATGGCCCTGTTTGGAGGTGGTATGCCGTTGCCTTCCTCCGACCTTCGAAACTGACTTACCCAGCCAGTTATAGGGGGACCTACAGTTTAACGTGGGTTCCGAACCACGGTGCTACTCGGTATTTTTCACATGAGCAATACTGCCAGAGGTGAAAGAAGTGGAAAGTGACAGCTAAAAATCCTAGGACCCGGCGGGGATCGAACCCGCGACCTTTGGATTTGTAGTCTGGCCCTCTACCACTGTGCAACCGAGGCGCACACATACTGTACAATTTCAAAATCTGGTACGCACTTTCGTTGAATATTCTAAAAAAAAAATTTATATCTTGTTGACGATTTCCTAAGATAATATTTTACTATTACAGATGTTGCTCACTGAATCAGTCGTAAAATATATCGATTCATAAAACTTGATCTCACTGTTTTCCAGTTAATAAAATTATTGCTGAGTCCCTACACTGGTATAAAATCGGAGAAATTCTGAAGTTGCAAAAATATAAATTCAGTTCAATATGTAAATATCTTAAGAAACTTCCTGGCAGATTAAAATTATGTGCCGGAACCGGGATTCGAACCTGGGACCTTTGCCTTTCCCTGGCAAGCGCACTACCGACTGTGCTATCCCGACACGACTTACGATGCCGCCTCACAACTTTACTTCCGCTAGTACCTCGCCTCCTACTTTCCAAACTTCACAGAAGCTCTCCTGCGAACCATGCAAGACTAGCACTCCTGCAAGAAAGGATATGGTGGAGACATGGCTTAGACACAGCCTAAGGGATGTTTCCAGAATGAAACTTTCACTCTGCAGCAGAGTGTGCGCTGATATGAAACTTCCTGGCAGATTAAAATTGTGTGCCGGAACCGGGACTCGAACCTTGGACTTTGCCTATCTCGAAAGGAGAGCTTCTGTGAAGTTTAGAAAGTAGGAGGCGAGGTACTGGCGGAAGTAAAGTTGTGAGGCGGCATCGTGAGTCGTGTCGGGATAGCTCAGTCGGTAGAGCGCTTGCCCGCTAAAGGCAAAGGTCCCAGGTTCGAGTCCCGGTTCCGGCACACAATTCTAACCTGCCAGGAAGTTTCGTATCAGCGCACACTCCGCTGCAGAGTGGAAGTTTCATTCTGTAAATATCTTCTCTTCTTATTCAGTGCAATAATTATTTTTCTCACACTGGTACTGGAAGTAAAAGTTTACGTTTTATTTCGTAAGTTAGAAGTCCACGTAATACATGACATACAATCAGAACTTGCTCGTAAGGACTCAACATCTGTTTTTAACATAAAACATGAACAGACTTTTTATTACAATACATTTTTTTTCAATTTCTCTTGTTTATATCATTGTGACGGTTGGCAACGGAGGTACTCCAACAGGAACTTCTCTGTCGACCCATGACGATTGGTGGCCAGATACTTCATCTTTGGCTTCAGCAGAGAAGATTCTGTTTTCGTAGGTTGCTCCGTTGTCACCGCACATGAAACATAAAAACAACACATATTTCGTTTGAGAATGAAATACAACGTATTAAGACTAAACATTATTAACAACAACATATATAAACATGTTCCTTTTACAAGCTTCCTAGGGTTTATTTTGCGGACGAAGAAGTTAATACTGCTTCCTCACACAAGTCCCCATAAAAAAAACCTCCACATCCTTGCGGATGCTGTTGCGTAGCAGTGTGCGTTTGTACCGCCCTACAGTACGCACGAGGTGCCGTAGTTGCTGTCCAAGACTTTATGGAGAGCATAGAGTTGTGACTAACGTGTCGTTTTCTATAGTTGTGTCCCCAGCGCAGAAGACAGCACACAGGTCGTTGGTTCTTCTACAGCATACAAGTGAGGCTAAAATAAGTTCTGTATGATGGAAGCATAATAAGCGACTCGCAAGATTTTTAATTGTCAGGGATGCCATTTATTAAATAAATAATAAAAATAATGAGCAACTATTGTTCATATGACACGGCCTATGCTGCCCATAGCTCATGTTGAGACCTCGACTGTTATCACAATTACACAAAACTTTACTCATGACCGGCGCGGTCCGGCGCGTATAGCGGTCAGCTCGAGACTGAAACTGCGGCGCGTTGCGAGACTAGAGGTAGAGGTAGAGGGTACCTGACGCTCTGTTTAGCGCCAAAATCGCTCTTCTCTTGTTACAATAAGAGAAGGCACCTTAAACTTTTTAAACTGTCAAAATCTAGCCTGTCCTTGAGAGATATTTATAATAAATTCTCAGCTCTGAATAATTAATATTTAGTTTATAATAAACAAAAGTAATTTCAAAAGAAATCACGTGACGTGAAATGCAGCAGCCAATGCGAGGAGAGCACCAGTAACATAGGCGGGCTTTCCCTCGGGAACCAGCACCTACTGCGCCATATGCTACTGCTCCCCACCCCACATTTCAACATATGCTGCACTGCTGTCTTTCTTCCGCGTTTGAGACAAGTACGATGTTAGCAAAGAAACGGCCTGCGGCCAGAAACATGAAGTGGCCACAGGCCAGGAATATCACACTTTTTGCGGAACTGAGCTGACGTAAAGGTAGTAGCAGGGGATAATGTTTCGTCCCACTACGGTATTCAATCTCTGTCAGAAATTGACGCTGTTCCTCTCTAAGGACACGTGATGTCGTCTTGGTCCTTGTCTACAGTACTTCCACAGTGTGGCACCAGCAAAATAGTAAGATGTGGTTATAAATAACCACCTGATGATGTAAAAAAAAAAGTTACTGATGTGTCAGGTTGCTGTTTATAGTTGGAGCTGTGTGTTCATTCAACATAAAGTTTGGGGGTGTCCACCCTGTAAACTGTTGACAGAACATTCAACAACGTATAGTAATACACAATATTTGCTACCCTAAGCAAATTATACCGCGGCGGAGCGGCCGAGTGCATTGAGGCGGTATGCTGCGATTCGCGAGGCCGTTCCCCGTCGGGGGTTCGAATCCCCCTTCTGACATAGATGTTTGTGCTGTCTTTAAGGTAGCTCTTAAGTAGTTTGTAAGTTTAGGGACTGATAATCGTGCAGTTAAGTCCCATAAGCTTAACAAACTTTTGAAAATTTTGGAACAATTTCCTCCATCTCGTCTTACACCGGTGTCTAATCTTGTTTAATGATGTATTCAAAAAATCTTACATCTCGAAAAGTTCTTTACGGAATGCTTTGAAATTTTGATACAACGATGGCCTTAAATATGGGCTTGTTTTTATGCATCTAATTTTTTAATATGTAGTTCATATAATTCATAGAAATTTATAATGGAGAAACATTATTAAAGAAAATCGCAAAAGTTACTTATGTGTTGTATATCATAAGTAGGTATATGAAAACCTTTCTGTTTTAGGTTCGACCGCTGTGGCAAAATTGTAAAGGAATCCGTCAAAACTTTCTGAGATTAACGATTTTCCTCAAACGAACATTTACAATTAAGGTGAAGAGAAAATGTAACGACGCAGATTCTAGATTGCAAATGAACGCTTATAGAGGGATAGCTTGCAGCTCACCGCAAAGTTCAGCCTCAGAGGCACGTAACAATAATCATCTTACTACTTATAAAATAGACTGTATGTGTGTTTGTATGTAAGTTCCACATCTCCTCCTAAACTAATGGACCGATTTCAACCAAATTTGGTACACTTGTTCCTCATTATCTGGCAACAATCACTATCAGGGTAAGAATCACCTACGGCACATACGTAAGGAGATATGACGTCATAAACAATGAGATGCGCGAAAAACTTCTGCGACAAACGACAATGCTGAACATTTCCTCCTAAACCACAGGACCGATTTCAAAAAATGTTCAAATGTTTGTAGAACTTATGGGACTTAGCTACGGGGTCATCAGTCCCTAAGCTTACAAACTACTTATGAACTAGCTAACACTAAGGACGGCACAAATATCCATGCCCGAGGGGGGATTCGAACCCCCGACCGTAGTGGCCGTGCGGACCGTGACTGGAGTGCCTCAGTCCCCTCGGCCACCGCGGTCAGCCCCCTCCTCGGGCATGGATATTTGTGCTGTCCTTAGGATAAGCTAGTTGATAAGTAGTTTGTAAGTTTAGGGACTGATGACCCCGTAGTTAAGTCCCATAAGCTATTCAAACGTTTGAAACATTTTCTTAATAAACTTGAAAACAGAGCAAACTATCACGGAAAACCAGATGATAATTTTTTAAGGAAAAAAGATCACGAAAATACGAGAGAGGTATTGCAATAATAGTTTAATGAGGTAAAGATTTTAAAAAATTAATAAATAGTATGTTTGTCAAACCTAAACTCAAATATCAAAGATTTTTTCTTTAAGGTTTATTAAATTCCGCAGAAGGGAGGCTGGTAGCAGCTAACGTGCTGCTCTTCAGCTGAGAGTGTACATATATGGGAACAGAAATTTGAAATGAGAATAAAAACAGGTTTGATTCCATACTGGAATGGGTGCTCCACGACTGTATTTTATTTGTGGTAATTATTCAGCAATCAGTCGTCATAAATATAAATTCTTTATTTGTTTGCAAATCCAGATTTCGACCACTGTGTGGTCATTATCAATGCTAAAATAAATACAAGAGGACCAATTAGAATAACATACATGTCACATTATAAGCCAATTGTACAAGTTTCAGTTATAGTCAATGATAAAAATACATACCTTAAAATCAATTAAAATATTTAAAATATCTCGACCAATTAGTACACATTTTTACTACCAATTATATATAAACAGTAAACGAGACTCATTAATAAAGAACAGTTTAAAGTTAAAATGCCTACTAAAATTACAATAATTACCATAAATATACATCATATAATTTTGTTCCTTATATGAAACTTTAAAGAGGGCGCCTTAGTCACAAATGACGCACGCTGACGTCAACTGTGTAAGGATTGTAACAGCTGCGTCAGTACAAACGCAACCTCCTACATGGAGGTCGAGATGTTTTAAGTATTTTAATTTATTTTAAGGTATGTATTTTTATCATTGTCTATAACTGAAACTTGTACAATTGGCTTATAATGTGACATGTATGTTATTCTAACTGGCCCTCTTGTATTTATTTTAGCATTGATAATGACCACACAGTGGTCGAAATCTGGATTTGCAAACAAATAAAGAATTTATATTTATGACGACTGATTGCTGAATAATTACCACACGTGAAAAAAGGTGCCAATAAATGAAGAACTTAGAAATGGACACGGTGTGATAAATGGGTGGAATGACAATGTCTGCGAAAAGGATGACAAAATGTGCATAGTCAGAAAATTAAAAAAAAAAAAAAAAAAAAAAAAAAAAAAAAAAAAAAAAAAGGACGGTGGTTAAGACGTTCATGTTGAAGAAACGGAGCGATGACGACGAGACGAAGATACACATTTAAAACATTTATTATTCATAAGATATATGACATCAACTGCGATTGGGCAAAGCTGAAAATGTGTACCCAGCCGGTATTCGAACCCGGGTCTCCTGCTTTCTAGGCAGTTGCGCTGACCCCTACACCACTTTTTTTTTTTTCCTTGTTGGGTTGTTCTTGTCCTTGCGGACGCTGATCGTGTATGTTCGTTATCGTTCTACGTGTTCTTTGGCTCAGCTTTTTTATTACAGAGAGCATTCTGCACTCTGACCGGGCGCGCTGAGCCACGGCGCCCGGCAAACCACTGGGGACACAGTGATCACCGCACCTGCAAGGACTACCCATGCACGCCTCCCGTCAGATACAAATTCCCAGCTTCGCCCTGCCCATAGTACTCAAACTCGTAGTTATTAACTAATTCCCGTAAGAGTAAGGGCTTCAAACTTGCCCACCCCTCCCCACTAACTATAGGATCATTGCCCGTCACCGGCATATATATATATATATATATATATATATATATATATATATATATATATATATACATGTGGCGTCTGTTGCGAAAGACGGGAGGCGTGCTTAGGTAGTCCTTGCAGGTGCGGTGATCACTGTGTCCTCAGTGGTGTAGGGGTCAGCGCAACTGCCTAGAAAGCAGGAGACCCGGGTTCGATTCCCGGCTGGGTACACATTTTCAGCTTTGCCCAATCGCAGTTTATGTCATATATTCTGTAAAAATTAAATAATGACAACTGCAGGATCAGAAGTGACGTCTGTTCTTTCGGAACAGACGCCATAGGTATATACATTTAAAACACATGGCAACACTATGTTCTGCCTGTGCGGCGCTTACTGATGTCTTCAAAACACACCTATACTCGAAGCACACTTAACATCACTGACGCAGAATTAAAATCTCTGAGCAGGCCTTACAGTGGAGAGGGAGGGGGAAGGAAAGTGTGGTGGGTAGAAAAGGAGGGGAGGGGAGGGGGGCGGAGTGGGGATGGGATGGCATGGAAGGACTCCAAGGGAGTAGAGGGTATGGGGATCCAAGCACAGGAAGGGAAAAGGATGGGTGGATGGGGGCGTAGCACTCATCTACAAGGAAGGCAAAGGTTGAGAGGAGGGGTATATGTGAGGACGGAGGGCGTCATACGGGGGAGGAAGCTGATGGTAGTTACCCTGGGATAGGATGTGGAGGGTATGGAGTTGGAGAGAGGGAGGAACCTCTGGTAGAGGCGTGGCAGAGGCCCGGGTTTCAGGAGGATAGGAGACAACAGTGGGTGACGAGCTTTTGCGAGAGGTGTATAGGATGCGGAGATGTTCGAGGAATTGTAGAAGGTGGGGTGAAAGGGAAGCGGATACGGTAAGCGAGGCGGAGGGCTGTCGTGTCCTACATAGGAAAGAGGGAAGAGGTAGCAATGTCAGTCTGCATATCCCGAGCGGAAAGGAGTGATTGCAGAGAGACAGTACAGGCATCTACTAGAGATGCGGATTTCGGGACTCGGGACTCGGAAACTTCATGGAACTCCTAGGTACCTTGCATTGAATTTATTGCATCCCTTACTAAGTCTACTACACTGGGGTTAGTTATTAAAAAACAAGAAGTATAAATCGTTTGCCAGCAATTCCGTTCCCTTGCAGCATCCCCTAGACAGACGCACGCCCCGCGAGAAACAGACTGTCGTGGAGCACTCCGAGGCCGACGGCGATAGTCACGGGCTGGCGCCCGACTCGTCTGACTGAGAACTCGCCTCTTGATCCAAAAACCGGGGGTTTTAACGGCCGGTGTGGGCGCACCCCTTTTCCCCACTTCCCGACAGTTAACAATTTCCTATTGGCCGCTGCTCGGTTCAACCGCTCTAAATTGTGGCTTGCCCTCTCTCTGAGTCCTCTAGCGAACCACGTTTCAGCCCTGTCCTTTCTGCCATTCCCCGGGTGGGGAGGTGGCTTGTTTGTGCACTAACAAAATCCATACCCGGTAGCAACATTGTTCAGCTCACAGTAAAACGTCACGACGCTACCCAATATGAGCAACAACAACAATGTTTTACGTCAGTTGGCCACGCCTCAGGGGAGCTGCTAACTTGCAGTTTTTCTTCTTTACCCTCTCACTCTAGCCTCGTGGAACCACTGACGTTGCTGTTCCCAAGTGACTGGTATCAGCTTTGTGGTGTACATTAAAACGTGCCTGTTGACCACCAAGTACTAATGTAACGTCTTACAACAGCGTCTAGACGCTATATGAAGTTACGCCCATATTCTCCCAAAGGTAACCTCCACCCTGGGACGGTGGCCGAGGGCATCAGCAATTCGCTAGGAGATTCCTTTAGTGCCTACATCCCGTAAGATATGCGTGTCTGTTTTAGCCTGGTATCTGCAATGGTCTCTATTTCTCAGCCTAGAGTGCGTCTCTGTGGCTCATACAGCCTCTCAACAATTCCAACAGTAAAATTAATATATGACACAAATTTTTTGATACTGAGGGTAAAAATACTATTCAAATGTTTGTAAATATATCGGACCAAACTGCGTGGTCATCAGTCCGTACCTTACAAACTACTTAAACCTAGGTAACCTAAGGACAACACACACATCCATGGCCCAGGGAGGACTCGAACCTCCGACGGCGAGCAACCGTGCGCTCCGCAGCGAGACGTTTTAGACCGCTCGGCAACTCCACCGCGGCAAAATACTATTAATCTAGTTTGTTGTTGTGGTCTTCAGTCCAGAGACTGGCTTTATGCAGTTCTCCACCCTACTCTATCTGGAGCCTCTTCATCTCCTCATAAGAAAACGACAACACATTTGAATCTTCTTACTCTATTCAATTCTTGGCCTCCCTCTGCGATTTTTACCCCAGACACTTCCCTCCAACGCTAAATTCACGATTCCTTGATGTCTAAGACGTGATGTGATGCGATGTCTATCACGGAGTTGTGGAGAGGCACTGCGGAGATTGTAGGCATCAAGGAGAAAGTGTCATAGAAATAATGCATGAGTTGGGGGTGGAAATCCTTAAAAGAAAAACCTTATTCGCTGCTACGAGATCTATTTGTGAAATTTCTGTCGCCATCTTTCTGTTCCTAATGCGAACATATTTTATCACCCATCTATGTAAGGAGACATGATAAAGTTAATGGAATTCAGATAGAAAACAGAAACATTAGTTGTTCCTTTTTCTCGCGCGCTATTGGAGGATGGAACTGTAGAGAAATGTAAAAGCGGTTCGATGAACCCTCTGCCATGCACTTCAGTGTGATTTGCGGAGTATTCATGTCGATCTTGAAGCTTGTTGCACCACATCTGCAATCGAACTGCATTAACTTTGTAAAGCAGCCAACTAAAGCAAGAGGGAAACTAGTCCTTACTATAAGGTATGTTTTCTCACTGTATCATTAGAATAAGAAACGTGCAAGGGTGTAGGTAACATCATATTGAAGTTCAAGCTCATGTGGTCTGCGTTTGCTTTAATAAAAAGTTGTTTTGTATGTGGATCTCTCTTCCTTGACCAAAACACTATAGTACTTCTTTTAATTGCCCACACATGTTTCATTGCAGCTGCAGCTTGTTCAGAGGGAAATTATTTATTTCTTCTAATATATAAAGTAGTGTGTCCGTATGTTTGTACGTGTTGCATACAAATCTACAGTTTTCTTCCAATCTTTATGAAATTTTGTACACGTAAGCTTCAATCCATGAGGATGGTCGCCGTAAGTGTAAGAATCACATACGATATATACTTCACGAGATATGACGTCATAAACAATGAGATGCGCGATAAACTGCTGCATTTTGCGACAATGCTGCTCATTTTCTCCTAAACCATTGGACCGATTTCAACCAAATTTGGGACACACATTCCTTACCGTGAGGTAACAATTACCGCTGGGTTAAGAATCACATACGACGCATGGTTCAGGAGATACAGCGTCATAAACAATAGGAATCGCAAAAAATGCCATATAATGCGGTGAGACTTTAAAAATATGAGAATGACAGTACTTAGCGACTTACAACTAACTTTAAACATAATTTCAAACCTTCATTACACTTTTTCTAGGTGACAACCATAGCAAAATGATGAAAGAAAAAGTTTCTCGCTTACTACTTTGCCGCTATTTATGGAGTAAAACTTCGGCATTCGGTATGACGTTACAATTTATAATCTGTACGCTAGAAATTGTAACATCAGGAAAATTTACAGACAATATACAAACATATAGTTGAATGTACCATCTAAATTATATCACAGTACGACATGTTGTTCATGAGATATGATCGCATATATAGTAAAGTTCATGTAAAACCGCCCCATCACGCACCAAGTTTTAATCTATCACTTTTTTGCTACTAGTATTATTCCCAAGAGATATTACAAACAAATAGCTCTTATACAAATGAATATATACCTGAAAAATGGCAGGAATAAATAAATAAATAAATACCCGGGCAACGCCGGGTTTTCAGCTAGTATTACATATACAGGAATTCCTGTTTTTCTAAGTTTTCTTTGGGACCCGATAATAATAATAATAATAGACAACAGGTATACCTGTACATGTAATACCAGGAAATAAGTAAAAGGGTGTAGAAGATTTTGCAACTACGATGAAACATGTTTGGGTAATAAAAAAAAAGAAATTCCGTAGTTTTCTCAAGGCAGACCGCTCAAGTTATAAAAGAACATTTACGTAATATTAGTTTCAGGAAAGAAGGTAATGAACAAAAGTGAACGTAAGGTAACATTATGAGTACAACGTGATTTAATCTATATCTATAAATGTGAATGTCTGTTCGATATACGTTTGTCACGTCTGAACCACAAGAAATATAGAGCTAAAAATTTGTACAGTTTCTAATGTCTACCCGGGGAAGGCTTTAGGCACGGTTTTGTGGCAATCGGATAGCTATTTATGTATATATATATATTAATGTGAATGTGTGTTCGGTATATGCTTATCACGTCCGAACGACAAGACGCAGAGACATAAATATTATTACAGTTACTAATTTATACCTGAGGAATGTTTTAGACACGGTTTATGGCGATCTGATAGATATTTAGTAATTTGAAGAATATAACGCGAAATACAGAACAATAATTACTCTTTCAAAAATATATTTACTCTTTGAAAATTGTTTTATTGGTTGCATTGTTGCTTGAGGGTTGATAATGATAAAATGGTGGAGTATATTGGGATGAAAAGTTGTCGGTGTATATAAAATTGTACGCGTGTGTGTATTAATATTTCGCTCTGCAGCGAAAACCAGAGAAAGCAAACGAATGGTCTGTGTGTAATTGTTGTCCGAAGTCTCCCGTTGCACACCATAGCAGTTCCATGCCGATAGCTATAAAGGTGTGGAACATATCGTGGTTGAAAGTCGTCAAATTATTAAAAAAAATTCGGACTGAAGGCCAGCGATGACGTTTGCGACTCTATAGCAAGGAGGTTACATACAGCGAAACGTGACGCCACAGACCATATCTTTGGTCTATGTGTACTACAATGTCTTCAGCTCATTCTCTGTAAGGAGAAGTATACGAATAACGAAATACGAAAATAAATAAATAAAGCAGTAAAAAAGAAATTTCTTTTAATACCTATATTTTTAAAAAAATCGATTTGACATTTTGCGCATTACAGTAAGTATTAGATCTGTGACATTATTACAATTATTATTGTTGAATTTTCATGATTGGATTCTTCGAAACGAGTACATTTTTAGGTGTGATTTCTTATTTCTTATATATTCTCTGATAAATGTAACATGTTTTTAGAAGCAAGAAGATGGACAGAGAGAGCCGGCCGCGGTGGCCGAGGGGACTGAGGCGCTCCAGTCACGGTCTGCACGGCCACTACGGTCGGGGGTTCGAATGCCCCATCGGGCATGGATATTTGTGCCGTCCTCAGTATTAGCTAGTTTGTAAGTTCAGGGACTGATGACCGCATAGTTAAGTCCCATAAGCTATACAAACATTTGAACATTTTTGGACAGAGAGAGAGAGAGAGAGAGAGAGAGAGAGAGAGAGAGAGAGAGAGAGAGAGAGTGGATAGGAGAAGTACTAACTCAAGGCTCGAATAAATAAAGAAATACCCGGGCAACGGCGGGTTTTCAGCAAGTTCACAATAAATTCGCTAACTCACGGATTTGCTCTACAAATATGATAAATCTGACGAAAATCTTATTATTGACAATTAACAGTGCATAATTACGCATTAAATTTTAAGTAATAATCGCCCCCAGTAGACTGCGTGCATTTTTAGAAGCAGCGAAGCTTGACTCGCCGTTCCACTATGTTTTCACCGAAAAACGTTCAGCGTCGGTCACGGCGGTATAGAATATCGCAGAAACTGGGGGTTTCGATTGGGGATAGGGGGACTAAACTACTGAGGTTATCAGTCCCCTGGTGGGGAGGGGAAGGAGAGAGGATAGAGAAGGAGGGGAGGGGGAAAGGAAATGCAGTCCGGGAAGTAAAGCAGGGAGGAAGGCTGCATTAGCTCGGAGACCCGTGCTCGCCACTCACGTACTCACCAAAGAACCGTCAGCCCCGTGGGAGGTATCCCATCAATTTGCTGTTGTTGTTGTGGTCTTCATCTCAAAATGTCGTAAAATTATATCTAAATTTGCCAAAACCAACGAAATTAAAAAACAGGAAATTTGGCAAAAATTAATACGAGGCGCGTCCTGAAAGTAAGTTCCGTTTGGTAATAAAATGAAATTGTACACAGATACAAAAGAAATTTTTATTGTACAAAATTCTACAATTCCTAAAGTACTTTTCCACATAACTGCCGAAATTTTGCAGGCATTCGTCGTAGCGTGGCACCAGGTTTTGTACACCTTCTTCATAGAAATCTGCCGCCTGTGTCTTCGACCAGTTGGAAACAGTTTCTTTCAGGTCGTCGTCCATAGCGAGAGCACTAATTGTAAACCTGCGGTTTTCCTGGATCTTGTCATCAATCGCGTGAACCAGTTCTCCTGTAACGAAAGGTGGACGCCCACTTCGTTCTTCATCGTGCACATCACTACGCCCGCCATTGAACTGTCGGACCCATCTTCTCACCATCGAATCACTCATCGCATTTGGTCCGTAAACGTCGCAAATTTGCCGATAAATTTCACTCGGTTTCACTTTCCTCGCATTCAGAAACCGAACCACCGACCTGATTTCACAGGCGGCGGGATTTTCAATCGACGCCGACATTTCAAACGAGCACAACAAAGCGTACGTAACTGACAGCGATCTCCAAATGGCGCACGTTCTTCTCCTTGATACACGTCGTCTACAGCGCATGTGCGGAACTGCAGTCGCAGCGCTGCAGCGGAGATCAACTGAAACGGAACTTACTTTCTGGACGCGCCTCGTATTAAATTTGCAACAAAAATACTAACACTGACAAAAATTGCGGAATATTCGCGAAAACTAAGCAGTTTGGAGAAATAACGCCGAAATCGGCGCAAATCTCACTGATATTGGTAAAAAAAACAAAAAACGAAAATGGAGATATTTTGTAAAAAAAAAAAAAATTAAATAAAAAAAAATAAAACACTCTTTCGCCAAAGAGTACTTCTGAAATAAGGAAAAAATATTGCCCTGAATTTGGAAGGAAATAATAATAAAAAGGAAAAAGTTAATAATACAGAGGGCCGCGGCGGAGTGGCCGAGCGCATTGAGGCGCTATGCCTCCCTCGGGCATGAATGTCTTAAGGTAGTAGATAAGTAGTTTGTAAGTTTAGGGACTGATGACCCCCTAGTTAGGTCCTATATGCTGAACAAACATTTGAACATTTGATAATAATACAGAATACAAAACATAATGTATATTTATTTACCGTATTGCATATACTTGATCAGTACAGTAATTTATGTATTTATATCTACATTGTTGACATAGGTAATCGGCTGTGGCGTCGCCAGGAAAAATTTTCTTGTTTCTCCATTGAAACGTCTCGGTGGGCATTCTTTTGTGATGCGCTTGACAGTCTGCCTATCAGCACCGTAGTCGCAGCAGGGAGATGACCTTCTCCTCCATTCATACAGCATATCTGCACACACACACACACACACACACACACACACACACACACACAACACGGGTAGTCCGGATCCGGTTTAACTTGGACCATTGTTCATAGGAGGGCACCTCCCGTGTAATCCATGGCACATCTAAAGATTTTGCTGAAGCAAATTGTTTCCATTGTAAATGTACCTCTATATACAACCTCCGCAATCCACCGAAAGGTGCGTGGCGGAGGGTACACTGTACCGCTACTAGGCATTTCCTTTCCTATTCCACTCCCAAATTGAACGAGGAAAAAAAGAATGCCTATATGCCTCCGTACGAGCCCTAATTCCTCTTATCTTGTCTTTGTGATCACTACGCGAAATGTAAGTAGGCGGCAGCAAGATCGTACTACACTCAGCTTCAAATTCCGGCCCTCTAAATTTCCTCAACAGAATTTGTCGAAAAGAACGTCGTCTTTCTTCCAGCGATCCCCATTCGAGTTTCCGGAGCATTTCCGTGATACTCGCGCATTGGTTGAACCTACCAGTAAAAAAATCTAGCTGCTCGCCTCTGAACTGCTTCCATCTCTTCCTTGAAACTGATCTGCTGCGGGTAATACTCGAGATGTGGTCGTAGAAGCGTTTTATACGCGGTCTCCTTTACAGGTGAAGTACATCTTCCCAAAATTCTCCCAATAAAGCGAAGTCGGCTGTCCGCCTTACAACTGTCTTTACATGCTCGTTCCATTTCATATCGCTCTGCAATGTTACGCCTAGATATTTGAACGACGCGACAGCATCAAGAAGTTCACTACTAATGCTGTATTCGAACATTATGGGATTATTTTCCCTACTCATGCGCATCACCTTACATTTTTCTACATTGAGAGCTAGCTCCCATTTTTCGCACCAACTAGAAATTTTGTCTAAGTCAACCTCTATGCTATTACAGTCAGTTACAGACGACACCCTCCCATACACCACAGCATCATCAGCAAACAGCCGCAAATTACAACATACTTTGTCCATCAGATCATTTATATAGATAGAAAATAATAGCGGTCCTATCACACTCCCCTGGGGCACGCTAAAAGCAATGTTCCGCCACCCGGTGGCCCAGTGCGGCTACTGTGGGATTTCATGGTTTGATGGGAGGTGAAGATAATGGACGGTAGGGTGGGAGAGCAAAAACAAAAAAATCGATAGTGTACTGTAGCTTTTTTCAAACGCCGCTCACGGTGGTCGAGGGGAACCCCTGGAGCTGGGGGGCCCCGGGGCACTATGATAGCTACGCCACTGACTACAGAATCGGGGATGCTGGCGATGTTTGCCGGCCTGCGATGTTGCCGCACATCCTGTTATTGCGCGTCCCACGCGTGGGCTACAGCTCGGTAATGGAGGCCGAGTTGTTGGGCGACGATTAGGAAAGCACCCAGGTGTGTCGGTGTTTTCTCCGCGAGGTTGGCTACGGCTGCGCGACGAAGACGCATCCGGCACAGCCGAACCTGCGGTGGGCGGCGGAGGGTACTTTTTACACAGTCGCGTTCACTTCCTCCTTTCGCGCATGAATTCGCGCGAAAAAAAAAAAATAAAATAAAATAAAAATAACTCCTACTTCGTATGCCTCCGTGTGGGTAGCAATCAGTCTCTGCAATTTTATCCTCGCGGTCGTTCCGCCAGCTATACGGGATAAGTCAGCTGACAAGGTACACGTTCGACGGGTAATACAGTGTGTCCGCAAAGTCTCTTCGCAGCGTGTCTTGTTGCCCTGCGGGGATGGAAACGCACGTGGAGAAGGACGCGGTGCCTTTGCAGCGTGCAATTCCGCGTCCCACTGCCCTGCCAAGCGTGGAACCAAGGATCCGCCATGTTAGGTTTTTTTTTTTTTTTTTTTTTTCCTTCGTGGGAGATGAACGTGTCCAAAGCGGCCTCGTTTTCACGTGACAAGCAGAACTTCTGAGCCGCCATGTTGCAAACGGAAATCCGTATCTCGTGACTTCTTACGTTGTAGCGTACGATATATCTCTATATATAAAAGGAAGTGTCCCGATTGACTGACAGACTGAGTACGGAATTACAGAATGAGAGTAGAGTTGGAAGAGAAAACAAGAAAGTAAAGCGAAGCGGCAGAAATGAGAATAGCGCAAAACTTAATATCGAAGTGACGTACGAAATAACGAGGACCTAAGAAGTAAGGACTGTCTTAAAATTGATTCAAAGAGAGGAGATTCTGTTCTGTATAAATTTATTGTTATTTGACGCTGTTTAGGTTACGGAAGTAACACCAAGAGTGAGCTCGCCTTCTGGCAGCTCGAAATTTAAATGGAAATAACGGCTTGACCGTTCAGCAGACACGAAAATTGAATAAACGAATTTGTAGAGGAGAAAATTCTCTACAACTTTGCTCTGTTTCGTTTCAGATTTATTTGCAATATAAAGGCGATTTGACTATGTCTGTCTGGCTGTAACGTGTTCCCCACTTTTCACGTCTCGCCGTTCAACCGATCGGCACCAAATTTCACAAAACATAATTGTTAGCCGCCAGCGAACAAAATCTCCCTTTTTCAAATGTTTCGGACAAAAATAGGTTAGTAATACTAAAAATAGGCTATCTGTGATGGCCTTTTGACTGAAAGAGATTTAATCTCTACATATAAAAGGAAGTGTCCCGATTTACTGACCGACTGACTCATCATCGCCCAGCCCAAACCACTGAAGATAGAAACTTGAAATTTGTGGAGGGTGTTGATCTTACTCTGCAGGCGTCATTTAAGAAGCGATTTTTCGATATTCCGTCCGTAAGGGGGTGAAATAGGGGATGAAACGATTTTTGAAAATACGTAGCTATTTAGGCAATTTTGATGCTAGAACTACAAACATTCGGATTTTAATTCAGGAGTCGAATTTAAAAGAAAAGTGTTTCGGCATTTTTTTAAATTCGACAAATAAGGGGGTAAAATAGGTATCGCAAAAAATTGATTTTCAAAAATATGTTGCTGTTAACTCAAATCGTAAGCTACAACTACGAAACTTCGGATATGGAATGTTGGTCAGGATGAAATATCTATGATTTTTAGTATTTTTGGAAATTCAACAAGTAAGAGGGTTAAATATAGGATCAAAAATTCTTTTTGAAAAAACGTTGCTATTGATACAATTCTGAAGCTAGAGCTGCAAAAATTGACATTTGTATAGTTGGTTAGACGTTAAAAAAATACGTGTTTCAGAATTTTTGGAAATTCTAGCATCAACGGGGTTAAATTGGAGAGGGGGTGTTTATCGAAAATATGTTGCTATTTAGGCAATTTTGAGGTTAGAACTATAAATATTCGGATTTGGATTCGGGGTTCGAATTTAAACGTCACATGTATCGGCATTTTTTTTTTTTAAGTTCAACCAATAATGGGGTAAAATAGAGTACGCAAAAAATTGATTTTCAAAAATATGTTGCTGTTAACTCAAATTTCAAGCTATAACTACGAAACTTAGGATATGATCAGGATAAAAAAGACACGAGTTTCGGTATTTTTGGAAATTCAACAACTAATGGGGTAAAAGAGGGGATCAGAAATTCTTTAAAAAACACATTGCTGTCAAGACAATTTTGAAGCTATATCTACAAAAATTGGTGTTTGTATTGTTCGTTATGATTTAAAAATTACGTTTTTTCGGTAGTTTTGGAAATTCAACCATCAAGGGGGTTAAATTGAAGAAGGGGTGTTTTTTGAAAATCTGTTGCCATTTAGGCAATTTTGAAGTTAAAATTACAAATTTTCGGATTTGGATACGGGATTCGAGTTTAAGAGACATATGTTTCGGGATTTTTTGAAATTCAACCAATAAAGTGGTAAAATAGAGGACGCAAAAATTGATTTTCAAAAATATGTTGCTGTTAACTCAAATTTCAAGCTATAACTACGGAACTTAGGATACGGACTCTTCATCAGGATTAAAAAGAAACAACTGGTGCAGACCAACCAGCCTACTCATGCGAAGCTAGTATCTAAATATAAAGCAGTGTGTCCGTATGTTTCTACGTGTTGCATACAAATCTACAGTTTTATTCCAATCTTTCTCAACTTTTGTACACGTAAGCTTCAATCCACGAGGACGGTCGCCGTAACTGTAAGAATCACATAGGATATATAGTTCACGAGATATGACGTCATAAACAATGAGATGCGCGAGAAACTGCTGCATTTTGCGACAATGCTGCTCATTTTCTCCTAAACCATTGGACCGATTTCAACCAAATTTGGTACACGCATTCCTTACCGTGAGGTAACAATTGCTGCACGGTTAAGAATCACTTACGTCACATGGCTCAAAAGATATTACAGCATAACCAATAGAAATGCCCAAAATGCCATATAATGCGGCGAGACTTTCGAAATACACTGTATCAGAATGACAGTACTTAGCGACTTGCAACAAACTTTAACCATAAATTCAAACCTTTATTAAAGTTTTTCTCGCTGGCAACCGTAGTAAAATTATGAAAGGAAAAAAGTTTCTCGCTTACTACTTTTCCGCTGTTTATGGAGTAAAACTACGGCTCTCGGTATGACGTTACAATTTATAATTTGAGCACTACAAACTGTAGCGACAAGAAATTTTACAGACAGTATACACATGTTTAGTTGAATGTAGCTTATAAATAGTATCACAGTACAACACGTAGTTCATGAGATATGAGCACATAAACAGTAACGTTCATGGAAAACCGCCCCATCACGCACCAAGTTTTAATCTATTTCTTCTTCACTAGAAATTGTATTCCCAAGAGATTTTACAGACATACGACCCTTATACAAATGAATAGCCGGCCGCGGTGGCCGAGGAGACTGAGGCGCTCCAGTCACGGTCTGCACGGCCACTACGGTCGGGGGTTCGAATCCCCCCTCGGGCATGGATATTTGTGCCGTCCTAGTTCGTAAGTAGTTGATAAGTAATTTGTAACTTTAGGGACTGATGACCCAGTAGTCCCATAAGCTTTACAAACATTTGAACATTTTGAACAAATGAATACATACCTGAAATATGGCAGGAATAAATAAATACCAGGCAACGCCGGGTTTTCAGCTAGTCATTATATAAATACGCTAACACGAAAATTGTGGTAAAGATTACTAATTTATTCGTACAAGAAGGCCAATGAAAGTTGCATAATTCGAAATATTGTTTGTCGTAGATTTCACGAATATAAATATTATGTGTGCATTTAGCCATTAAAAGTGGTAAAATAAAGTAGAAATTTTCCTATCTACAGCTTGGATCAAGTTCTACATCTCCAACAATCAGCTCACTGATTGGCTATTCGCCTCGACCAAAGACGCTGTAATGCAGCGCATCTGCAGTATTAAAATAACCAACGAGCTAGAATTTCATAGAGTGGCGATAGGTGCGCTATGTTTAAGGCAAATTGAATTGGCGTCCACGATGTTATTAGGGGTATCAGCCAACAACTGTTATGCCACACCCATTTGAGATTTTTACCTGTTTATAGTTCCACGTTCTAAATAAAGATTAACTATTGAATACCGATGTGCAAAGCTACGAATTGACGAGCCTGGTAGTGAATTTCCTGAAAATGCGGTAATGAGATATCACGAACCCGTCAGTATTACAGTTCCATTTCGAAGTAGACCAGTTACCTGAGGTTTGCTGTAGCAACTAAAGTGCCGCTGCGAAAATATTTCTGTTAATTTCAAACGAGTTGCGAAACGTATATGGCCGAGTGCACCAACCGCGGTCAAAAGTTAATCGCGGTCAAGTCGGCATTTGACCGTGGTCAACTCAAGTTTCTGGTGCGCCGACACCGATCAAAGTTGACCGAGGCAGTTGACCGCGGCTGACGCCCGGTTTTGTCGAGGTGACCAGCGTTATACGAGTGTGCAGTGTCAAGATGGCGGCGCGTTTTGAAGTTTTAGACAGAATTGAAGAAGATTTATTTTACCCAGATCATTTAAATCGGGATCAAAACCGGAACGTCGTGATTGTGGAAAGGGGGACTCTTTTGAAGATTACAGTGACACAAAGTTCCAAGAAAGATTTCGTTTGTCCAAAGAAAGTGTGGTCGTTTTTAAACTAAATCAATGACATGTAACAATTTCCTACCGATAGAAATAACCCTATTTCGCCTATGAACAGACTGTTGATTACGTTAAGAGCATATGCATCTGGTGCATTTAACATACTTATTGGTGGCAACAGTAACATATTACGCGACGACACATTACCAGGAAGAGCAGTTCGCCGCGCCATAATTAATTAATATTTCCAGTAAGGTAACTTTCAAATTCAGAAAAAGTTTTGAATCAAAAATGACGAGATGTTCCGTAACTATAATCGTAAAGCTTTCGTGTTATTAAAACATGTTATCTGTATATTTCTGTTACCAGGTGAACATGCGGTGCATGGGAAAGTACGCTGTGAACAACAATGACATTTGTGTAGATTTCTTCGAAACAATAAATCATAATTTAAGTAATTATATAAATCTGTCCTAGGGTGCTTTTTAATAATCATTTCTCTTTGCAATATGACTGAAATCGGTAAAATTTTACGACGCTTCTCGCTGGGCTCCAGTGCTTATGTTGGCAACAGATGAACAATGAAGTGTAGAATTGCGTTAATATTTTTCACAAGCTACAGAGTAAATGTTATTGCTGCTCGTTTCACCCGCAGCAAAATTAATACTGTACCTGCTCTATGGTTGAAAGGTTCTTGTATGTACCCTTTGTCCGTTCAGAAGAAAATAATTTTCGTTTTAATTGAATTAGTCACGAAAAAATATTTATTGGTCATCTTAGTTGCCGTCATTGCCATTGGTGCCAACATAACCACTGCAGCCCGGCGAGAAGCGTCGTACAATTTTACGGTATTTACAATCTTGTACATACAAATCACGTGGTACTGTAGTCATTCACCAAAGATAGTCGAGAATACACATGCAGGTAAGCTCAAGTACATTAGTTGGGTGCCTTCCACTGCGCTACACGGACTTGATCGCGATCAAATGCACGATTGGCTGACGACGGTTTGCTGACCGGTGATGAACGCTGGTGCACCGCAGAGACGTTTTAACCGCGGTTAACTTTTGACCGTGTTCTCGGAACCCTTCCTTGATTATCGTGCTTTTTGATCGAGGTTGGTGCACTCGGCCATCAGTGTATGTTATGACGAACAATCATGATCATGGATTTGCATCTGCTGTTAATGTTTTGTAACAACTGCTTTTAAAAAGTCTAATATACACTTATAGTGTGTTTACTAAACCTATTAAGTCTACAGACTTGTAAAATTGCTGTTAAAGGGTTTGGTTGTAAACTTTGGTGGACGAAATCTGAGTATAAAGACGAAATTGACAACAAAATACTGCAATAAAAAATGCGCCTAGGTCATCTATCTATATAAATGATCTGATGGACAGAGTAAGTTGTAATTTACGGCTGTTTGCTGATGATGCTGTGGTGTATGGGAGGGTGTCGTCTGTAACTGACTGTAATAGCATACAGGTTGACTTATGGACAAAATTACTAGTTGGTGCGAAGAACGGCAGCAAGCTTTCAATGTAGAAAAATGTAAGGTGATGCTGATGAGAAGGAAAAACAATCCCATAATGTTCGAATACAGCATTAGTAGTGAGCTTCTTGATGCTGTCGCGTCGTTCAAATATCTAGGCGTAACATTGCAGAGCGATATGAAATGGAACGAGCATGTAAGGACAGTTGTGAGTAAGGCGGACAGCCGACTTCGGTTTATTGGGAGAATTTTGGGAAGATGTACTTCACCTGTAAAGGAGACCGCGTATAAAACGCTTGTACGACCACGTCTTGAGTATTGCTCAAGTATTTGGGACCCGCAGCAGATCGGTTTGAAGGAAGACATAGAGGCGGTTCAGAGGCGAGCAGCTAGATTTGTTACCGGTGGGTTCGACCAATGCGCGAGTGTCACGGAAATGCTCCGGCAACAGTTGGGGATCGCTGGAAGAAAGACGACGTTCTTTTCGTGAATTTCTGTTAAGTAAATTTAGAGGGCCGGAATTTGAAGCTGAGTGTAGTACGATCTTGCTGCCGCCTACTTACATTTCGCGTAAAGATCACAAAGACAAGATAAGAGAAATTAGGGCTCGTACGGAGGCATATAGGCATTCTTTTTTTGCTCGTTCAATTTGGGAGTGGAATAGGAAAGGAAATGCCTAGTAGTGGTACAGTGTACTCTCCGCCACGCACCCAACGGTGAATTGCGGAGTATGTATGTAGATGTAGATGTAGATGTAGATCTGCCACAAAAGCATTCCATATCGAAATTAGGTGTCGTTGTTTGTTGCCGTGCTGAAACAAGTACAGATATTTCAGTAGCAAAAACTGTACAGGCAGTACACACTAAATATAATATATACTAAATACAACACTTCAGGCTCAACAAGAACTCACGGTAGACATTTCTCATTCCAGTGTCTCCCACTCATACTCCCTCCATCCATTTACCTTTTTGGCCCACTCTAGGTTACGGTAGTAACACTAAAAGTGGGCCTTTGGGATCGTCTTTTGACAGTTCGAAATTTAAATGAAAATAAGTGATTAACCGTTCATCTGACACGGAAATCGAATACATGAATTTCTAGAGGAGAAAATTCTCTACAACTTTTCTCTCTTATCTTTTTTCCATATCTCGCATCGATTCAGAGATATTTGCAAAAATAACAGTGATTTTACAATGTCTCTCTGTCTGTCTGTCTGTAACGTGTTCCCACTTTTTCAGTCGAACCGTTCAAACGTTGTAGGCGAAATATTCTCAGGTATTGTTGAAAGGAGAGTGCGAATATTAACTGAGGACGAGTTAGATGAAAACCAGTGTGGTTTTAGGCCTCTTAGAGGCTGTCAGGACCAGATCTTTAGCTTACGGCAGGTAATGGAAAAGTGCTATGAGTGGAACAGGGAATTGTACCTATGTTTCATAGGTCTGGAAAAGGCTTATGACCGTGTCCCTAGGAGGAAGCTACTGTCAGTTCTACAAGATTATGGTATAGGAGGCAAACTTCTGCAGGCAATTAAAGGGCTTTACGTAGACTGTCAGGCAGCAGTTAGAGTAGATGGCAAATTAAGCTCATGGTTCAGGATAGTTTCAGGGGTAAGACAAGGCTGTAACCTGTCACCACTGTTGTTCATACTATTCATGGATCATATGTTGAAAACAATAGACTGACAGGGCGGGATTAAAATAGGTCGAAACAAAATAAGAAGTCTCGCTTATGCGGATGACTTAGTTGTAAAGGCAGATTCGATTGAAAGGTTGCAACCTAATATTCCAGAGATCGATCAGAGGTGCAAGGATTATGATATGAAGATCAGCATCTCAAAAACGAAAGTAATGTCTATGGGAAAGAGATTTAAACAGACTGAGTGTCAAATAGGAGGAACAAAGTTAGAACAGGTAGACAGTTTCAAGTACTTGGGATGTATTTTCTCACAGTATAGCAAGATAGTGAAAGAACTGGAATCGAGGTGCAGCAAAGCTAATGCAGTGAGTGCTCAGCTAAGATCTACTCTCTTCTGCAAGAAGGAAGTCAGTACCAAGACTAAGTTAGCAGTGCACCGTTCTATCTTTCGAGCAACTTTGTTGTATGGGAGTGAAAGTTGGGTGGCTACAGGTTACTTTATTCATAAGGTAGAGCTTACAGATATGAAAGCAGCAAGAATGATTTCAGGCACTAATAGATGGGAACAATGGCAGGAGGGTGAAATCAAAGAAAAACTGGAAAAGAACACCAAATATGAAGCAGTTAAAGCGAACAGACTGAGATGGTGGGGTCATGTTACACGCATGGGAGAAGCGAGGTTACCTAAGAGACTCATGAGCTCGGCAGCGGAGGGTAAGAGGAGTCGAGGTAGACCAAGAAGAAAGTACTTAGATTCGGTGCAGAATGATTTTGAAGTAAAAGGCATAACATCAGACGAGGCATCAATGTTAGCATTGAATAGGGGATCATGGAGGAATTTTATTAGAGGTACTATGCCCCAGACTGAACGCTAAAAGGCATAATCAGTCTCTAATGATGATGATGATGACCGTTCAAACGATCGGCACCAAATTTAACAGACATAATAGTTGGCCGTCAGAGACCAGAATCTCCCTTACTCAAATACTTCGAACAAAAATACTTTAGTAAGATCAAAAACCGCCGTTTGTAATGTAATTGTAATTGCAGACAAACCGTTTATCTGGCACGAAAACTGAATAACCGAATTTGTAGAGGAGAAAAGTCTCTACAACTTTCCCCTCTTGTGTTTTTTTCATATCTCGTATCGTTTGAGAGATATTTGCAAAAATAACGGAGTTTTGACACCCTCCATTGAATTAACGAAAACCAGCCGTTCGCAGATGTCACGTGACATTCCTCGCTCACAACTCTCTCTGCCATACGCCATCTTGCGTTACGTATTTAATGATTTTCTTATTGTAACTTACACGTTGTCATTTCAAAGCAATGGCGCACTGAAGAATTAACAAAAACAAGTCGTTCTTCGTGCGATAAATGGCAATCTAGTGTCTACAAATGCCATATTAGCATCAGTTATAACTGCCATCAATGGTAAAAGAAACAAGGCACTGTTTCGTGGTTGTTTGCCGTAGTGTAGTGAACACCACGTCAGATTTTAAATTCAATTCACTTGGTCGGTCGTTGGAAACCCACCAGTACCAATTTTTTCTCATTTTTTTCTGTAGCGTTTTCGGAACTCTTATTAATTATGTACAGCTATGTTCTTCAATATTTAGAGTTGTGCATATGTAAGAATGCTCCCTCCAAAATGCTTGTTTTTTATATTTAGTAATCGTGCGAAACAACGAATTGAAGCGTATGCACGTAAATTGGGAAGATACTGTAATAATGAACATTCTGCACAAAGTTCTGAAACTGGTAGTTTCGTCTATAAAGGAAGTCCTAGATTTCTGTGGCAAATGTCGTTCGCTAATGAAACGGAAGGGAAGTGTAGGCACTGCGACAAATTACCTTGTTTATTTATTTCTAAGAATTTATTCACTATTTATAGAATAGCTTCAAATGAAACTGTTTATAAAGGCGTAGAACCAGTGACAAGCACAATGAAAAAGAAACGGATCTCTTTCCTAGGACATTTGATGAGAACACCAGAAAATAGAATCAGCAGGAAGATAATTGAAAAGTTATGAAACATCAAGAGCAACGTAAGATGGATCACAGCAATCAGGGAAGACATGATGGAACTACAGATAACGATGGAAGATTTGAAAAAAAAAAAAAGACAGACACACTCAAGATACGTCAGGACAAACTCGTCGCACTACCAATAAAAATTAACAAGCAGAGACTGGGAAGGGTGATTTCGGATGAGGAGAGAAGGGCACGATCTGAAAGAATGAAAAAGTATTGGGCCAACAAAAAAATAAAAAAATAAAATAAAATAACAGAACAACCTAATTCACAATATTTGTGTTGACCATAAAAGTAATAAATAAATTAACCACTGTATTATTAAATTGTCATGTTTATTTTTGAACTAAATTGTGTTAATGCATAACAACAAATTGTAATAACCTTTGTAATATTGACTAAAGTGGTCCAATGAAGGCCATAAAATAAATAAATAAATAAAGAAATTTATAGAATATATAGAAAGTTATTAATTAGTTTCACCGCATCTACTAACATGCTTGTCTTTGACGTGGTTTGCTATGGACGCTTTTAACGTAGATTGTATTACCTTTTCTGTAGTTCACATATGACTTTGTTCACGTTACTTTGTTCTGCGCTAAAATAAAGGGCAAATATTCTGTTTCAAACAGTCGTTACGTTTTCTTTTGCAACTAAAATAACTAACGGAATAAGTGTGGTAATACAGTATTCCACATAAATATAGTACTTAATCTCTATATATAAAAGGAAGTGTCCCGATTGACTGACTGACTGACTCATCATCGCCCAGCCCAAACCACTGAAGATAGAAACTTGAAATTTGTGGAGGGTGTTGATCTTACTCTGTAGGCGTCATTTAAGAAGCGACTTTTCGATATTCCGTCCGAAAGGGGGTGAAGTAGGGGATGAAACGTTTTTTGAAAATACGTAGCTATTTAGGCAATTTTGAAGCTAGAACTACAAAAATTCGGATTTTAATTTAGAGTTCGAATTTAAAAGACAAGTGTTTCAGCATTTTTTGAAATTCGACAAATAAGGGGGTAGAATAAGGGACGCAAAATATTGATTTTCAAAAATATGTTGCTGTTAACTCAAATTTTAAACTACAACTATGAAACTTTGGATATGGAATCTTGGTCAGGATTAAAAATCCATGATTTTTAGTATTTTTCTAAATTCAACAAGTAAGAGGGTTAAATAGAGGGTCAAAAAATCTTTTTTAAAACACGTTGTTATTGATACAATTTTGAAGCTAGAGCTACAAAAATTTATATGTGTATAGTTGGTTAGACGTTAAAAAATAAGTGTTTCTGTATTTTCGGAAATTCAACCATCAACGGGGTTAAATTGGAGGGGGGTGTTTTTCGAAAATATGTTGCTATTTAGGCAATTTTGAAGTTAGAACAACAAATTTTCGGGGTTCAAATTTAAAAGACACGTGTTTCGGTATTTTTGGAAATTCGACCAATAAGGGGGTAAAATACGAGATGCAAAAATTGATTTTCAAAAATATATTGCTGTTAACGCAAATTTCAAGCTATAACTACGAAACTTAACATATGGATTCTTCATCAGGATTAAAAAAAAAAAAAATGGTGCAAACTAACTACCCTACGCATGCGAAGCAGCGGGGGTTCAGCTGGTCTATATAGAAAGTTACTACTATCATTACGTCATCTACAACAGTCATTGTAACAGTATGTTCAAATGTTTGTACAGCTTATGGGACTTAACTACGGGGTCATCAGTCCCTAAACTTACAAACTACTTATGAACTACTTACGAACTAGGACGGCACAAATATCCATGCCCGAGGGGGGATTCGAACCCCTGACCGTAGTGGCCGTGCAGACCGTGACTGAAGCGCCTTAGTCCCCTCGGCCACCGCGGCCGGCCATTCTAACACTATCTCCCCACTTTATGTACATGTGATAAAGAAGTCTATTTTTACAATACGTTGCTAGGTATTTCATGGCTTGTTCTCGAAACAGAAGAAATGCACTTTTCAGAGAAAGCGCTGTCACCTTTGAACAACTCGGAATCTTGCAGAGTACAGTTGTGTTCAGTTAACAAGACTGTGCGAAAAAAAAATGTCGGGGTGGTTATATTTCTTAAATATATTTTGTCTTCAGGGAGATCGACGTTTGCGGTCTCTTTCTCTCTTTTCATTGGTTCTTCGGCTTTATCGGTACTTTGCGGACGTTGGTATGTTTTGTTCTATTTCGATCGTTTCGTCGTTGACTCAGTTTGGCGCACTTTAGGTTACGGTAGTAACACTAAAAGTGGACCTTTGCGATCGTCTTTTGACAGCTCGAAATTTAAATGAAAATAACGGCTTAACTAGTCATCTGACACGAAAATTGAATAGCCGAACTTGCTCTCTTATGTTTTTTTCATACCTCGTAGCGTATCGAAGATAGTTGCAAAAATAACGGCGATTTTGGGATGTATGTCTGTCTGTCTGTCCGTAACGTGTTTCCTGTTTTTAAGACGAACCGTTCAACCGATTAGCACCAAATTTTACAGACTTGATTTTCCGCCAGAGACCAGAATCTCCCTTTTTCAAATTTTTCGGACAACAAATACGGTAGTGAAACCAGAAAAAGCCGTTTGTAATATAATTGCAATTGCAAACGAATCGCTCATCTGACAGGAAAATTGAATAACCTAACTGGTAGAGGAGAAAATTCTCCAGAACTTACATCCCTTATTTTTTTTTTTTATCTCGTATCGTTTGAGACATATTTGCAAAAATAACGGAGATTTGACACCCTCCATTGAATTAACGAAAACCAGCCGTTCGCAGATGTCACGTGACATTCCTCGCCCAGAACTCTCTCTGGCATAAGCCATGTTGCGTTGCGTATTTGATGATTTTCTATTGTAACTTACACGTTGTCATTTCAAAGCAATGGCGCACTGAAGAATTAACAAAAACACGTCGTTCTTCGTACGATAAATGATAATCTAGTGTCTACAAATGCCATATTAGCATCAGTTAACAACGGCCATCAATAGTTTAGCATCAGTTAACAATGGCCATGAATAGTATGAGATTAAACAACTTGTGGTGTCGCACAAGTCCAAAGTGCGCGCCACCTACTTTCGCCGCGCGCCGCCATGCACGCACGGCGCGGCGTTCTTACGACGACAGCCACGAGCGCCCTCTGCTGCAACTCCGCTCGTGGCCACCACGGAAAGAGATCGTGCACTTGGGACTGAGTTAGGAACCAGTAAAGACTTCGGAATCCGATAGGCACCAGTGAAGACTTGGCTATCAGTTAGGCACTAGGCAGGACTCTAGCTCAACAATGTATCAGCATTCTGCAGTACTATGTAAAAGTTAAGTATTGTATAAATTCTGTGCAATATATATCTCGTTCTAATTTACTCTAGTGTTTATAGTTTCTGGCTGCTCCCCTCCGTACCTGCACCGGCGTGCTATCTTTATTCCTGTGTCGGTCTCATTCCACTCGGCCACCGCCACCTCCGACGGAACGAGACACAAAAGCGGCGACGAGGCTGGGACACAAAAGTGGCGACTAGGATGGGATACAAAACAACTCATCTTTTGATTGATAGCCGTAGCGTAGTGGGCAAGGTGTTGAACTATGACGTTAAAGGTCGGTGGTTCGGAAACCGACACTACCTACTTTCCCTCCCCCTCCTTAAAAGGGTTTCAGACACTCTTATTAATTAATTTTTTGTTATTTGGATTATTATTTTGTTCCAAAATGTTTGCAAAAACTTGTAAAACTACAGACCTAAACTGGGCCGTAAAACACGTCAGTGAGATTTTTTTCGTTACTGAGGACGCAGAGCTACCACGCCCGCAAGCCCCTGCCGGAGCGCGCTGCGCAACCGCGCTCTAGCAAGTCCCGAACTACCGCCTAACATGTTCGTACATCACCAACCAATTCCTCGTTCATTACGCTATGGCGAACAGCTGCAATTGTAATCCGTAATTCTCGTACCATCGGTGGCAGATGTTAACAGCTAACATGGCATTTTTAGACAACAGATTATAATCATCTGTTCGGACGCCGTCACACAACCGTTTCGCAATTATTACTATACTTCACCCACCAGTTGTCAATAATAAAACATAAATGTCAACACGACATGTTTCGGCATGACATTATCCCATTATCAAGTTCTGTAAAACAAGGAAACGTAGAATAATAAGAGCACTTTATACAAACGACTGTACCACAAATATTCCAAAGAAACTAACCTCCTACCTACCATAAAACTTATCTGCTGCTAGGAAGTATCGTTAAACACAATAGATGTGTGTGTACATTGTCAAAAGCATTGCACAGTACCACATGTTTCTCAGGTGGCAGTAAGTTCTGCACTAATGGACAGCTGATCCAACTTCAAAGATTGTCCATATGCTTAACCACTGCCATTGGTGGCCAAAGATATTCTAGTCAAGATGTTGTTGTGGTCTTCAGTCCGCAGACTGGTTTGATGCAGCTCTCCACGCTACCCTGTCCTGTGCAAGTCTCTTCATCTGAGAATACGTTCGGCAACCTACATCCTTTTGAATCTGCTTACTGTATTCGTCCCTCGGTCTCCCTCTACGATTTTTACCCCACACGCTTCCTTCTAATGCTAAGTTGACAATTCTTTGATGTCTCAGAATGTGTCCAACCAATCTATCCCTTCTCTTAGTCAGGCTATGCCAGAAACTCCTTTTCTCCCCAATTCGGTTAAGCACCTCCTCATTAGTTACATGATGTACCTATCTAATTTTCATCATTCGTCTGTAGCACCAAATTTCAAAATCTTCTATAATCTTTTTATCTGAACTCCTTATCGTCCACGTTTCACTCCCATACAATGCTACACTCCAGACAAATGCCTACAGAAAGGACTTCCCAACATTTAAATTAATATTGGATGTTAATAAGTTTCGCTTCTTTGAAACGCCTTTCTTCCCATCTCCATTCTGCATTTTATATCTTCTTTACTTCGTCCATCGGAAGTTATCTTGCTGCCCAAATAACAAAATTTATCTACTACTTTTATTGTCTCATTAGCTAATCTAATTCCTTCAGCACTAGTCAAGATAGCTAACATTTATTTATAAAATCTGTCACTAAATTAAACGTTTTGTAACGGAACTACGCTCTAAATTTTGTCAGAGAAGTTAAAAGCAAGAAGTTGAAAGACGGCTATCTGCCGTCTTCCGTAGGTTTTTAACTTTGTAAATTTATCTAAGCTCATCAGACGGGCTTTTGTGCTAAACGAGAACCCCTTTCGTTTGGAGGGATGAGGAATAGCATTTCATCTTTTTAAATGTTAGTTTCTGTAATATTGCTGGGATTTTATTATGCTAATAATTTATCATTGTGCTCACGTTTGCCGGCCGCGGTGGCCGAGTGGACTCAGGCGCTCCAGTCACGGTCTGCACGGCCACTACGGTCGGGGGTTCGAATCCCCCCTCGGGCATGGATATTTGTGCCGTCCTAATTCGCAAGTAGGTCATAAGTAGTTTGTAAGTTTAGGGACTGATGATCCCGTAGTTAAGTCCCATAAGCTTAACAAACATTTGAACATTTGGTCACGTTTTTAAATGTGGGTTTCTGTAATATTACTGGGATTTTATTATGCTAATAATTTATCAATGTGTCTATGTTTTTAAATGTTAGATTCTGTAATATTGCTGGGATTTTATTATGCTAATAATTTATCATTGTGTCTAGGAATGTGGCAAAATGAACGGTGTCTCTGTGACGCCACTGTCCTGTATGTGCATGTATGAGAATCTTATAGCATAGCAGTCTGAGTGTATCTATGAGTATTTTCGTCGTCGGCTGCTGGGTGCGTGCTTTGCATCTCTGGCTTCTAGTCGATAGGTAGTCGTTGCCAACCTCTGCTTTTGATGCTATCAAAGAGGTTCCTCCAGCCTTTGGTTACAAGTTGGGTTCGCAATGCCCAGTTAGCGAGCCTCGACAGGACACGCGAGTTTCAGCTCTCCCCACCACCTCGGTTTTTCCAGGGGTTTCTACCGATTTTCGGTGGATTTCCGGAGGTGCAGGGGACTGGGTGGCCGATCTAGTCATTCTGTGGCTGCGCTTCGACCTGGTAAGACGTTCTGGATTTTCTTTTCTCCCTTGAGATGGTAGCGATTCGTTGTCCGGTTTGTTAGACTTCAGATCTTAGGTTAATTTTTTGGGTTAAGTTTCTCCAATCATGTACAGAAATGCATTCAATTTAATTTCGGTAATTTTGCATAGGTAAATGCGGTGAATATGAAACTAATTCGGTTTGATATCAGCTGGGAATCAGTAACCTGTGTGAGACTAGCTGGCGGTGTATGAACTGTGTGTAATTTCTTTCTAGCTTTGTCGAACACGACTAATATTCGGGAATATTTTTATTCTGTGTAGTGCATGTGAAATATTCTTTTCTATTTTCTCCTTCCACGAGTGATATGTACTCCACGTGGTGTGTTCTTAGAACAAAGCCTTCAGCTACCCCTGTGTCTGTTTCTATGCCCTTCAGGCAAGAAATTATGCATGGATCTTTCTTATTTCCACTAGTACCTCACGATCTCCTCTCCGTCTATTTTTAAATTGTTGTTTCGTTTCCAAACTTGTACTTTGCTTTCAGACTCCTCCAGTAAATTCTCTTCTAGCCTTGTACAACCCTCTTTATTAGCTTGGTTATGAAATACTACGTATTTCTAGGGGCTGCATGCCGTATGTCTTAGTTGATTTACCCCAACTTTGAATTTATTCCACTTTTCTGACTTTTGAAGACTGGACTTCATCCATCCGTGCAAAACCTTCCCAATCACCTGTAACTGTATTTCTTAAGCTTCCTTATGATATCCTGCGCATTTCTAAGGGTTGCATGCCATAGCTAGTTTCCTTCAATTTTCCGAAATTGAATTTTTTTATTTTTACTAGTTTTCGGAACCACGTGGCTCCGAACTACCAACTTCAAGGGTTTATAGCTAGTCACTTGAGTTCTCGCCACTGCTCACACACCAGTGCCTTCCTACTGTGTCTTCTTGCTTCGTAATCTGTGTTTCCGTTGGTTTTTGTTGAAGTGAATACAATCTTTAAGCACTTCGTCTTCAGTGGGGCGCGAATACGTAATGTAGCAGACACGTGTCGTGTGTCTCAGTAAGTCTGCGTGGTCACGGTTTGATTTGAATGGAAATTAATCTCGCTATTATCGCGTACCATCTCAAGTAAAGAAAGAGAGACCAGAGCCACCTACGAATTTTATTTTCCTTGTGTTGTGTGGTACATCCAGGTTCGCTGAATTTCGCCTACGATAGCGGCGCCTGCTTCTGCCTCGTATCAGCACGCTGAGTTGGGTGAGTTTCGCTTTGCTTCGCGCGTGTGAGTGGCTGAATGCTTGTTGATTCTAAATCCCTCCTCCAACGATGTTCAGTTTAGATTAAGTTATTTTAAATGGGGATGCATTTTTATTGTTTAACAAAATTGGTGCCCCCATTTACTCATGTTTGAACTGAATAAATAATTTATTATCAGTGAAATATTGTTCTACTTATGTATATTAGTTGATGAATACCCTCCCTTTTTACCTAATGTTGTTTTTCACAGTGCTGAGAACACATTCAGATGCATATTATCATATTTTTAATTCCGTTGCGCCATAAATGTTTTCACAGCCATACTCAAGAAGTGGTTTAGTTTGGAGTGGTTTGTAGATCAATGATTGTGTGTAATTTTCATGATCTACGACGTATGCTGGCCACCGTCTCTTTGTCTTCCTGCTGCTAAAGTAAATTTTGAGTCAGTTCTAAATTCTGGGCCAGGGAACAAGACTCTGTTTCAGGAAGTAGTCAGTAGTTCACGCGAATCCTTTAGCTGGTTTTAGGGCCAGAGTTGTAATGTTTAAAGTAAGCTTTCAACTGGCTCATTTCAACCAGAGTTAATTTTACAATTAACGGTGGTATTTCAACGTCGATATTTAATACATGCAAACACATCATTGTTTCTCAAGGAGGATGTTGCTAAAATGTGCCCAGTAATAGTTTTTAGATAGTACTGGTTTTTTTTTTTTTTTTTTTTTTTTTTTTTTTTTTTTTTTTTTTTTTTTTTGTATGTTGCTGGAATCCTCTCTCAACGCACAAAAGATCTCAATTTCTTAGAGATTTGATAATAACTAACCTTTGTCCTCATAGTGCATGACTTTCAAGCTATCATTTATGGAGTCCAACGAATGTCGTTCGATTTTCAGGTGTTTTGCCACCGTAGATGAACCATTCTCTCTATTACTGTGCTCTTTAAACCGCACCTTAAAATTCCTTCCTTGTATACTTCATTTCACAACCATTACACTTTATTTGGTATACCCCGCTTTCACCATCCAGTTCTCACCTGCGTCAATTTTATGCTTCAGCCTATGTTCTAATTTATTGTCTGTTCTAAAAGAAATTTTAACATCTCTCTTTTTAAACAGTCTCGCCAATTTGTAGGAGACGGGTCCCCACAATGGTATAACCCTGTATTTGTGCGAATTTTCTTCGCGTAGTTGATTCTTAGGTGTCATCGTCTTTTTTAATCTATCAAACCCGCGTCATAATCATTTTGTACGGCTATCTGTCTAACAGCCTTCATTTCAGCTTCCTTGTTTTCACGGGTCAACGGAATTGAATTTACTCTATGAAATGCACCTTTAAAAAAAAGACTATTTTTTGGCTATATGGGTGACATGACTTTTTATTAATGGCAGCGCTTGTAAGTGTGAGTTTCCTATAAATGCCTAAATTGAACTTATTATTGTTGTTCTCAATCTTCAAGGTAATTTAAAATTCATTGCTGTTCATGTTCAACTGTGAATGCATCTTGTTGAGATCATAAGCCAAGTCATTTATCTTTTACTACGGTCGGGGGTTCGAATCCCCCCTCGGGCATGGATATTTGTGCCGTCCTAGTTCGTAAGTAGTTCATAAGTAGTTTGTAAGTTTAGGGACTGATGACCCCGTAGTTAAGTCCCATAAGCCTTACAAACATTTGAACATTTGATTTATCTTTTCCTCAGAGCCTTGATATGCTAAAAGTATATCGTCAACATACCCAGTGTATATTAGGGCGGGCCGAAAAAAGTGAATTTTTGAGTATCGAGTTGTAACAGATCTCGAAAGTTACGTATTTACGTGCTGATTAACGAAAAAATAATTTTAAAAAATCTAACTTAATATCTTCAGTTCGCGCAAAGGGCTTAAAGTTCCTAAAAAACGATAAATTAATAGAATTTCCGAAAGGTCATATAAAAATATATCTTTCAGTATCACGTCCTAATAGGACTCAAAAACTGCGTATCCGTGTATAGTTTAACATAAAAATATTTTTGAGAGTCCTAGCTTACCTAATCAGTTCGCGCTAAAGACCTTAACTATCGAAATATGACAACATTTCTAAATGTTCAAAATGTTACGGAAATTTGCTAATATCTTGTATTTATATCTATGTTTTAAATGTGTTAGGTTTTATTTATAGTGATTTGATTATTTAAAGAGATAACATCATAACTTTGCAGCTCTTCGCCCATTTCAGCAGAAAATTTGGGTAAATGACCCAGAACTCACCACGAGGAGGTGGCTGCAATTCGAGTTCCACCCACACCCTGCCCAACCAACCAACCGCCCCAGGAGGTCATACTAATTATATATTCATATTTACAATATATACATTTATTTACATTTTATACCTTTATTTACATACTAGTCAAAGATGTAGTTGGCTTGAATTCTGATTTGTGTCCAAATTTTGGCATTATTGATCTTGACAGCAGAGTCGTCCTAATGAATCCATCTCTGCTATCTTGCCCACATACTTTTTCTGCAGCCTCTGTCACTAATTTTACACATTTTTCTACAGCCTGAGTGTGGCACGGAAAAAAGTTCAGAAATTCAAATTCTGGCAAAGTCTTATTCATCAAATATGTAGAAATGGATTCTGTCGTCAATTTCTGCATCACTGGGTGAGGCGATAGCTTACATTTTCACCAATCTGTAAGCTCACTGTAGTCAGTTCCAGTCCTCCATCACAATGACGTTTTCCTCACCCTTAAGCGTCTGACTAACTTGTTTCTCTCTTCGGTCAAATTCTGAAAGTGTGACAATGGGATCTCAGTCCCAAAAGAGGTACTGATCAGAAATGAGAAGAAAAGCAATTTCTGGCATGTTGTTGTTGTGGTCTTCAGTCGGCTACCCTGTCCCGTGCAAGTCTCCTCATCTGAGAATACATTTCAACAATCTCCGTCCTTTTGAATCTGCTTACTGTATTCGTCCCTCGGTCTCCCTCTACGATTTTTACCCCACATACGTCCTTCTAATGCTAAGTTGGCGATTCCTTGATGTCTCAAAATGTGTCCTTCCAATCAATCGTTTCTCTTTATCAGGATACACCAGAAACTCCTATTCTCCCCAATTCGGTTAAGCACCTCCTCATTAGTTACGTGATTTACCCATCTAATTTTCATCATTCGTCTGTAGCACCACATTTCAAAAGCTTCTATCATCTTTTTATCTGAACTCGTTATCGTCCACGTTTCACTCCCATACAATGCTACACTCCAGACAAAAGCTTTCAAAAAGGACTTCCTAACATTTTAATTTATACTGGATGTTAACAAGTTTCGCTTCTTTAGAAACGCTTTTCTTCCCATAGCCAATCTGCATTTTATATCTTCTTTACTTCTCCACAGATGCCCCTCCGCTGTGGTTGCACCTACGGTACGACTGTCTGTATCGTTGAGGCACGCAAGCCACCCCACCTCAGCAATGTCTGTGGTTCATGGGAGTGGATATAGGATTCCGAGAGTAGTTGACAGTAAAGGACGTACATTTACGAAATCGAAATATTGAAACTTTTCGACGATTTCCGGGTTTGTTGTTGTTGTTGTTATTGTGGTCTTCAGTCCGCAGACTGGTTTGATGCAGCTCTCCACGCTACCCTGACCTGTGCAAGTCTCTTCATCTGAGAATACGTTCGCAAACCTACATCCTTTCGAATCTGCTTACTGTATTCGTCCCTCGGTCTCCCTCTACGATTTTTACCCCACACACTTCCGTCTAATGCTAAGTTGACAATACCTTGATGTCTCAGAATGTGTCCAACCAATCTATCCCTTCTCTTAGTCAGGATATGCCAGAAACTCCTTTTCTCCTCAATTCGGTTAAGCACCTACCCATTAGTCACGTGATCTACCCATCTGATCTTCATCATTCGAAAGCTTCTGTCATCTTTTTATCTGAACTCCTTATCGTCCACGTTTCACTCTCATACAATGCTACACTCCAGACAAATGCTTTCAGGAAGGACTTCCTAACATTTAAATTAACATTGGGTGTTAACAAGTTTCGCTTCTTTAGGAAAGCTTTTCTTCCAGTAGCCATTCTGCATTTTATATCTTCTTTACTTCGGCCATCATAAGTTATTTTGCTACCCAAATGACAAAACTCATCTACTACTTTTATTGTCTCACTAGGTTAACACTTGCTGCTTCGCATGCTTAGGTTGGTTGGTCTGCACCAGCTGTTTCTCCCTCTTGATATACATTTTCGTAGATATAGCTTAAGTGGTGTCATAATGAAATGTTGTGATAACTATTTGCAGCCGCGCGTATTGAGGCGCCATGCTGCGGTGCGCGCTGCTGTTCGCCGTCGGGGGTTCGATTCGCCCCTCGGGCGTGGGTGTTTGTGTTGTCCTTAGCATAAGTTAGTCCAAGTTAGTTTCATTAGTTTGTAAGCCTTAGGGACTGATGACCCCGTGGTTAAGCGTCTTAAGATTTACAAACATTTGAACATTTGATTTTACTACTTGTAATCCCCTATGGCACCCCATAATAGGTGGAATTTCGACAAATACCCCAATATGTGTCTTTTAAAGTCCAACCAAATATGCAAATATCATTTTTTGTAATTTTGAGTTCAAAATTGGCTTAGTAGCAACATATTTTCAAAATATGTTTCATCCCCTATTTCACGCCCTAAATGATTAATTTTCTGAAAATACCGAAACCCGTGTTTTTTAATTCTGACGAACAACACAATTTTTGCAGCTCTAGCTTCAAAATTGTCTTGACAACAATGTGTTTTCGAAAAGAATTTTTGATCCCCTATTTTACCCCCTTAGTTGTTGAATTTCCAAAAATAGCAAAACTCGTTTCTTGTTAACACTAATCAAGAGTCCATATCCTAAATTTCTTACTTATAGCTTAAATTTTGAGTTAACAGCAACATTTTTTTTGAAAATCAATTTTTGCATTCCTTATTTCACCCACTTATTGGTTGAATTTGCAAAAATACCGAAACACGTGTCTTTTTAATTAGAACCACGAATCCAAATCTGAAAATTTGTAGGTCTAACTTGAAATTTGCCTAAATAGCAACAGATTTCAGAAAAAAATTCCCCTCTCAAATTAACCCTTTTACACGTTGAATTTCCTTAAATACTGAAGCACGTATTTTTTAAATTCTAACTAAGAATAGAAATACCAAATTTTGCAGCTCAAGCTTCAAAATTGTCTTAACAAGAATGTGTTTCCAAAATGAAGTTTTGATCCACAATTATAACCCTTTAATTGTTGAATTTCCAAAAATTACGAAACTTGTGTCTTTTTAATCCTGATGAAGAGTCCATATCCTAAATTTCATAGGTGTATGTTCAAATTTAACACCAACATATTTTTGAAAATCAATTTTTTGCGTCCCCTTATTGGTTGAATTTCAAAAAAGGCCGAAACACGTTTCTTTTAAATTCGAACCCTGAATTATAAACCGAAATTTTGTAGTTCTAGCTTCAAAATTGCCTAAATAGCAACGTATTTTCAAAAAACATTTCATCCCCTATTTCAACCCTCTTACGGACGGAATATCGAAAAATCGCTTCTTAAATGACGCCTACAGAGTAAGATCAACAGCCTCCACAAATGTCAAGTTTCTGTCTGCAGTGGTTTGGGCTGGGCGATGATGAGTCAATCAGTCAGTCCGTTAGTCAATCAGTCAGTCGGGACATTGCCTCTTATATATATAGATTACCTAATATAATTTCTTCCGCATCGCCTGATTTTCTGACATTAGATTCCATTACAGTCGTTTTAATGTTCATCTTATATCTTCCTTTCAAGACAAGTATAGTTATCACACCTGACAGACAAGAACCAACTGATGAAATTGTAAACCTCGTCTTTCAGAAAATCATTAAGTGGTTCTCAGAAAATGGACTATAATTAAATTTTGATAAAACACAGTACATACAGTTCCATTCAGTAAATGGATTGACACCATCAATAAATATAGACGTTGGTCAGAAATCTGTAGCAAAGGTAGAATATTCAAAATTTTTAGATGTAAGCATTGATGAGTGGTTGAACTGGAAAAAACACATTGAAGATCTGTTGAAACCTTGGAGTTCAGCAACTTATGCTATTAGGGTAATTGCAAATTTTGGTGATATACATCTCAGTAAATTAGCTTACTCTGCCTATTTTCATTCTCTGCTTTCGTATGGCATAATTTTCTGGAGTAATTCATCATTGAGTAAAAAAGTATTAATTGCACAAAAGCGTGTGATCAGAATAATTGCTGGAGCCCATCCAAGATCATTCTGGCGACACTTACATAAAGAGCTAGAGATCTTCACTATAGCTTCTCATTATATACGAGGCGCGTCCAGAAAGTAAGTTCCGTTTGATAATAAAATGAAATTGGACTCATATACAGAAGAAATTTTTATTGCACAAAATTTTGCAACTCTTAAACTACTTTTCCACATAACTGCCGAAATTTTGTAGGCACTTGTCATAGCGTGCCACAAGTTTTTGCATGCATCCCTCACAAAAGGTTGCCGCCTGTGTATTCAACCATGTGGTAACAGCTCTTTATCATCGTTGAAGTGTTGACCACCAAGGACAGATTTTAGGTGTAAGAAGAGATGAAAGTTGCTAGGAGAGAGGTCCGAGCTGTATGGAGGATGATCAAACAGGTCCCATTGAAATTTCCGTAAGAATTGTTTGGTCACATTCGGTGTGTGACGTCAGGCATTATCGCGAAAAAAAACTTTTGACAGTAATCCTCTTCTTACACCTAAAATCTGTCCTTGGTGGAAACACTTCAACGATGATGACGAGCTGAAAGAACATGTTACCACATGGTTGAATACACAGGCGGCAACATTCTATGAAAAAGGCACACAAAACCTTGTGCCATGCTATGACAATTGCCTACAAAATTTCGGAAGTTATGTAGGAAAGTAGTTTAACAGTTGTAGATTTTAGTAGAATCAATATTTTTTCTGTATCTGTACACTTTCGTTTTATATAACCAAACGGAATTTACTTTCCGTACGCGCCTCATATATTCACTTATGAAATTTGTTATTACCAATCCCACCGAAAGCAATAGCAGTGTACATAACTACAACACTAGGAGAATGTGAGATACTCACTATTCAATGTTAAATCCAGCTTTGGCACAGAAAGAGGTGAATTATGCTGCCACAAAAGTCTTTCAAAATGTTCAAATGTTTGTAAAGCTTATGGGACTTAACTACGGGGTCATCAGTCCACCTACCAAACAGCATCCAAAGCCTGACAGATAGCCAACAAGCATTTAAAAATAAATTGAAAGAATTTCTGAATGGCAACTCCTTCTACACTATAGGTGATTTTTTAGATATAAATTAGTATATTCTAAAAAAAAAAAAAAAAAAAAAAAAAAAAAAAAAAAAAAAAAAAAATACTAAAAAAATGTGTCGTGTAATATTTAGCACAAAGTAATAAATTGCAAAGATACCTTTCATTAACTTGACACGTTCCACAACATTATGAAGTGTCGTATTCATGATCTATGGAACAAGTACTAATCTAATCTAATCTAATCTAGACACTGTCCATTCCGTTCAATTGCTGTTCCAGATCCTTCGCAGTCTCTAACAAAATTACTATGATATCGGCAAACCGCAAAGTTTTTATTTCTTCTCCCTGAAATTTAATTCCCTCTCTGGCATACCTTGACTAAAAGAAGAGATAAATTGTTAGGACACATTTGTAGACTGACCATAAAATTCGTGCTAAGTGCCAAAATGAACGTTCTGAGTAAAACGCAAAAAACCTTCTAAAATGAACAGTTTGTCTTTATGTGCAATTCTTTTCGACTTAATTTGTGTCTACCATTAATCTTTGAAGACTTATAATAGTTGAATTAACCGTTCAATTTTTATCTTTATGAAAAAAATTATTTCCTGATAGAAAATAAGAATAGGGCTATGTGCCATACCCTCTACTGCAAAAACCGGGCTATGTCCAAAATTGGAGTAAATGGAAAGCTGTAATGGACTTTGTGGTCTGGATGAAGGTCAAAAAAGGCGTCATACATTGTCTGATAATTCAAATCTTGGCTTAAACATATAAGCGAACTTTTGGCCCTTGTGTAATGACTTTCCTCTTGGGGGAAAATTGTTGTGTGTTCAGCTATGCACTGTGCATCATCACCTTTCTACTTCCTCTTTTTGGTTTCATTTCCACTACGTTGAACGTACGTAACTTTACCACGCTTTTTCGGTTTAACCAATGTTTCAGCCCTACGCTTTGTGATGCCATGGATTTCCATAAATGTTTGCTTGCACACTTGTTTGTGATCACCTTTGCCATCAGGAATCGTATAAAACACACTGTCCTGCCTTCTACTTTCTGTCAAACCTGTGTACGACCCATGTCGCCTACGTTTAATATGTATGTTTCCCATTAGATACGAATTTTGCTTGACGTTATCTCCTAGTTCATAAAAGTGATTGAAGATGTTTAGTTTTTGTTTGAAGGCAATTCTTTTGCATAGATATGGACATCAGCATGAAACCTACGTAAAAGAAGGCCATTAGGAGTGTAAACACTGCGTCTAATAGCCTGTTTTTCAGTACTTTGCACTCTGAAAAAAAAAAAAAAAAAAAAAAAAAAAAACGCATTCGCCGGCCTCGGTGGCCTAGGGGACAGAGGCGCTCCAGTCACGGTCTGCACGGCCACTACGGTCGGGGGTTCGAATCCCCCCTCGGGCATGGATATTTGTGCCGTCCTTAGTTGTAAGTAGTTCATAAGTAGTTTGTAAGTTTAGGGACTGATGACCCCGTAGTTAAGTCCCATAGACTCTACAAACATTGGAAACATTACAAAAACGCATTTACAAACAACAGCGACATTAAAAGCCAAAACAATACAACTTTGAGCTATTAATAAACGACAACCTAGCTCTATGATATTATTGATAGACCTGAAGCATTGAATTAAAATTTGTGGTGCGGTCGGGAATCGAACCCGGACCTCCATGCTTACTAGGCAGACGTCTTAACCGTTAGACGACCACACCACTAACATAGACTATTGCTAGGTGCCTTAATCGTTGGTGGTGTGGTAGTCTAACGGTTAAGACGTCTGCCTAGTAAGCATGGAGATCCGGGTTCGATTCCCGACCGCACCAGAAATTGTAATTCAATGCTTCAGATTTATCAATAATGTCTTGAACATATTTGAGACGTAAATCCGTCTCTGGGATTGTTTATTTATATTAATTGATATTTAGGTCTATGATGTTATAGAGGTATTTAAACCTACCGCAACAGGTGGAGGTTGCTTCTACATCTACATACATACTCCGCAATTCACCGTAAGGTGCGTGGCGGAGGGTACACTGAACCACTACTAGGCATATCCTTTCCTATTCCACTCCCAAATTGAACGAGGGAAGAAAGAATGCCTATATGCCTCCGTACGAGCCCTAATTTCTCTTATCTTGTCTTTGTGATCTTTACGCGAAATGTAAGTAGGCGGCAGCAAGATAGTACTACACTCAGCTTCAATTCCGGCCCCCTAAATTTACTTAACAGAAATTCACGAAAAGAACGTCGTCTTTCTTCCAGCGATCCCCAATTGAGTTGCCGGAGCATTTCCGTGACACTCGCGCATTGGTCGAACCTACCGGTAACAAATCTAGCTGCTCGCCTCTGAACCGCCTCTATGTCTTCCTTTAAACTGATCTGCTGCGGGTCCCAAACGCTTGAGCAATACTCAAGACGTGGTCGTACAAGCGTTTTATACGCGGTCTCCTTTACAGGTGAAGTACATCTTCCCAAAATTCTCCCAATAAACCGAAGTCGGCTGTCCGCCTTACTCACAACTGTCCTTACATGCTCGTTCCATTTCATATCGCTCTGCAATGTTACGCCTAGATATTTGAACGACGCGACAACATCAAGAAGCTCACTACTAATGCTGTATTTGAACATTATGGGATTGTTTTTTCTACTCATGCGCATCACCTTACATTTTTCTACATTGAGAGCTAGCTGCCATTAATCGCACCAACTAGAAATTTTGTCTAAGTCAACCTGTATGCTATTACAGTCAGTTACAGACGACACCCTCCCATACACCACAGCATCATCAGCAAACAGCCGCAAATTACAACTTACTCTGTCCATCAGATCATTTATATAGATAGAAAATAATAGCGGTCCTATCACACTCCCTTGGGGCACGCCTGACGATACACTCGTCTCTGATGAACACTTCTCAGGCACTGTCACATTCCGGCTGTTGTTGTAGGACTTCCCTTCTGCTCTAAGCTTATTTACCACTTCCGATGCAGGAAAAGCACAAAATGAATAGTTACTGCTTGCTACACGATGGAACCTCATCTCAAACAGTAATAACAACTCTCACGTGCACCTCTGGCCACTAGGACATAGTCCAGATTTTACTTCACAACACGTGGCACATACATCATTGAGCATTCTTGTGAGAAACATTAGAACTACTTCCACATCGAATAATAGATAGCCCGCTTTTTACTGAGTAGTGTTAGGCTTGTAGCCCACATTTTCACAATAAAATAATTTTTTTTTTCATTTTTGGCACTTACCACGGATTTTATTATCAGTCTACATTTGTAAACATTGGAGGGAAATGATTGGGGTAAATATCGAAGGCCAGCCGCGGTGGCCGAGGGGACTGAGGCGCTCCAGTCACCGTCTGCACGGCCACTACGGTCGGGGGTTCGAATCCCCCGTCGGGCATGGATATTTGTGCCGTCCTTAGTATTAGTTAGTTTATAAGTAGTTTGTAAGTTTACGGACTGATGACCCCGTAGTTAAGTCCCATAAGCTATACAATCGCAGAGGGAGACTAAGAGATGGATACAGTAAAGAGATTCAGATGGATGTGGGTTTCCGTTCTTATGAGGAGATGAAGAGGCTTGCTCAGGATAGAGTAGGGTGGAGAGCTGCATCAAACCAGTCTCCGGACTGAAGACCACAACAACAAGAATCAAGGTGGTAGATGAGTTTTGTTACTTCGGTAGTAAAATAACATATGACATTCGCAGTACAGAGGATATAAAATGCAGAATGGCAATGGGTAGAAAAGCGTTCTTGAAAAAGATAAATTTGTTAACATGGAATATTGAATTAAGCCTGAGGAAGTCCTTTCTGAAGGCATTTGTATGGAGTGTTGCCTTTTATGGAAGTGAGACATGGACGATAAACAGTGCGGACAGGAAGAGGATAGAGGCTTTTGAAATGTGGTGCTACAGAAGAATGCTGAAGATTAGGTGGGTGGATCGCTTAACTAATGAGGAGCTACTGAACAGATTGGGGAGAAAGGGAATTTTTGGCATACCTTGACTAAAAGAAGAGATCGCTTGGTAGGACACATTCTTAGACATCGAGGAATCGTAAATTTCGCATTGGAGGGAAGTGTTTTTTTATTTTTATTTATTTATTATTTAACATGCCCCATTACATAGCAATATTACATGTTTGATGGTTTGATTCAGGCGGTTACATCAAATGTTCTTACAAACACAAGTACAGTATACAAGTTGACAGGGTTTACAAAGGAACAAACAATTTTATACATTAGGAAATCTTAATTAATTACAAAAATTGTAAAAGTTTTATACATTAGGAAAGCTTATTGAATTACAAAAATTGTAAAAGTCAGTAGTGTATTTATGTACCAAGTCATATTTACTGACGGGCCATCCTCCTTCTTTGGCAGCTATTATTATTATTTTTTTTTTCCTGAGATGGTCCCTCTCTTTCAATAAATTGCAGCAGTCAAAAAGCACGTGGTCAACAGTTTGGACAGCTCTGTTACATGTGCACGTTCCGTCTTCAGTTATTTTGAACCGCTGATAGTAGGCTTTCAGTTTCCCATCGCCTGTTAGCATAGCTGTAAAATTCAGAGATATTGGCAGTTTAATCATTAAACGTTGTCGGATCGTAGGAAAATACGGTTTAGTGCTTCCCCCGTGTTTTATTCTGTGCCACTCAATGTCCCATTTGTTCCTAAACTCTTCTCGAAGTTTCTTCTTTACGGCACTTGTAGGTATTTTGTTACAGCGTGTAGACTGTCGCGATCGAGCTGCTCTTTTAGCAAGGTTGTCAGCTAGTTCATTTCCCCATATCCCTTGATGTGCCTTAACCCATTCGAAATGCACCAGCCAGTTGTGTGTCTGCAACCTTCTGATATTACTTCTTATTTCTTCAATCAACAAGTTGTGGTTCTTCGGATTTCGCAAAGAGTCCAAAGTAATTCTGCTGTCGGTGTGAATTACTGCAGTTGTATCAGTATTAGAGAGATTATTTATGAACTCAAGAGCATTGACGATGGCAAATTGTTCCGCTTGATTGTTTGAGCATTCATTAGACAATTTTAGCTGTATCTGGTAAGTAAGCCTCTTATTAACAAACTAGCTGCTCCCCGCGGTGTTACCCGCGGTTCAATAGTCAGACATTGAAGTGCCAAGAAAGGGCATAAATAGCTACATGACTACTTGCGACATTGTTAGCACGGAATATATAATTGTCTTGGAACGGATGGAGAGCCAAAAATCTATTGCAATACGTCCCTGTAAACGACGTTTCGAGACTTCTTGTTCTCCGAGTATACGTAGAGATTTCTAGCTCTCGATACACGGGAGCAGCCTACGTAGAGCTGTCCGTGCGAGAAACATGCGGTGGCCACATGAATACCTGCCACTTTTAATGTTTGTCCTTGACTCTTGTTTATAGTAATCGAGAAGGGCACTTTCAATGGAAACTGAAAACGCTTAACCTGGAATGGCAAGTTTGTTGGGATGATGGGAATTCGTGGTATTAATACAGTCTCTCTCTTGGCTCCACCGGTGGTGATGGTGGCCTGCACGATATGCCTTCTCAGGTCCGTGATGCGTAACCTGGTGCCGTTGTATAATCGCGGTGCATCCAAATTACGCATCAATAAAACAGGCACACCCACCTTCAGCTCCAACTTGTGGGATGGCACCCCTGACAGTAAGTAACTACAATAACAACAATACAGTAATCGAAAACGAATGCCAAGTAAAGGAACAAAATAAACAGCAAACCTAACGGAGAAATGTAACGAAATAAACAACAAACCTAACGGAGAAAAGTAAAGAGATAAAAAAAGACATCTAACGGAGAAACGAACTGTTGAGATCCTACAAATGCAAAGCGAACCAACAAAAGTACTAAATGCAAACGTTCGAATGCTATAAATAATCGAAATCACCAAAGAAACTATTATTCATTGAAATCCAAAGAGAATACAATTTTAAAGAATTACGATAACATCTCAATGTTCGAACATCCATAACGTTTCATATGTTAACTGCAGCGTACCGCCTGCCATCTGTTGAGTGCATTTGCTACTACTTTCGTTGCAGTTTACGTACGCTATTTATACGTGGCAGTTCGCGCTTTGTACACAAAGTAGGGATTGGTATCTAGATCCCATTCTACACAAAACGTCAATGTTTTTTCTTGCCATGGTATTTTATTTAAAGTCTTCAATTTATATACATACTTCCTTCATTTGTTACAACAAATGAAAATGAATGCGGCATAAACGCCAACATTCAGATTTCTTGTGTATGTAATTATATATCAGTTAAGCCGTTATGGCAGTATCCAAGAATCTTTTTGTATATTTAAAAGTAAAAAAGATAACAATAACAACGAAAAAAAATTTACTATAGCAGGACCCGAACTATTGCCCAAAATAACGGAAATGTATTACATGACACGTTAACCCTTACGGCTAAACATGACACACCCTACAATCCTCTTCTGCTGTTGTATTAAAAGATTCTTACAACCGTTACGTTTTTCTATGGACATATTTCAAATAAATAATTTGTAATAAACATTTTGAAAAGTAGCCTATGTCCTAATCCAAGACATAAGAAATCTCTATATTAAATTTCATCTAAGTCAGTGCTGTAGTTTTAGCGTGATGCGGTAACAAACATACAAACTTTCGCATTTATAATATGTATAGGATATTGCTATCCCCGAACGCACTCCGTCGTCTGATTAGTGTGTGGGGTAAAAACCGCAGAGGGAGACCAAGAGATGGATACAGTAAGCAGATTCAGACAGATGTAGGTTGCCGTTCGTATGAGGAGATGAAGAGGCTTGCTCAGGGTAGGGTATTGTGGAGAGGTGCATCAAACCAGTCTCCGGACTGAAGACCACAACAACAAGAATCAAGGTGGTAGAAGAGTTTTGTTACTTCGGTAGTAAAATAACATATGACATTCGCAGTATAGAGGATATGAAATGCAGAATGGCAACGGGAAGAAAAGCGTTTTGGAAAAAGAGAAATTTGCTAACATCGAATATTAATTTAAGTGTAAGGAACTCTTTTCTGAAGTCATTTGTGTGGAGTGTTGCCTTGTATGGGAGTGAAACATGGACGATAAACAGTGCGGACAGGAAGAGGATAGAGGCTTTTGAAATGTGGTGCTACAGAAGAATGCTGAAGATTAGGTGGGTAGATCGCGTAACTAATGAGGAGGTACTAAAAAAAAATTTGTTAAGCTTATGGGACTTAACTACGGGGTTATCAGTCCCTAAACTTAAGAACTACTTATGAACTACCTTATACAAAGGACGGCACAAATATCCATGCACGAGGGGGGATTCGAACCCCTGACCGTTGTGGCCGTGCAGACAGTGTCTGGAGCGCCTCAGTCCCCTCGGCCACCGCGGCCGGCGAGGAGGTACTAAACAGAATTGGGGAAAAAAGGAATTTTTGGCATACCTTGACTAAAAGAAGACATCGCTTAGTAGGACACATTCTTAGACATCGAGGAATCGTAAATTTCGCATTGGAGGGAAGTGTGTGGGGTAAAAATCGCAGAGGGAGACCAAGAGACGCGTATAGTAAGCAGATTCAGATGGATGTTGGTTGCCGTTCTTATGAGGAGATGAAGAGGCTTGCTCAGGATAGAGTAGGGTGGAGAGCTGCATCAGACCAGACTGAAGACCACGACACATAGGGGTGGTTGGGAGTGCAATGGGGGGTAGGAAGAGATAGAAAGAGGGTTGGGGGAGGGAGACACACACAGAGATAGAGAGAGAGAGAGAGAGAGAGAATAGCGAGAGAAACAAGGCGCCGGTCCGAGAGAGCTAGCGGCCCTGGAGAAAGGCGGCCCCGGTCGCAGCCGCTGGTGGCGTGGTGGGGGCCCTATAAGAGCGCGCGAGGCCCGGCCGGCGGGTTCAGTCCCTGTCCAGTCCAGCAGACGCTCAACGCCGCTCCCACCACCGACATGGACAAGGCCCTCCTGGCGTGAGTACCACCACCTGACTCTCTAACTCACTCTGACACCTGCTCGTGCTGCACTCACACCTCTCTGGCTACTGCTCATTCCTCCAACCGTCTGTGCAGCTGCGCGTATGTACTCTGAAAAAAAAAAAATAACGCACCCAAGTGCCTCGCTAAAAGGTTTTACCGGACCGCTTTCGTGACATTTCTCTGTCGTTCCATCCTCTGATACCGCGCAGAGACACAAAAAGAAAAGGACGACCCTGAATTGTCCCATTCGCCAACGAGATGTGTTCGTATTCTGAGGAGAAAGCTGGTGAAAAGAAACTGTGGAAATTCATCTCGCCGCAACGAACGATAATTCCCAACCCAACTCGTGCACTTTTTTCTTTCAATTTTTTTTTATTTTTTTATTTTTATTTTTATTTATTTATTTATTTATTTTTTTTTTTTTTTTTTTTCGCGACACACACGAGCTGCCCTTCTCTTCTTCAAATTCTCAACTTTGCCCCTTCCCACTAGAACTCAAACTCGTAGTTGTGTAAACTAATTCCCATAAGAGTAAAGACCTAGAAGTGCCATCGCACTGAGAAAGGATAATTGCCCGGCATGGCCATATATATATATATATATATATATATATATATATATATATATATATATATATATATATATATTTCTCTACCTGTCTATGCATCTGTGCATATTTACCCTGAAAATCGCACCTAAGTTCCCCGCAAGCGGTTTTATCGGACCGCTTTCGTGACATTTCTCTATTGTTCCATCCTCTGATGCCGCGCAAAGACAAAAATAAAATTAAAAAAAAAAAATAAAAAAGGACGCCTGCATTGTCCCATTTTAACGTATTTTACTACCATCATCACGTGTCCTTATATTGGTTGTTGCCAACGAGATATGTTCGCATTCTGAGGAGAAAGCTGGTGAAAAGAAATTGTGGAAATTCATCTCGCCGCAACGAATAATAATTCCCAAGGCAAATCGTGCACCATTTTTTTTCTTTTTTTCGCGAAACACTCTCTCCCCTGGATCGCGATAATACAAAACGAGCTGGCCTTCTCTTAACTTTCAGTACACCCCTGTTCACGGAATGTGTGACATTAACTGCGGATGGGTAAAGTTCTGTACCCAGCTGAGATTCGAACGTGGCTCTCTTGCTTTCTGGGCAATTGCTTTGACCTCTAAACCACTGGGGTCACAGCGATCAGCACACCCGTCTGTACAAATTCACAACTTTACCTCTTCCCACTAGAACTTAAACTCGTAGTTTTGTAAACTAATTCCCGTAAGAGTAAGGACCTAGAAGTGCCATCGCACTGAGAAAGGATAATTGCCCGTCATAGCCATATATATATATATATATATATATATATATATATATATATATATATATATATATATATATATTTCTCCACCTGTCTAGGCATCTGTGCATATTTACTCTGAAAATCTCTCCTAAGTGCCTCGCAAAGTTTTATCGGACCGCTTCTCTATTGTTCCATTCTATGATACCGCGCACGGACAAAAAAAAGGTCGCATGCATTGTCTCATTTTCGATCCGATTTATCGTATTTTACTACCATCATCACGTGTCCTTATATTGGTTGTTGCCAACGAGATATGTTCGCATTCTGAGGAGAAAGCTGGTGAAAAGAAATTGTAGAAATTCATCTCGCCGCAACGAATAATAATTCCCAATTCACAACTCGTGCACCATTTTTTTTTTTTTTTCCGCGAAACACTCTCTCTCCCCTGGATCGCGATAATACAAAACGAGCTGCTCTTCTCTGACCTTTCTCTATATCCCTATGTGTGACATTAAATGCGAATGGGTAAAGTTGAAAATGTGTACCCAGCTGAGATTCGAACTCGGTTCTCTTGCTTTCTAGGCGATTGCTTCGACCTCTAAAGCACTCGGGTCACAGCGATCATCACACCCGTCGGTACAAAATCTCAACTTTTCCCCTTCCCACTAGAACTCAAATTCGTAGTTTTGTAAACTAATTCGCGTAAGAGTAAGGACCTAGGAGTTCCACCCCACTGAAGAAAGGATAATTGCCCGTCATTGCCATATATATAGCCGGCCGCGGTGGCCGAGGAGACTGAGGCGCTTCAGTCACGGTCTGCACGGCCACTACGTTCGGGGTTCGATTCCCCCCTCGGGCATGGATATTTGTGCCGTCCTTAGTATAAGGTAGTTCATAAGTAGTTTGTAAGTTTAGGGACTCATGACCCCGTAGTTAAGTCCCATAGGCTTAACAAACATTTGAACATTTTGAATATATATATATATATATATATATATATATATATATATATATGTGGTGTTACAAAAATGTACGGCCAAACTTTCAGGAAACATTCCTCACACACAGAGAAAGAAAATATGTTATGTGGACATGTGTCCGGAAACGCTTAATTTCCATGTTAGAGCTCATTGTAGTATTTACGGATAACACTTCATTCCAACGTGAACAAATTGTAAATTTTCCCAATCAACATGTGTGGGCTGACGAAAATCCGCACGCAATTGTGCAATCACGTCATCGACACAGATTTTCTGTGAACGTTTGGGCAGGAATTGTTGGTGATGTCTCGATTGGGCCTCATGTTCTTCCACCTACGCTCACTGGAGCACGTTATCATGATTTCATACGGGATACTCTACCTGTGCTGCTAGAACATGTGCCTTTACAAGTACGACACCACATGTGGTTCATGCGCGATGGAGCTCCTGCACATTTCAGTCGACGTATTCGTACGCTTCTCAACAACAGATTCGGTGACCGATGGATTGGTTATGGCGGACCAATTCCATGGCCTCCGCGCTCTCCTGGCCTCAACCCTCTTGACTTTCATTTATGGGGGCATTTGAAAGCTCTTGTCTACGCAACCCCGGTACCAAATGTAGAGACTCTTCGTGCTCGTATTGTGGACGGCTGTGATACAATACGCCATTCTCCAGGGCTGCATCAGCGCATCAGGGATTCCGTGCGACGGAGGGTGGATGCATGTATCCTCGCTAACGGAGGACATTTTGAACATTTCCTGTAACAAAGTGTTTCAAGTCACGCTGGTACGTTCTGTTGCTGTGTGTTTCCATTCCATGATTAATGTGATTTGAAGAGAAGTAATAAAATGAGCTCTAACATGGAAATTAAGCGTTTCCGGACACATGTCCACATAACGTATTTTCTTTCTTTGTGTGTGAGGAATGTTTCCTGAAAGTTTGGCCGTACCTTTTTGCAACACCCTGTATATATAACTCCCACTTGCTGGGAATTTCTAGAATCCTCAACAACACTACGAAATAGGACGCACGAGTGTAGTGTAGGCAGTTTCTTTAGTAGAACTGTTGCATCTTCTGAGTGTTCTGCCAATAAAACGTAGTCTTTGATTCGCCTTTCCTACCATACTATCTGTATCTTCTTTACAATTAATCCTGTTCGAAACTGTAATTCCTAGATATTTAGTTGACTTTATAGCCTTTATATTTGACTGACGTATCGTGTAAATGAACTAATTTTTGTCAGTTGCCATATGGATGACTTACCACTTCTCATTATTAAGGGTCAATCGCCAATTTTTTTGCACCACGGAGATATCTAAATCATTTTGCAGTTGCTTTTGATCTTCTGCTGACTCCACTAACCGATAAATGTCAGCATGATCCGCGAATAGTCTAAGAGAGCTACTCAGATTGTCTCTTAAGTCCTTTATAAAAAATAAGGAACAGTAGGGGCCCTAAAACACTTCCTTGTGGAACATCAGATATCATTTCTGTTTTAATCCATGACTTTCTGTCAGTTACCACCTTTCTGACAGGAAATAACGAGTCACAATTGTGGCGTTATTCTATAACCCCGCAGTTTGTTTAGAAGTCGCTCGTGAGGTACAGTGTCAAAAAAAAAAAATCCCAGGAATCTAGAAATATGCAATCAATATGAGATCCCTTGTCGATAGCACTCATACTTCATATGAGCAAAGAGCTAGCTGTGTTTCACAAGGACGACACTTTCTGCATCCTTGTTGGATATGGGTCAGTAGGTCGTCCTCTTCGACGTAGACGATAATGTTCGGACGATCTTGCAATATCCTGCCACAAATTGACGTCAGTGATGTATGCCTTTAATTTTGCGGATACTCCTCATTGAATATTGCAATGAAATGTCCAACTTACCAGTATTTACGTACGCCTTCCTTTATTCATAGATGACATCTTGCAGACAGCACTTGCAGATGTAGAACTAGACTGCATCTTCGCTAGATTTCCACAAAGCCCTGAACACGATACCAGCCTTCGACGGTTTAGTGTTCTCAGTGTACACGAAAGTGATATAATAATGTGGAAAATTAGTTTATACGGTCCGTCTATGCAAAAGAAAAGAAAGGAAAACGAGTTTTCTTTTGCTATGTGCGTTTCGTCTTTCCTTTTTTTCAAAAAAAGGCATCTTCAGTGGCAGCAGTGCAAATGCTGCCTTACAAGTGTTGTTGCCCCTGGTTGGTCCGTGTCTAGTCCTGTGAAGACTCATTCGTATGGCGCGAAGAAAAGAAGGGAAACAACCAACGAGAGACAACAAGACGTTTACGGCAGCATCTAGAAACGCTGCCACTGAAGATGTCGTGTTAAAGAAAAGTCTGAAACGCATATGTTATCAAATGTGTCCACATTATTATAATCAGCTGAGGAAGAACAGGATAGCAAAGAACTAACACTGGCACTTAGCAAATATCGCAGTATTTTTTCCTTTGTCTTAGCATTCGCTCATATTCACATATCGCTTTATTCGTACATCGTGCCTCGTAAACTAGTCCTACTGAACAGTTGGATGATGTCTTCCTACATTTCTGCAGATATTCGCGTTTATATAGCACGTCCTAGACCAATAAGAGACGTCTGTACGGAAACTTACTTTTTTTTTTTTTTTTTTTTTTTTTTTTTTTTTTTTTTTTTTTTTTTTTTGCAAAAGTTTGACTGCCTTGGAGAACGGTTGAACCAGAACGCGCAACGGTTCACTGGGCAGCGAATGTTCCGCATAAACGAACGTAACATATGATGTTCCTCAAGGAACCATGAGAGGACCTGATATTGTTGTAAACCTTAATAAACCAATTAACTTCAAAAGTAGAAAGTCGAGATCGGAATATACTTATTTATTTTATGCCGGTTTCAAAGCGCTCTGCCACGATTGTCTCATACAACATTATACAATGTGGTCAAATTACTTTATTTTAAAAATGCATACGTTAAGAGTCGCTTACAATCTGTTGATTATTTAACTTAGGTATTTTATGTTTCGAGTAACAAGGAAAGTACATGGGCTCGAACAAATATATCTGTATGAGCGTTTGCTTGCAGGATCTCTACGCACACCTCAATGTGCTGGTGGGTGTCGGTTTTCTGCAAAGCTCTGCAACCATGCTCTAGATAGCACTGTAGATGCAATTGTAGACGCCATACGTAATGCAGATATCTTAACTATAGCTTATGTAATAATCATCGAACATGTTCTCTAGCGTATTGTCATCAAAAGCCGTGATGATAGTTGCAACTTTAACCTTCTTCTCGGAAGACTGTTGGTATTCACTGCCACTGCTTCCATCGCCTCTTCCCGCACTTACCGTAGCACTACCGCTTGCAATGAGTTGTTCGTCATTATCATCCCTATTATCATTATTATGAGTTTGCAACAACAGTATATAACTTATGCTCATATTGCTGTACCGTAACAGATACGAGAAAGCATGCGAATGATTTATTTTCTACACTAATAGCATCTTCACGAAGAAGGGTTCTTCGTAACTTCATCTCAACTAATCGCAATACATTACCAGGATTGATTAGCAATCGCTGCCCCATATGACGCTTCACCACACAAATGACGTCACAAAACGCAACTTGGGAGGCACACTGCACCGTCCCTACTGGCGAACCGACAGGTCAAAGTGCAATGCGGCATGGCACACGCAGAGGCCTCTAACGGACGACTGCAGAGTTTTGCAGATACGGGAGTATCACTAGTGCAGTAAGGGATCTTTACATTATCTCTCATACGATTTTGATGTATATGTTTTTCTTCGAGGCCAAGTACTTTTATTGTTTGTGATATGTTGCACGTACTATTTAACGTCCATTTTTAAAACAAAGTAAGATGACCACATTGTATAATTTTATACGACCGGTCGTTATAAAAAAAATATACATATATTGCGATTTTGGTTTTCTACTTTTTAAGGTGATTAATCTGTCAGCTCGCGTCCACAACCTACGATGTCAGGTAATTTCCTAATAAACCAGTTTTGCAGTTTCCTCGTATTGCCCACACAGCAGTGTAGGTTTCTTGTGCTGTGAAATGGAGTTCCCTTCTGTTCGTACACGACGTCTTGGGAACGTTCCGCCTACCCGAAAGTATGGGATTGGTCGCAGAGGTATTTGACTGTCATAACGCCGTACCTTATACTCAAGTGGTGTCACAAGTTAGTGTGCAAGGCCCTATCTCGTAAATATACATAAAAAATCACATTTTTGAACTACTTGTTCACTTATTTCGCGATCAGGTCGTTTAATCAATGAGCTGATATGTGTTATACCGGGCCGTCAACAACTATCTTGATTCGTAGGCCGGCCGCAGTGGCCGAGCGGTCTGCGGCGCTCCAGTCACGTTCTGCACGGCCACTACGGTCGGGGGTTCGAATCCCCCCTCGAGCATGGATATTTGTGCTGTCCTTAGTATTAGCTAGTTCATAAGGAGTTTGTAAGTTTAGGGACTGATGACCCCGTAGTTAAGTCCCATAAGCTCTACAAACTTTTGAAATTTGATTTGATTCGTAGGCGGTTAAAAAAGGTAAAGCAGTCAACAATCCGAAGATTGGTGTGAACACCACAGTGCTTTACTAGGCATGGTCCTGTTTGGAGGTGGTATGCCGTTGCCTTCCTCCGACCTTCGAACTAAACTTACCCAGCCAGTTATAGGGAGACCTAGTTTAACGTGGGTTCCGAACCACGGTGCTACTCGGTATTTTTCACAGTAGCAATACTGCCAGAGGTGAAAGAAGTGGAAGAAGACAGATAAAAATCCTAGGACCTGGCGGGGAACCCGGGACCGTTGGATTTGTAGTCTAGCATTCTACCACTGTGCAACCGAGGCGCACTCGGAGGCAGTATCTCGCAAATAATACGTAGAAATTATTAAAGGTGTTTATTTTTTGCGAATAATCGCTGGATTACTACGCGTAGTATGCACTTATGAGTGGCAACCTGTTTTCGTGTTTGTTCATACTTTTTTTTCCAGCCTCCTGCTACAGGTGCCTATCATCTCTTCATACTACTCTTCTTCATTGGTTTCTCTCTCTCTTGGCCCACTTGCCATTTCCTCATTTACTGCACCCGCAGCTTTTACCCGTCTCCTCGTTCAATTCCTGAAAATTTCAGATCACTTTTCAATTCGCCACTCCACTTGTAGTTTTAGCTTTACCGCTTCCCTGGAAGAATTTCTCGGTTCATTTTGTTAATGCGTCTACAGAAACCGTGTCTCCATTTTTCAACGAGGCGACAAATTTTTCTGTGAAGTTTAGTTTCTTGTTAGCCTCTGAGGTGGCATTACAAGTCTGAAACCTGTAGGCCTTCAGCTTACTGGTATACGGACAGCGGCTTCTCACAAGCAACGCCTTGAGTATAAGGTCGAGGCTTCGGTGTCCGGTGAGGCTGATTTGAAAGTAAAATTGTATCGTATTTGGGGGAGGGGAGCGATCTTTTCAATCAATTTATTAAAGGCAACATCCAAAACCGCTTATAACTTTTATTTTTCATTACCGGTTTCGACAGTTTAAACGCCTTCTTCAGGGATTTCATTTCACTCACCACATCACGAATAAAATTATTAGGTGGGTTTCTTAAAGTTCTTATTTGTGATATGGTGAATGAAATGAAAGATCAGAACAGTACTTTAATTTGCCGAGGCTGGTAATCGAAGTAAAGAATAAAAATGATAAGCGATTTTGGCTGTTGTACTTAATAAATTCTACATGTGCATGGGATACTCTGCGAATCACATTTAAGTGCCTGACAGAGGGTTCACCGAACGACCTTCATACTAATATTTGCCAATCCACTCTCCAATACCGCGCGAGAAGAAAGAACACCTCAATCTCTCCGTTCGAGCTCTGATTTCTCGTATTTTATTCTGATGATCATTTCTACCTATGTAAGTGGGAGTCAACAATACATTTTCGCATTCGGAGGAGAATGTTGGCGATTGGAGTTTCGTAAGTAGCCCACGCCGCAGCGATAAGCGCCGTTGTTGTAATGATTCCCATCGCAGATGCTGTATCATTTCCGTAACGCTGTCTCCCCTGTATCGTGACAATACGGAACGAGCTGCCCTTCTTTGGACTCTTTCGATGTCCTCCGTCAAACCCACCTGATAAGGATCCCACACTGGGCAGCAATACTCCAAAAATGGACGGACAAGCGTAGTGCATGCAGTTTCTTTAGTAGTTCTGTTGCGTCTTTTAAGGGTTCTGCTAATAAAACGCAGTCTCTGCTTCGCCTTTCCCACGACATAATCTACGTGTTCTTTCCAGTTTAAGTCTGAAGCAACAGTAATTCTTACGTATTTTGTGGAGTTTACGGCCTTCACTTTTGATTGATTTATCTTTTAAACAGAGTTCAACGGATTTCTTTTCGTACTTATGTGGACGACTTCACACTTCTCATTATTTAGAGTCAATTGCCTATTTCTACACCATAGTGATATCTTATTTAGATCGTTCTGCAGTTGGTTTTGATCTTCAGATGATTTTACTAGACGGTAAATTACGACGTCATCTGTAAACAACCCAAGAGAGCTGCTTAGAGTTCTTCCAAATCGTAATTAAAGAAAAGCAGCGGACCAATAACAGTACCCTGTGGAACGCCCGATATCACCTCTTAGTCGACTGCCTTACCATCTAATAATACGAACTGTGTCCGCTCTGACAGGAAAATTCGGAGCGATATATCATAACCACGCAATTTGATTGAAAGCCGTTTGTGAGGTGTCAAAAGTCTTCTGGAAATCAAGAAATACCGAATCAATTTGAGATCCCTTGTAGACAGCACTCATCACTTCGTGTGAGTAAAGAGCTAGTTGTGTTTCGCATGAAAGGTTTTCTGTAAATCTGTGTTGACCTTGTTCGAGATAATTCTTAATATTTTAATACAGAATATGTTCCAAAAGCCTGCAGTAAATTGACGTCAATGGATTTTTCAATGTTTTGTATTGAAAATTATGACCGGAGAAATATATCAGCTGCTAATGTTACACATCGTGTCCTTCAGGAAAGCGACAGAAAGCAAGTAGTTCGGGATGTACACAGGTCGACCTTGAGTGGTGTGTCGGCCGTACGTTATACACTTCACGGTAATGGACATCTTCCGTATCCTAGAAATGTAGAAAACAGACCATTAACTTGTTTTGTCTCAGTCTATAAAAGACATCGCCCTGCCCGGAGCTACGCCTTGAAGGATAGCCAGTTTCACCATTACAGGCCGTTGCGTGCCATCTCATCCAATCAACACCTCATCACGTCACGTGATTCCTTGACAGCGAACAGGCAGCTGTGATCTCCAACTGCTGAGGAATTGGCTTTCGAAGTTGACGGTACGAACGTTTCCGATCTCTGTCGCGCCATTTTTCATTCGGTGGTCGTGGTGAAAGTTTCTTTCTAACATTTCTTGAATGTCGATGTATATCTCGTGAAGTGTGATACACAGATCCCAGAGAAGGAAAGACCTATACACCACCTAGGCATTCATTTTCTGTCGGCTTCATGCTGGTCACGGTGAGACATTAGCAGCTAACATTTCCCCCCCTCGTAGCACTTTGAAATGAGCCTCGAGGTTAGAATTGGCGACTAGTATTCGAAGGGTTCCTTGTCAAGTTTTTTTGTCCGTGACTGACGACAATAGAAATTATTTCTCTGGCCAAAACCTAACGAAGCCTAAGCCATTACTTACGTTGCTCTCCGACTTGGCATCGCCAGCAGCCACCTCTGAAGATGTCCCTCGTATACCTGGACGAAACGTCGGGCACGGAAAAGTTACATGTAAATCGATACTGCATGCGTGATGGAACGCTTTTAGACGGACCTCATTCTTTATCACCTCATATCACATGAACTGTGTGCTCTACTATGTTGTAATTTCGGAGGTACATTCAGTGATACGTGTCAATACTCTCTGCAAAACATATCGGAAATACAATTACTACTGTAGAAGTAGTTTTACTGCATGAACATCAAAAGTAGCACGTGAGAAAGTTCTTTACTTTATTATTTTTCATGGGATTGTCAACGAGAAAAAGTTTCGTAAAGATTTCAATTTATGTATAAACTTTGTTGCAAGTCGCTGAGTGCTAAAACAGTGGACGAATAATTACGAATAATTATTCACACGTCATGTTCAAATGTTTGTATAGCTTATGGGACTTAACTATGGGGTCATCAGTCCCTAAACTTACAAACGACTTATGAACTAGCTTATACTAAAGACGGCACAAACATCCGTGCCCGAGGGGGTATTCGAACCCCCGACCAGCCGTGGGGACTGAGGCGTTCCAGTCACGGTCTGCACGGCCACTACAGTCGGGGGTTCGAATCCCCCCTCGGGCATGGATATTTGTGCCGTCCTTACGATTAGCTAGTTCATAAGTAGTTTGTAAGTTTAGGGACTGATGACCCCGTAGTTCAGTGCCATAAGCTATACAAACATTTTGAACCCCCGACCGCAGCGGCCGTGCAGACCGTGACTGGCGCGCCGCAGACCGCTCGGCCACTGCGGTCGGCACGCGTCTCATGATGGAACAGTTTTCATTCTTTACGATGTCTAATCACATGTAGGTGGTTTTTTCGTAGGTGGTGTTTATCCTTATAGCGAGAGTTTCGTGACTTTAAACAATATTTGTTCCAAATTTGGCAGAAATTAATCGATCAGTTTAAGAGTAGGTGTGGAAAACAGTCGTATGATACAGTTCTCCGCGAATTTCATTGTTTATGACGTCACAAATCACGAACCACTTTCCGTAGTTTCAAAAACGTTCTACGTCAATTTCGTCATCCCGTCCTGTGCTGTTATAATCAGACTTGGATTAGGAAATAATTTTTCTTGAAGTTATCAATCCTAGACTATGGCTTTCTCTGAATAGATGTAATCCAGCCTTTGTCTACCCCCAGCTATCATTCAGATGTTGAACTCTGAATGATTTTCGGCGAGGATACATGTATTGAGTGGATCTACAAACTAGTTAAACTAACTTACACTAAGGACAACAAGCTACGTAAACTTACACAAGGACAGCATACAAATGCGGAGGGAGGACTCGAATCTCGAAAGGCACCCAGTCCGTAGCATCATGCCTTAGACCATCCGGCCATCCCGCGCGTCAAATGTAATTCATTTTACATTTTCCGGTACCCCAAGATTATACATCACTTTCGATTTTAATCCTCCATTTTCGTCTATCTCTCAGTAAATTTCCTTCACTATTTCTTCTTTCAAGAGCAGTCTGAATTTCTTGAATATACCTCTTTTCTTTCCTTCTGCTGACCCCCATTCCACAATTTTTTGTGTTCGTTCCTTCTTTGACGTCCTGTTTGCATCTCCATACGACAGTACTTGTTTTGCTTCTACAAACTCAGTAATCGTATTTGTAACATCCAATTTCCTCCCGATGACTTCATGCTCCAATTCGTCCTCACCAATTGCTCCCGAAAGTCCACCTCTGTTGCTTATCAATATTTTCATTACTTGCAATTTAAGTTCAAATAAAAATGTTCAAATGTTTGTAGAACTTATCGGACTTAACTACGGGGTCATCAGTCCCTAAGCTTACAAACTACTTATGAACTACCTTATACTAAAGACGGTACAAATATCCATGCCCGAGGGGGGATTCGAACCCCCCGACCGTAGTGGCCGTGAAGACCGTGACTGAAGCGCCTCAGTCCCCTCGGCCACCGCGGCCGGCGCAATTTAAGTGTCCATTGTTCACAACGCTTCTAAATAACTCCGTTTAACATTTTTTTTCTATTTTCTTTGTGACCTGTCACTCCTGTAAAATTCCATTGACTGTTATACTTATTCCCAGCATTGATTCTTCAGTTTATTTCATTGTATTGTTTGCCATTTACTGCGATATTGACTTCTACATATTTGCACTTATTCAGTGTGTTTAATAGTTCACATTCATTCTTCCAATGTCAAATCTTGATTTTTGTCTCTTATTACCATCTATATTGTGCTACTCTTGTTGACGTGGAGAGTCTTTTTTTTTTTTTTTTTTTTTTTTTTTTTTTTGGAATTCCTCTGTTAATTTTCTTGTATCGTACTCTATATCTCCTTTGTCCTGTGCCAAAATTAGCTGCTCATCAGCAAATAGTAATGAAGTTATTTCCGAGAATAACCTCACAGCGACTGTCTAAACTTGTCATTGACCTCGCATTTCGCTTTGCACTTCGTGTTCGCTACATGCGTGCCATAACATAGAGGAAGTAGAAAAGATCCAACGGAGAGCAGCGCGCTTCGTTACAGGATCATTTGGTAATCGTGAAAGCGTTACGGAGATGATCGATAAACTCCAGTGGAAGACTCTGCAGGAGAGACGCTCTGTCGCTCGGTACGGGCTTTTGTTTCGAGAACAGACCTTTACCGAGGAGTCTAGCAGTATATTGCTCCCTCCTACGTATATCTCGCGAAGAGATCATAAAGATTAAATCAGAGAGATTAGAGCCCACACAGAGGCATACCGACAATCTCCATGCAATACGCGAACAATACGAGACTGGAATAGGAGGGAGAACCGATAGTGGTACTCAAGGTACCCTCCGCCACACACCGTCGGGTGGCTTGCGGAATATGGATAAAGATGTAGACGTAGAGAACATGCCTCTGACACACGTCCAAGTTCACACACGCTTTGACTCGGTTAAGACACGCAACCAGCGTCTGAAATTCTACACCCGGCAAGGTTTCAAATGTTCAGATGTTTCTAAATCTATGGGACTCAACTGCATGGTTATTAATCCGTAGCTTACAAACTACTTGAATTAAACTAACCTAACGACAATACAAACACCTATGCCCGACGGGGACTCGAACCCCCGACGGCGGACGGCCGCGCGCACCACAGCACGGCGCCCCAGTGCGCTCGGCTAATCCACGGCGGCCAGGCAAGTTTTCTTGCCAGCGCAAGCTAAAGCCAAGCTCAGATTAAAATGTCAAAAGTTCGACCCTTTTTTTTTCTTTTCTTCCTCTCCTAAACACTTTTCTCTCTACTAGCGGAGGCGTAACGATCCATTGAATGCAGATTGCAGATGCGGCGAGCAACTCAACGTGGAGAATGAGCCAACCAGCTGTTGCCTCCGACCCCCTGCTGACGCCATCTTGGATAATCCACCTGTTGTGACTGACAAAAGCGGCAGGATTTGGTCATATTTACACCGTAGCGCGGTCAGATAAAAAATAGAATAGATCGCAAAAGTCGCCTTTAAAGATTAAAAGACTTTCGACCACCCTTCAGTACAAAGCATTCGTTCATTTCTTAACCCTCTGGCTACAATTGTGTACATAACTTTTACAGTTTGCCTTCTTGCAAACCTACATTTCTAGCTTTTGTAGATTTGGAGAAGGCTTTTGACAACGTTGATTGGAACAAACTCTTTCAAGTTCTGAAGCAAGCAAGAGTAAAATATAGGGAACGTAAGGTTATTTACAACTTGCACAAAAACCAGACAGCGGTTGTCAGAGTTGAAGGGCATGAAAGGGATGCAGTGGTTGGAAAGGGAGTAAGACAGGGTTGTAGTCTTTCTCCATTGTTGTTCAATTTGTACATTGAGCAAGCTATAAACGAAAGCAAGGAGAAATTTGGGGAAGGAATTAAAGTTCAGGGGCAAGAAATAAAAACATTGCGTTTTGCTAATGACATTGTAATTCTGTCAGATACAGCAAAGGACCTGGAAGAGCAATTAAACGGAATGGACAGTGTGCTGAAAGGTGCATATAAGATGAACATTAACAAGAGTAAAACTAGGGTAATGGAGTGCAGTGTAAGAAAATCAGGCGATGCTGAAGGAATTAGATTGGGAAACGAAGCAATAAAGGAGGTAGATGAGTTCTGTTACTTGGGCAGTAAAATAACAAATGATGGGCGCAGTACAGAGGATATAAAATGCAGAATGGCAATGGGTAGAAAAGCGTTCTTGAAAAAGAGAAATTTGTTAACATCGAATATTGATTTAAACCTAAGGAAGTCCTTTCTGAAGGCATTTGTATGGAGTGTTGCCTTGTATGGGAGTGAGACATGGACGATAAACAGTGCGGACAGGAAGAGGATTGAGGCTTTTGAAATATGGTGCTACAGAAGAATGCTAATGAGGAGGTACTGAACAGAATTGGGGAGAAAAGGAATTGCTGGCATGCCTTGACTAAAAGAAGGGATAGATTGGTAGGACACAGTCTTAGACATCAAGGAATTGTGAATTTAGCGTTGGAGGGAAGTGTGTGGGGAAAAAATCGCAAGGGGAAGACCACGAGATGGATACAGTAAGCAGACAGATGTAGGTTGTCGTTCTTATGAGGAGATGAAGAGGCTTGCTCAGGATAGGGTATTGTGGAGAGCTGCATCAAACCAGTCTCCGGACTGAAGACCACAACAACAACAACAACAACTTTTACAGTGTCTAAGATAGAAACATTTTTTCTCGATTGAAACAACATGTATATGACTAAGAGTGTTCAACCTTTTCATCATACACACTTACTGTCAACTGCGGATGATCACTATGAAAATACTAAGTAATCCGTATTGCACTACACACCAGCTTGTGAACTCCAAAGAACACACAGGGTGTGGGTTACTTGTAATCCACTGTACAACTGGAAAGCAGTAGTAATTATTTTGCATGGCAACTATTGAATGATCTATTTAGTACAAAAGTTAGTTCTACAAAATTAATAATTTAGTCCATAAAAAGGTGCCTTGCTTTTCAGCATATGCAATTTTTAAGTATGTAAATGGATGTATACAACAGCATAAATCTTGCATCTAAAATCATTAAAAACATAAAATAAGAGGAATACAGCAAAAAGAATAATTTCCTTCCTCCAGAAAAAAAAAATCAGAACTGAAAGGGTTAATGTGACCGTTTCATTTGTCCGCGTGTGTATTCGTTCCTTTCCTACGTCATTCAATCTCCTCCCTGCCTGGTTGCCCATCACCTTTAGTCTCTAGCCGTCATTAATCTTGATGACGTCATGTCTCCTGAACTGTGTGCCCTACAATGACATAATTATCCTCATTCGGTAACTGTCATGTGAAATGTGTGCCGAATGTGGGTGGTGATAAAGATGTAATAAATCGATACTGCATGAGTGATGGTACGGTTTTCGACGGACCTCATTCTTTATCACCTCATATCACATGAACTGTGTGCTCTACTATGTTGTAATTTCGCAGGTACATTCAGTGGTACGTGTCAATACTCTCTGCAAAACATATCGGAAATACAATTACTACTGTAGAAGTAGTTTTACTGCATGAACAACGGAAAAGAAGGAAGTGAGAAAGTTCTTTACTTTATTATTTTTCATGGGGTTGTCAACGAGAAAAAGTTTCGTAAAGATTTCAATTTATGTATAAACTTTGCTGCAAGTCGCTGAGTGCTTAAACGGTGGACGAATAATTATTCACACGTCATGTTCAAATGTTTGTATAGCTTATGGGACTTAACTATGGGGTCATCAGTCCCTAAACTTACAAACGACTTATGAACTAGCTTATACTACAGACGGCACAAACATCCGTGCCCGAGGGGGTATTCGAACCCCCGACCAGCCGAGGGGACTGAGGCGTTCCAGTCACGGTCTGCACGGCCACTACGGTCGGGGGTTCGAATCCCCCCTCGGGCATGGATATTTGTGCCGTCCTTACGATTAGCTAGTTCATAAGTAGTTTGTAAGTTTAGGGACTGATGACCCCGTAGTTCAGTCCCATAAGCTATACAAACATTTTGAACCCCCGACCGCAGCGGCCGTGCAGACCGTGACTGGCGCGCCGCAGACCGCTCGGCCACTGCGGTCGGCACGCGTCTCATGATGGGACAGTTTTCATTGTTTACGACGTCTTATCACCTGTAGGTGGTTTTTTCGTAGGTGGTGTTTATCCTTATAGCGAGAGTTTCGTGACCTTAAACAATGTTTGTTCCTAATTTGGCTGAAATTAATCGATCAGTTTAAGAGTAGGTGTGGAAAACAGTCGTATGATACAGTTCTCCGCGAATTTCATTGTTTATGACGTCACAATTCACGAACCACGTTCCGTAGTTTATTCTTAATTCGGCAGATATTGTTGTCTGACAGTAAGGAAATCCTGAACAAAGTCTGGTTGTGATCGGATCAGTAGTTTCGTAAGACGTGTGGAACATACACACTGACACTTTTTTAAACATACAGTATGTACATAGATTCGGTGCTTTAGCTCTTCCTAGCAGCAAACTATTGTGGCTTTCCTTAAAAAGTTCAGAAAAACTTCAGTGTGTCCGTGTGTTTCTAGCCCATACGAATCCACAGTTTTGTTCCTTTCTTGATGAAAGTTTGCACATCTGACCTTGAAAATAACCGGGCGATCACTGACTACCTAAAATCTAGTCCGATTTATGGCGGACGGTACTTTACTTACGGACTTTGACAAAATCCATAGTTTGTCTCTGATCTTGAGGAATTTTTCGACACTTGAGATTTAAAACAAAAGGAAGATCTCTGACTGTCTACATAGATGTCTATGTTATGCTTGTCAAAAGGTACCTTTGACCCTGTTCCTATGATTAAAACACAAGATTATATATATACGAGGTATGTCCACAAAGTAAGTTCCTTTTTTTTTTATAAGACCAAACGTGTACAGATACAGAAAAAACATTTTTGTACAAAAATATACAACTATTAAACTACTTTTCTACATAGCTTCCAAACTTTTGTAGGCATTCGTCATAGCGTGGCAGAAGTCTTTGTATGCCTTCTTCGTAGAAGGTTGCCGCCTGTGTATTCAACCATGTGGTAACATGTTCTTTCAGCTCGTCATCATCGCTGAAGTGTCGACCACGATGGACAGGTTTTAGGTGTAAGAAGAAAGTCGCTAGGAGCGAGACTGTACGGAGGATGATCAAACACGTCCCAGTGAAATTCCCGTAAGAGATGTTCGGTCACATTCGCCTCGTGAGGTCGGACGGCAACGTGAAGGGAAGAAGAAGACTCCTTTCATCTCTTCTTACACCTAAAATCTGTCCTCGGTGGTCAACACTTCAACGATGATGAGCTGAAAGAAAATGTTTGCCACACGGTTGAATACATAGGCGGCAATCTTCTATGATGAAGGCACACAAAAACGTGTCCCACGCTATGACAACTGCCTACAAAATTTCGGAAGTTATGTAGAAAAGTAGTTGAACAGTTGTTCATTTTTATACAATAAATAATTTTTCTGTATCTGTTCACACTTGGTTTATATAACCAAACGGAGCTTACTTTGTGGACACTCCTCGTGTATATATATATATATATATATATATATATATATATATATATATATATATATATATATATGTCGAATATTCGTGCATTCGAAGGCACGTTGCTGCGGAGTGTGTGACGTTCCCTGTCGGAGGTTCGAGTCCTGCTTCGGGCAGGCGTGTGTTGTTGTTGTGTGTGTGTGTGTGTGTGTGTGTGTGTGTGTGTGTGTTGTTCTGAGACTAAGTTTACATTTCGCTTAAAGATCACAAAGACAAGTGAAATTAGGGCTCGCACAGAGGAGTATAAACGTTATTTTTTCCATCGTTGTATTTGGGAGTGAAATAGAAAAGGAAATGCCTAGCAGTGGTACAGTGTACTCTCCGCCGCGCACTTTACGGGAGAGTGTGGAGAATATATGTAGATGTAGTTGTAGTTCAAGTAGTTTGTAAGTTTAAGGACCGATGACCACTGTAGTTAGGTCGCAAAGCTTTACAAACATTTGAACATTTTGGAGGAGATGAACTGCTGTTCATGGAGTCGAGGTGGAGGAGGGGTAGAGGAGGGGATGAACAGAGAGATGGGGGAGATGGATGGAGAGATGAATAGAGATGCGAGAGATGGATGGAGAGATGAGAGAGAGAGAAGGAATTTAAGATTGATTAGGAAAGTGTAGAATAAACCAGTACCTGGGCAACGTTGGAATATGAGCTAGTCAACAAAAAAAGGAGATTTTATTGAAGTGTGATGCAATATTAGTTACTTAAAATTTTGTATTTGTTAATAAATATGTAATTTATATTATGGTAGAGAAACTATGGTTTTATCGAGATTGTGATTAATGATGTTCCAATTACAACATTATGAAGCTAGCCGGCTTACAGTTTATGGCTCTAATCTCTCCAATTTCATCCTCGTGGAAGGCGTCACTGCTCTAGAAACGTTCGCTCTCGGAACATCAATAGAATCCGATGCCGCGATACACATCTCATCTCTTGCAGTGCCTGCCAATGGATACTGCCCATACCCTCCGTGACTCTTCCGCACTTACCAAACGAGCCAATTACGAAATGCAGTTCTCTTCTGTAGATCTTTAGCCTTCGTTCTACCTTTAACTTTTCTCTCTGAGACTTCTCAATTTGTATCCTCCCACCTTTTCTCAACTTGCATTCCACTTTCGAACTTTTCTCTCTGCTACTTTTCACTTTGTATCCTCACACCTTTTCTTAACATGCATTCAACTTTCAAACTTTTCTCTCTGTTACTTTTCAATTTGTATCCACCCACCTTTTGTCAACTTGCATTCAGCTTTCAAACTTTTCTCTCTGCTACTTTTCAATTTGTATCCTCCAACCTTTTCTGAAGTTGCATTCCACTTTCGAACTTTTCTCTCTGCTACTTTTCACTTTGCATCCTCACACCTTTTCTGAACTTGCATTCAACTTTCAAACTTTTCTCTCTGCTACTTTTCAATTTGTATCCTCCCACCTTTTCTCAACTTTCAAACTTTCCTCTCTGCTACTTTTCAATTTGTATCCTCCCACATTTTCTCAACTTGCGTTCAACTTTCAAACTTTCCTCTCTGCTACTTTTCAATTTGTATCTCCCACCTTTTCTGAAGTTGCATTCCACTTTCGAACTTTTCTCTCTGCTACTTTTCACTTTGCATCCTCACACCTTTTCTTAACCTGCATTCAACTTTCAAACTTTTCTCTCTGCTACTTTTCAATTTGTATCCTCCCACCTTTTCTCAACTTTCAAACTTTCCTCTCTGCTACTTTTCAATTTGTATCCACCCGCTTTTTGTCAACTTGCATTCAGTTTTCAAACTTTTCTCTCTGCCACTTTTTTAGTTTGTATACTCCAACCTTTTCTGAACTTGCATTCAACTTTCAAACTTTTCTCTCTGCTACTTTTCAATTTGTATCCTCCCACATTTTCTCAACTTGCGTTCAACTTTCAAACTTTCCTCTCTGCTACTTTTCAATTTGTATCTCCCACCTTTTCTGAAGTTGCATTCCACTTTCGAACTTTTCTCTCTGCTACTTTTCACTTTGCATCCTCACACCTTTTCTTAACCTGCATTCAACTTTCAAACTTTTCTCTCTGCTACTTTTCAATTTGTATCCTCCCACCTTTTCTCAACTTTCAAACTTTCCTCTCTGCTACTTTTCAATTTGTATCCACCCGCTTTTTGTCAACTTGCATTCAGTTTTCAAACTTTTCTCTCTGCCACTTTTTTAGTTTGTATACTCCAACCTTTTCTGAACTTGCATTCAACTTTCAAACTTTTCTCTCTGCTACTTTTCAATTTGTATCCTCCCACCCTTTCTCAACTTGCGTTCAACTTTCAAACTTTTCTCTCTGCCACTTTTTTAGTTTTTATACTCCAACCTTTTCTGAACTTGCATTCAACTTTCAAACTTTCCTCTCTGCTACTTTTCAATTTGTATACTCCCACCTTTTCTCAACTTGTTTTTAACCTTCAAACTTTTCTCTCTGCTACTTTTCAATTTGTATCCACCCACATTTTTCAACTTGCATTCAACTTTCAAACTTTTCTCTCTGCTATTTTTCAATTTGTATCCTCCCACATTTTCTCAACTTGCGTTCAACTTTCAAACTTTTCTCTCTGCTACTTTTCAATTTGTATCTCCCACCTTTTCTCAACTTGCATTCAGCTTCCAAACTTTGCTACTTTTCAGTTTCTATCCTCCTACATTTCCTCAACTTGCATTCAACTTTCTAACTCTTCTCTCCGACACTTTTCAGTTTGTATCCTCCCACCTTTTCTGAACCAACATTCAACTTTCAAACTCTTCACTGTTACATACATGTTTCTTAACGTACCTGTCGACCACCGTAGTCAGTTGCTACCCTGAGTGACTCGTCCTCCCCTGAAACCTTGTCCACTCTGTACCTGCCGTTACTCTGTTATTCACTTGTTGGGCAAACGCGTTTAGCGGTACCGCGGGACACAGATGTGTTTTTAATGGAGTGGCCACGGCCCGCTGTCGGAATTCCGACCCCAAGGTGGTCCAGTGAGGTTGCGGCCGACAAACAGGCCTTGAGACTGCTGGCCGACTGGCTCCATGGCCAGGGGAGCCGCTACCAATGCTGCCACCAGCTGCTGTTCAGTAACCAAACTAATCTTCCACATCACATTTACCAATATTAATCAAAATTACTACACTTGAAAAAAAAACTCTTATAAATTTATGTAGCTCAGCTAAACAGCTATTTCATACAGGGTGTTTCACTAAGTGTGTTTGCCTCTGTAACTTTTAAAATAATAGGTGCCGGGAAATTTTAATGCGGTAGGTCAACACAAGAAATGTTACACTTTCTGAGGAGCTATGAACATAGTTTATTGTATCATCTTCGAAAGAGTTACAGCACAAAGATATAATTTTTTAAATGGAGCAATAGTTTTTACTATCGTGCATTGGATTCGTTGAAACCAGCTGCGTCCAAATCAATTTAAACTACATTCCTATCACTGTTAGTTTGGGAGCTACAACCCTTCAAAGTTTACAGGGCGGAGGCTGCGACAGCGTAGCTGATTGGCTGGTGGTCATGAGACAGTGGGCCGTGCCCCAGGGGATAGCCACTCGGCCAGTCAGCTACGCTATCGCAGCCTCCGCCCCCGTAACTTTGAAGGGTTGTAGCTCCCAAACTAACAGTGATAGGAATGTAGTTTAAATTGATTTGGACGCAGCTGGTTTCAACGAATCCAATGCACGATAGAAGAAACTATTGTTCCATTTACAAAATTATATCTTTGTGGTATAAATCTTTGGAAATGATACGATAAATTATGTTCATAGCTCCGCAGATAGTGTAACAGCCGGCCACGGTGGCCGAGGGGACTGAGGCGCTCCAGTCACGGTCTGCACGGCCGCTACCGTCGGGGGTTCAAATCCCCCCTCGGGCATGAATATTTGTGCCGTCCTTAGTATTAGTTAGTTCATAAGTAGTTTGTAAGTTGAGGGACTGATGACCCCGTAGTTAAGTCCCATAGACTATACAAACACTTATCTAAAGTGTAACATTTCTTGTGTTGACCTACCGCATTAAAATTTCCCGTCACCTATTATTTTATAAGTTACTGAGGCAAACACACTTAGTGAAACACCCTGTATAGTACGATTGTTTCAATTTCTAGATTGCTCAGTCTAATTCCACCTTGGCTTGAGTTGGATGTATTCTGTGTTTATGGAATTAGTGGCATAATTTTCTTTTTTATGACACAGGATAAGACCGACGAATCGAGAAACTAGAAATGAAATAGCGTATGAAATAACGGTATCTTTGCCGTTTAGCTGGCCTACATAAGTTTACAACAGCTTTTTCCAAATTCGTAATGTTGGTTAATTTTCATAAATGGGAAGTTTCCTTTTTAAAAATTTGACATTCACTATGTTGATTTGTCAAATATTTGTTGTAAACACTTAAATATCGCGACGTAGTTTTCATTTCCATAAATGGGGGGGGGGGGCTAAGATTTGTTTACTTTTTTAAAATTTAACATTCAATAGGTCGGTTTTTGTAATATTTACTGTGTTGTTTGAAGACTGGTTCGATGCAGCTCTCCACCCAACAACATCCTCGACAAGCCTCTTCGTCGCCTCGTGAGAACGGCAACCCACATCCATTTGAATCTGCTTATTCCTTGATGTCCAAGATTGTGTCCAACCAATCGATTCCTTCTTTTAGTCAAAGTATGCCAGAAAGTCCTTTTCCTCCCCAATTCTGTTCAGTAACTCCTCATTACTTACGCGATCTACCCACCGAATCTACATTATTCTTCTGTAGTGCAACATTTCGAAAGCCTCTATCCTCTTCCATGTTACAGTCCCATAGAAGGCAACATTCCACAAAAATGCGTTCGGAAAAAAACTTCGTTACACTTAAATTTAAACTCTATGTTAGCCATTTCTCGTTTTCGAAAACACTTTTCTTACTATTGCTTTTCTGCTTTTTACATTATCTATACTGTGACCACCATATGTTATTTTACTGCGCAAGAAACGAAACTCTTGTACCACCGTTATTGTTCCTTACCTAATCTAATTCCTCCAGCGTTGTCTGATTTTCTTAGCCAGCATTCTGTTACCCTTTATTTGCTGTTGTTACTGTTGAAATTATACGCTGCTCTCAACACAGTGTCCATTCCCATTCAAATGCTAACAGCTGTTAATGAGGTACTACGTACTGAAAAGGTATACTCAAAAAGAATCCTTCTTTTCTATAGGCATTACTCGTACAGAGCTACCGTTCAGAAAACAGGTTTCTACACTTCGACCTCCTGACTCCTCGAAGACAATTTTGCAATACGATGTTTTATTATACAGTTGTGTGCAAATATTAAAATGTTTGTAAACTTATTGGTCCATACTGCTACAGTCATCAGTCCTTAGACTTACAAACTACTTAAACTGAATATCAACAATAATTCAATTGCATGAGACGTATATTGTCTTACTACATCATTATATTGTCTTGTTATATGTCTATTTATATAAAAGCGAAAGGATACTCACTCACTGACTAAACACGAAATCTCGAAAACTACTTCACCTATGAAGCTGAAATGTGGCAGGAATGTAGTTCATCGGTAGAAGACGTCAGCTAAGAAAGGATTTTGCGATAGGGTCGATAATTCAGGAGTGATGACGTCATAAACAATGAAAACTCCCCCGTACTGCGACAAATGATAGGGAAAAAAGTTTGTCACTTACTATAAAAGCTGTGTGTGTGTTGTGGATGTTGAACCTATCGTTAAATCAGACAACAAATTGTTCATCAACACAGCAATTTGGTTTAATTATGGCCCTGATATTGATGTATATACTATTAAATAACAAACAGTGCATTAAACTGATTATGTGCGCAACGGATATTTTAAACACAAAACAACTGTGGCAAGTCACCATTTGAAACAGACACTGACTATACTCAAAACTTTTGACTGCGAGAAAGATATTATAAAACCACAAACCACTTTCTTAATGCTTGACTGTGAAAATTTTTATGCAGATCAGTTACTGATTATTGAAATTTAGTATCATAGTCAATTAACTATCATTTACTATGGCACCAGTAACGAAATCTGTTCAACAATATTATTCAAATCAATACTGCACTTTAAATCCACTAATAATTAATTATCAAATGAAGGAAGTAGGTTAAACTTCTAACTACGTAAATGAAAAAGGAAAGAAAGGTCAACTTTGTTACTTATTATTAATAATCAGCATTACATTACCTACATAATACAACTTGTGACTTGCTGGCAAAGCAGCCTCTGCTCTACATCGGAGCCATACACACAGCTCAACCGCTCTCTAAGCGAGCTGAACCACAAGTCCTACTCTCTCTCTGCGCGAGCTACAATGCTATGCAATACATGATCTTTGCCAAAGATGAAACTTCATAAAGGACACATATCGATACATACAGTAGAAGCGATATTATACGTTTTCTTGCAAGCAAGTTACTCGATACAAAACAGGGGGCACAATATTAGACATTTTCTTATAAAAATAATTTTTTATGTACACGTTTCAACTACTTTTTCGGCGTTCATGCAGTAAAATTACGGCATTTGGCATGACGATACAATTTATTACTCGTAAACTATTAATTGTACTCGCGAGAAATGTTACAGACAGTATACACACATACCACTGAAGGTACGTTCGAAATTTTATCATAGTACGACACACAGTCCATGAGATACGGAATAATAGAAAAATTACGATAATGAAAAACCGCCACATAACGCATGACGTTTTGATTTGTTACGTCTTTCCTGCTAACTCTATTCGCGACGTATTTTGCAAACGTTTTACATATGCACGACTGGATGTACCTTCGAAATAATATCGTATTACGACATATAGTTCAGGTGCTATGATGTCAAAGACACTGAAATACATGAAACTTCGCCCTAAAAAGCATGAGGTTGTAATTTATTACGTCTTTACTACCAAATCAATTTACAACACATTTCGCAGGCAGTTTCCTAATATTCCTGTCTACGAAACTGGTAAATAATCTCTTTGCAGGACCCATAATTCAGGAGATATGTCTACATGTATATAAAAGCTAAAGGTCACTCACTCACTCACTGACGAAAAACGAAATCTCTAAAACTACTGCACCTATGAAGCTGAAATTTTACCGGTATGTAGTTTAAAGGTGGAAGATGTTAGCTAAGAAAGTATTTACGATAGGACGGTATGACGGTGCATGGCGGAGGATACTTTTCCTACAGACTGACGAAATCTACCGTTTCATTTCGACCTTCACGAAACTTTGCGCGCTTGACCTTCAAAAGGAAGGTCACCGTCTACCTAAAGTTTCATACGGTGCATGGTGGAGAGTATCTTGCAAGATAAAAACGGATCCCTAAGTATGTTGGTCGCGCCATAACCTGAGAACGGCTCGACATATTTCACTTTTTTTTTTTTTTTTTTTTTTTTTTTTTTTTTTTTTTTTTTATTTTTATTCTCGGAACACAGGTTGTACGAGATAAAACTGGAAAATTTGAGAACAACAAAGTGCATTTTTCTATTGCATACAAATCTATACTTTTGTTCCGATATTTATGAAATTTTGCACACTTCACCATGAAAAAAAAAGGAATGTCATTGTCTGTATAAAATTTAGTTTGGTGCACGCTGGAGCGTACTTGCCATACGAACTTTGTCAAAATGAATAGGTTTTGTCAGATCTTGATGGATTTTTGCACATACGACACTTCCCGACCGCGGTGGCCAAGGGGACTGTCACGGTCACGGTCTGCACGGCCACTACGGTCGGGGATTCTAATCCCCCCTCGGGCATGGATATTTGTGCCGTCCTTAGTGTTAGCTAGTTCATAAGTAGTTTGTACGTTTGGGGACTGATGACCCCGTAGCTAAGTCCCATAAGCTCTACAAACATTTGATTTGATACGACACTTATACGACGAGGAAGATCACAAGATACATACATGTTCGTATGGTACATGACGAAGAGTACCTTGCAAAAAACATTGCCGAGAAAGGGAAATGTGGAAACGAACAGAGACATGGGCAGAAAGAGATGAATTTTAGAGGAGGGAAGGGGATGTGGACTACCAGAGTGTAGGATAAACAAACACGCGGGCAACGCCGGGTTTACAGCTAGTCATTACATATTAATTAAAATTTGTGCTGTGACCGGGTTTCGAACTCAGGACCGCTTACTTATTACGCACATGCTTAAACCAATCAGCTAACGCAGTCTTACAGATGTTGTTGTTGTTGTTGTTGTGGTCTTCAGTCCGCAGACTGGTTTGATGCAGCTCTCCACGCTACCCTGTCCTGTGCATGTCTGATCATCAGACAATACGTTTGCCAACCTACATCCTTTTGAATCTGCTTACTGTATTCGTCCCTCGGTCTCCCTCTACGATTTTTACCCCACACGCTTCCTTCTAATGCTAAGCTGACAATTCCTTGATGTCTCAGAATGTGTCCAACCAATCTATCCCTTCTCTTAGTCAGGATATGTCAGAAACTAATTTTCTCCCCGATTCTGTTAAGCACATCTTCATTAGTCACGTGATTTACCCATCTAATTTCCATCATTCGGCTCTAGCACCACATTTCAAAAGATTCCATCATCTTTTTATCAGAACTCCTTATCGTCCACGTTTCACTGCCATACAATGCTACACTCCAGAAATGACTTCCTAACACTTAAATTAGTATTGTATGTTAACAAGTTTCGCTTCTTTAGAAACGCTTTTCTTCCCATAGCCATTCTGCGTTTCTTGTCTTCTTTACTTCAGCCATCAGAAGTTATCTTGCTACCTAAATAACAAAATTCATCTACTACTTTTATTGTCTCATTACCAAATCTAATTCCTTCAGCATCTCCTTATTTTCTGACATTACATTCCATTACCTCCGTTTTACTCTTGTTAGTGTTCACCTTATATCTTCCTTTCAAGACACTGTCCATCCCATTCAACTTCTCTTCCAGATACTTTGCGGTCTCTGACAGAATTACTATGACATCGACAAACCGCAATGTTTTTATTTCTTCTCCCTGCACTTTAATGCCCTCTCCAAATTTCTCCTTACAGATAATGAGACAATTTTGTATGTATTTCACAGGGAACATGAGACAGAATTAAACTGTGTGGTGTGGAGGGAGACATGCTTTAAGACAGTCCGTGTAGTCGTTTTGGTTGCAACGCTGTGTTAGCTGAGTGCTCTAAAGCGGAGGTCCCTGGTTCGAATTCCGGTCACAGCACAAATTTTAATTTAACGCCTCTCTTTGTAACCAATATCTTATTTTAAAGTAACGTACACTAAGGACAACACACACATCAATGACCCAGAGAGAGGACTCGAACGTCCGACGGGAGCGGCCGCCTAGTCCGAAGCAAGATGCCTTAGACCACGCGGCTATTCCAGCGCAGCCCTGCTGTGTGCGTACAGAGATTTGCACCGCGTGCTGCTAGCGGCAGTAGTTAGGCCCGATGCCGGGAGCTATCGTCAACTCGTTGCAGACTCTTGCCTCTTGTCTGTAGCAGTCGGAACAACTTGCTGGTCCAAATTCTGCGCAGCTGTTAAGAACGTAGAGCAGGGTTTTACGTCCTGAAACCAGTGGCGTAGCTATCATAGGGCTAGGCGGGGCAGTGCCCCGGGGCCCCCGAGCTCCAGGGGCCCCTCGGCCTACGTGAGCGACGATCGAAAAAAGTTACCGTAGATCCTTGAACACTTTCATGTCCCCCAATTACTTCGGATAATCGAACTTCTACTGTATATAATAATTTATTTGGGAAAAGGTTATTCCAAATTTGAACTTCTTGAACCCTGACCACCAAACCTCAAACGCACGAAGTGAAATCCAAAAACTATTCGCACCCCAGAAAATAAACATAACAAGGTCCTTTGCTTGTCCGCTAAGACGTGGACACTGCCATCGTCAGCGTATTGTCGGTTGAAGTCGGTTGAATCTTTGCGAAATAACAGTGAATGGTGCTGAATTACTAGCACAGTGTTTGACAGTAGACAGTGTGACCACATTTGAATATGAAGCCTCTACAATGTATTATTACAGAACGGTATTATTATGGTAACTCAACAGTTTGTGTAGTGAATTCCCCAAGGGTGTGCTCCACAATCATAGATCCCAATGAAGTGCTGTAACCAACTGCACTCTGAAATTCGTGCAAGAAGAAGAGAAAATATGGTTACTTTGTCACAATAGTAAATTGTGCATTCAAGACACTACCCTGTACTCCACTGCCACTATAATAAGCGAAGATGTCAACTTAGTTATTTTACTTATTACTTTTTCCTGGCCAGACATTAATATATCCTTCATGATACCTGGTAGGGTCACGGCTCAAACCAAAGTAGTCCATCAAACAAAATCCGGCAACTTTCTTTTCTGAAACCATCCTATAAGTATATTTCCCCTGTTTTCCTTCTTTGATTGGGCTATCAACGAAATTAGGCTGATCGGTACGGAGCAATGACCTACCAGCGAGGAATTTAGCGACAGTGAGATGTCGTTACTGACAACAGTCTGCAATGAGAGTGAGTTGTCGGCGCTGTCTCGGCTGTTCCCGGTTTGCTTCGCAGCAGGGGGCCATGTTTTCATGGTTAAGTAATACTTCTTCATTGTTTATTTTTGACTAGCTTATGCCTGCGACTTCATTCACCTAGTATGGAGCAACTTCGGAAACTATCCCAAGAGGTCGTTTATTTTTCGTCTTACCCAGAGGTACAAATCTATCCCTCTGCAAAATTTCATTCAAATTCGCCCAGTAGCGTTTGCGTAGAAACATAACAAACAAACATCCACAATTATATTAGAGAGCTGCCTGGCACATAATATTTACTTAGTAGTCTTTAGGTTTACCTTATTATGTCTTGCAGTGGGCGGTAAGGAGCTGATGATGCAGTAGTTTTGCACCTGTACACTATTAGTGTAAAGAGGGCCCCAATGTTATCTTTGCCCCGGGGCCCTTAGTGACATAGCTACGCCACTGCCTGAAACAAAAGCACGCACCGTAGTCGTGCGTGCGTACCGGAGCGGACTGCTGTGACGAAACGTACACGCAACGGAGAGTTATTTTGGCACGGTGTCGATTTCTGGTTCGTTATGTAAGTATCGATTTTTCCGCCGTCGATTTCTACGGTCGCGCGCCAGACGGCAGAAGTGTTTTGTGTCCCACTGATCACTACTAAAAGAGTCCGAAAGTGCGGCCGACTCCAGTCACGGTCTGCACGGCCACTACGGTCGGGGATTCGAATCCCCCTTCGGGCATGGATATTTGTGCCGTTCTTAGTATAAGGTAGCTGATAAGTAGTTTGTAAGTTTAGGGACTGATGACCCCGTAGTTAAGTCCCATAAGCTTTTTTAAAAAAAAAAAAAAAAAAAAAAAAAAAAAAAAAAAAAAAAAAAAAAAAAAAAAAGCGTCCGAATCTGAAACCGATCATCCGCCTCCTCTTCTACTTTCGACCGAGATGGAAACTTGAGTAATTAAGTTCAAATTTCGGTAAATTTACGCTTTACCAGTACTAAGCCTTCTTGAGTGTGTGTAAGCCTAAACTGAAGTCCGTGTATGATGACAAACGAGGGGTACAGGTTTAGACAAATAGACTTGAGTTTTGAAACTTCCTGGCAGATTAAAATTGTGTGCCGGAACCGGGACTCGAACCTGGGACCTTTGCCTTTCGCGGGCAAGCGCACTACCGACTGTGCTATCCCGACACGACTCACGATGCCGCCTCACAACTTTATTTCCGCCAGTACCTCGCCTCCTACTTTCCAAACTTCACAGAAGCTATCCTGCGAAACATGCAAGACTAGCACTCCTGGAAGAAAGGATATGGTGGAGACATGGCTTAGCCACAGCCTAAGGGATGTTCCCACCATATCCTTTCTTCCAGGAGTGCTAGTCTTGCATGGTTTGCAGGAGAGCTTCTGTGAAGTTTGGAAAGTAGGAGGCGAGGTACTGGCGGAAGTAAAGTTGTGAGGCGGCATCGTGAGTCGTGTCGGGATAGCACAGTCGGTAGTGCGGTTGCCCTCGAAAGGCAAAGGTCCCAGTTTCGAGTCCCGGTTCCGGCACACAATTTTAATCTGCCAGGAAGTTTCATATCAGCGCAGACTCCGCTGCAGAGTGAAAGTTTCATTCTGAATCCTCGGATTGTTGACTTCGTTACCTTTTTCCTCGTGTAGAGGATCGATTGATGGGTCACACTTCAAACATCGAGGATTCGTAAATTTAGCATTGGAGGGAGACCAAAAGACGAATACAGTAAGGAGATTCAGATGGGTGTGGGTTGCCGTTTTTATGTGGAGATGAAGAGGCTTGCTCAGAATAGAGTAGGGTGGAGAGCTGCATCAAACCAGTCTCCGGACTGAAGACCACAACAACGTATTATGTGATTGCTTTAACTTAGCCCTTATGCAAATGAATATATACCTCAAAAATTGCACGAATAAATAAATAAATAAATACCCGGGCTAAGCCGGGTTTTCAGCTAGTGGTTTGTAAACAAAAGGAAGAGTAGGGGACCTATAACGCTTCCCTGGGGAACGCCAGATATCACTTCTGTTTTAATCGATGACGTACCGTCAATTACCACGAACCGTGTTCTTTCTGGTAGGAAACCGTGAATCCAATCGCACAATTGGGGCGATACTCCATAAGGAGCACACTTTGGCCAACCCACACTCTAAAGACGGAATTACTAAATGTATTTTTCCAAAGCTGTTTCACAGAGGAAGATTGCACTGTAGTTCCTTCCCTAGATTGCCGCACAGATTACAAAATGGCAGATATCGAAATAACTGATAGAGGGATAGAAAAACAATTAAAATCGCTCAAAAGAGGATAGGCCGCAGGGCCTGATGGGATACCAGTTCGTTTTTACACAGAGTACGCTAAGGAACTGACCCCCCTTCTCGCAGTGGTGTATCGTAGCTCTCTAGAGCAGCATATAGTTCCGAAAGATTGGAAAATGGCTCAGGTCATCCCCGTTTTCAAGAAGGGTCCTCGAACAGATGTGCAGAACTATAGGCCTATATCTCTGACGTCGGCCAGTTGTAGAATTTTGGAACATGTATTATGTCCGAATATTATGACATTTCTCGAGACTAGGAATCTGCTCTGTAGGAATCAGCATGGGTTTCGAAAAAGGCGTTCGTGTGAAACCCAGCTGGCGCTATTCGTCCACGAGGCTCAGAGGGCCATAGACACTGGTTCTCAGGTAGATGCTGTGTTCTCAATGGAGAGAAGTCTTCCGAAGTAAAAGTTATGTCGGGTGTGCCACAGGGGAGTGTCGTGGGTCCGTTGCTGTTCACGATCTATATAAATGACCTTGCGGGTAACATCGGAAGTTCACTGAGGCTTTTTGCGTATGATGCGGTAGTATATATAGAGGTTGTAACAATGGAAAATTGTATTGAGATGCAGGAGGATCTGCATAGAATTGACGCATGGTGCAGGGAATGGCAATTGACTCTCAATGTGGACAAGTGTAATGTGCTGCGAATGCACAGAAACGGTATTTTTGGCGGGTTGTCGGTAATGATGGACAGAATTCCTTCGTCGACGCGAGGGGGGACGGTGGTTTTCGGTGGCCCTGGACCCGATCGAGCCGGCTTTCTCGTCGCCGCGGCAGGGAAAGTGTTCCGGCAGGAAAAGCGGCCGCTCACACACAAACAGGCAGACACACTCACACAGACACAGACAGCCACTGCGGCTAGAGGCGGCGGCTCTTCTTCTAGCCCGTCTCTCGCCGGGGCTGCGGGGCTTTAAAGGTCGAAACACGGGGGAGGTACGGGGTGTCCAGAAAAGGGCTCCCTGCTTTCAAAATTAAATATCTGGAAAACAAACATTGATAGAGGAATGCAGCAAACGGTATGTTTATTGTGAAACCTGCAAGAAGTTTATACAGCAGTTTGAAATAATAGTTACAAAAGCTGCTAACAGATGGCGCTGTAATCGTCATACGTAACGCCTAGTATAAACAGTGATCCGAAGCCCAGAGCGATCAGTTCCACTATTGAAACATCAAAGGAGGTTATCATACCGAAGGAAGAGATTAAAACCATGTATTCCATTGAACAACGCGTTTTTCTGTTGCTAGAGTACCACAGGTTAGAAGAGAGTCCTACGCCAACAAGGCCAAGTTTTCAAGCACAATTCAATGTTCCAAAAGGACCCGATGCGAAAACCATTCGTACGCTCTTCGCAGAATATCAACGAACAGGCAGCGTAACTGACGATCTAGTGGGGCATGTTGGCCGCGAGCAAACCGCAGTTACGCCTGAAAATATCTCCACAGTTTCTGGGATTATTCAGCGAAATCCAATGTCATCCGTCAGTAGAATTGCATCTGAGATTGGTTTGAAGCGTTCCAGCACACAGAAAATACTGACAAAGAGCCTACACATGTTTCCATTCAATATTCACACGCATCAGGCCATACCCGTACGAGATGTGCAACAAATGCTTGCCTTTGCTAATCAGATGCTCACAATGATTGATAGTGAAGGATTTGATGTTGGCTGCACCTGGTTTACAGATGAAGCACACTTCCACCTGAATGGATACGTGAATAAGCAGAACTGGCGATTTTGGGGTTCCGAAAAACGACATTGGTGTGAAGCGAAACCCCTGTATTCTCCTAAAATTACTGTGTGGGCTGCAGTATGCAGCAGAGGCATTATTGGCCCTTTTTTCATTCGAGAAACGGTCACTGGTGCACGTTACGTTGCAATTTTGGAACAATTTGTCGCCACACAGCAAGCGTTAGAGGATCGACCAGGTACTGAATGGTTTATGCAAGATGGAGCCCGACCACATCGGACCGAACAAGTGTTTCGCTTTCTTGAGGAATACTTCGGGAATCGAGTCATTGCTTTGGAATATCCCAAGTTTACTGGTGCAGGCACGGATTGGCCTCCATATTCGCCGGATTTGACTCCCTGTGACTCTTTTTTTTGTGGGGCACAGTGAAAGACATGGTCTACCCGAAGCATCCCGCCACGCTGGACGAGCTTGAATCGGCGATCTCTGTGGCATGTGAGTCCATTTAAGTCGAGACACTACGAAATGTGATGGCGAATTTCACTCTTCGTTTGTGCCACCTCTGTAGTGCCAATGGTGAACATTTTGAAAACATTGTGATGTGATTGTTTGCAAAGAGTGTTTTCATACTATTATTTCACTAAAGTATGCTGATATGAGCTGTACAGCTTACAGCGCCATCTGTTAGCAGCTTTTGTAAATATTATTTCAAACTGCTGTATAAAGTTGTTACCGATTTCACAATAAACATACCGTTTACTGCATTCCTCTATCGATCTTTGTTTTCGAGACATTTAATTTTGAAATCAGGGAGCCCTTTTCTGGACACCCTGTACGTTACGGCTGCAGTTTGGCAGGGCTGGCGTAAATCTAAGTGAAAAGTCCCTTAAAAAGAAAAAAAAAGAGACAAACAAAATCACCGTGTGTAACGTTAATGTCTGTCCGATTTGTGTGACACTTCTGATATAAAACGCAACTGCTTTAAAATGTTCAATCCACCGACTGGGTGGCTGTCTTAACAGATCTCCACAGCATCAAAGCTCAGAACAGTGTGACCTTAATATCTCGCGGATGTAGAAGCTTCTTATAATACTGCATCTGGTTTCAGGAGTCCCTAGAATTCATTCGGAACACGTGCACCTGGAGTAAGGTTCTCCATTTTATGTGTGCGTCAAAATTAACCTGAATTCGTATCTTTCCACTTTGATATTTCGAAACTTTTCTCTGGTATTTTAGTTGTTGGGTAGTATGTTCAGTGTAAAGAAAAATCAAGTCAAATGATATTATATGTGCCTGACGAGATTTACAAGTACAAAATTGTATTTAAAAATGTTCAAATGTTTGTTAAGCTTATGCGACTTAACTACGGGGTCATCAGTCCCTAAACTTACAAACTACTTATGAACTACTTACGAACTAGGACGGCACAAATATCCATGCCCGAGGGGGGATTAGAACCCCCGACGGTAGTGGCCGTGCTGACCGTGACAATTGTATTTACAAATTCATTCTGAGGATTTATAATATATTCCGCTGATAACCAATCATTATCATAAATTGTCTTACCGAGTAACAGGAAAAAAATAATTATGAAGATCGCTTTCCCACACGAAATGCACAGAATACAAACTGAACCATCACCAACATACAACCAAAAACCCCAAGGTCTGCGTGTTGAAATTCAAATTGCTTTGGCACTCATTTTTATGAAGTGGGACTTTGAAGTCCCGTCAGATCGTGAAGTGTTAAAGCAAGAACTCAGAGCAAACACCGGATAAGTGAATAAAACTTTTTAGTTCAGCATAACGTCTACCCTACAAAGCATCGCGACAATAAATACATCAGTACCCAAAATAGCACGGTGACGGCTTCGGAAGTTTCTACAAGACTGGCCATCTGGAGCTCTTTATTTTATTTTATTTATTTATTTCTTTTTTGCACTTTTCATTCCTCTCCCTGAGGGGGCTTTCTGGGTCCTCCTTATATACTTTTTGTGACAATTCCGTGCATTGTTACAACTTTTAAAGATAGGAAAAAGAAATTATTTCGCAATGTTATGACAAGATAATAACATTTCTACGTCCCAAAATTAAGGTACTAAATAATTTACATCTATATATAGCACACTTTCTTCAGCCAAGATCGCTAATTTATATGCTGTTTATTTATTACTTTTTATCGCTTTCGATGAACTATGTCACTATCTTCAGAAAATGTAATGCAAGAAAAGTAACATTGCCAAACGACTAAGATTTGCATCAGCAAATTGGATCGTCATCTGTATTGCACATTTAAAAATTGTGTGTATCCTTGCCACAAGTAACAAGGATACACACCATTTTCAACCACTTCAAAATGCGCGCAATAACGAATCTATTTGTACGGCGTGTAATTTGGGACGGACAGGATGCCGTGCTACGGATAGCCAAGATGTCAAGGCGACCGAGCTCTGGGCCGAAGCGGCAGGCCCGGGTTCGAATCCCTGTCCGCCACTAATTTGCACTCGTCGCCGTTGATTTTTTTTTTTTTTTTTTTTTTTTTTTTTTTTTTAATCTTCAGTGAAGGCTTTCACGACCGGCTGAAATAATTGCTGTTGAATCTTGCGGGTTATGTGGCCGTGTTCGAAGAAACGTTTCGTCCAGAGCTGCGCTAGACATCCTCAGAGGCGCTACTGGTAGCGGTGAGTCTCGCCGTCTGACGAGTCGGGTGTCGGAGAGCGGTATGAATACTGTCCAAAACGGGGCGTGGTCAAGAAAGGTAAACAAGAAGACAGCAACAAAACACAACGATGGAAGAACACCGTTTGTCTCCCCTTCATTAAAACAGTTACGGATCAGATAGGAAAGATTTTACGCAAACACGATATCAGACTGGTTTTGAAAGCAACAAAAAAGATAAGTCAGGCACTCCGATCTGTTAAGGACAAACGCCCTCCTCTATCATCCAGTGGGGTGTACAAAATTCCTTGTTCTTACGGAAAAGTGTATATTGGTACTACAAAAAGGAATGTGAATACAAGACTGAAAGAACACTAAAGTCTTTGCCGACTGGGTAGAATTGAGAAATCAGCTGAAGCAGAACGTGTTTTCCAATCAGGAAATTATGAGGGGAGGTTTTCCGAAACGGAAATTTTATCTACAACGACGAACTATTATCCACGACTGTACAGAGAAGCCATCTAAATATACAAACATGGGGAATAATTTTAATAGAAAGGAAGAAGCAGTGAAACTTAATGACATATGGACTGTGGCTCTCCACAGTAGGTAGTTACGCTTTTATCTTTGACCATCGACTGTCGAAAGTTATGTTTTACCTTTGACAAGGCTTGTCTCTGCTGCGCACGTGACCACTTGACCACGCCCCCTTTTGGACAGTATTTATACCGCTCTCCGACGCCCGACTCGTCAGTCGGCAAGACTCACCGCTACCAGTAGCACCTCTGAGGATGTCCAGCGCAGCTCTGGACGAAACGTCAGAAGCAGAAACGTTTCTTCGACCACGACCACATAATCCGGAAGATTCAACAGCAATTATTTCAGCCGGTCGTGAAAGCCTTCACTGCATGATTACAATATATATATATATATATATATATATATATATATATATATATATATATATATATATAAGCGGCGGCGAGTGCAAATTAGTGGCGGACAGGGATTCGAACCCGGGTGTGCCGCTTCGGCCCAGAGCTCGGTCGCCTTGACCTCTTGGCTATCCGTAGCACGCATCCTGTCCGTCCCAAAGTACACGCCGTACAAACAGATTCGCTATTGCGCACATTTTGAAGTGGTTGAAAACGGTGTGTATCCTTGTTACTTGTCGCAAGGATACACTCCAATTTTTAAATGTGCAATACAGATGACGATCCACTTTGGCTGGCCGCGGTGGCCGAGGTGACTGAGGCGCTCCAGTCACGGTCTGCACGGCCACTACGGTCGGGGGTTCGAATCCCCCCTCGGGCATGGATATTTGTGCCGTCCTTAGTATTAGCTAGTTGATAAGTAGTTTGTAAGTTTAGAGACTGATGACCCCGTAGTTAAGTCCCATAAGCTTAACAAACATTTGAACATTTTTTGATCCACTTTGGTGATGCAAATCTTAGTCGTTTCACAATGTTACTTGTCTTGCATTACATTTACGACCACACAACCCGGAAGATTGGACAGCAATTTTTCTTCCTGCCCTAGTGCAGACAGCGGTAAAAGTTTCGCTCGCCGTTTTCGTCGCCCCTCAGGTGTTGAATGGCCACAGCGGTTAAAAGCTGTGTGTGTGTGTGTTGTCGATGTTGAACCTATCGTTAAATCAGACAACAAATCGTTCATTAACACAGCAATTTGGTTTAATTATGGCCCTGATATTGATGTATATACTATTAAATAAGAAACAGTGCATTAAACTGATTATGTGCGGAACGGATATTTTAAACACAAAACAACTGTGACAAGTCACCTTTTAAAACAAACACTGACTATACTCAAAAAAATTGACTGCGAGAAAGATATTAAAAAACCACAAATCACTTTCTTAATTATTTTGTCAAGTAGGTTCAACCACATAGATCGTGTATAAAACACAATAATATGACGCGTTTCGAGGGTCAAGCCCTCATCATCAGATAAAATACACAAGAATCTTTAAAACCCGAGACAAATAAAATCTAAAACGTAATAAAAGAAAACGTGGTTACTTCCCATGTAACCGTGTCTCCGTAGAAAGCTCAGCATACTGTGCTTCGTCAATATTGAAAACAGTCCCCAGTACTGGCGGAGCATAGCACTAGTGAAGCGCACGGAGTCAACAACACGAGTGGGGCGCACGTATGAACATGAAAACAAAGACCTCTAAATGCCAAAGACTATCCACAAGGCAGTGGGTACATTCAGGTGTACAGTAAGACAGAGGTTGAAATTTAAAATAAACGACTTTTGTTATAATAGATCCACAAAGTTTTTAAAAAAGCTGTATGCATTGCCTTGAACTTGTTCATTTAATGAAACGTCGCTTTTTGCGTTTTGTATTGTAATCTCTAGCTGTTCTAGCAGATCTAACTTTCTTCCCTTATCCTGTTTATGTAAAATCTTTAGGTCATCTTCAATATTCTTTAATGGGTGGCCAGTTTCGCGGATATGTGTAGCTACAGCTTAATGCTTGACTGTGAGAATTTTTATACAGATCAGTTTCTGATTATTGAAATTTAAATTAACTATCATTTACTATGGCACCAGTAACGAAATCTGTTCAACAATATTATTCAAATCAATACTGCACTTTAAATCCACTAATAATTAATTATCAAATGAAGGAAGTAGGTTAAACTTCTAACTACGTAAATGAAACAGGAAAGAAAGGTCAACTTTGTTACTTACTATTAATAATCAGCATTACATTACCTACGTAATACAACTTCAGACTTGCTGGCAAAGCAGCCTCTGCTATACATCGGAGCCATACACACAGCTCAACCGCTCTCTAAGCGAGCTGAACCACAAGTGCTACTCTCTCTCAGCGCGAGCTACAATGCTATGCAATACATGATCTTTGCCAAAGATGAAACTTCATAAAGGACAGATATCGATACATACAGTAGAAGCAATATTATACATTTTCTTGCAAGCAAGTTACTCGATACAAAACAGGAGGCACAATATTAGACATTTTCTTATAAAAATAATTTTTTATGTACACGTTTCAACTACTTTTTCGGCGTTCATGCAGTAAAATTACGACACTTGGCATGACGATACAATTTATTACTCGTAAACTATTAATTGTACTCGCGAGAAATGTTACAGACAGTATACACACATACGACTGAAAGTACGTTCGAAATTTTATCATAGTACGACATACAGACCATAAGATATGGAATAATAGAAAAATTACGATAATGAAAAACCGCCACATCTCGCATGACGTTTTTGATTTGTTACGTCTTTCCTGCTAACTCTATTCGCGACGTATTTTGCAAACGTTTTACATATGCACGACTGGATGTACCTTCGAAAAAATATCGTATTACGACATGTAGTTCAGGTGCTATGATGTCAAAGACACTGAAATACATGAAACTTCGCCCTAAAAAGCATGAGGTTGTAATTTACTACTTCTCTACTACCAAATCAATTTACAACACATTTCGCAGGCAGTTTTCTAATATTCCTGTCTACGAAACTGGTAAATAACGTCTTTGCAGGACCCATAATTCAGGAGATATGTCTACATGTATATAAAAGCTAAAGGTCACTCACTCACTCACTGACGAAAAACGAAATTTCTAAAACTACTGCACCTATGAATCCGAAATCTTGCCAATATGTAGTTCAAACGTAGAAGACGTCAGCTAAGAAAGTATTTATGATAGGACGGAATGAAGGTGCATGGCGGAGGATACTTTTGCTACAGACTGACGAAATCTACAGTTTCATTCCGACCTTCATGAAACTTTGCACGCTTGACCTTCAAAAGGAAGGTCGCTGTCTACCTAAAGTTTCATACGGTACATGGGGGAGGAGAGTATTTTGCAAGATAAAAACGGATCCCTAAGTATGTTGGTCGCTCCGTAACTTGAGAACGGCACGACCGATTTCACAGATCCTTTTTTTATTGTTTTCGCTATTCTCAGAACACAGGTTGTATGAAATAAAACTGGAAAATTTGAGAACAACAAAGTGCGTTTTTCAATGTGACTCTATGTTATGCAATACATGATCTTTGCCAAAGATGAAACTTCACAAAGTACACATATCGATACACACAGTAGAAGCGATATTATACATTTTCCTGCAAGCAAGTTACTCGATACAAAACAGGAGGCACAATATTAGACATTTTCTTACAGAAATAATTTTTTACGGACACGTTTGACGGTGGGAAATGCTGAGCTGCCCATCCGCCTCGACCCGCTCCCACGGCCAGAGCGCGCAGTTTCCTGTCCTGTAGGAGCAGAGAAAGTGTGCGACCGCTAGGCCGATCTCTGGCTAATGGCTCCTCTAGTTCTGGAACCGACGTCTCCTAGGAGACCGCACTCGCACTTCCCGGACGTTGGCTGATATTCTTGCAATCACCCTGCCAATCCCGTCGCTTTCTACTCCCTACCAAGCTCCCACCACCAACGTCCGGGACCGAACACGGCTCAAATGCATCGTCTAGTTTTTTTGCGAAACACGAATTTCCTGTACCACATCTCTAATGACGACGCCGCCTGCTATGAACTAGTTTCGCGTTGTTGTTGTTGTTGTGGTCTTCAGTCCGCAGACTGGTTTGATGCAGCTCTCCACGCTACCTTGTCCTGTGCAAGTCTCTTCATCTGAGAATACCTTCGGCAACTTACATCCTTTTGAATCTGCTTACTGTATTCATTTCTTGGTGTCCCTCTGCGATTTGTACCCCACACACTTCCCTCTAACGCTAAATTTATTCTCATTTAAATTTCGAGCTGTCAAAAGACGATCGCAAAGACCCACTTTTAGTGTTACTACCGTAACCTAAAGTGGGCCAAAACAGTGTTTTGCTGAAGGCAGACCGTAATCCAAAAGTAACTAACTTAGATATTTATAAAGCAAACACGGACCAATAAGGGGCTTCAACATAAAGATGGTTACTTTTCAGTTTTGGAGTTGTGTTTCCCTACTTGGAAGTTTTTTCCTCCCGATTTCGGAGCTGTTTTTTGCCGATTTCGGAGTCGTTTCATTTTTGTTTTTGAGTCTTTTTTCCGATTCACATTTTATTACTTTTTAAAAATCTAAATTCGGTATTGTTTACTTCCCAGCTGCTAAATTACCGTGCTGAGATGTGTAAATTTCGCGAACTATGGAGCTCCATATCCATCCCTGCTAACAGCCTGCTATACTTAGGCACAGTGCGTTTCGGCCGTGAGGCTCCATCTTCAGCACCAGTGGCGGATTACCCGTAAGGCAGAGTAGATAGTTGCATGGCGCCCTGTGTGCACAAATATGACAATGAGAATTTTGAAAAAAGACTTTTGCGTTTTAAATAAAAATTAGTTGGTCAAAAATGTTCAAATGTTTGTAAATCTATCGGACCAAACTGCGTGGTCATCAGTCCGTAGCTTACAAACTACTTAAACCTAGGTAAACTAACCTAAGGACAACACACACGCCCATGCCCCAGGGAGGACTCGAACCTCCACGGCGAGCAACCGCGCGCTCCGCAGCGAGACGCTTTAGACCGCTCGGCTACTCCACCGCGGCAAAAATTAGTTGCCTTTTGTTTGTCTGCAGGCGAGTGAAAGAATATATATATATATATATATATATATATATATATATATATATATATATATATATATATATATATATATATATCTGACAGGAAATGGATCCTGACATTTCTGATGAGTTTTAGGAGTACAAGACGGTCACTTGGAGCACTTCTTAGTCTACTTATGTAACAATATTGGATAAATCATGTACAGAGCTTTCTCGTCGTATAAAAGCTTATAATAAAGTTCATTGTCATTTTGGATTACTTGTTGAGTTCCCACAGATGCCTGATGATTAAATTAAAGAAGCTGCCCAGAGATTTAGGGACATCTATTCTGAGGATATAGAAGAGGAATTTGTGGACCAGATGATTCATTTTAAATCCTTCACATCACAACTAGAAGACTTTAAAGCTGACCAAGCAGTTGCAGAATCGCGATCATAAAAAGTCATTTTTGAAAATATGGTGTAATCAACGTATCCAAATATTATGATTGCGTTAAAAAATTACAGATGTCTCATGATTACGAATGTAAAGGACGAGACAAGCTTTTCAAAACTAAAACATAAGAAATTGTCATAGGTCTTCAATGTCCCAAGAACGCCTGAACTCACTTGCCATTATGGCCTCAGAATATGATATCTTGCAGGATATAAAAAGATATTTTGAAAGATTTTGCTGGAAAAAAAATTGAGGGAAGTAAATGTTTAATGCTTTTCTTCATTATTATGCATTTCTGTATTTTTGTTAAATAATTTCTTTGATATTATTGTATTAATTAACGTATATTGATCAATTGATAATTGTTTTTTTTTTGGATAAATACGTTTACATGTTGCACGAACATGTCTCATTTCACTTTGCTATTATTACTGTTCTTATTTCCAAATTTGAGTTTATTGTGGCTCGTAAGCGACTATCTTACACGATGGCTGAACATGTTAATTACTTAAAACGAATACTTCTGTTGTGCAATACCGTAATTCTGTTATTATTATCATCGTCATTATGATTATCTCAATTTTATTATTGTTGTATTTTGGTGGAAAATTACTAACTTATTAGGGGAAAGTTATGTTGAAGAAAGAAACAAAGCCAAACGGATAATTGCAGAACCCAAGCAGAAATCATGGGAAGACCTTGGAAATAAGCTAGAATCTCTGGGCCAAGCCGCGGGAGAACCATTTTGGAGCGAAATTAGCAGTATTCCAAAGGGAGGGAAGAAGGAATTAACAAGTGTTTTGGACAGGTCAGGAAAGCTACTAGTCAATCCTGTGGATGCCTTGAGCAGATGGAGAGAATATTTTGAAGAATTGCTCAATGTAGGTGAAACATTCAATGAAGTGTCAGATTTTCAGGTACAATGGGATAGGAACGACGATGGAAACAGGATCTCATTTGAGGAAGTGGAGAAAATGGTCAGTAGATTACAGTGCAATAAAGCGGCTGGGGTGGATGAAGTTAAGCCGGAACTCGTCAAATACAGTGGAATATCAGGTCTCAAATGGTTACACAGGATAACTGAGAAGGCGTGGGAATCGGGACAGGTTCCGTCTGACTGGACGAAAGCGGTAATCACGCCAATTTTCAAACATGGAAACAGAAAAGATTGTAACAACTATCGAGGTATCTCCTTAATTAGCGTTGCAGGCAAAATATTCTCAGGTATTGTTGAAAGGAAAGTGCAAGTATTAATTGAGGACAAATTAGATGAAAATCAGTGTGGGTTTAGGCCTCTTAGAGGCTGTCAGGACCAGATCTTTAGCTTATGGTAGGTAATGGAAAAGTGCTATGAGTGGAACAGGGAATTGTGTCTATGTTTCATAGATGTAGAAAAGGCTTATGACCGTGTCTCTAGGAGGAAGCTACTGTCAGTTCTACATGATTATGGTGTAGGAGGCAAACTTCTGCAGGCAATTAAAGGGCTCTACGTAGACTGTCAGGCAGCAGTTAGAGTAGATGGAAAATTAAGCTCATGGTTCAGGGTAGTTTCAGGGCTAAGACAAGGCTGTAACCTGTCACCACTGTTGTTCACACTATTAATGGATCATATGTTGAAAACAGTAGACTGCTCCGCAGGATTAAAATAGGTCAAAACAAAATAAGCAGTCTCGCATATGCGCATGACTTAGTTGTAATGGTCGATTCCATTGAAAGGTTGCAAACTAATATTTCAGAGCTCGATCAGAGGTGCAAGGATTATGATATGAATATCAGCATCTCCAAAACGAAAGTAACGTCCGTGGGAAAGAGATTCAAACAGATTGAGTGCCAAATAGGAGGAATAAAGTTAGAACAGGTAGACAGTTTCAAGTACCTGGGATGTATTTTCTCACAGGATGGCAACATAGCAAAAGTACTGGAATCGAGGTGCCGCTTAGCTAATGCAGTGAGTACTCAGCTAAGATCTACTCTCTTCTGCAAGAAGGAAGTCAGTACCAAGACTAAGTTAGCAGTGCACCGCTCTATCTTTCGACCAACTTTGTTGTATGGGAGTGAAAGTTGGGTGGATACAGGTTACCTTATTCATAAGGTAGAGGTTACAGATATGAAAGTAGCAAGAATCATTGCAGGTACTAATAGATGGGTACAATGGCAGGAGGGTGTCCATAATGAGGAAATCAAAGAAAAACTGGGAATGAACACCATAGATGAAGCAGTTAGAGAGAACAGACTGAGATGGTGGGGTCATGTTACACGCATGGGAGAAGCAAGGTTACCTAAGAGACTCATGAGCTCGGCAGCGGAGGGTAGGAGGAGTCGAGGTAGACCGAGAAGAAAGTAGTTAGATTCGGTGCAGAATGATTTTGAAGTGAAAGGCATAACATCAGACGAGGCATCAATGTTAGCATTGAATAGGGGACCATGGAGGAATTTTGTTAGAGGTACTATGCTCCAGACTGAACGCTGCAAGGCATAAACAGTCTCTAATGATGATGATGATGATGATTTGGGGATGAGTTTGGATTGGGGCGCCAAGATTTGGAAGCCTAGGAGCCTACTCAGCGCGTTTCGGCCGTGTGGCTGCACCTTCAGGAGCCTGGGCTGTGCCTTTCGCCTGGCGCGGTGCGGCGCGTTATGAAACGTAGTCCGCCTTCTGGAAGTCTCTCTCCGCGCGACCTTCTGCTCCCCAGCCGGGAGTTCCGGGTTCATGCCTCTAGCGGTACGCAGCCGCCGGCTCGGCTCGACTCGGCAAGGACGCCACCGATGCTGACTCCAGCCTGCAGGTCTGCTCACCGCCACGTCTCCACCACCCACATTGAAAAATGCACTTTAGTTTTTATTAAATTTTCCAATTTTCCGGTAGATTTTCCAAAAAATTTATTTCATACAAACGATGACCTGTCAAGCCGTACTCAAGTGATGCTGTTACAACCATGTAGAAACTGATTTTCAATCATAGAAAAATCGCTTTCCGTTTTTCCAAAATTTTCCTACTTTCCGTCCAACTTTTCGAAATTTTTATTTGAGACGAACCTTCCTCTTGCTTTCAACATCAATTTGATATAAATAAAAGAAGGATCTGATCCCCCTCGGTACACAGAACAGGTCAGGACACTGTTGCAAAACCAGCGGAAAAGGCATACTAAATTTAAACGAACTCACAATCTCAATGCTACACAGAAGATCGAAATTTAGCGAAGATTTCAATGCAAGATGCCTACAATACGTTTCACAACGAAACTCTTTCTCAAAATTTGACTGAAAACCCAAAGAGATTTTGGTCATATGTTAAATACACTAGGGGCAAAACACAAACAATACGCTCACTACGTCATAGTAATGGCGATCCCGACAATGACAGCGCTACTAAAGCAGAGTTACTAAACATAGCTTTTAGAAACTCATTCACCAAAGAAGACGAAACCAATATTCCAGATTTCAAATTACGGACAGAGGCCGTAATGAGTAACGTAGAAGTAGATATCATCGGAGTAGTGCAGCAACTAAAATCACTTAACAAGAACAAGTCTTCTGGTCCGGATTGTATACCCATTAGATTTCTATCTCATTATGGTGAAGCGATAGCGCCTTACTTAACAGCCATATACAACCGCTCTCTCATAGAAGGATCTGTACCAAAAGATTGGAAAGTTGCACAGGTCACACCTATATTCAAGAAAGGCAGTAGGAGTAACCCACTAAACTACAGGCATATTTCATTGACGTCAATTTGCAGCAGGGTTTTAGAACATATCCTGTATTCAAATATTATGAATTATCTCGAACAGAACGATCTATTGACCCAAGGTCAACACGGATTTACAAAATATCGTTCATGCGAAACACAACTAGCTCTTTATTCACAGGAAGTGATGGGTGCTATCGACAAGGGTTCGCAAATCGATTCCGTATTTCTTGATTTCCAGAAAGCTTTTGACACCGTACCTCACAAACGGCTTTTAATCAAATTGCGTGGTTATGGTATATCGCCCCAAATTTGCGATTGGATAGGGGATTTCTTGTCAGAGAGGACACAGTTCGTAGTAATCGATGGTAAGGCATCGACTAAAACAGAGGTGATATCGGGCGTTCCACAGGGTAGTGTTATTGGTCCTCTGCTATTCCTTATTTACATAAACGATTTAGGGGAAAATCTAAGTAGCTCTCTTAGGTTGTTTGCAGATGACGCCGTCATTTACCGTCTAGTTAAATCATCTGAAGATCAAAACCAACTGCAGAACGATCTGAATAAGATATCAGTATGGTGTAAAAATTGGCAATTGACTCTAAATAATGAGAAGTGCGAAGTCGTCCACATGAGTACGAAAAGAAATCCGTTAAACTTTGTTTACAACATAAATCAATCAAATTTGAAGGCCGTAAACTCCACAAAATACCTAGGAATTACTATTACTATTACTTCTTTCGTGGGAAAGGCGAACCAGAGACTGCGTTTTATTGGCAGAACCCTTAAAAGATGCAATAGAACTACTAAAGAAACTGCATACACTGCGCTTGTCCGTCCATTTTTGGAGTATTGCTGCCCAGTGTGGGATCCTTATCAGGTGGGTATGACGGAGGACATCGAAAGAGTCCAGAGAAGGGCAGCTCGTTTCGTATTGTCACGATACAGGGGAGACAGCGTTACGGAAATGATACAGGATCTGGGATGGGAATCATTACAACAACGGCGCTTATCGCTGCGGCGTAGGCTACTTGCGAAACTCCAATCGCCAACATTCTCCTCCGAATGCGAAAACATATTGTTGACTCCCACTTACATAGGTAGAAATGATCATCAGAATAAAATACGAGAAATCAGAGCTCGAACAGAGAGATTCAGGTGTTCTTTCTTCCCGCGCGCTATTCGAGAATGGAATGGGAGATAAATAGTATAATGGTGGTTCGATGAACCCTCTGCCAGGCACTTAAATGTGATTTGCAGAGTATCCCATGTAGATGTAGATGTAGACTGCACCTAAACGACACCTAGCAGCAGTCACGTAGACTGTGCAGTTAATAAGGTGACGGATAAGGACAGTTTAGTCTGCAGAAACAAAGACACCATTTGTCGACTACGGATTGCCTCTTACAGAAGGAATATATCTCCAGCCGTTTGTACCAGCTTCGACACTCGGTCTCCTACGATACCACAGTCTAACATAAACAGTCGCGACACTGACTGCTGTGAAAGTTGTTACCAACTGACAGTTGCTGCGACACTAGCGCTCCTAGCGGTGGGCAATCTGCCGAAGTAGTGATGTATGTTTATAATTATTTGTGTGCGTAATTAACGAAATAGTTGGTATCTTTTTTGCGTTACAAGCATTAGTAAAATATTAAGAGATATACATAACACGGACATTAATGCAAAAACAGGCGAATTTAACTGATTGAGGGGTGTAATGAAGAACTTCGTCATGAACAAATATTTACGAATATGTGATATTTTGCATCTTATTCCTCTGAAAGTAAGTATAATATAAACATAAGATAAATATAAATTTGTAATGTCGTGTGTTCCTACTATGAATAGAGTTATTTGACGCGTATCAGTTCGGTGTGTAGTCTAATGATTCGCTCATTTTTAGGCTTCACTCGTCATACACATACGCGCATATTCGTTTGAGTGTGATTACTTTAGCTTAAGAGGTCAATGTCTTTAAGATTCTTGCCGTTTGTGGTTCAGTTGTATTGCTACAATTGTGGATTTGGGTTCTTCTTGGTAGAAAACAGTTGATTGCTTTTTCCGTTTTCTTGCCAGATCTGTGACGTTTTCCTTCCAGCTATAGCTTTGGTGGCTGCTTTGGTACATTTAAATGCTGTAGTTATTGCATTCTGTATGCGTTTCCTACGTTTCCTATCTGTGCTGCTAGAACGTGTGCCCTTACAAGTACGACACAACATGTGGTTCATGCACCTAAACGACACCTAGTAACAGTCACGTACACTTTGCAGATAATGGCTCGTATCAATAAAACGGAACAGAGAACATCCTCAGGTTCGCACGCATAAAGCGAGTCAGACAATATACTTCAGCAGAATATATTGTCAGTGTGAGTAAAACGGCGGAGGAAGTTTCTCACAACAGAGAACATTATCCTATCTACAGGGTGTTACAAAAAGGTACGGCCAAACTTTCAGGAAACATTTCTCACACACGCAGAAAGAAAATATGTTATGTGGACATGTGACCGGAAACGCTTAATTTCCATGTTAGAGCTCATTTTATTACTTCTCTTCAAATCACATTAATCATGGAATGGAAACACACGGCAACAGAACGTACCAGCGTGACTTCAAACACTTTGTTACAGGAAATGTTCCAAATGTCCTCCGTTAGCGAGGATACACGCATCCACCCTCCGTCGCACGGAATCCCTGATGCGCTGATGCAGCCCTGGAGAATGGCGTATTGTATCACAGCCGTCCACAATACGAGGACGAAGAGTCTCTACATTTGGTACCGGGGTTGCGTAGACAAGAGCTTTCAAATGCCCCCATAAATGAAAGTCAAGAGGGTTGAGGTCAGGAGAGCGTGGAGGCCACGGAATTGGTCCGCCTCTACCAATCCATTGGTCACCGAATCTGTTGTTGAGAAGCGTACGAACACGTCGACTGAAATGTGCAGGAGCTCCATCGTGCGTGAACCACATGTTGTGTCGTACTTGTAAAGGCACATGTTCTAGCAGCACAGGTAGAGTATCCCGTATGAGATCATGATAACGTGCTCCAGTGAGCGAAGGTGGAAGAACATGAGGCCCAATCAAGACATCACCAACAATTCCTGCCCAAACGTTCACACAAAATCTGTGTCGATGACGTGATTGCACAATTGCGTGCGGATTCTCGTCAGCCCACACATGCTGGTTGTGGAAATTTACAACCTGATCACGTTAAAATGACGCCTCATACGTAAATAGAACATTTGCACTGAAATCGGGAGTGCCACATTGTTGGATAAACCGTTCGCAGAAGTGTACCCGTGGAGGCCAATCAGCTGCTGATAGTGCCTGCACACGCTGTACATGGTACGGACACAACAGGTTCTCCCGTAGCAGTCTCCATACAGTGACGTGCTCAACGTTACCTTGTACAGCAGCAACTTCTCTGACGCTGACATTAGGGTTATCGTCAACTGCACGAAGAATTGCCTCGTCCATTGCAGGTGTCCTCGTCGTTCTAGGTCTTCCCCAGTCGCGAGTCATAGGCTGGAATGTTCCGTGCTCCCTAAGACGCCGATCAACTGCTTCGCACGTTCTCCTGTCGGGACATTTTCGTTCTGGAAATCTGTGTCGATACAAACGTACCGCGCCACGGCTATTACCCCGTGCTAATCCATACATCAAATGGGCATCTGCCAACTCCGCATTTGTAAACATTGCACTGACTGCAACACCACGATCGTGATGGACACTAACCAGTTGATGCTACGTACTGATGTGCTTGATGCTAGTACTGTAGAGCAACGAGTCGCACGTCAACACAAGCACTGAAGTCAACATTACCTTCCTTCAATTGGGCCAACTGATGGTGAATCGAGGAAGTACAGTACATACTAACGAAACAATTGGGTATTTTGACAATTGTCTGCATGAATTATTTCAATTTATATTTAAAGAAAAATACTAAAATGAGCTCTAACAAGGAAATTAAGCGTCCACATAACATATTTTCTTTCGTTGTATGTGAGGAATGTTTCCTGGAAGTTTGGCCGTACCTTTTTGTAACTTCCTGTATATATAAAAATGAATGTCTGTAGGTCGTATATGTGTTCATATACCAATCATTCGATTGCAATGAAACTTTGGTGAACTGTTCACCGTACGCCCACGAAGATTTCTGAAAAAAAAAAAATGTTTAAATGTTTGTATAGCTTATGGGACTTAACTACGGGGTCATCAGTCCCTAAACTTACAAACTACTTATGAACTACTTACGAACTAGGACGGCACAAATATCCATGCCCGAGGGGGGGATTCGAACCCCCCGACCGTAGTGGCCGTGCAGACCGTGACTGGAGCGTCTCAGTCCCCTCGGCCACCGCGGCCGGCCGAAGATTTCTGAGCACAACACATAGCATACAACATATGACGTCATAAATAACGAGACGCCACCGCGTGAGAATACCCAGATTTATGCGTCTATTATTGGAAAATGTGAGTAGTTAGGGACCTGCAACAAAGTTTGCACCAAATTCCGGACGTTTATGAAGCATTTTGTAACTGACCACTCCCTGCAAACAAAATGATGAAACGAAAAGAAGTTCACCGCTCACAATAGTTTTGCTGTAGATGCTGTAAAACTGTCGTATCAGGCATGACCTTGTATCAAATAAAGTTAGCATTACAGATTTGCATGTAACTATTTGTTTTTGTATACAAGTCTCCCTTAATTCTCTTGCATCCAAAATTTAGCAATCTGTTTTCTTTATCTCTACCCATATAAAAGCGAAAGGACACACACACACTCACTGACTAAACACGAAATCTCGAAAACTACTTCACCTATGAAGCTGAAATTTGGCAGGAAGGTAGCTTATAGATAGAAAACGTCAGCTAAGAAAATATTTTGTGATAGGTTCATCGCGGAGCATACTTCTCCTACAGACTCACGAAATCTACAGTTTCATTCCTATCTTCACGAAATTTAGGACGATTGTCCTTCAAAACAAGAGGAAGGTTATCGTCTACCTAAAGTTTCATACGGTGCATGAGAGAGAGAGAGAGTAATTTTAAACACAAAACTGGAAACCTAAATACCTTGGTCGCGCCATAACTTGAGAACGGCTCGACAGATTTCACAGATCCTTTTTTGTTTTTGTTTTCGTTATTCTCAAAACAAGGGTTGTATCAAATAAAACTAGAGTATTTGAGAACAGCAAAGTGAGTTTTTCAATGTGACCGTGCCTTTCTATTGCATATAAATCTATAGTTTTGCTCCGATATTCATGTAATTTTGCACACTCTACCTTAAAAACAAGAGGAATGTCACTGTCTGTATAAAATTTCGTTCGGTGCATGGTGGAGGGTACTTACGGAATTTTACAAAATGCATACTTTGGTCCAATCTTTATGAAGTTTTGCACCCATCACCTTTAAACCGAAAGGAAGTTTACTCAAATGTTCAAATGTTTGTACAGCTTATGGGACTTAACTACGGGGTCATCAGTCCCTAAAGTTACAAACTACTTATGAACTAGCTAGTTCTAAGGACGGCACAAATATCCATGCCCAAGGGGGGATTCGAACCCCCGACCGTAGTGTCCGTGCTGACCGTGACTGGAGCGCCTCAGTCCCCTCGACCACCGCGGCCGGCGGAAGATCACTGGATTCATAAATGTTTGTGTGGTACATGACAGAGGGTACTTTGCAGAAAACTTTGCCGAGAGAGGGAAAGGTGGAAACGAACAGAGAGATGGGAGAGAAAGAGGTGGATGCAGAGAGATGGGGGAAGGGGATGTGGACTACCAAGTGTAGGGTAAATAAACACCCGGGCAATACTGGGTTTACAGCTAGTCTTACATATTAAAAGAATCTACGAAACCTAAAGTCAGTCGGACAGATCAAACTAACCGGCCGATTTCCTTCGCTTGTGTTTTAAACGATAGGCATCCATTCGCAGATTAGTCATCAAGTATCAGAATTAACTCAAGTCTCTCCATCGTATATTTTATTTTTATTCAAACGCGGTATCCTTCTGTCCTTGGATTTAATATTTTATTCGGTTTTACGATATCTTCGGTTGTAATTAAGCTACGCAGTTCTTTTTGACCTAACAACACTCAACGGATCAAGCTCTTTCATTTCCCCTTTTAAACATTTGCATTGATTGATTCTGAATAAAGCAATGCGTGAACATTCAACTTTACTTCCATATTTCTTCCCAATTTTTTTTTTCAAAAAAAAGTTTGTAAAACTTATGGGACTGAACTACGGGGTCATCAGTCCCTAAACTTACAAACTACTTACGAACTAAGACGGCACAAATATTCATGCCCGAGGGGGGATTCGAACCCCCGACCGTAGTGGCCGTGCAGACCGTGACTGTAGCGCCTCAGTCCCCTAGGCCACCGCGGCCGGCCCAATTTTTTTTTTTTTTTTTTTTTTTTTTTTTTTTTTTTTTTTTTTTTTTCCTCTAACGGTGTAAAGTATTCGCATGGGTCGTATAGTTTCGTATGAATAAAATTAGAGAAGTTTCTTACGACCGGAGAACATTGTCCGTTTTCTCAAGTGAGCTCTCTAGCATACTTCAAGGTGAGTAACTTCTATAACGTTTTCGTTTCACTATGGTTTATAATAAAAGTGACAAAATTTGTGTTGTTTAGAAGGCAAAAGAAAGTTCCTTTATACGTAGTCTGAAGAAATATGAGAGGAAGTGAAAAGTTTATGCAAATAAAATTTTGCTCACAAATCGCTTTCTTCACAATAATAATGAGTGTGACACCTGAAGCATTTTATATAGCGACAAGAATGATGTCAGAGGGGTTTTTTCATTACCGACATAAAACAGAAGTGGATTCATCTGCGTGTTTTATGCGTTTGTTTACGATTGTAAACAGCTACATACAACGGTAGTAACACTAAAAGTGGGCCTTTGCGATCGTCTTTTGACAGCTCGAAATTTAAATAAAAATAACGGCTTAACCATTCATCTGACACGAAAATTGAATAACCGAATTTCAACTTCATACTCGTGCCGTTTGAGACATATTTGCAAAAAAATAACGGATGAAACTTCCTGGCAGATTAAAATTGTATGGAGGAACCGGGACTCGAACCTGGGACCCTTGCCTTTCGCAGGCAATGCTCTACCGACTGTGCTATCCCGACACGAGTCACGATGCCGCCTCACAACTTTACTTTCGCCAGTACCTCGCCTCCTACTTTCCAAACTTCACAGAATAACGGAGTTTTGACACCCTCCATTGAAATAACGAAAACCAGCCCTTCGCAGATGTCACGTGACATTCCTCGCCCAGAACTCTCTCTGGCATACGCCATCTTGCGTTGCGTATTTGGTGATTATCTTATTGTAACTTACACGTTGTCATTTCAAAGCAACGGCGCACTGTAGAATTAACAATAACACGTCTTTCTTCGTACGATAAATGGTAATCTAGTGTCTACAAATGCCATATTAGAATCAGTTAACAACGGCCACCAATAAAAGAACACAACTTCTAACTGTTAGCTGTAGCGTGATGGACTGTGATGCTGAAGATGAGCGGTTCGAAACCCACCACTACCTACAATTTTCTTCCCTAAAAGGGTTTCAGATACTCTTATTAATTACTTTTTTACTATTTAGATTATTATTTTTGTCCAAAATGTTTGCAAAAACGTATAAAACTACAAATCTAACGTGGGCCGCAAAACACATCAATGTGATTTTTTTTTTTTTAAATAGGGTTCATTAATTATGTTAATTCAAAATAAAGTTCATTCCCAGGACTTTACTACCTCTATCACAAATATCGCTGCAATACCATGTACTGCAATATTGTTTCTAACTAAACCGGTTGGCCTATTGAAGACGTATTTTCTGACTTCGTAGTCGTAGCTTCTGTTGCGTTGGAAGTAAGTTAACGCGACATGAAAATTAATAACTGATTAATTACATACCTAACAGCCTGTTTCTTGTAACAAAATCGCATGGCCTAAAGCTCATGAGCAGATCATTGGGTGTCATATTTAAGAACAAGTATCTCGTCTTAAAAAGCTCACACAGCTTTAGAGAGGAAAATGTGATGAATGCTTAAAATTTCGTGCGCGAACTGTGCAAACACAACTTAAAAAAAAAAAAAAAAAAAAAAAAAAAAAGTTTAATTATTTATTAAGCTTATGGGACTCAACTGCCCGGTCATCAGTCCCTAAACTTAAAAACTACTTATGAACTACCTTTTACTAATGACAACACACACATCCGTGCACAAGGGAGGATTCAAACCTTCGCGAATCGGAGAATAGCGCCTTAATGCGCTCGGCCACTCCGCCGCGGCTGCATTTACAAGAAATGTGCGAACACGCGAAGCAATGCTTACCTTACGATTTATCTTAGAAGATAGGTCAAGGAAAGGCAAACCTACATTTCTAGAATTGTAATTCATTTTTTTTTTTTTTTTTTTTTTTTTTTTTAGATTTGCAAAAAGATTTTGACAAAAAATACACCTTCTTTGAGGCTACTGAGCTAAGATTGCAAATAATATTTATTCGTCATAACCGGTTTGGATGATATATATGTAATCATCTTCAGAAGGTTGCATTGCTTTACATCATATTCACTGCAAGAATTATACATTTCGGGTTATAATCTGTAACGTATTTTTGTATACAAATGAAATAAAAGTTTACAAAACACATAAAAAGAATGTTTGTAAATCTATCGGACCAAACTGCGTGGTCATCAGTCCGTAGCTTACAAACTACTTAAACTAAGGTAAACTAACCCAAGGACAACACACACACACACACAAAACCATACCCCAGGGAGGATTCGAACCTCCGAACCGCCCGCTTTAAGCTTTAAGACATAAGCAGGAGAGCGATAACGGTTTAGGAAATTTTGTTTTCGTCTTCCGGAACATGTGTTACATGTAAAAATAGCGTAAGTAATTTTTTTTTTTCTCATTCATATCATTCCATTCCATGATGGTGGTGGTGGCGGCTGGTGCAGCAACAGTGTTGAATAATTAAAAAATGTTCAGTCTCTGTTGCAATATTTTATTATCCAATCCAATTGGATTTTTTAATAATTTTTCTCATTCTCTTATCCTACAAAAATAGCTTTGTGACTAGTTAATTCCGCCTCAGAATGTCCGTGATACGAACTTATTCGCAGTAGGAAAGTCGTTTAAAGAGGGTTTTTTCTTGCTACTCTATTACAAGTTTGCTGTAATTATTCATTAGGCGTGGTAGTGTGCAGTAAGAAAAACGTGCAGCCTCAACAAAGCGGTTTAATCTGTCTGCAACTCGCATTGTTGCCGCGGGCAATCGCTTTCTCGCCAAAGCAGTCAGGTCGCGCAGTAGCTCCACTCGCCCGCGTCGTGCCCGCGGGCTGCCCAGAGATGGCCCCATTTGATCAGCTGGCCGGCCGCCACGTTCAGAATGTTTCTCTCTCTCTCTCTCTCTCTCTCTCTGTCTCTGTCTCTCGCGACTTTCACTGCGGCCGGTCACGTGGCCCGTGACGTCACCGGCTGGGACCGCATGCCGCCCCGAAAGGGAAAAGACGCGGCGGGCGGGCCTGGTTAGCTGGCGCGCAAGTTCACTGGCGGCAGAAATAATTGTGCGCCGATCGGCGGAGCGGACTGGTCGGCGCCGCTAGTCACCTGTTTCAAGGACGCGCCGCGGAACTGGATCCCAGCTAGCGCGCCTAGTGCTGCCAACTGCCCGCCGCCAAACGCCCTGCAGTGTCGCGCTAGACTGCTAGCAATTAAAGGCTAATTAATTTACACGACGACACTAGAGGTTCGTTCCAGCAGCTGCCAGACGGCTATTTTCAAGCGCAAAGAAACGGGCGTTATTGCGCATGCGCAGCTACTATGACGTAAAAACCCTTGTTTGATACTTGCACTGCTGGAACGCCTTTAGCACTGTTTCTGGCTGCAGGCGAAAGTGAGTTTAAAGGCATAATTAAAATACTTTCCTTCCTAATAACGAAGAAGTGTAAACGTGAAATATCTGATCTCTAATGGGATTGCAGTGACTTCGAAATAATCGAAAAACGCGCTACAAACACACACGTATCACGTGATGGCTAGCCCCTCTCTAACTCACACCTCTGTGCGCATGCGCACATCGGCAGCTAGACCGCGCCAGAAATATTTTTCCGGGTAGCGTCTGGCTGCTTGCGGCAACAGAACTGCTGGAACACCAAACAGCCGCACTCCAAGTAGCCAGAAGCGGGAGAAGGCTCTGCTGGATTTCAGCGTTGCGCATGCGCGTCAAGCAGTCTGGCAGCTGCTGGAACGAACCTTAGGTTTCATGAAACTACGCTACTGACCAGTGCGCATGCGCGGCAGGCGTTCGCGCAACTCGTTGGCGAAACTGAACAGTTTCGGCTGCTGCCATTGATCTCTATACACTCTGGATGTTGAACTTCAGCTGTCTTAGCGTGCCAGCCACAGATATTCATATTTAGTTGAATGACAAATTCAAACATGGCCGCTATGAAGCTTTACAAGAAAAAGAGAAGAAAATATGTTTCTTTTCCAACTCCTATATCAGCCTACTACATCGAATATTGAATTAAATTCCACATGATTAGGTAAGCAAGCGATTTTTTGTCAAGTAATAACTGATACAAACTCGTTTGCCAAATTTAAACATGGCGGACGATGCGAAATCGTGTGCAAAACATATGAATGTGCAGGCACGCTGCAGTTCTGTGTTCAGACACCAGAGTTATACATCCAGTTTGTATAGAGATCACTGGCTGCTGCCAACTTTGGCGAAACTGATTGCGCGTGTTTTTAGGTTAGGTGATAACCAATACAGAACAAAACACAACATAAAGGGGGGAAAGGAAGAAATGACTAGGTTTTTGAACATATATATGCGATGCATAGGTGTTTGTGCGATTTTAACGATGAAAATCTCAGGAATAAGCAGCGGCGTGTTAGTGCTCTTAAAGTAATTATTCGTGAATTAAATACTGATGGGTTGACGATTAGTGAATTGCATACTGGAGAACATTCAATTCTAGATACCTATACAAACGAACCATGGCAATTGTGGATTTGGGAACACGGTACAGGTACTGTAGAGACGAATATCTATTTGACAAGAAAAGTAATGCAGTTTGTAATTTCAGTTCTGGTAACAAAGCTTCACGCATAACAGTATCTTCGTTTGGTTATTGCATTACTAACTCTGTGTAAAAGGAACGTAAACTGCTCTGGTGACATTCTGAGTTCATTAAAATAACTTATAGGGTCTTCGATCACAATTTGTTTCAGCAAGGTCGCTAAACAACCGAGCTGAGGACATTTTTTAATCCAGTCAAAAACTCAAACACGTTCATTTTTTTTTTATTTTTTTTTTTTTTATTTTTTTTTTTATTTTTTTTTTTTTTTTTTTTTTTTTTTTTTTTTTTTTTTTTTTAGTCTGATGCAGCGACTTCACACAGAGAAGCAATAGCTTCGTCACAGCTCTTACAGCTACCAAAACTTTCATTCTACTTCGACTACGGCACTCACATAACAAGGAAACTGAAGTGTATAGTATTGGCGCCGTGTCTACAGAGTTACACGAAACCAGTGGCGCGCAACTCATTTCATGCAACGAGTTTCGCAACCTGGTGCCGTCGTGTAGACTAGCCTGACCGCGCTTGGCGAAGTTGCGGGAAAGTAGAAAAGGCGAAAGAGATTACATTTGTGTAGGTTTCGGCCACCTACAATTCATGTACAATTCTTATATACAGAAGTTCGAAAGTTATCGTTAAACGTGGGCTCTACAAAGCATCGCAAAAGGGCTGTGATCTCTGGCTCACCTTCAATACTAACGCGAAACACATGCTTTCTACTGCAAATTCGCTGCTACTCACCCCGTTTACATGGGCTCCCAAAACCGGATTTCGTAAACCGATTTCCCAATTCCGCTTTTGGTTGGTCATGTAAACACTCCAAAATCGATTCCGGAAATCCGCTTCTCTAGAGCGGTTTTCCAGTTCCACAATCGATTTTCGTGCCCATGTAAACGCAAACGTATTTGAAGCGTTTTGGGCTTGTCAGATTGTGTTTTCGGCACATATCGAAAGAGTGATATTTTCTAATGTGAAATAAAAGTATAAACATGAGAGTGAACATAAATCTGTGTATTTGAATAAAGAAAAGTAGCGATTGTGCAGACTAAATAAGGAACTGAATCAGCTGTTTTCCAGCCGCCATTTTAAGTGAGCTACGAAATCCGATTCAGGCTATGCCATGTAAACACGACAGCGAGAAACGGTTTACGAAAATCGGTTTTTCGTCTTCCGGAAGATGTGTTGCATGTAAACGTAGTGATTGTGGACGAGCTTGTAGCGTACCGGTTCGTAGCTCGTTTCCTCTTGAAGTTCTCGTAGATCTGCGCTGTCTCTAACGGCTGGTTGAAATTCGATGCAGCTCAACCAAAGACCTATATAAACAACTAGCTGAAATCCCGGCTTTGCCCGGGTATTTATTTATTTATTCCTGCTTTGAGTTAGTACTTCTCCTGTCATTTCTCTCTCTGTCAATCTCCTTTTTTTTCTAAAAACATGCTATATTTATCGGAGAATAAATAAGAAATAAGGCTGTCTGGCGTAATGTACAAAATTATAAGTATCCAAACAAAGAAAAGATAGTAGTCAAAACACAAATGACATATAAAATGCGTACGATCTCATATTTATTGAGTTCTATGTTGTAGAATTGTATAATTTGCCAGTATGTATTTATTTGTATAATTGCTATATGTCTGTATTAAAAGAAATTTCGTTTTTACTGCTTTATTTATTTATTCTTATATTTCCTTATTACTATGCTTATCAAAATGTTCAAATGTTTGTAAAGTCTATGGGACTTAACTATGGGGTCATCAGCCCCTAAACTTACAAACTACTTATGAAATAGCTACAACTAAGGACGGCACAAATATCCATGCCCGAGGGGGGATTCGAACCCCCGACCGTAGTGGCCATGCAGACCTTGACTGGCGCGCCTCAGTCCCCTCGGCCACCGCGGTCGGCTTATAAGTATCCAAACAAAGAAAAGCTAGTAATCAAAACACAAATGACATATAAAATGCGTACGATCTCATATTTATTGAGTTCTGTTGTATAAGTGCTATATGTATGTATTAAAAAAATTTCTTTTTTACTGCTTTATTTATTTATTCTTATATTTCCTTATTCCTATGCTTATCCTTACAGAGAAAGAGCTGAAGACATTGTACCACATTTTTTTGTTATTGAAGTTGGTTTAGCACAATTCGCGGACGAAATTTTAAGCATTCATCACATTTTCCTCTCGAAAGTTGTATTTTGTAGCCGAGTATGGAGTAGCCGAGCGGTCTAAAGCGCCTCGTTGCGGAGCGCGCGGTTGCTCGCCGTCGGAGGTTCGAGTCCTCCCTCGGGCATTGGTGTGTGTGTGTGTGTTGTCCTTAGGTTAGTTTACGTAGGTTTAAATAGTTTGTAAGCTACGGACTGATGACGACGCAGTTTGGTCCGATAGATTTACAGACATGTGATGTGGAAAATTACAGCCTACACGACGCATGAACTGACCTAGGGTTACCAGATGTCCGTCTTCAGAAAAGAGGACATTTCTAAATTAATCAAAGAACCTTCTCTCTCTCTCTCGCTCTCTCGTATTGACAACTCAAGTACTAGTGATGTCTCTACTGTATTATCAGAGTCTTGTTTGTAATACATCTCACGAAATTTGTTTATGTTCTTACAAATTAAGAAGCATGAAATGTTGAGACCCGTAGAACGAATTAGAGGACTAGATAGCAATGAAGCCCTAATATTTCATCACTTCACCACTTGTAATCATCGTCTTAAGTGCTGAACATTTTTTCCATACTTATATGATACCTCGCTGATCACCCCTGTTTTCACCTGAATTTTTTTGCGATGCATCATTTACGGAAACAAAATGTTCAAATTTTGTAAATCTATCGGACTTAACTTCTAGGTTATTAGTCCCTAGCTTACCAACTACTTGAACTAAGGTAAGTTAACCTAAGGACAATTCAAACAGCCGTGCCCTAGGGGGGACTCGAACCTCCGACGGCGAACTGCCGCGCGCACCGCAATGCGGAGCTCCAGTACGCACGGCTAATCCGCCGCGGCATATACGGAAACCATGGTACTGTTTACTGTAAAATCGTCACGAATAAAGTAACTATAAAAATTATCTAAGCGTTCCTTGATATAGTTATGTTCCCATTTCGGATCAGACTGACGTGACTATATACATGATTAGCATCTAGATTTATTTACCGAAATTAATTATTAAAAAAAGCTACTCAGTTATTAGGACAAAAGCTTTATATCGGTTTTTCGATGCACTGTTTATGTACTTACGTATCTTTGGTCCTAAGCAGGCGAATGGTGAAACGGCAATGGTGACTGTGGCATCTGACCTTACTTGTATGAAGTTTTGAACAAGGTTTTAACTTATATATAACGCACACTGCACTAGCTTTTGATCTTAAAGTCATAAGTGTCCTTGGCAGCCGGCCGCGGTGGCCGAGGAGACTGAGGCGCTTCAGTCACGGTCTGCACTGCCACTACGGTCGGGGGTTCGAATCCCCCCTCGGGCATGGATATTTGTGCCGTCCTAGTTCGTAAGTAGTTCATAAGTAGTTTGTCAGTTTAGGGACTGATGACCCTGTAGTTAAGTCCCATAAGCTTTACAAACATTTGAACATTTGTCCTTGGCAGACAACACACACAACTGCCGAGTCCCAGCTCGACAGACTGAACGTCTTATTTTTGGGTGCCACTCAACACTCCGACCAGAGAAATGAGGGGACAGTTTCATATTATACTATGTGTAATGCACTGTCTTGCATTGTTGCAGACGTATGTTTTTAATTGAACGCCTCAAAGGCCGTATTCCGCGACAGTTGCCACGCCATTTATTTCAATTGTTCCGAAGTAGCAGCGGCGGCACAGTAACATGAAATTAAAAACAAATAATAACAATTGTTTTAAGAAAGGTTAAATTCTATAGAGTTAGTGATCGTGACAGTTCAGAGCAACTTTCAACTTGAAGCGCTTGCACAGCGCAAAAAAACAGAACATTTCCCCATTTTGTTAAAAAAAAAACGGCCGGACCATTTTTTGGGTCCAAACAAGAGGACATGTACGAGTAAAAGAGGTCGTCTGGTAACCCTAGAACTGACCATTACTCTAAAAGTGGCGCAGCAGAGTCAGTTTATTCGTACTCCTTATTACTGATACACAAGTAGTTGTTTGAGGGCCTTTCACAGTGATAATACGGCGGCGACTGCAGCGTACGGTATTCCCAGTGAGGCTGTAGTCTGTAGTCCCGTAGACTACACTCGGTGGGTCGCTTTCCCAAGGTCAGCTGGCTGTTTGGCTCGCCGTCGCTGTTTGCCACTGGGACACCTGTTTGCCTCCGCGATGGCCTTTTAACTGCCTCCCGACGATGTCGTGCTCCCCAACCTCCGAAACAATCTCCCGTCCTCTCGCTAGACGACCTCACTGACAGAATTTTCTTCTTCTTGTTGTTGTGGTCTTCAGTCCGGAGACTGGTTTGATGCAGCTCTCCACCCTACCCTATCCTGAGCAAGCCTCTTCATCTCCTCATACCAACATCAACCCACATCTGTCTGAATCTGCTTACTGTATCCATCTCCCCGTCTCCCTCTGCGATTTTTTCCCCACGCACTTCCCTCCAACGCTAAATTTACAATTCCTCCATGTCTAAGAATGTGTCCCACCAATCGATCCCTCCCTTTAGTCAAGGTATGCCAGAAATTCCTTTTCTCCCCAATTCTGTTCAGTACCTCCTCATTACTTACTCGATCCACCCACCTAATCTTCACCATTCTTCTGTATCACCACATTTCAAAAGCCTCTATCCTTTTCCTGTCTGAACTATTTATCGTACAAGTTTCATTCCTGTACGAGGCAACACAACACTCCACACAAATACCTTCAGGAAAATAGTTCCTTACACTTAAATTAATATTCGATGTTAGTAAATTTCCCTTTTTCAAAAACGCTTTTCTTCCTATTGCCATTCTGCATTTTGTAACCTCTTGTACTGCGACCGTCACATGCCATTTTACTACCCAAATAACAAAACTCATCTACCTCCTTTATTGTTTCTTTACCTAATCCAATTCCAATTCCATTATCTTTGTTTTGCTCTTGTTAATGTTACTCTCTCTTCAACACACACTTGTCATTCCATTCAACTACTTTACCAAGTCCTTTGCTGTCTCTGACAGAATTACTATGTCGTCGGCAAAACGCAATGTTTCTATTTCTTCAGTCTGCACTTTAATTCCTTCTCCAAATTTCTTTTTGCTTTCCATTATATCTTGCTCAATGTACAAATTGAATAGCATTGCAGAAACGCTACAACCCTTACTCCCGTCCCAACCACTGCATCCCTTTCATGCCCTTCGACTTTAATAACACCTGTTTGGTTATTGTACAAGTTGCAAATGAACATTTTTTCCCTTTGCTGTAACCGTGCCGACTCCAGAATTTAAAAGAGTGCATTCCAATCAACATTGTCAAAAGGTTTCTCCAAATCTACAAAAGCTAGAATTGTAGGCATGCCTTTGTTAATAGCCGATATTGTTGGGATAGGAGAGCGACCTATTAAATTATGAGACAGCCTTAATCGAGTATGTATAAGTAATTTATTGCGACTAATTTCGACAAACTTGTCGTCCTTTCCGAACATTTTATATTTTGCATGGAAGTATTGTGCCAATAAAAAATTTTTCGCTAGGTTTTTATGCGGCCCATTTGCTGCTTATACAATAAAAGTATTATGATCGCTAAAATGATTTTTCAACAATTTAGCACGTGAAGGAATATATTTGTAAGCATCGTGAAGGAAAAAAAAAATGAAGAAAATATGGATAGACGCGAAGCGAAGACAGGACATTTAACGTGGTACACTTGTACTTAATCGTCTGGGTTACGCTACTATGCTTGGAATAGACGCTTAGTTACCGGGATCTACAACACGCGAGGGAGAAAAAAAAAGCTCGAAAGAAAATTATCTCGAAAACTAGGGCGAAGTGCGTTTTAGCACTTAGCACTTCGCAGCAAGAGGCGTTAGAACACACGGCCGCTCCCTTGTAACAATGCCATTATCCCCAAAGTAGTTGTGGTATTCATCAGTTTTCGACTTCTATAGTCCGATGCCTAGTTCTTTCCTCTTTCTCTTTGGTCTTGTTCCCGCACATGCAGGGTGGCTTTGTTAATCGGATTTACGTGTTAATAGTTACGGGGTGGCTAGATACCCTTCCTGTCGCTACCCCATGCCCTCCCCCCTCCCCCAGAGGAAATGTGTGCGACGTTTATGTTATGAAATGTTTGCGAATCGCGTAACTGAGGCGGGACTTGGGAACCAGCCCGGTATTCACCTAGGAGGATGGGGAAAACCGCCTAAAAACCACATCCAGGCTGGCCGGCACTCCGACCCCCTTTGTTAATCCGCCGTGCGGATTCGAACCGGAGCCGGTGCGCCTCCCCCTCTCGGAAACAGGTGCATTAGACCTCACGGCTAACCTAACGGGTCCTATAGTCCGCCACCAAATGTTCAAATCAAATGTTTGTAGAGCTTATGGGACTTAACTACGGGGTCATCAGTCCCTAAACTTACAAACTACGTATCAACTACCTTATTCTAAGGACGACACAAATACCCATGCCCGAGGGGGGTTTCGAACTCCCGACCGTAGTGGCCGTGCAGACCGTGACTGGAGCGCCTTAGTCCCCTCGGCCACCGGGGCCGGCCGAAGTTTTCAATCTTTACCTTTTTATGTTTTATTTTTATTTTTATTTTTTTTTGGCGGGGGGGGGTTCTGGGGGGGGGGGGTTCTACCCCCTCATCCCGCCCCCCCCGTAGTTACACCACTGCTCACGTCTACATCAGTACTACCCAAGCGATAATTTTGGTCTAAATGTGTACCTCCCCAAAAGATTCGATATGAATAAAGTGTCAATCCCGAACGTTAATTACAATCAAAGATTTTAGCGTAATCGTTAAACTAAAAATATGTATTAAATGTTGCCCTCGAGTGTGAAAGGTGATGGGTTCGAGTCACAGTCTGGCACTTTTGTAATATTCGGGGAAGTTTACGACTGCATATTCCTTAATTTGCGAAAGGCGTTGGACACAGTGCCACAGTGCAAAATGCCAACCAAGTTACTAACAAGGAAAGTACTTGGGCTCGAACAAACACATATACACCAAAATCGTATGAGAGATAATATAAAGATCCCTTATTGCACTAGTGATACTCCCGCATCTGCAAAACTGTGCAGTCGTCCGTTAGATGCCTCTGCGTGTGCCATGCCGCATTGCACTTTGACCTGTCGGTTCGCCAGTAGGGACGGTGCAGTGTGCCTCCCAAGTTGCGTTTTGTGACGTCATTTGTGTGGTGAAGCGTCAGATGGGGCGGCGATTGATAATCAATTCTCCTAATGTATTGCGACTGATTGATATGAAGTTACGAAGAACCCTTCTTCGTGAAGATGCTATTAGTGTAGAAGATGAATCATTTGCACGCTTTCTCGTATCTGTAATGGTACAGAAATATGAGTTTAAGTTAGATACTGTTGTATCTGTTATGGTACAGACATATGATTATAAGTTAGATAGCGTTGTAACACTAACACATAATGATGATAATAGGGATGATAACGACGAACAACTCATTGCTAGCGGTAGTGCTACGGTAAGTGCGGGAAGAGGCGATGGAAGCAGTGGCAGTGAATACCAACAGTCTTTTGGGAAGAAGGTTAAAGTTGCAACTATCATCAAGGCTTTTGATGACAATTCGCTAGATAACATGTAAGATGATTATTACATAAGTTATAGTTGAGATATCTGCATTACGTATGACGTCTACAATTACATCTACAGTGCTAGAGCATGGTCGTAGAGCTTTGCATAAAAACGACACCCACCAGCACATTGAGGTGTACGTAGAGATCCTGTAAGCAAACGTTCATACAGATATGTTTGTTCGAGCCCATGTACTTTCCTTGTAAGATACGTCGATGTAGGTTGCTATTCTCATGGAGAGATGGCATATACACGATACAGTAGCGTGAAAAGTTTCTTGTGTCCAGTCTTGGAACTGTAAGAGAAAAGAAAAATGTAAAAGTATTTCTCAGTGAGTGTCATGAGCTGAATGTCACCCATGTAAGATGCGCGGTGTTAAATTTAGCGGTAGATTGTAGGGAAGAGAGGAGAAGTGTTAGTGGGACATGCAGGAGTTAGGCAGCAGTGTCGGCAGGCGAAGAGAAAGTGTGGCAAGCAGCTGTATCGCTGCCACGCGTCGGGCTAGAGCAGCGCATGGTACGTCCTCGTCTCGACAGCAGGAGAAGGCGTCTCTTGTTATCAGAAATCACAGGCGTCGTGGGGTCGACTTTTGGAAGAAAGGACTACAGCATTGGCGAACAGACGTCGTTTCCGTGGGAGACTAGTGGAGACCGTTTTGAGAAAAAGGCCATAAAGGCAAAAAAATACTTGGTCTGAGGCAGCATGCTGCGGACTGGACGTCCGTTCCCGTCGGAGGTTCGAGTCATCTCTTTTGTGTGTGGTCATGTGTGTGTGTGTGTGTGTGTGTGTGTGTGTGTGTGTGTGTGTGTGTGTGTGTGTTGTCCTTAGTTCAAGTTACTTTAAGGGATTTTTAAAAAAATTAAAAAAAAAGAAAAAAAACGGAACACCCTAATGACTGATGACTACTGCAGTTTTGTCCCGCAAATATTTCGACTTTTATTATAATTACCTGACTTATTGTTATTATCCAGGTTTTATATAAGATGCGATCTTAACATGATATTTATGAGTCTCCTGTGAGATCTTTATTCGCCATAGATCACTTATATACACTGATGACTAGTTTCGACTCGTTAGAGAGTCATTATCACATCTTAATTGTCCAGGTATGATAAGATATATATGAGTAGCCTAATATCAAACCTGAACATGTGACCTAATGGTCGAAATTTAGTTAGCAGTGGATCCCAGGGGATGTTTATCCGCTCTTTTCATTGGCGAAGTCCGTTTTTTTCCAAAAAGTGACGTAAATATGATAAATCACACTTTAAATTTGACTGTTCACATCAAAAGCGAACACCTACATCAGAGCTTGATATCAAATTCTGACACTTCTTAAAAATGTTTGTACAGTTTATGGGACTTAACTACGGGGTCATCAGTCCCTAAACTTACAAACTACTTATGAAATAGCTAATACTAAGTACGGCACAAATATCCATGCCCGAGGGGGGATTCGAAAATGTTCAAATGTTTGTATAGTCTATGGGGCTTAACTACGGGGTCATCAGTCCCTAAACTTACAAACTACTTATGAACTACTTACGAACTAGGACGGCACAAATATCCATGCCCGAGGGGGGATTCGAACCCCCGACCGTAGTGGCCGTGCAGACCGTGACGGGAGCGCCTCAGTCCCCTCGGCCACCGCGGCCGGCCCATTTCCTTTTTTTTTTTTTTTTTTTTTTTTTTTTTTTTTTTTTTTTTTTTTTTTAATTCCTCTAACGGTGTAAAGTATTCGCACGGGTCGTATAGTTTCGTATGAATAAAATTAGAGAAGTTTCTCACGACCGGAGAACATTGTCCGTTTTCTCAAGTGAGCTCTGTAGCATGCTTCAAGCTGAGTAACTTCTATTACGTTTTCGTTTCACTATGGTTTATAATAAAAGTGACAAAATTTGTGTTGCTTAGAAGGCAAAAAAAAGTTCCTTTATACGTAATCTGAAGAAATATGAGAGGAAGTGAAAAGTTTATGCAAATAAAATTTTGCTCACAAGTCGCTTTCTTCACAATAAAATCAGACATGGCGGAGAGAGATAGAGAGAGAGAGAATGATAGAGAGAGCTCTCTATATTAACTATATTATCTGCTGCATGACACATAATTTACTTAGCAGTATTTAGGTTTGCCTTATTATTTCTTCCACTGGGCGATAAGGAGCTGATGAAATAGTTTTGCATCGGTGTACAGTTTTAGTTTAAAGCGGGCCCCGAAGTCATTTTTGCCGCGGGGCCGTTGGCGACATAGCTACGCCACTATTGCGGAGTATGGATGTTGATGTAGGTGTAAGTGTGTAAGATTTTTGTAGCGTTGCAACTCTTTCTTCGTCGGCTGTCGCATTAGCTTTTAGTTACGATGCAGCACAGATGATATTCTGTACAGGATGACCAGCCAGTCTAAAATAGTTTAAGAAAAAAAATTCAAAAATTTTATTTCAAAACTTCGCCAAAGTTTTACAAGCGTTCTTCCACTGCGTCATACGCCGTGACAACGAGACCAACGTGTCCACCTTGCACGTCAGAGCCGGACAGAACCAGTATCGAATGCCGATTCTAAAATCACGCCACCCTTCTGGCGTCCGTGCTGAAACTACTGACGTTTCCATGCCACCGTGGAGCCAATAGCAGACACCCACGTTTGATCACATGTGCTACTGCTGTAGGATGGAGAGGTGTTAGCATCAGTTCCTTGGCGCTCTTCAGTTTGAGCTCTCGTGCAGGACAGACGCACTCCAGAGGACCGGCCTCTGTGCGGGGCGAACGGCCGCATGCCGTCCGCTCCCGCCTAGCGGCTGTTCGCCATCAGCCACCAACTGTGTGAACCATTATCGTAACCATTACCATAACCATTTTCTAATCCTCTAACTTAGACTGGCACTCATTCATTGCATCCTACCTCAGGGCGAGTCCTGCTATGTATCCCGTATTTCAGAATATACCAAATATTAACTTCTATCCTGTCTTTTATTTGCCAGTCAGACACCCTATCCTAGGGCGCCCACAAGCCTTCACCGCTCCGCCTTCCAACCCATTTTATTTATCTACATCTACATACATCTACATACATACTCCGCAATTCACCGAAAGGTGCGTGGGGGAGGGTACACTGTACCATTACTAGGCATTTCCTTTCCTATTCCACTCCCAAATTGAACGAGGAAAAAGAGAATGCCTATATGCCTCCGTACAAGCCCTTATTTCTCTTATCTTGTCTTTGTGATCTTTACGCGAAATGTAAGTAGGCCGCAGCAAGATCGTACTACACTCAGCTTCAAATTCCGGCCCTCTAAATTTACTTAACAGAAATTCACGAAAAGAACGTCGTCTTTCTTCTAGCGATCCCCAATTGTGAGTTCCCGGAGCATTTCCGTGACACTCGCGCATTGGTCGAACCTACCGGTAACAAACCTAGCTGCTCGCCTCTGAACCGCCTCTATGTCTTCCTTCAAACCGATCTGCTGCGGGTCCCAAACACTTGAGCAATACTCAAGACGTGGTCGTACAAGCGTTTTATACGCGGTCTCCTTTACAGGTGAAGTACATCTTCCCAAAATTCTCCCAAAAAACCGAATTCGGATTTCCGCCTTACTCACAACTGTCCTTACATGCTCGTTCCATTTCAAAGGTACTCATAATCCCGCAGTGAAGTCCCTTAAGCTTAACAAACTTTTGAACATTTTCAAAAACATTCGTACCCTATCCTAGAAATAAATAATACACGATGCGTAGTTTCCATGAAGCCATGTCTAAAAGGGACATATTCGCTTTGAAAACAGTGGTGTTATTCAGAGGTTAGATCCAAGTTAAAAAAACGAAAGTTAAAAAAAAATGCAAATGTTTGTAAAACTGTCGGACCAAACTGCGTGGAAATCAGTCCGCTGCTTACAAAACTACTTAAACTAAATTTCCTGGCAGATTAAAATTGTGTGCTGGAATCGGAACTCGAATCTGGGACCTTTACCTTTCGCGCGCAAGCGCTCTACCGACTGTGCTATCCCGCTGTCTGCCTTACTCACAACTGTCCTTACATGCTCGTTCCATTTCATATCGCTCTGCAATGTTACGCCTAGATATTTGAACGACGCGACCGCATCAAGAAAGATAGAAAATAATAGCGGTCCTATCACACTCCCCTGGGGCACGCCTGACGATACACTCGTCTCTGATGAACACTCGCCGTCGAGAACAACGTACTGCGTTCTATTACTTAGGAAGTCTTCCAGCCAGTCACGAATCTGTGAACCTATTCCATAAGCTCGTATCTTCGTTAGCAGTCTGCAGTGTGGCACCGCGACGAACGCCTTTTTGAAGTCGAGAAAAACACAATCCGCCTGTTGCCCTTCGTCCATGGCACGCACCACTGGGATGTGTTGTATAATTTTCGTATCATCCGTGGGATAAAAATCAAGTGCTGTACAATTCATTCAGTGTTCCTGGTGTGGTGACAGTTTCCCGCAGTGAGGGACTCGGCGTCAGCGGACTTTTCAGACGACTGGCGCCACGCTATGTCCCCTGCCAGTGCAGTGCTCGGCGAGTCGTGGTCACGAGTCTCCATAACCCTGCAACGGCCCGTGTAGGCTCCACTCCATTTCTCCGGTCGTGAGTTCGCTGGCCGCACAACAGCCAAACCGCACTCACACACTCTCTAGAATCACCACGGACCCTACATCTACAAAAGACACCAAACTCACTTCCAATAATCTCCCTACATGTATTGCTGTTATGATCTTCAGTCCGGAGACTGGTTTGACGCAGCTCTCCACCCTACTCTATCCTGAGCAAGCCTCTTCATCTCCTCACAAGAACGGCAACCCACATCCACTTGAATCTGCTTACTATACGCGTCTCTTGGTCTCCCTCTGCGATTTTTACCCCACACACTTCCCTCCAATGCAAAAATTTACGATTCCTCGATGTCTAAGAATGTGTCCTACCAAGCGATCCCTTCTTTTAGTCAGGGTGTGCCAAAAATTCCTTTTCTCACCAATTCTGTTCAGTACCTCCTCATTAGTTACGCGATCCACCCACCTAATCTTCAGCATTCTTTTGTAGCACCACATTTCAAAATCCTCTACCCTATTCCTATCCGCACTGCTTATCGTCCATGTTTCACTCCCGTACAAGGCAACACTCCACACAAATGCCTTCAGAAACGAATTCCTTACACTTAAATTAATATTCGATGTTAGCAAATTTCTCTTTTTCAAAAATGCTTTTCTTCCCATTACCATTCTGCATGTTATATCCTCTGTACTGCAACCGTCATATGTTAATTTACTACCCAAGTAACAAAACTCATCTACAACCTTCATTTTTTCGTTACGTAATCTAATTCCTTTAGCATCGCCTGATTTTCTAAGACCGCATTCCATTATTTTTGTTTTGCTCTTGTTAATGTTCATTTTATAAGCTCTCTTCAACACGCTGTCCATTCCATTCAAGTGCTCTTCCAGGTCCTTTGCTGTCTCTGACAGAATTTCAATGTCATCAGCAAAACGCAATGTTTTTAATTCTACATCCTGAACTTCAATCCCTATTCGAAATTCTTCCTTGCTGTCTTTCACCGCCTGCTCGATGTACAAATTGAATAACATCGGAAAAAGGCTACAACCTTGTCTTACTCCCTTCCCAACTGATGCTTCCCTTTCATGCCCTTCGAGTCTAATAACTGCAGTCTGGCTCATGTACAAGTTGTAAGTAACTCTCCTTTACCTATATTTTACCCCTGCTTACTTCAGAATTTGAGACAGTGTATGCCAGTCAACATTGTCAAATGCTTTCTCCAAATCTACAAAAGCTAAAAATGTAGGTTTGCCTTTCCTTAATCTATCTTCTAAGATAAGACGTAAATTGAGTATTGCCTCCAGGGTTCCTACGTTCCTCCTGAATCCAAACTGATCTTCCCCGAGGTCAGCTTCTACCAGCTTTTCCATTCTCCTGTAGATAATTCGTGTTAAAATTTTGCAGCCATGACTTATCAAACTGATGGTTCTGTAATTTTTCACACCTGTCTGCACCTGATTTCTTTGCAATGGGGATTATTACATGTTTCTTAAAGTCTGAGGGCATTTCGCCTGTCTCATACGTCCTACACACCAGTTCAAATAGTCTTATCATGGCTGGCTCTCCCTACATGACGGGTTAAAAATTCCTACCGTGACAACACAGAATTTCGATAAGGAACCCATGACTGGAAATGACATCCGGTCACGTACAAGGAGACGGCAGGACCGTGGGGTCGGGGATTTGTCGGAAATTTTGTGTTCTGAAAGAGTGTCCCTAACGCGTCACGTGGTTAAAATATTAGGACGCGCTACTCGGAAAATACCGAGAAAAAATCGATCGGAAGTTTCTTAGGTGCCTTATGAGTATAAAATGTTAGTACGTAGAGAGCTGCCGTCTGGCCCGGGGGGTTAGCCGTGGCTCAGCTCGCCCGGTCTGAGGGCTGAACGTCTCTGTAATAAAAAAAAGCTGAACCAACAACACGTCGAACCAAGACGAACAAACAAGATCAGCGTCCGCAAGGACCACAACTAGCCATAAAGGGTAAATAAAATAAAATAAAATAAAGTAAAAAGCTTAGGGCTCCGACTCTTACGCCAGAGGTCTCGGGTTCGATTCCTCCCCCGGCACTTTTTTTCCCCCTTCTGCTTACAAGAAGCGTCCAGTCATTTCGGACCTCATATTGACAAATTAATAGATTGCTGTGCCAATAGTTATACGAACTCCATCGTAACATCATCGAGGTCCGCAAAATTAACAACAGTTTTATACATGGATTTTTCTCTGGAAAAGTTTCAAATCTTACGCCGGGGACAATAAATTTTTACTTCTCGTTGACTCTTGGGCAGGTCAAACGAATCCGGAGATATGTGATGCAATTTTTCAAGCTGATGAAAATATGGCAACTTGGTCTGTAAAAGTCATACCTCCAAAATGCACTTCTTTGGTGCAACCTTGTGATGTTTACTTTTACAGGCAAGTTAAAAATTCCATAAAGGGGCTTGCAAACATTGCAGCGCATTGTTACAGGAGAATCGTGAAATTAATTCCTGGGAAGACTGTATAAAAATTCATTCTATAATTTGTCACCAATTATCGTCACCAGTATTCCGAGACATGATTCAATATGCCTGGTTTGCCTCAAAATTATCAGAAACTCGAAACACTTTCGTAAATGTTAATGGGGCATGTTTGTGTATAGATTTATTGCAAACACCCTTTGACTAAAAAATCCGCTTTCGCCGCGGTGGAGTAGCCGAGCGGTCTAAGGCGCCTCGCTGCGGAGCGCGCGGTAGTTCGCCGTCGGAGGTTCTAGTTCTCCCTGGGGCATAGGTGTGTGTGTGTGTGTGTGTGTGTGTGTGTGTGTGTGTGTGTGTGTGTGTGTGGTCCTTAGGTTAGTTAGTTTAAGTAGTTTGTAAGCTACGGACTGATGACCACGCAGTTTGGTCCGATAGATTTACAAACATTTGAACATTTGAAATCCGCTTTTATATGTTTTATATGTCGCAAAAGTTACTGCTTTGTTTGTATTTACCATAATTACCACTGCGGTTCTTGTTTATAATTATTATATGTATAGAAATTGAATGTTTCGCAATCGACTTTGTTATTCTGATTAAAAACACTTTGTTTCTCGTCGTATACGTTACACTGAAAAATGGTAAACTCACCGCCATGAGTTGTGTTGTTGGACAAAAAGAAAATGATTTTTATGAAATAATATTACTAATTTGTTGAAGATAATGTAGGTTTAGGAAGCTGTACGTATGTTGTGGATGTTGAACCTATCGTTAGATCAGACTACAAATTGTTCCTTGACACAGCAATTTGGTTTAATTATGGCCCTGATACTGATGTATATGCTATTAAGTGAGAAACAGTGCATGAAACTGATTATGTGCGCAACGGATATTTTTAACAAAACAACTGTGACATGTAGCCTTTTGAAACAGACACTGACTATACTCAAAAATTTTGACTGCGAGAAAGATATTAAAAAAAAAAAAAAAAAAAAAAAAAAAAAACACAAATCACTTTCTTAATGCTTGACTGTGAGAATTTTATGCAGATCAGTTTCTAATTATTGAAATTTAGTATCAATTTAGTATCATAGTCAATTAACTGTCATTTACTATGGCACCAATAATGAAATCCGTTCAACAATATTATTCACATCAATACTGCATTTTAAATCCACTAATAATTAATTATCAAATGAAGGAAGTAGGTTAATTTTCTAACTACGTAAATGAAATATGAAAGAAAGTTTAAGTTACTTATTATTAATAATCAGCATTACATTACCTACATAATCCAACTTCTGACTTGCTGGCAAAGCAGCCTCTGCTCTACATCGGAGCCATACACACAACTCAACCGCTCTCTAAGCGAGCTGAACCACTAGTGCTACTCTCTCTCAGCGCGAGCTACAATGCTATGCAATACATGATCTTTGCCAAAGATGAAACTTCATAAAGGACACATATCGATACATACAGTAGAAGCGATATTATACATTTTCTTGCAAGCAAGTTACTCGATACAAAACAGGAGGCACAATATTGGACATTTTCTTACAAAATAATTTTTTTATGGACACGTTTCAAACTTTGTAAATAATTGTGGAATAACAAAAGAGAATGAAACAGAAGAAGAATAATTGTTGAGTTGGTTTACGTTATAGGAGGCGATCCACTTATATTATTGTCAAAAGGTATAAAACAGCCAAGATCGCTTATCATCAGTTTTTATTAATGACGACCGGTTTCACTGAACTATGTCAGCATCATCAGGTCAAATAAAATATTTTACAAGGCCATAATCTGTTAAAAAGGAAAAACGGATATTTAAAACATGCATGCCATTATAATAAAACGAGAAGATACGTCAATTAAATCCACAAGAGCAAGATCGGGCATATTTAGAGATGAGACATACCTTGTAATGTCAAATAGTTGTTATATAAAACGATTTACAGTGCATAGGTGCACTATGTCATTATAATAAAACGTAATTAACACAGTGAGTGACAAAAGCAAACTGCTTTAATTGACGTATCTTCTCGTTTTATTATAATGACATGCATGTTTTAAATATCCGTTTTTCCTTTTTAACAGATTATGGCCTTGTAAAATATTTTATTTGACCTGATGATGCTGACATAGTTCAGTGAAACCGGTCGTCATTAATAAAAACTGATGATAAGCGATCTTGGCTATTTTATACCTTTTTACAAAAGAATAATTGTGCCGGAGGAGGAATCGAACCCGAGACCTCTGGCGTAATAGTCCGAGCCCTAAGCTTTTTATTTTATTTTATTTATCCTTTATGGCTAGTTATGGTCCTTGCGGACGCTGATCATGTTTGTTCGTCTTGGTTCGACGTGTTGTTGGCCCAGCTTTTTTTTTATTACAGAGACGTTCAGCCCCCAGATCGGGCGAGCTGAGCAATGGCGAACCCCCTAGGCCAGACGGTGGCTCAACAATGTACTAACATTTCATACTCATAAGGCACCTAAGAAGCTTCGGATCGATTTTTTCCTCGATAGTTTCCGAATAGTGCGTCCTAATATTTTAGCCACGTGAGGTGTTAGGTACACTCTTTCAGCACACAAAATTTCCGACAAATCCTCGACGTCTCGTTGTCAGTGAGCTCTCCTTTGGCGGTGTGAAACAAATTTTTCAGCCGCATGTTGCCTCGACTCTATTTTGTTTCGACTAATCACTCCTATCGTATCCCAGAACGGTAACCAGTTATTGTGAAACATCCCGTATCTTCACCAACATTTACTTTGTCTTCCTTGTTACAACGATCATTACCTTCTCAGTGTGGAGCCATGAACTTATAGTTCATGGGAAACGGAACTAGCTCTTTACTCACACGAAGTGATGGGCGCTATCGACAAGGGTTCGGAAATCGATTCCGTATTTCTTGATTTCCAGAAGGCTTTTGACACCGTACCTCACAAATGGCTTTTAATCAAATTGCCTGGTTATGGTATATCGCCCAAAATTTGCGACTCGATAGGGATTTTCTGTCAGAGAGGACACAGTTCATAGTAATCGATGGTAAGGCATCGATCAAAACTGAGGTGATATAAGGCGTTCCACAGGGTACTGTGATTGGTCCTCTGCTGTTCCTTACGATTTAGGGGAAAATCTAAGTAGCTCTCTTAGGTTGTTTGCAGATGACGCCGTCATTTACCGTCTATTAAAATCATCTGAAGATCAAAACCAACTGCAGAAAGATCTGAATAAGATATCAGTATGGTGTAAAAATTGGCAATTGACTCTAAATAATGAAAAGTGTGAAGTCGTCCACATGAGTACGAAAAGAAATCCGTTAAACTTTGTTTACAACCGAAATCAATCAAAAGTGAGGGCCGTAATCTCCACTAAATACCTAGGAATTACTATTACTTCTGACTTAAATTTGAAAGAACACTTAGATAATGTCGTGGGAAAGGCGAACCAGAGACTGCGTTTTATCGGCAGAACCCTTAAAAGATGCAACAGAACTACTAAAGAGGCTTCATACACTACGCTTGTCCGTCCTTTTTTTGGAGTATTGCAGCCCAGTGTGGGATCCTTGTCAGGTGCGTTTGACGGAGGACATCGAAAGAGTCCAAAGAAGGGCAGCTCGTTTTGTATTGCCACGATACAGGGGAGACAGCGTTACGGAAATGATACAGGATCTGGGATGGGAATCGTTACAACAACGGCGCTTATCGCTGCGGCGTGGGCTAGTTACGAAACTACAATCGCAAACTTTCTCCTCCGAAAGCCAAAATGTATTGTTGACTCCCACTTACATAGGTAGAAATGATCGTCAGAAATCAGAGCTCGAACAGAGAGATTCAGGTGTTCTTCCTTCCCGCGCGCTATTCGAGAATGGAATGGGAGATGGATGGTATAACGGTGGTTCGATGAACCCTCTGACAGGCACTTAAATTTGATTTGCAGAGTATCTTATGTAGATGTATATGTTTCATCAGCTTTAGCAGATGAAGCTGCCATTTCCATTCCCTGCAGTTTCCAGTGCTATCCCAACCGTGATCTGCTTCGAATGCTCAGGTTGGTAAACCTGGGTGCAAGGCCGCTCATCTGTTTTGCCGCCCGTAACGTAACGTAACGCTAACGGACGGCGTCGTGTTTGCGCCGACGAGAAAAACATCTGGAAAGCAATTGGAAGCGGAAAACTATCGCAGCATCTCTTTCCCAATGCCAACCGTGCCCGAAAAACATCCGAGAAGTCGTCACTGAGGGAACAACACAATCATCTCCGTAAGAGAAATGTCCAACCTCCCTAAAGTGGATCTCGTTAAATAAAAGTCAACAACATTTAACGACATTACCAATTTGTTTGTTTCCTAGCCGTCCGGGTAGGCAAAACTTGTCCTGCCACGGAACATCTATCTAATATATAAAGCAGAGTGTCCGTATATTTGTACGTGTTGCATACAGATCTACAGTTTTGTTCCCATCTTTATGAAATTTTGTACACGTAAGCTTCAATGTATGAGGACGGTCGCCGTAAGTGTAAGAATCACATACGATATATAGTTCACGAGATATGACGTCATAAACAATGAGATGCGCGAAAAACTGCTGCATTTTGCGACAATGCTGCTCATTTTCTCCTAAACCATTGGACCGACTTCAACCAAATTTGGTACACACATTCCTTACCGTGAGGTAACAATTGCTGCATGGTTAAGAATCACATACGGCACATGGTTCAAAAGATATTACGTCATAACCAATAGAAATCGCAAAAAATGCCATATAATGCGGCGAGACTTTCGAAATACACTGTATGAGAATGACAGTACTTAGCGACTTGCAACAAACTTTAAACATAATTCCAAACCATTAATAAGCTTTTTCTCGCTGGCAACCATAGTAAAATGATGAAAGGAAGAAAGTTTCTCGCTTACTACTTTTCCGCTGTTTATGGAGTAAAACTACGGCTCTCGGTATGACGTTACAATTTATAATTTGAACACTACAAATTGTAGCGACATGAAATTTTACAGACAGTATACACATATATAGTTGAATGTACCTTCTAAATTGTATGACAATACGACACGTAGTTCATGAGATATGACCACATAAATAGTAACGTTCCGCTGTTCATGGACTAAAACTACGGCATTCGGTATGACGTTAAAATTTGTAAATTATACAGTTTTAATTGTACCTTCAGGAAATTTTGCAGGCAGTATACAAACACATAACTGAATGTACCTTTTAAATTGTATCACAATCCGACACGTAGTTCATGAGATATGACCACATAAATAGTAACGTTCATGGAAAACCCCCCTATCACGCACCAAGTTTTAATCTATTACGTCTTTACTACTAATTGTATTCCCAAGAGATTTTACAGACATACAGCCCTTATACAAATGTATATATACCTTAAAATGGCAACCGTAAATAAATAAATAAAAACGCCGGGTTTTAAGCTAGTGTAGGATAAAAAAATTACGATGTCCTAAAATATTTTATACAATGCAATTAAAATTCCTGAAATACGTTAACGTACAATACGTGACTAAGAACAAAATTAAGAAAACTCCATCTCTTGAATCTGCATAATGAATGTTGTCATCTATGAAATACAATCTAAGTGACGATAAAAGTTGCAATTAATTTATCTGAACACTGTCGCAATTAACTTATCTGAATGCTTACTGTTTCTCCTTGTGCGTAAAAGTACAAACCCACGTAGCTATGCTGTGTTATGAGTGCAACAATGTTCCGGCAGTGTTATTTCATACATATATCCGTAACTGAAAATTTTGAACTTCGGGTGACGACTGTAAGCTTCTGCGGAAAATAGCGAGTTAGTTTAAGACAAGTGAAACATTCGTGGAAGAATCACTGACAACAGTGGATAAAATTAAGTGTATTTTTGTTTGTTTGTATTAAATCTTATTATTATTATTTGTTCGGTTTAATATAGTGGCGGTTTAGAGTGAAAATTAGGAGCCGCGGCCGCGCGCATTGAGGCGCTATGCTCCGATGCGCGAGGCCGTTCCCCATCGGGGGTTCGAATCCCCCCTCGGGCATGGATGTCTGTGCTGTCTTTAGTATAAGCTAGTTCATAAGTAGTTTGTAAGTGTAGGGACAGATGACCCCGCAGTTGAGTCCCATGAAAATTTGGTAAATTAGGAAAAACCGAAAAAACACATGAAATAACTTTTAAAAAATCGCAATGGCGTTACGGTACATTTATGTTTTCCTGTAGTTTTATGACTTGACAAAAAATTGCGGACAAAAATAATTGAAAAAAAATTGAAAAAGGGGAATTCTGGATGCTGGCATCCAATAATTACGTCTGTAAAATTTGATGCTGATCGGTATGAATAGAACGTTCATTTGCAATCAATTTTTTTAACTTTAAAAAACATTAAATCTAGTTTTTTTTGTGTTGGCGTTATTTAGAACCCCTGACTATAATAAGGCCAATTTGCAATGAAATAAAACGAAAAATCACTAAAAAATCAAATTACAATATATTAGTAACATTGAAGGGCGTATTGTCGATGAGTTTTTTCAGTCCAGAAGTCCGATTCTTCGCCCAGACACGAACACGCCATAAAACGTTGCTCTAGTGAGAAACGCGGACAGATTCAATCCACTTAATTAAAGCAAATGTGCGAATTTGCGCCTTATGTATAGACAGTAATTAAAGACGAGAAACAAATAAGATATTATATACCAAGGACGTAATCCTCAGATTATGTGTGATAACCAGTTTCGCCACTTTAACGAACGAACATCGTATCATAAAATGTTTTGGACAATAACAGCTGTCGCATACTAATAAAACATAGTATCATGCACTTAAAAACATTTGTCTCATCCAATCCTTAAATCATGTATTCATATCCATGAATTTCGCTATGAAAATGTGATTTAAAGATACGATTGGAGAAATATTTTATTGGTGTGAAGACAATTACGATTTCGTAAAACAATTTTATGTTCTGGAGATAACTCGTTTAAGAGCCGAAACTGAATGAAATAAAGAAAATAAAATTGCGATTTTGACTTTGTCGATTTCGTCGTTGGTATATTAAGCCACAGATTGTGGTGTACAAACCAATCTTCGTTTTGTTGACTGCTTTGCCTTTTAGCGAGTGCCTAAAAGTAACAGTGCGCCACGACCCCGTTTGCAACAACATAAAATGTCGTCCTCGACTCAGCCGGGAAAACCAGTTCAGTAACGCCGAAGTTCTGGGAAGGCGGGCGGGGTTCCGACTCTCTGGACGGAGGTCGCGTGTTCGAGGAACTGCTGTCTCCTCGTGACGTCACTGCCAGCGCGGGAGAAAACCATTATAATATGTTGCGAGAGAAGTAGAAACCGAGAGTTAAAATAAATAAATAAATAAAAGGTGGGGAATGTGGAATTGTATTACACTTCGTACGAACGTCATTATTGTTAACGTTAAAATTCTTCTGAGCTATTTGCCGCGTCATGATAATAAGAACTTTCCAACGCTTCCCTGAGGAAGGACCTGCAACGGATCCGAAACGTTGGAAACTTTTTATTATCATGACGCGGCAAATAGCTCAGAAGAATTTTAACGTTGGCATTACGCTTCATCACCCTCATTTAGTAGTGACAAGACTGCGAAATTTGTAGCTGACATTATTTATTTTACGGCTTATTTGTCAGATAAATAATGTCAGCTGACATTATTTATTATGATTTATTATTATTTATTTTACGGCTTATTTGTCAGATAAAAATGTAATAATCCCCATTCCAAAGAAATCAGGTGCAGACAGGTGTGAAAATTACAGAACCATCAGTTTGATAAGTCATGGTTGCAAAATATTAACACGAATTATCTACAGGAGAATGGAAAAGCTGGTAGAAGATGACCTAGGGGAAGATCAGTTTGGATTCAGGAGGAACGTAGGAACCCGGGAGGCAATACTCACTTTACGTCTTATCTCAGAAGATAGATTAAGGAAAGGAAAACCTACATTTTTAGCTTTTGTAGATTTGGAGAAAGCGTTTGACAATGTTGACTGGAATACACTCTTTCAAAGTCAGCAGGGGTAAAATACAGGGAAAGGAGAGTTATTTACAACTTGTACAAAAGCCAGACCGCAGTTATTAGACTCGAAGGGCATGAAAGGGAAGCATCAGTTGGGAAGGGAGTAAGACAGGGTGGTAGCCTTTCTCCGATGTTATTCAATTTGTACATTGAGCAGGCGATGAAGGAAAGCAAGGAAAATTTTGGAATAGGGATTAAAGTTCAGGGGGAAGAAATAAAAACATTGCGTTTTGCTGATGACATTGTAATTCTGTCAGAGACAGCGAACGACCTGGAAGAGCAGTTGAATGGAATGGACAGTGTGTTGAAGAGAGCGTACAAAATGAACATTAACAAGAGCAAAACAAAAATAATGGAATGCGGTCTTAGAAAATCAGGCGATGCTGAAGGAATTAGATTAAGTAACGAAACAATGAAGGTGGTAGATGAGTTTTGTTACTTAGGTAGTAAAATAACATGCGATGGTCGCAGTACAGAGGATATAAAATGCAGAATGGCAATGGGAAGAAAAGCATTTTTGAAAAAGAGAAATTTGCTAACATCGAATATTAATTTAAGTGTAAGGAAGTCTTTTCTGAAGGCATTTGTGTGGAGTGTTGCCTTGTATGGGAGTGAAACATGGACGATAAGCAGTGCGGACAGGAAGAGAATAGAGGCTTTTGAAATGTGGTGCTACAGAAGAATGCTGAAGATTAGGTGGGTAGATCACATAACTAATGAAGAGGTACTGAACAGAATTGGCGAGAAAAGGAATTTTTGGCATACCCTAACTAAAAGAAGGGATCGCTTGGTAGGACACTTTCTTAGACATCGAGGAATCGTAAATTTAGCATTGGAGGGAAGCGTGTGGGGTAAAAATCGCAGAGGGAGGCCAAGAGACGCGTATAGTAAGCAGATTCAAGTGGATGTGGGTTGCCGTTCTTATGAGGAGATGAAGAGGCTTGCTCAGGATAGAGTAGGGTGGAGAGCTGCATCAAACCAGTCTCCGGACTGAAGACCATAACAACAAACATTTGTCAGATTTTACTAGGGTTTACCATACGTCCTCTTTTTCCCGGACATGTCCTCTTTTTGAGGCAAGAAAATGTGTCCGGCCGGAATTTATAAAATTCTACAAAATGTCCTCTTTTTTTGGGTTCCGAGAAAGAATATTTTTTTTTGTGTTCATTGGCGACGACATGTTCATTAGAACTGCAGGCCCAAACTGTTGGCGACTATTACGCCCAGACACAGAGTGGAATTGCCGTTCACAATTTCGCACTCCGCATGCGTCTGACAGTAGCAAACGATTCGGATCTTCTCTACGATGGAACCCGGTTGTCTACCCTGTATTCAACCATAGACTTACTAAACCCTAGACTTACTTCGACCAGTGCATTCTGTCTTCTGCATTACGTTCTATGGCGCTGCTTTCGATATACTTTGTGGTTTAGGATAAAGCTGTATTGTGTATTCGAGATCGTGGGTAGCCTTTTGCTTCAAAATAAATTACGAACTTAAATGTAACATAATGCCGAAGAGAAAGTCAGTGTTACATATGTGCTCCTGGAGAAATACAAATCATTAATGATACACTGTGATCCGATCAGCTTTGTAATTTTATAAAATATTTGAAAGATTATCAAAGGAAACAGAACACACCAGCAGCTGGTGTGCATATTTAAATCAGTCATCTAGTGTGAGTTAGTTATTCTGAACTACTGAAAATTGTAGACTTCTTTTCATTTTCTATAACTAGTCATAATGCCGACACAGTGAAAACACAGTGGAGAAAAGACAGGAATAGATTTAAAATATACTGTAATTATAATGTGTGTGTACAGTATAATTTCAAACATTTGAAGCGCCTGAGCTTTTCTCAGTACCTGTTAAAAACAAAAAGCTTTTGAGAGAGATTTCGTCGTTCACCAAATATAGTTGTTTCAAAAGTGAATAAGACAAGACTGAGACAATTGAGAGTAGTGGTGAGGAATAAACTGTCAAGGTTCATAATATTTCGTTTTCCAACAACCACACAGGGTTACTGTTTTAGTTTGTAGTACTTTTACGTGGTTCATTAATGAAGTTGTAAATTACATTATGTTAAAGTGTCCTCTTTTTTATATGAACTACTGGTGATGAACATATGGCAACCCTAGATTTTAAGCATTGAAAAATATCGGGAAAAAATGGTCAATTACTAATGGGCAAAAAGTGATTAAAAAACATCAACAATATGGTCGCCTACACGAGAGTGTGAAAATACGGGAAACTTATTTTCTCGAAGCTCTAGATAGCCATCGCTTACCCTCTGTTCAAACTCTTCGCGATGAATGTCGTGTTTGAAACTTCCCTGAGGAATTAAAACTGTGTGCCTGAACCGGGTTTCTAACCCGAGACCTTAAGCTGTGAGAACGGATACCCGCAAGTAGTAACGTTTTTTGCCATCTCCGTGTTAGAAGAAATTCATTTAATCAACTGCGGCGAATGTTCCATTACTCTGTAATAAAGACTGTTTTCTGTTACAAACGTGCTTAATCAAGTTCCGCTACTTATTCGTGGCTCTTTAATGCTTAAAACCTCTTACTTGTTTCCTTGGCGTATAAGTCTTTCAATGTTATATACGTATATATTATGTGAGCTGTTAAAATTAACAATAAGACTTTCCCATCCATTTTCCATCTTTTTTTTTTTAATTTTTATGAATGTAAACACAACTGGTCGAATTTCGACCATATGCAATACTACTCAACATCAAAACGTATAACGTGCACAAAAAGTTTAAAAAAATTGTTTTTAATCTATATAATGCAAAACGAACTGTACAAAACTACGTATCATTTACAGAACCACAAGAAGATGCTTTACAACTAAAAACGAAACGCTTCTGGCGTAATATAATTGTTTTAATTGCCGTCAGCAAACCACGGGAAGCCTCTTGTAGTTAATTATGTATGTATGTTTCATTCTTCTTTCTGCGTGTTCTATCTACGAGCAGCGCGGGCAGATGGCGGTTTCCCACAATGCACCTGGACTGCCCTGCTAGCTGTTCATTTGTCAGTCACGACGCGTTCGGCACGAAGACCGTTGCCGGGCAGCTACGTCACTATGACGTCACGCGCATGCGCAGCACACAACTGTCCCCTGCGGCATTCCGTTGTTTTTTTATTCCTTCTTTTTCTCTCCTGCGCGTGATTGTTTTGTTTGCCTCAGCGGCTGAGGCAACTCGCTGTGTTGCAATAGTTTTTTCCCCAGCGTACCGGTTTTCATTTTAATTTTGCGGTGAGATGCAGCGGTGATAGCCGTTACCGTTAACAATGTTGTCCACCCGCTAGTGGTGTAGTTTTTTTTTTTTTTTTTTTTTTTTTTTTTTTTTTTTTTTTTTTACGGCTGAGCGTCGCTGCCTGTATACTGTATTGCCTTGTTAGCGCAAAGACGAGAATCTGGAGTTAAGGGCAGTGTCTATATCTCTGAAGCAAACACGTCTAATATATAAAGCAGAGTGTCCATATATTTGTACGTGTTGCATACAAATCTACAGTTTACTTCCAATCTTTATGAAATTTTGTACACGTAAGCTTCAATCCATGAGGACGGTCGCCGTAAGTGTAAGAATCACGTACGATATATAGTTCACGAGATATGACGTCATAAACAATGAGATGCGCGAAAAACTGCTGCATTTTGCGACAATGCTGCTATTTTCTCCTAAACCATTGGACCGATTTCAAACAAATTTAGTACACACATTCCTTACCGTGAGGTAATAATTGCTGCATGGTTAAGAATCACATACGGCACATGGTTCAAAAGATATTACGTCATAACCAATAGAAATCGCAAAAAATGCCATATAATGCGGCGAGACTTTCGAAATACACTGTATCAGAATGACAGTACTTAGCGACTTGCAACAAACTTTAAACACAATTTCAAACCTTTATTAAACTTTTTCTCGCTGGCAACTATAGTAAAAAGATGAAGGGATAAAAGTTTCTCGCTTACTACTTTTCCGCTGTTTATGGAGTAAAACTACGGCTCTCGGTATGACGTTACAATTTATAATTTGAACACTACAAATTGTAGCCGCAGCAAATTTTGCAGACAGTATACACATAGTTGAATGTAGATTCTAAATTGTATCACAGTACGACACGTAGTTCATGAGATACGGGCAGCTAAACAGTAACGTTCATGGAAATGCGCCCCATCACGCACCAAGTTTTAATCTATTAGTTTTTTGCTATTAATTGTATTCCCAAGAGATTTTACAGACAAACATCCTTTATACAAATGAATATATACCTGAAAATGGGAGGAATAAATAAATAAATACCCGGGTAACGCCGGGTTTTCAGCTAGTATCTAACAAAGACGGCCGGCCGCGGTGGCCGAGGGGACTGAGGCGCTTCAGTCACGGTCTGCAGGGCCACTACGATCGGGGGTTCGAATCCCCCCTCAGGCATGGATATTTGTGCCGTCCTAGTTCGTAAGTAGTTCATAAGTAGTTTGTAAGTTTAGGGACTGATGACCGTGTAGTTAAGTCCCATAAGCTCTACAAACATTTGAACATTTTTAATAAAGACGACGGCGACACCTAATTTCTTACTTCTGTTAGAGATCTTGAAACAGCAGTCTAACACATAGGACGCAGTGTCAAAAAATGTTCAAATGTTTGTATATCTATCGGACCAAACTGCGTGGGCATGAGTCCGTAGCTTACAAACTACTTAAACCTAGGTAAACTAACCTAAGGACAAACACACACACACCCATGCCGCAGGGAGGACTCGAACCTCCACGGTGAGCAACCCCCCGCTCTGCAGCGAAGCGCTTTAGACCGCTCGGCTACTCCACCGCGGCACGCAGTGTCAGAAATACATTGGGAGGACGATATGATCGAAATTGAAACGTAGCTAATGCAAAGTAATGGAATGAAAACAAGAAAGGAAGGAGTGAAGATGAGTTTAATGTCCCGTCAACAGTCTGGTCATTAGAGATGGATCACACTCTCCGATGGTTTTCATTGGCTGTTGTTGTGGTCTTCAGTCCGGAGAATGGTTTGATGCAACTCTCAACCTACTCTATCCTGAGCAAGCCTCTTCATCTCCTCATAACAACGACAACCCACATCCACTTGAATCTGCTTACTGTACGCGTCTCTTGGTCTCCCTCTACGATTTCTTCCCCCCCCCCCCCCCCACACACACACACTTCTGTCCAATGCTAAATTTATGTTTCCTTCATGTCTAAGTATGTGGCCTATCAACTGATCCCTTCTTTTAGTCAAGGTATGCCAAAAACTCCTTTTGTCGCCAATTCTGTTCAGTACCTCTCCTTACGTTACACGATCAACCCGCCTAATCTTCAGCTTTCTTATGTAGTACCACTTTTCAAAAGCCTCTATCCTCTTCTTGACTGAACTATTTATCGGTCCAGTTTTATTCACATACAAGGGAACAATCCACACAAAAGCGTTCAGAAAAGATTTCCGTACACTTAATGTTCGATGTTAGCAAATTTCTCTTTTTCAAAAACGCTTTTCTTCGCATTGCCATTCTGCATTTTATATCCTCTGTTCTGCGACCATCATGTGTTATTTTACGACCCAAGTAACGAAACTCATCTACCGTCTTTATTGTTTCATTACCTAATCTAATTCCTTCAGCATCGCTCGATTTTCTTAGACTGCACTTCATTACCCTAGTTTTCCTCTTGTTAATTTTATACGCTTAATTTTATACGCTCCTTTCAACACACTGTCGATTCCGTTCTGCTCTTCCAGGTCCTTTGATGTCTCTGACAGAATTGCAATGTCATCAGCAAAAGGCAACGTTTTGATTTCTCCGCCCTGAACTGTAATTCGTTTCTCCAAATTTCTCTTTGCTTTCCTTTTACATCTTGCTCAATGGACAAATTCAGTAACATTGGAGAAAGGCTACAATCCTGTCTTACTCGCTTCCCAACCACTGCGTCCTTTTCATGCCCTTTAATAACTGCTGTTCGGTTGAGGCAGAAGTTGTCAATAACCTAACGTTGCCTACATTTTACCCCTGCTGACTTTATCAGGTACGGGGAAGAAAATTGATGTTCCCCTTTGATGGAACCATTTAAGGGAATCACGCAAAACCTATATCAGGTTTTCCGGTGGGTATTTGAACCGCCATCCGAGTGATACAGGCACCTAGCTCGGTGGCACGAAATGCGACGAGAACAAAAGTAAAACAACCATTAACAATCCTCATAGAAGCTAATAATAAACCTCATATCCCGAATAGTCTAACCTCTACCAGCAAAGAACAACCATATCTCTTCCTAGCAATGATAAAGAAATTTTATATGTTCTGGAAAATACTTTAAATAAATTTGTGGTAAACGATCATGCTTATGATACATATTGAATACTTCAAACATTCTAATTAGTCTTGAAATTAATTTAGAATGTGACAAAATCTACATCTACATCTACCTACATACTCCGCAATGCATTGTAAGGTGCGTGGCGGAGAGTACACTGTACCACTACTAGGCATTTCCTTTCCTATTCCACTCCCAAATAGAACGAGCAAAACAAGAATGCCTATATGCCTCCGTACGAACCCTATTTTCTCTTAGCTTGTCCTTGTGATCACCACGCGAAATGTAAGTAGGCGGCAGCAAGATCGTACTACACTCAGCTTCAAATTCCGACCCTCTAAATTTACTTAACAGAAATTCACGAAAAGAACGTCGTCTTTCCTCCAGCGATCCCCAATTGAGTTGCCGGAGCATTTCCGTGACACTCGCGCATTGGTCGAACCTACAGGTAACAAACCTAGCTGCTCGCCTCTGAACTGCTTCCATGTCTTCCTTTAAACTGATCTGCTGCGGGTCCCAAACACTTGAGGATACTCGAGACGTGGTCGCACAAGCGTTTTATACGCGGTCTCCTTTACAGGTGAAGTACATCGTCCCAAAATTCTCCCAATAAACCGAAGTCGGCTGTCCGCCTTACTCACGACTGTCCTTACATGTTCGTTCCATTTCATATCGCTCTGCAATGTTGCGCCTAGATATTTGAACGACGCGACCGCATCAAGAAGCGCACTACTGATGCTGTATTCGAACATTATGGGATTGTTTTTTGTACTCATGCGCATCACCTTACATTTTTCTACATTGAGAGCTAGCTGCCATTCTTCGCACCAACTAGAAATTTCGTCTAAGTTATCCTGTATGGTATTACAGTCAGTTACAGACGACACCCTCCCATACACCACAGCATCATCAGCAAACAGCCGCAAATTTACAAGTTACTCTGTAATCTTTTAAGTTTACCTGACATAGTCTGGTTTGGAGGCGATCTGATCGTTTTTTTTTTTTTTTTTTTTTTTTTTTTTTTTTCAAAATGAAATGCCAAGACCAGGCATTAATAATTTATTCCATGACTGCCCGTTTCGGTGCATTGTGTCACCATCGTCTGGTCACATATACTGTACATTACAAGCTGGTCATCTTGTTAAAAAAAAATTGGGTATAAAATAACAAGTGCAACATTGCGCTTAGTCACTGTATAAAAACTACACAAGTTAAAACATGACAGCTTACAAAATACTGACAGCTTTTAAGATTCTAGTTTTACTTTTTTGCGCAAGGTGGTAGCACCTTGGGCCAAAATGTAAACTAGAATCTTCAAAGCTGTCAGTATTTTGTAAGCTGTCATGTTTTTAACTTGTGTATTTTTTATACAGTGACTAAGCGCAATGTTGCACTTGTTATTTTACACCAAATTTTTTTAAACAAGATGACCAGCTTGTTATATACAGTATATGTGTCCAGATGATGGTGACACAGTTCACCGAAACCGGGCGTCATTGAATAAATTATTAATGTGCGATCTTGGAAATTCATTTTGAAAACGATAAAAATCTTTTGTCAATAATTGCATGGTTAACAACTGTACCATGTGATGCATCGTATTGACAGCTATCTTCCAAGATGTAGTGTAGAAATTTTATTACGTGACACGATTTTATCTGATTGCAATTTGCATATGCACCTGATGATGAAATGAAGGTCTCGAAACTCGAGTAGTGCATAGAAATTTAAAAAAAGTTTAAAATTAATAACTGTTGCAGAGTCAGTTATTCATCATTATCATCATCATCGTGGACAGTTTCCAGCCTCTGGTCGGGTCTGTCTCTCCATCGTCTTCTGTCTTCCCACCATCTCTCCGCCTTCACCTTGGTCCAGTCTTCTCCTTTTCTCTTTACACCTTCCTCCACTCCTTTCAGCCATCTCTCTCTCTCGCTCTTCCTCTTGGTCTCTTTCCTTCCAGTTTCATCCGCCTGGGTATCCTCCTCTCCTCCATGCGCTTAACACGCCCATACCATTTCAGCCTCGATTTCTCTATCTCCTCTTGTAATGGTACCACCTTCATTAACTCTCTGAACCTCTCATTTCTTAATACTGTTCCTCAAGAATTTCATCTCAGTAGCTTGTAATTAGCTTTTCTCTCTTCCTTTCGTAACCCAGGTTTCAGATGCAAATGTCAGGATCGGGACATAGTATGACCGGTATATAACTTTTTTACTTAGGGGTACATCCCTGTTCCATGTCAGGCTTCTGACACTCTTCCGAAATACTTCTGCTTTTCTCCCTCGCCCGTTTATTTCTCTGTCGTTTTTCCCATCTTCCTGTATCAGGCTTCCTACATACTTGAAACTCTCCACTCTCCTCAATCGTTCTCCACGGGTTGTTACTCCAGTTGTTCCTCTCTCTTTTGCTCTTGATGTGTTGTTAAAGATTCCAAATGGTTAGACGATCGCTTTTTCAGGTAGAATAGTAATGGATGCACTCCGCCATTCCGTCACCTCTTTGCCTTTCTGGCGCAATGTGTATTGCTGCTCGTTGTAAATGTTCAAATGATTGTATAGCTTATGGGACTTAACTACGGGGTCATCAGTCCCTAAACTTACAAACTACTCATCAACTAGCTAATCCTAAGGTCGGCACAAATATCCATGCCCGAGGAGGGGGGGGGGAGTTCGAACCTCCTTCCTAGGAGTAAGCTCCTGTCGGTTCTTCAAGATTATGGTATAGGAGGCAAACATCTGCAGGCAATTAAAGGGCTTTACGTAGACTGTCAGGCAGCAGTTAGAGTAGATGGCAAATTAAGCTCATGGTTCAGGGTAGTTTCAGGGGTAAGACAAGGCTGTAACCTGTCACCACTGTTGTTCATACTATTCATGGATCATATGTTGAAAACAGTAGACTGGTAGGGCGGGATTGAAATAGGTGAAAGCAAAATAAGCAGTCTCGCATATGCGGATGACTTAGTTGTAATGGCCGATTCGATTGAAAGGTTGCAAACTAATATATCAGAGATCGATCAGAGGTGCAAGGATTATGATATGAAGATCAGCATCTCCAAAGCGAAACTAATGTCTGTGGGAAAGAGATTCAAACAGATTGAGTACCAAATAGGAGGAACAAAGTTAGAACAGGTAGACAGTTTCAAGTACCTGGGATGTATTTTCTCACAGGATGGTACCATAGTGAAAGAACTGGAATCGAGGTGCAGCAAAGGTAATGCAGTGAGTGCTCAGCTAGGATCTACTCTCTTCTGCAAGAAGGAAGTAAGTACCAAGACTAAGTTAGCAGTGCACCGCTCTATCGTTCGACCAACTTTGTTGTATGGGAGTGAAAGTTGAGTGGAAACAGGTTACCTTAATTCATAAGGTAGAGATTACAGATATGAAAGTAGCAAGAATGATTGCAGGTAATAATAGATGGGAACGATGGCAGGAGGGTGTACATAATAAGAAAATCACAGAAAAGCTGGGAATGAACATCTCAAATGAAGCAGTTATAGCGAACAGACTGAGATGGTGGGGTCATGTTACACGCATGGGAGAAGCGAGGTTACCTAAGAGACTCATGAGCTCGGCAGCGCTAACTTATGTAGTCGCCCTGTGGGGACGGGCTGGATGCGTCTGGTATAATGGCTGAAGTGTCTGTGTGCTATACGATTTATTGGGAGAGTTCTGGGAAGAAGTTCTTCACCTGTAAAGGAGACCGCGTATAAAACGCTTGTACGACCACGTCTTGAGTATTGCTCAAGTGTTTGGGATGTGCAGCAGATCAGTTTAAAGGAAGACATGGAAGCAGTTCGGAGACGAGCAACTAGGTTCGTTACTGGTAGGTTCGACCAATGCTCCGGTAACTCAAATGGGGATCGCTGGAAGAAAGACGACGTTCTTTTCGTGAATTTCTGTTGAGTAAATTTAGAGGGCCGGAATTTGAAGCTGACTGTGGTACGATCTTGCTGCCGCCTACTTACATTTCGCGTAGTGATCACAAAGACAAGAGAAATTTGGGCTCGTACGGAGGCATATAGGCTTTTTTTTTCCTCGTTGGATTTGGGAGTGGAATAGGAAAGTAAATGCCTAGTAGTGGTACAGTGTAACCTCCGCCACGCACCTTACGTGGAGTATTGCGGAGTATGTATGTAGATGTAGATGTGGTATGTCGTTGACTTCCTCCAACTTTCTAACTTACTTACTCAGCCAGCAACACTGCCAGAGGGGAAAGTCGTAGAAAGTGAGAGATAAAAATCCTAGGACCTAGGGGGGATCGAACCCGCGACTTACGGATTTGTTGTCTGTCACTGTGCTAGCGAGTCAGTAACTTGTTACACCCTCGCTCTTCCAGGCAGAGTAGTAATGGAACTTGGATCCACTAGGTCAACCCTTCCCCTCTTTGCCTTACTGGTGGCGCAAAGTGTAGTGCTGATCCTTCTAACGACGGGTTTGGCACCTGCGTACTTTTGTCGCGGCGCTAACTTTTGGAGTTGACCTGTGGGGACAGAGGTAGTGGGTATGTCTGGTGTAGTGGCTGTGTTTTCCAGACTTGATGTAAAGTCGTTGATGAGGTATGCGCCCATATCAATATTAATTGGTAAACAGTGCTATTAAGACGCTGTGTAAAATTATAGAGCCACAGATAGTGATGTGGTTATGCGTTTATTGATGCTTTTCAAGTAAATCGTGTTCAGAATCTGTAAGGTTACAAACATCGTAGGTGTGTGAGTTTAACAATAAGAGCTGCATACAGTTGTATTGTACAGTCCCGTCCTCTCCATTTTAAACTTAAATATTTGTGGGATTACTAGGTTTTAATTCTTTCTGTTCGGTTTTATATAGTTTTTATTTTTCTTACCTTCGTCATTTATACTAGAGCCACCTGGTGGCGTCTACCGTTTACTTTGACGATGCTGGGTGATTTGGCTTTAGTAATGTTCAGCAGGGCCTTGACGCTATACAATTTTATTATATTAACCGCCCCATCTATGGTATGTAAAGATATTTGTGTTTGTAATGTAGTTTGGTATCTCTTTTGTCCGTACAGTCCTCTATCTTTTCGTGACAGCAGGCTTACTGATGTTTGTAACTTTACAGAATCTGAAGATGATTTAATCGAAACGATTCAATAAACGCATGACCACGTCACTATCTGTGGCCCTATAATTTTAAACAGCGTCCTAATAGCACTGTTTATGAATTAAGTGGCTGTGAGAAGTGTGAAGTCGTCCACGTGAGTACGAAAAGAAATCCGTTAAACTTTGTTTACAGTATAAATCAATCAAACGTGAAGGCCGTAAACGCCACAAAATACCTAAGAATTACTATTACTTCAGACCTAAACTGGAAAGAACACGTAGATAATATCGTGGGAAAGGCGAACCAGAGACTACGTTTTATTGGCAGAACCCTTAAAACATGCAACAGAACTACTAAAGAAACTGCATACACTGCGCTTGTCCGTCCGTTTTTGGAGTATTGCTGCCCAGTGTGGGATCCTTATCAGGTGGGTTTGACGGAAGACATCGAAAGAGTCCAGGGAAGGGCAGCTCGTTTCGTATTGTCACGATACAGGGGAGACAGCGTTACGGAAATGATACAGGATCTGGGATGGGAATCATTACAACAACGGCGCTTATCGCTGCGGCGTGGGCTACTTACGAAACTACAATCACCAACATTCTCCTCCGAATGCGGAAATATATTGTTGACTCCCACTTACATAGGTAGAAATGATCATCAGAATAAAATACGAGAAATCAGAGCTCGAACAGATTGAGGTGTTCTTTCTTCCCGCGCGCTATTCGAGAATGGAATGGGAGATAAATAGTATAATTGTGGTTCGATGAACCCTCTGCCAGGCACTTGAATGTGATTTGCAGAGTATCCCATGTAGATGTAGATGTAGTAGATGCGCGATACTAGTAACGATTCCGCGAGACCTGGTGCAGGTCTTTCTGACTGGACGCTGTTTCGGCGACCGGCGATTGTGTAAGGCGTCCCGGTTATCCAACTGGGGAAAGGGGCGGCGCGGCCTGGCCTGGCGTGGAATGCGACACACGTGTCGGTAGTCGTGGAGAGGCGAAGGCTGCCAGCTAGCTAGTCTAGCCAGCTAGCGTGGGAGCGCTGGGCGCATCAGACAGGCACCAGGAAGACGGCCGGCGTGGGCGTCCTCGCGGCGGTGAAAGGCGCCAGCCAGCCAGCGAGGCAGGGCCCGTCTCCCAGGGGTCACAGCCGGCGATTGCCCAACTGCCGGGTCGACGCGTCTCCCTGTTGCTAGGCGACTACCTGCTCCCGACGACCGGCCAACCTTTATACTGGACACGCGACCTCTGGCAGTAACAGTCCTGTGACATTAACGTAGACGACCTATCAACTACAAACTACCACACTGTCCTTCCAAGTAGCTAGTGCCTGGTATAATGGCTGAAGTGGCTGTGTGCTATACTAGTAAAGATTTATTGGCATCTGATGGACGGAGTAAGTTGTAATTTGCGGCTGTTTGCTGATGATGCTGTGGTGTATGGGAGGGTGTCGTCTGTAACTGACTATAATAGCATACAGGATGACTTGGACAAAATTTCTAGTTGGTGCAAAGAATGGCAGCTAGCTCTCAATACAGAAAAATGTAAGGTGATGCGCATGAGTAGAAAAAACAATCCTATAATGTTCGAATACAGCATCAGTAGTGAGCTTCTTGATGCGGTCGCGTCGTTCAAATATCTAGGCGTAACATTGCAGAGCGATATGAAATGGAACGAGCATGTAAGGACAGTTGTGAGTAAGGCGGACAGCCGACTTCGGTTTATTGGGAGAATTTTGGGAAGATGTACTTCACCTGTAAAGGAGACCGCGTATAAAACGCTTGTACGACCACGTCTTGAGTATTGCTCAAGTATTTGCGACCCGCAGCAGATCAGTTTAAAGGAAGACATAGAGGCGGTTCAGAGGCGAGCAGCTAGGTTTGTTACCGGTAGGTTCGACCAATGCGCGAGTGTCACGGAAATGCTCCGGGAACTCAATTGGGGATCGCTGGAAGAAAGACGACGTTCTTTTCGTGAATTTCTGTTAAGTAAATTTAGAGGGCCGGAATTTGAAGCTGAGTGTAGTACGTTCTACCTGCCGCCTACTTACATTTCGCGTGGTGATCACAAAGACGAGATAAGAGAAATTAGGGCTCGTACGGAGGCATATAGGCATTCTTTTTTCCCTCGTTCTATTTGGGAGTGGAATAGGAAAGGAAATGCCTAGTAGTGGTACAGTGTACCCTCCGCCACGCACCTTACGGTGACTTGCGGAGTATGTATGTAGATGTAGATGTAGATGTAGTTGCCTCCCCTAACTGTGCACCTCTAGGCTCTGCGATACTTGAATCATATAAATCGCAATGTGCGATGTTATAGCACCACTGTATTCGGTTTATATGGAATACCAAGCTGTGGCGAATGAAAATTTGTGCCCGGCCGGGATTCGAACCCGGTATCTGCTGCTTACTAGGCAGACGCGTTGACCACTCCGCCACCAGGACACAGTGACCAGCCCGACTGCAGAGGACTCTTCCCTGCACGTCTCCCGCCACAGCCAAATCTCCATCTGCCACGCTGTCTCTTTCCTATTCGATCTAAACCAAATAGGGTGATGACATAACATCGCACATTGCGATTTACTTCATTCATTTGAACGCTGTAATTCGTCACAAAAAAAAAAAAAAAAAAAAAAAATATATATATATATATATATATATATATATATATATATATATATATATATATATATAAGCCGAGGCTGGGCTCCTGACGACAATTAATTGTGTCTCGATACCTCACGGCCTGTTCTCCCTGATGCGGGAATACAGTATTGTGGCTGCGAGCATTACAGAACAAACAGGCTGTGGTAATAGGAAAGAGACAGCGTGGCGAATGGAGATTTGGCTGTGGCGGGAGACGTGCAGGGAAGAGTCCTCTGCAGTCGGGCTGGTCACTGTGTCCTGGTGGCGGAGTGGTCAACGCGTCTGCCTAGTAAGCAGGAGATCCCGGGTTCGAATGCCGGCCGCGCATAAATTTTCATTCGCCACAGCTTGGTATTCCATCTAGACCGAATACAGTGATGCCATAACATCGCACATTACGATTCATTTGAACGCTGTAATTTAATTCGTCAAATATATATATAATCTGCGATACTTGTCCGAGAAACTTTGCACCAAGTCATCAGTCCCAGAAGTGATATCTGGCGTTCCACAGGGATGCGTTATAGGTCCCCTACTGTTCCTTGTGTTTATAAACGATTTAGGAGACAATCTGAATAGCTTTCTCAGACAGTTCGCGGATGATGCTGTCGTTTACCGGTTAGTGAAGTCAACAGAGGATCAAAAGCAACTGCAAAGCGATTTAGACAAAATTTCTACATGGTGCGAAAATTGGCAAATGACACTATGTAAAGAAAAGTGTGAAGTAATACACATGGTCACTAAAAGAAATCCGCTGAACTTCAGTTATGCCGTAAATCAGTTAAACCTTAAGGTCGTAAGTTCTACTAAATACATAGGAGTTAGTTCAAATGTTTGTATAACTTATGGGACTTAACTACGGGGTCATCAGTCCCTAAACTTACAAACTACTTATGAACTAGCTAATCCTAAGGACGGCACAAATATCCATGCCCGAGGGGGGATTCAAACCCTCGACCGTAGTGGCCGTGCTGACCGTGACTGGAGCGCCTTAGTCCCCTCGGCCACCGCGGCCGGCTTACAGAAGTGGATTTCCAGAATCGATTTTGGGGTGTTTACATGACCAATCAAAAGCGGATTTGGGAAATCGGTTTACGAAAGTCTGTTTTGGGAGCCCGTGTAAACGGGGTGATTGAAGCCGCGGTGAAGTAGCTGAGCCTAAGGCGCCTCGCTGCGGAGCGCGCGGTTGCTCGCCGTCGGAGGTTCGAGTCCTCCCTACAGCATGGATGTGTGTGTTTGTCCTTAGGTTACTTTACATTATTTCAAGTAGTTTGTAAGCTACGGACTGATGACCACGCAGTTTGGTCCGATAGATTTACAAACAGCATGTAATTGAATTTTGGGCTTAGAGATTTGAGTGATTCGTCGTGTAAAGTTTAATGCATTTTTGGCGGAGGTAGAGCTGTGAGGAAGGGGCCGAGCAGCGGGCCAGGGTAGCTCAGCCGGCACTGCGCTTGCTCGCGAAGGTCAGAGGTCACGGGTTCGAGTCCCGGCCTGTACTGGGCCTCAGTTTTCATGGGCAGGCTCGCAGTGAAATATTGGCGCCACGTTACTGCACCTGCGGATGCACAGTGAGTGTTGGTTCGTGGTGCCGAGTGAGGTCGCTACCTCATGATGAGGCAGGCGAGTACAGTGGCGTCTGCTGAGCCTGTTGGAAAGCGGCGGCTCGCGGCTCGCGGCTAGCGGCTAGCGAGTGCTGCTGTTGCGACACCGCGCTGGGATGGACGCCGTTGCACCCTGACATTTGCCACCTGTTGTCCCTCCTCTACTCTGCTAGAAGCTTCCTGCTGGATGGGTTACTGCAGCTAGCCACGCCAGTGCTGCCAACCCTGGGGGCATGTCCCTAACAGTAGGGACTTTTCACTCTTTTTTCTCTAAACTGTAGGGACGGATTTCCGATCTCTTTGCAAACCGTAGTGACTCAGGGACGATGCACTATGAAAGTACTTTTCTTAGTCAAAACACACACACACACACACACACACACACACACACACACACACACACACATATATATATATATATATATATATATATATATATATATATATATATATACAGGGTGTTTCACTAAGTGTGTTTGCCTCTGTAACTTATAAAATAATAGTGTGACGGGATATTTTAATGCGGTAGGTCAACACAAGAAATGTTACACTTTCTGCGGAGCTATGAACTTAATTTAGTGTATCATTTTCCAAAGAGTTACAGCACAAAGATATAATTTTTTTAATGGAACAATAGTTTTTTTCTATCCTGTATTGGATTCGTTGAAACCAGCTGCGTCCAAATCAATTTAAACTACATTCTTATCATTGTTAGCTTGGGAGCTACAACCCTTCAAAGTTTAGGGGGCGGAGACTACGACAGCGTAGCTAACTGGCTGGTGGTCATGAGACAGTGGGCCGTGCCCCAGGGCATAGCCACTCGGCCAGTCAGCTACGCTATCACAGCCTCCGCCCCCGGAACGTTGAAGGGCTGTAGCTCCCAAACTAACAGTGATAGGAATGTAGTTTAAAGTGATTAGCTGGTTTCAACGAATCCAATGCACGATAGAAAAAAAAGCTATTGTTCCATTTAAAAAATTATATCTTTGTGCTGTAACTCTTTGAAAAATGATACACTAAATTATGTTCATAGCTCCGGAGAAAGTGTCACAATTCTTGTGTTGACCTACCGCATTGAAATTTCCCATCACCTATATCACCCATCACCCATATATATATATATATTTGAAATTGGGATCTCGGCATTTCTCTTTTCACTAGAATATCTGTACCTTATATATATATATATATATATATATATATATATTTGTTGTTGTGGTCTTCAGTCCGGAGACTGGTTTGATGCAGCTCTCCACAATACCCTATCCTGAGCAAGCCTCCCGCCCGGAGATCCGAATGGGGGACTATTTTACCTCCGGAATATTTTACCCGAGAGGATGCCGTCATCATATGTTCATGCAGTAGAGCTGCATGTCCTCGGGAAAAGTAACGGCTGTAGTTTCCCCTTGCTTTCAGCCGTTCGCAGTAGCTGTGTGGCAAAGCCACATTAGCTGGTGTTACAAGGCCAGCTCAGTCAATCATCCAGACTGCTGCCCCTGTAACTACTGAAAAGGCTGCTGCCCCTCTTCAGGAACCACACGTTTGTCTGGCCTCTCCACAGATACCCCTCCGCTGTGGTTGCACCTACGGTACGGCTGTCTGTATCGTTGAGGCACGCAAGCCACCCCACCTCGGCAATGTCTGTGGTTCATGGGAGTGGTATATATATATATATATATATATATATATATATATATATATATATATATATATATGTGTGTGTGTGTGTGTGTGTGTGTGTGTGTGTGTGTGTGTGGATTCCGAGAGTAGAGACACCATTAGTTGACAGTAAAGGACGTAAATTTACGAAATAGAAATATTGAAACTTTTCGACGATTTCCGGGTTTGTTGTTGTTGCTGTTATTGTGGTCTTCAGTCCGCAGACTGGTTTGATGCAGCTCTCCACGCTACCCTGACCTGTGCAAGTCTCTTCATCTGAGAATACGTTCGCAAACCTACATCCTTTTGAATCTGCTTACTGTATTCATCCCTCGGTCTCTCTCTACGATTTTTACCCCACACGCTTCCTTCTAATGCTAAGTTGACAATACCTTGATGTCTCAGAATGTGTCCCACCAATCTATCCCTTCTCTTAGTCAGCATATGCCAGAAACTCCTTTTCTCCTCAATTCGGTTAAGCACCTACCCATTAGTCACGTGATCTACCCATCTGATCTTCATCATTCGTCTGTAGCACCACATTTCAAAAGCTTCTATCATCTTTTCGTCTGAACTGCTTATCGTCCACGTTTCACTCCCATACAATACTACACTCCAGACAAATGCTTTCAGAAAGAACTTCATAACATTTAAATAAATACTGGATGTTAGCATGTTTCGTTTCTTTAGAAACGCTTTTCTTTCCATAGCCATTCTGCATTTTATATCTTCTTTACTTCGCCCATCAGAAGTTATCTTGCTACCCAAATAACAAAATTCATCTACTACTTTTATTGTCTCATTACCTAATCTAATTGCTCCAGCATCGCCTGATTTTCTGACATTGCATTCCACTACCTTCGTTTTACTCTTGTTAATGTTCATCTTATATCTTCCTTTCAAGACACTGTCCATTCCCTTCAATTGCTCTTCCAGATCTTTTGCGGTCTCTGACAGAATTAATATGTCATCGGCAAACCGCAATGTTTTTATTTTTTCTCCCTGCACTTTAATGCCCTCTTCAAATTTCTCCTTCCATTCCTTCACTGCCTGCTCAATGTAGAGATTGAACAACATTGGCAAAAGGCTACAACCCTGTCTTACTCCCTTCCCAACCTCTGCGTCCCTTTCTTGCCCTTCGACTCTAATAACCACTGTCTGGTTTTTGTATAGGTTAAATATAACTCTTCGCTCTCTATATTTTACCCCTGATACCTTCAGAATTTGGAAGAGTGTATTCCAGTCGACGTAAATTCAAATGCAAGACGACCGATTTCTACTGTGAAGTATGTCATCTTTTGGTCTCCGCTACAATTGCCATTTAACAACTTATTAAAACGCTAGACATATTTTTTTTTTTTTTTTGGATATGTGTTGGTGGATAGTCAAATATAAAATACCGCGCTGGTGGGTAGTCACACATAAAACAGTAAAACAGACAAACAACCAACACAGTGCACATTGCTGACAGAGCACAATATTGCCGCAAGTCTTCTCACAGCACGTTTTCTCACCTACATTGAACAATTGTTCAAAATTCCTCTGGAAGTAGTAAATATGAAGAAATAAATATTGTTTGCCAGTGGCAGAATTTGAACCATTGACCGACAACATAGCAATCTGCACCACTAACCACTACACCATGCGTTGTGTCGGAAGACTCGAGCTTCCCCGACGTCTTAGTGACTGTCGTCAATGGAGGATTTTTATCTGCGGCGGCCTCCAACAGCAAATTTTCAAAATAATAATACGTGAAGCGATTTAACAACAATTTAAATTCCAATTGTAGCAGAGACCGCAAGATGACTCCCTCGATTGTCTAAACCGCATCTTGTTGCACACACACACACACACAACACACACACACACACACACACACACACACACACACACACACACACACACACATATATATATATATATATATATATATATATATATATATATATATATATATATTTAATGGAACAATAGTTTTTTTCTATCGTGTATTGGATTCGTTGAAACCAGCTGCGTCCAAATCAATTTAAACTACATTCTTATCACTGTTAGCTTCGGAGCTACAACCCTTCAAAGTTTAGGGGGCTACGACACGTAGCTGACTGGCTGGTGGTCATGAGACAGTGGGCCGTGCCCCAGGGTATAGCCACTCGGCCAGTCAACTACGCTATCGCAGCCTCCACCCCCGGAACTTTGAAGGGCTGTAGCTCCCAAACTAACAGTGATAGGAATGTAGTTTAAACTGATTAGGACGCAGCTGGTTTCAACGAATCCAATGCACGATAGAAAAAAATACTTTTGTTCCATTAAAAAAATTATATCTTTGTGCTGTAACTCTTTGGAAAATGATACACTAAATTATGTTCATAGCTCCGGAGAAAGTGTAACATTTCTTGTATTGACCTACCGCATTAAAATTTCCCGACACCTATTATTTTATAAGTTACAGAGGCAAACCCACTTAGTGAAACACCCCTATATATATATATATATATATATATATATATATATATATATATATATATATATATATATAGGGTGTTTCACTAAGTAGGTGACGGGAAATATTATGCGCCTCGGTTGCACAGTGGTAGAGTGCCAGACTACAAATCCAAAGGTCGTGGGTTCGATCCCCGCCAGGTCCTAGGATTTTTATCTGTCACTTTCCACTTCTTTCACCTCTGGCAGTATTGCTCATGTGAAAAATACCGAGTAGCACCGTGGTTCGGAACCCACGTTAAACTGTAGGTCCCCCTATAACTGGCTGGGTAAGTCAGTTCCAAGGTTGGAGGAAGGCAACGGCATACCACCTCCAGACAGGACCGTGCCTAGTAAAGCACTATGGTGTTCAAACCAATCTTCGGATTGTTGACTGCTTTACCTTATATATATATATATATATAGGGGTGTTTCACTAAGTGTTTTTGCCTCTGTAACTTATTATAAAATAATAGGTCACAGGAAATAATATATATATATATATATATATATATATATATATATATATATATGAAATTGGGACCTTGGCATTTCTCTTTTCACTAGAATATCTGTACCTCAGGCTAAAAACAGATGATTAGGTCTAAAACATCTGTGATATAGGCTGAGGGCAGTTCCAACTACCGTCCTCCAGAATGTAATTAGAGGCGACAAGGTATCGCTTCCGATGTACTGAGCCACGGACAGAAACACTAGTCGTAGTACCCCGGTAATAACATGTCGGAGAGGTCACAGATGGTTCACTGCTGACGTGATTCCAAGACGCGAATTAGCGACGTGACATTTGGCGCAGTGACGAATTTGAAGTGAAAGCGGCAGTCGGCGACGTTTCGGCGTCGGCTGCGGCCTCGATCCTCAGCCTTGGCCTTTCCTGTATTCGGCGGTGCTTCCGCGCGGCCGTCCTCGCTACAGTTCCGCCCCCTCCCCCCCCCCCCTACTAGGCCACGCCCCCTCGGCAATGCTCCACATATCTCGTGTGCATCTGGTTCGCCAGCTATCTGTCTCGTCTCCCAAGGTCGCCACAAGGCCTGCCCAGAAGCAAGCGATACCATCTGTGGGCTCCATCCAATCCACACGGTGCCAAAGTGCTCTCTCCAACGACGTACCAACTACGCTATCTGATCGAAAGTCTCCTAGCACAAGCTGGTGGACACCAACGTGACTCTGTATATGGCCTTCTACATCTACATGGGATACTCTGCAAATCACATGTAAGTGCCTGGCAGAGGGTTCATCGATTGAACCACCGTTATACTATTTATCTCCCATTCCATTCTCGAATAGCGCGCGGGGAGAAAGAACACCTGAATCTCTCCGTTCGAGCTCTGATTTCTCTTATTTTATTCTGATGATCATTTCTACCTATGTAAGTGGGAGTCAACAATATATTTTCGCATTCGGAGGAGAATGTTGGCGATTGGAGTTTCGTAAGTCCACGCCGCAGCGATAAGCGCCGTTGTTGTAATGATTCCCATCCCAGATCCTGTATCATTTCCGTAACGCTGTCATTTTCTTATTCGGAGGAGAATGTTGGCGATTGTAGTTTCGTCAGTAGCCCACGCCGCAGCGATAAGCGCCGTTGTTGTAGTGATTCCCATCCCAGATCCTGTATCATTTCCGTAACGCTGTCTCCCCTCTATCGTGACAATACGGAACGAGCTGCCCTTCTCTGGACTCTTTCGATGTCCTCCGTCAAACCCACCTGATAAGGATCCCACACTGGGCAGCAATACTCCAAAAAAGGACGGGCAAGCGTAGTGTATGCAGTTTCTTTTGTAGTTCTGTTCCATCTTTTAAGGATTCTGCCAATAGAACGCAGTCTCTGGTTCGCCTTTCCCACGACATTATCTACGTGTTCTTTCCAGTTTAAGTCTGAAGTAATAATAATTTCTAGGTATTTTGTGGAGTTTACGGCCTTCACTTTTGATTTATCTTGTAAACAAAGTTTAACGGATTTCTTTTCGTATTGATGTGGACGACTTCACACTTCTCATTATTTAGACTCAATTGCCAATTTTTACACCATACTGTATCTTATTGAGATCGTTCTGCAGTTGGTTTTGATCTTTAGATGATTTTAGTAGACGGTAAATGACGGCGTCATCTGCAAACAACCTAAGAGAGCTACTTAGAGTTTCCGCTAAATCGTTTATGTAAATAAAGAACAGCAGAGGACCAATAACACTACCCTGTGGAACACCCGATATCACCTCTGTTTTAGTCGATGCCTTACTATGAACATTTTAATACTATTCAGAAAATAGTTGAGACTTGGAATAAACCGTATACTCATGAAACGAAACAGCAGAAAACGGCATGCGTTTTTTAAAACTTGTACGTCAGTTATATTTTTATTCATAAGTAGTGTTTGTACCATATTGCGTTAAATGGATAAATCGTTCTACCGTAGAAAGATAAATGAAAGTGTAAAAACGATCAATTCGAGGTGTCTGACATAAGCGTTGTTTTCATGCAGTAATTTACAGTCGGTGGGCTAAAACGGAAATTATAAACAAGAGGCAAATAGAGAAATGAACACGAGAAGTAGCGTCTACAACAGTCCAATTTATCATTAAATTGAATGTGATAGGAACTGATTAAAAATATAGTTCATCTATGGATTTCAACTCTACTTCATTTCCTTTGAGTTCTCTTCAAGTATAAACGACTCGAACTTTAGTATAATGTATTTATTGAGGTAATTAATCATTCATATCTTATTTTGAGAGGACGCAGAATACAAAAGAACAACACGACCTATATGTACGGTGTTGCCAACGTAACAAAAATAGTGTGTCACGATTTTCACAGATTCAAAGCACTACAGTTGTGTATCAGAGAGCTCAAAGATAATCTGGAATTTGTACTGTGAATTATAAGGCCGTGACGTTCGACGCCATTTTGGTGTACGAATAGCTGTCACACTTATACCTAGTTTTTAGTATTGTGTTCTTGCCAAAAATTTAATAGTTCTACGAAACAGTAGAAAAAAACACGATTTGTGTAAAACGTACACTTAATTTATACTCTGATTCAGAACAAGTGTTTCACCCCCCTCCCGCCCCATTGAATTTAATGAATAAATTACGCTGTTGTAGACACATAAATAAAGATTAATAACGACAGATTCGAAGCGTATGATACAAGCATGATTTTCTACACAGCGCGCATATATAGTCTGTGAGCTCAAACGAAAAACAACATAGACAAGAGGCAAATATAAAACTGAACACGAGGAATACCGTCTACAGCAGTGCTATTAATTCATTAAACGAAATAACATAGCATCACTAGTTGTGATTAAAAATAAAACTCTCATATGGATCTGAACTCTCCATCCTTTCCGTTGACTCCTCTAAAACCATAAGCGACACAAAGTTCACCATTATGTATTTATTAAAGTAATCAGTCGTTCATAAATTATTTTCAGAGCACACAAGTAGGGTTGCCAGATCTCCGGGTTTGGAATGAATTCTCCGGGTCTACGGGGCAATCACTCTCATCTCCGGGCTTCAATGTAACCTTCATCTTAACTTTTTTTTTTCTTTTTTTTACGATGCTTTTTAAGTACTATGCTCATGTAGCGACTATCTACATCGAACTTAACGTAACTTAAACTAAGGACGAACACAACATCCATGCCCTAGGGGGGGATTCGAACCTCTGGCGGGAGCAGCCTCGCGCACCGTGGCAAGACGCCTCAGTGCGCTCGGCCATTCCGACCGGCTCCTCTCTAGTAATTATGAATAACTTTATATAAATGTCAATTTCTTATTGCAACAAAACGCTACTTTTCTATTCTTCCTCTGAAAACTTTTCGCTGTTGCGTCGGTAGTAATCGGCTAGCGCATTATTAAGCAAACACTGTTGCGGCAACGTGTCAACTGGCGACGTCTATTATTTGTGTTCGTTCGTTCATTGTTTATCAGTTTACCGGCAATTTTTGGAATACTCGAATCGCGTGTGAACAGAAAAGCTTACATTAACTCAGATTAGTGAGTAATAACAGTGAAATGAAGAGACGATATACAAGTTCGTTCCGTGAAGAATGGTTGCAGGAAGAAAATTATAAAGAGTGGCTACAAAAAGTCGATACTGATGAGTGTATGTGTAAGTGCACTTACTGTTAAGTACGACGGAGTGAAAGCTGTGAATAAGCATTTAGAATCAGAAAGACACAAAGCGAATATTACCACACAAAAGAAGAATCAGTCGCTTCTTAAATTCTTGCCGAAACAATTTTCTGCAGAAGACGACAAAGTCACTACAACGGAATTAACTTTGACTTACCATGGTGTGAAACACCACCGTTCTTACAATTCTCAATATTGTGGTAATAAGCTATATCCTTATGTTTTTAGAGATTCCTCAGTGGCAACGAAAGTAAGATGCTGCCGAACAAAAAGCGAGGCATCAGTAAAAAATGTGCTTCTGCCTTATGATAAAGAGAAGCTACGAAGCAAATTAAAGCAAAATGTCCTGTTTTCATTAGGCATTTTTTTCCTTTTAGAATTCACCTGCCGGCCGCGGTGGCCGAGGAGACTGAGGCGCTCCAGTCACGGTCAGCACGGCCACTACGGTCGGGGGTTCGAATCCCCCCTCGGGCATGGATATTTGTGCCGTCCTAGTTCGTAAGTAGTTCATAAGTGGACGATAAGCAGTGTGGACAGAAAGAGGATAGAGGCTTTTGAAATGTGGTGCTACAGAAGAATGCTGAAGATTAGGTGGGTGGATCGTGTAACTAATGAGGAGGTACTGAACCGAATTGGGGAGAAAAGAAATTTCTGGCATACCTTGACTAAAAGAAGGGATAGATTGGTAGGACACATTCTTAGACATCAAGGAATTGTGAATTTAGCGTTGGAGGGAAGTGTGTGGGGTAAAAATCGCAGAGGGAGACCAAGAGACGCGTATAGTAAGCAGATTCAAGTGGATGTGGGTTGTCGTTCTTATGAGGAGATGAAAAGGCTTGCTCAGGATAGAGTAGGGTGGAGAGCTGCATCAAACCAGTCTCTGGACTGAAGACCACAACAACAACAAGTAGTTTGTAAGTTTAGGGACTAATGACCCCGTAGTTAAGTCCCATATACTATACAAACATTTGAACATTTGAGAATTCTCTTGTATCATGGTTGGAGGGGGTTGGGTGAGTCATTGGCCAAGGGGGAGGGGGGCACGTCTGGTCTCCGGGCCTGCCTCGAGTTCTATCTGGCAACCCTAGACACAAGGGTCATAAGAACAACACGTCCTATACCTATGGAGTTGCCAACATAACTATAACAGACCGTCACGATTTTCACATATCGTAACCACTACAGTTGTCTATCCAGTGATAATGTTTGAGATCGCTGTTGTGTATCCACTGCGTCACGCCACAGAACAGGGAGCACACAGAAGGGAAAGCTGGGGGCGGCGCCTTTGATCTGTATGTTACCAAGCGCTGCGCTCGACGCCATATTGAAAAGCAGTAAACGCGGAACTATAGCCACTTAGTACTTTGGCTGGAAATGGACTTTTTACGAACTGCAGCTAATCTCACCAACTTTTACGAAAGGAAACGGCTTTCATCTATTTTGCGCCATCTTCTTGCACCTAGTTGTAATCCAACGAAAAAAAAAAAAAAAAAAAAAAAAAAAAAAAAAAAAAAAAAAAAAAAAAAGTACGCCTAAATTTTAATACAACTACGAAAATGTACAGTGGAATCGATGATCGTTTTATTTGGTGCTTATCTCTAGAAAAATTCCAAATAACGCGGAGTTATGTTTGGGAAATTAGTTATAAACAAGAAAGTGACTTTACAACTGCCAGGTTTTATTTGACACGAATGAATTCGCACAAAATATTGAGTCAGACTTAGCAGTACAACGTGATTACACAGAACTAATGACGTCTGGGCATATATAAAAGTTGTTTTTGCTTTAGGAGTATCATTAATGTACTGATCGGAGAAGGGCATTATAGAGGAATCTGTCAACCACAGAGCAGGAACAGCATAAAATAATTATTCCCCTTAATCTATTTGTCTGAGTATCCGAAGAGCATTAGTTGCCAACATTAGCACACTACGCCTCCAATGCCGTAAGTAAAATTTTACCTGCCTACTTACGCACTATTCTTTGTCATTCATTTTATAGTACTCCCTGCAACGTTAAACTTATAAAATATAAATGTACTTCAACATTTCGATGCTGTTGAACTGCTGCAGCAACAGCAACAGCGAGAGTTATCGTCAAGAGAAGAAGCGAGGCTACTTTTAATAATTACGCACACATTACTCTCATTCGAAACTGATAACATTTAACTTTCACTACACATATAGCGACGTTCACTTACTGCTCAGCATCTTTTGAGAAGGTGAAGAAGCTTATATCCTTATTTGTAGTAGAATTATTGCGGCAATTAGGTGCTGAACACCATCGACCGCCTTTTCTTTTATTGATGCTCGTAGTAAAAACGGAACAGCTCCAACTACTGACACACAGTTCTTTTCACTGCACCAAATACTTGTTTACTTTTATGCGATTCAGGCTGTTAAAATACACAATTAGCGAACTAAGACGGCGCATTACCACGCCACAGAGTAGGGAGTGATCACGCGTTTACTGCTTTTCAAGATGGCCGATTCCGCGCATGCGCACTAAATTTTGGACGACAGACTGCAGCGGGAGTTTCCTTTCTGCATACTCCTTATTCTGTGGTCACGCGCAGATTGTGTTGTCTTTGGTGTGTGGTATCGGGTGTGCGCTGGTGCTAGCGCGTGCCAGACGGAGTGTGAAGAGAAACAGCGAGCGACTCAGCCGCCGTGTTTCGCCACCGCCACCGCCACCGGCAGCAGATTAACGCCGGGTCTGCGTGGCGCATTGCGGTGCACGCCGGCGGCCGTTGCGTCAGCGGGCGAGTCGAGTGGAATGTCTTCGCGGTCCGAGTGCCGCGCCGCCGCGCCGCGCCGAGAGCAGCTCAGCTGTTCTCAGCTGTTCGATTCCGTTGGGAGCGAGCGGAAACAGCTGACTGCCGCCAAGGCCTGACTCACGCGCTTTCCCGTCGCGAAAACTCGGCAGAAGGCAGCCGTCCGGCCCGTGTGGCAACTGCACGGCGTTCTAGGTAGCGTCTCTCCTCTGCTGCTGCATCACGCGTCACGCCCGCGCAGCTGCTGTAATATGTCGCAACAAGCAATTTTCAAGAAACTCAAATTAACGTAAACATTTGAGGTGAAGAGAATGCTAGTCTGTTGAAAACTGACAATCTGAGACCGTGGCTGTTAGCTAAACACGGGTTGATTCTGGCACAGAAAGAGAACAGCAACGTATTACCGTCAATAATGACATATCTTAAAAAAAAAAAAAAAAATGCACCGTAATACTTCCGAGTATTACCGTCAATAATGACATATCTTAAAAAAAAAAAAAAAAAAAAAAAAGAAAAGAAAATGCACCGTAATACTTCCGAGTATTACCGTCAATAATGACATATCTTAAAAAAAAAAAAAAATGCACCGTAATACTTCCGAACATAGACGGCTAGTTCACATACATTTGGTGATGCTGAAGGAATTAGATTAGGTGACGAACCAATAAAGGAGGTAGATGAGTTTTGTTACTTGGCAAGTAAAATAACAAATGATGGTCGCAGTACAGACGACATAAAACGCAGAATGGCAGTGGGAACAAAAGCGTTCTTGCAAAAGAGAAATTTGTTAACATCGAATATTAATTTAAGCCTAACGAAGTCCTTTCTGAAGGCATTTGTATGGAGTGTTGCCTTGTACGGGAGTGAAACATGGACGATAAACAGTGCGAACAGGAAGAGGATTGAGGCTTTTGAAATGTGTTGCTACGGAAGAATGCTGAAGATTAGGTGGGTGGATCACGTAACTAATAAGAAGGTATTGGGCAGTATTACGGAGAAAAGGAATTTCTGGTATACCTCGACTAAAAGAACCAATCGATTGCTAGTACACATTTTTAGGCATCAAATAATCGTGAATTTAGCATTGGAAGGAAGTGTGTGGGATAAAAATCGAAGACGGTGACCAAGAGATGGATACAGTAAGCAGATTCAGATGGATGTGGGTTGCCGTTCTTATGTGAAGAGGCTTGCTCAGGATAGACTAGGGCGGAGAGCTGCATAAAACCAGTCTCCGGACTGAAGACCACAACAACAACAACATTTGGCATTCGTTTAACGTCGTTGTTGTTGCAGTTTTCAGTCCGCGGACTGGTTTGATGCAGCTCTCCACGCTACCCTGTCCTGTGCAAGTCTCTTCATCTACGTTCGGCAACCTACATCCTTTTGAATCTACTTACTGCATTCGTCCCTCGGTCTCCCTCTACGATTTTACCCCACACGCTTCCTTCTAATACTAAGTTGACAATTCCTTGACGTCTCAGAATGTGTCCAACCAATATGTCCCTTCTCTTAGTCAGGATATGCCAGAAACTGCTTTTCTCCCCGATTCTGTTGAGCACCTCCTCATTAGTTACGTGATCTACCCATCTAATTTTCATCATTCGTCTGTAGCACCACATTTATAAAGCTTCTATCATCTTTTTATCTGAACCCCTTATCATCCACGTTTCACTCCCATACAATGCTACACTCCAGACAAATGCTTTCAGAAAGGACTTCGTAACATTTAAATTAATATTGGATGTTAACAAGTTTCGCTTGTTTAGAAATGCCTTTCTTCCCACAACCTTTCTGCATTTTATATCTTCTCTACTTCGGCCATCAGAAGTTATGTTTCTACCCAAATAACTCATCTACTACATTTATTTTCTCATTACGTAATCTAATTCCTTCAGCATCGCCTGATTTTCTGACATTCCATTCCATTAGCCTCATTTTACTCTTGTTACTGTTCATCTTTATCTTCCTTTCAAGACATTGTCCATTCTTGGTCTTTCAGATCCTCTGCAGTTTAAGGACAGAATATGAAATATTAGCAGATGCCTGCTGTAATATGTTACAACGTCCAGATTATCTCCCATGATTCAAATTACGTGTGTCCTTACAAAAGTGACAGGATATGTTAATTCTTTTAATATAAAACTAGATTATACATTCTACTCGAATGGTGTATTTTCCACAAAAGATGGCCAGATGGCACTACAGGCTTTAGCCGTACGTTGTTCTGAAGCCATATGTTGTAGTTAGTCAAGAAACTAGAGTTAACAGTCTTCTGCTCCGGACGGTATACGCATTAGATTTCTGTCTGATTATGCTGAAGCGATATCTCCTTACTTAACAGCCACATACAACGGCTCTCTCAAAGACGGACCTGTACCAAAAGACTGGAAAGTTGCACAGGTCACACCGATATTCAAGAAAGGCAGTAGGAGTAACCCACTAAACTACAGGCCTATTTCATTAACGTCAATTTGCAGCAGGGTTTTGGAACATATCCTGTATTCAAATATTATTAATTATCTCGAACAGAACGATCTATTGACCCAACGTCAACACGGCTTTAGAAAATATGCTTCATGAGAAACACAACTAGCTCTTTATTCACACGAAGTGATGGGTGCCATCCACAAGTGTTCGCATATGGATTCCGTATTTCTTGATTTCCAGAAGGTTTTTTACACCGTACCTCACAAACGGCTTTTAATCAAATTGCGTGGTTACGGTATATTGCCCCAAATATATGATATCGGGCGTTCCACAGGGTAGTGTTATTGGTCCTCTGCTATTCCTTATTTACATAAATGATTTAGGGGAAAATCTAAGTAGCTCTCTTAGGTTGTTTGCAGATGACGCCGTCATTTACCGTCTAGTAAAATCATATGAAGATCAAAACGAACTGGAGACCGATCTGAATAAGATATCACTATGATGTAAAAATTGGCAACTGACTCTTAATAACGAGAAGTGTGAAGTCGTCCACATGAGTACGAAAAGAAATCCGTTAAACGTTGTTTACAAGATAAACCATTCAAAAGTGAAGATCGTAAACTCCACAAAATACCTAGGAATTACTGTCACTTCATACTTAAACTGGAAAGAACACGTAGATAACGTCGTGGGAAAGGCGAACCAGAGACTGCGTTTTATTGGCACAACCCTTAAAAGATGGAACAGAACTACAAAAGAAACTGCATACACTACGCTTGTCCGTCCTTTTATGGAGTATTTCTGCCCAGTGTGGATCCTTATCAGGTGGGTTTGACGGAGGACATCGAAAGAGTCCAAAGAAGGGCAGCTCGTTTCGTATTGTCACGATACAGGGGAGACAGCGTTACGGAAATGATACAGGATCTGGGATGGGAATCATTACAACAACGGCGCTTATCGCTGCGGCGTGGGCTACTTACGAAACTCCAATCGGCAACATTATCCTCCGAATGCGAAAATATATTATCGACTCCCACTTACATACGTAGAAATGATCATCAGAATAAAATACGAGAAATCAGAGCTCGAACGGGGAGATCTAGGTGTTATTTCTTCCCTCGCGCTATTCGAGAATGGAATGGGAGATAAATAGTATAATGGTGGTTCGATGAACCCTCTGCCAGGCACTTGAATGTGATTTGCAGAGTATCCCATATAGATGTAGATGTAGAAGGAAGGTGTCGAGCATGAGCCATGTTCGTGTTGATTTCCCAAAACATCGAATTAATGCAGCGGATGGTCGCGAATGATCGGTTTCTGATTCAAACCATTTGTATACTGCCCCAGACATAGGTAAACACTTGAGCCTGTCTACAAGAATTCCGTGATTTACAGAATCGCGGGCCTTTGAGAGTTTACAAAAATCGCACTGACGTGTTTTACGGCGCACTTTAGACTTGTAGTTTTATAAGTGTTTACAATCATTTTGGACCAAAATAATGATGTAAATAATCAAAAATTAATTAACAAGAGTGTCTGAAACTCTTTAAGGAAAACAAAAATTAAGAATTGGAGTGTTCCGAATCCCCGCTCTTTTGCGTCATAGTGCAGCACCTTGACCACTGCGTTACGGCTATAAATCAAAACAAGAGGTCTTTAATCTCACACTATTCATGGCCGTTGTTAACTGATGCTAATATGGCATTTGTAGACATTAGATTATCATTTATCGTACCAAGAACGACGTGTTTTTGTTAATTCCTGAGTATGCCGTTGCTTTGAAATGACAACGTGAAAGTTACAATAAGAAAATCATCAAATACGAAACGCAAGATGGCGTATGCCAGAGAGAGTTCTGGGCGAGGAATGTCACGTGACATCTGCGAACGGCTGGTTTTCGTTAATTCAATGGAGGGTGTCAAATATCCGTTATTTCTGCAAATATGTCTCAAGCGATACGAGATATGAAAAGAACGTAAGGGTGCTACGTTGTAGAGAATTTTCTTCTCTACCAATTAGGTTATACAATTTTCGTGTCAGATTAACGGTTCGTTTGCAATTACAATTATATTACAAACGTCAGTTTTTCGTTTTACTGCCGTATTTTTTGTCCGAAAAGTTTCAAAAATGGACGTTCTGGTCTCTGGCGGCCTTAAATTATGTCTGTAAAATTTGGTGCTGATCGGTTGAACGGTTCGTCTTAAAAACAGGGAACACGTTACGGACTGACAGACAGACATACATTCCAAAATCGCCGTTATTTTTGCAAATATCTCTCAAACGATACGAGATATGAAAAAAAATAAGAGAGCAAAGTTGTAGAGAATTCGGTTATTCAATTTTCGTGTCAGATGAAAGGTTAAGCCGTTATTGTTATTTAAAGTCTGAGCTGTCAAAAATCGATCGCAAAGGCTGACTTTTAGTGTTACTACCACAGTCTAACACATACAGTCACGACACTCCCACAGATTTTTGTTATACGCCGCGATAGCAGCGCTCCAAGCGGTCAGCAAGCTACGTTTCTCAATACGATAGTTGATGAGTGCTAATAGTATCGTTTAGATTGACTTCAGCATACTTTTTACACTAGGGAACGTATGCAGTGCTTTATAAAGAGGTAATAATTTAAAAATAGCTCCCCATTTGTCTTTCTTATGTTTCGTAAGATCCCTGACATGGTACGAAACGGTATATTACAGGACAGTTAATTTACAATCATCCTGTAACTTACAGGCTTTAAATGAATAATTACATTTTCAGATAAAAATAAGAATGCCTAGGAAAAACCAGGAGACATACCCTTTAGCAGAGAGACGTCAATTTCTACGCAGGAATGTTAAGTATTCTTCATTATAATTCCAGTAAAATCGGTGAAGTTGGAACATGGGAAACGTATATAGAATGAAATAAATACGGTATTTAACATACCAAATCAACGATCATAGCTGTAGCTGAAGGAAAAACGTCACAGACATGGCAATATAACGATAAAAGCAACCAAACTGTTTTCCAACAAAGAAGAACCCAATTCCATAACTGTTGCTACATCTGAACCACAAACTGCAAGAATAATCAAAACATTGGTTTTTCAAAGCTAAAGTAATTACACTTAAAAGAATACGGACGTATAAGAAAGACAAGTGACGTGTAAAACTATCAGAATCATTAGACTCCATACCGAATTGATACATTTCAAAAACTGACTGTCATAGTTAGAACACACTATAATGGAAATTTATTATACCATTATGTTTATATGCAACTTACTTTTAGCGGAATAAGCTGCAAATATACACATATTCTTAAGTATTTGCTCATGACGGAGTTGTTCTTTATACCAGTGAATCATTTAAATTAGGCTGTTTTTATATTAATTTCCGTATTATGTTTGTCTCTCGATATTTTAATAATGCTTGTAACGCAAAAATTATAGTCAGTATTTCGTTAATTAGCTACAAAATCGATTATAAACAAACATGACTACTTCGGCAGCTTGCCCACCGCTAGGAGCGCTAGTGTCGCATCAATTGTCAGATGGTAACAACTTTCACAGCAGTCAGTGTCGCGACTGATTGTGGTTAGAGAGGCTATAGGCGACCTACAGCGCTGTGGGTGGCAGCACTAAGCAACACTGGCCGCCATATTTTAGAACGTCAGTTTGGGCAGCAGACGCTTCTGTTTGTAATATAAACTGGCGTGTAAGCGCTATTATTAGTGGCAAATCATGCCCAGTGTACGTTCGGCGTACAACTGCAGCATCTGCAGTGATAAAATTGTTTGAATATCATACATAAAGAAAGAGATATGTTATTATATAGGTCGTTTTGTATCAACGAGCATTTGACTATAAACATTCATTATACTTAACCTTCGCATTTACCAAGCTTCAATATTATGTTTACTTCGCAACCATCAAAAAGCTGGGCAGAGGACGTACGTATTTGGTGTGTTTTATTGTAATGACCGTTGTTTATGTAGCGTAGAAGCCATTGGATAAGTAGCCTAGATATATGAACTGTAATTGAACTATTCTTTATAGAGATTTCGTTTGAAAAACAAGGAGTTGCTAACCCAATGGATAACCAATATGAGGCATGATAAGTGGCAGCCTATGAAGTATAGTTACATATGCTCTTGTCATTTTGAAGAAACGTTCATGTATGCTACCACCGATCGAAACCGGCTACTCGCAAATGCCATTCCAACACTATTTTCGTTTCCTGAGCACCTACAGAAACCAAAACCTGTAAGGAGAATACCAAGGAAACGTCAAATTGTGGGGAGCTTGATAAATACGTTAAGTACTTCAAAGTATGAAACATCATTTGAACCACAGGCTGAATAAAGGTAATAAAAGACTTTAAAGAAATTCCCCTGTATTTATATGGGAGATATGTCAACTAATGAAACGATTATTGACATTATACTAACATCAAATAATGCAGCAGTTCGACGATTGTAAACGTTACACTTAGGATGCAGTAGTTAAGCGAGAAATGCTATTCGTGTGGGAATTACTTTCCGACATGCACCGTCCAGAAATTAAGGACAAATCGGGACTGGCAATGATTAATATGAAACCTGTGATTCAGCGTTAGCAGACGCCCAGTATCAGCTGACGTTCTCGAAGATGGCGGCAGCCTTTGCAATGGGCTTCAACTATGGCGACGCTGTGGCCAATCTATGTTGTTTATTAAAGGTCTCTGCTTGTGACAACAGCTGCCATATTAACAAATGTACCACCACGGCTGAAGCTATCTTTAGCAATAAGTCGTCTATAAAAATTGACTTACGACGCCCAGAAACTGTGGTTACTACCGCTACCTGAAGCGGGCCCATATCGGAACGTGTGAAGTAGGGTCATGGAGAATGGTGTGTCCCCGTATGTCTCCCCCCCCCTCCCCCACCCTACCACCACCGCGGCTGGCTCGCCTTGTACCCGCGACCTCGGACCGGAGCGTCGACGCGAGTTGCCCTTTGTCGACTCGTCTGGAACAAAAGACTGCCCGTCCGGCCGGTGTGGTCAGATTCGTGACGGAGCGTGCGGAGCCGACCTTTCGCGATGCGGAAAACGCCTGCGGTCGGCTGCCGTTCTGCCGGCGCACCGAACCGAACCGAACCGAACCGAACGCAACCGAACGCAACGGGCCGTGTCTGAAAGGGCGGCCTGCACCTCGACCCTAGAAGTACCGCCACAGCCTCGGAAATTCGTCCTTCTTCTCTGTCACATTCCACAAACACACACTAATCGTTACAGCTCAGTTTTCCATAAGTCATCCTCCCCCACATGCCGACCCCTCTAGCGAAGGTTATATAATTTCGTTACATCATCATCATCATCATCATCATTTATTGTACATAGCAGGCCATTAAGACCCAAGACAGAAAGCAAAAGAAATATTAAGGTAAAGCAGTCAACAATCCGAAGATTGGTTTGAACACCACAGTGCTTTACTAGGCATGGTCCTGTTTGGAGGTGGTATGCCGTTGCCTTCCTCCGACTTTCGAACTGACTTACCCAGCCAGTTATAGGGGGACCTACAGTTTAACGTGGGTTCCGAACCACGGTGCTACTCGGTATTTTTCACATGAGCAATACTGCCAGAGGTGAAAGAAGTGGAAAGTGACAGATAAAAATCCCAGGACCTGGCGGGGATCGAACCCGGGACCTTGGGATTTGTAGTCTAGCACTCTACCACTGTGCAACCGAGGCACAAATATTACAAAGATTAATTACTATACAAAGTTCACTGTCAAAATCAGTCACACAGGGAGGAGTACTGTCCCAATCACAGTCGCAGGTATCTATTGCAGATGTTGAGCCACTTTCTTCTGTCCATCGCATCTTCAAGGGATGCTGTTGGTTCTACCTGCTGCAACGTTCTCATCGCCCTATCTTTCCATCTAGTCCTTGGACGACCTCTTGGACGTCTTCCGACCAGCTTAGAGTTAAACGCTCGGTCAGCAATAGATTCTCCAGCTCTTATGACATGTCCCAACCACTGCAGTCGTCGCCCTCTGATGTACCTACCGACGTCTACTTTTCCAAAACGTTGGTACAGGTCCTCTTTTTGTCTCCTTTCCCATCTTCCATTTTCTATATTAAATGTAGGCCCGTAGATCTTTCTGAGCACTTTCCTCTCGAATGCACAAATGCGCTCTTCCAGTGTTTGTGAGGTTGCCCATGTCTCGCAACCATATAACAGAACAGGTCTTACAACTGCCATGTATAGTTTGATCTTGCTGTTTGGTGAGACCAAGCGTGACTTGAATAAATTATTCGTTACATAAAAAAAAAAAAAAAAAAAAAAGAAAGAAAGAGAAAGTCTAGTCAGCGACATATTTGCAATATATATCAAAAGACTTAGTACAGCAGGCTGTCAGAGGTCTGGGGCGGCGGCAGAACAAAATGAGACGCCTGTCCACTTGCAAATACATGTATCATTATTAAAAAAAAAAAAGTAAATTTTGAGTTTTGCAGCCCCCTTGCCCAGGACGAGAGGTACGGGACAATCTAAGAAAAGCAGCTTCTGAAATTTGGAGGCTCCAGAACGAGACGCTAAATAACAAAGGAGGTCTGCCCCTCTCCCTTCCTTAGTCCGCCACTGGCCACAACGAAGCGAACCGAACCGAACGCAACGGCCGGCCGCGGTGGCCGAGGGGACTGAGGCGCTCCAGTCACGGTCTGCACGGCCACTACGGTCGGGGGTTCGAATCCCCCCTCGGGCATGGATAATTGTGACGTCCTAGTTCGTAAGTACTTCATAAGTAGTTTGTAGGTTTCGGGACTGATGACCCCGTAGTTAAGTCCCATAGACTATATAAACATTTTTTATAATTTCATGTCGACAAATGGAGACGAGAAACTGAAGTAGAAGCAGCACAAAACATGTTAATAAAGTCCTCGAGAATGGTGTTCTAGTTCCGAAATGTGTGCGACAATAGAAACATTGTGGCTGAATACAGCGTATTTTTATCATCATAATACACTGGTGGACATGAGTATTCACACATCAAAAAATTCAAATGTTCAAATATTTGTAGAGCTTATGGGACTTAACTACGGGGCCATCAGTCCCTAAACTTACAAAAAAAAAAAAAACTACTTATGAACCAGCTAATACTAAGGACGGCACAAGTATCCATGCCCGAGGGGGTATTCGAACCCCCGACCGTAGTGGCCGTGCAGACCGTGACTGGAGCGCCTCAGTCGCCTCGGCCACTGCGGCCGGCTGTTCACACATCAGGATATATCATTCGTACATTTAACATTTGAACATTTTTAGTCCGCCACCGGCCACAACGAAGTGAACCGAACCGAACGCAACGGCCCGAGTCTGAAAGGGAGGCCACAGTCTCGGAAATTCGTCCTTCTTCTCGGTGTCATTCCACACACACACACACACACACACACACACACACACACACACACACACTAATCGTTACTCTCATTTGCAGCTTAGTTGCCCATGACTGACCCTCCCTTACCCTCTAGCGAAGGTTATACACCTGCGTCACATAAATAAATATTGAGTTTCGTCACTTCCAATATGTCGAAAGAGTTGTGACCACAAAGGTTTTCCCGGCGTAATAACTGTTTGTAATGTTCTCGGGTTTGCAGCCGGATACTAAAGTCAACTTGACACAATATTTCAGCGGCGCAAGTTCACGCCATCGTCAGGTGAGCTTGCTGATAGACAATCTCGCCGGAACTGAGTTCCCAGTGCAATCGGCGGCTCCTTTATACATCGAGGAAAACTCATAGCGACAGTAACTGCCCTCTGGCGCACAAGACATACAGCGCTACGGTGGTAGAGTCCGGCGAAATCGATAATCGACGATGAAGAGTTACTACTACAGCAGACCTACTGTTACGATAGGAAAATAACTGACCGGGACACGTCACGTTGTGTCGGAGACCTTTTGCCTCCTCTGCACGTACAGCTCGAAGCGCGGATAGCGCGGTTTGCACCTTTCTTCTCCCATGTTCCGCGCTGATCCACAGTAACGCTGTGAGTCTTTTACCGATATTTACTAATTTGTGACACAAAGAAAAACATCGGGTGAACCTGCGTTGCGCGGGAATTATTCTTCTGTTACACAGTGGTCCACAGCGGTACTCAACGCGTTTTCGAGGTTCACATATGTTCTGTGATCCTAGAAAAAACGAAATAAATTTCTTTATATATATATGTACACGTCCGGAGAATCTGCGAAGCAAAGTTGACGTTTGGAACACATGAGGAGAGGTTCTAGCACGTGTCCGAGACTCATTTCTGTTATAGTTCCAGTCATATCCTGGTTGAAACAGTTGAGAGGGGCACGCTATATATACAGGGTGTCCCAGCTATCTTGTCCACCCAAAATATCTCTGGAACAATAACAGCTATTGGAAAACGACTTTCACCGGTATCAATGTACGGATGGGGCCCGTGAATGTTCATATTCGCAAACATTCTAAAACGAGAGCAAATGTGTTTTTTAACACATTTTTTTTTTTAATGGACACCCTATATTTTTTCCTTCAGCAATGCATAGCACGACAAATCACATAAACTATGGCGTTGGTTGCATCGCAATATTCCAATTACATCCCGAGATATTGCGACGCGAAGTTGCCGCTTGAAATACGCGAAACGCGCGGCTAGCGCTCGTCCTGAGCAGCATGGGGTTCTCGCCTGAGTCTCAGGACGTGCGCTAGCCGCGCGTTTCGCGTATTTCAAGCGTCAACTTCGCGTCGCAATATTTCGGGACGTAATTGGAATATTGCGATGCAGTCAACGCCATTGTTTATGTGATTTGTCGTGCTATGCATTGGTGAAGAAAAAATATAGGGCGTCCATTTAAAAAAAACATAAGTTTGTCTTAAAAAACACATTTGCTTTCGTTTTAGAATGTTTCCAAATATGTACATTCATGGGCCCCAGCCGTACATTGATACCGGTGAAAGTCGTTTTCCAACAGCTGTTATTGTTCCAGACATATTTTTGGTAGATAAGATCGCTGGGACATCCTGTATATATATATACAGGGTGTTTCACTAAATGTGTTTACCTCTGTAACTTACAAAATAACAGGTGACGGGAAATTTTAATGCGGTAGGTCAACACAAGAAATGTTACACTCTGCGGAGCTATGAACATAGTTTATTGTATCATTTTCCAAAGCGTTACAGCACAAAGATATAATTTTTTTAAATGGAACAATAGTTTTTTTTTATCGTGCATTGGAATCGTTGAAACGAGCTGCGTCCAAAACAATTTAAACTACGTCAGAACTGACCAGTACATCTGTACTATTAAGCCTGAGGGGGCCGAGTCTTTGAATAAAATCTACACCGACTTGACCGCGTGTGAGTTCAGAAACAAAGTTAACCAAAGCAGCAGCATAGCCGGCCGCGGTGGCCGAGCGGTCTGCGGCGCGCAAGTCGCGGTCTGCACGGCCACTTTGGTCGGATGTTCGAATGCCCCTCGGGCATGGATATTTGTGCCGTCCTAGTTCGTAAGTAGTTCATAAGTAGTTTGTAAGTTTAGGGACTGATGACCCCGTAGTTAAGTCCCAGTCTATCACAGACAGTTGCGAAACTCTCTAGGAAAAAAGGTTGCAACTGAAGCGATACTAGCGCTCCAAGCGGCCAGTAGGGACTAACAGAGGAATATCGTGATATAAACTGAGAAGTAGCCGTTTTTAATGCTGTTGCTTTCATATTTCCTAGTTGCTGTGAACTTTTGTTAATGACAGTCTATAATAACAAATTGTCAGTTTAGTGTAATTCAAACAGTTCACAATACCCGAGTCGTAATCATATCGTCCAAAAACTTTTTGAAAGCAGAAATAAATCGCAACCGAATGTACACAGGTATAAAAGTCACTGATTATGATTATGTTCACCTGCTCGGTACGTACTGAGATGTTGCGTGATTCGTTTTAGCGGATTTCGGACATTGTAATGTTTTTACAACTATACAATTATTTTACGTTATAGGAGACTTGATTCTACATCGCCTTTAAACCTTCTTTTCACATTGTTCTTGCTTCTGTGCGTTTCGTGTACGTATCATAATTTTTTTAGCTACTTTGTAGGTATCAAACTGAATATTTTCAAGAATGTGACGTGCTAATATTAACAGTTTATAGATGGACATATTATTTATTTGTAGCTACGCATTCACTTTATGAATCGAGTAGGTAACCGCCAAAATATGTTGGTATACATGCTTATAATTTTTGTCAAACTGAGGTGCAAAACTAAACAGGCTCTATTGTAATACTTAACTCCTGTTGGAAGCATTCAGACATTACTATTAAAATGCAGTAATATTATGAAATAGTGGTGAAGGTTTCTGATTGAGATTAAGAGCAGAAATGTGGAAGTGAATGAATTAGAGATTTACTTCTATGCCTAAAAGTATAACAAATCACCGTAAATGAACACTTGTTATTCATAACATTATCCTCTTACTTCTGAGCATCCTTTGCAAATGAGAGATTTCCGAATTACATTTTTGATAGTTGCTACAATTTATAGCGCCGCAAAAGCTCCCAAGTACGAAATATTTTGACTGTGCTGCTTCACTCGAAATACACATTCATTACTCAATCGTTTTGCGGTGTGTTTTTACAACCCGGCCGCTTGGCAGCGCTGCAGTCGCGAGGTTGCAAAAATTCACTGGGAGTTTCGTGACTCTTACGTTAGACTCTGGTTGAGTCCCATAAGCTATACAAACATTTGAACATTTCGAGCAGCAGCATATACATTTGACGTGTCACTCGGAAACACCGTCTGTCCCGTAACTGCCGCAAACGTTACGGTCGGGGCACAACTTCCGACCTGGTTGCCCGCCGTCGCATGCCTGCCGTGGCGGCCACGCCTACATTCCGCAGTGACAATGCCCGCCCCTGCCTGACGTAACCGTCTCGTTTGCGTGACACCTATCCGCCACCTGTTGCCTCAGAGGCTTCTCTCTCTCTCTACTTGTCTTTATCCCTCCCTCCCCCCTACCCCTCCCCCTACCTAGTCCCGCCGTCATCATCCACCAGAAATTTCGCTCGTTGGGCGTAGCCCCGGTTCGGGCGCGCAACACTTGGGACCCGCCCTGTACTCGCGGAAGACGTGACTGCGGCGCCGGCGCCGTAGCTTGCGAAACGCCCTGTGTTCACACCTGCTTGCGCCACCGGCTCACAGGTGGCAGCACCGCCGACACCCCCTCTACCTCCCCCCCAAAACCCCGCCCATTCCGCGAGAAGAGATTTGAGTACTTTCTCCGGCGCACCAGCTACCTTTCAGCGGCGTCATTATACGGATTGCATTCCAGCCGCAACTACTGCACCGAGAGATAGCAGCCCATCATTTGTAGCACTAGGACGGAGTTGCGGGAGGTCCTTTTTTTTTTTTTTTTTTTTTTTCTTTTTTTTTTTTTTTTTTTTTACGAGTGAAATTGATGACCCCTGCCATTTCCTGTGGTTGTCGGTTCCACTTAGCTTATCCACAGTTGTTGTTGTTGTGGTCTTCAGTCCGCAGACTGGTTTGATGCAGCTCTCCACGCTACCCTGTCCTGTGCTCGATAGTGGGCGGAAAGAGTGTGCAAATCACGCACACATGTCCAGGATAATGTTCATGTCACATTCGTGGAAGTTCAGGGAAGGTTTAAACGGTGATTAAATATGGAAAAATTACGAGGAAAAATTAGATTTAAGTCTTGTAGTAAATAAATAATTGTGGTATTCTATGCACTCATTTCATAAAACTCTTACAAAGTCATGGTCACACTGCGAAGTAGTACCGTTCTTATAGCGCAATCGATACCAATCTTGTCTTTGGAACATACAAACACACGAAAAGCAGTTCATGACGAATAAGACTTTTCATTTGATCAGTTTTTCTGTGTCGCAATTTAGAACAATTGTGTTTCCAGTACGGCTAATACACCAAAGAGTACGGTTGTTGTTGTTGTGGTGGTCTTCAGTCCACAGACTGGTTTGATGCAGCTCTCCACGCTACCCTGTCCTGTGCAAGTCTCTTCATCTGAGAATACGTTCGGCAACCTACATCCTTTTGAATCTTCTTACTGTATTCGCCCCTCGGTCTCCCTCTACGATTTTTACCCCACACGCTTCCTTCTAATGCTAAATTGACAATACCTTGACGTCTCAGAATGTAACCAACCAATATGTCCCTTCTCTTAGTCAGGATATGCCAGAAACTCCTTTTTTTCCCGATTCGGTTAAGCACCTCCTCATGATCTACCCATGTAATTTTCATCATTCGTCTGTAGCACCACATTTCAAAGGCTTCTATCATCTTTCTATCTGAACTCCTTATAGTCCACGTTTCACTCCCATACAATGCTACACTCCAGACAAATGCTTTCAGAAAGGACTCCCTAAAATTTAAATTAATACTGGGTGTTAAAAACTTTCGCTTCTTTAGAAACGCTTTTCTCCCCATAGCCATTCTGCTTTTTATATCTTCTTTACTTCAGCCATCAGAAGTTATCTTGCTGGACGCGGTGGCCGCGGGGACTGAGGCGCTCCAGTCACGGTCTGCACGGCCACTACGGTCGGGGGTTCCAATCCCCCCTCGGGCATGGATATTTGTGCCGTCCTTAGTCTTAGGTAGTTCGTAAGTAGTTTGTAAGTTTAGGGACTGATGACCCCGTAGTTAAGTCCAATAAGCTTAACAAACATTTGAACATTTTAGAAGTTATCTTGGCTACCCAAATAACAAAACTCATCTACTACTTTTATTGTCTCATTACCTAATCTAATTCCTTCAGCGTCGCCTGATTTTCTGACATTACTTTCCATTACGTTCGTTTTACTCTTGTTAATGTTCATCTTATATCTTCCTTTCAAGACACTGTCCATTCCATTCAATTCCTCTTCCAGATCTTTTGCTGTCTCTGACAGAATTACTATGTCATCGGCAAACCACAATGTTTTTATTTCTTCTCCCTGAATTTTAATTCCCTCTCCAAATTTCTCCTTCCATTCCTTCACTGCCTGCTCAATGTACAGATTGAACAACATTAGGGAAAGGCTACAACCCTGTCTTATTCCCAACCTCTGCGTCACTTTCTTGCCCTTTGACTCTAATAATCGCTGTCTGGTTTTTGTATAGGTTGAATATAACTCTTCACTCCCTATATTTTACCCCTCCTACCTTCACAATTTGGAAGAGTGTATTCCAGTCGACATTGTCAAAAGCAAATCTCCAAATCTACAAACGTTAAAAACGTAGGTTTCCCTTTCCTTAGCCTATCTTCTAAGATAAGTCGTAATGTATTGCCTCCCGTGTTCCTAAATTTCTCCTAAACCCAAACTGACCTTCTCCGAGGTCGGATTCCACAAGTTTTTCCATTCGTCTGTAAATAATTGGTGTTAGTATTTAGCAACTATGACCTATTAAACTGATAGTTCTGTAATTTTCACACTCGTCTGCACTTGCTTTCTTTGGAATTGGAATTACGATATTGTTGTTGAAGTCGGAGGGTATTTCCCCTGTCTCATACATCTTGCATACTAGGTGATACAATTTTTTTCCACGACAGGCTCTCCTAACGACATCAGCAATTTAGACGGATAAAAACTTAGCGTTGATTCTCCTACTAGCATGTACACTCATTAAGCAACAGTACAAAAATAGACCAGAAGAAGGGCACTCAAACGTCCGAAACCGGTCGTTAAAGTTAAAAATAAATGCATTTCATTAATTTATAAAATACTCAGTTCAGACAGAATATCATCTACTCCCCTTATCCTCAGTGGTACACGAATTTTACTGCTCAAAACAGTTATACGGGATCCTGGTCACACCGTGATTCTGTGGTGTTTCCTGCACATAAGCAGGAGACTTTCGAGTTCCACGTTCCCTCCAGAGGACGGAATATTGATTGTACGGCTGTACACAAAAGATCTGATGATGGCCGATGTCGAAACGTCGTAATCAATCAATATAATTTTAGCGATTTACACGGTTTTTATTCTTATTCTTAAATTAAACTAATCTAACTACAAAACACACACACACACACACACACACACGCGCGCGCGCGCGCGAACAATATCCGAAGGAGGATTCGAACCTCCGACGGAAAGCAATCCCACTTCCTCAGCAAGACTTTAGAGCGTTCGGCCATTCCACTACGGTCAGGTGTACCACCAACAGGAAAAAAAAATCGCCACGGCGTGTTTTACGGGAAACTATACGTTTTCCTGTTGTTTTATGATTTTTTTTCACAGAAATTTCGGACGATAATAATAAAAATAATTAAAAAAGCAGAATGAAACGTTTCACTCTGCAGCGGAGTGTGCGCTGATATGAAACTTCCTGGCAGATTAAAATTGTGTGCCGGAATCGGGACTCGAACCTGAGACCTTTGCCTGTTCCCAGGTTCGAGTCCCGTTTCCGGCAGACAATTTTAATCTGGCAGGAAGTTTCATAAAAAAAAAAAAAAGCATTTGAAAATGGGAGTTTCTCGTCGTTAGAGTCCAATAACTACGTCTGTAAAATTTGTTGCCGATAGGTTGAACGGCGCGACGTAAAAAGTGAAAAAAAAAAGGTTACAGACAAACAGACATCTTCAAATCTCCCCGTTCCCACGCCCCTCTTGCAAATATCTCTGTAACGATGCGAGATGTGAAAAAAATAACCATAAAAGAACAAAGTTACAGGGACTTTCCTCCTGAACAAAGTCGTTTATTCAATTTTCGTCACAGATGAACAGTTCAGCTGCCATATTCATTTCAGTTTCGAGCTGTCAAAAGACGATGTCAAAGGCCCACTTTTAGTGCTACTACCGCATCATAAAGTGTGCCTCAAGGTACATAATCCAGCGTATGTTGCCCGCGCAATGTGAAAAGTCGCCATACTTTTTGAACGGACCTCGTACAAGCAAAACATGAACTCTGGTTCATAAATTGTATTCTAAACCTAGGTAACAGTGGCGTAACTATGGGGGGCGGTGTGAGGGGTATAGAAACCCCCCCCAGACCCTGAAAAAGAGAGAGAGAGAGAGAGAGCGAGAGAGAGAGAGAGAGAGAGAGAGAGAGAGAGAGAGAGAGAGAGAGAGAGAGAGAGAGAGAGAGAGAGAAAATAAGAAAAGAAAAAGAAATCGTATAACAGCAATCTGGTAACGGTAAAGATTGGAAACTTGGGGTGTTTTACCATAAGCTTTCATTGGAAGGGAGTGAATTAGTTTCTTCAACAGGAGTGGTAGATGGTAGTCTGTCTGGAAACTGACTAAAATTTTGCTCTTAAAAAAGATCTATCCCCCTCCCCCCCCCCCCCCCCCCAAGGTGCAAAGGTTTTTTAAGCTTATGGGACTTAACTACGGGGTCATCAGTCCCTAAACTTACAAACTACTTATGAACTAAAACTGTGTGCCGGAACCGGGACTCGAACCTGGGACCTTTGCCTTTCGCGGGCAAGCGCACTACCGACTGTGCTATCCCGACGCGACTCACGATGCCGCCTCATCATATCAGCGCACACTCCGCTGCAGTGTGAAGCTTCATTTTAGAAACATCCCTTAGGCTGTGGCTAAGCCATGTCTCCACCATATCCTTTCTTCCAGGAGTGCTAGTCTTGCGTGTTTGCGGGAGAGCTTCTGTGAAGTTTGGAAAGTAGGAGGCGAGGTACTGGCGGAAGTAAAGTTGTGAGGCGGCATCGTGAGTCGTGTCGGGATAGCACAGTGGGTAGTGCGCTTGCCCGCGAAAGGCAAAGGTCCCAGGTTCGAGTCCCGGTTCCGGGACACAATTTTAATCTGCCAGGTAGTTTCATATTTCATATCAGCGCACACTCCGCTGCAGAGTGAAGTTTCATTTTAGAAATATCCCTTAGGCTGTGGCTAAGCCATGTCTCCACCATATCCTTTCTTCCAGGAGTGCTAGTCTTGCGTGTTTGCAGGAGAGCTTCTGTGAAATTTGGAAACTAGGAGGCGAGGTACTGGCGGAAGTAAAGTTGTGAGGCGGCATCGTGAGTCGTGTCGGGATAGCACAGTCGGTAGTGCGCTTGCCCGCGAAAGGCAAAGGTCCCAGGTTCGAGTCCCGGTTCCGGAACACAATTTTAATCTGCCAGGTAGTTTCATATCAGCTCACACTCCGCTGCAGAGTGAAGTTTCATTCTTACTTATGAACTACTTACGAACTAGGACGGCAGAAATATCCATGCCCGAGGGGGGATTCGAACCCCCGACCGTAGTGGCCGTGCAGACCGTGACTGGAGCGCCTCAGTCCCCGCGGCCACCGCGACGGCATTCACCCCCCCCTCCCCCCCCCCCCCCAAAGTCAAATCCAAGTTACGCCACTGCTAAGTAAGGATATGTGTTTATTAAATTAGAAGGGGGGAGGCGAGGGGGTTGTTCGACACTCGGAACTTTGCATCTGGGGGAACTGGTTGGCCGGCCGCGGTGGCCGAGGGGACTGAGGCGCTCCAGTCACGGTCTGCACGGCCACTACGGTCGGGGGTTCGAATCCCCCCTCGGGCATGGATATTTGTGCCGTCCTAGTTCGTAAGTAGTTCATAAGTAGTTTGTAAGTTTAGGGACTGATGACCCCGTAGTTAAGTCCCATAGACTTTACAAACATTTTTGATTTGGAACTGGTTGCCGGCCGTGCGACCGCGAGGCAAACACGTCGCTCGCCGCAGACAGCAGACAGGCGGCCCGTGGCTCTCCTTGCGGAGCAGCAAGGCGGCAGTGGGGCAAGGACGCCGGAGAGACCTGTCCGGCCGCGGGAAACCCGACAACGGCCGCCCTGCGCGAAGCCAGCCACACTCGCTTTGTCCGTGAAAGACTCCGACTCAAAAGATCGCGTAAACACCTCAATTACCTCTGACCTTAACCAAGGCCACGGTAAATGTGCGAGCTAAAATCCACTGTGCATGCAAATTAAGTGTTGCTGTTCCAACCGCTCGTTGAAGTCACCGACGGACCTTACCTGCATCGACATCAACGCCGAGTGCTACTCAAAATCCGCAGTGCATGCAAAGTAAGTGTTGCTGTTCCATCCGCTCGTTGATGTCACCAGCGTTCTCTAAGGCTCCAGCGTACCTTACCTTCGTCGTTATCAACGCGCTTGAAACCTCTGACCTTATCCCAAGCCACTGTAAATATGCGAGATAAAATCCACTGTGCACGCAAAGTAAGTGTTGCTGTTCCAACCGCTCATTGAAGTCACCAACGTTTCCTAATAATCAAGCGTACCTTACCTGCAATGACATCAACACCCTTTATATCTCTGACCTTATCCAAGGCCACTGTAAAAGTGCGAGATAAACTCCACTCTGCATGAAAAGTAAGTGTTGCTGTTCCAACCGCTCGTTGAAGTCACCAGCATTTTCTACGACTCCAGCGTGCCTTAGCTGCTTCGATATCAACGCTCTTGATAACTCTGACCTCATACCAAGCCACGGTTAATGAGCGAAATAAAATCCGCAGTGCACATAAAACCATGCTGCTGTTCCAACCGCTCGTCGAAGTCACCAGCGTTTTCTACGACTCCAGCGTTCCTTACCTGCGTCGATATCAACGCCCTTGATACTTCTGACCTTATCCCAGGCGACGGTAAATGTCCGCGATAAAATCCGGAGTGCAAGCAAATTGAGTGTTGCTGTTCCACCCGCTCGTTGTAATCACCAACTTTTGTAAGTCTCCAATGTACCTTACCTGCGTCGACATCAACGCCGTCGATATATAAGGCTAACCTTATTCCTAACCACGGTAAATGTGCGAGATAAAATTCACAGTCAGCACAAAGTAAGAGTTGCTGTTCCAACGCTCGTTGAAGTCAGCGACGTTTTCTAAGACTCGAGCGTATCAATGCCCTTGATACCTCTGACCTTATCGCCGGCTACGGTAAATGTACGGGATAAATTCCGACTACAAGCAAATGAGTGTTGCTGTTCCAACCGCTCGTTGAAGTCACCAGCGTTTTCTAAGACTAAAGCGTACCATACCTGCGTCGATATCAACGGAGTTTTACTTCTTCGCCTTGAACTATAGAATCAGCATAATGATTTGTATTTTTTTTCGCATTATAAGCGTCTGCCTTGAACAAAGCACGCTTTTCTTTATACTTAAACACGTTTCACTGCTTTTGTAGCGTCAACCTATTCTTTTAAATTGAACAACAGAAAATATTTTAGTCTGTACAAGCATAGGATACATTCACAGGGTGAGTCACTGACTATTCGCATCAAGAGTAAACTGATGAAAAGGTTGTGGGACAAAAGTAACATCGGACAACGGGGATCAAAATGTGAAGCTGGTTTTTCAAAAAAAAATGTTCAAATGTTTGTAGCACTTATGGGACTTAACTACGGGGTCATCAGTCCCTAAGCTTTCAAACTACTTATGAACTAGCTAAGACTAAGGACGGCACAAATATCCATGCCCGAGGGTTGATTCGAACCCCCGACCGTAGTGGCCGTGCAGACCGTGACTGGAGCGCATCAGTCCCCTCGGCCACCGCGGCCGGCAAGCTGGTTTTTGTTGCTACGTATATGAAAGTCAACATTTTTTAATTTTTTTTTAAATGAGATGTTGTAATTTGGTACATTTTTTTTCTGATAGCCGCTATCGAGACGAATCCAGTGATGTGTAACAGCGTGGTCTTTGAAGGTCAACGAAGGTCAAAAAGGTGGCCTTGAACATTCATTTATGGAAGACGTTCGAGAGTCATGACCATTGGTATCAATGCAGCGCTGCCATGCTCTAATCATGGATTGAGTGATATTCCGCATCACCTCGGGACTTACAGGCATTGCGACGGCAATAAGAGTGAAATTTCCACTCTCCGGAATGCCGTCTTACCAAGCGCTGGTCGCCATTCTAGCACGACAGAACCGGTCGGCGGCTATACAGTGCTTACTGCCGACACCTTTTAGGGGATATATGCGAGGTTCCACAGACGACTCCGGAAATCTTTGTGAAGTGTGTCTCTCGCTATGGAGAGATTAACGAACTTAATAAAAGTACTCCTTCTTAAGCCAAGCTCGCTGATAATGTACAGGCTGTTACAAAAAGGTACGGCCAAACTTTCAGGAAACATTCCTCACACACAAAGAAAGAAAATATGTTAGGTGGACATGTGTCCGGAAACGCTTACTTTCCATGTTAGAGCTCATTTTACTACATCTCTTCAAATCACATTAATCATGGAATGGAAACACACAGCAACATTTACTTCTAGTAAGGTAGCAAATGTGCATATTGAATGAAATTTAATGCTCTACAACTTTCTTTCCGACAAATTTTCTGTGAAACGATCGAGTGAGTCACTAGGAGTGCATGTTTGACAAAATTAGTGAGGTGAAGATAATTTTTTCCGAAATTGTCGATTTTCAGCAACGGATATCTCGAAAACCGTCGAGAATTCGACGTATATGTATGGAAACAATTTTATAGGAAATTCAATAATCTGTCATTTTTATTTGGAATAATTTTTTTTTCCTAAAGCCGACCGTTCTCGAGATATAAGCGGAAAACCAAAAAATGGTACCTTTCCACCCTCCTCCCCGCTTTAGCTCACCCCCCAGGGGCGGGCACTTTTAGTATGGTCACCTCCTAACCATCCCTAACAAAGTACTGAAGTCAAAACTTCTCGCATATTCCATGCACTCTACAATGCAGTCACTGACCGTCGCGTTTACACGTCAAACACTTCGCGAGGGCCGACCGCAGTGGCCGAGGGGACTGTGGCGCTCCAGTCACGATCAGCACGGCCACTACGGTCGGGGGTTCGAATCCCCCCTCGGGCATGGATATTTGTACCGTCCTAGTTCATAAGTAGTTTGTAAGTTTAGGGACTGATGACCCCGTAGTTAAGTCCCATAAGCTTAACAAACATTTGAACCTTTTTGAACTTCGCGAGGATGAGACGTGTAGCGCCTGACGAGGTGGGGAATGCAACCCGCGTGGCTCGCGGGCTGTGCGTGTTGCCTGCAATTCAGGCGCCTCTCAGCAATTAGGTGTTGCTTGCACCCAGGCGCTATTACGTCTTAATGACAGGTCTGGGTCGCGGGTAACCCGCCTAACTGCAGCGTTTAGTCTCGTTCTGGAGACACTGTGTTACAAAACGCACCTCCGTGAATTACCGCAGAGGGAACAATTACGCCCGGTAGCAGATCTGTCACAGATAAGTGAGCTACAAGGCGCAGAGGTGCAGCTGAAAACAGCGTAGACGATAATTTCGCTAACGTCAAAGCGATTACTAAGTTTTTAGATTTGAAATTTTCCGTTACTTTGTTATTGATAGATTTATTTCACCATACATTTCTGCCTTTACAAGGTTTTGTCTTTCCCCGCTCCCTGAAAAATCCCCACGACGGACTCGAGTTTAGTCCTGCGTGATCACTGAATGTGTCAGATTGACTCCGCTGTAGGTCTACTGCCTGATGGAGGTTAATCACTGCATATAAGGAAGAAGGAAATTACCCAGACAAGGTTTCCAGGGACAAGGAGACAGAGATGGCGTAGCGACGGGAACTATACAGGGTGTCCCAGCTATCTTGTCCACCCAAAATATCTCTGGAACAATAACAGCTATTGGAAAACGACTTTCACCGGTATCAATGTACGGCTGGGGCCCATGAATGTACATATTTTGAAACATTCTAAAACGAAAGCAAATTTGTTTTTTAACACAAACTTGTGTTTTTTTTTTTAAATGGACACTCTATATTTTTTCTTCAGCAATCCATAGCATGACAAATCACATAAACAATCGGGTTGATTGCATCGCAATATTCCAATTACGTCCCGAGATATTGCGACGCGAAGTTGACGCTTGAAATACGCGAAACGCGCGGCTAGCGCTCGTCCTGAGACTCAGGCGAGAACCCCATGCTGCTCAGGACGAGCGCTAGCCGCGCGTTTCGCGTATTTCAAGCGTCAACTTCGCGTCGCAATATCTCGGGACGTAATTGGAATATTGCGATGCAATCAACCCGATTGTTTATGTGATTTGTCATGCTATGGATTGCTGAAGAAAAAATATAGAGTGTCCATTTAAAAAAACAGAAGTTTGTGTTAAAAACACATTTTCTTTCGTTTTAGAATGTTTCCAAATATGTACATTCATGGACCCCAGCCGTACATTGATACCGGTGAAAGTCGTTTTCCAACAGCTGTTATTGTTCAAATGTTTGTATAGTCTATGAGACTTAACTACGGGGTGATCAGTCCCTAAACTTACAAACTAGTTATGAACTATCTAACACTAAGGACGGCACAAATATCCATGCCCGAGGGGGGATTCGAACCCCCGACCGCAGTGGCCGTGCAGACCGTGACTGGAGCGCCTCAGTCCCCTCAGCCACCGCGGCCGGCTGTTATTGTTCCAGAGATATTTTGGGTGTAGAAGATAGCTGGGACACCGTATATATATATATTAACAAATCCGGCTACGCCTCGCAATAATGTGTCTCTTTTCGTCTCTTTTCCCTATGCCTACCCATTCCTCCCTCCTCTATTACCCCCTTCCTTTACCCATCTCCTCCTTCCCCTACCTTCGCACCACTCCTCTCATCCCACACCATATCCATCTCCTCACCCACCTCTCTGCGTCTATATCATTCCCCCCCCCCTTTTTAAATCCATTTCATTCCCAAATTCTACAGGGTGTTCAAAAAGTCAGTATAAATTTGAAAACTTAATAAATCACGGAATAATGTAGATAGAGAGGTGAAATTTGACACACATGCTTGAAATGACATGGGGTTTTATTAGAACCAAAAAATTAAGATTTAAAAAATGTCGGACAGATGGCGCTTCATCTGATCAAAACAGCAATAATTAGCATAACAAATTACGACAAAGCAAAGACTATGTTCTTTACAGGAAATGCTCAATACGTTCACCATCATTCCTCAACAATAGCTGTAGTGGAGGAATAATGTTGTGAACAGCACTGTAAAGCATGTCCGGAGTTATGGTGAGGCATTGGCGTCGGATGTTGTCTTTCAGCATCGCTAGAGATGTCGGTCGATCACGATACACTCGCGACTTCAGGTGACCCCAAAGCCAATAATCGCACGGACTGAGGTCTGGGGACCTGGGAGGCCAAGCGTGGCGAAAGTGGCGGCTGAGCACACGATCAACACCAAACGACGCGCGCAACAGATCTTTCACGCGTCTAGCAATATGGGGTGGAGCGCCATCCTGCATAAAAATCGTACGTTCCAGCACGTGTTTATCAGCCAGGCTGGGTATGATACGATTCTGTAACATATCGGCGTACCTCTCACCCGTCACGGTAGCAGTTATAAAACCGGAATCACGCGCCATCTGTCGGACATTTTTGAACTTGTTTTTTCCTTTTTTGTGGTTCTAATAAAACCGCATGTCATTCCTAGCATGTGTGTCAATTTTTACCTCTCTATCTACATTATCCCGCGATTTATTAAGTTTTCAAATTTATACTGACGTTTTGATCACCTGGTGTATTAAGAACAGGAAAGGACCCAAGGCCGAACCTTATGGGACCCCGTTGTTGATAACTCCCCAGTTAGAGGAATTAATTGTTTCATCTGTATGATGTGAACTACTTATTTCAACTTTCTGCACTCTTCGAGTTAAGTATGTTTTTAAGCATTTGTGCAGTTATGTGCTAACTTATAGTAATCATCATCACAAACTAAAGGATACGCCTTGTCGATTTAGGCACATCCCTCCTCCATTGTCATCCTCTTGAATTCTTCATACGATTTTATCCCCCTATGTTCTTTGATGTAATTGAAATACGTTGCTCTTGGCCTGCCTCTTAGTTTTTTCCGCTAAAACTTTTCCTTCCAATTCATTCTTTAGGAAATTGTTGTGTCTCATTATGTTCCCTTTAATTTTTGTTCTTCTTCCTATATAATTTAGCAGGGTTCTGTCCTCATTCACTTCTCTTAAGACCTGTTCATTACTTTTCCTATCTACCCAGCTTGTTTTCGTAATTCTTCTCCATATCCACATTTCCATTGCATCCAGTCTCTCTCTCTTTTTTTTTTTTTTTTTTTTTTTTTTTTTTTTTTTTTTTTTTGTCTTTCCCAGAGTCCACGCTTCACCACCATCAAAAGTTTTGGCAAACTTTTTCTTAATTTCTAGGCTTATATGATTGTCTGTTAGTAAATTCCTTTCATTTTGGAAAGCTTGCTTTGCCAAGGGTATTCTTCTCTTGTGTACTTGTGATACATTTGTCATGAGTGATTGTGCTCCCCTAGTATTGGTTCCCCGTTAGTTTTAATTCCTTTGGTTGCTCTTATGCTAGAGACGACACAAACATCCATGCCCCAGCAGTGGCGTAGCTACTACACCAAGGGCCCCGGGGCAAAAATGACGTTGGAGCCCTCTCTAAACTAAAAATACACCACAGGCACCGACTTTTGAAAATCTCGAGGTATGCTCAGTGGCGTTTCCAATAGGGGGAGGTGGTTGCCGGCCTGCAGCCCCGTTTTTCTAATTCCAGGTACAAAGGTAAAGCAATAATTTTGTTTTATTTTAGTGGTATTTCTTCCTTTTTGCTTCATCTGGTGTTAATTTAAGAAAATTTTAACCTCTGATGGGAGAAAAGTAATTTTATAATACACAGTGAACTATATAGATGCAATACTACTTCATCAGGTCCTTACCGCTTACTGGAAGACATAATAAGGCAAACCTACTCTTAAGTAAATGATTGTGTCACGCAGCAGATAATATTTAATCTTACTCTCTAATATAATTATAACTGTGAAAGTTAATTATGCTTTCAAGCAGAAACTACTGGGTGGATTTCAAAAAAATGTTCAAATGTTTGTTAAGCTTATGGGACTTAACTACGGGGTCATCAGCCCCTAAACTTACAAACTACTTATGAACTACTTACGAACTAGGACGGCACAAATATCCATGCCCGAGGGGGGATTCGAACCCCCGACCGTAGTGGCCGTGCAGACCGTGACTGAAGCGCCTCAGTCCCCTCGGCCACCGCGGCCGGCTCGGACCAATTAATTGGGCGAGATATTCGAAATCGTTTTTAGACATACAAGTAAAGTTTTGGAACAGGTACGTATCTAGCATTAACTCACGACTTAAATTTCCTGAACTACTCCGCCTACTCAAAAAAGGACGCACCCACAGAGTCCGATTTCTCTTCTTTCTGTTTCGAATAGCATTACCACTTGTTTGATGTAAAAGTAGGAGAGCCGCACTCACTTCTATAACGTCGCACTCATCCATTTTGTATGAAATTGTGTAGCCTCTGCCGAAATTAGTTGCCGCAAACATTGCTGGGCAAAAGATGCCGATGTGTTGTCACTTGTGTTGCTGCAATACATGTGGCTGCAATGTTGCCCGACAACATTTCCGGGATATATTGTCGACAATATGCAATTTTCATTGCCCATCAATTCTCGGTGTTACTGTAGATGACGAGATAATCTTTACGTTAATGTTGCGGATGTGGGTGTTGCTTCTTACTGGGAATTGATGGACGGTGGGGTGGGAAGGTGAAAATAAATAAATAAAAAAAGTTAAAAAACATCGCTTTACTGTAACTTTTTCCGAACTTTGCTCACGGAGTCCCTTGATCTCGGGGGCCCCGGGGCACTGCCCCACCTAGCCCTATCATAGCTACGCCACTGTGCCCCAGTTGCCGGGTTGCTCGGACTTTTATTTATTTATTTATTTAGCCTGATCAGATTAGGGCCATCAGGCCCACTCTTACATCGGACCAGGGTTTTACACATACAGTATTTCTTTACATGTGAGTTACCTATAATCATGATTTTTGCAGATGAACAGTTAATAACATTATTTATACAGGTTGATTACATGTATAAGGATGTAAATAAAAGGTAATAACTTAACTCTACATTTGTAGCAACTTAACTCTAAATTGGATTAATACTAACAGTACCACTGAGACACCTTCTGCTGCTGCTGGTGTAATAATAGAAGTAACAACATTGATATTAGCAGATACAATATTTACTTTTGAATATATCGAGACTGGTTAACGCATGGCGAATTCTGACAGAAGCTGTACCTGGCGAGAGCAATGGCAGTTGAAGAATATCTGGGAGGAGGAATGGATGTGACGTACCTGGACCGTAGGGTAAAAAAGACTGGCGTCATTATTGCTTTAGTAGATAATCCATTAACTGTCGTTTGAAGCTGGCAGTGTTATTCAGTTCTCTGATACACTGAGGTAGATTGTTCCAGAGCCTGGTTCCTGCTACTGAAAAGGATTTTGAGAAACCGGCTGAGTGATGGACAGGGACAGAAAGGGTGTTGCTCTGACAGGAACGAGTAGTTCTGTTATGTTGATCAGGTAAGAGTGTTAAGGTCGAGGAAAGATATGAGAGACAGTGTACGTTGATAAGAGAGTAGAGGAAACAGAGTGTATGAAAATCTCTGCGCTTGTCAGCACGGAGCCAGGATAGTTGCTTATAAGATGGTGAAATGTGATCAGGCGCTGGTGCTGTAGGGTTGGGATCGTGCTGCTGTAGTGTGGTGGGTTCCTGGAGAGGCCTGGAGCGCCTGGAGGCGGCAGGTGTGCCTGGAAGGCCGCCAGAACAGAGGCTATCCTTGACATTTAGCGGCCGGCCGGCGGTACCGTAACGCGGCGCCGGAGAAAGCCGTGGCCGCAGCCGCAGCCGCAGACTGGGCACAGCACCCTCCGCCACGCACCGCGCCGCACAGGCCAGTCCCAATCGAAGACTCTGCCCGTCTGGACAGCGCTCCATAACGACGACACTCCAAGTCTGTTTCATACAAGTGATACCTGGCGTTCCCCACGGAAGCGTTTCAGGTCCCCTACTCTTCCTCGTGTTTATAAACGATTTAGGAGACAATCTGAATAGCTCCCTTAGACTGTTCGCGGATGATGCTGTCGTTTATCGGTTAGTGAAGTCAACAGAGGATCAAAAGCGATTTAGACAAAATTTCTACATGGTGCGAAAATTGGCAATTGTCACTAAATAAAGAAAAGTGTGAAGTAATACACACGACCACTAAAAGAAATCCGCTGAACTTCAATTACGCGATAAATCAGTCAAACCTTAAGGTAGTAGATTCTGCCAATCATCTAGGAGTTACAATTACGAACAACTTAAGACTGGGGAGAACACGTAGAAAATATTGTGGGGAAGGCGAACCAAAGGTTACGTTTCATTGGCAGAACGCTTAGAAGATGCACCAGCTCCACCAAAGAGACTGCCTACATCACACTTGTGCGTCCTCTCCTGGAGTACTGTTGCCCATTATGGGACCCTCACCAGGTGGGACTGACGGAAGACCTTGAGAAGGTTCAGAGAAGGGCAGCTCGTTTTGTTTTATCGCGGTGCAGGGGAGAAAGCGTCAGGTAAATGTTACACGATTTGAGGTGGCAATATTAAAAGCAAGACGCTCTTTGTTGCGGCGAAACCATCCCAGTAAAATAAGAGAAATCAGATCGAGAACAAGGATTTATGTGTTCTTTTTTCCCGCGCGCTATTAGAGAATGGACTCACGGTTGAGCCTGGGACACGCGCTAGCAGCGCGCCTCACGTGTTTCAAGCGTCAACTTCGCTTCGCAGTTTCTCCAGATGTAATTGACGCATCGGGAAGCAACTGACGCCATTCTTTTTATGATTTTTCATCCTATAGATTGCTTAAGAAATAATAAGGCGTATCCATTTTAAAAAACTTAAGTTTGTATTGAAAATAATATTTTTCCCGTTTTAGGAAGTCTCATAGTACCTAGTTTCATAAGCCTCTGCCGTTTGTTTATGACCGTAAAAGTGTTTTTTCAGTATTTTTTGTAGTTTCAGAGATATCTGAGGTGATAAAGCTGATTGGGACACCCTGTATATGTGGTTGCGGGACGTACATATCACAACATAATTAATCTGAAGGAACTGAGATGCCAACAGCTGTATGTATAATGAAGTATTTATTGTATCACAACTAGATTCGGCATTCCACTATGCCATCTTCAGGTCCCTACATCGGAGCATAATATGCAAAAGTAGGGATACTACAACTCAATTCGTGGACTTCTCTTAGTGGGCAACAACAACAACAACTGTGACAAGCAATTGTTTGTCACAGTTGTTGTGGTTGTTGCCCACTAAGAGAAGTCCACGAATTGAGTTGTAGTATCCCTGCCGGCCGCGGTGGCCGAGGGGACTGCTCCAGTCACGGTCTGCACGGCCACTACGGTTGGGGGTTCGAATCCTCCCTTGGGCATGGATATTTGTGCCGTCCTTAGTTGTAGCTAGTTCATAAAATGTTTCAAATGTTAAACATGTAATGTTTGTATACTTTAAGGGACTTAAATATGGGGTCATCAGTCCCTAAACTTACAAACTACTTATGAACTAATTAAGACTAAGGACGGTACAAATATCCATTCCCGAGAGAGGATTCAAACCCCCGACCGTATTGGCCGTGCAGACCATGACTGGAGCGCCTCAGTCCCCTCGGTCACCGTGGCTAGCAGCTAGTTCACAAGTAGTTTGTAAGTTTAGGGACTGATGACCCCGTAGTTAAGTGCCATAAGCTCTACAAACATTTGAACATTTTAGTATTTCTAGTTTTGGATATTATGCTCCGATGTAGGGACCTGAAGATGGCATAGTGGAATGCCGAAACTGGTAGTGATAGAATAAATACTTCATTATACTTACGGCTGTTGGCTTATCACTTCCTTCAGACTCTTGACCAGCCGCTGTCCCGTTTCCACCACCAGTGATGGATTCAATAAGACATAATTAATCAGTCTTTGTTATTCATGTACACATAGATTATCCTTCGTTTCCCTATAGGTCAAGGATTTTCTTTTCGACTTTCAGACGTGGAACACCATTATAAATTGCCGAACTTTCTTTTTTCAAGGTAGCTATATGGTATCAATGTACCTTGAAGTCGGTCGGTAGCAGTTGATCTCTGGGTCCCTTTATTTTGGAGGCTCAGTTCGTTAGCCGCGCGCAGTTCAGCTAGCTACCTGTTGTTAGCGGTGCGTTGACATCGCGTGTCTCTCTCTCGTCCCCCAGGCTGTTGCTGTTGGCGACGACGGCGGCGCTGTGCTCGGCCGCCCCCGCGCCCGCCCCCGACTCGGCGGCGGAGGAGTACGAGTACGAGGACGAGGAGGAGGCGGCGCCGCCCCCGCCGCCCCCGCCGGCGCGCGGCGGCTCGCGGCTCAACGCGCTGCTGGGGGCCCGGGGGGCGGCGGGGGGCCGGCCCGCCTCCCCGCTGGCCAGGGGCGCCAAGCCCGCCGCCCCCGCCAAGGCCGCCGAGCCCGCGCCGCCCCCGCCGCCCCCGCAGCCCGAGCAGGTGAGGCGAACAGCGCGACCCTCACCAACACCCAATCACCCGCTCTCCATCCGTCATTAAGCCCGAACACGACCACTTCCCTGAGGTAACTTTAAACTATTCCTGATTTAATATATCTCTCAGCAATCACCAACTCACTCATTCGAATGAAAACGGGCACAATCTATTTGCGTTTCCCTGACCATTGCAACATAACTCCATCCAACTAATATCCAACTTTACTGACAGTGTCGTTCATGGTATTCTTGTTCTTGCTGTGGTCTTAAGTGTAAATCCTGGTTTGATGCACCTCTCCACACTGTTCCATTCTCTGCAAGCCTCTTATCTCGAAATAATAACGGCTATCCACATCCAACTGAACTTTGCCAGTCTGCAATTTTATCCTCTCTATTTAGGTTATCGTAATTTATTTTGGTCAAAAAATTACGAAACATTTTTAGGTATTAAAAAAAAAAAAAAAAAAAAAAAACAGCAACCAAATGCACTTAGATTGGCTTTGTTGACAAGCTTCTGGCATTTAGTGGTCTCCTTCAGTCTGAATATCCTTGACTGTATTCCTTCAGAGATACACCTACATGTCTGAAGGAGTGCAGTAAGTAGCTAAAAACAATCAATAATACCAGTTTAAGTGCAAGTTATTGATGCTACTTTACGAACCAAGTGAATAGCGGTGGCTGATGGACAAAATTCTGGAACTGATTTATCAATTTTAGCCTCTCTTTTCTTAACCTAATTGCCTATGCACCACCTAACTACATTCTATATATTTCATTTGACTTTTTTTTTAATGTTCATGTTATATGATCCTTCACCTCTGCAGGTAAGCCGTGCGCACTGAGGTGCCTGGCTACAGTGCGCATCGCCATTCCACGTCGGAGTTTCGAGTCCTCCCTCGGGAATGGGTGTTTGTGTTCTTCTTAGGATAAGTTATTTTAAGTAGTTTGTAAGTTTAGGGACCGATGACCACAATACTTCTGTCCCATGACTTTTGCACCATTTCAACATTATGATCCTTCCAAGTCATGGTCCAGTGTCCTGAACTGCTCTTCTGAGTCCTCCCATGAATCCCTTCTCCAAAGTTTTCTTCTCGATCAATGTTTCTGTTTTATATTGTTCAATCCTTAGAATTTCCACCTGGTTTCTGTACAACTACTGTACAACCTTTCGATTTTACTCCACCATCACCATCTGATTATCTGAACCTGCAATTATTACATTCTTCCTTTAGTGTGCCTCATATATCTTGCACATCAGATGGAATAGTTTTTTCACTGCCTGATCTCCCAAGGACACCAGCACCGCCGAAGGAATGTTGACTACTCCAGAGGCGTTGCTTCATCTTAAGTATTTAAGTGATCTCTCACATTCTTCTCGCACTATCATGTTTGCCTACACTCTTGTGTTTCTACGTGTTACAGTCAATAAGTTCTGAGACTTGAGGCATGTAGGTTAGACACTCACTCAACTCTGTATGTTGCACATCTGCATCACACATCTGCCATGTAATAATATGCAATGCGGCAGTGTGTACAATATACCACCACCACCTAGAGAGAAGGCCGCGGCGCTCTCGTGTGACGTCAGGCAGAGAAGGTTGTGCACGCATAGCTGACTGTCTCACTGCTTCTGCATAATGGGCCGTGCCCCAGTGGCTACCCAGTCAGCTATGCGCGCACAACCTACTGTGCCTGACGTCACGCGAGAGTGCCGCGGCCTTCTCTCTAGGTGGTGTTGAATATACACAGTCGTGTGGGCGTCTGTCCTACAGGTGTCAAGTCTCAGAAATTACTTACTGTGCCACGTATAACACCTTAGCACGGTTACAAGCTACAAAAGCGTTTTGCCTCTGGTGGGGTCATCATAAATCAAGCGATGGCTCTGGAAGAGTGGCGAGTGTGTTTTGAGAGGGTGTGTCGTGTGTTGCAGGCGGAGGGTGAGGAGGGCAGCGAGGAGGAGGGTGCCGAGGAGGAGCAGCAGGCGGCCACCACCACCACCGAGGCGCCCAAGAAGGGCCTGGTGCGCGGCGGCGTGCGGCCCTTCCGCAGCAACGACGACCTGCTGGCCGCGCTCAAGCGACGGCGCCAGCAGCAGGTGAGAGGCAGCGACGGCTCCAGGGCGTGCTCCCTCCAAGGGTTCCACTGGTCAACTGTCCACCCACTGTAGCCCATCGACAGTGTCAGGGGGCCTGAGTCCGATTCTGGACTGGGTCATAAAGTCGTATGGCATGAAGGACTGGAAGACCCAATGGGCAGGTTCAGCTGCCTCATTGTAAAGGTTTTCCTTATCCTTCATGCCCGCAGGCACTTTCGTGAAGTGTGAGAACTGTGGGCTAAAGGGTCTAAGTGTAGGGGAGTGTAATAGGTGCGTTTGTAGCGTCGTGTTCATGTTGCAGATGATGGTAGAAGGGAGAGAGCGAACCGGTGCCTGTACATAGCCAACTCGTCTCAAAGAGCACTGAGGAGTCCGCCAAGCTTAACGTCCCCACCCGTCGGATGGATCACTGTCAACAGTGTCCCATGCCATCACACCGTGAGATACTGCAGAGAGGCTGCCAACTGCCCATCCACTGTAGCCCACTGACAGTGGCACTGAATACCACTCAGGGGGCCTGGGTTCGATTCTGAGCTGGGGAGTGGCAGTTGTAAAATACTATGGCAGAAATGGCTGGGAGACCCCAAAGGGCAGGTTCAGCTGCCTCATTGTAAAGGTGTTCCTTATCCTTCATGCCCGCAGGCACCTTCGTGAAGTGTGAGAACTGTGGGCTAAAGGGTCTAAGTGTAGGGGAGTGTAACAGGTGCGTTTGTAGTGTCGTGTTCATGTTGCAGATGATGGTAGAAGGGAGAGAGCGAACCGGTGCCTGTACATAGCCAACTCGTCTCAAAGAGCACTGAGGAGTCCGCCAAGCTTAACGTCCCCACCCGTCGGATGGATCACTGTCAACAGTGTCCCATGCCATCACACCGTGAGATACTGCAGAGAGGCTGCCAACTGCCCATCCACTGTAGCCCACTGACAGTGGCACTGAATACCACTCAGGGGGCCTGGGTTCGATTCTGAGCTGGGGAGTGGCAGTTGTAAAATACTATGGCAGAAATGGCTGGGAGACCCCAAAGGGCAGGTTCAGCTGCCTCATTGTAAAGGTGTTCCTTATCCTTCATGCCCGCAGGCACCTTCGTGAAGTGTGAGAACTGTGGGCTAAAGTGTCTAAGTGTAGAGGAGTGTAATAGGTGCGTTTGTAGCGTCGTGTTCATGTTGCAGATGATGGTAGAAGGGAGAGAGCGAACCGGTGCCTGTACATAGCCAACTCGTCTCAAAGAGCACTGAGGAGTCCGCCAAGCTTAACGTCCCCACCCGTCGGATGGATCACTGTCAACAGTGTCCCATGCCGTCACACCGTGAGATACTGCAGAGAGACTGCCAACTGCCCATCCACTGTAGCCCACTGACAGTGGCACTGACTACCACTCAGGGGGCCTGGGTTCGATTCTGAGTTGGGGAGTGGCTGTTGTAAAATACTATGGCAGAAATGGCTGCGAGACCCCAAAAGGCAGGTTCAGCTGCCTCATTGTAAAGGTTTTCCTTATCCTTCATGCCCGCAGGCACCTTCGTGAAGTGTGAGAACTGTGGGCTAAAGTGTCTAAGTGTAGAGGAGTGTAATAGGTGCGTTTGTAGCGTCGTGTTCATGTTGCAGATGATGGTAGAAGGGAGAGAGCGAACCGGTGCCTGTACATAGCCAACTCGTCTCAAAGAGCACTGAGGAGTCCGCCAAGCTTAACGTCCCCACCCGTCGGATGGATCACTGTCAACAGTGTCCCATGCCATCACACCGTGAGATACTGCAGAGAGGCTGCCAACTGCCCATCCACTGTAGCCCACTGACAGTGGCACTAACTACCACTCAGAGGGCCTCGGTTTGATTCTGAGCTGGGGACTGGCTGTTGTGAAGTACTATGGCAGAAATGGCTGGGAGACCCCAAAGGGCAGGTTCAGCTGCCCCATTGTAAAGGTTTTCCTTATCCTTCATGCCCGCAGGCACCTTCGTGAAGTGTGAGAACTGTGGGCTAAAGTGTCTAAGTGTAGGGGAGTGTAACAGGTGCGTTTGTAGCGTTGTGTTCATGTTGCAGATGATGGTAGAAGGGAGAGAGTGAACCGGTGCCGGCACATAGCCAACTCCTCTCAAAAAGCACCGAGGAGCCCGCCAAGCTTAACGTCCCCACCTGATGGATGGATCACTGTCAACACTGTCCCATGCCGTCACACCGTGAGATACTGCGGAGAGACTGCCAACTGCCCATCCACTGTAGCCCACTGACAGTGGCACTGACTACCACTCAGGGGGCCTGGGTTCGATTCTGAGCCGGGGAGTGGCTGTTGTAAAATACTATGGCAGAAATGGCTGGGAGACCCCAAAGGGCAGGTTCAGCTGCCTCATTGTAAAGGTGTTCCTTATCCTTCATGCCCGCAGGCACCTTCGTGATGTGTGAGAACTGTGGGCTAAAGTGTCTAAGTGTAGGGGAGTGTAATAGGTGCGTTTGTAGCGTCGTGTTCATGTTGCAGATGATGGTAGAAGGGAGAGAGCGAACCGGTGCCGGCACATAGCCAACTCCTCTCAAAAAGCACCGAGGAGCCCGCCAAGCTTAACGTCCCCACCTGACCGATGGATCACTGTCAACACTGTCCCATGTTGTCACACCGTGAGATACTGCGGAGAGACTGCCAACTGCCCATCCACTGTAGCCCACTGACAGTGGCACTGAATACCACTCAGGGGGCCTGGGTTCGATTCTGAGCTGGGGAGTGGCTGTTGTAAAATACTATGGCAGAAATGGCTGGGAGACCCCAAAGGGCAGGTTCAGCTGCCTCATTGTAAAGGTTTTCCTTATCCTTCATGCCCGCAGGCACTTTCGTGAAGTGTGAGAACTGTGGACTGAAGTGTTCTAAGTGTAGGGGAGTGTAATAGGTGCGTTTGTAGCGTCGTGTTCATGTTGCAGATGATGGTAGAAGGGAGAGAGCGAACCGGTGCCTGTACATAGCCAACTCGTCTCAAAGAGCACTGAGGAGTCCGCCAAGCTTAACGTCCCCACCCGTCGGATGGATCACTGTCAACAGTGTCCCATGCCATCACACCGTGAGATACTGCAGAGAGGCTGCCAACTGCCCATCCACTGTAGCCCACTGACAGTGGCACTGACTACCACTCAGTGAGCCTGGGTTCGATTCTGAGTTGGGGAGTGGCTGTTGTAAAATACTATGGCAGAAATGGCTGGGAGACCCCAAAGGGCAGGTTCAGCTGCCTCATTGTAAAGGTTTTCCTTATCCGTCATGCCCGCAGGCACCTTCGTGATGTGTGAGAACTGTGGGCTAAAGTGTAAGTGTAGAGGAGTGTAATAGGTGCGTTTGTAGCGTCGTGTTCATGTTGCAGATGATGGTAGAAGGGAGAGAGCGAACCGGTGCCGGCACATAGCCAACTCCTCTCAAAAAGCACCGAGGAGCCCGCCAAGCTTAACGTCCCCACCTGACGGATGGATCACTGTCAACACTGTCCCATGCCGTCACACCGTGAGATACTGCGGAGAGACTGCCAACTGCCCATCCACTGTAGCCCACTGACAGTGGCACTGACTACCACTCAGGGGGCCTGGGTTCGATTCTGAGGTGGGGAGTGGCTGTTGTAAAATACTATGGCAGAAATGGCTGGGAGACCCCAAAGGGCAGGTTCAACTGCCTCATTCTAAAGGTTTTCCCTATCATTCGTCCCAGCAGGCACCTTTCCTTTGTGAAGTGTGAGAACTGTGTGCTGGAGTGTCTGTGTTCAGTGTAGGTGACTGGAATGGGTGTGTGTGTAGTGTGTCGTGTTCGTGTTCAAGATGTTGGAATAAGGGAGGGGGTGAAACCCGGTGTCGGCACATTGCCGACTCCTCACCAAGGGGGCCGTCAATGTCGGATCACTGTCAACTGTGTCCCATTCCCTCATTCCATGAGACACTGTGGAGAGGTTTGGAATTTAATCCAGGAACGTCATGTGAGAGACAGCAACGACTCCGAGGCATGCTCCCTCCAAGGATTCCATTGCTGAACTGTCCACCCAATGTAGCCCATTGACAGTGTCACTGACCAGGGGGCCTGCTGAGCTAGGTCTAAAGCCGTATGGCATGAATAGCTGGAAAACCCCCAAAGGACAGGCACCTTTGCAATGTCTGAGAACTGTGAGCTGAATTGTCTAAGTGTAGGGGAGTGTAACAGGTGTGCGTGTAGTGTTCATGTTGGAGATGATGGGAGAAGAGAGAGGGCGAACCGGTGCCGGCACATAGCCAACTCCTCTCAAAAAGCACCGAGGAGCCCGCCAAGCTTAACGTCCCCACCCAACAGACGGATCATTCTCAACAGTGTCCCGTGCCCTCACTCCAGTAGATACTTCTGCGAGGTTTGGAATTTAATCCAGGCTATTGGTGCAAAGACTGGTGATCAGTGACTTTGAACCGCCACCCCTCCTGTCCCCTCTGCCATAACACAAAGGGAAAATTGTCAACAGCACGTGATTTATCTGGACAGTTACCCACCCAAGTACTGGCCACACCTGACAGTGCTGAACTTTGGTGTATCCAGCGGGGCAGACCTGTTGCCTGGATGTCGTGACTTGACATCATGCTAAATAAACCTGCACTAGGTGGCTGAACAACCCCAGACGGAGTCTCCCGTCCAACAGAGCCTCATAACAACGTCCATTTCATTGGTGGGCTCTTCTCAGGTTAGCAGCTGAGTTGTGACGTCATGTTGACACAGTGTTTCTGTGTCTCTGCTACTCGTCATCTTAAGGCGAAGTTTGGGGATTCATCTCCAGTTCAGGGGTTTAAATCACTGGAACTCAGTATAGGGCCTAGTGGATGGGGTGTAGAAGTGATGTCATGGCCTGTGGTGGAGTGATGTGGAAGTGATCCAAGAGCCAATGTAAACTGCCAGACCAATTGACAAGATCTTCAGATACGTATGACTGAATCATAGAACCCATTGACATTGGATAGGTCTATCAAGGGATGTATTTTCCCTTGAAGACTCGCATGCAGTGCTGAGGATTAGATCATCATTTAGGCAGTGAGTGAAGACCATGTCAAGCTGCCTGCATCTGTAGTCTAGTATACAGCGTGTAGGGTTGCCATGCAGGGAGTCTGGATGTGATTCCTGGTCAGGTTGGAGATTTTCCTCTGCTCAAGGACTGTCTGTTGTGTATTCCTCATCATCACTGACAAGGATGTCGCCGAAGTGGCGATAACAAAAACGACTTGCATCAGACAGAATGAATACAGTCCCATTTGGGGTGTAATGGCAGTAAAATGTCACATGATCATCATCATCATCATAATCATTGTCAAAACAACATTTCTCTGATCATCAATGAGGCAGTGTGTGAAGACGTTGTCAACCAGGTTAGCAGTTTCCAATGAAGGACAGCATGGGACATCATAAGTGCTGTTACATGAAATGAGCAGAGGCAGAGACATCAAGACCTGGATTCCCTCCAGCCCACCACGAGTTCCGATGGTATGTCTTTCAGTGGCACATGGCTGCACCACACTTTGCTGCCTGAGTTGAGCTGCTCCCGTGACTGACGACGAACCCAACACATTATCTGTTCATGACACGAACGAGAGATGTAGAAACATAGCAACAACTTGCCTCGGCAGATACTCTTCCACCTTATTCCAATCACACAACTGCATTTCATTGCTAATAAGTAAGTGGAGACTTAAGAGTCGACTACCAGTTTCATTCAGCGCAAGCCAGTCGCATCTAACACTGCATGTAATGGCGATGCTACAGGAGCGGGTTCACCAAACACATCGGAATTGGCGGTAACTAGTAGTCAACTATTAAATCTCCATTTAGTGATTCTCAGTGAAATGCAGTTGTGTGACTGGAATAAGGTGGATAGACTAGCATTTAGATCTATGGAACGTAGTGTAGAAATGTCTTGCAACAGACAAAAGAAGAAGTTTGATCATGTACAGAAAGGTATACATGAAACTCCAATTACAGATGATTCCCATACGGTGATTAATTTGTCCAGGAAGAACTGTCGAAAGAAGAAGTTTCTGTTCTCTCGAAAGGAGGAAATTTTGCAATCGCTCCATGAAAGATTCCTATAGAGACGGCCGCTGTGACCGAGGGGACTGAGGCGCTCCAGTCACGGTCTACATGGCCACTACGGTCGGGGGTTCGAATCCCCCTTCGGGCATGGATATGTGTGCCGTCGTTGTATAAGGTAGTTGATAAGTAGTTTGTAAGTTTAGGGACTGATGACCCCATAGTTAAGTCCCATAAGCTTAACAAACATTTGAACATTTTTGATTCCTATAGAGGATATTGTTGCCAGGGATTCGTATGCCGTCACCACATTCTGCCGTTTTAATGAGGATAGAAACAGCCAGGATACTACGTAAAGCTAAGCGACCGAGCCGCAGTTTGTCTGATGGAGAACGGAAGGCATTGAGCGACAATAATGCGGAGAAGAATATTACTGTACTTTCCGCTGACAAGGGTAATGCTACCGTTGTACTGAAGAGTGAAGATTACCATAGGAAGATCAATGAGCTCTCCGATCCTATCACTTACATAATACTGGAAAAGGATACCAAGGTCGGGGGTTCGAATCCCCCCTCGGGCATGGATATTTGTGCCGTCCTTAGGATTAGCTAGTTCATAAGTAGTTTGTAAGTTTAGGGACTGATGACCCCGTAGTTAAGTCCCATAGACTTTACAAACATTTGAACTTTTTTTTTTTTGAAAGGATACTACAACAAAAGTGTTAAATGCCATTAATCGATTAATAAAAAAATCATCCATTTCTATAGAGGATAAAAACCATCTTTGCAAAACAGAAACTTACCCTCCAAGATTATACGGGTTGCCTAAAGTGTATAAAGCAAATGTGCCATTAAGAGCGATAGTAAGTGTCATTGGATCTGCGACTCAAGAGCTGGCTAGACATCTCGCCTCCATGTTGTAACCATACATAGGTAAAAGCACATAAAAAATCTATGCATTTTATAGAAAAACTGAGATATGCTACAGTCTGTCCAGGTGATATTCTTGTCAGTTTCGATGTAGTATCCTTGTTTACCACGGTCCCTGTTACCGAATCTCTTTCTTATATAGCCGACATGTTTCCAACTGATATAGTAGCTTTGTTCACAGTGTAACAGTGAATTTTACGAGCAAATTGAAGGGGTGGCCATGGGTAGCCCTCTATTCATGGAACCTTTTGAACAAGTGCTGTGGTCAGCCAACAAAAGCCCATCGAACTGGTACCGGTACGTGGTCGATATGTTTGTGATATGGAATCACGGTGAAAAGGAATTGGACAGTTTCTTGGTACACCTAAACAGTATTAATCCGAAGATACAATTTACCACGGAGAAAGATAAAAATGTACATTTCAATTTCTTGGACATATTAGTTAACAAGTCCACAAGCTATATAGAAAAGAAACACACACAAATCGTTACCCCCATAACGATTCCAAGCATCATCCTAGGCAGAAATCAGGTGTCATCAAAACATTGGTGAATAGAGCCAATAATATCTGTGAGCCAATCTGGAAGATTTGCAAACGGCTTTCAAGCAAAATGGATATGCTCATAAAGAGATAGATGGAGCCCTCCATCCTAGAAGAAAAGTGCCAGAAAACGTGCGACAACAACAACTGGTGGCTGGGAAAGTTTATATTCCTTTTAACCACAACATCACAGATCGTATTGGGATAGTTTTGGCCAAGTTTGAAAAAGACCAGTGAATGTTTAAGATCGGTGAAAGATGCACGACATCCTCCAGCAACGCCGTGTAGCTGTGGCATGGTCTGTATAGGAACAACGAAAAGAAGTGTTAATACTCGCTTAATGGAACACAGAAGGAACTGTCCACTGGGACTCACCGACAAATCAGCTGTAGAGGAACATGTCTTTACAAACGGGGATCATAAAATAATATACTTTGAAACGAGTATGCTAGCCAAGACCTCACGTGATTATACACCTCATGTATAGAGATGCCATAGAGCTCTAGAAGGACCACAATAATTTTAATAGAAAAGAAGGTTTGAAGTTAGATAAGATATGGCGGTCAACTTTCCACTTTGCACATGACGATCTAGAGAGATGCCACTAGTCAGAGATAACTTGATAGTGACAAGTGGTGACGTCCTTTATGCGTTCTATATAAGCAGGACCTCCAAGGCTAGCAGTCAGTCGTCGACTCACCCCTGAAGATGCTGCTCGCAGTAGGCAACGAAACGTCAGGACAAGAAAGATTTACATATGGACCACCGAATATTAGCCCGGAAGTTTTAATTAATGGAGCATTAATTTTGACCCTCTGCTTTTTTACGACAGACAGTGCCGGATTCCAAGCAGAATTTAAACAAACACCACCATCTCTCTTTATAAGGTCGCTTGCTAGTTTAATTTCGACAGCTTCCTTAATACCATTATCCCTATAGATGGAATTGCGTGGCAGAATCTCCGTGTTGTTGTATTCCATAGGATGACCGGTGCCAAGACAGTGTTCAGCAATAGCAGATTTGCTCGTCTCTTGTAAGTGTGTGACGCTTATGTTCAATATCCTGGTCTTCCACAGTCCGGATTGTCTGACCAATATATGACATGCCACAACAGCAAGGAATACGATAGACTCCAGCCTTACGGAAACCATGATCATCCTTTACGGACACCAACAGGGCCTTCATCTTAGAAGGTGGTCGAAAAAACACATTTCACGTCATATTTCCGCAAAATACGACCAATCCTGTCGAGGATGCTTCCTGTGTAGAGCAAAATGGCCCAAGATTTAGGTACCACCTCGTTACTATCGTCAATCACCCATTGCACAGTACGTTGATAGCGCAACACACCGATTTATATATGCCTCTCACTATAACCATTCTGACGAAAGGTGACATCGAGATGGGAAAACTCAGCTGACCAACTTCCATGGTCTGAAATAACATCTGCCCTGTGAACCAACGTACAAAGTACTCCTTCACACTGAGCAGGATGGTGACAGCTATCAGCTCGCACATACAAATCACTGTGAGTAGGCGTCCCAATGTACCATCAAACTTTCTTCTGACCGACACATCAAAGAATGCAAGGCAGAGCCATCCTTTTCCACCTCCATAGTGAACTGAATATTCGAGTGGATTGGATTTTGCTGTTCCGAAAATCTGTTTAAATTCCCACTAGCACGATGGTAAACAACAAACATATCGCCTGAATTCTGGAAAAAAAGGGGGACAGGTTTTAAAGTCGCTAACTCCAAAGCACGTGTCGAAAGAAGACTTTGAATTCGTTGACCCAAGAAGAGGGAAATTTTATTGAGACATTCTTGAGGATGCATACAACACACGGTCACAGAGACGCGAGTACAGTCACCAGAGCATGCCCAATGTCGATGATAGTTCTATGCATACGCTCCTTTTGCAGCAGTGCCAACTGCAGTTCTCCCATGGAGACGATCATAGACATTCCGGATATAGTCTTGGGAAATGAGGTCCCATTGAATTTCCACCTGGTGCTTCAGTTGGGCCAGACTTTGTGCTAGCTGTGCCGACTGCACAATATGACGTTCCAACTGGTCCCAGGTATGCTCAGTGGAGGGTCATATCTGAGGATCCAGCTGGACAGGGTGCTTGGCGTACATCTTGAGGAGCATGTTGGGTGGTACGGGATACATATGGACGTGCATTGTCCTGTTGGAAAATCATATCGCCTTGATGGTCCATGAAGACAGGTTGAATGGTGGTTTCAATGTTCCCTCAAGGATCACAAGAGGACAACGCCCACTGTAGGGTATGGCTACCCACACCAAGAGGCATGATTATGCATACAGTTATGGCATCTTCCGTTCAGGCCCAACATCGTTCAGCCCGCCTCTAGTGGTGATGAATGGAGACGTGTCTTCTTCACTGATGAGGGTCGCTTCTGCCACAGTGCTAATGATGGTCGTACACGTGTGTTGCATTGTGCAGGGGAGTGCAAATATCTGGAGTGTCTGGGAAAATACGCACAGGAGGACGACACCCAGCACCAGGGTGTAAGGAGCCGTGTACCACATGGGCCATTCTCCGTGATTGTCAAGAGAGAAAATTGAACAGTGCACAGTTAACTGAAACCATTATCTACCAGTCTTGTTATGGCTTGTACTCCAGCAAGATGATATGCTTTTCCAACAGGACAGTGCACATCAACATGTATTACTTACCACCCAACGTGATCTTCAAGGTGTACACCAAGCACCCTGCCCAGCTGGATTCCCAGAAGATATGACCCACCATTGAGCATATCTGGGACCAGATGGAATGTCATATTGCGCAGTTGGCATGGCTAGCACAAAATCTGACCCAACTAAAGCACCAGGTAGACACTGAATGGCAGCTCATTCCCCAAGACTATATCCGGAATGAGGCCAGCACGACCCCCAGATCCCTCTACCGTTGAGCATGTTTCGGACTGGATGAAACATCATCTTGCACGGTCTGCATGAACAGCACGAAATTTGGCCCGACTGAGTCACCAGGTGAAAACTGTATCGCATTCCATTCTCCGAGACTACATTCGACACCTCTACAATATTCTCCATAGGAGAATTCCAATTGTATCACTGCAAAAGGAGGGTAGAGAGGGTACTAGCATCAATGTTGAGCGTGCTGTATACATCTTCAAGAATGTGCCAATAAAATTTTTGGGTAGAGTAATTGATGGTGTTCTTTTCTCATATTCCAGGAGTGTATATACGGGGTGATCAAAACATCATTATAAATTTGAAAACTTAATAAATCACGGAATAATGTAGATAGACAGGTAAAATTTGACACACATGCTTGGAATGACATGGGGTTTTATTTTTTTAAAGTACAAAAAATGTCTGACAGATGGCGCTTCATCTGATCAGAAAACCAATAATTAGCATAACTAATTAAGACAAAGGAATGATGATGTTGTTTACATGAAATGCTCAATATGTTCACCATCATTCCTCAACAATAGCTATAGTCGAGGAATAATGTTGCGAACACCACTGTAAAGCATGTCTGGAGTTATGGTGAGGCATTGGCGTCGGATGTTGTCTTTCAGCATCTCTAGAGATGTTGGTCGATCACGATACACTTGCGACTTCAGGTAGCCCCAAAGCCAATAATCGCACGGGCTGAGGTCTGGGGACCTGGAAGGCCACGCATGATGAAAGTGGCGGCTGAGCACACGATCATCACCAAACGACGCGCGCAAGATGTCTTTCATGTGTCTAGCAATATGGGGTGGAGCGCCAACCTGCATAAAAATCATACGTTCCAACAGGTGTTTATCAGCCAGGCTGGGGATGATGCGATTCTGTAACATATCAACGTACCTCTCACCCGTCACAGTAGCAGTTACAAAACCAGAATCACACAGTTCCTTGAAGATGTGGATCTAATAAAACCCCATGTCATTCCAAACATGTGTGTCAATTTTTACCTCTGTATCTATATTATTCCATGATTTATTAAGTTTTCCAATTTATACTGACTTTCTGATCGCCCAGTATAATGTGTATAGTTGTTAACATCTAAACATTTTTGACCCGGATATCTTCGGTCCATTCGCTCCATTTGATGCTTTGTAAATTGTGGAGAGCAGGTGTTTGGCGACCAGTAGGGAGTCCCCTCTGAGGCTCGGTGTGCCTGCCCCCAGGTGTCATCGGGAGGCCACAGCAGCGGCTCGTCCAGCCGCAGCACGACCACGACCACCGAGGCGTCCGCCGAGGTGACGGCGAGCAGGAGCCGCAGCACGCAGGCCTCCGGCGGCGGCAGCCGGCGGGGGCGGTTCAACGGGGGCGGGGCGCGCGCCGCCGCCGGCTCCAGCAGCGACGCCGCCGTCGTGCAGCCGCCGCCCTCCGCCTCCGGGGGCGGCCGCAGCCGCTTCTCCGGGCGCCGCGGCGCCGCCTCCGCCGCCGCCGACCTGGACGCCTCCGAGCAGCAGTCGGACGAGCAGCCCGCCCCCGCCAGGAGCGGCAAGGCATTCCGCGGCCGCCGCCAGTGATCCGCCGCCAGCGACGGTATTTATTCCCGCTCCCAAAGACGGCCGGCCCGAGACCACGACCCGCTACCCGCCGCCCCGCGGCGACCCCGAGCTCCGGAGGGGGAGCCGGCCCCCTCCACCGCCCCGCAGAGTGCCAGACCCAGCCCCGAACCTCTACTCGGTGCAGTTCCCCGAATCGCCACCAGGCGTCGCTAGGAAGTCGTTGACAATACTCATTCCCCACTAGCCAAGTGAAAATAACTTTGTACGCCCACCCTTCCTCAAAGCTCCGCAACTATTATCCAGTTAGTTCTCAAAGACATCCTCCCCCAACCAACCCAATATATCCCCTTGGATTTCCTTCAACTCACCACTACTGACATACACCCATTTCTAACCCGAATCAACTTGCAAGAAACTGCTGTATCATTATCACATTTGTAGTTACTCAGCACATCATTAGACCCGTTAGGAAGTCATTAACATTATTCATCCATCAGTGAAGTAGAAGCATCTTTCAATGTCCTCCACCCTCCACTTGTCACTTGGCATTCAACTATTTCTGTCTAGTTCCCAAAACCTAGAAGTCTCTAGAAACAAGTCAGAAATGTTCCACACCTGAGTATAAATGTCCATCCCTGACCCAGTCCAACTTCTTCCAGTTGGTACTCCCCCAAAAGACCACTATAAAAGCATAAATATTCTTTCCAAAAAAATAAAACAGCTTTTAAAAGGCCACTGTTTCACTCCATTATTGCTAGTATCCTGAAGCACCACCAGACAGCACTTAGAAAGCTTCAACATTGCTCATCTGTCAGTAAAGTCTAACATTCAATAAACATCCCAATGTAGGCGTCCTCCACAGTTGTAATTTACTCAGTAGACCACTAAAAGACAACAAACTCATTTGCCCTTCCATAACCACCTTGCAACAGGCATCTACTCTACACTGCATCACTCCAACCTCAACCTCAAAAGTTCCTCAAAACGCCATTAGCCCAAATTGGTAAGTGATCTCTCACTAGACAGGTTCAACCAGTTTCTTCATCCTTGCCATTTCACAGCATTCTCCATAAATGTTAGTCCCATGTCTGCTTCTAAGTGATAGCCCCTGAATAGATTCCTAGGTAGAAATGTTTCCTCAGCCATTCCGACCATCCACATCAAAGTTGTTTCCTCTCTAGGAAGTACCACTACAGCTGAACAATCATTCCTTTTTAAATGCGATACTCCACTGTCGCTAATCTTTCTTCAGATCACTGATAGCTTGCACCAGGAACACGAAAATACTCATCCCCTGCTAATGAAGCAGAACTGCCTCTCAAAAGTAATTTCCTAGCTATTTCTTTCAGAGTACCTAGATCTCTAACCACAAAAAGATGTTAGTAGTTGAACAATGCTCCAGTTGGTAGCCTGTGGAAGACATCAGCACTTTCCCTTCAAATTTAAAAAACCATAAACTTTCAAAGAGCAGACCTTTGGTTTCTGAGTCATTTTCTCAAGACACCAGTAGGTAACACAAGGATCTAGTGACTATTCACCTCGACAGAAGAAGAAATAATGGAGCTCCCAAAAATATCAGGCCATTCCAACACATAATAATTCACAATCTGGTAGGCTCAGCTTTGAAGTAATATTATATATCCCACATCTTAAATATCCAATAGAGCATGAATAATCAAAGTTGATTCTGAGAATGAAAGAGGTTTGTTACGGCCGGCCATTTGTCAGGTGCCTTTACCCTGGTCCTTTTCTTTAGGGAGACACTCTGTGCCAAATCGTCGTTGGACAATCTTCCAATGCGAAGACTGTGTAGTGCCGAAATATGTCTGGTGCCAAAATAGTTACATCCCAAAGGACCCACCAAAATAATTACAGCATATTCTTGGGTGCAATGGGTCAGCAACCAAGTCGAATTCACATCAATGGTCTTCATTATCTATAACAAGGTGTACATATTTCCCAACTGTTTGATCAGAATCTTGTAACCTGCCAGTGACTTTTTCCCCTTTTGATCAGGTTTTTGGGACACCTTGAGGCACTCTTGCAGAGTAAGAATATAAGAAAACCTCCCATTCGGCACCAGTCCCAGCAGCACGCGATGGTGCCGACAACTAGACGACGGCGCCTGGTGGGATTCTTGCGACTCCCTTACAGTGACCGGCCCAGTTGTGGCCACCACGTACCCTCCCCTCCCCCCTCCCCTCCCCTCCCCTTCCCACCTCAGAGGCCTGGGTTCGCCACTCTGTGCAGAGACTGAACGCCACCGAGCAGTTGGCAGGAGGACGCGCCAGTGTGGAACGACGGTCCACCCCATCCGGGGTTCAGCGCTCGGAGGAAAAAGTGCAATAAAACCAGAGACAGCATACCCTATACCCTACTGCGATGGACAGTACCAACCCTCTCACATCTACCAGTACAATAAACTCTTATCATTAGTCGGATGGCAGGAAACGAATCTCACGTGTACAGTTAGGCTGACGGCACCTCGGAAGGGCCGCTTGCCACTTAAAACTTACATTCGTGTTCGAGTCTGAACTGTAACTCCACCACAGCCTGTTCTGTCAATAAAGTAACTTTGATAAACCTCAAAACCAGTCTGCAGTTTTGTTGCGGAGAAACTGTCCCTAACCGAATGTTCCCATCCTTGGCTGTCCCTTTCTTACAGGTAGTGACTTGGAGCAAATGCAAACAGTGTGGGCTCAACAAGCAGGAACATAACCACCACAATGGGCAACTTATGCAGAAGAAAAGTCCCTCGCTACGAAGAACCAGAATGCTATTATTCTCAGTCGGTCCTTACATACCACTGCTAACAGCATTCTTCCATCTGGTCCAGTCCCAAACTGACGGCTGTTACTTGATGTGAAAATGCTCGCACAGGTACAATAAAGAAAAACACTCAGTGTACCCTCACAAAAGAAGCGTCAACCACCTATAGGACTAGGATACGGAAACGGGATGTCATGCATTTACAAACAAAATTTGCCTCTCCATGTCACACTTCATAATTTCTGCCCGCCGCGGTGGCCGAGCGGACTGAGGCGCTTCAGTCATGGTCTGCACGGCCACCACGGTCGGGGGTTCGAATCCCTCCTCGGGCATGGATATTTATGCCGTCCTTAGGATTAGCTAGTTCATAAGTTGTTTGTAAGTTTAGCGACTGATGACCCCGTAGTTAAGTCCCTCAAGCTTAACAAACATTTGAACATTTTTGAACATAATTTCTAAGTAAGCGTTTCGACACATAGACATACACAAATTTGTGGCAAAACAAAAAAATGTAAGAAAAAGAGATATGTACGCATCATTTCACTGGATAAAAGGAAGTTTTGCCTTAAGAGAAATGCGGATTAGCAAGATATACAAGATATTTCAACACATCACAAAAAATAAGATGTTCTTTCAAATTACAGGAAGACGAATACAATATATAGGGTTAGGTGGTACAATTTCTATAATTTCGGACAAATGTTATTGTAACTGGAAATATATTAAGAAAACAAATAATTTTAACTATGTTTAATGAATATGTAACACAAATATTAAACAATTACAAAATTTTGGTATACACACACAAAAAAAAACGTTACAGAATTGAGAAAAATCGATCGAAAATGTACCACACTAGCTACAATTGTGATAACTTCTTGGTGAAATTTTGATCACTGGCATCTTTCTCGTTAAAAGCTCTTTTCCGCTCGGTCACCAACGCATACTTCGTGGATCCAAAAATTGCATTTTTGGCAGCGAATCCAGTCACCCTTAACTAGAACATTTATAATAGTTCGTTGGACTAATTACTCTTACCTCTTAATAGGAAATTTTCTATATCTCTGTAGCAGAAAGTGGTGTATTCTTGGCAAAGACAGGAGAAGCTGTAGAAACCCGCTACACTACAACGCTACACAAAGGCAAGTGCTACCAACACTACGACACTGCCAAATTATGTTGATGGGAATTCTACCTATATCGAATTTGTACCACTTTACCCTAAAGACAAATAATACATACTAAAATCTTATACTATAAGACAGTACCAAGCATGGATTAAACTAGATTAGAACAGAACAGTACTTCTTCCATATACAGTGAACTCAACGTTTCGTAATTATGTGCAACATGTCAGATTAATGAAACGTATCTTACATGATGTTAGAAGACACGAAAAATTTTAAATTTTATTTATTTACTGTAAAATTATTAATTTATAAAAAATAAATTCTCTGTTGAGTAGAAGGAGTAGTCATTCGCCGGCCGCGGTGGCCGACGGGACTGAGGCGCTTCAGTCACGGTCTGCACGGCCACTACGGTCGGGGGTTCGAATCCCCCCTCGGGCATGGATATTTGTGCCGTCCTTAGTATAAGGTAGTTCATAAGTAGTTTGTAAGCTTAGGGACTGATGACCCCGTAGTTAAGTCCCATAAGCTCTACAAACATTTGGACATTTGAGTAGTCATTCAGTTTTATTGAATTTCTTTTGAAATGGTAGTTGGTTACCTGTCAGAGTTATGATGCAGTTTGGTAAGTGACGACTTCCTGTGCCAAAGTTTGAGTTAACTTTGAATAGTGAAGACCACACTTTCTCCCAGTGTTGTTATGCATACTGCTATTACTTTTGATTTGAGTTGGGTTGTTAATAACAAATGTCACCAGTAAATACAAATGCTCCATAGATCCTTAAATAAATGTCTGCAGTATAATGTTAGAGGGGCACAAAATTACATGCTTTTGTGAAATGAATACGTTTTTCTCAGTGACGACATACCCCATATACGAAGCAGTATAAAATATGCGAATGAAAATAGAGGTAGTAAACTAATTTGCTGAGATGTTTATCTGTCTGACAACAAGGAATGCAATTTTTTGGAAAAAAAAAGATAGACAGAGTACATCTTTCACATCCTCAGTTTCTGTGTCTTTCAAACAAAACAGAACTTCATCTACCTTTTTCTTTAATCCCCCAATATTTTGATTACATATACTAACACTATGTTTTGCTTTAATTTGTGACACTTGGCTGTGTGAGCTTCCCATGTGATACGAGTTTCAGTGTCCCCCCTTAATAACTATTCCAATGTAGCCTGCCTTTCTAATAGGAGCAAAGAACTGACACTAAAGATATGATGTGCCAAAGATGACTCTAACACTATGCTTTAAATGATGATAAACTGAAGACAAGTATACAATGCACACAATAAATTAATATATACATACATACACACAATTTGGGGTTAATATAGGATTAACATTTTATACAGAGATTGACAGTCACTCAGTAAGAGTTTCAAAATATGTAGACGATGAACGTTTATGCTTTAAATGCTTGTGAGCTGATGTCAAATATACAGTGCACATTATGAATTGATATATATATATATATATATATATATATATATATATATATATATATATATATATATATATATATATATATATAATTTAGTATACAATGGTATGGTATGGTTAGGTCATATCAATGGAATATACATAAGCCCAAAATGTGTGTATGTATGTATATATTAATTTATTTTGTGCATTTATACTTGTCTTCATTTTATCATCATTTAAAGCGTAGTGTTAGAGTCGTCTTTGGCACATCATATCTTTAGTATCAGTTCTTTGCTCCTGTTTGAAATAAACAAAAAGGGTGGTTGTGACTTGTTACATGTAAGTGAGGTTGTGACAATACAAGGGACCTGTGGCCACTGGAGGTATGACATTTTAATTGTTTACATATAACTTTATTTGAACAGTTGTAAAAGTTACATTCTGATGTAGTGTTTTGTATTTTCTCTTGTAGACAGTGCAACAGGCCAACATAACCTATATGTACTCTGCTTAATGTCATTCCACCTGATGATGGGGGTTTAAGCCCCCGAAACGTGTTGTGGATACAATAAACTAAGTGACTGGTAACAGTAACACCCTGTGTTTCAATCAATGCCGAATATCACATTCCAAAATGCAAACACAAAACACTAAGCGGAAACACAGTAAGATGGTCTAACATGGACCCCTTTCATCACCCCTCCGATTCTGAACAAGAATTTTGCAGATTGTATCTTGCTGCAAGGTTAGCATGAGTCACTGAGAAAATTCTACAAAAGCAGCAAGCTGAACGTAGGATAGAAAAATGTGGAGTGGGTGACAGAATTTTCCTTAGCACAGCGTCAACGGTACATAAATCTAAGATAGTTACAAATGGTTGCAGAATATTTTGAAAGTATCAGTATCTGGTTACGAAGTGTTCCACCTCTGGTGCATAAGTTGAAATACGATGTACAATATAATGGTGAAAATAACTGACTGAAAATATAAAGTACAATACATAGATTTTATTAAATTTACAAAAAGAGCTCTAACACTATCATCAATCCACATCTTACAAAAATAATTTACGTACAGTCAGTGAATGCAGGTACATAATGTAGTGTCCTTCAAAATATGGTTGTGCCACGGTTGATATTGTCAGGGCAAATTGGCTATATTCATGTGAAAACAAATGAAGCAGAAAACTGTTGATACATTTATGACAATTGAGATAAAGTGATAAAATAGTACATGCATGTAGCATAGTAAAAATTGATGAACATATCATCTCCTTTGGTTATCTTTGACAATAAACACACTTGCGAATAAACATATATTTTATTTTATGCGAAAAGTTCAACACTCGTCAGATCAAGTAAAGTGAAACTTTTTTTGTATATACAAGATGATCCACTGATAGTGACCGGGGCAAAGATCTCACGAAATAATCATAAAACGAAAAAACTACAAAGCGAAAAAAGTGCTGCAAATAAAACATTCATATTTATTTACATGCAAGACGAATATGTAATAAAATGGGTGTACATATTTTTAAAAAATGCAGTTGATATCCGTTTGACCTATGGCAGCGGCATCTAGCGGGCCAACCATAGCGCCATCCGTTTTCCCCATTCAAGCTAGAAAAGTTTTGTTCTTTGTAGTTTTTTCGTTTGATCCTTATTTCGTGGGATAATGGTTCGGTCATATCAATGGACCACCCTGTATACATGTCCAATCAGCAATACATGTAAATAAAGTTCCACATTGGTATCATCAGGTTTACAACGCATTGATTTTTGTGTGAAATGCCGGTATTACACTATGAAATTTTCTTTGACAAAGATTTTTTGTCAAAGAAAATTGGACAGTGTAATATGGAACTTTGGTCAAAGTTGCCTTTCGTCAAAAATTCTTTGATCAAATCTAGCAGCTCACCGTAGATTTGATCAAAGAAAGCGTTCGTCTTATGTTACCTGCAGTGAGAAATGTGACCGCTTTAAGCGCTAGCATCGCTGTAGCAGTTTTGACGTACTGTTTGAAAACATGAACGCGTAATTCGTTTTGCGAGTCGTCGCAACAACTAAATTTATGCACTTGTATAAGGTCGATTATAAAAACCGGCTGTATCGAGCCGAAAGCTAGATAATTGCGGAATTCATTAGCGAACAAGTGAGTACTGTTTGCATAGCAGACGACGTAAAAATGAAAATTAATTGTCTCTGCACCAGTTTTGCAGCGGAGAAAGCAAAAGTACATAATGACACTGTTTAATTCCCTACATATATTTAGTCAGACAAATGCTATTTACACGATATATAATACACAAAATATAAATAATTCAAAAGTTTTTATTTACTGTAAGTACGACCGAGTACTAGCAAAACTGAAAACAGGGCACAGACTTCAAACCAGTGACAAATGTACTGCAATATTTAGAGGAGAACCCCACTGCAGACGCAAGCGTCACCAATATTGTCAATCTTCCAAACGACGAGAAGTACCGTTTTCGAGTGGTACAGCGGCTCTCGCCTCAGGTGAATCGTGTACTGCAGCCTAATCTATATCTATATATAAAAGGCTTGTGTGTGTACGTGCTGACAGACTTTTCTCCATGAGCACATACTGCCACCCACTCGTGGTTGTGGTGGTAGATAGCCCTCGGTCTAATGATGTTAGTAAGGGAGTTTGGTCGTGGTACGTGGCAATGGGTGAGTGTGACGAGCAAAAATTCGCAAAATATGTAATAAATACTCTTAGGAAAAGCTATATACTCTGTGACTTACGAACTTTACGGTACGAGTCAAAATCTGTTTATTCTTTCATGCGGTCCTTTCAGACTTTAATAACGACGAGGAATTTCAAATACGCATTTTAAAAAAATAGATCACATGTTTCCGTCAACCACACATTACCGACTATGAACAGAGACACAAAACAAAGATAAAAATCCAGATAGACTCAAAGATAAAAATACTCGTGGAACATTGATCACTGTCGTGGAAGCTTGGTGGAAACACAGACGTACGTTAATGATATAGCCGCGACACTCTCTGCTGTGAAACTATGCGACGTAGTCCTACTCATATCCCGGCGGCCTCCTGTGATAATGTTGGCAACAGATGTTGAATAACGAGAATCATGTGACATCGTCATAAGCCAATCGCGTGACACGCAAATATTTTGTCGTGAAATCAAGCATACAGCAGGAACAGCAGTATTTATCTACACTCTATGTGGTTCGGTCATCTTTGCAACGATTTTATATCGTGTTATTAATGTTGCCAACATAAAAACACGAGGCCGCCAGGATAGAAAGTAAAATTTTACCGAATCAGATACAGCCGTTGTTGTCACATTATGACCAGCACTTTCACGCGTAACTCTTTTGTATAGAGTCTCATGATTCACACAGTCTTACAATTCATTCCAAATTCCTATTCAAGAAGATATTTGTGAAAACTGTTACAAATCAACTTATCCAATATCGTTTTCAGAAATGTAATTTGCCAGCCGCTGTCGGCACTGCTGTTGCAATGTGTAACTTTATGAACCCAACCTATCATTGAATTTACATTGTTCCGAAGCACGGACTTAAATTAATTTCACTCTTAGTATGAAAAAACTTTATGAACATTCATCGTTTTCGACAATGACTTTTACTTAAATTTGACATCTTGACTGGGAGAACTGAGTTTATTGACAGAGAGATCCAACAAGGATTGTTTTTTTGCTGACTTACGTCCGGAATCCAAAGAACCATGATATACACAGGACCTTCTTTAACAACCGTTGCGAAGCACGGGCATATAAGCTAGTATTACATATTTGTAGAAAACGACGAAGTACTTTGACAAGCTATACTGTAAATGTCTATTATGATTAACAAAAGAACTTCACATTTTTATTATTATTATTTTTCTAATATGTCTTAACAGTACAGCTTAAATTGTTGTGAGTAAACAAGGAGTGATGATATCTACAGTCTAGCTAGAAAAAGTACTTCGCTCTTTTCTACAAACATCAGATGTTAGGCCTTATTATGCGATACACCTGAGGCGAGAGCCGCGGTACAACTGAACAAGGGTTCTGTGAATAAAGGCACGCTTCCAGATGTCTAGTCGTTGCAATTGTTCTAGGGGTACATGCAATCTAAGTGTATAAATAGATATTTGTAATCTATGTAACAAATATTCATCCGCCATTTTCGATGCACTGTGACAGATTCTTTGTCAAAGAAAATTTGATAGTGTAATGTCACCATTTCATTACGTCAAAGATTCTTTCTCAAAGAATATTGGACAAAGATTCTTTGTCAAAGAAAATTTGATAGTGTAATACCGGCCAAAAGGCTAATACTCATGTCCCATCAGCAATAAATGAGAGTAAAGCCACATCTACAGTTCTACAGTTTTGTTCCATTCTTTATGAAATTTTGCACACGTAAGCGTCAATCCATGAGGACGGACGCCGTAAGTGTAAGAATCACGTACGATATATACTTCACGAGATATGACGTCATAAACAATGAGATGCGCGAAAAACTGCTGCGTTTAGCGACAATGCTGCTCATTTTTCCCTAAACCACTGGACCGATTTCAACCAAATTTGGTACACACATTCCTTACCGTGAGGTAACAATTTCTGCAGGGTTAAGAATCACGTACGACACATGGTTCAAAAGATATGACGTCATAAATAATAGGAAAAACTGCCACATAATGCAGCGAGATTTTATAAATACGCTATATGAGAATGAGGGTACTTAGTGACTTGCAACAAACTTTAAACGTAATTTCAAAACTTTATTAAACTTTTTCTCGCTGATAACCAAAGCAAAATGATGAAAGGAAAAAAGTTTCTCACATACTACTTTTCTGCTGTTTATGGAGTAAAACCACGGCTCTCGGTATGACGCTACAATTTATAATTTGTACACTACAAATTGTAGCCGAAGGAAATTTTACAGACAGTATAAACACACATAGTTGAATGTAGCTTCTAAACCGTATCACATTCCGACACGTAGTTCATGAGATATGAGCACATAAACAGTAACGTTCCGCTGTTCATGGACTAAAACTACGGCATTCGGTATGACGTTACAATTTTTAATTTCTACACTACAAATTACAGCCCCAAGAAATTTTACAGACAGTATAACACACATACAGTTGCCTTCTAAATTGTATCACTGTACGACACATAGTGCATGAGATATGAGCACACAAACAGTAACGTTCATAGAAAACCGCCCCATCACGCACCAAGTTTTAATCTATTACTTATTTACTGCTGATTGTATTCCCAAGAGATTTTACAGACAAACAGCCTCTATACAGATGCATATATGCCTGAAAAATGGCAAGAATAAATAAATAAATACCCGGCCAATGCAGGGTTTTCAACTAGTAATAAAATAATAATAATAATAATTGTTTCCTCAAAAATGTATTAAAAGGGAAAAGCACAAAGGACAACGTTATTCGATGGGAGAGCGAACATAAAATGCCACAGCATTACTGACACACACAAATCACTACTGAAGCACACACACAACTCACTGACACAAATACATTGTAGCACAGGTATTCTTCCAGAACAGACCCAAGGAGTATAGATGCGTTGCTGCATTCCTCCATTGGCAACCCATAGAAGAAACATTTTGCATTAAATGTTTGTAATGCTATGGGACCTAACTACTTTGGGCATGAGTCCCGAGACTTACAAGCTACTGAAACTAAGTTAAACTATGTAACATATTTCCGTCGTTCATGACGACGGCATCGGTTTTGAAACTACTTTAAAAATCAACTTCCAAATATTGTATACGAATAACTTACGAAAGTGTCCTGAAAAAAGTTAAAATTTTATAATTTTTCTCAAAGAAGAATGAAACGGCCAAAGTTTTCAAGGACATAGAGACGGTATGTAATGACGTAATGTGGTAGCGATTGTGTCCCAGCCTCGTCGCCGCTTTTGTGTCTCGTTTCCGTCGTAGGTGTCGGTGGCCGAGTAGAAAGAGACCGACACAGGAATAAAGGATGCACGCTTGTGCAGGTAGGAGGTGAGCAGCCAGTGGGACAGCAGAAACTAGAAACACTAGAGTAAATTAGTACGAGATATATATTGCACAGAATTTATACAATACTTAACTTTTACATAGTTCAGGACGGCAGAATGCTGATACATAGTTGAGCTAGATGCCTTCCTAGTGCCTGTACGATAGCCAAGTCTTCACTGGTGCCTATCAGATTCCCAAGTGTTAACTGGTTCCTATCTCAGTCCCAAGTGAACGATGTCGTTCAGTGGTGGCCACGAGCGGAGTTGTAACAGAGGGCGCTCGTGGCTGACGTCGTAAGAACGCCGCGCCGTGCGTGCATGGCGTCGCGCGGCGAAAGTACGTGGCGCGCACTTTGGACTTGTGCGACACCACAATATATATATATATATATGTGTGTGTGTGTGTGTGTGTGTAAGCAAAACATCTGAATTTGCAGGTACGCTCTAGTTCTATGCTAAGACATCAGAGTTATATATACAATTTGTATAAACATTAATGCTTTATAACGTCTCGAAATAATTTCAACCTTCACACTAAAACTGTTCCCTATAGAATCACATTGAGACCTTTTCCAAAACATTGAAATGAGACAGGTAAGTATTGCAGTGCCTGGAGATTTACTATGACTGACTTTTCAAAACTAAGCTTTTCAAAAACACATCGCTGAAAATGTTAAACTTGCAAGACAAAGGAGTCTATCTACTGAATAAAATGCAGGATGCATTTCACTCTTTTATATTTCAACACTCTAACAATAACATACACTATATGATTACATTCGTAACAGACAGAGGCTAAGAGAGAGAGAGAGAGGGAGAGAGATGGTATGTAATGACCTAATCTGGTACCGATTATTCACTGTTTTTATATATATATATATATATATATATATATATATATATATATATATATATATATATATATATATATATATATATATATATTGCATTTGTCTGTTACGAATGTAATCATACAGTGTATGTTACTGTTAGAGTGTTGAAATATAAAAGAGTGAAATGCATCCTGCATTTTATTCAGTAGATAGACTCCTTTGTCTTGCAAGTTTAATATTTTCAGGGATGTGTTTTTGAAAGCTTAGTTTTGAAAAGTCAGTCATAGTAAATCTCCAGAAAGAGCAATACTTACCTGTCTCATTTCAAAGTTATGGAAAAGGTGTCAATCTGATTTTATTGGGAAAAGTTTTAGTGTGAGGGTTGAATTTATTCCGAGACGTTAAAGCATTAATCTGTATACAAACTGGATATATAACTCTGGTGTCTTAGCATAGAACTAGAGCGTGCCTGCACATTCAGATGTTTTGCACAAGTTTTCGCATTTTCTGCCATGTTTAAATTTGGCACACGAATTTCCATCAGTTATTACGTGACAAAGAACTGCTTGCTTATCTCTTGATGGAAGTATAATCGAAACGTATTTTCTACTCGTTTTCTTGTAATACTTGATAGTAGCCATATTTGAATTTGGCAAGAAACGAAATATGAATATCTATGGTTAGCACGCTCAGACAACTGAAGTGCCATATCCAGGTAGTACAGAGATCACTGCGTTGAAGGCAACGCAAGTAGTATCTATGGAACTAGCAGTCAATAATATCTGCGACCAATGTAGTTAAGACGCTCATTATAAGAAGTGACCTCAAGCTAGCCGCATTATTCTGTTTCCACGCACATCCCGAACTTTTACAAGAAATCAGATTCCACGCTCAGTTTTAACAGTATATTCTGCTATCTGCATAATGAATGTGTTTATGTGGCAGAGCCTAGACAGAGATATCGTCTGCATTTATTGCCAACTTATGCAGCAAACTCTAGTTGGTACTGAAGTAAAATTTATGGGCTCTCCGCATCTGAGTAACAGCGCGAGCAGTGACAAAAAGAAATTCCGAAACTTTAATAGGCAAGTGAGGAGTATAGCAACACTCGCTACATGTTCTGCTGCCAACCCTGCATCACACCCAAGCCACTGCCTGAAATATTTCTCCCTAATTGATTGATTAAAAATTATAATAATATATTAATAAATAAATATTTTTTATTATTTAAACTGATAAAATCAAAGTAATGGTTCGATGAAATGATGTAAATTTAGAAAAGGTAGCGCCTGAGAAAAAAATGTTCCGCGAAAGCAAATAAAGTTTGCAATTCATCGTAATTTTTTAAATGAAAATTAGGGCGCTAAAATTACGGCGGGAGAAATATTCCAAGTTAGTGCCTAGGTTGCAAATCACTGTTATCAAAAAAAAAAAAAAAAAAAAAAAAAAAAAAAAATAATAATAATAATAATAATAATAATAATAATTCCAGCAACCTGCCTAAAATCTTATCTGATTACGTAGAAGAGCAGCTCTCCACGTATTCCTTGCACAGAAACTAACTGTTGGAACGTACTCGTAAAGTCCACGGCTAGCTGAAAGAATTAAAATAGTTAAATTTCGATAAACTGGCGTATATCTCAGGGACATTTAGTGCGGAGCAAAAGATTCTAAGATAATTATGGAGTATTGTGCATCGTTCCAACACTTAATTTCGCACACTGCAAGAAAATGGCGGCCGGTGGTAATCTGTAAAAAAAGTTCACACGCTATCAATATTTTGTACCATATGGAATAATGAGGTGGCTTTTAAATAAGTTACAAAAAATATTGAGAAATGCAAATTTCCATTAAACGAACTTAGCTGGTTTATATTCTGAAAATACTGAACATACACTTACAATAATTTGATACATCCATTTTGTGAGCCGGACGCGGTGGGCGAGGGGACTGAGGCGCTCCAGTCACAGTCTGCACGGCCACTACAGTCGGAGGTTCGAATCCCCCCTCGAGCATGGATATTTGTGCCGTCCTTAGTCTTACTTAGTTCATAAGTAGTTTGTAAGTTTAGGGACTGATGACCCCGTAGTTAAGTCCCGTAAGCTATACAAACATTTGAACATTTTTTTAACCATTCTGTGCTCGAAAAGAAATTACAATTCAGACAAATTAAACAAAGAGCAATGCGTCCTATGAGTGCTAGAATAAGACGAAGAAAGAATGAAGCCTGCTGCTCCTTCTTATTAAGTAAAACATATGATAAGCACGGATAATAACGTGCTTGTTAATGTTATACTCTCTTTGCATAAGATATGTGTCTTATCGATATGTAATAATTTGCATGAAATAAACACCGAATAATCGTAAGAAATACAAGAGATTAATTATGCAGACTAAATTAATAAATATTGAAATAAAGTCCAGGCGGCGCATGAAACGTTATACGCCATAAGTACATTTCTACCTGTCCATGCAGCAGTCGCCGATACGCCAGTCTTTCAAGAGCTAAGAAGAGAGACTTCAAAAGTAACCAGAGGACAACACACACATCCATGCTCGAGGGAGGATTCAAATCCCCGACGCGGGAGGTCGCGCGATTCGTAAAGTAACCCAGACGATTGCGTGTCTAGAGAAAATGAGATACATATCAAATATCAATGTAAATACAAATATACTATCCCTGAGACGGCTTTTCGTCTCGAATATGTCAAATACATCTTCGGAAGCATGGAACCTGATTTTTCTAATATGTGCTTTCCATCGACACCTACTGCAGTTTCACATGCTGCCTGGCAGATATGTAACATCCCGGAATACGCCGTGTTTTCAACTAGTAACTAGTCTATCTAATATATAAAGCAGAGTGTCCGTATGTTTGTACGTGTTGAATACAAATCTACCGTTTTGTTCCAATCTTTATGAAAGTTTGTACACGTAAGCTTCAATCCATGAGGACGGTCGCCGTAAGTGTCAGGATCACGTACGATATATACTTCACGATATATGACGTCATAAACAATGAGATGCGCGAAAAACTTCTGCATTTTCTGACAATGCTGATCATTTTCTCCTAAACCATTGGAACAATTTTAACCAAATTTGGTACACACATTCCTTACCGCGAGGTAACAATTGCTGCAAGGGTAAGAATCACATAGGGCACATGGTTCAGAAGATATGACGTCATATACAATAGGGAAAAACTGGCACATAATGCGGTGAGGCGTTATGAATACGGTATATAAGAATGACAGTACTTAGCGACTTACAACAGACTTTGAACATAATTTTAAATCTTTATTAAACTTTTTCTCGCTGACAAACACATCAAAAAAATGAAAGGAAAAAAGTTTCTGGATTACTACTTTTCCGCTGTTCTAGGACTAAAACTACGGCATTCGGTACTACGTTACAATTTATAATGTGTACGCTATAAATAATAGCGGCAGGATATTTTACAGACAGGATACACACATAGATTTGAATGTACCTTCTAAAATGTATCACAGTACGACACGTAGTTCATGAGATATGAGCACATAAATATTAACTTTTACGCTGTTCATGGACTAAAACTCCGCAATTCGGTATGATGTTACAATTTATAATTTCTACACTACAAATTGTAGCCTCAAGAAATTTTTCAGACAGTATACACACATATAGTTGACTGTACCTTATAAATTGTATCACACTACGACACGTAGTCCATTTTATATGAGCACATGAACAATAGCGTTCATGGAAAACCGCCCCATCACGCACCAAGTTTTAATCTATTTCTTCTTTACTACTAATTGTATTTCCAAGAGATTTTACAGACATACAGCCCTTATACAAATGAATATATACCTGAAAAATGGCGGGAATAAAGAGATAAATACCCGGGCAATGTCTGGTTTTCAGCTAGTTAATAATAAATCTGAAAGCATGATAAATCTGAAGCATTAAATTAAAATTTATGATATAACTGGGAATCGAACCCGGACCTCCATGCTTACTAGGCAGACGTCTTACAGCTGGACCACTGCATCACTAGCTTGGACTATTCCGAGGCGCCTTAATCGCTAATGATGCGGTAAGACGTCCGCCTAGTAATCATGGAGGTCCGGGTTCGATTTCCCGTCGCATCACAAATTTTAATTCAATGCTTCAGATTTATCAAATATCAATATTACCTGAGATAGGTTTGCAGGCGATCTGATCGTTCTATAGTTTTCAAAATTAAATGCCAAGATCGCACATTAATAATTTATTCAATGACGCCCGGTCTTGGTGAACTGTGTCACCATCATCTGGTCATATATATATATATATATATATATATATATATATATATATATATATATATATATATATATATATATATATATTACAAGCTGGTCGTCTTGTTAAAAAAAGTGGGTATAAAATGACAAGTGTAACATTGCACTTAGTCACTATATAAAAAAAAATACACAAGTTAAAAACATGATAGCTTACAAAATTTTGTAAGTGACCACAGTTCACCGAAACCGGTCGTCATTGAATAAATTATCAATGTGCGATCTTGGCATTTCATTTTGAAAACAATAAAACATATCAAATGGTTTTGGAAAAGTAATCATATCATATAAAATATATACAAGGCTTTCTGATGAAGTGTTGCTTGATTCATTAAGAATATATCATGTGGCTACATATCAATAGGTAATGTAGTTGATAGGAAGATTTATCACAATTGTGAAGTCTCAAATTTGGTGTAAAAACATTCTCAGTAGAGTACAAAGTCCAGAAAAAAACTTTAATTTTCAATGTTTGTGACATCAGTCACATAGGGAACATATTAAGAAAAATAATTAAAAATTATCTAATTTTGACATAGAATTCATTACTGGGTTTTGGTGTCATTTGAACCAATTTTCACCACATCACTATAGGGTTTACGAGTAACATTCTGGTGATATAATCTCAAGAGTATAACCAAGTGAACCATTGGCCATCAGATTGGTGTCAAATGTTAGATATCAAAGTACATCACAAAAGAAGATAGCATATATATACAAAAGAATTATCAGTAAAAGGAATTTGTAGACTTAAGTATCACTGAACATCTGTGATTAATGAATTACACAAATTTACCTTTTTACATTCCAGAAGGATATCACATAAGTGGTATATTTTCATTTCTTCAGATCACAGTACTTTAATAGCTATGAAAGTATCCGGTTTACTCAAGACTATCTGGGCAAGATTTTAACTACTATGTTCTATATGCTACAAAGTAGTACATTCTTCTTCAGAATCAGTAATTATTTTATCCTTCCCATTGTTTATGCAAATCACATTTACAACTATTACTCAAGTCAATCATCAGTCAATCCACATCTGATCCTACAAATATACTTAACTATTTATTTACATATTTTTAAATAAATGTTTCGTCAGTAAAAAAAAAAAATATAGAGTACACTTCTGAAAGAAAAAGGTTATCTTGGGTTATTGTATTTCGTTCCTCCTGTTTGACTACAGCAAAGAAAAATATGCCAAGAAAATTATTTCATGCTTGATTCACAGCTGCATTTAGTAGCTGTAGAGCGTATTTTTTTAGTGTTAAACAAAAAAGTAATTTTATTTTTTATGGGCACTACTACGTATTGCACTTGTGAAAGTTCAAATCATAGTATACAATCTTATTACTCAGACAATATTCTTTTCCATTCATCCTTGGGTACCTGAAATACCTTATGCTGATATATTCTTCTTACGTATCCTCCATTTATCCCATACATGATCATCATAATATTCCCTTACTTACTTCAGTATCCAAGTACCTATCACACACACAAAACACATTATTTCTTACCTCTTAGTCTCAGAATAATTGCTTTACTATACCATACCTTCTCTTTTGATTTGTCTTAATAATGCATCCAACATCCATTTCCTTTTATGCAGTGAATATTCTGCTGATAATTTTTTTATTTCTTTTTATTACTGAAGCTGTTTTCAAGCATATAAAAAACAAGACCAAAACAACAGCTCTGAAACAAGATTTCCAAACGTAATATATGGGTTCATCAAAATTCATTTCTTTCATTTATCATAGACGACAGAAGAATATTTGCATAGTCAATCGTAGACGTCGTACAAAGTTCCTTGATTTGCCAAACGTACACTAGGATAGCACAGGTATTAAGTACACATAGAGACTAAGCGAATATAGTAGAAGAAATAGAGTGCACCCTGGAACAAGGTTTCAGGTTTTCCATTGGTCTTGCTCTTCAAAAAAATTATTTTCTAGGTGGTCTAGAAAAATATTAGTACACATAGAGACTAAGCGAATATAATAGAAGAAATAGAGTGCACTCTGGAACAAGGTTTCAGGTTTTCCATTGGTCTTGCTCTTCAAAAAAATTATTTTCTAGGTGGTCTAGAAAAATATTAGTACACATAGAGACTAAGCGAATATAGTAGAAGAAATAGAGTGCACCCTGGAACAAGGTTTCAGATTTTCCATTGGTCTTGCTCTTCAAAAAAATTATTTTCTAGGTGGTCTAGAAAAATATTAGTACACATAGAGACTAAGCGAATATAGTAGAAGAAATAGAGTGCACCCTGGAACAAGGTTTCAGGTTTTCCATTGGTCTTGATCTTCAAAAAAATTATTTTCTAGGTGGTCTAGAAAAATATTTGCTAGTGTACCTGACAGGCAAGACCCATTGCAAGACCATCATTTTGTGTGTCTACATATCCACTGAAATTAAAATAGTTGTGGGATAATATTATGGTAGTAGTTCTATTATTTCATAAATTTCTGCTTCGGAAATTTTTGTATATTTTTCTAGACCACCTAGAAAATAAATATTTTGAAGAGCAAGACCAATGGAAAACAAATGTAGTATACTATTTCGGATATACAGATGACACTATAATTCTATTTAATGGATGTATAGAAGAAATTGAAGACTTCCATCAAGGGAGAACAATTGCACAAGAAGATAACCTTCACAATTGAACATGAAATTAACAACAGCATTAACTTTCTCGACTTAACAGTAACTAAGACTGACTCAGTACATACTTCCAATATATTCCGAAAACCCACAACTACAGACATAATAATTCATAATAGCTCTTGTCACCCACAAAGCCATAAAGAAGCATACTTCAGATCAGCAATAGATCGTATCACCAAATATCCTCTCTGTAACAAAAATATGAATTCAGAGCTGAATGCACTCAAAAATATAGCAATCAGTAATGGCTATAATCCAGAACTAGTCAATAATCTGTATAAATCGAAATTACATTCCAAACAGAAAAGTATTAAAAATTAAATAACTTTAACAAAACTGAAACAAGAAAGACAAATTTGTAATACTGCCACACTGGGGACAAATTTCCGATGGAATAAAGTATGCACTGAAGAAAACAAATCTAGGCTTCTGGTATGACCCAACTACAGCCGTCTGCGTTACACTACTAAAGTAAATCGAAGATGCACTACTCTATCACCTGTAAACAACTGTTGCTACCTGTGGCAGGAGTGTGAACGCGATATGAACGATTCCAAGTTTGCCAGCATCTATTTCTACATCTACATCTGCATCTGATACTCCGCAAATCACATTTAACTGCCTGGCAGAGGGTTCATCGAACCACCATTAAACTATTTTATTTCCCATTCCATTCTCGAATAGCGCGCGGTAAGAAAGAACATCTGAATCTCTCCGTTCGAGCTCTGATTTCTCGTATTTTATTCTGATGATCATTTCTACCTATGTAAGTGGGAGTCAACAATATATTCTCGCATTCGGAGGAGAATGTAGGCGATTGTAGTTTCATAAGCAGCCCACGCCGCAGCGATAAGCGCCGTTGTTGTAATGATTCCTATCCCAGATCCTGTATCATTTCCGTGACGCTGTCTCCCCTGTATCGTGACAATAAGAAACGAGCTGCCCTTCTTTGGACTTTTGATGTCCTCTGTCAAACCCACCTGATAAGGATCCCACACTGGGCTGCAATACTCCAAACAAGGACGGACGAGCGCAATGTATGCAGTTCCTTTAGTAGTTCTGTTGTATCTTTTAAAGGTTCTGCCAATAAAACGCAGTCTCTGGTTCGCCTTTCCCACGAAGATATCTACGTGTTCTTTCCAATTTAAGTCTGAAGTAATAGTAATTCCTAGGTATTTAGTGGAGTTTATGGCCTTCACATTCGATTGATTAATCTTGTAAACAAAGTTTAACGGATTTTCCTCTAAATCGTTTATGTAAATAAGGAACAGCAGAGGACCAATAACACTACCCTATGGAACGCCCGATATCACCTATGTTTTAGTTGATTGCTTACCATCGATTACTTGTGTATTTTACTAAAACAATTACGAAATTATATTGTACACCGCTGGATGTACATATAGGAATCGCAACTCAGTCAAGACGAGTGCACTGGCTCATGCGACAAAACAGAAGTATATAACGATAGAGAAAGAGACAGGTGTACAATCCTTACAGGTATCTTGGAATTTGTGCTACAGCGACTCAAAATCCCAAACCCTTTGTTGTGAACTGCTTACAACATACATTTTGGCCAAGTTTAAGTTACTACCGTAACTCTAAAAGTGGGCCTTTGCCATAGCCTTTCGACAGCCAGAAATTTAAATGAAAATAACGGCTTAACCGTTCATCTTAGAGGAAAATTCTATAAACTAGTTTATAGTGGAGGCAGTTCTCTACAGGTTGACTGTCTTGTGTTTTTTTTTTCATATCTCGCGTCGTTTCAGAGATATTTACAAAAATCACGCTCAGTTGACAATGTCTGCCTGTCTGGGTGTAACGTGTTCCCACTTTTCAGGTCTACATCTCCATTCATACTCAGCAATCCACAGCAAGGTGCGTGGCGGAGGGTACACTGTACCACTATTAGGCATTTCCTATCCTATTCCACTCCCAAACTGAACGAGCAAAAAAAGAATGCCTATATGCCTCCGTACGAGCCCTAATTTCTGTTATCTTGTCTTTGTGATCACCACGCGAAATGTAAGTAGGCGGCAGCAAGATCGTACTACACTCAGCTTCAAATTTCGGCCCTTTATATTTCCTCAACAGAAATTCACGAAAAGAACGTCGTCTTTCGTCCAGCGATCCCCAATTGAGTTGCCGAAGCATTTCCGTGACACTCGCGCATTGGTCGAACCTACCGGTAACAAACCTAGCTGCTCGCCTCTGAACTGCTTCCATGTCTTCCTTTAAACTGATCTGCTGCGGGTCCCAAACACTTGAGCAATACTCAAGACGTGGTCGTGCAAGCGTTTTATACGCGGTCTCCTTTACAGGTGAAGTACATCTTCCCAAAATTCTCCCAATAAACCGAAGTCGGCTGTCCGCCTTACTCACAACTGTCCTTACATGCTCGTTCCATTTCATATCGCTCTGCAATGTTACGCCTAGATATTTGAACGACGCGACAGCATCAAGAAGCTCACTACTAATGCTGCATTCGAACATTATGGGATTGTTCTTCCTACTCATGCGCATCACCTTACATTTCTCTATATTGAGAGCTATCTGCCATTCTTGACACCAACTAGAAATTTTGTCAAAGTCATCCTGTACGCTATTACAGTCAGTTACAGACAACACCCTCCCATACACCACAGCATCATCATCAAACAGCCGCAAATTACAACTTACTCTGTCCATCAGATCGTTTATATAGACAGAAAATAATAGCAGTCCTATCACACTCCCCTGGGGCACGCCTGACGATACACTCGTCTCTGATGAACACTCGCCGTCGAGAACAACGTACTGCGTTCTATTACTTAGGAAGTCTTCCAGCCAGTCACAAATCTGTGAACCTATTCATAAGCTCGTATCTTCGTTAGCAGTCTGCAGTGAGGCACCGCGTCGAACGCCTTTTTGAAGTCTAGAAAAACACAATCCGCCTGTTGCCCTTCATCCATGGCTCGCAAGATGTCATGTGAGAAAAGGACAAGCCGAGTTTCACAAAACGATGATTCCTAAACCCGCGCTGATTCGCAGAAAGAAGCTTTTCCGTCTCAAGGAAATTAACTATATTCGAACTGAGAATATGGTCCAAAATTCTACAGTAAACTGATGTCAACGATATTGGCCTGTAATTGTGTGGGTCAGTTCTCTTTCCTTTCTTATAAACGGGAATCACTTGCGCATCATTCAACCGATCGGCAGCAAATTTTACAGACGTAATTCTTGGACGACTGCGACAAGAACCCCCTATTTTCAAATATTTTGGACACAAAAACAGGTTAGTAACAGCATAAATAGGCCGGTTTTGAATGCCTTTCGACAGCACGAAATTTAGGTTCCAATAAACGCCTCAATCTGTCATCTGGCAAGGGGAACACCAAGAATGGTACAAACGAATTTTGATGGGTCGCAGGTACGTTGTGCGGGAACTCCTCCAGAACACCAAGCTAAAAGGCTTTGTTTCAGTGCGCCTTGGTTTCCACGAAAATCGCGATCAAAGTCCAGCGCGTAACAGCTATACCTTTAAATACCTCTTTATCTGTTTGTGTAAAAAAACTGCGGATCTACAATACTTGTTCTGCTGAATTTATTCTCAAACTAGTCGACCCGGCAAATCTTCGCAATTGCTAATATGTATGTACTCTTGCTTTGAATGTTAAATGCGAAAAATTTTATTGCAATCGTACAAATGAAATTGATATCCCCCCCCCCCCCAAAAAAAGAGCTCTTTTAGTTTTCCACAAATTTTCCCATTTTCTTGCCAACTATTCCAAACTTTTACTTCACTCAAACCTTCGTCTCGCTTTGAACGTCTAATGTGCAATATCTTATCACAATCAGATGAGTGGTAATGGTTTTTCGTAGCAAAATCTGTTTCTATTTCTTCTGAATTTTCGAATTTTTCGGAAAACTTTTCCATATTTTCATTTCATAAGAACGTAACGGCTATACTTGTACAAACTTACCGTTGGAACGAGAGTCAGCGTAGTGTAATGAGGGCGCTCAACTGTCACACAGTTCAAATTCCGCTCGGAATGTTATTTTTTTTTTTTTTTTTTTTTTTTTTCCGTTTGTCAGACGATTGATTGAGAATAATTATATTTCCTTTACCCCTATTTTTCCAGTTTTATATATATGTGTGGTGTCTGTTCCGAAAGAACAGAGTAAGGGCTTCAAACTTGCACACCCCTCCCCACTAACGATAGGATCATTGCCCGTCTCCGGCATATTATATATATACATGTGGCGCCTGTTCCGAAAGAACAGACGTCACTTCTGATCCTGCAGTTGTTATTACTTAATATTCACAGAATATATGACATCAACTGTGATTGGGCAAAGCTGAAAATGTGTACCCAGGCAAGTTTGAAGCCCTGACTCTTACGGGAATTAGTTTCGTAACTACGAGTCAGAGTACTGTGGGCAGGGCGAAGCTGGGAATTTGTATCTGACGGGAGGCGTGCTTAGGTAGTCCTTGCAGGTGCGGTGATCACTGTGTCCCCAGTGGTGTAGGGGTCAGCGCAACTGCCTAGAAAGCAGGAGACCCGGGTTCGAATCCCGGCTGGGTACACATTTTCAGCTTTGCCCAGTCGCAGTTGATGTCATATATTCTGTGAATATTTTTCAGTTTTCTTTGGAGTGCGTTCCATAACCCGTCTCGCAGCTGGAATATCGATGAAAGAAGAAGTTGAGCCGAGTACGACAGAAGTGCTGAAAGACTGAACTATAACCGGTAACCAAATAAATCGAGAAGACGTTCACTGATAATCCGCAGCTAGGCCTTCCTTGGAACGCACCATGTCGTAATGCGACAATCTCTTTATTTTGTTTATACGCCGTATGTGGAACAGTATTATATATAAAAAATGCAGAACTATATATACCAATAAAGAGTATACATGAAGCAAGTATTCATTTCTTCCTTTTCCCCAGTGTCAATCTACGTGTATCCTTACGGGCCGATGCGGAGCACAAAATATATTAAGGGTATGATGGGTGTTAGGAGGAGCCAACGCCTGAAGTGGGTGACAGAGGTAGGGAAAAAAAAAAAAAAAAAAAAAAAAAAAAGAGAGAGAGAGAGAGAGAGAGAGAGAGAGAGAGAGAGAGAGAGAGAGAGAGAGAGAGAGAGAGAGAGAGAGAAAGAAAGAGTGGTTCAATTCATATATATATATATATATATTTCGAAGCATACTTTTACTGCTAGTCATGTTTTCGGATGAATCCAGATTTGGTTTACAACATCATGATGGTCGCATCCGTGATTGGCGACATCGCGGTGAACGCACATTGGAAACGAGTATTCGCCATCGCCATACTGGCGTATCACCCGGCGTGATGGTATGGGGTGTCATTGATTACACGTCTCGGTCACCTCTTGTTCGCATCGACGGCACTTTGAACAGTGGCCGTTACATTTCAGATGTGTTACGACCCGTGGCTCTACCCTCCATTCGGTCGCTGCGAAACCCTGAATTTCAGCAGGATAATGCACGACCGCATGTTGCAGGTCCTGTACGGGCCTTTCTAGATACTAAACATGTTCGACTGCTGCTCTGGCCAGCATATTCTCCAGATCTCTCACCAACTGAAAACGTCTGGTCAATGGTGGCCGAGCAACTGGCTCGCCACAATACGCCAGTCACTACTCTTGATGAACTGTGGTATCGTGTTGAAGCTGCATGGGCATCTGTACCTGTACACGCCATCCAAGCTCTGTTTGACTCCATGCCCAGGCGTATCAAGGCCGTTATTACGGCCAGAGGTGGTTGTTCTGGGTACTGATTTCTCAGGATCTATGCACCCAAACTGCGTAAAAATGTAATCACATGTTAGTTCTAGTTTTATATATTTGTCCAATGAATACCAGTTTATCATTTCTACTTCTTCTTGCTGTAGCAATTTTAATCGCCAGTAATGTAGTGTGATACTGGAATTGCGGAAACAACACTGTTAAATGTTACTGACGGCCAAAGAAATCTTTACAATGTGTATTCTTGGTGAACGTAGTGTGCTAAAATGCTGAGAAGTCAAACAACATTTCGAAACTTCGACAAATATACTCAAGAGAAAATATAAACGTTCGAGCAAATAAAACTATCTTTGTACTTTATACATTACGATTTTCCCGCTGACATTGTTAATACCACCAGAAATAGCTGAATTTTTGTCTTTCATTAGCGCTGACATTTTCATCTAAAATGTCATTTAATGATCATTGCGTCATGAAATTAAATTTTACTCAAATAAACAGTGTGCCTGAGTCTTTGCTGTTACGATATTGCAAAACATTAACCATTTTCCGTTTTGAAATATCCAACCTCGCTTTTAGGAGAATACTACATTTACAATAAAATATTTAAGTCATGGGTGCAAAATACTGACACGAATTTTTTAGAGGCGAATGGAAAAACTTGTGGAATCCAACATCGGGGAAGATCAGTTTGGATTTAGGAGAAATGTACGAACACGAGAGGCAATATTCACATTACGACTTATCTTAGAAGATAGGCTAAGGAAAGTAATAGAACGCAGTACGTTGTTCTCGACGGCGAGTGTTCATCAGAGACGAGTGTATCGTCAGGCGTGCCCCAGGGTTGTGTGATAGGACCGCTATTTTTAGCGTTTGTCGATTTGGAGAAACCTTTGACAATGTCGACTGGAATACACTCTTCCAAATTCTGAAGGTATCAGCGATAAAATATAGGGACCGAAGAGTTATATTCAACCTATATAAAAACCAGACAGCGGTTATTAGAGTCGAAGGGCAAGAAGGGAACGCAGAGGTTGGGAAGGGAGTAAGACAGGGTTGTAGCCTTTCCCCAATGTTGTTCAATCTGTACATTGAGCAGGCAGTGAAGGAATGGAAGGAGAAATTTGGAGAGGGCATTAAAGTGCAGCAAGAGGGAAAAAAATTGCGGTTCGCCGATGACATAGTAATTCTGTTAGCGACCGCAAAAGCTCTGGAAGAGCAATTGAACGGGATGGATGATCTCTTTAAAGGAAGATATAAGATGAATATTAACAAGAGTAAAACGAAAGTAATGGAATGTAATGTCAGAAAATCAGGCGATGCTGAAGGAATTAGATTAGGTAATGAGACAATAAAAGTAGTAGATGAATTTTGTTATTTGGGTAGAAAGATAACTTCTGGTGGCCGAAGTAAAGAAGATATAAAATGCAGAATGGCTTTGGAAGAAAAGCGTTTCTAAAGAAGCGAAACTTGTTAACATCCAATATTAATTTAAATGTTAAGGAGTACTTTCTGAAAGCATTTGTCTGGAGTGTAGCATTGTATGGCAGTGAAACGTGACAATAAGGAGTTCTGATAAAAAAAAATGATAGAAGCGTTTGAAATGTGGTGCTACAGACGAATGATGAAAATTAGATGGATAGATCACGTGACTAATGGGGAGGTGCTTAAGCGAATCAAGGAGAAAAAGAGTTTCTGGCATATCCTGACTAAGAGAAGGGATAGATTGGTTGGACACATCCTGAGACATCAAGGAATTGTCAACTTAGCATTAGAAGGAAGCGTGTGGGGTAAAAATCGTAGAGGGAGACAGAGGGACGAATACAGTAGGCAGATTCAAAAGGATGTAGGTTGCCGAACGTATTCTCAGATGAGGAGACTTGCACAGGACAGGGTAGCGTGGAGAGCTGCATCAAACCAGTCTGCGGACTGAAGACCACAACAACAATTTCGGACGTCATGAAACATTTGAAATTTACCACAAAACCAAGGTATACTGATAAAATAAATATTAATAAGACACATTTGCCTGTAATCTGCGCAATCGTCTACTACAACATGAAACTCGTGAGACGAAAATAGGCTAGCTTCCGATGTTAGCAGATGGCCGCTCCGTCTAAACTTTCCTTTCGAGAAAGCTTGACGTGACATGAGGGTTCGTTTACGGACAGTGTGAATGCCGCCATTAGAAATACATTGTGGAATTTTTTGATGGACGGTGACGTAACCAGCTGCAAGTACCCGGCTTTGCCCGGGTTCAAAATAAGTAAAGTACTCTCCCCCATGCACGAAATTTTATGTAGACAATAACCTTCATCTTGTTTTCAAAGTCAAGTGTACAAAATTTCATCAAGAACGGAGCAAAACTGAATTTTGGCAACACTCAGAAGTACCCTACACCATGCACGGAACGAAATTTTATGTAGATAGTGCCCTTCCTCTTGTTTTGAAGGTCAATTTTGCAAAATTTTATGAATATCAGTGCAGAGATATAGATTTACACGGACAGATTGAAAATGCACTTTTACTTTTTCTCAGACTTTCCGGTTGGTTTTCCAAAAAAATGGAACGATCCTGTTTAAGAAACTTCCTCATATAATTCTGTGTACGTGTACCAAATTTCACATCGTTTTGTTATCTGGATCTTGAGTTATAAGATAACAGACATACAGACAACAAATGTGTCTTATAACTATAGAGATGAGTTCACTGAGTTGTCATCTTTATTAATCTGTTACCAGTTTCATTTTACTTCACTTTTCTATATTATGGTCGTTATAAAAAAGCCATTTGTCTTGCATAACACATATCTTTATTGTTTTGAGTGTTCTTACGAAAACTACAGTATACTCTGAATACCGTTAATTTGCTGTTTTTGTTCATGTTACCAGTCTCTATAAACTGCGGGCTTTCCTTTCGATAGTATGACCGTTATAAACGTGCTATTTGTCATGGATAACAGGTATCTTCATTCTTATCAGTGTTTTTCCGGTAACTGCAGTCTGCTTTAACTGTACATAACGGTAAAATTTTATCGTAATATAGAAATTAATATAGAAAGTTTGCCGCTAACAATATTCATTCAGCTTGTGAAAAATGACACCACTACAAGCTTGTTTCGGCTTTTGCCATTTTCAAATGGACCTGGTGATGTATAATAAAATAATTACCTGCGTTTACAATATACAATTTTGTATAGAAAATATAAAAAAAAAGTTTTATTTCAAATTCATTTACGTTTAAGGCGGATTGACGTCCATAAAGCATGTTAGAGTTGTGTCTATTTGTGACAAGATGGTATAGTCACGTTTTATCTCGTTAATTTTTTTTATTTGATATATATAGACACCGTTTACTCTGTTGATGCTTTGTGTTTACATTAAATTATATCTGTGCTAGTTCAAAATGTTCAAATGTTTGTAGCACTTATGGGACTTAACTACGGGGTCATCAGTCCCTAAGCTTACAAACTACGTATGAACTAACTAAGGCTAAGGACGGCACAAATATCCTTGCCCGAGGGGGGATTGGAACTCCCGACCGTAGTGGCCGTGCAGACAGTAACTGGAGCGCCTCAGTCTCCTCGGCCACCGCGGCCGGCTCTCTGCTAGTCAGAGGGTGTACTCGTGTATCATGGGTAATATAATAGCAGAGAAAAAAACATCGTTTCTTTTTCTTGTGTGAATTTTTATCCGTTTTCCTTTTCCAGAATTTCAATAAAGTTCTCTCAATAATTTTTATCTTTTAGATATGTTTGTTCGTTGACAATATCAAGTGGGTAATTTGTGTGTGTGTGTGTGTGTGAAAATTTCTAGTTGTTCCGGAATATTTAGAATATGGCCTTTAGGAACTGTGTGTAGCTGGTCCCGTACGATTATGTTGGCAACATCAACAAAATCGTAGAAAGCCCTAAGGCCGGTATTACACGGTCATATTTCTTTGTCAAAAATTTACATCATACATTTTACATCATAAAAATTTGATCGTGTAATAGGGAACTTTGACATATCCCTGCTTTTGTAAAAAAAAAATATGATCAAATCTAGTGCCTCGCGGTAGATTCGATTGTAAAAGTCGTTTGTCTTCTGTTCACTGCAATGCGAAAAGTAACCGCTTGGAGCGCTAGCATCCCTGTAGCTCTTGTACAGCGCTTACTTGAAAACAAACCTCCTTGTTTGAAAACATTACGTCGAAGTTTCGTTTAGAGCACCTGGATATAGACTGCCATGGGCATCCGCCATTTTTGTTCCTTCGCTTCGACGCGCGATTGTAGAATAGGACAGTCAACACGCTTTCAGCATGGTGGGCTGTGCAGCTCCGAATTGTTTTCTATTCGTATATATATATTACAACGAGATTATTTTTTCATCTATATATATATATATATATATATATATATATATATATATATATATATATATATATATATATATATGGATGAAAAAATAATCTCGTCGTAATAAGTTATCGTAATACGAATTAAGAAATCGTTAAATTATGTTTTCTGGTATTTGCCCACCTGGGTGTGTATTGTGAGCAACTCTTTCGCATTCGACGGTTCACTTTTATGGGATACCACATGCCCTACCAAAGCTGCGCTAACATGTGAGAAATCTCCGTTTCAGAATGCCATAAATTTGCTTCAGAATACACTTACGGGTCTCTAGTTTTTACAGCGTGTTTTTCAGAATTCATATAAAATTCATTTTCAATGCAGAAGACATATAACCATGATAAACTAGGTTGCAGCGAAAGATTTATATATATGAGATATTTTCTCATTTAACAATTTACTTTCTTAGTTCCTTTTTGTCCTGTTTTTCCCACAGTTAGTGTAGGTATTTCGGTTATCTGTCTATGCAACTGATTTAACCCTTTCGTGGTTTCTACTCATTTTTTAGAATATCTTAAGTTATCTCAGCTGTTATAGAGTCTGATTTGGGTCAGGATTACAAATATAACACTCAAAAAATTTTAGCACATTCCATTTTTCTTTAAAAAAAAAGGTGGGACACATACGTCCACTGATCATTTCTGGTACCGATTTACTTACGACTTTTTTAAAATAATTTCTTAAGTTATCCTAACTGTCAAAAAAAAAAAAAAAAAAAAAAAAAAAAAAAAAAAAAAAAAAAACCGAGGGAGCATCCATAATAGAAAATGCAGATAATAGTAAACCACATACCGTGTTCTATTAGCGCAAAAACTTTCTTTCTTTGGAATATGAGTACTATAATATCGCAACTTAAAGGCACTATAGGGCTACACAATGGTCACTGGCACACATGGGTCCCACTAATTGTAAATTCACTTAAAATAAACTTTTGAAGTAAAATGAGTTTTAGAAAGCGTAATTGTTGTTTGTAATCTTCTAAGAAACATATACTTACTTCCGACATTTTCGGTAGCGAGAAAACGACGAAAACCGATTGAAGGCACAATAAACAAAGGTTACGGCGCGAAAATCCACGCGGCAGCCCGTATAAACAGCCACAGCCTCCTACACTGTAAGAATTTCAAAGCATCGATTTTTTTTCCGAGCTCTGAAGGGCCACCAACAGACGGCAGCACTATGCAGAATTACGCAACTCGCCACCTTGTGGTACAAATGAGGTCCGAAGTTAGTGGGACGTATATGTATGTCCCAACAACCACGAAAGGGTTAATAAAATATTTTATTGCCATATGAATTTCGCCTTTATTTAGAAGGCATCTCCAGTGGCCTGTAATATATACAGATCACGCACTTAAAGAGGCCTCTGAGCGGAGAATGTTGGGAGCTGAAAGTTGCATTGAGCTCGTAGCGCATTGGCTGTTGGAACAAGCCCCGCCTCTTTCTCCCACTGCTGCCAGCTTACGGCGTGTAGCTTACAGGTTTTAAAAGAAACACCATTTAAAATGTTAAGGTTATAGCATCACAGATGGAACACGACATTAAGTATCACTTTAATGTTTGAGTAATAGAAAACCGGAACGTATATCTAAGAACAGGAGTAAAATATAGGGAGCGTAAGGTTATTTACAACTTGTACAAAAACCAGACAGCGGTTGTCAGAGTTGAAGGCCATGAAAGGGATGCAGTGGATGGAAAGGGAGTAAGACAGGGTTGTAGTCTTTCTCCATTGTTATTCAATTTGTACATTGAGAAAGCTATGAAGGAAAGCAGGAGAAATTTGGAGAAGGAATTAAAGTTCAGGGTGAAGAATTAAAAACATTGCGTTTTGCTGACGACATAGTAATTCTGTCAGAGACAGCAAAGGATCTGAAAGAGCAATTGAACGGAATGGACAGTGTGCTGAAAGGTGCATATAAGATGAACATTAACAAGAGCAAAACTAGGGTAATGGGGTGCAGTGTAAGAAAATCAGATGATGCTGAAGGAATTAGATGAGGTAACGAAACAATAAAGGAGCTACATGAGTTTTGTTACTTGGGCAGTAAAATAACAAATGATGGTCGCAGTGCAGAGGATATAAAATGCAGGATGGCAATGGGTAGAAAAGCGTTCTTGAAAAAGAGAAATTTTTAACATCGAATATTGATTTAAGCATAAGGAAGTCCTTTCTGAAGACATTTGTGTAGTGTGTTGCCTCGTATGGGAGTGAGACGTGGACGATAAACAGTGTGGACAGGAAGAGGATTGAGGCTTTTGAAATGTGGTGCTACAGAAGAATGCCGAATATTAGGTGGGTGGATCGCATAACTAATGAGGAGGTACTGAACAGAATTGGGGAGAAAAGAAATTTCTGGCATACCTTGACTAAAAGAAGGGATATGGCACATTCTTAGACATCAAGGAATCCTGAATTTAGCGTTGGAGGGAAGTGCGTGGGGTAAAAACTGCAGAGGAAGACAAAGAGATGGATACCGGAAGCAGATTCGGACAGATGTAGGTTGCCGTTCTTATGTGGAGATGAAGAGGCTTGCTCAGGACAGGATATTGTGGAGAGCTGCATCAAACCAGTCTCCGGACAACAACAACGACAACAGATTATTAATTGACGTCATGTGTTGTTACATCAATCAGCCACAGAATAAATAGAAATATATGAAGAAGATTTTATAAGCTCTCCACACTTCTCAGTCTAATTAATAAAATAAATCGGTTTTTATTTATTTATTTATTTATTTATTTTTTTCCCCTCGTCTGTCCCGCTTGCATCGCGCCTGGTGTGAATGTGACCAGGCCTGCAGAAGTCAGTAGGAGGTGGCGCAGAGCGGCTGCCGCCTCCACGTAGTGCCGCAGGTAGCGCGAGATGGCAGCAGCTGCCGCCAGTCACGAGCGCTCGGCCGCAACTAGTGCGGGCTGCTGCCGGCAGAGGGCAGGCTCGGTCACCAGAACTTTCCCCGCCACCTCTTGCATGGCGCTGCTCGCCTGTTCCCACGCAATGTCACCCACCGAGTCCTGAATCGCTTTCGGTAGGGGACAGGCGGCCATTTTGATCGTGTTCGGTTAACTTTAACCGAGCGGTTCTGACAAGGCGGTGCGAGGCTATTATTCTCTCGCTTCGCTTCGTTTATATTACTGAGATCAATTATTTCTTTTACTAATATCACTTTTTGCTGCCAGGCTGCCTGGAATTAAAAAATCGCACTGACGTATTTTACGGCCTACTTTATTAGATTTGTAGTTTTATAAGTTTTTACAAATATTTTGGACCAAAATAATAATCTAAATAACAAAAAAAAAAAAAAATTAATCCCGTGCGGGGTTACTAGATCCGCCATCGGAATCTAATTCAAGAGACCGTAACCAACACCAAATCCAAAGTCAAATTTATGGGAGAATTAAATTATCAGAGCTCTTCGAAATCAAAACAGGCGTCCGGCAAGTCGATGGTCTCTCACCCTTCCTATTCAATGCAGTCTTAGAGAAAATTATTCATATATGGGAAGGAGAAGTCAAAGGAATTCAACTAGGTTTGTTCTTTCTTATGAAAAAGACACAATTTTTTGATACAAAATCATCAGACAAAGTACGGAAAAATTTTACAAGTCAGTGAGTTTAAATATTTAGGCGAAATCATGCAAAAATCTGGGCTAAACACAAAATCAAACGAAGAAAGAGTCTCAAAACTACAGAAAGCCTATAAACTCACCTGGTCCCACTACAATAAAAAATGGATTTCCACGGCCGCAAAACTACGACACTACAACCCAATAGTCTTACCAGAAACTCTCTACGCATCAGAAACTACGAGCACCAAAGGAATGGCAAAAATCAAGGAGACTGAAAAACAAGAAAGGAAAATTCTGAGAAAAATCCACGGTGCAGTTTTTAGAGAAAATATCTGGCAAAAAAGACCCACGGAAGAACGGTACAGACACTCTGAAACAATCACGACACATATCAGAAAACGCAGAGCGAAATTTTTCATGCATATCGCCAGAATGAATGACACCAGACTAACTAAAAGAATATTCAACATAATTTCTACATCGAAACTGGGCACATCTTGGTACAAAGAAACCATACAGGACCTGAAAACATTAAACATCTCTATAGAAAACGTACACGACCGCAAAACCTGTAGGGAAAAAAATCAGAAACCAAAAAGTTGACTTTAAGTCACAACACAAAAACAGACGAAAATGGACAGATGAACAAAAGAAGTTCAAATGTTTGTATAGTCTATGGGACTTAACTACGGGGTCATCATTCCCTAAACTTACAAACTACTTACGAACTAGGACGGCACAAATATCCATGCCCGAGGGGGGATTCGAACCCCCGACCGTAGTGGCCGTGCAGACCGTGACTGGAGCGCCTCAGTCCCTGCGGCCACCGCGGCCGGCAACAAAAGAAGGCACAAAGTGAAAGAATGAAGGGTTTTTGGGAAGAAAAGAAGAAGAAAGACGGGAATAAAAGCTAGATTTTTGTGTTTTTAGCGCTCTCCTTAAGGGGAATGTACGCAAATAATAATAATAAAAAATTAATTAATAAGAGTGTCTGAAACCCCTGTAGGGGAAAAAAATTTACGTATTGGCGGGTTCCAAAACCACTGACCTTCAGCGTTACAGTCCAACACATTGCCCACTAAGCTACAGCTAACAGTTAGTAATTCCGTTTATTAGTCTCATACTATTGATAGCCGTTGTTAACTGCTGCTAATATAGCATTTGTAGACACTAGAGTATCATGTATCGAACGAAGAACGACGTCTTCTTGTTAATTCTTCAGTGCGCCATTGCTTTGAAATGACAACGTGTAAGTTACAATAAGAAAATCATCAAATACGAAACGCAAGATGGCGTATGCCAGAGAGAGTTCTGCACGACGAATATCACGTGACATCTGCGAACGGCTGGTTTTCGTTAATTTCATGGAGGGTGTCAAAAATCCGTTATTTTTGGAAAATACCTCTCAAACGATACGAGATATGAAAAAACAACATAAGGGAACAAAGTTGTAGAGAATTTTCTCCTCTACAAATTCTTCAATTTTTCGTCAGATGAACGGTTTATTTGCAATTAAAATTACGGTGCAAACGGCTTTTTTTGGTATTACTAACGTATTTCTTGTCCGAAATATTTCAAAAAGCGAGGTTCCGGTCTCTGGTAGCCAACAATTATGTCTGTAAAATTAGGTGCCGATCGGTTGAACGGTTCGACCTAAAAAGTGGGAAGACGCTACAGACAGACAGACAGACATCGTCAAATTGCCGTTATTTTTGCAAATATCTCTGCAACGATGCAAGATATGGAGAAAAAAAACATAATAGAGCGAAGTTGTAGAGAATTTTCTCCTCTACAAATTCGGTTATTCAATTTTCGTGTCAGATGCATGGTTAAGCCGTTATTTTCATTTAAATTTCGAGCTGTCAAAAGACGATCGGAAATGCCCACTTTTAGTGTTACTACCGTAACCTAAAGTGGGCCAAAACGATGAAGGGAAAGAAATCCATGATATGGGAAAGAAGCTCTGTTCGTTACATTTCGCTAAGAGTGGAAAACATTTCGCTTTCGCAAATTATTATTACGTTGCACCCAGTTTGCGTACCGTTTTATTCAGAAATTGTATTCTTGCGTTTAGTAGTAAGATACTGATAATTCAAAAGGCCTATAATTTCTCAGTCGTACCAGGAGAGATCACAAGACGATTCTCACAGATTTGACTCCCAACTGTGTGAGAAGAACCGACCTCATGAACGTTTTAAATTTGTGAAATATGCGTCCTTAGTGGACTATTGTTGTTGTTGTGGTCTTCAGTCCGGAGACTGGTTTGATGCAGCTCTCCACAATATCCTGTCCTGAGCAAGTCTCTTCATCTCCACATAAGAACGGCAACCTACATCTGTCTGAATCTGCTTACTGTATCCATCTCTTGGTCTTCCTCTGCGATTTTTACCCCACACACTTCCCTCCAATGCTAAATTCACAATTCCTTGATGTCTAAGAATGTGTCCTACCAATCTATCTCTTCTTTTAGTCAAGGTATGCCAGAAATTTCTTTTCTCTCCAATTCTGTTCAATACCTCCTCATTAGTTACGCGATCCACCCACCTAATCTTCAGCATTCTTCTGTAGCACCATATTTCAAAAGCCTCAATCCTCTTCCTGTCCGCACTGTTTATCGTCCATGTCTCACTCCCATACAAGGCAACACTCCATACAAATGCCTTCAGAAAAGACTTCCTTAGGCTTAAATCAATATTCGATGTTAACAAATTTCTCTTTTTCAAGAACGCTTTTCTACCCATTGTCATTCTGCATTTTATATCCTCTGTACTGCGACAATCATTTGTTATTTTACTGCCCAAATAACAAAACTCATCTACCTCCTTTATTGCTTCGTTTCCCAATCTAATTCCTTCAGCATCACCTGATTTTCTTACACTGCACTCCATTACCCCAGCTTTGCTCTTGTTATTGTTCATCTTATATGCACCTTTCAGCACACTGTCCATTCCGTTCAATTGCTCTTCTAGGTCCTTTGCTGTATATGACAGAATTACTATGTCGTCGGCAAAACGCAATGTTTTTAATTCTTCCCCCTGAACTTTAATTCCTTCTCCAAATTTCTCCTTGCTTTCCTTTATAGCTTGCTCAATGTACAAATTGAATAACATTGGAGGAAGGGTACAACCCTGTCTTACTCCCTTTCCAACCACTGCATCCCTTTCATGCCCTTCAACTCTGACAACCGCTGTCTGGTCTTTGTACAAGTTGTAAATAACCTTACGTCTCTATATTTTACTCCTGCTTGCTTCAGAACTTTAAAGAGTGTATTCCAATCAACATTGTCAAAAGCCTTCTCCAAATCTACAAAAGCTAGAAATGTAGGTTTGCCTTTTCTTAATCTATCTTCTAGGATAAGCCGTAAAGTGAGTATTGCCTCCCGTGTTCCTACTTTTCTCCTGAACCCAAACTGATCATCCCCGAGGTCGGCTTCTACCACTTTAGGAAAAGAAAAACTCCCATAAAAGATTTAAGATTTCAGAATACAAGAAGTATAGGCAAGTTTGAATGACGAAGTATACTTTGCACTAAAGCACTTTTCGGAAAGAAAATTTCTTAGTGAAAAATGCTTTCATAACATGTGACTGGTGTAAATGTAATGTTTATTATCGACGATCACCCCAAAATAAATGTAATGTAACTTTCGCAGATAACTGCTAGATTTTTGTTGTTGTAAATACTCTCTTCAGTCGACGCTTCACCAAATAATGAAAATGGTTTTACTATATTAATACTCTTTCCAGTGGACACTTCAAATGTTCAAATGTTTATATAGTCCATGGGAGTGGCCGAGCGCATTGAGGCGCTATGCTACGATGCGCGAGGCCGTTCCCTATCAGGGGTTCAAAAAAATGTTCAAATGTTTGTAGAGCTTATGGGACTTAACTACGGGGTCATCAGTCCCTAAACTTACAAACTACTTACGTACTAGCTAAGACTAAGGACGGCACAAATATCCATGCCCGAGGATGGATTCGAACCCCCGACCGTAGTGGCCGTGCAGACCGTGACTGGAGCGCCTCAGTCCCCTCGGCCACCGCGGCCGGCAGTGGACACTTCACCAAATAATGAAAATGGTTTGACTATATCAAGGACCGTAATCAAAGTAATTGTAAGTGAAACTAATACATTGATTTTACATAAATAAACTTCAGTTTCCTAATTTTCCGATAACTCTCTTACCTTTTCCAACTTAATCAATATATATAAAAGAAAGTCGTGTTAGTTACACTATTTATAACTAAAGAACGTCTGGACAGATTCGGCTCAAAATTGGTTGGCAGGTTGTCTAGAAGCAGGAGACGGGCATAGACTACTTTTGGTCTCGTTTGACGGCGTATTATATCAGAATTTGAGAAAAAAAATGAAAGTTCGGTTACGGCTGGGATCATTTTCTTTATTCTCCAACAATCAGCTTATTCAATCGCTACTCGCCTAGCGACCAAATACGCTGTAAGAGAAAGAACAAATACGCCAAGGAGGTTAGAATGAAGGAAGATGGCTTTATTCACACAAGGTTAAAACCAGAGTCGAAGAGTCACGAAACTCGCAGGGAGTTTCTGCAACCTCGCGACTGCAGCGCTGCCAAGCGGCTGGGTCGCAGAAATACACCGCGAAACGATTGTGTATTGAATGGGTTTTTGGAGTGAAGCAGCATTTTCAAAATACCTTCGTATTTACGAGCTTTTGTGGCGCTATAAATATAATTCGGAAATCTTTCATTTGCAAAGGATGCTCAGAAGTGACAGAATAATGTCATGAATAAGTGTTCGTCTACGGCGGTTTGTTATACTTCTAGGCATAGAAGTAAAACCTTTTACAATTAATTCATGTGCAAATTTCTGCTCTTGATCAGGATCGCAAATACTTGACCACTATTTCGTGATATTACTGCCGTATAAAAGTAATGTCTAAATGCTTCCAGTAGCAGTTAATCAACTATTTCCGTTTCACAAAAATCATAAGCCTGTACACTAACATATTTTTGCGGTTAACTACTAGTTTTATAAATAATATGTCCATCTGTAAACTGTTAAAGCTAACACATCACATTCTTGAAGATATTCAGTTTGATACCTGACAAGTAGCTAAAAGAAAAAAAACTTATAGTTACATGAAAGGTACAGAAGCAAGGACAAGGTGAAAAGATGGTTTATTCGGCGATGTAGAATCTCGTCCCCTACGATATAAAAATCGTGTGTACTTTCGAAAATATTACAATGTCCGAAATTCTCTAAAACAAAACGCGTGCAACATGTAAGTACGCACCGAACACGCGAAAATAATCATGTCAGTTCCTTTTATACACTTCAGAACATCAAGTTGCAATTCACTACCTCTTTCAAAAAGTTTTGGACGTTATCAATATGACTCGCGTATTGTGAACTGTATGACTTACACTGCACTGATAATTTGTTATTATAAACTGCCATTAACAGAGGCAGTGATATTACTTTATGGTTATTGTTTATGTACAAGGTTCATAAATTGAGAGAAATGCTGTGTTTATAACTTTTAATGATCACTCAAAACATTGCAGACAAGAAACAAGAACAGAAAACTAATTAAAAACATTTGAAGTAATAAAAATTGAATGAAGTTCAGAGATATAATTTACATAGCTTAACACTCGGGTCCGCCACACACTCCCTCCGCAGTGACAGCGTCCATGTATTTTCGAGGGAAGGTGACCTGTCGACCTGATCTGGTGACCCGTGGTGAAGGTGCACTGGTTTGATTGCTGTCTGTTGTCTTCTGAAGGTTGATAGTCTTTGGGATGGAAGGTGACGGAATGTCCGGAGTGGTTTCTCTTGATGTGTCGTCCATGTTATTCGATGAATAGTCTGTCAGAAGAAAGGCAGGTTTCAATCTGTCAATGCTAATAGTTTGTTTTCCTGTTGGCATCTCCACCTCAAAGTGCTTGTCACTGCGAGACAAGACTGGATATGGCCCGTCGTATGTTGGCTGAAGCGGTGTTCGGATAGCATCATGTCGCACAAAAACAAACTTGCTTGTCGTCAGTTGAGGGTGAATGAAGATCTTTTTGTGAGCGTGATGTTCTGTTGGAACTGGTCTTAGGCTTCTCATCTGTTCTTTCAATTTGAAGACAAAGGTTGGGATGTCAGTTACTAATTTCTGTTCATTGAGAAATGCTCCTGGTAACCTAATTGCTGATCCATAAATCATTTCCACTGGTGAGGTATTGACTTGCGGAATTATGTAGGAGCGAAGTCCTAATAAGACCAGAGGAAGCTTCGAAACCCAATCATCTGACATTTGTGCTTTTAAAGCAGATTTTAACTGACGGTGCCAGCGTTCAATTTTTCCATTTGCTGCAGGATGATATGCTGTAGTTTTAATGTGGACAATGCCCAGTGTGCTTGTGAGACATTTGAAAAGTTGACTCTCAAACTGCCTTCCGCGATCAGTAGTTATGATTTGAGGCACACCAAAACGAGATATCCATGTTGAGATGATGGCAAATGAAACTGTTTCTGCTGTGATGTCAGCTAATGGAACTGCTTCTGGCCATCGAGAGAAACGATCAATGATTGTTAGTAAATAGCGATATCCCTGTGATGGAGGTAGGGGTCCAACAATATCTATGTTAATGTGACTGAATCTTGCTGTCGTTGGTGGATAATGTCCCACTGCACTATTGGTGTGTCGCCAGACTTTACTTCTTTGGCAAGGAATACATGTTGAAGTCCAGGTCTTCACGTCCTTTTTTAGTGATGGCCAAATGAAGTGTTTCCTCACTAAATTAATGCTTGCTTGGACACCAGGATGAGCTAGACTGTGCAGTGAGTTGAAAATTGCCTGTCGTAGTTGTTGGGGTACGTATGGGCGAATCATATCTTCAGAGATGTCACAAACAAGTTCTCTACCATTTGGCAACATTATTGTTTGAAGTGCAAGAGATGTCGTATTCTTAATGTGTGGAAGCTCTTCGTCACATTGTTGGCTTTCTGCAATTTGTTCCAAGGTAACAGTTGGAGGTATAGTAATTGAAGCAATTCGTGAACATGCGTCAGCTGCGATGTTCTCCTTCCCCGTAGTGTAACGTATGTCTGTGGTGAACTGTCCAATGAAACTAATGTGTCGGATCTGACGTGGAGAAGCTTTGTCTGGACGTTGCTTGAACATGAAGGTGAGTGGCTTGTGGTCGGTGTAAATCGGAAAATCTCGTCCTTCAAGCATGTACTGAAAGTGCTTCACGGCTGAGTAGGCAGCGAGGAGTTCTCTGTCACAGGTCGAGTAATTCCTTTCTGCTTTTGATAGTTTCTTGGAGAAGAATGCTAATGGTTGCAGATTATTGTCACTAATTTGTTGTAAAGATGCACCAATAGCATAATCTGAGGCGTCAACCATTAAAATTAAAGGTAAACTTGAAGATGGATGAGCCAGAAGTGCTGAATCAACCAAGCTATTTTTCAGGTCATTAAAGGCTTGTCGAAGATTTTCTGTCCAATTAATTTTCCTCTGATCATTTTTCTTCGTCCCATGGAGTAGGTTCAAAAGATCTGCTTGTTTACCGGCTGAATTTGGTAGTGCTCTTCGGTAAAAATTAATGAGCCCAAGAAATCGGCGTAGTTCTTTTATAGTTGTAGGTAGCGGATAGTCAATAATTGTTTGTACTCGCTCTGGTAGTGGTCTGATTCCTTCTGCAGCTACCATATATCCCAGAAAAGGTACTTCTGTTGAACTGAAAATGCATTTATTCAGATTGATTCTGATGTTGAACTTACTGAGGCGTTCGAAAAGCAATTGCAGATGCTTCTTGTGCTCTTCTTCATCTTGTGATGCTACTAGAATGTCATCTATATAACAGTACACAAAATCGAGGTCTCTCAGTATATTGTCGATATATCTTTGAAAAGTTTGAGCCGCGTTTCGGAGTCCAAATGGAAGTCGTAAAAATTCAAACAAACCAAATGGAGTTATCACTGCTGTCTTAGGTACATCGTCTGGATGTACAGGGATGTGATGATAAGCTCTGACCAGATCTATCTTTGAAAATATTTGTTTTCCATGCAGTTGACTGTTAAAATCTTGAAGGTTAGGAATAGGATATCTGTCAGGTTTGGTGATGTTGTTGAGAGCACGGTAATCTCCGCAAGGTCTCCAGGATCCGTCTTTCTTGGGAACTAAATGGAGGGGACTTGACCAGGCGCTCTTTGACGGCTGGCAGATTTTCATATTAATCATTTGTTGGAACTCTGCTTTAGCTGCCTTGAGTTTGTGTGGTGGTAGTCGTCGTGCCTTTGCTGCTACAGGATGTCCTTCTGTGACAATCGTATGAAAAACAGTGGTATCTGGAATGTCAAAGTGGATGTTTTCTTGAAGCAAGCTGGGAAATTTCTTGAGAATGTCAGCATGTTTTTGATCTGGAGGCATTACATGAACTGTTTCTATGCCTGAGACTTTAATCAGTGTGCCAGTTGTTGCTGCTGACGTTAATGGGTCGATGAGACGTCTGTTCTTGAGATCTACTAAAAGATTGTAATGATGAATGAAGTCGGCTCCGATAATCGGCGATTGCACATCTCCAATTACGAAATTCCACGTGAAACTGCGCCGTAAACCCAAATTGAGTGCTAATAGACGCTCTCCATAAATATTAATACAAGTGCCGTTTGCCGCATAAAGTTTACGATCTGTTTTTCTTCGGCGGTCACTATCCGAAGGCGGAATCACAGAAATGTCAGCTCCGGTGTCGACTAGGTAACGTCTTCCGCTACTTCTGTCTGTGAGAAATAGGCGGCGTGAAAAATCGCTCCGATCACTTGCCGCCGCTAATGTGGAGCGTTTGAGTTTGACTGCTTGTTGGAATTTTGAGCGGGAGGTGGTTGATACGAGCATGGGCTCTGACATTTCTTTGCCCTGTGGCGATATTTAAAGTGATACCAACATAGTGCGCCATTAGGATTAAAACGCTGGAATGAGCGTGACCTGTCTCGTGATCTACTCCGTGAGGAACGAGATGAACGTGAGCTGCTTCTTGAACGTGACTGTGTTTTCAATTCATTGACAGTCAGCGTTAATTCGGCGATTTGTTTCTCTAGTCTTGAGATACTGTCGTTATTTGCATCATTTATTTTACTGGTTGAAATACTGGATGATGCCTGCAATGTTTGAGCACAAATATTTGATCCTGGGTGTGAAAATTCAACAATCTTGTCAGCCATTGTGGCTATTGTATCAAGATCATCTCTACTCGTAGCCAGTATAGAACGTGCGGTAACAGGAAGCCGCTGCATAAATATGGTTTTCAAAAAATCGTCCTTGACCTGTATACCAGCTAAAGTTCGCATCTCACGTAACAGCTGAGTTGGCTTCTTATCACCTAATTCCAGTTCTGTTAATAATTTTGTTACTTTTCTATTTTATGACTCTTCAAATTCCTGGATTAATCTTGTTTTAAGCTCTGTGAATGGAGTGGTAGATAATGGACGAGTTAAAAAGTCGGAAATTAATTCCACAACATCCGCGTCTAATGATGCCACAACATGATTAAATTTCGTGGTTTCGTTAGTGATACCCAACGTGGTAAACTGAGCTTCAATTTGAAGAAACCATACCTTTATGTTTTTCTTCCAGATGGGCGGAATCTTCACTGAAACACGAGCAATACCCGCTTCGTCCCATGCTGATGTAGGCCGTGAATTTGCGTCGTTGCCGTTGTCGGTCATTTTTGCACTTCACAAATTAAAAATGCGTTCCGCTCCGTATTAATCACGTCGGGGTCACCAAATATGGTTATTGTTTATGTACAAGGTTCATAAATTGAGAGAAATGCTGTGTTTATAACTTTTAATGATCACTCAAAACATTGCAGACAAGAAACAAGAACAGAAAACTAATTAAAAACATTTGAAGTAATAAAAATTGAATGAAGTTCAGAGATATAATTTACATAGCTTAACACTCGGGTCCGCCACAACTTTAATGATATTTTCATATTTGTATTAGAAAGTTCACAACAACGTCCAGTGACTAGGAAATATGACAGTAACAGCATTAAAAACGGCAACTTCTCATTTCGTATCATGCCATTACACTGTTATTCACTACTGGCCGCTTGGAGCGCTAGTTTCGCTTCAGTTGTAATTTTTTCCTAGGGAGTTTCGCGACTGTCTGTGATAGACTGTGGTTGAAACTGTCAGACAGATTCAATAGGAAACTTTGTTTCTTTACAAGCCCCTCCGTATTATTCTTACCTCCATGATGTTATCGGTGGTGATAATATCTTTGGAGCATTGCAAAGATAGAATTGATGTTATTCCGTGGTATTTTTGAGTATTTATTTTTTAGAACAATGTCTCCATTGCATCGCCGTAATATCGGTCGGTGTACGTACAACACAATCTTACTACGTGATCGTAGTCAATGAGACCGACAAGGATCGTACACAGCGCTTGAAGGTAAATCGAAAAGAAATTCTCCAGCGCGATCCGTTATGACTCTGAAGCAAAGGGTACAGTCGAGTTCGACTCCCTCAGTTGCAGTTTACGCACGAAATAATTTGGGTCGTCTACAACACAGACGACCACGCGTGTCAATTGTAACTGAACGTTTGGGGTACAGATAATACAATCCAGCAGTCGATTACGCAGCGGATGCATCAGTTGGCTTCGGAACAAACTGTCGACATCTAAAATTTCATTGGCTATCTCAAGCTCTGCCACGATTGGTCGCCTTCATTCCCACGATCCAGCAGCTGTTGCCAACATTGCTACACCACGCATGCGGCGCGGATTGTAAAATTTTACCGGTATGTAGCAATGTTGTTAATCGTGTTTCAATTAGATTCCTAATAAGACATGATATGAACGCACTACAAAGACTTTCGAAACGTTGTATTGCCATCCCAGTTATTTTATTTCAATTAATTGTTTTGTTTCATATGGAATTTCTATCATTAAAGTATGATCATGCTACAATTACTTTTTATCTAATTCAAAAACTCTTAAGAAGATATACATGTGTTATACGGAACATTTCTACACTGCTCGCTGCGGGAAAAATATGCTAAGCTGAAATGTAAACATGTGCGGTTTTGTTTTTTTCTTCCCAGCCATTTTTAACATAAAACAGGAAATTTGTTTTTATGCGTATACTTGTAATCATCCCTGTTCGTACAATGCAACCATTAAACGTGCGGCCATTGAAGTTAATAATCTCTCAGATAGAACAGCTCGAAACGCCTCTCTAATAACCCGTTTCCAATTGATTTATCTGTCCATTTTCACTTGTATCCGCAATCAAGTTCCCGATTGCAATAGCAATAAATAAGATCAGGGAGCTGGGAAGGAGGAGACAGAGTATGGGGGAATGAAATGAAGGGGAGATGATGAGGACGCAGAGAGGAAGAGGAGGAGACGGATATGGTGAGGAGGAAATGGCCAAAGGAAGGGGAAGGAAGGGACAGACAGAGGGAGAAAGAAGCTACTGACAAGCGTCGCCGGGATTGCTAGTTTAAATTAAGACTCTACGATCTGCCCCATATCTGTCTGACACAGATCCAGTTATGTCAAATTTCTTCCAGTTACGTAATGGCGAATCACTGGAAACGCACACACCAGGAAAATTCATATCAGTGCAAACCGACATCCCATGTAAGATTCTGTTCTCGGATAGTACAACACAAGAATTTTAGTTAGTTCTTTATCTATGCTATACCGAATGGAAACTTTATCTTTTTGTACATATATAAAAATGAATTGCTGTTCGTTAGTCTAGGTAAAACTCGAGAACGGCTCAACCGATTTGGCTAATTTTAGTCTTGAAATATTCGTGTAAGTCCAGGGAGGTTTTAAACGGTGATAAAATATGGAGAAGTTGTCAGGAAGAGAGGAAAATCGAGAAAAACTGAAACAGCTTTTTCCAGTGATCTAGCAGTACTGTTCGTCCAATTGCGATAATATTTTGTATATTTCATGATGAAAGCAAGAGGAAGATTCGCATCAAATAAAAATTTGGAAAAGTCGTCCGGAAAGTAGGAAAATTTAGGAAAAACCGAAAGCGATTTTTTTGCTACGAATAAAATAAAATGACACATGGTTGTAAGACCATAACATGAGTATGACGTCACCCGACGAGGTTTGTATGATTATTTTTTTTCTACCAAAAAATTAGAAAGTTTGAGAAGAACTGAAAGTGCGTATTTCAGTGTGTTTTTGATTGAATTCAGCACTGTTCGCACGATGGAGAGGGGTAAATCTTTTGTTGTTTTGTTCATTATGGTCTTGTAAAAGTATTCACTATGCTGAAGATTAGGTGGGTAGATCGCATAACTAATGAAGAAGTACTGAACAGAATTGGTGAGAAAAGGAATTTTTGGCATACCCTGACTAAAAGAAGGGATCGCTTGGTCGGACACATTCTTAGACATCGGGGAATCGTAAATTTAGCATTGGAGGGAAGTGTGTGGGGTAAAAATCGCAGAGGGAGACCAAGAGACGCGTATAGTAAGCAGATTCAAGTGGATGTGGGGTGCCGTTCTTATAAGGAGATGAAAAGGCTTGCTCAGGATAGAGTAGGGTGGAGAGCTGCATCAAACCAGTCTCTGGACTGGACTGGACCATAACAACAACAACAAAAAATAAAAAAAATATTGAGACATTTAAAAAGGAAAGTCGGAAAATTCGAACCAAGTTTCTTTTTCAATGTGTTTCTAAATGTTCTCAATACTGTAGGTTAAGAACTGTTCATGCGCTTGCGATAAAATTTTGATCATTTGACGTTCAACGAAAGATGAACGTTCTTATGAACTAAAAATTCGGGAAAGTTACCCCGAAAACTTGGAAATTCGCGATAAACATTTGCATATTTGACGTTTAAAGCAAGAGTAACGTTCTTATGAAATAAAAATTTGGAAATGTTTCCCGATAAAATTGGAAAATTCAGAATAAATGGAATGAGATTTTTCTATGAAATATCAATACCATTCGTCTGATTGCGGTAAAATTTTGCGCATTTGACGTTCAAAGCGACAGGATGAATTGAATGACGTAAATGTTTCGAATAGTTAGCCAGAAAATAGGAAAATTTGTGGAAAACTGAAAGAACTCTTTTCTTTGGGATATCAATATTATTTGTACCATTGCGATAAAATTTTGCACATTAGACGTTCAAAGCAAATGCCTTTATAAAGCTACTGGGTGTAAAATACATATGATTTAAATTAGTATTATTTATATTAAGAGGAAAGTGATACGAAGTTCACCGGGACATTTCGTATATATATATATATATATATATATATATATATATATATATATATATATATATATATGAAGTGTCCCGAATGACTGACTGACTGATTGACTGACTGACTGACTCATCATCGCCCAGCCCAAACCACTGAAGACAGAAACTTAGAAAATCGGGCGATGCTGAAGGAATTAGATTAGGCAACGAAACAATGAAGGTGGTAGATGAGCTTTGTTACTTGGGTAGTAAAATAACATGTGATGGTCGCAGTACAGAGGATATAAAATGCAGAATGGCAATGGGAAGAAAAGCATTTTTGAAAAAGAGAAATTTGCTAACATCGAACATTAATTTAAGTGTAAGGAAGTCTTTTCTGAAGGCATTTGTGTGGAGTGTTGCCTTGTACGGGAGTGAAACATGGACGATAAGCAGTGCGGACGGGAAGAGAATAGAGGCTTTTGAAATGTGGTGCTACAGAAGAATGCTGAAGATTAGGTGGGTAGATCGTATAACCAATGAAGAAGTACTGAACAGAATTGGTGAGAAAAGGAATTTTTGGCATACCCTGGCTAAAAGGAGGGATCGCTTGGTAGGACACATTCTTAGACATCGAGGAATCGTAAATTTAGCGTCGAATGGAAGTGTGTGGGGGTAAAAATCGCAGAGGGAGACGAAGAGACGCGTATAGTAAGCAGATTCAAGTGGATGTGGGTTGCCGTTCTTATGAGGAGATGAAAAGGCTTGCTCAGGATAGAGTAGGGTGGAGAGCTGCATCAAACCAGTCTCCGGACTGAAGACCATAACAACAACAACTTAAAAAAATAAAAAAATAATAAAAAATAAAAAAAGATAAAAAAGTTCAAATGTTTGTATAGTCTATGGAACTTAACTACGGGGTCATCAGTCCCTAAACTTACAAACTACTTACGAACTAGGACGGCACAAATATCCATGCCCGAGGGGGGATTCGAACCCCCGACCGTAGTGGCCGTGCAGACCGTGACTGAAGCGCCTCATCCCCGCGGCCACCGCGGCCGACTAAATATTTCTACTACATGTAGAATGTAGTGGTTATACCCGTCGAAAGATGCACATCTTTTCTTTCCATGACATTGCAAAGTATATGGTATACGCTCGACGTATATTTGTCTCTCTAATCCAGTTGTCAGTATTTTCATCCTAATCACTACAGTTGTCTTTCCAGTTTTTATTTTGAGATCACTGGTGTATTGCCAGTGTAGTTAATGCTCAGTTAGCGTATGTCTGTGTTTCCCAGTGTTTTATCTTTGGGTCTTTCTATCTTTGAGCACCTGTTGATCATCGTATTGCTCCACATTTTACGGATTTTCGTTCGCCACACTCACCCACCGCCACACACCGCGACCAGAACACCATAGTGCACACCGACAACCTGAAGGCTACTCTCATGCATAACCGTCGTTGTTCTGCAGTGAATCACTTGGGCTACCAACTGAAATATACGGACACACGTCCCAAGGTCCATTTTTATATAAACACGCTTCGCATGCGTAGACTGGTTGGTCTGCACCAGTTGTTTCTTTTGCACCAGTTGTTTCTTTTTCAATTTGCCAACAGGCCAAATACTAATTTCCTGAAACTCGTCCCAATAGTAACGTATTTTCAAAAAGAATTTTTGATCCTCTGTTTGATCCTGTTATTGTTGAATTTTTAGAAACACTGAAAAACGCACTTTTTAAATCCTGACCAAGAGTCCACATCGGAATTCCCAACCCAGTATGCAAATATCATTTTTTGTAATTTTTGGTTCAAAAGTGGATTAGTAGTAACGTATTTTCAAAAAATGTTTCATCCCCTATTTCACCCCCTAACTGATTAATTTTCTGAAAATAGTGAATCACGAGTCTTTTTAATTCTGACCAAGAAAACATATACTAATTTTTGTGGTTGTAGCTTCAAAATTGCCTTATTAGCAAAAGATTTTCGAAAAACATCCCCTCTCCAATTTAACCCCCTTGATGGTTGAATTTCCAAAAATATCGAAACACGTATTTTTTAAATCATAACGAACAATACAAATACCAATTTCTGCAGCTATAGCTTCAAAATTGTCTTCACAACAAAGTGTTTTGAAAAGAGTTTTTGATCCCCGCTTTTACCCCCTAGTTTTTAAATATTCAAAAATACCGAAACACATGTCTTTTTAATCATGATCAAGAGTCCATATCCTAAGTTTCGTAGTTACAGCTCGAAATTTGAGTTAACAGCAGCATATTTTTCAAAATCAATTTTTGCATCTCGTATTTTACCCCCTTATTGGTTGAATTTCAAAAAATACCGAAACACGTGTCTTTTAAATTCGAACCCCGAATCCAAATCCGAAAATTTGTAGTTCTAAGTTCAAAATTGCCAAAAAAGTAACATTTTTCGGAAAACACCCCCTCTCCAATTTTACCCCGTTGATGGTTGAATTTCCAAAAATACCGAAACACGTATTTTTAACGTCTAACCAACTATACAAATATCAATTTTTGCAGCTCTAGCTTCAAAATTGTATCAATAGCAACGTGTTTTCAAAAAGAATTTTTGATCCTCTATTTAACCCTCTTAGTAGTTGATTTTTAATACTGACCAAGATTCCATATCCGAAGTTTCGTAGTTGTAGCTTAAAATTTGAGTGAACAGCAACATATTTTTGAAAATCAATTTTTTGCGTCACCTATTGTTCCCCCTTATTTGTCGAATTTCAAAAAATGCCGAAACACGTGTCTTTTAAATTCCAACCCTGAATTAAAATCCGAAATTTTGTAGTTCTAGCTTCAAAATTGCCTAAATAGCTACGTATTTTCAAAAAATGTTTCCTCCCCTATTTCACCCCCTTACGGACGGAATATCGAAAAATCGCTTCTTAAATGACGCCTACAGAATAAGATCAACACCCCCCACAAATTTGAAGTTTTTCTAAGACCGCATTCCATTATTTTTGTTTTGCTCTTGTTAATGTTCATTTTATACGCTCTCTATTTTTTTTATTTATTTATTTATTTTTATTTTATTTATTTATTTATTTATTTATTTATTTATTTATTTATTATTATTTTTTTTTTTTGAGAAATATTTATGGAGTGAGCATTGCGTTCTGGGCATCTTCTCAACATTTGGAATTACCACGTGATGTTGAGACAAATCCACTCTTTCCATACATTTATTTGCTCTTACGATTTGTTTGTACCTCATTGGCTGCAAAGAACCCAACCTCCATTTCGCAGGGTAACCACATAAAATTAAATATAATCTAAATAAATGTGTCACAGAAGCAACAAGAAAGTTGAGGAAGCATGACTAATAGGGCCATTTACACATAGTCATCCGTCTTAACCGAACAAAAAAGGACAAATATGAAGTCAGCGATTATTATCTTTTTTCCCAATATCACGTGACATTTCCACCTTAACGTTGAGGACACAAAATCTGTTCTGTGTATCTGAATGCTCACTGCAGAGATTATTCAAACGATCAGCTGACACCATTCCTTCAACGATTACGCAGACGTACTTTATCGCACATTGACGCTACCATAACGTCTTATTTAAAGAGAGATGAAGTGCTCTGTTTATTGAATTACCAGAAATTTCAGCATTCGTCGAGTTTTCGATAATAGGGAGCACTGCATACAGAATAACTACCTACCTTGTCCCTAGTGAAACACTGCAACATACTAATACTTCAGCATATATTAACGGCGAGCGAGAGACAATTTAGTACTACAACCATGGAGGTAAGAAGAGGGGAGATGCCACTACTGGCGTCTGCTGTACTTCTGTTTGAAGCCGGTCAGCAGCCATGTTTGTTTGTTCAAAAGACTCACAGACCGTAATGGAATGTGATTTTATTCACATTATTAATGATATCAAAACTGTTAATACAACCATAAATAATACACACAGGCATTATCAACTGCAACTCTTCGACAACTCAACACAGCAGCTCAGCAGAAAACTAATGTTTTGAACAAACTGTAATGGCGGAGCTAGGTTTGCCGGCTTCAAGTTTGTGACGTCATGCCCACTCCTCTCTTTTTACCTCCATGACTACAACACAGAACCAATACATGGCGCTGTTATTATAATTACTATTTCTCATCTCAACGATAGAAGTGTTTTCAGAAGTTTGCGTCAAACAGACAATTACGCACTGCTATCTTAAATTTATGAACACAAGCTAACATTGAATTTAGATCGTTCCGGAATATGGACTTCTACTTAAATTTGACATCTTGGCTAGGAAAACTGAGTTTTTTGACAGAGAGATCCAGCAAAGATTCTTTATTTGCTCACCTAGGTCCGGAACCCTAAACAACCATGATATACACAGGTCTCTCTTTAACAACCGTTGCAAAGTATGCGCATTTAAGATAGTAATATAATAAAGAGCAGCGTCTTTGGAATTAATACTTTACAATTATTTAACGTGATTCTACGATTTTATTGTATTTAAACCGGAAAATTGGAAACTTGGTGTGGTGTCGCACAAGTCTAAAGTGCGCGCCACGTACTTTCGCCGCGCGCCGCCATGCACGCACGGCGCGGCGTTCTTACGACGTCAGCCACGAGCGCCCTCTGCTGCAACTCCGCTCGTGGCCACCACTGAACGACATCGTTCACTTGGGACTGAGATAGGAACCAGCTAACACTTCGGAATCAGATAGGCACCAGTGAAGACTTGGCTATCGGACAGGCACTAGGCAGGCCTCTAGCTCAACTATGTATCAGCATTCTGCAGTACTGATCTATGTAAAAGTTAAGTATTACTAAGTCTCTGTGAAATATATATATCTCGTTCTAATTTACTCTAGTGTTTCTAGTTTCTGGCTGCTCACCTCCGTACCTGCACAAGCGTGCATCCTTTATTCCTGTGTCGGTCTTCCTACTCGGCCACCGACACCTACGACGGAAACGAGACACAAAAGCGGCGACGAGGCTGGGACACAAAACTTTTCTTTTATCCTGATGATCCTGGGCATAACTTAAAAACGAAGTTGCGAAATTAATGTACATTTATGAAAGGACATCAAGGCGATCGAAGCCGCGGGTAATATACACAACATAAGGGAGCAAAGTTATTGAGAAGTTCCTGCGCCGAGGTTTAAGTTTTGCACTATTTAAAAAATAGGTTTTTCTAGAAAATAGGTTTTTCTAGAAAAAAAATCACCGGAATGCATCGGAATGGAAAGCAAGTTCATAAATAATTCTTACGGAAGCATCAAAACACGTTTTTATTTATTTTTTCAAATATCAGGAAATTGTAAACACTTTTTATGCAAAGGTGTTTGCGTAATTTAAAGCAAAGGCATTCCTTCCTGGAACTATAGCAAAATAAATAAATAAAGTATAACGCAACTGAATTGATCACAAATGATAAATATAAACAGACGTACAAAACAGTGTAGTAACAAATAATCTAGAGGAACAAATATTAAACCATGTTGCAGAATGGGCCCCTGTAAGTGAACGTAAAAATACACGAATGGTGAATGAAATTAATCATCGGAAAAATTTCTCTCAAATAATCAGAAAAACCGAGCGGAAATATCAGAAGCGTGTATTAAGTTCCTATGAAGGAAACTACTACATAACCAGTTTCAGAGATTACTTGAAAGCCACTGATAAGAGAGTTACGTAATTTGGAACCCTCCAACGCTATCACTGATGAATAAAAACGGAGAAATAGCCCCTGATAACAAGGAACACACAGTTATAATGGGACAATGATTCAACAAGCTACTAAACTATGATGAATCTGAGAAGGTTTTAACGGTAGATACAAGCAAGCACCGTTGTGAAACCTAACTATAAAATATAAACTCGACTTCACTACGAGAAACACATATTAGAAATGAAAAACCACAAAGCATCTGGTGAAAATCAAGTAGAAGTATGACCGTAAAACAAATCGAAGATCTCTAAAAGAAAAATAAAACAAAAAATAAATAAATAAATAAAATAAAAAATAAAAAAAAAATTTAAAAATGGAAAAATTAAAATTTAAAAAAAAATTGTGGGCAGCAGAAAGGTTCACAGAAGCAATTAACTTACTTCAAATTCTGAAGTCAGCAGGGGTAAAATACACGGCAAGGAGAAGGGCATGAAAGGGAAGCATTTGTTGGGAAGGGAGTAAGACAGGGTTGTAGCCTTTCTCAAATGTTATTCAATTTGTACATCGAGCAGGCGGTGAAGGAAAGCAAGGAAAAATTTGAAATAGTGATTAAAGTTCAGGGTAAGGTAATAAAAACATTGCGTTTTGCTAATGACATAGTAATTCTGTCAGAGACAGCAAAGGACCTAGAAGAGCAGTTGAATGGAATGGACAGTGTGTTGAAGAGAGCGTATAAAATGAACATTAACAAGAGCAAAACAAAAATAATGGAATGCGGTCTTAGAAAATCAGGCGATGCTGAAGGAATTGGATGAGGTAACGAAACAATGAAGGAGTTATATGAGTTTTATTACTTGGATAGTAAAATAACATATGACGGTCGCAGTACAGAGGATATAAAATGCAGAATGGCAATGGGAAGAAAAGCATTTTTCAAAAAGAAAAATTTGCTAACATCGAATATTAATTTAAGTGTAAGGAAGCCTTTTCTGAAGACATTTGTGTGGAGTGTTCCCTTGTACCGGAGTGAAACATGGACGATAAGCAGTGCGGACAGGAAGAGAATAGAGGCTTTTGAAATGTGGTGCTACAGAAGAATGCTGAAGATTAGGTGGGTAGATCGCATAACTAATGAAGAGGTACTGAACAGAATTGGTGAGAAAAGGAATTTTTGGCATACCCTGACTAAAAGAAGGGATCGCTTGGTAGGACACATTCTTAGACATCGTGGAATCGTAAATTTAGCATTGGAGGGTAGTGTGTGGGGTAAAAATCGCAGAGGGAGACCAAGAGACGCATATAGTAAGCAGATTCAAGTGGATGTGGGTTGTCGTTTTTATGAGGAGATGAAAAGGCTTGCTCAGGATAGAGTAGGGTGGAGAGCTGCATTAAACCAGTCTGCGGACTGAAGACCACAACAACAACACATAAGAATGGACATAAATTGGCGAATCTTGCTCTTGAACTCTATTTATAAAAAATTTCCAAGATTGTATAGGATAGGCTGAAAGAACAATTGGATAAGGAACTGGGGGAACTTTCTTGCTCACTTTCATGGATTTTAACAAAAAAACATTAGTATATCCATAGACTCTCAAGTTTTGAACAGTTAGAGCTCGATGCAAAGTTATTTAGACTCTTAGAACTTACCTTAAAAACACAATTTGGAAAATTACGTTCAGAGATAAATTTTGTGAACCATTTTGTGGCAAAAACTGGCACCACTTCTTGTTTTAAATTGTGCCGTTGAAAACATGACGAGGTCATGGTATAAGCACTATGCCAACAACATTGAGGTTGGAAGACGACGTCATGTTGAACTGTGTAGTATTTGCTGATGACATCGTTCTTCTCGCCAGTAACATTTCAGAAAACACCCAAGAAATGCAATCGTTACAGGAAACAGCCCACGTGGCCACAAAATATGTTAAAAATAAAAATATATATATATATATATATAAAATGGTAACAGAATCGTCACTGGAAAAACACACGAAATTGGAGAGTACAAGATTCTTCAAACGTACACAACCTGAACGAGAAAACATCATGGCAGGACAGAGAGAAGAAACTGATTAAAACCTACACGGCCAAAAAATACCCCTCAGTTGCCCCAAAACTGAAACACTACAAATCAGTCACGCTGCTGCAAACAACATATGCTAGGGAAACTATATTTAAAACAACCAATGCATTACTCGAACTAGAAACAAGGATACTCAGAACACGTGAAATAAAAATATCAGGAAGACAGATTTTGGAGAATGATTTAAAAATCAAGCACTTTATAAAGAACCAAACATTCCTGAAGTCAACATGTGACACAACAACACAGTGACCAACGGTGCTTTCCAGTCATGTGTGCGTACAGGGTGGTATATAAAACGATGCTTTATGTATTTTTCCTCATTATTTGTATTTTTTGTAATTTATTATGTATTTGTATATTTTGTTTCTGTGATATATTTGCATTGTCCTGCTAATTTCCATATATGTCAAAAATATTGTAAATGTAGTGGACACGCTGGGTTAGCAAGGGCTTTGCTATTGTACAGAATCATCTTTGAGTAGGGAGTTTTTATCGCTGGTAGCGCAGCGAGAAGGACTGCACGGTTGCCAGGTGTGGCGATTTTTCGCATTCTTGGCCTATCTTTTTCTTATAATAGTAGCCATTTTACCAGTTTTGGCGACTGGCGATTAAATTTGGCTATTAAAACAATTGGTTGGTGACTTAATGGCTATTTTATTTTACTTCAAATACAACGAATGCAAAAGCACTCACTCTTTAGACATTGCGACAATGATATCGGCTAAACTTCGCTATGGAAATGTAATCGACCAACACAAGTTGGCACAAATGTTTTCAAGTATCATGGATGTGTGTAGGGTTACCATGTGTTCGTCATCAAAAAATAGGACACTTCATATAAAAAAGAGGACACTTTATTGTTAACATACTGTTATTTATAACTTAATTAATGAACCACGAAAAACTACTACAAATTAAATCAGTAACTTTTGAAGAAAAGACATTTTTTAAATATGCACCAAAGCTGCTTTTATTTAAATGCTGACGACTAGTTTCGGGCTTTGCCCATTTTCTAAGTCACCTATTACAGAGAACAAAGTGTGTTTTACATGAAAATACATTAATATAGTGATGTTATATTGATTATACAGGTTATAATTACTTACATTCATATACATTTATATTTGGTTACTGTTTATGTCACGCTGTTTGTCGTAATTACTTTGGTGTAATTTACAGAGCTGTTGATCCAAAGATGTTTTATTAAATATGCTTTGCTTAATTTTGTTTGTATCAATATCGTTGGTTATATGCAGTGTGACATAAACAATACCATGACAAATATTGTACAATAAATTTTAGATTTCATTCCGAACTATTTTAAGTGTAATAAATTGATTTGTGTCCTATATTACACTTAAAATAGTTCGGAATGAAATCTAAAATTTATTGTACAATATTTGTCATGGTATTGTTTATGTCACACTGCATATAACCAACGATATTGATACAAACAAAATTAAGCAAAGCATATTTAATAAAACATCTTTGGATCAACAGCTCTGTAAATTACACCAAAGTAATTACGACAAACAGCGTGACATAAACAGTAACCAAATATAAATGTATATGAATGTAAGTAATTATAACCTGTATAATCAATATAACATCACTATATTAATGTATTTTCATGTAAAACACACTTTGTTCTCTGTAATAGGTGGCTTAGAAAATGGGCAAAGCCCGAAACTAGTCGTCAGCATTTAAATAAAAGCAGCTTTGGTGCATATTTTAAAAAAAAAAAATGTCTTTTCTTCAATATTTAAGAGCTGCAAAACACGACATATCAAAAACATTAAATCAGTAACCTTGTGTGGTTATTGTAAAACAAAACATTACGATCCTTGACAGTTTATTCATCATCACTAGAGACAATTGTCTCTTTCTTGTCTTTTTCACTTTTGAACAAACTATATTTACGATCCAGTATCAAACCTCGCGATACTTATACGACTTACCTTTGTTTACAACGAATACCTACGTTCCAGTAGGGCAAATCAAACATTCCACTTCATGTTCGTTTCTTCCTCCCTTCAATGACTTGTATTTCTCCAAGAGCACGTTCTTCAACACTGACTTCCTTTTCGGCATTTGTATTTGTATTTAAGTTCGTAATTTATTTTGAAGCAAAAGTCTACCTCCGAACTCGAATACACAATACAGCTTTAACCTAAACCACAAAGTATATCAAAAGCAACGCCAAAGAACATAATGCAGAACACAGAATGATAGACAAATTGGGTTCCTTCGCAGAGAAGTTTCGAATCGTTTGCAACTGTCAGACCCATGAAATTGTGAACGGCAATTTCTCTCTCAGTACGCATGTGATAGTTGTGAACAGTTTGGACTTGCTAGTGCGAACGAATCCGTTGTCGCCAATGACACAAAAATAAATTTTCCTTCTCGGAATCCAAAAAAAAAAAGGACATTTTGTAGAATTTTATAAATTTCGGCCGGACACATTTTCTTGCCTCAAAAAGACTGTGTGTCTCCGGGGAAAATAGGACGTATGGTAACCCTAGTTAAGCTGTTCTAACGTGAAATTCTTAGAAGCCGCTTTGTTGCAGACCTGTGTTCTTAACTGGCTACTATTCTGCGACAATTGCCAAGCCAGTTATTTCAATTGTTCTAAAGTAGCCGTTGAAAAACGGTTAAATTATCTAGATTTAGTGATTGTGACACTTCAGAGAGTTGTATTTACGCATTTTCAGATTGAAACAGTTGCTTAACTCAAAAAAAGAGGACATTCCCCCATTTTCCTAAAAACCCGGCAGGACCATTTTTAGGGTCCAAAAAAGAGGACATGTACGGATAAAAGAGAACGTCTGGTAACCCTAGATGTGTGGGAGAGTGTCACAGAGATGTAAACAAACTCAACTCACAGACTCTTGAAGATAGACGTAAACTACCTCATGTGCTCTACTTACGATGGTTCAAGAACAGGCTTTAAATGATGTCTCAAAGTATACTACAACACCGTCTGTATGGCTCCCGCTGAGAACATGAGGATAAGATTATATAAATTACAGCATTCAAGGAGGCATTTAAACACTATTTATTTTCCGCGCTCAATACGACAACATAACAGAAATTCCAACAACTGCTACTGTGAAACGAGCCCTTTGCTATGCACTTCAGTCGTTCAAAAAATGTTCAAATGTTTGTAGAGCTTAAGGGACTTAACTACGAGGTCATCAGACCCTAAACTTACAAACTACTTATGAACTAGCTAATACTAAGGACAGCAGAAATATCCATGCCCGAGGGGGGCTTCGAACCCCCGACCTTAGTGGCCGTGCAGACCGTGACTGGCGCGCCGCAGAACGCTCGGCCACCGCGGCCGGCTTCACAGTGGTTAACAATGGTTTACAGAGTATAAATGTCGATGCAGAACACACAGTGATTTCCCAGTCGTTTCATGGCTGATTTTTTTTAGTGTGTCCGCCTTACTCACAACTGTCCTTACATGCTCGTTCCATTTCATATCGCTCTGCAATGTTACGCCTAGATATTTGAACGACGCGACCGCATCAAGAAGCTCACTACTGATGCTGTATTCGAACATTATGGGATTGTTTTACGTACTCATGCGCATCACCTTACATTTTTCTACGTTGAGAGCTTGCTGCCATTCTTCGCACCAACTAGAAATTTTGTCTAAGTCATCCTGTATGCTATTACAGGCAGTTAAAGACGACACCCTCCCATACACCACAGCATCATCAGCAAACAGCCGCAAATTACAAGTTAGTCTGTCCATCAGATCATTTATATAGATAGAAAATAATAGCGGTCCTATCACACTCCCTTGGGGCACGCCTGACGATACACTCGTCTCTGATGAACACTCGCCGTCGAGAACGACGTACTGCGTTCTATTATTTAGGAAGTCTTCCAGCCAGTCACAAATCTGTGGACCTATTCGATAAGCTCGTATCTTCGTTAGCAGTCTGCAGTGTGGCACCGCGTCGAACGCCTTTTTGAAACCGAGAAAAACACAATCCGCCTGTTGCCCTTCATCCATGACTCGCAAGATGTCATGTGAGAAAAGGGCAAGCTGAGTTTCACATGAACGATGTTTCCTAAACCCCTGCTGATTCATGGAAAGAAGCTTTTCCGTTTCAAGGAAATTTACTACATTCGAACTGAGAATATGCTCCAAAATCATACATGAAACTGATGTCAACGATATTGGCCTGTAATTATGTGGGTCAGTTCTGTTTCCTTTCTTATAAACTGGAGTCAACTACACAAGTTAGCACAAATGTTTTCAAGTATCATGGATGTGTGGGAGAGTGTCACAGAGATGTAAACAAACTGAAACTTACAGCCTCTTGAAGATACACGTAAACTACCTCATGTACCCTACTTACAATGGTTCAAGAACACCGCATGTATGGCTCCCGCTGAGAACATGAGGTTCAGATTATATAAATTACAGCATGCAAGGAGGCATTTAAACAGTATTTTCCGCGTTTCACACGACAACAAAACAGAAATCCGTAACAACTGCTACTGTGAAGTGAGCCCTTTGCTACGCACTTCACAGTGGTTAACAATGGTTTACAGAGTGTAAATGTCGATGGAGAACACGCGGTGGTTTCCCAGTCGTTCTCGTGGCTGATTTTTCAGTGTGTAATGACGCATTATTACGAATTAAAGCCCATCCCACCTCAAAGTATGAAATGCTTAGTGCATTACTATAAATTACCTCACCTCAAATTTTTTAATGATTCTGTGTGTATTAAAGAAATGTTTGAAAGATTCCATAACTCTATTTAAAATCTGTAAATATTTGTTTTTAAGAAGATGAAAGTGATTGGTAATCGAACCTATGCATGAGAACATCCCTTGTGTAAGTTTGATAGAATGATTCTTGAACAGTTTTGTGTTGTAATTTTTATAAGTTATGTAATTAATAAATGTGATAGTTAAATGTAACTGAATTTTCGGAGTCTCTCTATATTTACAGTATGACAATATTTTGACTGCCCCCTTTGTCAGTTGGTGGTGTGTCTGGGTTCAGTTCTTGGATGGACTCAGATAAATGTTTCTGTGAAGTATGAGTTTCCCTGGGAAGTTCACTCTGACGTTTGTGAATATGGGGGTTCCGCAGATTGTGTTACTTTTTACTCAATAACCATATTACTCCCTGAATTTCAGGATTATTATTGTCTCGAGTAACACGCCGTAATTAGCATAGCATAATAATGTTAACAGATTAAAGGTTGCGATATTTGGCTATTTTTATTGATGAAAAGATGGCGATATTTTGGCTACTTTTTGTTTCAAATTTGGCGATAGAGCAATAGAAAAACCTGGCCACTCAGAGAAGAAGTCGTTGTTGAGAAGTAGCGGTGGACAGACGCATTAGTGAGACGGTGTGCTCAGTGGTGTACGGCAAAAGTGCGTGGACTGGCACTAGTGGAGGAGACGGCGAAGAGGCAATGTTATTTATTCATGCGGCCACAGCTCAGATAATTAATAGATGCATCAAGAGGAATGCTGTGGGCCCTAAATGTAATCGACAGTCGTCGCCAAGAAGAGCCTGTGTTTGCCAATTGTTAAGTGGTAAAATATAGGGAAAGGAGAGTTATTTATAACTTGTACAAAAGCCAGACCGCAATTATTAGACTCGAAGGGCATGGAAGGGAAGCATCAGTTGGGAAGGGAGTAAGACAGGGTTGTAGCCTTTCTCCGATGTTATTCAATTTGTACATCGAGCAGGCGGTGAAGGAAAGCAAGGAAAAATTTGGAATAGGAATTAAAGTTCATGGGGAAGAAATAAAAACATTGCGTTTTGCTGATGACATTGTAATCCTGTCAGAGACAGCAAAGGACCTGGAAGAGCAGTTGAAGGGAATGGACAGTGTGTTGAAGAGAGCGTATAAAATGAACATTAACAAGAGCAAAACAAAAATAATGGAATGCGGTCTTAGAAAATCGGGCGATGCTGAAGGAATTAGATTAGGCAACGAAACAATGAAGGTGGTAGATGAGTTTTGTTACTTGGGTAGTAAAATAACATGTGATGGTCGCAGTACAGAGGATATAAAATGCAGAATGGCAATGGGAAGAAAAGCATTTTTGAAAAAGAGAAATTTGCTAACATCGAACATTAATTTAAGTGTATGGAAGTCTTTTCTGAAGGCATTTGTGTGGAGTGTTGCCTTGTACGGGAGTGAAACATGGACGATAAGCAGTGCGGACAGGAAGAGAATAGAGGCTTTTGAAATGTGGTGCTACAGAAGAATGCTGAAGATTAGGTGGGTAGATCGCATAACCAATGAAGAAGTACTGAACAGAATTGGTGAGAAAAGGAATTTTTGGCATACCCTGGCTAAAAGGAGGGATCGCTTGGTAGGACACATTCTTAGACATCGAGGAATCGTAAATTTAGCATTGGAGGGAAGTGTGTGGGGTAAAAATCGCAGAGGGAGACCAAGAGACGCGTATAGTTAGCAGATTCAAGTGGATGTGGGTTGCCATTCTTATGAGGAGATGAAAAGGCTTGCTCAGGATAGAGTAGGGTGGAGAGCTGCATCAAACCAGTCTCCGGACTGAAGACCATAACACAACACAAGTGCCAACAGTCTTCAATCAGCAGCACCACGCCGCACACCAAATTCAGTAAGATCTGTCCAGTTTGTCTTGGCATGTACAGCTAACCAGCGTATTAGTGATGATTGTTCAATAGCGAACACTGTTATTTGTGAACCTGTGTTTAAAAATCATTACCCATAGTCATTGTCCAGACAGGTTCCTTCCTCATCCATTGTTTTCCGAGAATATTCACAAAGTGATAGAAAACTGAAAATCAAAGTCATTAAAGACAATGTGACAGTCGTTGATAAAAAAATGTGTTCAGAAAAGTGTTACTAAACGTAGCTTATGCCAGTGTTGCTGATCAATAGGTTTGTTAAGTTGAACGAAACTGCTAGATTAAGTTTCAATTTCAAAAGATATTTCAATAACAGTGTAAAAAATTAATTGTTTTCCACTGTATATTATTTTGAGGTAAAGTTTGTTTTAACTTGCAAGTACTGACTAGTGAGAATAGTAATTGTTTACAAGTGCTTGAATGCTAATAATTCCTGATTAAAGATAGAGCAAAAGTTAATCAGAAGGTTAAACTGTTCTTTTCTAAATATTCAGTGTTATCACGACAAGTCATTAAGTAATTTTTTGAGCTTGCCATTAGTATAGTTAATAGTTCAGTTACAACTTGATTATTGCTAAAGCGCATGGCATACTCGCTGTAGAATATTTTCTGGTACTTATATAAACAATTAATTATTTGAAGCTGTAAATAGTAAGTATTAAGGTGAGAGTTTTGCATGATTTGCTGCATGTTGCATTTGCGCGACTATGGCTTGCATTTTGCTGACTTACAATGAACCCTGTGTTAGTAAACTGTTTCTCAGTAATTAGTGTATTGTCAGAGTCTTTTGTACCGGTGCAGCAACGTTCCGGTTATAGTCTCCGCTACATCATCGGCTTCATTACCGATAGCTTTTCCACCAAATTAAGATAATTAGGCACACGGGTCATTTTTCTAATTATCATATACTAACCGGTGGCGTAGGACGGGTAGGGTTATAAACAGAAAGTAGAATTTGCAGAAGCCTAATTGAGAAGATATGTAATGGTAAGAGCGGGATTAGAACGATCGCAGAGAACAGGCACGATGGAATTTTCGGCGATATGAAAGACGCAAGAAGTCAAGATATGTTTCTCCGAAAGTACCATAAAGGCAATAACAATCAACAAACACAGGGTGGGAAGGTTTATTTCGAAAAAGGGCGCGATTTAATAGAATGAGAAATGCATTGCTCCAACGAAAAACAGAACAACGTAACGGTATTATTGACGAAAGTGGCAGAATGTTGGGCATAGAGGAAAATAATAATATTAATAACTTGTTACACTGCTTGCGATGTCACTTGTTACGGAATGCTCATGAGAGAAACGTGTGTTAATTTAATACCAGTAATAGTACTACATAATAAAATTAGATTGGGTAAGGATTTAATAGAGGTGGTAGATGAGTTTGTTACTTGGGTAGTAAAATAATGTAAAAAGTTCGCACTACTTGTGATATATAAAATGCAGAATGGCAATGGGAAGAAAGGGGTGTTTGAAAACGAGAAATTTGCTAACATCGAATATTAATTTAAGTGTAAGGAAGTCTTGTGTGTGGAGAGTTGCCTTGTACGGGAGTGAAACATGGTCGATAAATAGTTTAACCAGGAAGAGGTTAGAGGCGTTTGAAATGTGGTGCTACAGAAGAATGCTGAAGATTAGGTGGGTAAATGCCGTAATTAATGAAGAGGTACTGAACAGAATTCCGGAGAAAATGAATGTTTTGGTACATCCTGACTAAGAGAAGAGATCGCTTGGTAGGACACATTCTGAGAAATCAAGGAATCGTCAACTTAGCATTAGAAGGAAGCGTGTGGGGTAAAAATCGTAGAGGGAGACCGAGGGACGAATACAGTAAGCAGATTCAAAAGGATGTAGGTTGTCGAACGTGTTCTCAGATGAAGAGACTTGCACAGGACAGGGTAGCGTGGAGAGCTGCATCAAACCAGTTTGCGGACTGAAGACCACAGCAACAACAACAATAACATTTTGCCCTTAAATTGTCATTACAAAATTTCATATAATAGGCCTATATTTGATACAATCACGTGAAAATGTCATTACATATCTAAAAATTTGGTCATGGGGCTTAAAAAAGAGGTAATTGTCGAAGTAAAATCGTTTGAAAAATAAAGGGAAAACATGCAATTGCTGGGTTTGTTATGGTGATAACATTAAAAGTGGGTCTTTGTGATCGCATTTTGACAGCTCTAAATTTAAACGTAAATGACGGCTTAACCATTCACCTGACACGAAAATTGAATAAAACTAATTTGTTGAAGAGAAAACTATCCACAACTTTGCTATTTTATCTTTTTTCATATCTCGTATCAGAGATATTTGCAAGAATAACGCCAATTTAACACTGTCGCTTGATTGTACGTAAACCAGTACAGGAAAAGAAAATAAACCTGAAAAAAGACAAACTATCACGGCAAGACATTAGGGAACGTATGTAGTATCATAAAACAGGTAATAACTTAAAAATTGCTCCACCTTTGACTTTCTTAGGTTTCGTAAGATCCCTGATAAGGTTGGAAACGGTACATTGCGGCACAGTTTATTTACTGTTATCTCGTAACCCACAGGGTTATACTGGATAATCTAATTTACTATTAAATATAGAAAAATGGCTAGGAAACAGCGAATATCCGCCCTTTGGCAGAAAGACGAGTTTTTTTCTTCTCAAGAGCGTTAACGTTTCTCCATTCCAATCCCAGTGAAATCAGTGAGCGTGGAACGTAGGAAACGAATGTAAAATGCAATAACGACGGTATTTAACATACCAAATCAGCCACCACAACTGTAGCTGAAGGAAAACATCAGAAACGTGACAAGAAAACTGAAAAAGTAGTCAAACCGTATTCAACAAAGAAGAACCCAATTCCACAATTGTTGCTGCAGCTGAACCACAAAAGGCAAGAATCTTACAGACATTGTGTACTTAAGCTAAATTAATCACACTCGAAAGAATATGCGCTTATAATAAAGACGAGTGAAGCCTAAAAATTTGCGAATCATTTGACCCCATACCACAATGATACGTGTCAAAAAAACTCTTTGTCACAGTAAGAACAGACAAAATAGAAATTTATGTTTCTCTTATGTTTATATTCTACTCACTTTCAGCGGAATAAGCTGTAAATATACACATATTCGTGGGTATTACTTCATGACGAAGTTCTTCGTTATACCACTGAATCAGTTAAGTTAGACTGTTTTTACGTTAATTTCCGTATTATGTATGTCTCTTGATATATTACTAATGCTTGTAACTCAAAAATTATACGAACTATTTGTTTAATTACGCACACAAATAATTATAAACAAACATCACTACTTGGGCAGCTTGCCCACCGCTAGGGGCGCTAGTGTCGCAGCATCTGTCAGTTGGTAACAACTTTCACAGCAGTGAGTGTCGCGACTGTATATGTTAGACTGTGATATCACAGAAGAACCAGAGGGACACGTTTCTTGGCATCTAATAATTCGTTAAAATTAATTATGTGAGCTCAAGGTTTTATTTTATGAAACGTCGATTTTGTCATTTATTAAGTCATATGTAGCTACCACGAAATTGCGTTACCACTACTCCGAATTACGGACACGAAAGTTTGTTTTATATTACGCCACTTTATTACACAAGTATATGCTCACCTAAATTTACGTTTATACAGCATTCTGAAAATGGATGACCCAATTATTTTCGGAGCTGTTGCCCTGGCAGTAACAGTTAACATCCAGATTAGAGCACAAAGACATAAAGCCAGACGTTGTTGGGTTCGACGCTGGCTGCAAAGAAGAAACGAAGACAGGGGCATTTATTCACTGCTTATGAAAGAGCTCAGACCAGAAGATCCACGAGAATTTCGAAATTTTGTGAGGATGGACGGGACTTGTTTTGACAAGCTGCTATCTCTAATAGGTGATGGAATTAGGAAGCGTGACACAGTCATGAGGGAAGCTATCTCACCTTCTCGAAAGTAAGATTTATATTTAATGCTTATATATTTTGTGATCAGAATGCCCTATATACCGGTATATACTCTGTTATGTTGCAGGCTGGTCATCACATTAGGTTTTTTAGCCACTGGTGAATCATTTAAGAGCCTGGCGTTTAGTCATAGAATTTCCCAGCCCTCCTTATCGAAAGTAGTTTTGGAAGTATGCAGTGCAATTTGCAGTTCTTTAAACGACCAATACTTAAAGGTGTAGTAGCACTATATTTTACAATCTGAATTATGTTCAGGCGTGACTCAGACAATTCGTAACACGTAATCGGCACCTGCTACGTATACACAGTAACACCACAGAATAAGGAGTATACAGAAAGGAAACTCCCGCTGCAGTCTGTCGTCCAAAATTTAGTGCGCATGCGCGGAATCGGCCATCTTGAAAAGCAGTAAACCCGTGAGCACTCCCTAATCTGTGGCGTGGTAATGCGCCGTCTTTGTTTGTTAATTGTGTATTTTAACAGCCTGAATCGCATAAAAGTAAGCTAGTATTTAGTACAATGCAGTGAAAAGAAAGAACTGTGTGTCAGTAGTTGGAGCTGTTCTGTTTTTATTATGAGCTGCAATAAAAGAAAAGGCGACCGTTGGTGTTCAGCACCTAATTGCCGCAATAATTCGAATACAAATAAGGATATAAGCTTCTTCACCTTCCCAAAAGATGCTAAGCAGTAAGTGAACGTCGCTGTATGTGTAGTGAAAGTTAAATGTTATCAAAGTTTCGAATGAGAGCAATGTGTGCATAATTATTAAAAGTAGCCTTGCTTCTTCTCTTGATAACTCTTGCTGTTGCTGTTGCAGTTCAACAGCATATTTTATAAGTTTGACGTTGCAGGGAGTAATATAAAATGAATGACAAAGAATAGTGCGAAAGTAGGCAGGTAAAATTTTACTTGCCGCTTTGGAGGTGTAGTGTGCTAATGTTGGCAACAAATGCTCTTTGGATACTCAAACAAATAGATTAAGGGGAATAATTATTTTATGCTGTTCCTGCTCTGTGGTTGACAGATTCCTCTATATGCCCTTCTCCCATCAGTACATTAATGATACTCGTAAAGCAAATACAACTCATTAGTTCTGTGTAATCACGTTGTGCTGCTACGTCTGACTCAATATTTTGTGCGAATTTATTCGTGTCAAATAAAACCTGGCAGTTGTAAAGTCACTTTCCTGTTTATAACTAATTTCCCAGACATAACTCCGCGTTATTTGGGATTTTTCAAGAGATAAGCACCAAATAAAACGATCATCGATTCCGCCGTACATTTTCGTAGTTGTATTTAAATTTAGGCCTATTTTTGTCGTTGGATTACAGTTAGGTGCAAGAAGAGGGCGCAAAATAGATGAGGGCATAATGAAAAGCCGTTTCCTTTCGTAAAAGTCGGTGAGATTAGTTGCAGTTCGTAAAAAGTCCATTTCCGGCCAAAGTACTAAGTGGCTATAGTTCCGCGTTTACTGCTTTTCAATATGGCGTCGAGCGCAGCGCTTGGTAACATACAGATCAAGGACGCCGCCCCCAGCTTTCCCTTCTGTATGCTCCCTATTCTGTGGTAACACACCATGCAAGCAGAAAGCAACCAAAATCGCCGCTTCTGCGCATGCGCAGGTTAGCGCTGCCTAGTGCGCATGCGCGGATTCACGGCAGTTTAGAACTGGTCTCTATTCTGGCGCGCGGGTGAAGTGTCTGCTAATAATCAACTGATCGCTCCGCGGTAGTTGCACGTGTTTCGCCGCTAGACGGCTGTTGCGCTAGACCTATACTACAGCCGTGTATTGGGAGAGTACCGCCAACCGGGCGAGCGCCGCCATCGTAGGCCTGTTATATCTGGCAGTAGCAGCGCTATGCACGGCGCTGTTAAATTAGCAGTTATGGTCAAGGGAACCGGTCTGTACATCGACGTGGTATGACAGCACGTTAAGTAAACAATGAACAAAAGTTTTTAATCGTTTTCTCACCTCTACTGCGAATATTAAGGAAAAATTGGTAATTGAGATCAAGACCTTTTAATTTTTGAGCAAACTAATTCTAAAATTGATCCGTGCAAAGTTTTGTTTGTTTGTTTGTAATGTTTGTTAAGCTTATGGGACTTAACTACGGGGTCATCAGTCCCTAAACTTACAAACTACTGATCAACTACCTTATACTAAAGACGGCACAAATATCCATGCCCGAGAGAGACTCGAACCCCCGACCGTAGTGGCCGTGCAGACCGTGACTGGAGCGCCTCAGTCCCCTCGGCCACCGCGGCCGGCAAAGTTTTGTCAAAAGTAATATATGTAGTAATGATAAGAGACTTTAAGTCGTTACAGTTAACATTTTTCATTTAAAGTAATTATTAAAATACCAATATATAGTTTGATTATTTAGGTTGCTAAGGAAAAGAATAAAAGTTGGAAAATTACAAATTAATTTGTCTAAAATACCTTCACGGCATTCATCATGCCAATACTTTTACCACCGCACTTTGCTGTGAAATCCTCTGCTTGGCGATTATATTTTCTAAGAAGAATATGTACTCTAATGATAAAAAAATACGTGTACAACTTTTTCCACAACACTGTGACACGAAGGAACATTTTGGAACACGTTCATTGATTGATTTATGTCCAAGCAGCATTGTTCACTATCTTGAAATGTATAAAAAAAGTTTTGTCTAAATATATTGCGATAAATTTACGTAGAATGAGTAAGATACTAATCTTATTTATATACATACAATATATGTAAACGGTTCTGCCTGTCCAAGCTTTCGTCATATTCAGTATAAATGCGAAATTCGTAAAATATGGCAGATTCTGTTAGATTTTCACATATTTGTATCTTTTAAAAATAACTTTTCTCTTACATGATTGTCCGGCCAACATTACTCGCAAGAAACAGATGAACGTAGAAGTTTACTCGACATTTCTATACAAATTTGTTTACATCACACAATTTTGCATTCTCGTGTGGAAATGCATTTTTCTTCGAATGCGATGTACTCGCAATTCGCGTCTCTTCCCATTCCTTTCGCCCTGTGGAATGCGGAAACCTCGGACTGTCTTAGTGCAACAATTCACTGCACAACACTGTGGCATTCTTCACCATATATAAAAGTGGAATATGCTATGTTAAGCTCTTAATTTAATACATAATGAGTCTACACATTTCCAACACCTCTAAATGCTAAAATAACAGCTGGTTAAGTGAAATATGCCATTTACGCTGATGGACTGCTTAGGCCTAAAATGGCGGACGTGCCCCACCCGCGCTCAACTGACCAATAGCAGCCGGCGGTTGTCGGCAAGACACACATCAAAGGTTGCCGCTACTCTCTCAATACAGGCACAGTCTAACATATACAGTCACGACACTTCCGCAGATTTTTGTTATACACTGCGACAGCAGCGCTCCAAGCGGAGGGCAAGCTACTGCAATGAATACGATAGTGGATGAGTGCGAATAGTATCGTTTATATCGATTTTAACACATTTTTTTACATTAGGGAACGTATGTAATATCATAAAATAGGTAAACTTAAAAATAGCTCTACCTTTGTGTTTCTTAGGTTTCCTAAGATCCCTGACAAGGTTGGAAACGGTACATTACGGCACAGTTTATTTACTGTTATCTTGTAACCCACAGGGTTATACTGAATAATTTAATTTACTATTAAAAATAGAAAAATGGCTAGGAAACACCAAATACCCGCCCTTTGGCAGAAATACGTGTTTTTTCTTCTCAAGAGCGTTAACGTGTCTCCATTCCAATCCCAGTGAAATCGGTGGGGCTGGAACGTAGGAAACGAATGTAGAATGCAATAACTACGGTATTTAACATACCAAATCAGTCACCACAACTGTAGCTGAAGGAAAACATCAGAAACGTGACAAGAAAACTGAAAAAGTAGTCAAACCGTGTTCGACAAAGAAGAACCCAATTCCGCAATTGTTGCTACAGCTGAACCACAAACGGCAAGAATCTTCAAAACATTGTCTTCTTAAGCTAAAGTAATCACACTCAAAAGAATATGCGCTTATAATAAAGACGAGTGAAGCCTAAAAATGTGGGAATCATTAGACTCCATACCACAATGATATTTGTCAAAAACGCTTTGTCATAGTAAGAACAGACCAAAATAGAAATTTATGTTTCTATTATGTTTATATTCTACTTAATTTCAGCGGAATAAGCTGCAAATATACACCTATTCGTAAGTATTGGTTCATGACGAAGTTCTTCGTTATACTACTGAATCAATTAAGTTCGACTGTTTTTACATTAATTTCCGTATTAGGTATGTCTCTTGATATATTACTAATGTTTGTAACACAAAAATTATATTAACTATTTCGTTAATTACGTACAGAAATAATTATAAACAAATATCACTCTTTCGAGGGCTTACCCACCGCTAGGAGCGCTAGTGTCGCAGCAACTGTCGTTGGTAACAACTTTCACAGCAGTGAGTGTCGCGACTGTGTATGTTAGACTGTGATACAGGGCTCTAACCTATACCTTTCGCGGCGGATCGTCGTGTAAGCCTGTATAGGGAAAGTATGGCCATCCTTTTCTGCGCAGCTTGCCGCCGTCTGCAGCTCGTGATTGGCTGAAATCGAGTCACGTGGCTCTTTCCGCCATCTTGGTCCTATACGTTGCTGGGCTGCCATGAGAAACTTTGTGAATATTCGTATGTTTGAGTTTGAATAATGCCACAGTGTTGTACTTATCGGTGTTCTTAAGAAACGAAGAAGGGAGGTAAACATTATAGTACTTCCATTAGATATCAGAAAAGCATGAAGATAAACAGTCTGACTGATGAAAGTCAGAAGAAAATTTCTGCATAATGCCGTGAGGTTAAATCATTCACGCGTCGTTCGTTTTATCTCCAGGCAGCTGCCGATAACACCCAAATTTTGGACATATTAGTGACTGATCTAGATTCTCGTTTAGATATGAAAGTAATATATAATTCCCGAAGCAAGCTTTTCTCATTAGTTTTCATGTCTTAAGTGTATCATTACAGGAAACAAAGAATTGAAAAAGACAAATATTAGATGTTGAAATGCAATTGGTGTTGTGAAGGCACCTTTGATTTCTCTTTTTGCGAAAAGTATGTAGTGGCTATCCTCTCTTCATTTTTCGTAGTTCATGTAAGGTATAAGAACAGAATACGCAAGAAAATACTCTTCAAAGACTTATCCACAATGTAAATTGCTTTCTTAATCTACAGTATCCTCTGATGACGACATGTTCGCGGTCTATTCGAATAATTGTCTATGGTACAAGGTCAATCTGAATTTATAGGCGAAATTTTTAGTTCTGGAGCCACAACCAAACAGTTTTCTTAAAATCGGATTTCGTAGAGCCGCCAGGTCCGCATGGACGGAACTACGCGAAGTTCCCGCATCTGTCCGTTGGACTAAGCACCCGGTATCTCGAGAATGAAAAGAGTTATCGTTCTGCTCTCAACCTTAAATAAAATTTCGATATCTTACCTACATTTCGTCCGCAGTATTGTATGTGCTAAAATCAAACATACAAAAAGTCTACGCAGTGCGATTTTTCCTCTGCAAACTCTTCAAAAATTTGCGCAGTAGTTTACTTAATTTGACGTAGCACAGAAACTAGAAGTAATAATGAATAGAAAATTAGATCCCTATAGAGCGAATATATCACACTATAACATCTCAAAAAAATTAAATTTTTTCATTGAATAGTTTTCTCAGAATCGGTTGAGAAGTATTGTTAAGCGCTGGTAACGTTGCAGCGGTCGGTGCGTAGGCAGCAGCGGAATATAACAGGCCCAACATGGCTGCCGCGGCAGGCTGGCCATACTTTCCCTGTACAAAGCTTTAGGCTTTCTCTTAGGCTTTCTCGGGTAGCGTCTGCCATCTAGCGTCAGACGCTCAAACTAACTGCGTAATAACTCGCGATATTGGCCGACAGGTAGCGCAGGCGTGCCAGTTCCGTTCCCTATACAGAGGTTTGAGTTCCGTTGTTTCAGTTGCATAGTGATTTGAAATGTGAGCTATCTACAGTTTTGTTTTCATAGGTCGAAAACAGTTCGTTAACAATTTATAAAATGTTGATTTTTTTTTTTTTTTTTTACTTACGGAAATTTTTTCGTATATTTTCGCCTGCCATGATGAAGCGTCGACGTGTTGCACACAGACGACTGCGTTCGTTACTTCTGCCCTGGAGTTTTAAAAAAATTATCATGTAACATGATATCTTGAAATGGCTTTACAAATGTAAGCCTTGCAGAGTAATTTTGGTACGCAGCGAAATGAATTACCGATTACACCTGTAATAGTAAGCATGGGCAACAATTCGAAGCAACAATGACACTGCTAGCGGTGTCGTCCGAAAAACGCATGTAAATGCCACGGAATATCTAATAATACTAATAGGAATACTAAGACTTATTCTTGTACTTATATAGAAGATCTGCTACGAAGACAAAAGTCTGTCAGCATCGGTGGTTCAGTGGTAGAATGCTCGCCTGCCACGCGGGCGGCCCGGGTTCGATTCCCGGCCGATGCACTTTTTTATTTTTGTGCCTCTTGGATAATACATACCAGATTTTGAGCGAAACATGGTTTGTGGCCAAAATCGTAAACGAATATTCGCGAAAGCGAAACTTAGTTAATTTAAAATTTCGGTTGTTGTTGTTATGCTCTTCCGTCCAGAGACTGGTTTAATGCAGCTCTCCACCCTACTCTATCCTGAGCAAGCCTCTTCATCTCCTCATAAGAACGGCAACTCACATCCACTTGAATCTGCTTACTATATGCGTCTCTTGGTCTCCCTCTGCGATTTTTACCGCACACACTTCCCTCCAATGCTAAATTTACGATTCCCCGATGTCTAATAATGTGTCCTACCAAGCGATGCCTTCTTTTAGTCAGGGTATGCCAAAAATTCCTTTTCTCACCAAAACTGTTCAGTACCTCTTCATTAGTTGCGATCTACCCACCTAATCTTCAGCATTCTTCTGTAGCACCACATTTCAAAAGCCTCTATCCTCTTCCTGTCCGCACTGCTTATCGTCCATGTTTCACTCCCGTACAAGGCAACACTCTACACAAATGCCTTCAGAAAAAGACTTTCTTACACTTAAATTATTATTCGATCTTAGCAAATTTCTCTTCTTCTTTCTTCCCATTGCCATTCTGCATTTTAAATCCTCTGTACTGCGACCGTCATTTGTTATTTTACTGCCCAAGTAACAAAACTCATCTATCTCCTTTATTGCTTCGTTTCCCAATCTAATTCCTTCAGCATCGCCTGATTTTCTAATACCGCATTACATTATTTTGTTTTGCCCTTGTTGAAGTTCATTTTATACGCTCTCTTCAACACACTGTCCCTTCCATTCAACTGCTCTTCCAGGTCCTTTGCTGTCTCTGACAGAATTACAATGTCAACAGCAAAACGCAATGTTTTTATTTCTTCCCCCTGAACTTTAATTCAAATTCCAAATTTTTCCTTGTTTTCCTTCACCGCCAGCTCGATGTACAAACTGAATAACATCGGAGAAAGGCTATAACCCTGTCTTACTCCCTTCCCAACTGATGCTTCCCTTTCATGCCCTTCGAGTCTAATAACTGCGGTCTGGCTTTTGTACAAGTTGTAAATAACTTTCCTTTCCCTATATTTTACCCCTGCTGACTTCAGAATTTGAGAGAGTGTATTCCAGTCAACATTGTCAAACGCTTTCTCCAAATCTACAAAAGCTAAAAATGTAGGTTTGCCTTTCCTTAATCTATCTTCTAAGATAAGAGGTAAAGTGAGTATTGCCTCCCGGGTTCCTACGTTCCTCCTGAATCCAAACTGACCTTCCCCAAGGTCAGCTTCTACCAGCTTTTCCATTCTCCTGTAGATAATTCGTGTTAAAATTTTGCAACCATGACTTATCAAACTGATGGTTCTGTAATTTTCACACCTGTCTGCGCCTGATTTCTTTGGAAGTCTGAGGGTATTTCGCCTGTCTCATACATCCTACACACCAGTTCAAACAGTCTTGTCATGGCTGGCTCTCCCAGAGACTTTAGTAGCTCTGAGGGTATGTCATCTACTCCTGGGGCCTTGTTCCGACCTAGGTCTTTCAAGGCTCTGTCAAATTCATGTATCGAGATAACGAAAACATATTTCCAAAACCGGGAAACGGATTTTCCAGATAAACACCTAAACAATATACACATAACATTTTAGTCATTTTTCTATTCCTCAAGATACGTTACCTCTCAATCAGAAAAATTTGCAATCAAGACGTTTTTTTATTCAAGAATTCAGCTGAACACGCTTGCTGTGCCCCACCACATAAATATGGAATGGGAAGATTTCTACAATATTTTCTGTGTCGTCTTTCCAATTGTCATTGATGGTACTCCTAGATATTTAGTTGTATAGACGGCGTGTAGGTTTGACTATTCACTTTAAGTTTGGCGGAAAAATGATTTAAAATATTCGCAAGGGCTACAAATTTTCGGCAATTTGAAACCTCCACATTTCTCTGAATGAAATCTACAAAATATTTCTCTGGAGGCGTAATTCTCAACCGGCCGCCATCTGTAGTACTTTTTTAATTTTTCCAAACGAATGACGAAAAGTGTTTCACTTTCAGAATCCAAACACTCCTCAATTCCTGCGATGAATTACGATTTATAATTTTTTTTAATATCGCTATTAATTTCAGTTTTAGAATTTTTAATTGAATCGGTCGGTGGAGAAAGGAACTAAGTCACTTTTTGGTGATTTTCACTTTTTTACATAAATGCAGTAAACAGACCAAGATACACTTTACTGTGATGAAAGGAATTATGTTTGGTTTTTTCCTGTGGGAATAACATGAGGTTGATTTTAGACGTGCTGAGGAGAGAGGAATCAAGTCAGTGACTTAGTTCCTTTCTCCGACGCACGTCGCGCTACATCAGCAAATTCTACTGTCAGCGAGCTTGTACTACACCAGCTACACGCTAGATGGCGTTAGTCTGCGGCATGCAGGTGTAGAAAGCGCAACAAAACAGTAACTTGGCGCCAACTTCGTCAGGTGTCACGATTATTGTTGAGTGTTGTAAGTGATTCAATACCGTCTTTCTAAATGTCAAAAGGACATGTGTGGAAGAAATTCATGCATGTGTCACGATTATTGTTGAGTGTTGTAAGTGATTCAATACCGTCTTTCTAAATGTCAAAAGGACATGTGTGGAAGAAATCCATGCATAACAAAAATTCCGGAAAATGTAATAAATTTGATAGTACCCAGTATCACATCTTTCCCACTCAAAGAAACTCACTATGCTGGGAAGGAAATAAAATACCTAGATGTAAGCTTGGATCTGAAAACTTTGCACGAAATGTTCCTTAAGAAATATCCAGACGTAAATGTGAAATACGAGTTCTATAGAAACATTTTCATGAAAGTTACAAAGTGCGAAACAATATTAAAAAAATTGAAGATATTTTCGGAAACTGATGAAACACAATCCTGGAGAAGACACTGAGATTTTTTATGAAGAGATTTTGAAATAGCTAACTTCAAGTGATAACTCACTCTGATATGAACTATTCCGATGATTGAATTTTATTAAATAGTTGTTTTCACGTTCAGCTGATGATATTTTAACCAATAAATTTGATATTTAATCCAGAAATGTGTGTCTCTGAAAGTATTATACTCTCGAAAAACACTAATTCCTTCGTTGACTGGAGAAAGGAACTATGTTACAAATTTCATTTTTTTTATCGGAAGATACTTTGTAGAACATATAAAAATTATTTTCATTAACAGTATGTATGGTTAGAGTACAACAAATGTCGAAAATTTCAATGTTATCTGTTAAATAGTATAAGAATAAATCAATTTTTTGTCTCTCCTGAAAAGTACAAAAAAGTGACATAGTTCCTTTCTCCACCGACCGATTCAATTAATGTTTTACTATGTTCTATGTTGATAAAATCAATTGTACTTTCAAGTAAATCATAAACCTCGGCCAGTTTATTTGCATAATTTTTCCCCGAAATAACATTTTCATTAACTAATGTTTACAACTTTCGCACCTGCATATTTTAAACTTTATAGCCTAAAATATCACTAACATTGACAGAAAACGTACAAAAACTAAATAAACATACCTTCCTATGTATTTTAATATTTAGCAGCTACTCACTAGATAGTATATCAATATTAAAAATTCCTTTTTAAAATTATAAATTCCCAAGAAATATAATTACAATTTTTTCAATAAAATATATTGCAGTTTTTGTGTTCGACTACTGCCTTAAACCCACTAATAAAGTTTTATTGAGCTACCTGACATGAATTTTGGGAATATTGCTGGTAATATTCCCTGGGAATATTTCCTCGATTTTAAATTCCTGGGAATTTCAAAACAGTAAGTATACCAGTATGTTGGGGAACAGCTGACGTACATATTCAGAGAATTTTAAAACTACAAAAGAAAGCTATCAGATGGATAGCTAAATTAACACCACGTGATTCATGTAAAAATAAATTCAAAGTATTAAAAATACTGACAGTATAAAGTTTGTACATATACGAGACGATATGCCTACTTTTCTCAATAAAAAAAAATGCAAAAGAAACGAAGACATCCACGATCACAATACAAGAAATAAGGAAAATTATCACGTAACTAGAAAAAGGCTAAAACTGACAGATAGGGACCCTATAAGTACCTGTAAATGGATGACTATTATATAACAGAGTGCGTACTAGTATAAGGAAAAAAAGGAACTAAGTACCTTCAAAAGAAAATAAAAGGAACACTTTATCGCTGTATGTTGGTATAAATTAAATGAGAACTTAACGAAAAGTTGAATTCACAACCAGTAACGGAGCACAACACTTACAAATTATGAAAACGAGTGAAAAAGCAACATATATTGTGTGTGATCTAATGGAGTTTTGTAAAGTTATTACTGAAATCGTCTGAAATTACATATAATGTTAAACTTTTAAGAATTCAATTGCTATATGTCAAACTGGAAACACTGACATGTTTTATGATATGTTAAATGTGTAATGTCATTGTAAAATATGACTTACAGACAACAAATGATTATTTATTATTATTTAAACAGCAATCACAAAATCTTTCTCTAAACAGATTTCACCAGAAAATTTTGTATTTCATATCAGTACCTCGAAATAAACAATTTTTTTTCTTCTTTTTTGTTTATTGTCGTAACCTGGTTTCGCCCTTAGGCCATTTTCAACAGCTGTGCTATCATTAAAAAAAATGTCCTTTATACGGTATTTATATTTCATATCATTTTATATCAATTCCAATAATGTTTTTTAAATGATAGCACAGCACTTGAAAATGGCCTAAGGCCAAACCAGGTTGTGACAATAAACAAGGGGGAAAAAAAAAGGTCAGTCAAACGGCGGTCAACTCTTTTAAAAAAATTTATATGACTGAGCATACAAAAACATTTATTTATTTCCAGTACTAATACTATAAAATATTATCAGAATTAGAATATCCTCTCTTCCGTTTTATTAAAATAATTGCAGGATAAATTGTTCATTTATTTTACTAAATCATATTATGCAAACAGCAGTAATTTGCACAAATATTTCACTATTTTGACTGTCGACAAAAAACGGCCGTTTTTTTAGTCATGTATGATTACCCAGCCAGCGCGCTACAAAGAAGAAACGAAGACAGGGGCATTTATTCACTGGAAACGTTTGCTAACAACAAATTTCGGCAAATGTATGATTCTCCATCTTGGTCCTATACGTTGCTTGGCTCCAATGAGAAACCTTGTGAATATTCGTATGTTTCGGTTTTATAATGCCAAAGTGTTGTACTTTTGGCTCAGTCAGAAAAACTAGAAACTCGTCAGCAGATACCTATATATTTTTAACTTTAATAAATTTGTGAAGAAAATTCCTGCACAATGTCGTGAGGTTAAATTATTCATACGTTGTTGATTTTATCTGCAGGTAGTTGTCTAAAATACAGCTTTTACATATTAGTGAGTGAACGAGATTCTCGTTTAGATATGAAATTAAAATACAGTTCCAGAAACAAGCTTTTCTCATTCGTTTTCATGTGTATCATTACAGAAAACAGAGAATTGAAACAAGACAAATATTAGACATTCAAATGTAATTGGCGTTGTAAAGACACTTTTAATTTCTGTTTCTCAAATGTTCAAATGTTTGTACAGCTTATGGGACTTAACTACGGGGTCATCAGTCCCTAAACTCACAAACTACTTATCAACTAGCTTATCCTAAGGACGACACAAATATCCATGCCCGAGGGGGGATTCGAACCCCCGACCGCAGTGGCCGTGCAGACCGTGACTGGAGCGCCTCAGTCCCCTCGGCCACCGCGGCCGGTAATTTCTGTTTCTGGTAAAAGACATGTAGTGGGTATCTCCTTGCATTTTTCGTAGTTCATGTAAGATATAAGTACATAATACGCAAGAAAATACTCATCAAAGACTTTTCCATGATCTCAATTGTTTTCTTAATGTACACTATGCTCCGATGACGACATGTTCGCGGTCTATTGAAATATTTGGCTACGGTACAGGTCAGTCTGAATTTATAGGTGAACTCTTTAGATCTGGAGCCACAAACCAGTTTTCTTAAAATCGGACGATAAGTATTCCGTAGAGCAGCCAGGTCCGCATGGACAGAACTACGCGAAGTTCCCGCATCTGTCCGTCGGATATATCACCCTGTATCTCGAGAATGAAAAGAGTTATCGTTCTGCTCTGAACATTAAATAAAATTTCGATATCTTACCAACATTTCGTCCGCAGCATTGTATGAGCTACAATCAACCATACGAAAAGTCTGCGCAATGCGATTTTTCCTCTGCAAACTCTTGAAAATTTTGCGCAGTTGTTTACTTAATTTGATGTAGCGTGGAAACTATAAGTAATAATGAATAGAAATTGAGATCATTATCGAGCGTATATATCATACTATAATATGTGAAAAAATTAAATTTTTCCATTGTATAGTTTTCTATATACCCCCACGAACCACAGACATTGCCGAGGTGGGGTGGCTTGCGTGCCTCAACGATGCAGATAGCCGTACCGTAGGTGCAACCACAGCGGAGGGGTATCTGTGGAGAGGCCAGACAAACGTGTGGTTCCTGAAGAGGGGCAGCAGCCTTTTCAGTAGTTACAGGGGCAACAGTCTGGATGATTGACTGAGCTGGCCTTGTAACATCAGCTAATGTGGCTTTGCCACACAGCTACTGCGAACGGCTGAAAGCAAGGGGAAACTACAGCCGTTACCTTTCCCGAGGACATGTAGCTCTACTGTATGAACATATGATGATGGCAACCTCCCGGGTAAAATATTCCGGAGGTAAAATAGTCCCCCATTCGGATCTCCGGGCGGGGACTACTCAGGAGGATGTTGTCATCAGGAAAGACAATACTGGCATTCTACGGATCGGAGCGTGGAATGCTAGATCCCTTAATCGGGTAGAAAAATTAGAAAATTTAAAAAGGGAAATGGATAGGTTGAAGTTAGATATAGTGGGGATTAGTGAAGTTCGGTGGCAGGATGAACAGGATTTCTGGTCAGGTGAGTACAGGATTATAAGTACAAAATCAGTTGGGGGTATCACAGGAGTAGAACTGATAATGAATAAGAAAATAGGAATGCGGGTAAACTACTATGAGCAGCTAGAGGAAATTATTCAGACAGTTAAGGGAGAGGAAAACTTAATTGTGATGGCAGACTGGAATTCGGCAGTAGGAAAAGGAAGAGAAGGAAAAATAGTAGGTGAATATGGACTGGGCAAAAGGAATGAAAGAGGAAGTCGCCTGGTAGAATTTTGCACGGAACATGATTTAATCGTAACAAACACGTGGTTTAAGAATCACAAAAGAAGGTTGTATACGTGGAAGAGACCAGGAGACACTGGAAGGTATCAGATAGATTTTATAATGGTAAGACATAGGTACCAGAACCAGGTTATAAACTGCAGGACATACCCAGGGGCAGATTTAGACTCTGACCATAACTTGTTAGTCATGAACTGTAGGCTGAAACTGAAAAGACTGCAGAAAGGTAGGAAAATAAGGAGATGGGACTTAGATAAATTGAAGGAACGTGAAGTTCTGGAGAAATTCAGAGGGATATTTAGGCATCAATTGACAGAAACAGGGGGAAATAAAACAGTAGAAGAGGAATGGGTAGCATTGAGAGATGCAATAGTGAAGGCAGCAGAGGACAAAATAGGTAGAAAGGCAAGACCTACAAAAAATCCTTGGATATCACAGGAAATACTAAAATTAATTCATGAAAGGAGAAAATATAAAAATGCAGTAAATGAAACGGGCAAAATGGAGTACAGATGACTAAGAAATGAGATTGACAGGAAGTGCAAAATGGCTAAGCTGGAGTGGCTAGAATCCAAATGCAAATCTGTAGAAGAATGTATAAGAAGGGTAAAAGTAGATACCGCCTAAAGGAAAATAAAAGAAACATTTGGAGATAAGAAAAACAGCTCTATGAATATCAAGGACTCTGATGGAAAACCAGTTCTCAGCAAAGAAGGGAAAGTTGAAAGGTGGAAAGAGTACATAGAGCAGCTCTGCAAAGGAAATGAACTTAGAGATGATGTGGGAAGGGAAGAGGAAGTAGATCAAGATGACAGGAGATACTATACTGAGAGATGAATTTGACCGAGCCCTGAAAGACCTAGGTCGGAACAAGGCCCCAGGAGTAGATGACATACCCTCAGAGCTACTAAAGTCTCTGGGAGAGCCAGCCATGACAAAACTATTTGAACTGGTGTGTAGGATGTATGAGACAGGCGAAATACCCTCAGACTTTAAGAAAAATGTAATAATCCCCATCCCAAAGAAATCAGGCGCAGACAGGTGTGAAAATTACAGAACCATCAGTTTGATAAGTCATGGCTGCAAAATTTTAACACGAATTATCTACAGGAGAATGGAAAACCTGGTAGAAGCTGACCTCGGGGAAGATCAGTTTGGATTCAGGAGGAACGTAGGAACCCGGGAGGCAATACTCACTTTACCTCTTATCTTAGAAGATAGATTAAAAAAAGGCAAACCTACATTCTTAGCTTTTGTAGATTTAGAGAAAGCATTTGACAATGTTGACTGGAATACACTCTTTCAAATTCTGAAGTCAGCAGGGGTAAAATACAGGGAAAGGAGAGTTATTTACAACTTGTACAAAAGCCAGACCGCAGTTATTAGACTCGAAGGGCATGAAAGGGAAGCATCAGTTGGGAAGGGAGTAAGACAGGGTTGTAGCCTTTCCCCGATGCTATTCCATTTTGTACATCGAGCAGGCGGTGAAGGAAAGCAAGGAAAAATTTGGAGAAGGAATTAAAGTTCAGGGGGAAGAAATAAAAACATTGCGTTTTGCTGATGACATTGTAATTCTATCAGAGACAGCAAAGGACCTGGAAGAGCAGTTGAAGGGAATGGACAGTGTGTTGAAGAGAGCGTATAAAATGAACATTAACAAGAGCAAAACAAAAATAATGGAATGCGGTCTTAGAAAATCAGGCGATGCTGAACGAATTAGATTAGGTAACGAAACAATGAAGGTGGTGGATGAGTTTTGTTACTTGGGTAGTAAAATAACATGTGATGGTCACAGTACAGAGGATATAAAATGCAGAATGGCAATGGGAAGAAAAGCATTTTTGAAAAAGAGAAATTTGTTAACTTTGAATATTAATCTAAGTGTAAGGAAGTCTTTTCTGAAGGCATTTGTGTGGAGTGTTGGCTTGTATGGGAGTGAAACATGGACGATAAGCAGTGTAGACAGGAAGAGGATAGAGGCTTTTGAAATGTGGTGCTACAGAAGAATGCTGAAGATTAGGTGGGTAGATCTCATAACTAATGAAGAGGTACTGAACAGAATTGGTGAGAAAAGGAATTTTTGGCATACCCTGACTAAAAGAAGGGATCGCTTGCTAGGACACATTCTTAGACGTCGGGGAATCGTAAATTTAGCATTGGAGGGAAGTGTGTGGGGTAAAAATCGCAGAGGGAGACCAAGAGACGCGTATAGTAAGCAGATTCAAGTGGATGTGGGTTGCCGTTCTTATGAGGAGATGAAGAGGCTTGCTCAGGATAGAGTAGGGTGGAGAGCTGTATCAAACCAGTCTCCGGACTGAAGACCATAACAACAACAGTTTTCTCAAAATTGGTTGATAAGTATTGTTAAGCGCTGGGAACGTGGTAGTGGTCGGTGTGTAAGAAGCAGCGGAATATGACAGGCCCAATATGGCCGACGCTGGCAGGCTGGCCATACTTTCCCTATACAGAGGCCAAACCAGGTTTTGACAAGAAAAAAAGAAAAGAAAAAAAAAAAAAAAGAAAAAGTTCAGTCAAACGCGGTAAACTCTTTAAAAAAATTTTATATGACTGAGCATACAAAAACATTTATTTATTTCCAGTACTAATACTATAAAATATTATCAGAATTAGAATATCCTCTCTTCCCTTTTATTAAAATAATTGCAGGATAAATTGTTCATTTATTTTACTAAATCATATTATGCAAACATCAGTAATTTGCACAAATATTTCACTATTTTGAACTGTCGACAAATAACGGCCGTTTTTTTAGTCGTTTCCAGAGAAACGTTCCAGTTTGCTAACAAATTTCGGCAAATGTATTATTCTCCAGCCAGCGCGCAACGGTCTCCGGTAAGGTCTGCCATCTTGCGGCAGGAGCTTGAACTAGCTCCGGAGTAACTCGCAATATTGGCCGACAGATAGCGCAGGCGTGCCAGTTTCGCTGTTTCAGTTGCGCTAAAATAACAGCGCTGAAAATTCCTAGGAATACAAACCTGAAACATTGTGCAATTATCCATTTAATGAAAATAATTAAACAGAACTAACATACGCAGAGAGGTCTTTGCTATTTGCAATTAACTCACAATTTTTATCATCATTTCGACCTGAACCAATAGTAGACACAAAAATTAGCTAGTACACCACTCTCCATGTACAGTTTACATAATGTCAATATCTCTTTACAGTCTACATCCTTACCGCGCAAATCTTTCTACTAAATACCTTTCACTTAATATTCGCCTTTTCCCCAGTTCATACGTATTAAAATTTTATTGACTTAGTAATACGTTGACCGCATTTGAAATAAAATAATCCACCGGTTATGCATTTTCAGTAATTTGAAACACCTTCGTCACGCAGCTTAGTCTAATTTATGTCCTCACTGAACTGTAAATGTATATGGACAAACGAAGACAAAGTTAATTTTCCTTTAGAAATTATCTTTAGAAATGTGAAGAACCAGCATTATTAATCACTCTCCAAGGATAAATATCTGTAATTCTTTCGTCAGAATATTGTATCTTACGAATTCGAGATTAGCATAAACAAATAAGTTAACTGTTTTTAAAACTGCCGTACACTAAAGCCTGAAGGTGCAAGTTGGAGCAATTAATGTCAATATATCACTGAGGAGGCATTCTTTCCTCATGTTACCAGACTGCAACAGTAACATTGATAGTTTCCTGCAAAACTGCCCAACCATACCTTCGTTGTTGATCTGCCCCCTAATGTTTACAACTGCAATCTAATGCTGTGATAACACGGTCAGATATGTTTTGCTGAGTTATCTAATTAAATCTTTGCCATACAACAGTAATGAAAAACGTAGAAAGACACGATTTTGATAGTATATTTAGTTCGGACGTAATTGAGTATGACATCATTTCATAGTGGTGGCAGTGCAGGCATCGGTGGTTCAGTGGTAGAATGCTCGCCTGCCACGCGGGCGGCCCGGGTTCGATTCCCGGCCGATGCATCAATTTTTTTATGTGTTTCTTTTTTAGAGTTCTTGTGGACCACATTGTTTCTGAACATATTTCTTTAAAAGTGAGCACATCAAGAAGCGTAATTCATTCAACATCAAGTTTTAAGACCTACAACCCAACTTCACACTGAGAACAGCACGAGAAAGTACAGTAGGAATGAAGTAAAAACACTTATCCCAGAAACAATTTTTTTGGCGAGAGAGATAATCAGCTATTGAAAGACTAAGAACTTTAGCAGCGCAAAGAAACAAAATACCTACATCTACATCTACATACATACTCCGCAATTCACCGTAAGGTGCGTGGTGGAGGGTACACTGTACCACTACTAGGCATTTCCTTTCCTATTCCACTCACAAAGCAAAATTTAAGTAGGCGGCAGCAAGATCGTACTACACTCAGCTTCAAATTCCGGCCCTCTAAATTTCCTCAGCAGAAATTCACGAAAAGAACGTCGTCTTTCCTCCAGCGATTCCCAATTGAGTTGCCGGAGCATTTCCGTGACACTCGCGCATTGGTCGAACCTACCGGTAACAAATCTAGCTGCTCGCCTCTGAACTGCTTCCATGTCTTCCTTTAAACCGATCTGCTGCGGGTCCCAAACACTTGAGCAATACTCGAGACGTGGTCGCACAAGCGTTTTATACGCGGTCTCCTTTACAGGTGAAGTACATCTTCCCAAAATTCTCCCAAAAAACCGAATTCGGATTTCCGCCTTACTCACAACTGTCCTTACATGCTCGTTCCATTTCATATCGCTCTGCAATGTTACGCCTAGATATTTTAACGACGCGACAGCATCAAGAAGCGCACTACTAATGCTGTATTCGAACATTGTGGGATTGTTTTTCCTACTCATGCGCATCACCTTACATTTTTCTACATTGAGAGCTAGCTGCCATTCTTCGCACCAACTAGAAATTTTCTCTAAGTCATCCTGTATGCTGTTACAGTCAGTGACAGACGACACCTTCCCATTACAACTTTCTCTGTTCATCAGATCATTATGTTGATAGAAAATAATAGCGGTCCTATCACACTCCCCTGGGGCACGCCTGACGATATACTCGTCTCTGATGAACACTCGCCGTCGAGAACAACGTACTGCGTTCTATTACTTAGGAAGTCTCCCAGCCAGTCACAAAAAGAAAAACACAACCCGTCTGTTGCCCTTCATCCATGGCTCGCAAGATGTCATGTGAGAAAAGGGCAAGCTGAGTTTCACATGAACGATGTTTCTTAAACCCGTGCTGATTCATGGAAAGAAGCTATTCCGTTTCAAGGAAATTTACTATTATTCGAACTGAGAATATACTCCAAAATTCTACAGGAAACTGATGTCAATGTATTTGGCCTGTAATTGTGTGGATCTATATTGCAGGAGCGAAAATATTTCACGATTGCTAGATAGTGGTTTTCTATTGGCGCTATGGAGCTGCACAGCTGTTAAGTCTTCAAAGGTGCGAGTCTCAAATTTCAAGGAAGTGGTCAAGCAAAGTGGAGCAATATGCAAATCTGTCTAAAAACACTTTTACACATTTTCCTCTGCGTTTGCTTGCCAAAGGTTCATGACATGGGAATATCATTTATTTTAGACGCCAACAGAACTACAATCGACGAAAAGTAATCGAGAATGACGACCACGTGATGACCGGTGGCGCACTCTACGCTAGAGTCTCTGCTGGTCCGGATGGTATACCAGTTCGGTTTTACAAAGACTATTCTGCGGCATTGGCCCCCTACTTAGCTTGCATTTATAGCGAATCTTTAATTCAGCGCAAAGTTCCTAGTGATTGGAAAAAAGCGCAGATGACTCCCGTGTATAAGAAAGGAAAGAGAACTGAACCATACAATTACAGGCCAATATCGTTGACATCGGTTTCATGTAGAATTTTGGAGCATATTCTCAGTTCGAATATAGTAAATTTCCTTGAAACGGAAAAGCTTCTTTCCATGAATCAGCACGGGTTTAGGAAACATCGTTCATGTGAAACTCAGCTTGCCCTTTTCTCACATGACATCTTGCGAGCCATGGATGAAGGGCAACAGGCGGATTGTGTTTTTCTCGACTTCAAAAAGGCGTTCGACACGGTGCCACACTGCAGACTGCTAACGAAGATACGAGATTATGGAATAGGTTCACAGATTTGTGACTGGCTGGAAGACTTCCTAAGTAATAGAACGCAGTACGTTGTTCTCGACGGCGAGTGTTCATCAGAGACGAGTGTATCGTCAGGCGTGCCCCAGGGGAGTGTGATAGGACCGCTATTATTTTCTATCTATATAAATGATCTGATGGACAGAGTAAGTTGTAATTTGCGGCTGTTTGCTGATGATGCTGTGGTGTATGGGAGGGTGTCGTCTGTAATTGACTGTAATAGCACACAGGTTGACTTAGACAAAATTTCTAGTTGGTGTGAAGAATGGCAGCTAGCTCTCAATGTAGAAAAATGTAAGGTGATGCGCATGAGTAGAAAAAACAATCCTATAATGTTCGAATACAGCATCAGTAGTGAGCTTCTTGATGCGGTCGCGTCGTTCAAATATCTAGGCGTAACATTGCAGAGCGATATGAAATGGAACGAGCATGTAAGGACAGTTGTGAGTAAGGCAGACAGCCGACTTCGGTTTATTGGGAGAATTTTGGGAAGATGTACTTCACCTGTAAAGGAGACCGCGAATAAAACGCTTGTCCGACCACGTCTCGAGTATTGCTCAAGTATTTGGGACCCGCAGCAGATCGGTTTAAAGGAAGACATAGAGACGGTTCATAGGCGAGCAGCTAGATTTGTTACCGGTAGGTTCGACCAATGCGCGAGTGTCACGGAAATGCTCCGGCAACTCAATTGGGGATCGCTGGAGGAAAGACGACGTTCTTTTCGTGAATTTCTGTTGAGGAAGTTTAGAGGGCCGGAATTTGAAGCTGAGTGTAGTACGATGTTGCTACCGCCTACTTACATTTCGCGTAAAGATCACAAAGACAAGATAGAGTAATTAGGGCTCGTACGGAGGCATATAGGCATTCTTTTTTTCTTCGTTCAATTTGGGAGTGGAATAGGAAAGGAAATGCCTAGTAGTGGTACAGTGTACCCTCCGCCACGCACCTTACGGTGAATTGCGGAGTATGTATGTAGATGTAGATGTAGAGTTGGCCAACACGATTCTTTTTTAGGAATCGATTCTTAACGATTCAATCCCACGCTGCGAATCGATTCCTACGATTCGTTCACAATACTTTTAGTTTGCAATGCCACGATTCTTACTTCTACATCTTTCTCACCGATGGCAATACATGTTCGTGTCATGGCTGTTGCAATCTTAACCTTTTGCATCTGTTCTTACGATTCGTTCACGATTCTTTCTGGTCTGCGACGACACGATTCTTATAAAATACCGAATAGGTGACAATACGGGTATCGGATTTTTTAATATTTATGGTGTGTAAACTTAAGACTTAAAATAATAATGAGGCAAAGCCATTCGATTCAGCTCTCAAAAATTCTCGAGAAAATAGTCTGAACTTTTGCGAGTGGTTATAAATACATATTACACTACCAACTATTTCTGCTGTCATCATACCTCATTTAGTAGCGTTGTAGGTTTGCTGAACAAAGGTCACTTATTTCGAATACTGCAGTAAACTTATACATTTTTTTCGTTCTGTTTGAATATTTCGGCCATTAAAATATAAATTTAATTAAATCTATGGTAATTAACAGATAGCTAATCATTATAAAATACTTATTATGTAAAAGTCAATAAACTTAAGGAAACACGAAATAAAAACATTAAAAATAAAAATTCATCTCTAAATATTAAATTTCTTCCGAGATGCAAGAAATTCACGTTTCTATAAAATGTTTCTTTTTTGTAAAATCGGTTTCTTTCGGGAAAGCTGATAACGTAAAAAAACCAAAATGGTAAAAAAGATTTTTGTGGTGGCTTTAAAAACGCGTTTTTATATAAAAAAATATATTTTTGTAAAATTGAGTTTTTACAAAAACTACAACTATGTAGATGAACTCGAAAAGCTTAAACCTCTCTAAACGCAAAATATAATCCAAATCGTTACAACCATTTCCGGGATACGCGAAATATAAATGTGATTGCTCGTTTAAATACATAATATGTAAACTGTGTAAAAGACGTATGTATTGTATGTATTGGCAGCTGTGTATTTCGCTGTTTTGTTTCTGTCATCTGTAATTCGTGATTAGGCTAATAATTAACGGCTCACGATGTTCGTTCTGTGCTTCCTTTGTTCACACGCTTTCTGGCTTTCGTAATTATTCGGCACGATTCGCCACTTGCTTTCGAGTCATGAATCGTTGGAGCTTGGAATCGTCACGAGGCAGACGATTCTTTTGAACGACGACTCGTCCGGATTACGATTCGATTCTTACGATTCTTTGTTTTTATTCGTTCACTTGGGACTGAGACAGGAATCAGTGAAGACTTGGCTATTGGATAGGCACTAGGCAGGCCTCTAGCTCAACTATGTATCAGCATTCTGCTGTACTGAGCTATGTAAAAGTTAAGTATTACTAAGTCTCTAAGAAATATATATCTCGTTCTAATTTACTCAAGTGTTTCTAGTTTCTGCTGTCCCACTGGCTGGTCACCTCCTACCTGCACAAGCGTGCATCCTTTATTCCTGTGTCGGTCTTCCTACTCGGCCACCGACACCTACGACGGAAACGAGACACAAAAGCGGCGACGAGGCTGGGACACAAAATGAATAGTTGACCAGAAAATAGGAAAATTTGTGGAAAACTGAAAGAGCTCTTTCCTTTGGGATATCAATATCATTCGCACGATTGCGATAAATTGTGCACATTTGACGTTCAAAGCAAATGCCTTTATAAAGCTACTCGGTCTAAAATACATATGATTTAAATGAGTATGATTTATACTAAGAGGAAAGTGATACGAAGTTCACCAGCTCATCTAGTAATGTATAAAAATTCCAGAAAAACTTATATTATTTGCTAATTATTTGGTTTCACTCACAAAAAGTATAAAAAAATTGGATAGCCAATCTTTTATTGCAGACTCCAGTCCGTGCATTATACAACCTATTTTTATTTTCACGAAGAAAGTATGAAATACAATGAAATATCGAATTTAAAAAAATCCATGGGAAAAATGAGAATTCTGGTCTCAAGGAGGTTCTTAGATTCACATGCCGAGCAGCTGACGCGAATATTGTCTTCAAAGTGGATGGTCGTTAGTCTAGAGCGAAAATTGTTCTCCAAGACATTCATTTTTGAAAATGAAATTTCACAAATTTATGTAGTGCGAAACATAGCAGCCAGGTAGATCGCAAACTTTTTTTTTTTTTTTTTTTTTTTTTTTTTTTGGGATTTCGTATTTTTCCGGGACATGTTGACTCCAAAATTCTACAGTAGCTACAGTTTTATACGTTTGAAAGGAAATGTCATCCTAGAGTTCTATTATCTCCGTCTGGAGTAAAAGCTTTGAAAGGTGGAACAGCTTCACAGCCCATCCGTCCATCGTGCTACAGGAGAAACCTCAAAAGGTGATTTTAAGAATCGTGACGACTAGTGCATTTTTTAAAATCTTTCTGCAAATTTCTTCTCAACATCTGCCAAGAAATTCTCTATTTCAGGATAATTATTGTTGTTGTTGTGGTCTTCAGTGCGGAGACTGGTTTGATGCAGCTCTCCACAATACCCTATCCTGAGCAAGCCTCTTCATCTCCACATAAGAACGGCAACCTACATCTGTCTGAATCTGCTTACTGTATCCATCTCTTGGTCGTACGTAACAGAAATTATAGTATATAAAACAAAATTATTAATTTTACGGCAACAATGTTATTATTATTGCATAAGCTTTTTATATTAATGGTACAAAAACCCACAGAGCAAACCAGGAGTGAAACCATCAAGCTTCTCAAGGTATAAGTGGGTATTAAGTCATTTTGTACGGTCTCATTTCGCTGTAACTGTACTAATTCTAAAATTAAAATTAAAGTAATTTATTCCAGCTTTGTTGCTTTACTTCAGACAAGTATGCATCAGATGAAGCACGTAGAAAATGTAGAAATTTATTGACTTACCAGAAAATTCAAATGTTCAAATGTCTGTAAATCTATCGGACCAAACTGCGTGGTCATCAGTCCGTAGCTTACAAACTACTTAAACCTAGGTAAACTAACCTAAGGACAACACACACACCAGGGCCGGATCTAGGACAAGCTTAAATTTGCCGCCCCTTCCTTCACCCCTCCCCCCTTGTAAGAATCGACGTTTTGACGCTAATTGGGTTACATATTTCTAAATAAATGTCACAGTCTCACAACATTAACTTATTTTATTGACTGAATTAAGATCAAAGGAAAACAGAACAATTTTAATACATACAAAAATATTACGAGATTACTCATCGTACAAAAATCAATTCAAAATTTCGCTTTTCTAGCTTTTATTGCTGCAAAACTGCTTTTGATAACAGCTCGTTTGTGCTCTATGGATATTATACTCAGATTTGTTAAGCAGTCTTGCTCCTCAAGTGTATTTAATTAGTTTCAGCTTGCTGAAACTTCTTTCTCCAGACGAAACAGAAACTATAATGGTAAGATATATTTTAACGCTGTAGTAAGGTTGGGATACCCCTCTACCAATTTATTTTTATAAATTAAACTTAATGTCGATGATGCAGTGGAATCTTGCAAGACTCTGTCTACTGCCAGCGCATGTTGTCTGAAACTTTCAACTTCAAGTTCTTCCTCGCTACGATCTTCTGCCAGTTCCGCTGCCTTGGCCTTCAAGTCCTCCACTTCCATTTCTCGAATTTGCACACCACACAGAAAACTAATTTTTGCACCAATTTTCTCAAGTGCGTTAAACCTGGTACTAAGCTCTGTCAATTATTCCTTATTTTTTCTGTGAATGTTGGATACTTCATCCTCACAAAGCCCATCGGCCATTTTCTTCTTTCTTCGATTTTTCCCCGGAAAATACCGTCGATACCTCATTATCTTCTGCTAGCACTTTGGCCTCAGAAATAGCTCCAGAGGTACAAGAATCCCGGTAAGATTTGAGAAAGCCCAAAAGTCCATGAATGTTTCGAACAGCTTTATCAATTGTAAAGTATTAACTTCGCAGAAACTGATTAACAGGAGCAATTTATTTTAATATGGCATACCAGAAACAATTTAAAGTAATGAATTTGAGTTTTCTCATATATTTTTAAAATATACCTTGTCTCTGATTTTGTTTCTGGTGTTGACAATTTATAAGTTTCAGTTTCTTCCAGGGCCTTAAAAACTCTAAGAAAATGCTTGTAAACAGCTTCAACCGCATCTACTCTTGCAGATCACCTAGTCTTGCTGAATGTCTGCTGAATTTGCTCCTAATAAATTTAAAGAGTGAGCAGCACATGGTACGATATAGGCCAGTTCATTCTTCTGAAGTATTCTTGACTGGACCCCTTTGTACTTTCCAGCCCTGTTTGCCACATTGTCATAAGACTGCCCCCTGCAGTACTTAATGTTCAACCCATCTTGTTCCAATTTTTGTAGTATCTCTTGACTAATGCCTTCTCCTGTTTTGTCTGTAACTGTAAAAAAGTCAGTAAAACTTTCCACAACCACTGAGTCATTCGACTTGACATATCGAAATTCTTGTGTCATCTGTGCATTGTGGCTGATATCTGGAGTGCAGTCAAACATCAGTGAAAAGTATTTAGCAGCTAAAATATCTTTAATTGTATCTTGTTTTATTTTGTCAGCAATCAAGTCACGGAACTCATCTTGTATATTTTTGGAAAAATAGCTAATCTTGCCTTTCTTGTGGCGTTCAATACGCAGACGAAGGGGGACACTACAGTATGATATGAGATCAATTGTATTTAGAAATTTGCCGCTATGTGGATCACCAAAATTATCATCTTCTTTTGTTCCTCTAAAAGGACTTCCTTGATTAGCTAGAAAAAGGACAGCATCAATAATACAGTGAGAGTCCTCCTGTTTTATCTGGTCTTGCTGCCCAGTGTGCGATACTTATGAGGTGGGTTTGTCGAAGGACATCGAAAGAATCGAAAGAATGATGGCTCCACGGAAATGATACAGGATCTAGGATAGGAATCATTAGAACAAAGGCGTTTATCGCTGCGGCGTGGTCTACATAGGAAACTCCAATCGCCAACATTCTCCTCCGCATGCGAAAATATATTGTTGCCTCCTAATTACATAAGTAGAAAAGATCATCTGAATAAATACGTGAAATCAGAGCTGGAACAAAGAGATTCAGATGTTCAAATGTTCAAATGTTTGTAAGGCTTATGGGACTTAACTACGGGGTCATCAGTCCCTAAACTTACAAACTACTTATGAACTACTTACGAACTAGGACGGCACAAATATCCATGCCCGAGGGGGGATTCGAACCCCCGACCGTAGTGGCCGTGCAGACCGTGACTGAAGCGCCTCAGTCTCTCGGCCACCGCGGCCGGCAGATGTTCTTTCTCCCCGCGCGCTATTCGAGAATGGAATGGGAGATAAATAGTATAAAAGTGGTCCGATGAACCCTCTGCCAGGCAGTTAAATGTGATTTGCAGAGTATCCTGTGTAGATGTCTATCAATTCCACCGCTACGAAGAGAGGACTCTAGATCCTTAATGCTTTTGACTTTCAATAAGAAGTGTACGCACCTGAAATACTTTTTTTTATAAGGACTGGAACGTTATTCAAATTCACCTGTTCTACAAATATTACTTTGATATGAAATATGAATATTCATTTATCTGAAAAAGGAAATCTATGCAAATTAATAAACATTGTGCATTTAGTTATGCAATAACGCAAACATCTCCCTCATTCTGGCTAATATCTATAGATTTTTAAAGTTTTATTAGCTGTAGTACCTATGACAGAGCGACAATAAAGTCAGCAACCGGGAATTTTAGTTTTATTAAATGATTTCGGTATTTCTTGCAGTCATTTTACTTTTAATAATTCTGTCAGTTAATTTTATTAATTTATACCAGAAAGATACATTCTGTAAAAATAAATAAACAAACAAAAAAAAAACAAAAAAAAAAAAAAACAGCCGTCAAAATTTGCCGCCCTCTGAATTCAAATGTTCAAATGTTTGTAAATCTATCGGACCAAACTTCGTGGCCATCAGTCCGTAGCGTACAAACTACTGAAACCTAGGTAAACTAACCTAAGGACAAACACACACACCCATGCCCCAGGGAGGACTCGAACCTCCACGGCGAGCAACGGCGCACTCCGCAGCGAGACGCTTTAGACCGCTCGGCTACTCCACCAGAAAATTGTTGTTTGGCTTCCCATGCAAGTAGATGATATCTTCGCATAATAATTTTTTGATGCCTACCCCTCACTAAAGTTCAGATGCTGTGTTCGTAGTAAACTACTTCTTTGTGAAGGTTCAATAATGAAGGTTCTGCATTGTTGTACTTGTTTGGGGAAATGAGAAGCAGTTGTCAAATGTTCGCAGAAATCACTGCTTACTATTATATAAACATACTTCTCTGTTTACTCCATAAGCAACAAGTAAAACTTTGCATTAGGGATTGCATAGTATGCCACTCTCAGCTAGCAAAGTTAGGCGTGATATCTTGCAGCGGTTGATATACAGCTGCCACCAAACACAAGTGAAATCTTACTTACGGCAGTGGCAGTGTAGTGTGCTAATGTTTTAACGACCACTGAATGCTCTTTGGAAACGCAACAGAATGTGTACAACGAACGAGTACTACGAACTGTGTCCTCTCTGACAGGAAATCCCCTATCCAGTGGCAAATTTGGGGCGATATACCGTAACCACGCAATTTGATTAAAAGCCGTTTGTGAGGTCTACATATCTGTAAAAGATCGTTGCACATCGCTTCCTCACTGGAGTTTCGCCCTGAAAACGGCAGGGTGGTCTCCTGCCGAAATATCGGCCGTCGCCGATTTTGGTGCCTGGCAGCATACCCGTAAGTTTTTCGAAATTTCGTAGCCGGCCGCGGTGGCCGAGGGGACTGAGGCGCTCCAGTCACGGTCTGCACGGCCACTACTGTCGGGGGTTCGAATCCCCCCTCGGGCATGGATATTTGTGCCGTCTTTAGTTTTAGCTAGTTCATAAGTAGTTTGTAAGTTTAGGGAGTGATGACACCGTAGTTAAGTCCCATAATAAGAATTAAAAATGATAATAATAATCTTCTTCTTCTATATCTATAAATGTGATTGTCTGTTCGGGCCGGCCGCGGTGGGCGAGGGGACTGAGGCGCTCCAGTCACGGTCTGCACGGCCACTACGGTCGGGGGTTCGAATCCCCCCTCGGGCATGGATATTTGTGCCGTCCTTAGTGTTAGCTAGTTCATAGGTAGTTTGTAAGTTTAGGGACTGATGACCCCGTAGTTAAGTCCCATAGGCCCAAAAAACTGCTTTTCCTGCTCTGTGCCTGACAGGTTCTTGTATCTACCCTTTCTTGCTCAGTAAATTAATTACTCTAGTAAATGGAACATTTCGTTGCCAACATGACCACACAACACCGCCACTGTCGAAAATAAAAATTTAACCCCCAAATTTTCCCAGCACACAATTTTTTTCCCCATTTTCCCCACGTTTTTTGTTTCCGCAAAAGTTCCCCACAAATTTTTTCCCCAAAATTGGGTAAAAAATACCGCAATCTGGAGACACTTTTCTGGGAGGAGAGGGTCGCGGTGCTTTCTTGGCTGGTGTTCTGACTCCATCATTCTGGCGTCTGGTGGAGGCAGCTATATACTAGGGAATGAGATTTAGGTAGCGTTGGCCACACATGTGCGAGACAAACGACGGCGGTGCTTCTAGCCGCGAGAAAGCGGGCGACGGGACATGACACGGCGCAAAGTGCCAACCAGAACTGAGAACTGGCCACCCGGTACATATATGGACGTCATCGCCCGCCGACATCGCTGCTGGAATTTCCGGCCAGGGAGAAACGGAGGACCAAAAATCGACGCTCTCGACACAACAGCAACGGTAGCGCAAGAAGTAATAACGAGAACTATTCACAGATTTGTACCAAACAAATTAACAAAAGCGGAGTCTGACCCGCCTTGGTACACAAAACAGGTTAGATCGCTCTTGCAAAAGCGAAGAAAAAAAGTATGCCAAAATTTAAACGGGATCAAAATCCTCATGACTCTTCAACAGAAACTAGAAGTTCAATGCGAGAAGCTTATAACAAATTCCACAACGAAACTCTGTCACGTAATTTGCTTGAGAATGCTAAGATATTCCGGTCGTACGTACACTAGCGTCAAAAGTCAATCAGTACCTTCACTACGCGGTACTAACGGTGATGCTATTGATGACAGTTCTGCTAAAGCAGAATTGCTTAACACAGCTTCCCGAAATTTCTTGACGAAAGAAGACGGAGCAAATACTGCAGAATACGTATCAAGAACTGTTGCCAAAAATGTTCAAATGTTTGTATAGCTTATGTGACTTAACTACGGTGTCATAAGTCCCTAAACTTAAAAACTACTTATGAACTAGCTACAACTAAGGACGGCACAAATATCCATGCCCGAGGGGGGATTCGAACCCCCGACCGTAGTGGCCGTGCAGACCGTGACTGGAGCGCCTCAGTCCCCTAGGCTTACTACATTTTCGGCGTTCATGAAGCAAAACTACGGCATTTGGCATGACGTTACAATCTATTACTCGTAAACTATTAGTTTTATTCGCGAGCAATGTTACATACAGGATACAAACATACCACTGAACGTACGTTCGAAGTTTTATCATAGTACGACCCACAGTCCATGAGATACGGAATAATAAAAAAAATTATGATAATGGAAAACCGCCACATCACGCATGACGTTTTTGATTTGTTACGTCTTTTCTGCTAACTCTATTCGCGACGTATTTTCCAAAAGTTTTACATATGCACCGCTGGATGTACCTTCGAAATAATATAGTTTTACGATATATGTTCAGGTGCTATGACGTCAAAGACCTTGAAATACATGAAACTTCGCCGTAAAAAGCATGAGGTTGTAATTTAGTACGTCTTTACTACCAAATCAATCTACAACACATTTCGCAGGCATTTTCCTAATATTCCTCTCTACGAACCTGGTAAATAATTTGTGGTTGCGTAGACTTTCCCGGCGTAGTAACTGATAATATTGATCTCGGTTATGCAGCCGGATACCGTCGTCTGGTTGACGACGGTATCCGGCTGCATACCCGAGATCAATATTAACTGGTAAATAATTTGTTTGTAGGACCCATAATTCAGGATATATATATTAGGATGGAATGAAGGTGCTTGGCGGAGGATACTTTTCCTTCAAAAGGAAGGTCACCATCTACCTAAAGTTTCATACGGTGCATGGGGGAGAGCATCTTGCAAGATAAAAACGGATCCCTAAGTATGTTGGTCGCACCATAACTTGAGAACGACTAGAACGATGTCACAAATCCTTTTTTTTAATCTTTTTTTCTCTTTGTTTTCGTTATCCTCAGAATACAGGTTGTATGAAATAGAACTGTAAAATTTGAGAACAAAGCGCGTTTTTCAATGTGACTCTGTGTTTCTGTTGCATACAAATCTATAGTTTTGTTCCGATAATTATGAAATTTTGCACACTTCACCATAAAAACAAGAGGAATGTCACTGTCTGTATAAAATTTCGTTCGGTGCACGGTGGAGGGTACTTAACAAACGAACTTCGTCAAAATGAAGAGGTTTTCTCATATCTTGATGAGCTTTTACACACACGATACTTATACCAAGAGGAAGATCACAAGATACATACATGTTCGTAAGGTACATGACAGAGGGCGCCTTGCAAAAACCAGTGGCAAGATAGTGAAAGGTGGAAACGAACAGAGCCATGGGAAGAAAGAGATGAATGCAGATAGAGAAGGGAAGGGGAGGTGGACTACGAGAGTTTAGAATAAACAAACACCCGGGCAACGCCGGGTTTACAGCTAGTACATAATAAAATTAAATGTATAATGACAATAATACGATATATAAAATCTTACATTATTTATATTTATATTATTTTTTGTCTGAAATATTTGCAAAAGTGGGTCGTAAAACAGCACAGTGCGATTTTTTATTCTTTTATACTTTTCTACGTTTATGGAAAACCTTTTCAAAGAAATTCAGCTAGGCCAAAAAAATCATATACTCGGAGAGGGAGCGCGTTTTCAAATAACGAAACCAATCCCTATAAACACGGATCATGATTATTCATTGTGATTTGAGATTTTCTTGTACACTTTTTTAACTTTTTTTTTTATGAAAAGGTGTTTTCCTGTCGGTAAAATTTCGTGTTGATCCGTATAACGGCGCAACTTAAAAAGTGGCATCGCGTTACGGACGGAGAAACAGTGTCAAACAGTCGTTATTTTTGGGAAATGTTTCAGAAACGATGTGAGATATGGGAAAATCACAAGTGAGCAAACGAACTCTGTTAGAATTTTCTCGTCTACAGATCCTTTTATTCAGTTTTTGTCTCAGGAGAATGGTTAAGGTGTGAGATGTAACGTGGATGTGGGATTGGTTTAGCTCAGACAGATCAAAGCTTCGGAAGCAATCGACATCCGTCACAGCCCTCTTACCTTCCTCCTCGTAGCTCTACCTGGAGTTGAAGATATTGCTCACCGGTCGCCTAGATATAGTTTAACTGGTTCAATTAAGAGGAACCCGCTAGTCGGTGTTCTCTGTCAAATCCACAGCATCAGTCTTCTATTCCTATTCTGCAGGGGAAATCACACAGAAGAGAGCACTGCGAGACTTCTACCAAATAAGCCGCTCGTCTCTTGTATATTGATCAACTTCGAACTAAAACTATATTGTTTGTTCATTGTGTTTGTCATAGTCATGACACATCTAACTCCACGATCTTTCATTGTTCTTACAATTAATAGTTCTGAAGCAAGCAGGAGTAACATATAGGTAACGTAAGGTTATTTACAACTTGCACAAAAACCAGACAGTAGTTATCAGAGTTGAAGGGCATGAGAGAGTTTCAGAGGTTGGGAAGGATGTAAGCCGCGGTGGAGTAGCCGAGCGGTCTAAGGCGCCTCGCTGCGGAGCGCGCGGTTGCTCACCTTGGAGGTTCGAGTCCTCCCTGGGGCATGGGTGTGTGTGTTGTCCTTAGGTTAGTTTACCTAGGTTTAAGTAGTTAGTAAGCTACGGACTGATGACCACGCAGTAGCCGAGCGGTCTAAGGCGCCTCGCTGCGGAGCGCGCGGTTGCTCGCCGTGGAGGTTCGAGTCCTCCCTGGGGCATGGGTGTGTGTGTTTGTCCTTAGGTTAGTTTAGTAAGCTAGTTTTGTAAGCTACGGACTGATGACCACGCAGTTTGGTCCGATAGAATTACAAACATTTGAAGGGAGTAAGACAAAGTTGTCACCTTTCTCCAATGTTGTTCAATTTGTACATCGAGCAAGCTATAAAGGAAAGCAAGGAGAAATTTGGAGAAGCAATTAAATTATATAGCTGAGATCCCGGGTTCGAATCCCGACCGGGCACAAATTTTCATACGCCACACTTTGGTATTCCAGCCAGACCTAGTACAATGCAGCCATAACTGATGGCAAATTGTAATTTATTTCATTGAAGGAATTAAAGTTCAGTCTGAGGAATTAAAAACATTACGTTTTGCCGATGACATAGTAATTATGTCAGAGACAGCAAAGGACATGGAAGAGCAGTTGAACGGAATGGACAGTATGCTGAAAGGTGCATATAAGATGAACATTAACAAGAGCAAAACTAGGGTAATGGAGTGCAACCTAACAAAATCTGGTGATGCTGAAGGAATTAGATTAGATAACGAAACAATAAAGGAGGTAGATGAGTTTTGTTACTTGGGTAGTAAAATAACATGCGATGGTCGCAGTACAGAGGATATAAAATGCAGAATGGCAATGGGAAGAAAAGAATTTTTGAAAAAGAGAAATTTGCTAACATCGAATATTAATTTAAGTGTAAGGAAGTCCTTTCTGAAGGCATTTGTATGGAGTGTTGCCTTGTATGGGAGTGAAACATGGACGATAAACAGTGCGGACAGGAAGAGGATTGAGGCTTTTGAAATGTGGTGCTACAGAAGAATGCTGAAGATTAGGTGGGTGGATCGCGTAACTAATGAGGAGGTACTGAACAGAATTGAGGAGAAAAGGAATTTTTGGCATACCTTGACTAAAAGAAGGGATAGATTGGTCGGACACATTCTTAGGCAATATTCATAGAAATATGACTTCAACTGCTATTGGGCAAAGCTGAAAATGTGTACCCAGCCGGGATTCGAACCCGGGTCTCCTGCTTTCTAGGCAGTTGCGCTGACCCCTACACCACTGGGGACACAGTGATCACCGCACCTGCAAGGACTACCCATGCACGCCCCCCGTCAGATACAAATGCCCAGCTTCGCCCTGCCCATAGTACTCGAATCCCGGCTGGGTACACATTTTCAGCTTTGCCCAATAGCAGTTGAAGTCATATATTCTATGAATATTAAATAATAACAACTGCAGGATCAGAATGTGACGTCTGTTCTTTCCGAACAGACGCCACATGTATATACATTCTTAGACATCAAGGAATTGTGAATTTAGCATTGGAGGGAAGAGTGTAGGGTAAAAATCGCAGGGGAAGACCAAGAGATGGATACAGTAAGCAGATTCAGACAGATGTGGGTTGCCGTTCTTATGTGGAGATGAAGAGGCTTGCTCAGGATAGAGTATTGTGGAGAGCTGCATCAAAGTAGTCTCCGAACTTAAGAGCACAACAACAACAATTAATAAAGCAATAACCTAAGGCTTCTTTCACAGAAGTTCTTTGCTGCTTTCATTTATACCGTGCATAATCACAATTTTACTTATGTTGCGACCACACCCGCTAGTATACGCCAGCCTTTACATGCAGGTGCATACTGTAAAACAACATTACAGGCGCACAGTTTTCTGTTCCATTAGTAAACTGCTAATAGCAATTATCTTCAGTCGGAAAGGTATTTCGTACGTAACAAGTGAGTGGTTACAACACACACGTAATCTCATTTGAAACTAATGTCGAACTGAGCAAAGACCATACAAACGGCCCACTTTTAGTGTTATTGGCCTATAGTGGGCCTGCGCGGGATTCCGTGTCAGAGCAAATAAATTATAAAGACAACTGGAGAGAGAGAAGCCACAATGCAGATGGAAGAGTGTGAGGAAGAAAACTAATGGGTCATAGACAATAGGAAGATGGAGAGAGAGGGATGAGACAGAGAGAGAGAAGAGAAAATGGGAATGGGAGAAACAGGAGACAATAAATAAATCAACAAAAAACAATTATTCTGTTCCGGATTGTATACCCATTAGATTTCTATGTGATTATGCAAAAGCGATAGCCCCTTACCTAACAGCCACATACAACCACTCTCTCATAGAAGGATCTGTACCAAAAGCTTGGAAAGTTGCCCAGGTCACACCTATATTCAAGAAAGGCAGTCGGAGTAACCTACTAAACTATAGGCCTATTTCATTGACGTCAATTTGAAGCAGGGTTTTGGAACATATCCTGTACTCAAATGTTATGAATTATCTCGAACAGAATGATCTACTGACCCAAGGTCAACACGGCTTTAGAAAATATCGTTCATGCGAAACACAACTAGCTCTATATTCACACGAAGTGATGGGTGCTATCGACAAGGGTTCGCAAATCGATTCCGTATTTCTTGATTTCCAGAAGGCTTTTGCACTGTACCTCACAAACGGCTTTCAATCAAATTGCGTGGTCAAGGTATATCGTCCCAAACTTGAGATTGGATAGGATTTTTGATCTCAGAGAAGACACAGTTTGTAGTAATCGATGGAGAAGCATCGACTAAAACAGAGGTGATATCGGGCGTTCCACAGGGTAGTGTTATTGGTCCTCTGCTGTTCCTTATTTACATAAACGATTTAGGGGAAAATCTAAATAGCTGTCTTAGGTTGTTTGCAGATGACACCGTCGTTTACCGTCTAGTAAAATCATCTGAAGATGAAAACCAACTACTGAACGATCTGAATAAGATATCACTATGGTGTAAACATTGGGAATTGACTCTAAATAATGAGAAGTGTGAAGTTGTCCACATGAGTACGAAAAGAAATCCTTTAAACTTTGTTTACAAGATAAATCAATCATTGACTCTAAATAATGAGAAGTGTGAAGTTGTCCACATGAGTACGAAAAGAAATCCTTTAAACTTTGTTTACAAATTAAATCAATCAAAAGTGAAGGCAGTAAACTCCACAAAATACCTAGGAATTACTATTACTTCAGACTTAAATGGGAAAGAACACGTTGATAATGTCGTGGGAAAGGCGAACCAGAGACTACGTTTTATTGGCAGAACCCTTAAAAGATGCAACAGAACTACAAAAGAGACTGCATACACTGCGCTTGTCCGTCCTTTTTTGGAGTATTACAGCCCAGTGTGGGATCCTTATCAGGTGGGTTTGACGGAGGACATCGAAAGAGTCGAAAAAAGGGCAGCTCGTTTCGTATTGTCACGATACAGGGGAGACAGCGTTACCGAAATGATACAGGATCTGGGATGGGAATCATTACGACAACGGCGCTTATCGCTGCGGTGTGGTGTACTTACGAAACTACAATCGCCAACATTCTCCTCCGAATGCGAAAATATATTGTTGACTGCCACTTACGTAGGTAGAAATGATCATCAGAATAAAATACGAGAAATGAGCGCTCTACATATACATCTACATGGAATACTCTGCAAATCACATTTCAGTGGCTGGCAGAGGGTTCATCGAACCACCGTTATACTATTCATCTCCCATTTCATTCTCAAATAGCGCGCGGGAAGAAAGAACACCTGAATCTCTCCGTACGGGCTCAGATATCTCGTATTCTATTCTGATGATCATTTCTACCTATGTAAGTGGGAGTCAACAATATATTTCGCATTCGGAGGAGAATGTTGGCGATTGGAGTTTCGTGAGTAGCCCACGTCGCAGCGATAAGCGCCGTTGTTGAAATGATTCCCATCGCGGATGCTGTGTTCTTTGTTGCCGCGTGCTATTCGAGAAAGGAATGGGAGATAAATAGTATAATATTGGTTCGATGACCCCTCTGCCAGGCATTTAAATGTGGTTTGCAGAGTAAGGTAAAGCAGTCAACAATCCGAAGATTGGTTTGAACACCACAGTGCTTTACTAGGCACGGTCCTGTTTGGAGGTGGTATGCCGCTGCCTTCCTCCGACCTTGGAACTGACTTACCCAGCCAGTTATAGGGGGACCTACAGTTTAACGTGGGTTCCGAACCACGGTGCTACTCGGTATTTTTCACATGAGCAGTACCGTCAGGGGGGAAAGAAGTGGAAAGTGACAGATAAAAATCCTAGGACCTGGCGGGGATCGAACCCGCGACCTTAGGATTTGTAGTCTGGCACTCTACGGCTGTGCAACTTTTTTTTTTTTCTTAATGAATATTAGGTGAGGAATTAATTTCATTTATTTGTTGTGCCTTCCTTCAGGTCATTGGTTTCACATGACCAACATATTGTATTTACTTTGGATCATTTAAATAAAATATAATTAAAAAAATATTACGAAATATAATAAATCGAACTTAATATACGCTTCTGGAAGGATGACAGAAGAGTGACGTCCTCTTCAGGTATCGGAAATAAACATTCTTCGGGTCCTACTCTCCGCAACGGGGGCCCGGGTATGTCTTCGCGTAGATAATTCTTCCTCCATGTTCTATTTTGGTCCGAATTAGTGTTCGTTTTAATTGTCTTCTCTTACCCGTATCGACCCAGTTACGGGGGGCACCTTGATGTGTTGCCTAAGTATTTGGCAAGGTCTGGTCCTGTTCTGCGTTCGTTTCATTGATTTGATCGTGTCAACTGAGACGCTCCGTTATGCTGTCTAGATGTAGTAGAGGCGTATGAGATAGGCTGAGTAGAATGCAGGAGCTTCAAGAGGTCGCGAACGCGTTGGCAAGCCAGCAAGTGTTTGGTGAGGCAGGCTGGTTGTCCAGTTTGTCCGTCAGAGCCCTTTAAACAGGAGCGCGTGTGGCTTTTTGCGCGCTGGTTGTCAGCTGTTGGTTTTTAGCTGTCTGCGGAGTTGGTATTAAAGAGCGCGCAGACGGGGAGAGTCGTGTGGAGACGCGACGACCGGCCTCACCTCCGGAAATGCCAGCCCCGGCGCCTCAGCCGTGACTCACACACGTACACACACACACACATGCTGTCTGGCGCTGCCCCAGACACGCGCCGTCTGCACCTCACACACTGGCTGCACTCTCCGACACACACACACACACTGTCAAATCGCTACCCTATTGCGTCTTCCTCCCTCTTCAAATCAACCCAGGCAAGTGCCGGGATGGTTCCTTTCAAAGGGCACGGCCGATTTCCTTCTCCGTCCTTACCCAAAACTCCGAGCGTAAGCTCCGTCTCTAATGACCAACCTGTCGACAGGTCGTTAAATCCTAACCTTCCTTTCTTCCTCCCTCTTGCTCTCCCTCTAATCTTCTTCACCTCCTCCTCCTTTTCCATGCTCTCCTTCTTCATCTGCTTCTTTTTCTTCACCTTCCACTTCTCCTTCTGCTCCTTCTTCTTCATTATATCTCTGTATCCTTCTTCAGCATCTCTTTCTCCTCCTCTCTTTTTCCTTCTTCTTCATCGTCATAATCTACTTATTCTTTCCTTATTCTTTTTCCTTTTCTCCATCTCCGTTTTCTTCTTTGTCATCTCCTGTTCCTCCTTCTTCATCTCCTTCTCTTCCTCCTCCTTCTTCCTCTGCATCTCCTTCTCCTTCATTTCATTCTTCTTCGTCATCTCCTCCTATTTATCATCTCCGTCTTCCATCATCGTTTGCTCTTTATCTCCTTCTTCTTTTTCATCTTTTCCTTCATCTGCTTCTTCATCACCTCTTTCACCTTCTTCATCCTCTCATTCTCCTCCTTCATCATCTCCTTCCTGTTCTTCATCATCATCATCATCATTATCTACTTCTCTTGTATCGTTTTATCTTTCTTCATCTCCTCCTCTCCCGTCTACTCATCCTTCTTCTTATGCATCTCCTTCTCCTTCATCTTCAACATCTCCTTATTCTATTTATCATCTCCTTCTTCATCTTCTCCTTGATCTCCTTCTTCATCTACTTCTTCATGACTTCCATCACCTTCTTTATCTTCTCATTCTCCTCTTCATCATCATCTCCATCTTCATCATCATCATCATCATCTACTTCTTCATCATTATCTATTTCTCATCAATCATCTCCTCCTTCTTCATCTCCTGCTACCCCTCCTCCTTGTTCTTCTTCTTCTTATGCATCTCCTCTTTCACCTCATTCATCATCTGCTTCTTGTTTATCATCTGCTTCTTCTCTTTCATCGTCTCCTCCTTTTTCACCATCTCTTTAAAATCTGTCTGTCAATGTATTTTGAAATGGTAAAAGTCATCTGTGTTATATCGAAATAAACAGACCGCTGAATTAACTGCGAAGGTAAGTAAAATATTGGGTATCTGGTACAAACACTGTCACAAATTCCTGCCATTAATAAATTCCTTAAAAATATTTTATCATGGCGCCACTCCTAATATATGATAATTTAATAGAATTATTCTTATTATGACTTGTGTGAATCAAATATTTTCTTTAAACAGTTATGGTATGTAGTGTGCAATTCTGTTCGATTGGTCCCCACAACTCGTCACAGCTGTTGCACACAGCTACGGATCTCTGCCAACACTACCGTACAACTGATACTACTGCAGAGCAGCCTACAGTCTAAATTCGTTTACAAAGACTCACCACATCCTGAGAAGTTTGCTATGTCACAGATACAGAGATGTCAGAGATAATAAAGCTCAGTCAAACTTACACCAATTCCAATGATACATGTTTCATCACTCCACAAATCAAACTTACACAAATTCCAATGGAACATGTTTAATCACTCCACAAATTCCAATGATACGTGTTTCATCTTCAATCTTATTCATCTCCTTCTTCATCTTTTGCATCTGCTCATTTATTATCACCTTATTCTTCTTCATAACATCTCCTTCTTTATCATCACCTTCTCCTTCTTATTCTTTTGCATCTCCTTTTCTTCTTATTATTGTTATTCTTCATCATCGTCATCTATTTCTTTATCATCGTTATCTTCTTCATCATATCCTTTTTCTACCTTTGTAACGCCTTCTCATTTGTCTCCTTCTTCTTTTCCTCGTCGTTCTTCTTCTTCTGTATCTCCTTCTCCTTATCCTTCATCTTCTTCTTCTTCTTAATATACAGGGAATAGCAAGATGGCAATTTTTATCTTTTTTATGTTAAATGAATAAAAGGTAAAAATTGCCATCTTGGAATTTTCTTGTATATTCATGTAATAAGATAGCTCCCCTAAGCTTAATCTTGTTTTTTTTTTTTTTTTTTTTTTTCATCATCATCTCTTCTTTCTTCTTTTCGTTTCTCATCTTCTTCATCTCCTTGTTCATGTCCTTCTTGTTCTTGTTCTTCTTCTTCTGCATCTACTTATTCACTTTAATCTTCTACTTTCTTTACTTCTTTCTCTTTTTTCTCCAAATTCAGTCCAAATGTTTGTTAAGCTTAAGGGACTTAACAGCGGGGTCATCAGTCCCTAAACTTAAAAACTACTTATGAACTACCTTATACTAAGGACGGCACAAATATCCATGCCCAAGGGGGGGATTCGAACCCCCGACGTGCAGACGGCCAGCTTTTTTTTCTCCTTCCTTGGTGTAATGAGTGATTTCACATTTCCGTATCAACTATAGGTCGACGAAACTCCTGCAGGGAGCCTATACGATATCAGTTTATGCGGCTCTTCAGAGTATCTTGCTTGCCGGCCGCGGGGGGCGAGGGAACTGAGGCGCTCCAGTCACGGTCTGCACGGCCACTACGGTCGGGCATGGATATTTGTGCCGTCATTAGTATTAGCTGGTTCGTAAGTAGTTTGTAAGTTTAGGGACTGGTGACCCCGTAGTTAAGTCCCATAGACTCTACAAACATTTGAACATATGTATCTTGCTTCTTGTACATACTTTAGACTACTAATTTGAATAAAATCCTGTCCGTGAAGAACGGATACGAATGGATGCAGGTTCGTTCCACTTGTCAGAGTCGTATCCAGATGTATCAGGGCTCCCACATCACCCCAACTGCACGGGTGATTCTATTTACACATCGGTAAAATCAGACGTGACGTCATTATGACGTATGCACACTATCGACGTCCAGAAGAGCGGCACATCGACTTTTGCGATCGTTCGACATGCTGGTTTTGGGTGGGACAACACGCTTAATTCGACATTCTTTCTGAACTGCGCATACTTTTTTCCTTCGTAGTTTAGTGAAAAAACTAGGCCTTACTTAATATTAGTATCATGTTTTGGAAAGCACTGACGGAAATTTCAGTAAATGTAAATTGAAAATTATGTCAGAAATAACGCAGATCGAGCCTTAGAGAACGACTTCACACATTTTCAAAGAAAAGAACTAGCATGTTGCAGCAACTTGGCGGTAGATGAGTACCCAGTTTTAGGAAATGTTTTACCTGATGTTCGCAGAGCCTCTGTAACAAATGACTGTATTAATATCCAGCTCATTTGATTTGTAGTTTCGGCGAAAACATACATATAGCTACAGCGACTATATGTTGTTTTCGTATGTCGGATATTTTGACATGTCCAAGTACACATTGTCGCTTCATAGCCTGGTAACCGTATTTTGTCGTCTTAGTTTAACGTAGACTCCGTACTAAAATGCAACTCGGTAGCATTTTTCGCTTAGAGAAAAAGTTTCCATGAGTTTTAAACACAACCTTCACAAATGGGCCACGATGACAACATCAGATTTGGCTGAATAACGTTTCAGAGCCCACAGTGTAGGTCCTTTTACGGAAAGTTTATAGCTTCTTTCTTTCAAAAAAAAAAAAGAAAGCAAAGTTATAGCTTCCGAAACTGTAATGAATATACCATTACCAACTGAAGATATTATCAGCTACTCCTTTAATTCGTCTGCTACAATTGCAACCGCAGTTTTGCGTCTAGAACGACCACACAAGTCGATCATAGCTCCAGTCGTCTTCGATAGTGTGGATTCGTCATAATGACGTCACGTCTGATTTTACCGAAGTGTAAATAGAATCCCCCCAACTGCGCACGCCCCTACAGAGGCCTCCATAAGGTTGATCGTCCCCACGTCACAGATGCTGAGTCCCGTCTGTCGTACTGCGGTTCCAACACCAGCTTCAGACTCAGCGCACATCGTGATAACCTGGCGTTGTGGCAACAGTAAAGTCTGCGGCAGACAGCTGTTGTCTTTGTCTATTTCTCGCACAATGGTGCGCTTCCGGTTTTGCTCTGTTTATTTGTCTGTGATTCACGCTAGCAAGTTGGGGCCTGCATCTTCACAATCACGGACGAACTGCGATAACGTGCACAACGTGTTATAGTACCATGTTTATACACTGTGTGGCACCAGCAGTCGGCAAACTTCCAGTACACTTTCAATGGCAGCAAGAAAGACTTGCTTTCCTTTGCGGTGTCGCACAAGTCCAAAGTGCGCGTCACCTACTTTCGCCGCGCGCCGCCATGCACGCACGGCGCGGCGTTCTTACGACGACAGCCACGAGCGCCCTCTGCTGCAACTCCGCTCGTGGCCACCACTGAACGACATCGGTCACTTGGGACTGAGTTAGGAACCAGTAAAGACTTCGGAATCCGATAGGCACCAGTGAAGACTTGGCTATCAGTTAGGCGCTAGGCAGGACTCTAGCTCAACTATGTATCAACATTCTGCAGTACTATGTAAAAGTTAAGTATTGTATAAATTCTGTGCAATATATATCTCTTTCTAATTTACTCTAGTGTTTCTAGTTTCTGGCTGCTCCCCTCCGTACCTGCACCAGCGTGCTATCTTTATTCCTGTGTCGGTCTCATTCCACTCGGCCACCGACACCTACGACGGAAACGAGACACAAAAGCGGCGACGAGGCTGGGACACAAAACTTACAATGTGCTGATATCCTTGTTTTGACATGTGAAGCTATCATATATGACAGCCAGTTGATTTTATATGATGCTGTGATGTTATTGTGTCATTTCTTTCAAAGAAATGTTACTGTAAGATGGTGCAGATCATAAAAAAATTGTAGTGAAGGCCCAAAACAGACAATTGTGTGGGTACAAAATTTTAAAAAAGAAATTTACTTTTTCTTTTTGTAATGAATTACTGTATGTATTTTGTATCTTAAACGTCCCTCTCTATATTAATGTCAAGCCATCTGCAACCTTGCGTATGAAATGGATGTAGGCCTTTCCGATCACAGTTTTTTTCTTTATTGTATTTTAAAACCCGAGGGGGAGGCTGTCAGCAACATACAGGGCTGCTCTTCAGCCGCCGGCCACGGTGGCCGAGGGGACTGAAGCGCTTCAGTCACGGTCTGCACGGCTACTACGATCGGGGGTTCGAATCCCCCCCTCGGGCTTGTGCCGTCCTAGTTCGTAAGTAGTTCATAAGTAGTTTGTAAGTTTAGGGACTGATGACCCCGTAGTTAAGTCCCATAAGCTTAACAAACATTTGAACATTTGCTCTTCAGCCGAGCGATTTACGAAAAAAAAAAAACATATTATAACAAAAAAGAGGTGCTAAAACGCTGTATTAGTACCATTAGAAGGTGCTAAAATGCTGATGATGGATGACAAGGATGAAGTTTAAAAGTAGACCCGGTCGTTGAGATTAAAATGGCCACGGCGATCAAAAGAATAAAATTTTTGTAGAAAACACTGGACTTACACATGGTGTAGAATGAAGGACATTTAAAATACATGGCAACACTACTGTTTGGCAGTTGCTAGTAAGCACAGAGCCATGAACACTCATACAACACTGGTATTAAAAAGTTGGAGCCGAGAGGGAATAGGGATGGAGAAGGAGGGATAGCGCGGGGACGGGGTAGGGGGAGAGAGGGAAAGGGAAGATGGGGGAGGGGGGATAGGGAGAGCTCTGGAGGATGGGGTGGGAAGAGGACAGCCAAGCGGGGGCGGATAGAGGAGGGGTAGATGTCTGGATGGAGGGGAAAGTGACACAAGCCACCCTGGAAGAGGACGTGGAGAGAGGAGAGAGAGGAGGTGAAGGGAGGGAGGGAAATGCTCGTAAGGGTGTGGCAAAGGCGTGGTGTACAGTATGGTGGAAGGTTAAGGGGGGATAGGGCTTTCTACACAGTCTCCTTCCGCCATCATGACCTTTACCGTAAAATACCTCGGCAATGCACTCCGTCCATCGCTCTACAAGTGATAGAAGGGGCAAGATCGGGACTATATGGAGGATGACCCAGTACTTGGAGTTTCTGGAGCGTTTCAGCAGTGTGGACAGCAGTATGCGGACGGGCATTGTCGTGCAACAACACAACACCTTCTGACAGCAATCCTCGGCGTTTGCTTCTAATTGCAGGCTTTAGCCTGTCAGTAAGCATCTCACTGTAACGTACACTGTTTATTGCTGTGCCCCTTTCGCCATAATGTTCCAGTACAGGACCTCGTGCATCCCAAAAAACCGAAAGCACCAGTTTTCCTGCGGACGGTTGGGTCTTGAACTTTTTCTTGCACGTTTCCATTCCGTACTCTGCCGTTTACTCTCCGGCTCGAAATGATGGATCCATGTTTCGTCACCAGTAATGATTCTGTCTAAGAAGTTGTCCCCTTCGTTACCATACCGATCCAAATGTTTTTAGCAGATGTCGAGGCGCGTTTGCTTATGCAACTGTGCGAGTTGTTTTGGAACCAATCTTGCACAAAGTTTACGAAACCCAAGTCTGTTGTGATAATTCCGCAGACAGAACCGTGACTAATTTGAAGACGATGAGCCACTTCATCAATAGTTAATCGTCTGTCTAAGAGATTCATTTCACGTGATTGCTCAATGGTTTCTTCATTTGTGGCGGTAAACGGTCGTCCGGCTCCTTCATCGTGCTCAACACTCGTGCGACCATTTCGGAATTTTTCAATCCACTCGCACACACTTCGTTGTGGCAAAACACTGCTCCCGTACTGTACTGAAAGTCTCCTATGAATTTCGGCCCCTGATACACCTCCCGCCCACGAGAAACGTATCACTGAACGTTGCTCTTCTTTGGTGCAAATAGACAGCGGAGCAGCCATGATTAACAGCACGGCAGCGACAACGAAACTAACGTAGCAGCTTGAAAATTGCAAAGATATAACAACAAATAAACAAAGCATGCGTCACCAACGTAAAACGACACTACTACCAACATAAACAAAAATATAACTAAATTGCGGATATTAATTCCTCGTATTATTACCTCACGGAAAAAAGAACGAGAGAGTAAAACAAAGTTTGAACTCACCAGATGTAATTCGCAGAATTGGCCGTTACTGTTTTATTTTTAAAAAAACCACAGATCGATTTCAATCACATAATGATCATCTTAAGTGTCCTTCAAACGATGATCATTATGTGATTGAAATCGATCTGTGGTTTTTTTTAAAATAAAACATTAACGGCCAATGCTGCGAATTACGTCTGGTGAGTTCATCACTGTGTGGTCGTGGAGCACCTACAAGTAATGGAATCAAACCTCAAAATAGTTTATTGAAAGAATACGGAAATAACGTGTCACGTATTTTTAGGTAGGTAGCGTGGTGCAATCTACATCTACATCTACATCTACATCGATATTCTGCAAATCACATTTAAGTGCCTGGCAGAGGGTTCATTAACCACCTTCATAACTTTTCTCTACCGTTCCATTCTCTAATAGCGCGCGGGAAGAAAGAACACCTAAATCGTTCCGTTTTCGATCTGATTTCTCTTATTTTATTGGGATGGTCATGTATCCCTAAGTAGGTGGGTGCTAGCAAAATATTTTCACATTCAGAACTAAAAGTCGGTGATTGAAGCTTCGCAAACAGATCACGCCGCAATGAATAACGTCTTTCTTTTAATGATTTCCACCCCAATTCGTGCAACATTTCCGTGACGCTTTCCCCCCCGTAACGTGATAAAACAAAACGAGCTGCCCTTCTCTGAACCTTCTCAATATCTTCCGTCAGTCCCACCTGGTGAGGATCCCACAAGGGGCAACAGTACTCCAGGAGAGGACGCACAAGTGTGATGTAGGCAGTCTCTTTGGTGGAGCTGGTGCATCGTCTAAGCGTTCTGCCAATGAAACGTAACCTTTGGTTCGCCTTCCCCACAATATTTTCTATGTGTTCTCTCCAGTCAAAGTTGTTCGTAATTGTAACTCCTAGGTATTTGGTAGAATTTACGACCTTAAGGTTTGACTGATTTATCGCGTAATTGAAGTTCAGCGGATTTCTTTTAGTGGTCATGTGTATTACTTCACACTTTTCTTTATTTAGTGTCAATTGCCAATTTTCGCACCAAGTAGAAATTTTGTCTAAATCGCTTTGCAGTTGCTTTTGATCCTCTGTTGACTTCACTAACCGATAAACGGCAGCATCATCCGCGAACAGTCTAAGGGAGCTTTTCCTAAATCGTTTATAAACACGAGGAAGAGTAGGGGACCAATAACGCTTCCCTGTGGAACGCCAGATATCACTTCTGTTTTACTCGATGACTTACCGTCAATTACAACGAACTGTGTCCTTTCTGATAGGAAATCGTGAATCCAATCGCACAATTGGGGAGATATTCCATAAGCACGCAATTTCAATGCTGTCCATTTGCTTCTTAAATTATTACTGATAAACACTAGGTATCAATAATTGTAAATATAAGTCTTATAATAATATTATTATAGTACTGAAATTTGTCGGATTTTTATCTGTAAGGGATATTGAAAGTGTGATTACGGCGTTTGATTCTCCCAAATCTCCTGAATCCATTCATGTAATTATATTTACCGTATGATCATTCCCTGAGTTTATATGGATTTTTAGAAAAATGTGTGTGGCTATATTGTATTTCAGTTGCAATCTGGGTTAGCTGCCTTCCCTCAGCCAAGCGTTTCTTGGTTTCCGAGCACATTTTCAATATATTTTCCTGTTAAAATACCGGCTGATCGAAAAGTCGTTATAAATTAGAAAACTTCATGGAATAACGAAGATAGAGACGTAAAAAATGACACATGCTTGCAATGGCATGGGGTTTTATTAGAAAACTTCCCAAGCGTTCGAAACGAGTGCTCTCCCTGCTGTATCCTTCCGCGCTTCCTATCGCCTCATCTTTAAAATACAATTTCCCTTCCAAAATATTATACATTTGAATGTCACAGAATTAAATGCTTTGACCACCTCCCTAAAAATGTTATTTACATTTAACAAACAAATATATATTTTACAATACTAAAATCGGTTGAGACTGAAGCTCTTTGCTCAGATAGCCATTAAGCGTGGCGTCTCACTGTTCAAATATACCGCCGCCGTCGAAATATAGTTACACGAACAATATTTAATTTATCATAGCTTTTTATACAGTTCTTCTCCACAAATACTTATAATTGTTTATATATAAATTATCTGCTGCATATCTACTATTTTTAGTCGGCCATAAAATATTTAAGTGGCAGTCTACGTTATATAAATCAACGTTACTAACAATAATGTTAAATATAATAAAATACATATATAAATGTAATGCGCATTGCTGGGTTCATGTTTTGTGTTTCTGTAGTGGAATCTATGTGCTGACACAAGAATATTACTACCTCAACGAAAAGCAGAACAAGAGGGTAAAACAAAGTTTATTGAAAGAATACAGAAATAAGGTGGCACGTCGTTTAAGATGGGTAGCGTGGTGCAATGCTGCCCATTTGCTTCTTCATCTGTTACTGATGAACACTACGTATCAATAATTAAAAATATAAATCTTATAATATTATTATTATAGTACTGTAATTTATCGGCTTTTTATCTGTAAGGGATATTGAAAGTGTAATTACGGTTGTTTGATTATCCCGAGTCTCCTGAATCCATTCATATAATTATATTTGCCGTATGATCATTCCCTGATTTTATATGGATTTTTAGAAAAATGTGTGTGGCTATATTGTATTTCAATTGCTATCTGGGTTAGCCACCGTCGCTCTTCCAAGCGTTTCCGGTTTCCGAGCACATTAGGCAAACCCTGACTACCTGCTATATCCCATTCTCTAGGTCCAAACTGGTAGTTCGCCAGCTGGAAAACCCAACAGCCTGGCAAAATTCGCCTTTAACATGGAAACAATCAATCACCTTCCCCCTGATTCTGTAATGTTGTTGTTGTTGTTGTTGTGGTCTTCGGTCTACAGACTGGTTTGATGCAGCTCTCCTGTGCAAGTCTCTTCATCTGACAATACGTTCGGCAACCTACATCCTTTTGAATCTGCTTACTGCATTCGTCCCTCGGTCTCCCTCTACGATTTTTACCCCACACGCTTCCTTCTAATGCTAAATTGACAATTCCTTGATTGTGTCCAACCAACCTGTCCCTTCTCTTAGTCAGGATATGCCAGAAACTCCTTTTCTCCCTGATTCGGTTAAGCAACTCCTCATTAGTTACGTGATCTACCCATCAAATTTTCATCATTCGTCTGTAGCACCACATATCAAAAGCTTCTATCATCCGTTTCACTCTCATACAATGCTACACTCTAGACAAATCCTTTCAGAAAAGACTTCCTAACATTTAAATTAATATTGGATGTTAACAAGTTTCGCTTCTTTAGAAACGCTTCCCAAAGCCATTCTGCATTTTATATCTTCTTTACTTCGGCCATCAGAAGTTATCTTGCTACCCAAATAACAAAATTCATCTACTACTTTTATTGTCTCATTACCTAATCTTATTCCTTCAGCGTCGCCTGATTTTCTCACATTGCATTCCATTACCTTCGTTTTACTCTTGTTAATGTTCATCTTATATCTTCCTTTCAAGACACTGTCCATCCTATTCAATTGCTCTTCCAGATCTTTTGCGGTCTCTGACAAAATTACTATGTCATCGGCAGACCGCAATGTTTTTATTTCTTCTCCCTGCACTTTAATGCCCTCTCCAAATTTCTCCTTCCATTCCTTCACTGCTTGCTTAATGTACAGATTGAACAACATTGGGGAAAGGCTACAACCCTGTGCCGGCCGCGGTGGCCGAGGGGACTGAGGCGCTCCAGTCACGGTCTGCACGGCCACTACGGTCGGGGGCTCGAATCCCCCCTCGGGCATGGATATTTGTGCCGTCCTAGTTCGTAAGTAGTTGATAAGTAGTTTGTAGGTTTAGGGACTGATGGCCCCATTCTTAAGTACCATAGACTATACAAACATTTGAACATTTTTTCCTGAATCCATTCATATAATTATATATGCCGTATGACCATTCCCTGATTTTATATGGATTTTAGAATAATGTTTGTGGCTATATTGTGTTTCAGTTGCATTCTGGGTGAGCCAAGCGTGGTTCCCTGTTTCCGAGCACATTAGGCAAACCCCGACTACCTGCTGTATCCCATTCTCTAGGTCCTAACTGTTAGCTGGGGAACCCAACAGCCTGGCAAAACCCGCCATTCACATGGAAACAATCAGCGTCCCCCTGTATCTGTAATGTCGCAACGAAATCTTTGGTCCTAATTAAGGAACGCAGTTCTTTTTTACCTACCTACACTCAGCGGATAAAGCTCTTTCATTTGCGCTTTTAAACACTTGCATTGGCCGCGGCTGAGTGGCCGAGCGCATTGAGGCGGTATGCTCCGATGTGCGAGGCCGTTCTCCGTCGGGCGCTCGAATCTCCTCTCGGACATGGAAATTTGTATTTAATGAAACTCCAGCTGCAGTTGCATTTATTGGTGCTTTATTTAAACCCACACTACCGGTTTCGGCCTCTATGTTAGGCCATTTGCAAGTGTGACAGACCTGCATATAATGTGTAGCAATACAAGATGTTGTTGTTGTGGTCTTCAGTCCGGAGACTGGTTTGATGCAGCTCTCCACAATACCCTATCCTGAGCAAGCCTCTTCATCTCCACATAAGAACGGCAACCTACATCTGTCCGAATCTGCTTACTGTATCCATCTCTTGGTCTTCCTCTGCGATTTTTACCCCATATACTTCCCTCCAATGCTAATTCCTTCATGTCTAAGAATGTGTCCTACCAATCTATTCCTTCTTTTAGTCAAGGTATGCCAGAAATTTCTTTTCTCCCCAATTCTGTTCAGTACCTCCTCATTGGTTACGCGATCCACCCCCTAATCTTCAGCATTCTTCTGTAGCACCACATTTCAAAAGCCTCAATCCTCTTCCTGTCCGCACTGTTTATCGTCCATGTCTCACTCCCATACAAGGCAACACTCCATACAAATGCCTTCAGAAAGGACTTCCTTAGGCTTAAATCAATATTCGATGTTAACAAATTTCTCTTTTTCAAGAACGCCTTTCTTCCCATTGCCATTCTGCATTTTATATCCTCTGTACTGCGACCATCATTTGTTATTTTACTGCGCAAGTAACAAAACTCATTTACCTCCTTTATTGCTTCGTTTCCCAATCTAATTCCTTCAGCATCACCTGATTTTCTTACACTGCACTCCATTACCCCAGCTTTGCTCTTGTTATTGTTCATCTTATATGCACCTTTCAGCACACTGTCCATTCCGTTCAACTGCTCTTCCAGGTCTTTTGCTGTCTCTGACAGAATTACTATGTCGTCGGCAAAACGCAAAGTTTTTACTTCTTCACCCTGAACTTTAATTCCTGCTCCAAATTTCTCCTTGCTTTCCTTTATAGCTTGCTCAATGTACAAATTGAACAACAATGGAGAAAGACTACAACCCTGTCTTACTCCCTTTCCAACCACTGCATCCCTTTCATGCCCTTCAACTCTGACAACCGCTGTCTGGATTTTGTACAAGTTGTAAATAACCTTACGTTCCCTATATTTTACTCCTGCTTGCTTCAGAACTTGAAAGAGTTTATTCCAATCAACATTGTCAAAAGCCTTCTCCAAATCTACAAAAGCTAGAAATGTAGGTTTGCCTTTTCTTAATCTATCTTCTACGATACTGAAGTAAAAAAGGAACTTAACTGGCTTGGAAATATAGCACGGAATAACGGCTATCATAGCATGATCGTAGACGAGATTTTTAACGTGGCCAAATCCAACACAAACCAAGTGAGCCAAAATATGGAAACGGGTAAGAAACACTTTGTTTCATTTCCCTTCAGTGGCCAGGTCTCGTATAAACTAAGTAATTTGTTTAAAAATTGTAACGTGCAAATTGCGTACAAATCACAACCCTCACTTCTGCGTCTTCTAATAAATGACATAAATACAACGCAGGACATATATCAAAACGGTGGCATATACAAAATTCACTGCTCCGATTGTAATGCATACTACATCGGGCAAACAGGACGCAACTTCAAAACGCATTACAAGGAACACACAGAACTCGGCAGAAAAAACGCTGAAAGCAGATCCACCTTCGCTGCTCACCTTATACGCAACAGTCACAAGGTAGACAGTATCGAAAACAACCTGACAATACTCCACACAATGAAGAAAGGCTATTTCATGGATTTTTATGAAGAGGCTGCTGTATACACTCACCTAAAAAGTCCAAGGAAGACACGCTTAACGAGCAATGCTCTTTAAAGAATACTAATTTCTTAGATATCTGCCGCCCAGTAATAGACAAAGTTTTTTTAGAAATGCTTCGCAAGTTCGTGGCTGTTTTTGAAACATATACTACTGTTTGTAAACAGTACAGTGTAAGCAATCAACGACGCGTCCAAACAGCTCTGGAGCCCACACCAGCGTCCCTGGTTCAAACTTCGCTCGCTAGAGGCCGCCCCTCAACTATCGGCTTGGACGCCTCGTTTGTTGCAATCATTTTACATCCTAAGAATTTTTGTACCTTGTTTAAACAATACATTCAACTTTAATGTAAACTAAATTGAATACAATTGGCCTGAAGCTAAATTATTATACTTCCCGTATTAAAAATTTTTAAATTGACGACACGCCCACTTTTCACATAGCCTCATTGGCCGCTACATGTTCCATTTTTTATCCTAACTAACAATTGTAATATTTTACTATTGACCTTTACATTTTATCAACTAATGTTTAAAATTTCATGCTTGCAATGATGTAATGTTTATATCAGAACTTGCCGATTATAATGTTTTGGAATGTTAAATACGAGACGCCCATTTTTCTCATGTCGCCATTGGGCGCCAAAAGTTTTAAATTCTCTGAGTTCTATTGTTTTAATTACTTGACGTTGCTTTCTCTATGGCATAACGTAAGTTTCCTTCTGCTTCTGTACAGTACCTTTTTACATATGTAACATTCTGTCTTGTACCATGTAATTTTTGTGAACTTATTGTTACACATTACATGCAGGTCTGTCACACTTGAAAATGGCCTAACATAGAGGCCGAAACCGGTAGTGTGGGCTTAAATAAAGCACCAATAAATGCAACTGCAGCTGGAGTTTCATTAAATTTTGAACCACAGTTGCGGCCACAGCAACCATCCAGTGATGGAGAAACTAATATTGGAAGTTTGTGTCGTTTTTAGTATAAGTTAGTTCGTAGGTCGTTTGTAAGTTTACAGACATGACCCCGCAGTTAAGTCCCATAAGCTTAACAAACATTTGAACACTTGCATTGACTGATTCCGAAGAAAGCTATGCGTGAACATTCAACTTTACTTCAATTTTCCCCCAACTTTTTTATCAATGCACTAACGGTGCGAAGGATTCGCAGGGGTCGTCTAGTAGTGATTATAAGTAGACCTCGGACTTTTAGGTTTTAAAAATCTTAAATTAGGTATCTAAAATAGGTTCTATCACTTACCTAAATAGCTTATAAAAATCAGAATATAGGTGAGCAAAATCTGAAATTTTATTGTATAGAAAAGTAAACAGAATGATCAAAATTGACATTATTTTATTGTCCATGTCCACAATTGCAGTCATAGTAAAAAAAAGTAACACTTTCTCCAGATTTTTCGTCGAGAAACTGCATCTCTTGTCTGTTAGTAGCATCTTATATCCTGGGAATGAGCATTCCAAGTCAACAGGGCATGTTTAAATAACGGTATTAGAAGTTTTTTTTTTTTTTTTTTTTTTTTTTTTTTTTTTTTTTTTTTTTTTTTAGCACTGTCTTCAGTTTCTCACTATCTTTTATACCAGCAGAACCTGGGACCAAGTCGATTTTTTTCTGTCGCCTCTTCCATGAATCTATGAATCGCCTTTGCTTGTACACTGGTTTCCTGAACACACTAGAGATTTAAGAGGTCTAGTAATAGAGACCAAAAATACGTAATGAGGTTTTATGTATACAATGTCGTTGGAAATATTGTTGGGTCTCTTAGAACATCTTTAGCTACAGAAATACTCTCAATGCCTCGTCTGGCAATTGAAGAACAATGTTTTTAATGTCCGAATTTTTAAAAAAAATTAGATAGTCAGGTCCTAATGTGAAATTAGGTACTATGAAATTACAATTTTTCGATAAAATATTTGCATTATTCTTAGCTGGGAAGACCACGAGAGAATTTTTTTATTTAATTCGATTTTTAAAATTTAGATACAATCAGGTAAAAAAAAAAGGTAAAGCAGTCAACAATCCGAAGATTGGTTTGAACAGCACAGTGCTTTACTACGCACGGTCCTGTTTGGAGGTGGTATGCCGTTGCCTTCCTCCGACCTTGGAACTGACTTACCCAGACAGTTATAGGTGGACCTACAGTTTAACGTGGGTTCCGAACCACGGTGCTACTCGGTATTTTTCACATCAGCAACACTGCCAGAGGTGAAAGAAGTGGAAAGTGACAGATAAAGATGCTAGGACCTGGCGGGGATCGAACCTGCGAACCTTGTAGTCTGGCACTCTACCGCTGTGCAACCGAGGCGCGTAACCTAATATTAGGTATTTTTAGGAGCTATAAAACTAGCGTTTTTCGATCGTAAATTTCCATAACTCGTGTATGGACAACTTTATTTAATGAGGAACAAAATAGGTTTTTAGCTGAATTCCGAGGTCCAATTATAAGCTGTATGCTTTTATTAACACTCCGAGTGCCAATCACGTCAATTGACGGGATATGGAAATTTCTGTAGAATGTTCAAATGTTTGTAGAACTTCTGGGACTTAACTACGGGGTCATCAGTCCTTAAGCTTACAAACTACTTAAGTACTAGCTAAGACTAAGGACTGCACAAATATCCATGCCCGAGGGGGGGGATTCGAACCCCCGACCGTAGTGGCCGTGCCGACCGTGACTGGAGCGCCTCAGTCCCCTCGGCCACCGCGGCCGGCTCTGTAGAATGCCAATCACGTCATTTGACTTGATCTTTGTTTTCGTGCTTGTAAGAACAGAATCAAGTTTATTGACGGGCTACATCTACCTTAAATACCTTACTTGGTAAACCTAGTGTCTAAACCAGCCTATAGGTCTTTTATTTACTTTCTAAATCTTTCGACGGTCGCATTCATTGTATGAAACGGGGCAGGTAGGAAGTGGTGCCCGCTCACTCTGTAGGTAAGTCAACAGACACGGCTTCACGCTGTGACGATACTGCTGGCCCCCACATCTCAATGTTATCCTACGATACCGTCTGCCTGGTCCTCTCATCTCAATGTCATCCTACGGTACCGTCTGCGTTGGATCTGGAATCGTGTGGTTCAATAGTGATACATGTTGCGTGTGAAGTTGTTATAGCCAGCCTAGGAATCAGTGTAGGACAGTGTCTCGGTGATATTGTTATTAAAACAAGTGATAGATTTCATTAATTAAGAGATTTGTATAAGACGTTTCCAGACAGTTCTATAAACAATACTTTTGTCATTGTACATTATTTCAATAAATAGACAGACGAAGGGTAAAAACTTTTGTATCTACATAAAGACATTAAAACAAATAGCACTGTATATATGTTAGGCTCATAAACAAGTTGTATTGACCAGCTGATTATATTAATTAATTTAATAGTAGAAATTTGAATATTGTAATTCTTTATATATATTGTCTGACATGAGATTTTGACATTATGTTGAGAATTGCCAAGATAATTGATAGTTCAATATACGTTAGGAATATGTATGATGTACTCGTTAACTAATTAATTGATATATAACATTTTGGTTTGTTGTCAAACAAAAAGTAGCGTGATTAAAACTTAAAAAGATAGGTGCGATCTAAAACTATTGTGTGTATAGTTTTCATTTTATATTGCGATCATTTTTGTGTACATGAAATGTTTTATGTGTATGTTTGTTCATTGTAAAATAGTATATTCAATTATTGTGAACAATGCGTAATGTAACATCATTATTGCCGATGTTATATATTTGCCTCACCGCCTTGCGTGGGGGAGTTCGAGTTTCAGTCGTTTGTCAAGCGCTCTGGAAGCTATGTCAGTCTGTTGTTTTAAAATGGAAGCACTGTCGGCTAAGTTCTCTTGCATTGTTTTGAATTTTCTTATGTTTTTGTGGAGAAGAAGTTTGATGCAAATTAAACAATAAGTGAAAAATTGTACCTACGAGTATTTATTTCTCCCACGACGCCCCAGGAGAATAATGTTGCAGCGAGCAGAACCCCCATACATCGGAATGTTGAAACGATGAGTATTATGTTGGAAAGTGGTAGAATGAACTGTAATTACTTAATATTCACAGAATATATGACATCAACTGCGATTCGGCAAAGCTGAAAATGTGTACCCAGCCGGGATTCGAACCAGGGTCTCCCGCTTCCGAGGCTGTTGCGCTGACCGCTACACCACTGGGGACACAGTGATCACCGCACCTGCAAGGACTACCTAAGCACGCCTCCCGTCAGATACAAATTCCAAGCTTTGCCCAATCGCAGTTGATGTGAATATTAAATAATAACAACTGCAGGATCAGAAGTGACGTCTGTTCTTTCGGAACAGACGCCACATGTATATATAAAATATGCCGGTGACGGGCAATGATCCTATCGTTAGTGGGGAGGGGTGGGCAAGTTTGAAGCCCTTACTCTTACGGGAATTAGTTCATAACTACGAGTTTGAGTACTGTGGGCAGGGCGAAGCTGGGAATTTGTATCTGACGGGAGGCGTGCTTAGGTAGTCCTTGCAGGTGCGGTGATCACTGTGTCCCCAGTGGTGTAGGGGTCAGCGCAACTGCCTAGAAAGCAGGAGACCCGGGTTCGAATCCCGGCTGGGTACACATCTTGAGCTTTTCCCAATCGCAGTTGATGTCATATATTCTGGGAATATTAAGTAATAAGAACTGCAGGATCAGAAGTGACGTCTGTTCTTTCGGAACAGACGCCACATGTATATATGTAATTACTTAAATAGTATGTTTTAACGCAAATTATTCTCCACGAAAGTACTGAGAGGTGACTATGACAGAGGAGTGAGACAGCAACATATCGTAGGGACTCTACAGACTGTTTGCAAAGTAGAGAGGTTTTTAGTGGGGCCCTTGGCGTCGGGGTTGTATATGATTTAGATGCTCTGTGTTCAGTTATGGATTTATTTCAAAAAAGCAGACAATTATTTACGCCAGACTGAAGATGAAGAAACTACGTGCAGCTGGGGTTACTCTGCAAGCAGAATGTCCGGAACTCTAAGGGATGGAATGGTTTAGATGGCCGGCAGTCAAAGTGTAAGTCTTGCAATGCGGGACGGTGAGGCAGAATCCGTGGACGGTTGGCAGTAGGGATGGGAAAAACCAACCGGTTTAAACCAATACCGGTATTTCAGTTTTGAATAACCGGTTTTTTTGGTATTTATTTGCTGTCGGTTGCAACCGGTTATTTTAGTTATTGCCAAGAACCGGGTAAAAAACCGGTACGACTATTTCCTGTAGCAGTGATTCAAAATGTGTTTTTTTTTTTCTTTTTTTAAATAATAACCTGATGAAGACTAAATGTGCCGAAAACTTACTTGAAAGTGGGGGGCTTTTTTAATAACCAATATGGGTTTAGGTAACATTGATGATGTGATGCCTCGTGAGGTAGCCGTGCGGTCTGAGGCTCCATGTAACGGACTGCGCGGCTGCTCCAGTCGGAGTTTCGAGTCCTCCCTCCTCCCTCGGTCATGGGTGTGTATGTTGTCCTTAGCGTACGTTAGCTAAAGTTAGATTAATTAGTTTTTAAGTCTAGGGACCGAAGACCTAAGCAGTTTGGTCTCATAAGAACTCACATTTGAACATTCTTTGATCATGTGGTACACAGCTTTCCTAGTTCAATTTGCGTAAATTTACACTGACAACAATCATACTGTTAGTCGAAAGTGTGACTTTAATTTTCGAAATACTTCAGCAGCACTGACTGAACTTCATTTACTGACTGTAACTTGTATACATATATTGTGTATATAACGAGATATTCGTATGGGCTGGCTGACAAGTCCAACGTACGGAGTGGTTGGCTCAATATTGGCAACTGCCGGATGGAAATACTAGGCCAGTAAATCTGTATGCTTCGTATATCGTCTTCTACGAACTGCTGGCTAGGCTTACACACACTCAAGAAGGCGTAGTATTGGGAGGGGATCTTGCAAAATATGGAGAGACTAGTGATTTGTCGTATAACGTAAATTTACCTAAATTTTAACTAAATTTCGTAAGTTTTGGTTTCGGCCGAAACTAGAAGAACCGAAAATACGATTACGGTTTCTGTTTCGGCCGCAAAATATGTTTTGGTCGAATTCTACGGGAAATAATAGCAATATAAACCGAAAACCGGTTATTTACAAAACCGGTTATCTTGAGCAATTTTTACAGTACGGTTAAACTGGAGATGAAAAGAACCGGTATAGCCGAAAACCGGTAGTTTGTGCAATAACCGCCATCCCTAGTTGGCAGTAGTCTGCGAGGTACTGGTCGGTTGGCGAGCGATGTCCGTTTGAAGCAGAAAGCGTCCATATGACGGCCACGCGAGCCGTGTGTGTCTGTCAAATGGGGCAGCCTCTGTCTCTGTCTCTCTCTCACATACACACACACACACACACACACACAAACACACACTTTGATTAGAAGACGCGGGTGAGGTACAGTGTCGAAAGCCTTCCGGAAATCTATAAATACGGAATCTACTTGACATCCCTTCTGTATAGCAGTCATCACATAATGTGAGTAAACAGCTAGATGTGTTTCACAGGAACGACACTTTCTGAATTTGTGTTGACTATTGGGCAATAGGTCATTCTCTTCCAGGTAGTTGATAATGTTTGTGGAAAGGTTGTCAAAATCCTGCTGCAAACCGACGTCAGTGATACTGAACTGCAATTTTGATGGTCAGTTCTATTGCCTTTCTTGAATATTGGACTGACCTGTGCAAGTTTCCAGTCTTTGGGTACGGAACGTTCTCTAAGCGAGCGGTTGTATATGATAGCTACAGGTATGTGGCTATTACATCAACATACTCTGAAAGGAAACTAATTGCTATTCAGTCAGGACCGGGATACTTACTTTTGTTAAGTGATTTAAGTTGCTTTAATACTCCAGGGGTAAAGGTAAGCAGTCAACAATCCGAAGATTGGTTTGAACACACAGGCACGGTCCTGTCTGGGGGTGGTATGCCGTTGCCTTCCTCCGACCTTGGAACTGACTTAGCCAGCCAGTTATAGGGGGACCTACAGTTTAACGTGGGTTCCGAACCACGGTGCTACTCGGTATTTTTCACATGAGCAGTACTGCCAGAGGTGAAAGAAGTGGAAAGTGACAGATAAAAATCCTGGGACCTGGCTGGGATCGAACCCGCGACCTTTGTAGTCTGGCACTCTACCACTGTGCAACTGAGCCGCATAACCCAATATTAGGTATTATCAGGAGCTATGAAAGTAGCGTTGTCGATCGTAAATTTACATAATTCGTGTATGTACACCTTTCATTGCCTTCATTTAATGAGCAACAAAATAGGTTTCTTTGCTAAATTCGGAGGTCCAATTATAAGCTGTTTGCTTTTATACAGTCTTCAAATTCGTGACGGTTGGCAATAATGGGCGAGGTGCTGGTTGGCAAGCTCTGTCCGTTTGAAGCAGAAAGCGCCCATATGACGGCCACGCGAGCCGTGTGTGTCTGTCAAATGGGGCAGCCTCTGTCTGTCTCACACACACACACACACACACACACACGTGCTGTCGAGTGCAGCGCGGCGTCAGATGGGACAGCCGGCCTTTGAGACGGTTCGCGAAGCGCGGCTCACGCCTATTCTGGGAGCAAGTGGGTCACGCGCCGCGCACGCATCTGTGTGCGTGTGTGTGCTTGTGCGTGTTTGTGCGTGCGTTACGGCCGCGCCTTACGTCAGCTCCGCGGCCGGCGCACTTCCGCCAGCCGACTGCCGCTGCCGCCATCTTGCGCCGCAGAACACACGTGTTCGCGGCAGCCACTGCACTGCACGAGTGTGTGCCGGCCATTATAGTAGGGCACCAGTGTTGTTGGCCTGAGGGCTCGCAACAAGTGGAGGGTTGCCAGATCTCCGGGTGCCGCCCGGAGTGCCCGGGTTTGGAATGAATTCTCCGGGTCTATGGGACAATGACCCTCATCTCCGGGCCTGAATGTAACCTTCATCTTAACTTTTTTTTTTACGACGCTTTTTAAGTACTATGCTCATGTAGCGACGATCTACATCGAACTTAACGTAAATTAAACTAAGGACGAACACAACATCCATTCGAACCTCTGGCGGGAGCAGCCTCGCGCACCGTGGCAAGACGCCTCAGTGCGCTCGGCCATTCCCGGTCGGCTCCTCTCTATTAATTACGAATAACTTTATATAAATGTCAATTTCTTATTGCAACAAAACGCTACTTTTCTATTCTTCCTCTGAAAACTTTTCATTGTTGCGTCGGTAGTAATCGGCTAGCGCATTATTAAGCAAACACTGTTGCGGCAGCGTGTCAACTGGCGACGTCTATTATTTGTGTTCGTTCGTTCATTGTTTGTTATCAGTTTACCGGCAATTTTTGGAATACTCTGATCGTGTGTGAACAGACAAGCTTACTTCAACTCAGATTAGTGAGTAATAACAGTGAAATGAAGAGACGACATCTAAGTTCGTTCCATGAAGAATGGTTGCAGGAAGAAAATTATAAAGTGTGGCTACAAAAAGTCGATACTGATGAGTGTATGTGTAAGTGCAGAATATGCAATATCTCATTTACTCTTAAGCAGGACGGAGTGAAAGCTGTGAATAAACATTTACAATCAGAAAGACACAAAGCGAATATAACCACACAAAAGAAAAATCAGTCGCTTCTTAATTTCTTGCCGAAACAATTTTCTGCAGAAGACGACAATCCTGGTTGGGGGGGGGGGGTGGGGGGAGTCATTGGCCAAGGGGGAGGGAGGCACGTCTGGTCTCCGGGCCTGCCTCGAGTTCCATCTGGCAACCCTAAACAAGTGGAGCCTGACAAGTCCTGCTACAGTTGGATGCATATGGGCGTGTGCAAGTACGGCGACCGAGTTTTCATCTGGACTTTAAGAGAGGTGGACATACTCTACGTTTTACATGTAACACATCTTCCGGAAGACGAAAACCGATTTTCGTAAACCGTTTTTCGCTGCCGAGTTTACATGGCACAGCTTGAATCGGATTTCCTAATCCACTTAAGATGGCTGTTGAAAAACAGCTGATTCTGTCGCCGATTTAGTCAGCATAATCGCTATTTTTCTTTACTTAAATACACAGATTCATGCTCACTCTAACATGAATACTTTTATTTCACATTAGAAAATATCTCTCTGTCCATATGTGCGGAAAATTATTACAAAAAAAAAAAAAAAAAAAAAAAAAAAAAAAAAAAAAAAAAAAAGAACACAATCTGACAAGCCAAGAACGCTTCAAAAACGTTTGCGTTTACATGGGCACGAAAATCGATTGTGGACCTGGAAAACCGCTCTAGAGAAGCGGATTTCCAGAATCGATTTTGGAGTGTTTACATGACCAACCAAAAGCGGAATTGGGAAATCGGTTCACGAACTCCGGTTTTGGAGGCCCATGTAAACGGGGTGATAGGGTTACCAGACGTCCTCTTTTACCAGACACGTCCTCTTTTTTTGGACCCTAAAAATGGTCTTTCAAAGCTAAAAATGCGAGTGTAGATCAGTTGTGGCTTACTTTCAAAGACACAATATCAGTAGCAATCGAGAGATTTATACCAAATAAATTAATAAAAGAGGGGGCTGACCCCCGTGGTACACAAAACAGGTCAGATCACTGTTGCAGAAACAAAGAAAAACGCATGCAAAATTTAAAAAGACACAGAATCCACAAGACTGGCAATCTTTTACTGAAACTCGCAACTTAGCGCGGACTTCAATGCGAGAAGCCTATAGTAGTTACCACAACGAAATCCTGTCTCGTAATCTTGCAGAAAATCCAAAGAAATTCCGGTCATATGTGAAGTACACTAGCGGCAAAACACAAACAATACCTTCAATACGCGATAACAATGGTAATACTACCGACGACAGTACTGCTAAGACAGAATTACTAAGCACTTTCCGAAATTCGTTCACCAAAGAAGACGAAGTGAACACTCCAGTATTCAATCCAAGAACAGCTGCCAGCATGCGAAACTTAGAAGTAGATGTTCCTGGAGTAGTAAAACAACTTAAGTCACTAAACAAAAATAAATCTTCCGGGCCTGATTGTATCCCAACTAGATTACTCTCAGAATATGCTGATGAAATAGTTCCGTACTTAGCTATCATTTACAACCGATCACTCAGCGAAAGATCCGTACCCAAAGACTGGAAAGTAGCCCAAGTTACTCCAATATTCACGAAAGGCAATAGGAGTCATCCCCAAAATTACAGGCCTATCTCATTGACGTCGATTTGCAGTAGGATTTTGGAACATATACTTTGTTCCAATATTATGAACTACATCCAAGAGAACGACCTATTAACCAGTAGTCAACACGGATTCACAAAGTATCACTCTTGCGATACACAGCTTGCCCTTTATTCACATGAAGTGTTAAGTGGCATCGACAAGGGATCTCAAATCGATTCCATATTTCTGGATTTCAGGAAGGCTTTTGACACTATACCCCACAAGCGCCTTCTTATGAAATTCCGTGCTTATGGAATATCTCCCCAATTTTGCGATTGGATTCACGATTTCCTATCAGAAAGTACACAGTTCGTTATAATCATCGAGTAAAACAGAAGTGATATCTGGCGTTCCACAGGGAAGCGTTATTGGTCCCCTACTCTTCCTCGTGTTTATAAACGATTTAGGAGACAATCTGAATAGCTCCCTTAGACTGTTCGCGGATGATGCTGTACTGTATCGGTTAGTGAAGTCAACAGAGGATAAAAAGCAACTGCAAAGCGATTTAGACAAAATTTCTGCATGGTGAGAAAATTGGCAATTGACACTAAATAAAGAAAAGTGTGAAGTAATACATGTGACCACTAAAAGAAATCCGCTGAACTTCAATTACGCGATAAATCAGTCAAACCATAGGGTCGTAGATTCTACCAAATACCTAGGAGCTACAATTACGAACAACTTTGACTGGAGAGAACACATAGAAAATATTGTGGGGAAGGCGAACCAAAGGTTACGTTTCATCGGCAGATCATGCGGCGTGATCTGTTTGCGAAGCTTCAATCACCGACTTTTAGTTCTGAATGTGAAAATATTTTGCTAGCACCCACCTACTTAGGGAGACATGACCATCCCAATAAAATAAGAGAAATCAGATCGAAAACGGAATGATTTAGGTGTTCTTTCTTCCCGTGCGCTATTAGAGAATGGAACGGTAGAGAAAAGTTATGGAAGTGGTTAATGAACCCTCTGCCAGGCACTTGAATGTGATTTGCAGAGCATCTATGTAGATAGATGTAGATGTAGAAAATGTCCTCTTTTTTGTACAATGCTTCAGCTTGAAAGTGCGTAAATATAACTCTCTGAACTGTCACAATCACTAACTGTAGAGAATTCAACCTTTTGAAACAATGTGATTTTTGTTCCTCGTTTCTGTGCCATGCTGCTCTGAGGTCAAGCTATTCCGTAACAATTGAAATAATTGGTGTGGCAATTGTCGCGAAAAAGAGCTTCGAGGCGGCCAATTACAAACATACGTCTGCAACAATGCTAGACAGTGCTATAGACACAGTATAATATGAATCTCTCCCCTCCTTTCTCCGGTCGGAGTGTTGTGTGACACCCAAAAGTAAGACGTTCAGTCTGTCGAGCTGGGACTCGGCCGTTCTGTATCTGTCAACCACACTTATGACTAAGATCAAAAGCTAGCGCAATGTTCGTTATACGTAAGTTAAAACATTGTTCGCCGCGGTGGAGTAGCCGAGCGGTCTAAAGCGTCTCGCTGCGGAGCGCGCGGTTAGTTGCCGTGGAGGTTCGAGTCCTCCCTGGGGCATGGGTGTGTGTGTTGTCCTTAGGTTAGTTTACCTAGGTTTAAGTAGTTTGTGAGCTACGGACTGATGACCACGCAGTTTGGTGCGATAGATTTACAAACACTTGAACATTTTGAAAACCTTGTTCATACAAATTAGGTCAGATGCCACAGTCACCATTGCCGTTTTAGCATTCGCTTCTCTAGGGCTAAAGAGATGTAACTACATCAACAGTGTTTTGAAAAAATCGATTTAAAGCTTTCGTTCTAAAAACTGAATAGATTTTAATAATTATTTGCGTGCCTTTGTACGGCAAAATAAACTTTTTATTTTATTCATTGCTTTTTTCACCTAGGCCTTACATATTCCATTCACTCACTAGAACCTAGATGCTAATCATTTATATAGTCACGTCAGTCTGATCCGAAATGGGAACATAACTATATCAAGGAACGCTTAGATAATTTTTACAGTTACTTTATTCGTGACGATTTTACAGTCAACAGTACTATGGTTTCCGTAAATGATGCATCCGAAAAACTTTCAGGCGAAAACAGGGATGATCGACAAAGTATGGAAAAAATGTTCAGCACTTACGACGATACTTACAAGTGGTGAAATATCAGGGTTTCACCGCTATGTAGTCCTATAATTCGTTCTACGGGTCTCAACATTTCATGCTTCTTAATTTGTAAGAAGATGAAGAAATTTCGTAAGATGCGTGAGATGTATTACAAACAAGACTCTGATAATACAGTAGAGACATCACTAGTATTTGAGTTGTCAATACGAGAGAGAGAGAGAGAGAGAGAGAGAGAGAGAGAGAGAGAGAGAGAGAGTTCTTTTATGAATCTAGAAATGTCGTCTTTTCTGAAGACGGACGTCTGGTAACCCTAGATGGACATAATTTGACCATTATTATAAGGCAGAATAAAGGCATATTTAGTGACAGTACATTTCAACTTCACAAATATTTCCTTGTTGTTGTTGTTTTTATAAGAAAGGAAAGAGAACTGACCCACACAATTACAGGCCAATATCGTTGACTTCAGTTTGCTGTAGAATTTTTGAGCATATTCTCAGTTCGAATATAGTAAAATTCCTTGAAACGAAAAAGCTTCTTTCCATGAATCAGCACGGGTTTAGGAAACATCGTTCATGTGAAACTCAACTTGCCCTTTTCTCACATGACATCTTTCGAGCCATGGATGAAGGGCAACAGACGCATTGTGTTTTCCTCGACTTCGAAAAGGCGTTCGACGCAGTGCCACACTGCAGACTGCACACCCATGCCCGAGGGAGAACTCGAACCTCCGACGGCGAGCAACTGCGCGCTCCGCAGCGAGACGCTTTAGACCGCTCGGCTACTCCACCGCGGCTTGAAGAGTAAAGTGAAGTACCTTGTATACAATACTGCTGCACGAGCCACACTGTGGTGTGGTACGTGACACTAACACAAAAATAATACACAACTAAATATAAAACTTCCTTGACTGATACCGGAACTTTATCAGATACTTGCACACTGAAGATAGACAGAAGAGCAGCATGCTGACAGTAAATGGTACTTGCGTAGTTCGGAAAATAAAATGGCTGAGTCGCGGGCAACCCCACAGTGTGGTTTTCGATCACTCACTTTTTCTTCCGCGGGCACCTGCAATTTGTTTACGAAACACCCGTTTGGTGAAGGGTTCAAAGCGCGATTTATGCCAGCCTCCGATGCAATATCCACTTTGCCAGGAGTGTTGGAAAGAGTACGACAATCACTACAGCGTCATTGCACGGCGTTCATTCAAGCAGGTGGGCGTAGTTTCGAGCACTTTTCGTAAGTGTCCTCAAATAAACGTTGTAACTCTTCCACCCGACTTAGAATTCTCCCTGCTGCTACAAATACATGTAAGACGTCGCCCTGCAGTCCCGCTACCGTGTCGACTCAAATGTCATGCTGTGTGCCTACCCTCTAGGCGATGCACGACGCTATTCAATGACGCCTAACGCCGTACGGTAAGGATAGCAGACATGAGTTCCATCTGGAATACACTTGTTATGATCCACTTTACCAGAACTCCCCATTTTCTACGTATATTTCAGATACGTTGTTGTTGTGGTCTTCAGTCCTGAGACTGGTTTGATGCAGCTCTCCACACTACTCTATCCTGAGCAAGCCTCTTCATCTCCACATAAGAACGGAAACCTACATCTGTCTGAATCTGCTCACTGTATTCCCTCACTTGGTCTCCCTCTGCCAGTTTTCCAGCACACACTTTTCCCTTCAACGCTACATTCGATTTTCCTCGATGTCTAAGAATGTGTCCTACCAATCGATCTCTTCTTTTAGTCAAAGTATGCCAGAAATTGCTTTTCCACCCAATTCTGTTCAATACCTCCTCATTAGTTACGCGATCCACCCACCTAATCTTCAGCATTCTTCTGTAGCACCACATTTCAAAAGCCTCTATTCTCTTCCGGTCTGAACTATTTATCGTCCATGTTTCACTTACGTACAGGCCAATACTCCACACAAATTCTTTACGCTTAAATTAATATTTGATGTTAACAAACGTTTATTTTTTTTGTTTTTTTTCAATAACGCCTTTCTTCCCTATTGCCATTCTGCATTTTATATTCTCTGTACTGCAACCTTCATAAGTTTTTTTACTGCGCAAGTAACAAAACTAACCTGTTTCATTACCTAATCTAATATCTTCAACATGGCCTGATTTTCTTGGACTGGACTCCATTACACTTGTTTTGCTCTTGTTCATCTTACACGATCTTTTCAGGGTAATGTCCATTCCGTACAATTGCTCTTCCAGCTCCGTTGCAGAATTACTGTAAGGGTACAGACATATTTTTGTAATATTTTGTCTTAAAAAATATTTAAAAAATAAATAAATAAATAAAAGTGAAACCTTACATTTAAACCTCTAAACAAACACGTACGAGTCAAATATGTGTTAGGTGGGAGGAAATTTTAATATATTTTTGTTTCCTTTTCACTGTAGCGTAAGTAATTTTATTGTATACTTTCTGTTCTTTTTGTCTTTTATATTTTCCTTCTCCGAGGTGTTCCTTTGGCTTTCTGCGGCCGCGAGGTCGTGTGACGTCACACAGAGTGTGAAATCAATTTAAACTACATTCCTATCACGGTTAGTTTGGGAGTTACAACCCTTAAAATTTCCGGGGGCGGAGGCTGCGATAGCGTAGCTGACTGGCCGAGTGGCTATCCCCTGGGTCACGGCCCACTGTCTCAGGCCCACCAGCCAGTCAGCTACGCTGTCGCAGCCTCCGTACCTGGAACTTTGAAGGGTTGTAGCTCCCAAACTAACAGTGATAGGAATGTAGTGTAAATTGATTTGGACGCAGCTGGTTTCAACGAATCCAATGCACGATAGAAAAAACTATTGTTCCATTTCAAAAATTATATCTTTGTGGTGAAACTGTTTGGAAAATGATACAATAAACTATGTTAATAGCTCCGCAGAAAGTGTAACATTTCTTGTGTTAACATACCGCATTAAAATTTCCCGTCACCTATTATTTTATAAGTTACAGAGGCAAACACACTTAGTTGTACACTCTGTGTATATATATATAACAGATTGTAAAATAAATTATAATAAATACAGTTTTGAAGATTTAAATTGGTATTTAAAATTTGGAAAAAACTTGTTAAATTTCGATCTGTTGCGAGGCTGTGCGACAATCAGGGGGCGTACAAGGACAAGCTTAGAAAATATTGGTCGTGCGGACAGCTCGGAATTACAATGTCATCGGCAGAACGCAATGTTTCATTTCTTCACTCTGCACTTTAATTCCTTCACCAAATTCCTCTTCACTTTCCTTCAAACAGTGGCGTAGCTATCTCACCAAGGGCCCCGGGGCAAAAATGTCGTTGGGGCCCCTCTTTACACTAATACCGTACAGATGCAAAACTACTTCATCATGACATAATAAGGCAAACCAAAATACTACCAAGTAAATTATTGTGTGTCACGCAGCAGATAATGTTTAATCGTACTCTCTAATGTAATTGTGAAAGTTGGTTCGTTATGTTTCCACGCAAAAATTACTAGGTGATTTGGACGAGATTTTCCAGAGGGATAGATATAGTTGGACCTTGGTAGGACATACAGATGAAAATGCCCAATGGGATATTTTTAGTCAGCGGTGACAGCAGGAGGACTTCGTCAGTGCCGGCCACTCGCTCTCGTGCAGCTACTACGCTGTTGGCTCATTTCGTTGACAGCCCGGGCAAAGCAGGAAAATAGGGGAAATATTCGTGTAGGAGGGTTTCAGCAAAAGGAAGTTGCCGGATTTTGTTTGATGAAACACTTTGGATTGAGCCGTGCCCCTACCAGGCTTCTTGAAGTATTTTAGTGTCTGGCCAGGAAAAAGTAATACGTAAAATAACTAAGTCGATATCTTCGCTTATTATCGTGAGTGGAGTAAAGGGCAGCGTCTTTATGCACAATTCACTTTTGAGACAAAGCAATTATTACATGAAACTTCTGATACGTGGATGTAATTAAACATTTAAATGGCAGAATAAACAGCGTGCGTGTAGAAATGTACCTTAAAAGATTGCGTGAAGTGCTGAATTCTCACCACAATGAAGTTGTTTGTTTTCACATACAAGAACTGAGCAGAATGCGGCGGAGGGTATAGTGTTAGTATGAACGTAAATTGAAGAGCGAATATTTCTCATAATATGGGAAGCCGCCGTTCCCAGAAAAAAGCCACAGAATTCCGAATCCATTTCCCGCCTACCATTGCAAGGTAATGTGTAGAAAGGTACGCTCTACGGTAACTTTTTTCGATCGTCGCCCACGGAGGGCGAGGGGCCCCTGGAGCTCGGGGGCCCCGGGGCACTGCCCCGCCTAGCCCTGTGGTAGCTACGCCACTGCCTTCAAAGCTTACTGAATGTACAAATTGAATAACATTGGCGAAAGGCTACAAACCTGTTTAAATGCCTTCCCAACCATTTCATCCGTTTCATGCAGATACACCCAGCACAAGTGTCTTTCATTCGAACATGTCCGAAAGAAGTGCCACCACCTATACAGCGTGACTGTAGTTAAAGTTAACCTTCAAAACGCTGTACAAATAAGACTACTCGTGAGAAAGACGTCAATTTGCCACGGAATTTTATCGGAGAAGGAGGGAAAGTGTACGAGAGAAGAAAAAGAAATAGTGCGAATATCGATCAGTAGATGGCACCGTGTGTGTCACAGGATGAAAAGGAAAATACGCTGGAGCAGGCGTACAGCGCATAGTGGCTAGCATTATCTGAACATTTCTTTTTAAACATTGTGACGTGAGCTTTACAGCAGAGTTGTGTATCTTATTACGTGGCTTGTTTTATTTTATAATTTCTGATGAAGGCAATGTTAATCGTTGCCGAAACCAGGTTAAACAATTTCTAATTTGCGGTCTGTTTTTAACCATTGACGCTGAAGTTGGTACAAACGCGCCCGATGCACGGGTTACCTCATTTCGCGTCTGAGACGTTGTCGATGACTGCCTCGAGGCAAGTTCGCGCTCTGCTTGTCGACCATCCTTTCGAGAATGGTCACTGTGCGCTGTGTCCAGAAAGGCAGTAGGAGTAACCCACTAAACTACAGGCCTGTTTCATAGACGTCAATTTGCAGCAAGGTTTTCGAAGATATCCTGTATTCAAATATTATGAATTATCTCGAACAGAATTGATCTATTGGCCCAAGGTCCACACGGATTTGGCAAATATCGTTCATGCGAAATACAACTAGCTATTTACTCACACGAAGTGATGGGTGCTATCGACAAGGGTTCGCAAATCAATTCCGTATTTCTTGCTTTCCAGAAGGCTTTTGACACCGTGCCTCGCAAACAGCTTTTAATCGAAATGCGTGGTTGTGGTATGTTGTTGTGGTCTTCAGTCCACAGACTGGTCTCCACGCTACCCTGTCCTGTGCAAGTCTCTTCATCTGAGAATACGTTCGACAACCTACATCCTTTTGAATCTGCTTACTGTATTCGTCCCTCGGTCTCCCTCTACGATTTCTACCCCACACACTTCCTTCTAATGTTAAGTTGACAATTCCTTGATGTCTCAGAATGTGTCCAACCAATCTATCCTTCCTCTAAATCAGGATATGCTAGTTACTCCTTTTCTCCCCAATTCTATTAAGCACCTCTTCATTATTTACGTGATCTACCCATCTAATTTTCATCATTCGCCTGTAGCACAACATTTCAAAAGCTTCTATCATCTTTTTATCTGAACTCCTTATCGTCCACGTTTCAATGTGAACAAGTTCTTTAGAAACGCCTTTCTTCCCATGGCCATTCTGCATTTTATATCTTCTTAATTCGACCATCAGAAGTTATCTTGGTACCCAAATAACCAAATTCATCTACTACTTTTATTGTCTCATTACCTACTCTAATTCCTTCAGCATCGCCAGATTTTCTGACATTGTATTCCACTACCTTCGTTTTACTTGTGTTAAAGATCACCTTATATCTTCCTTTCAAGACTTTGTCCATTCCATTTAATTGATCTTCCAGATCCTTTGCAGTTTCTAACAAAATTACTATGTCATCGGCAAACCGCAAACTTTTTATTTCTTCTCCCTGCACTTTAATGCCCTGTCCAAATTTCTCCTTCCATTCCTTCACTGCCTGCTCAATGTCCAGATTGAAGAACATTGGGGAAAGGCTACAACCCTGTCTTACTCCCTTCCCAATCTCTGTGTCCCTTTCCTGCCCTTCGACTCTAATAACCGCCGTCTGGTTTTTGTATAGGTTGTTCAAATGTTTGTAGAGCTTATGGGACTTAACTACGGGGTCATCAGTCCCTAAACTTACAAACTACTTATGAACTAGCCAGAACTAAGGACGGCACAAATATCCATGCCCGAGGGGGGATTCGAACCCCCGACCGTAGTGGTGTATAGGTTGAATATAACTCTTCTCTCCCTATATTTTACCCCTGACACCTTCAGAATTTGGAAGAGTGTATTGCATTCGACATTGTCAAAAGCTTTCTCTAAATCGACAAACGCTTAAAACGTAGGTTTCCCTTTCCTTAGCCTATCTTCTAAGATATGTCGTAAAGTGAGTATTGCCTCCCGTGTTCCTACATTTCTCCTAAATCCAAACTGATCTTTCCCGAGGTCGGATTCCACAAGTTTTTCAATTCGTTTGTAAATAATGCGTGTTAGTATTTTGCAACCATGACTTATTAAATTCATAGTTCAGTAATTTTTACATTTGTCTGCACTTACTTTCTTTGGAAATTGGAATTACAACATTCTTCTTGAAGTCTTACGGTATTTCCCCTGTCTCATACATCTTGCACTTGTACTTCCTATTTTGGAGTATTGCTGTCCATCGTGGGATCCACATGAGGTGGGGCTAACGGACGATTTAGAGACAGTTCAGAGAAGGGCAGATCGTTTTGCACGCCAGCCATGGATGAAGGGCAACAGGCGGATTGTGTTTTTCTCGACTTGAAAAAGGCGTTTGACGCGGTGCCACACTGCAGACTGCTAACGAAGATACGAGCTTATGGAATAGGTTCACAGATTTGTGACTGGCTGGAAGACTTCCTAAGTAATAGAACGCAGTACGTTGTTCTCGATGGCGAGTGTTCATCAGAGACGAGTATATCGTCAGGCGTGCCCCAGGGGAGTGTGATAGGACCGCTATTATTTTCTATCTATATAAATGATCTGATGGACGGAGTAAGTTGTAATTTGCGGCTGTTTGCTGATGATGCTGTGGTGTATGGAAGGGTGTCGTCTTTAACTGACTGTAATAGCATACAGGATGACTTAGACAAAATTTGTAGTTCGTGCGAAGAATGGCAGCTAGCTCTCAATGTAGAAAAATGTAAGCTGATGCACATGAGTACGAAAAACAATCCCATTATGTTCGAATACAGCAATAGCAGTGAAATTCTTGATGCAGTCGCGTCGTTCAAATATCTAGGCGTAACATTGCAGAGCAATATGAAATGGAACGAGCATGTAAGGACAGTTGTGAGTAAGGCAGACAGCCAACTTCGGTTTATTGGGAGAATTTTGGGAAGATGTACTTCACCTGTAAAAGAGACCGAGTATAAAACGCTTGTACGACCACGTCTTGAGTATTGCTCAAGTGTTTGGGACCCGCAGCAGATCAGTTTAAAGGAAGACATAGAGGCGGTTCAAAGGCGAGCAGCTAGATTTGTTACCGGTAGGTTCGACCAATGCGCGAGTGTCACGGAAATGCTCCGGCAACTCAATTGGGGATCGCTGGAAGAAAGACGACGTTCTTTTCTTGAATTTCTGTTGTGTAAATTTAGAGGGCCGGAATTTGAAGCTGAGTGTAGTACGATCTTCCTGCCGCCTACTTAAATTTCGCGTAATGATCACAAAGACAAGATAAGAGAAATTACGGTTCGTACGGAGGCATATAGGCATTATTTTTTTTCCTCGTTCTGTTTGGGTGTGGAATAGGAAAGTAAATGCCTAGTAGTGGTACAATGTACCCTCCGCCACGCACCTTACGGTAGAATGCGGTGTATGTCTGTCGCGACCCAGCACGTTCATTTGTTTTCTACAAGATTTTGCATTGTCCGTCATGTTGTAATTAGTCAAACGAATTTAAGTCAGTTAGTACATGACAAAAATTGCTAGATTACCTCATAGTTTCAATTTTATGTCAATATGCGAAGTAACAGACTCGCCTCAGTCTAAAATATTCCCTTTTCGTTTCCTTGTAATACTTCATAGAAGCCAAGTTGTAATTAATAAATCTGTAGTTCAACGTCCATGTAATATAGACATGAATAGGAGAGAGTGCGGAAATGATGCACGAGTTGGGGTGGAAATCATTAAAAGAATGGGTTATTTGTCGCGGCGAGGTCTATTTGCGAAATATCTTCCACCAACTTTCCGTTACGAAAGCGAACATATATTGTTAGCACGCACCTACATAAGAAGAAAAAATGTTCAAATGTTTGTATAGTCCATGGGACCCAAGTACGGGGTCATCAGTCCCTAAACTTACAAACTACTTATGAACTACTTACGAACTAGGACGGCACAAATATCCATGCCCGAGGGGGGATTCGAACCCCCGACCGTAGTGGCCGTGCAGACCGTGACTGGAGCGCCTCAGTCTCCTCGGCCACCGCGGCCGGCTACATAAGAAGACATGAGCATCTTAATAAAATAAGAAATATCAGATAGAAAACAGAAATATTAAGTGTTCCTTCTTTCCGCGAGCTATCAGAAAATAGACCTATAGGGAAATGTCATAAAAGCGGTTCGATAAACTCTCTGCCATGCACTTCAGTGTGACTTGCACAGTATCTATGTGGATGTAGTTGTAAGTGTAGGGCCTTTTTTTCCCGAAGCTACAGGTGCTTTCGGTCCTGTTGAAAGTTTCTAATAGAAAGTCATGAATGATAGTAATGATAGTAATAATTGTGCTTCTTCTGAGTCAATGTAGATAATAAAAAGTATAGATGACGGTAATAATAGTAATTTATTGCATTTGCTAAGTGTGAAGCGCCTATTAAATAATCTTAAAAGCGTCGTCATTGTCATAGGATCTTGTTAAGTAGTAGCTAGAGGACTCGTGTGAATACTTCACACCGTTAGTAGAATCACAAAAAGTTGGCAAAACATTCAAGTAAAGCTGAATGTTCAGACATAGCTTTATTCAGAATCAATCAATGCAATGTTTTAAAAGCGCAAATTAAGGAGCTTGATCCGTTGAGTGTTGTTAGGTCAAAAAGAACTGCATACCTTAACTACAACAGAAGATATCGTAAAACAAACCGATTAAAATATTCAATGCAAGTACAGAAGGAGGAAATCGCGTTTGAGTATAGAAAAAGGAGGGCGAGAGTTATGTATATTCTGTGGTTGAATACATTTCGTTTAAAACGAAACTGAAGGAAATCATCCGGGTAGTTTGGTCTGGCCAACTGACTTTAGTTTTCGTAGATTCTTTTCATATGTAAGATGAAATGAAGCTACGTGTACAAGACGCTGAGGAAGACAGTCGGAACAACATATTATATATATATATATATATATATATATATATATATATATATATATATATATATATATATTCAAATGTTTGGAAATCTATCGGACCAAACTGCGTGGTCATCAGTCCGTAGCTTACAAACTACTTAAACCTAGGTAAACTAACCTAAGGACAACACACACACACACACACACCCATGCCCCAGGGAGGACTCGAACCTCCACGGCGAGCAACCGCGCACTCCGCAGTGAGACGCTTTAGACCGCTCGGCTGCTCCACCGCGGCTATATATATATATATATATATATATATATATATATATATATATATTGCAGTTGCAGCTTATTAATAACATGTTGTCTGACTCGGCTTTGGTAAGTTCTCAAACAATTTTTCACTTGCGCTGTGCAATGTGTTTCTCGTCTGTGTGTACATATACACCTTTAAAATAATATCCCTAATTTCTCCCGCTTACTGGATGAATTTCCAAAAATATCGAAACACGTATTTTTAAAATTGCAATCAAAAATCAAAATCCGAAGTTGCCTTAATAGCAACGTATTTTGAAAAAGAAAAAAAAAAGTTCATCCCCTATTTCACCCACTAAGGGATGGGAATATTTAAAAATCGCTGATGTCCACAGTGTAAGATAAACAACATCTACAAATTTCAAGTTTCCATCGCTTGTAGATTCACTTTTCAGCGCCGTTTTCTGTCTTTTAGAAACGGATCGAGAACGCAAAATTTCTTTCTTACGCTTTGGCATCGTTCTTGGTAGTTTTACCTTTCAAACTGCAATATGTACTTATTTTTCTTTATTCTTACGCTTGTTTCAGAAAAACAACTGAAGAATGTGCATCACGTTTCGCTGTATACAACCTCTTTGCTATTATAGTGTCAAAAGTCATCGCTGGTCTTCAGTTCAAATTTTATATAAGGTATGGTGTACAACGGGAGACTTTTTAATGCAATAACACAGAGATCGTTCGTCTCCATTGTGTAGTTTTAGGTGAAGAGCAATATAATGACAGCCACACGTAGAATTTTATATAAGTCGGTAAGTATTACCTCCCATATCTTCCACCCCCTTATCGTTATCAATCCTCTACCACCATAGTGCACCATGGGAAACTGATACCTACTACCACACACAAACACTATTCCATGCGGTTAGACGAATAATGCAAGTGAATATTTTTGGTTGAAGTAGCTATAATTAATTTGAGTTTTAATAATTAATTATTAGGTGAATTTTTTTGCTCTTATTTTTGAATCTATGAAATTTATAAAATAGACTAGGATTAGATACCCTATTATTTTAAATATAAATTTTGTTTTACCTGGGATTATTGGTTAATGTGTTTAATCTGCGATGTATAGTTTTCTCTGCAGAGTGAAATATAGGCACAAACACCTAAATTTTCATATATATTAAGATACCGTACAAATGCGAAGTTTCTAATTTTATTGTAAGGCAGTATGATGTAAGATAATTTTTGATATTTTAATTCTATTTTAATGTTGTCATTGTAATAACTGTATGGTCACTCCAACCAAAAACCATAGGGTAAGGTGGTACAATTTCGATCATTTCGGACAAATGTTATTGTAACTGGAAATATATCGAGAAAAGATGTAATTTTAATTATAGCACTTGTTCTTGGATATTTAAGTAATATGTAACACAAATATTAGACAATTACAAATGTCGGGATAGACACACAAAAAAGTTACAGAATTGAGAAAAATCGATCGAAAATGTACCACACTAGGTACAATTGTGATCACTTCCTACTAGAATTTTGGCTAAGGGTATCTTCGACATAAAAAGCACCTTTTCTGTCAGGCACCAACGCATACTTCGTTGTACCAAACATTGCATTTTGGGTAGAGAATCTAGTCACCCTGGAATAGAAATTGTATAAGATCTCGTTAGACTAAGCAGCTACCTCCTAACGTGAAAAAATTTATCTCTCCTTAGCACAAAGTGGTGTAATCTTGGAAATGACAGGAGGAGCTGTAGAAAACTGCTACGCTACAATGCCACACGATGAGACACTACAAGACTGACAAATGGCGCGAAAATTTATGTTGATCGGAATTGTACCTATATCGAATTTGTACCACCTTACCCTAATAATGAAGAAGAAGAATATTCTGCCTGCGGGGATGTCTGAAAGATGCGTTCAGTGTTCCAATGACGAAATCCATTCCTCTCTCTCTCTCTCTCTCTCTCTCTCTCTCTCTCTCTCTCTCTCTCCATCCATCTGTCAGTCGGCAAGACTCATCGCTACCAGTAGCACCTCTGAGGATGTCCAGCGCAGCTCTGGACGAAACGTCAGGAGCAGATACGTTTCTTCGATAACGACCAGATAACCCGGAAGATTCAACACCAATTATCTGTCTATCTGCTCTCTGCCCATCAATCCTCTGTCTTCTCAGCTCTCTCGATCCGTCCTCTCTATTTCCTCTTCGTCTCTCTGTTTATTCCTCCTCTTCATCTGATCTCCTCCTCCTCCTCCTCCTACGATATCCCACATATATGTGTCAACTTTTTGTGGCGATCACTCAACCGCTACAAGATTGTATTGTTAAAAAAAAATTCAAATGTTTGTATAGCTTATGGGACTTAACTATGGGGTCATCAGTCCCTAAACTTACAAACTACTTATGAAGTTGATATAATTACGTAGGCTTCCGCGGCCAGAGTCAGATGACATAAAAGTTTTCTGGGTATTGTACCGCGTCATGATGTAAGGCTATTACTTAAATAACCAACGTTTCGGCCAACGTTACAGTGGCCTTCATCTGGGTAACTTATGAAGTAGCAACAACTAAGAATGGTACAAATATCCATGCCCGAGGGGGCATTCGAACCCCCGCCCGTAGTGGCCGTGCAGACCGTGACTGGAGCGCCTCAGTCCCCTCGGCGACTGCGGCCGGCAGCGCAGAGTAACATATACAGAGGAGAAGCCCCCCCCCCCTAAACCACTGTCCTACGCTCCCCTCGTAGTTCCGTAAGATGCTAGCAGGTGTCAGGCGGTTCCCTGGCTTAGGGTGCCTCTCGCACGTCAGAGGGTAGCGTGGAGGGGAGGCTGAGGGGAGAGCTCGTGCCGCCTGCCACGAGGCCACGGCTGTGAGGGTAGGTGGTGGTGAGGGCAGCCGCTACCTGCCACCTGCTCTGGACAGTTTAAAGGGCTGCAGCGCCATCACGGGACATCTTACGGAACTGCTGGAAACACTCCCTTCCCGCACGCCTGAGCGTAGGACCGGGCCCTTACGGAGGTTTCCCGTCTCTATACATTTGTCTGTGCCGGCAGATTGTATTGCACCGCGTGAACTCTGGGCCAGCGACCGACGTTAACAGGTCGTTAGTTCCTGCGTTCGCCACCTGTTTGCAGTCCGCCCACATGTGCTCCAGCAGTCCACTAGACGGCTGGCAGGCATTACACCGGTTGTGATGATCGACGCAAGCGCAATCACGTGTCTCACCAGCCGTCTTCCGTGTCGCTGGCGGCCATGATGCTCGCTTCCACATCTACATCGATACTCTGCAAGTCACATTTAAGTGCCTGGCAGAGGGTTAATTAACCACCTTCATAACTTTTCTCTACCGTTCCATTCTATAATAGCGCGCGGGAAGAAAGAACACCTAAATCGCTCCATTGCCGATCTCATTTCTCTTATTTTATTGGGATGGTCATGTCTGCCTAAGTAGGTGGGTGCTAGCAAAATACTTTCACATTCAAAAAAGTAAAAGTAGGTTATTGAAACTTCGCACATATACCTCGCCTCACGTCTAAACTACTTATGAACTTTTACTTTCTACTTTCTTTTAATTAAGATTAAATTAATGATTTCCACCTCAAATCGTACAACATTTTCGTGACGCTTCCCCCTCTGTAACGTGATAAAACAAAACGAGCTGCCCTTCTCTGTACCTTCTCAATGTCTTCCGTCAGTCCCACCTGGTGAGGGTCCCACAAGGGGCAACAGTACTCCAGGAGAGGACGCATAAGTGTGATGTAGCCAGTCTCTTTGGTGGAGGTGGTGCATCTTCGAAGTGTTCTGCCAATGAAACGTAACCTTTGGTTCGCCTTCCCCACAATATTTTCTATGTGTTCTTTCCAGTCAAAGTTGTTCGTAATTGTAACTCCTAGGTATTTGGTAGAGTCTACGACCTTAAGGTTTGATTGATTTATCGCGTAATTGAAGTTCAGCGGATTTCTTTTAGTGCTCATGTGTATTACTTCATACTTTTCACTGCGAATTTTCGCAACTTATACAAATTTTGTCTACATCGCTTTGCAGTTGCTTTTGATCCTCTGTTGACTTCACTAACCGATAAACGACAGCATCATCCGCGAACAGCCTAAGAGAGCTATTCTGTGTCCTAAATTGTTTATAAACGAAAGGAAGAGTAAAAAAAATGTTTGTAAATCTATCGGACCAAACTGCGTGGTCATCAGTCCGTAGCTTACAAACTACTTAAACTAAAGTAAACTAACCTATGGACAAGTCACACACCCATGCCCCAGGGAGGACTCGAACCTCCGACGGCGAGCAACCGCGCGCTCCGTAGTGAGGCGCCTTAGACCGCTCGGCCACTCCACCGCGGCAAGGAAGAGTAGGGGACCTATAACTCTTCCCTGTGGAACGCCAGGTATCACTTCTGTTTTACTCGATGACTTACCGTCAATTACAAGGAACTGTGTCCTTTCTGATAGTAAATCGTGAATCCAATCGCACAATTCGGGAGATATTCCGTAAGCACGCAATTTCATTAGAAGCCGCTTGTGGGGTACAGTGTCAAAAGCCTCCCCCACAGCGCCTCAATGCGCTCGGCCACTCCGCCGCGCCAAACCTTGAAGAATTATCAGAAAATCTGATAATGGAACAGGACACACTAGGTTCCATTTGTAATCTCGGAATCACCTTCTTCAATTGAAGACACGAAAATATGTTGAAATGCCGAAATAGTAGTGGTCATCAGTGCCTAGGCTTACAAACTACTAACTCGGTGTTTTAAATACAGATATTTGAAAGGTATCGTTATGGTGGGTGTTTTGCAAAATAAAAGTTTAAGGTAGGGAAGAGGAAGGACGGTATGCAAATGGAGTTTGGAAATGGTTTGTTCACTTGATATTGAACGATAGGTGCGGCTGACCCACCATCGAATTTACAAGTAATAAAAAAAAATGTTTGTAAATCTTATGGGACTTAACTACAGGGTCATCAGTCCCTAAACTTACAAACTACTTATGAACTACTTACGAACTAGGACGGCACAAATATCCATGCCCGAGCGGGGAGTCGAACCCCCGACCGTAGTGGCCGTGCAGACCGTTGCTGGAGCGCCTCAGTCCCCTCGGCCACCGCGGCCGGCATGTGAGAATAAGGACTGCTGCCTTACTAAATGCCTCATCACTATCAAAGGAAATTAAAAGAGATTTTAAAGGGAGATTTTATGGACTTCCGAAAGTTCACAAGCTAGACAAGGACGAGCGCCTGCAAGATTGCTCTTTGGGGCCAATACCGAGTACCATTGGTAGCCTGCTGCCAAGTATTTAGCTTCACTATTGAAACCATTGATGGGAAAATGTAGTCACCATATTCGCAATTCTATGGATTTTATTCAGACACTTAGCAACTTCAGGCTCAATACTACAGACGTGCTTGTAAGTTTCGATGTGGTATCTTTTGTGTCCCAGCCTCGTCGCCGCTTTTGTGTCTCGTTTCCGTCGTAGGTGTCGGTGCCCGAGTGGAATGAGACCGACACAGGAATAAAGATAGCTCGCTGGTGCAGGTACGGAGGGGAGCAGCCAGAAACTAGAAACACTAGAGTAAATTAGAACGAGATATATATTGCACAGAATTTATACAATACTTAACTTTTACATAGTACTGCAGTATGTTGATACATAGTTGAGCTAGAGTCCTGCCTAGTGCCTAACTGATAGCCAAGTCTTCACTGGTGCCTATCGCATTCCGAAGTCTTTACTGGTTGCTATCTCAGTCCCAAGTGAACGATGTCGTTCAGTGGTAGCCACGAGCGGAGTTGTCACAGAGGGCGCTCGTGGCTGTCGTCGTAAGAACGCCGCGCCGTGCGTGCATGGCGGCGCGCGGCGAAAGTACGTGGCGCGCACTTTGTACTTGTGCGACACCACAGTATCATTATATATCAAGGTGAGGTGCCTTTAATAGATTCTTTATCTCTTATTGGCCAACATTTCGACCAAAACATCACAGCCTTATTTAAGCACGAACTCCAGTCATCTTATTTTCAGTTCCAGGGTGAATTTTATGAGCAGATCGACGGAGTTGCCATGGGAAGTCCCCTCTCCCCTCTGGTGGCTAATTTGTTTATGGAAGACTTTGAGGAAAAGGCACTGAACTCGGCATGTTTCAAACCCACAGTTTTCTGGAGGTAACGTGGATGATACTTATGTAATATGGCCTCACAGGAAGGAGGAATTGCATCGATTTCTAGACCATCTACATTCCATCCACGCTAGCATTAAATTAACAATGGAAACAGAAAAGGTTGGCTGCCTGCCGTTTTTTAGATGTCCTTGTTCAACGTAAGAATGATGGTACATCAGAGCATGCTGTGTACCGTAAACCTAAACATACAAATGTTTCGAAATTCGTTACGTTGCGTTCATTGTAACACTTGTTGATGAACGACATTTTTTGTCTTTCCGTCCGGAGAGAAAACGAACAGTGCAGATGGTTTACCAACACTGAACACGCCACGAATAACTCCCTATGGGAAAAACGCGGCGATTCAAGATTTATTCCACAAACTTCCAACGACTGGCTTTGCGCTATATTAATCGTCATTGCGAATGCAACGTGAACGGCAAACTGGTCACGCTTAAATTGAAACGGCAAGTCGGTTGGAATCAATGGTATTCTTGGAATCTACAATAGAGGCATTAAAAAAATACAAAAAAAAATTACAAAAACAGATCTGTACTCAATTTGTTTGAAACACTCGAAAATACCACGAACTGACATCAGTTCTATATTAGCAACGCTCCAAATATGTCGCTAGGCGAGTAGCGAATGAATAAGCTGACTGTTGGAGAATAGTCCCTATAGAAAATGGTCTGTGTCGGAAGCGTAATTTCATTTTTTTTCTGAAATTTTGATATTTTCCGGTAGATTTTACAGAAATTTTGTTCAGTGTAAACCTTGTCCTGAGAATTCCAAACGGAGAGAGAGAGAGAGAGAGAGAGAGAGAAATAGATCAGCCAAATAGATGAAATCATTCTCAAGTGATGCGCTTTTATATACGCGGCAATTTTTTTTATGAATATAGATGACACTGGCCGTAGAAGCCTACTACCGTATAGCAGAAATGTTTGTAGAGTTTATGGGACTTAACTACGGGGTCATCAGTCCCTAAACTTACAAAGTACTTATGAACTAGCTTATACTAAAGACGGTACAAATATCCATGCCCGAGGGGGGATTCGAACCCCCGACCGTAGTGGCCGTGCGGATCGTGACTGGAGCGCCTCAGTCCCCTCGGCCACCGCGGCCGGCGTATAGCAGAATTAAGCGTTTGATTAATCACAGAATGAAACGTAATTTTTGTTTAATCTGTATTCTGTACTCTGAGAGTAAAAAAAGAAAATACCTTACGTGACTAAAACGCAAACCACTCTGCGTGTAATCAACGGATAGATGTAAACATGAGGCGAGTACCAAACTGAAAACAGCACGATTGGCTGCTTTCGTTTGCTTCTAGCCTGTCACTTTGTGTCTCGTAGACTACTAAAAGATGATGAAGAGGCAGATGCTTTGAAACGGGACAGTATGTAGTTGTTGTTGTGTGTGGATCTGCGTCTGTAATTGAACAAGAATGTGTCACTGGTAATGTGTCACTTGACTGTCACTGATTAAATTTGCCGACAAAATTATGTGATGGCCTGCCTACTGGATAAACTGGTTCAAGTACGAATATTAGTGTGATTCAGTGCTTTAAATAGGTTAAATGCGTCTGACATTGAACCCTGTGAAGTCACATGTTTGTGTGGGCGCCACGAATAGCACGGTAAAGAAAAGCAACACATAACGACATAATGTAACTTGTATTAATTTCAAATCGCTGCTTTAATATTTCTATATTTATTTAACGATGGTCTTTAGGTTAGTCGCAATTGTGTAATACAAATTTCGTGAGATAAAAGAAAAGTCACAGGATACGACATTTACATAAAATTTTGATTTTACATACTTCTTGTAATGTGGTTTTCCATAGAAGATCGTTGTCATCCCTCCAGTATGGTACAGTAATAACGTACTGTAACAAATTGCTGTAGATGTTATCTGCTGGGGGAATGTCAACGATATTTTATGCTTATAATAATTTGATTATATTTATAGCAACGATATATTAATCACTTCAAAGTGAGTATTAAATTTTGTCTCTGATTATGATACGCAACGATATTGCATGCTTCCAACGGTTTATCAATGATATACGAAAATAATTTAGAAGGTGCTCTTTGGTGTAACATTTGTTAAAATTTTATCACTGAGTGTGTTGCTATTAACCTGATTCCGCTTTAAATATTTCTATAAGATTTTCGAGGAAACTTTTACGTTTCAGATCTGTTTGTTCATCTATTACACCAGCAGATAACATCTACAGCAATTTCTTACAGTACATTACAACAGTACCATACTTGTGGCATGATAACTATCCTCTATGGAAAACCGCATTACAAAAAGTAGGTAAAATCAAAATTTTATGTAAATATCGTATCCTGTGACTTTTCTGTTATCTCACGAAATTTGTATTACACAATTGCGACTAACCTAAAGACCATCGTTAAATAAATATAGAAATATTAAAGCAGCGATTTGGAATTAATACAACTACATGCAGTTCAGGACATGTAAGAGATTTCCCGCCAGCATATGCATTAAGTATGAAGAAGAGCAGATAGAAGAGGTTGACAGTATTAAATTCCTGGGATTACAGCTTGATAATAAATTCAGTTGGGAGGAGCACACCACAGAACTGCAGAAACGACTCAACAAATCTGTATTTTCAATACGAGTGTTATCAGACATAGGATACACAAAAATAACAAAGCTTGCATACTTTGCTTACTTTCATTCCATAATGTCATATGGTATAATATTTTGGGGTAACTCTTCAAGTCAGTCAAAAGTCTTCAGAGTCCAAAAACGTGTAATACGTATTATTTGTGGAGTAAATTCACGGACGTCTTGTAGAAGCCTCTTCAAAGAACTGGGTATATCAACTACTGCCTCTCAGTATATTTATCCCTTAATGAAATTTGTCATAAATAATATATCCCTTTTCCCAACAAACAGCTCAGTTCATACATACAATACTAGGAATAAAAATCATCTACACAAGGACTTAAAAGCTCTTACTTTAGTTCAAAAAGGGGTCCACTACTCAGGAACATACATTTTCAATAATTTACCATCAAGCATAAAAAATTTAGCTACAAATAAAGATCAGTTTAAGAGGAACCTAAAAGACTTTCTAGTGGCCAACTCTTACTCTATTAGTGAATTTCTACATTGTACCAAATGATGCATGCACTCATACTATATTAGTATTATTATATTATCAGCAAAAAAATAATAAAAAAAATTATGTATCTGTATATTATAAGTGTATGTATCTGTATTTATATTATTAGTATTATCTATTATTCAACTTGTAAATTTTGTTTCTTGACATGTTCCACATCCACGAGGATCTCCTCAACATGGATCTACGGAACGAAAAACTAATCTAATCTAATCTGTATTATGTCGTTAAGTGACATATTTGACGCTACTGGACTCAACTATTACAAAAAGCAACAGTATCAATGAGAAAACTGTAATTAAAATAGTAATCTCATTGAATACAAATCTCGTATGTTTGAAACGAATGTCCGCTAACGTTATTTCAAAATTATTTCCAGCACGCACAGTATAGTGGTGAGCAGGCTGTACTCAAAGAATTGAACTGCCAGAGCCAAGAAAAATGTCTCTCTGCTACTGCAACATTTCCAACAGTTTAATTGAATTAATATCTGACTTAAATTATTCTAGGCTAATCATTACTTACCGCGCGTTCCAAGGCACCTTGCTGCGGAGCGCGCCGGTGCTCGCCGTCGGAGGTTCGAGTCTCCCCTCGGGCATGGGTGTATTTGTTGTCCTCATCATAAGTTAGTTTGTTTGTGAGCCTAGGGACTGATGACCAAGTTAGTTAAGTCCCACACATTTACAAACATTTGAACAGTTTTTTAATCATCAATGATACTGAAATTGATAACATGCATTGAACAACAATCACTAAATTGTCTCATTTGTAACTACGTAATTTTTAAATGTGATTAGCTTATAAAGAACACAACCAAATACAAATACTTTCTTTCTCGCAACAGAACCGAGTTTGAATAAACTTTAGAGTCTTGACCACTAATTTAAATTTATTTAGGCCTTACGCGTTTCGACATTCCGTCATTATCGAAGGCTACAGCAAGACAATGGAATTAATCTTCATCAGATATTTCGATAAAACATAAATCAGAACACAATCATCACACTCACCATATCTTTTAAAACTTATTAAAAAGTGAAACTAAACATTCCTTTTAAAAACTGACTGTCAAAGACATATGTCAAAAATAAAATCCCTGTAGGATGGTCAAGTGCATACGTCCCGCGATAGGCAAGCGTCCTAGGTTCGAGTCCCGGTTCCGGCACACACTTTTAATCTGCCAGGAAGCTTCATATCAGCGCACACTCCGCTGCAGAGTGAGAAATATTTATGGAGTGAGCATTGCGTTCTGGGCATCTTCTCAACATTTGGAATTACCACGTGATATTGAGACAAATTCATTCCTTCCACACATTTATTTGCTCTTACGATTGGTTTGTACCGCATTGGCTGCAAAGAAGCCCCACCTCCTTTTCGCAGAGGAACCACATGACATGAAATATAATCTACATAAATGTGTCACAGAAGCAACTAGAAGGTTGAGGAAGCATGACTAATAGGGCCATTTACACATAGTCATCCGTCTTAACCGAACAAAAAAGGACAAAGATGAAGTCAGCGATTATTATCTTTTTCCCAATATCACGTGACATTTCCACCTTGACGTTGAGGACACAAAATCTGTTCTGCGCATTTGAATGCTCACTGCAGAGATATTTCTGCTCTGTGCTGCCACTACAGATAATATACACACGCGAGCGACAAACTCGTCAGAAATCTCTCTGCTTCCATAATTGTTCGGCACAATATTGTGATTAAAATTTGTCACTACTTTCTTTTGGTGCGGCCTACATTAAGATAGAGATTTCAACTTCGTGCTTTATGAAGTAACCACTGCACGACGTGGGGACATGTATTTGCTGAAACAGTGGTCGATAGTGCTAACAAAGTCAAGACAACTCACTGGAAATTTTTATTCAAACGATCAGCTGACGTCATTCCTTGAACGATTACCCAGACTTACTCTATCGCATATTGACTCCACCATGGCGTCTGATTTAAAGAGACATGAACTGCTCTGTTTATTGAATAACCAGAAATTTCAACATTCATCGAGTTTTCGATAATCCTATACATATTATAAATGGGAAAGTCTCTATGTTTGTTACCGCATCACGCTAAAACTACAGCACAGATTTAGATGAAATTTCATATAGAGGTTTCTTAGGTCTTGGATTAGGACATAGGCTACTTTTCAAAATGTTTATTACAAGTTATTTATTTGAAATATATCCATACAAATACGTAACGGTTGTAAGAAGATTCTAATAGAGAAGCAGAAGGAAATTGTAGACTATGTCATGTTTAGCCGTGGGGGTTAATGCGTCATGTTATACACTTCCGTTATTCTGGGCAATGGTTCGGGTCCTGCCATACTGAAATTTTTTTTTCTTTGTTATTTTCATCTTTTTTACTTTAGAATATACAAAAAGATTCTTGGATACTGCCAAAACTGCTTAACTGATATATAATTACATACACAAGAAATCTGAATGTTGGCGTTTATGCCGCATTCATTTTCATTTGTTGTAATAAATGAAGGAAGTATGTATATAAATTGAAGACTTTAAATAAAATATGCTGTAAGTACCACGGAAATAAAAAACATTGAAATTTTATGTAGAATGGGATCTAGATACCAAGCCCTATTTTGTGTACAAAGCGCGAACTGCCACGTATAAATAGCGTACGTAAACTGCAACGAAAGTAGTAGCAAATGCACTCAACAGATGGCAGGCGGTACGCTGCAGTTAACATATGAAACGTTATAGATGTTCAAACATTGTGATGTTATCGTAATTCTTTAAAATTGTATTCTCTTTGGATTTCAATGAATAATACTTTCTTTGGTGACTTCGATTATTTATAGCATTCTAACGTTTGCATTTAGTTCTTTTGTTGGTTCGCTTTGCATTTGTAGGATCTCAGCAGTTCGTTTCTCCGTTAGAGGTCTTTTTTATCTCTCTACTTTTCTCAGTTAGGTTTGTTGTTTATTTCGTTACTTTTCTCCGTTAGGTTTGCTGTTTATTTTGTTCCTTTACTTGGCATTTGTTTTCGATTACTGTATTGTTGTTATTGTAGTTACTTAATGTCAGGGGTGCCATCCCACAAGTTGGAGCTGAAGGTTGGTGTGCCTGTTTTATTGATGCGTAACCTGGATGCTCCACGATTATGCAATGGCACCAGGTTACGCATCACGGACCTGAGAAGGCATATCGTGCAGGCCACCATCATCACCGGTGGGGCCAAGAGAGAGACTGTATTAATACCACGAATTCCCATCATCCCAACAAACTTTCCATTCCAGGTTAACCGGTTACAGTTTCCATTGAAAGTGGCCTTCTCGATTACTATAAACAAGAGTCAAGGACAAACATTAAAAGTGGCAGGTATTCATGTTTCTCGCACGGACAGCTCTACGTAGGCTGCTCCCGTGTATCGAGAGCTAGAAATCTCTACGTATACTCGGAGAGCAAGAAGTCTCGAAACGTCGGTTACAGGGACGTATTGCAATAGATTTTTGGTTCTCCATCCGTTCCAAGACAATTATCTATTCCGTGCTGACAATGTCGCAAACAGTCATGTAGTTATTTATGCCCTTTCTTGGCACTTTAATGTCTGACTATTGAACCGCGGGTAACACCGCGGGGAACAGCTAGTAGTCCCATAAGCTTTAAAAAAGAAAATAAATAAATAAATAAAAATACTACGTTGAAGTGTGTGAACCTGAGTATGTTCTCTGGAATTCAGAGTACATCGTTTTATCCATACGGCCCAGTATGGCTACGAACGGTCCCGTACGCGCGCCGACTACACGTGGTTCGCTGTACAGCGCCATCGGTGGCGTAGGAACGCTGCAGACGGCCTCGGGACCACCCACTCCGAAAAGGAAAGGCAAAAAGTAGCTACATAAGTGATGCGAGGCAGCTAATCTGCTGAGCGGTAATAATCTGCTGGGGGATGACGGAGCGTCGCTCTTAACCCGGCTGACCGCCGAACCAAATCAAGAGTGATGGCGCCCTACACGCCGGCTGCTCGAGTATTTTTAGCGGCTGGAGTCGGTGGCCCCGGGGACGACTCATCTCCATAGAGAGGGCCCCCTGCGAAATGTCAGCATATTGGTAGCAAGTGGGCGGTGACGCATTTGGGACGCGCAGGCGCCAGGCGTGCCAACCGTCCGGCCGCAACGCGTGTCTCACGCTGGAAGTCGGCAGTCAACAAGTGGCCAAGTGTGGGGATCGAGCAAGAAAAATGTATCAGGGGGCACCAAAGAAAAATGGGCAAGTTTAGAGAGATCTAGAAGACGTAAAAGATATCACATCTACATCTACATGGGATACTCTGCAAATCACATTTAAGTGCCTGGCAGAGGGTTCATCGAACGACCGTTATACTATTTTATCTCCCATTCCATTCTCGAATAGCGCCCGGGAAGAAAGAACACCTGAATCTCTCCGTTCGAGCTCTGATTTCTCGTATTTTATTCTGATGATCACTTCTACCTATGTAAGTGGGAGTCAACAATATATTTTCGCATTCAGAGGAGAATGTTGGCGATTGAAGTTTCTTAAGTAGCCCACGCCGCAGCGATAAGCGCCGTTGTTGTAATGAATCCCATCCCATCCCATCCCAGATCCAGATCCGTAACACTGTCTTCCCTGTATCGTGACAATACGAAACGAGCTGCCCTTCTTTGGACTCTTTCGATGTCCTCCGTCAAACCCACCTGATAAGGATCCCACACTGGGCAGCAAAACTTCAAAAAACGACGGACAAGCGTAGTGTATGCAGTCTCTTTTAAAGTTAGGTTTTAAGGGTTCTGCCAATAAAACGCAGTCTCTGGTTCGCCTTTCTCACGACATTATCTACGTGTTCTTTCCAATGTAAGAATGAAGTAATAGTATTTCCTAGGTATTTTGTAGAGTTTAGAGCCTTCACTTTTGATTGATTTATCTTGTAAACAGAGGTACCACAAAGTAATGAGCGAGGGAGACGAGGAAAAAAGTGGATAGTATGAATAAATAGAATAAATGGGAACGAGGGTATGGACACACAAGAACCGATGGCACTTAGAAATTAAAATGTGATAAGCTACAAACACTCGCCATACTATTCAACTCTTTTCAATGCTGGCTTCTTCCTTTTCTTTCTTTTTTTTATAAATTTTCATTTTCTATACTTTATCCACGCTGCCTTCAAAATTCGAAAGAATGTATTATTCCATTCAATACTGTCAAACGATTTCTCCAGATCTTCGAAAGCTAAAAATGTACGTTTGCCTTTCCATATACACTTTGTAGTGGTACGGATTATTATCTCCACTACCATCTTATGTAAGCGCAGTTTCGCAGAAGATTATGTTTATATTTTACGTTTTTAAAGGAGGCAAATATAAAAATGAAAGTAAATGAAACACGCAGAATGGAGTACAGACGACTAAGAAATGAAATTGACAGGAAGTGTAAAATAGGTAATCAGGAGTGGCTAGTAGATAAATGCAAGGATGTAGAACAATGTATAAATAGCGGAAAATAGATACAGCTTACAGGAAATTAAAAGAGATATTTGGAGATAAGAAAAACAGCTCTATGAATATCAAGAACACAGATGGAAAACCAGTTCTCAGCAGAGAAGGGAAAGCTGAAAGGTCGAAAGAGTATATAGAGGGGCTCTACAAAGGAAATGAACTTCGAGACAATATTGTAGGAAGGGAAGAGGATGTAGATGAAGATGAAATAGGAGAAGAATTTGACAGAGCCCTGAAAGACCTAAGTCGAAACAAGGCCCCTGGAGTAGATGATATTGCCTCAGAGCTACTGAAGTCTCTGGGAGAACCAGCCATGACAAACCTGTTTCACCTGGTGTGTAAGATGTATGAGACAGGCGAAGTACCTTCAGACTTTAAGAAAAATGTTATAATCCCCATCCCTAAGAAAGCAGGTGCCGACAGGTGTGAAAATTACAGAACCATCAGTTTAATAAGTCATAGTTGCAAAATATTAACACTAATTGTTTACAGGAGAATGGAAAAGCTGGTAGAAGCCGACCTCGGGGAAGATCAGTTTGGGTTCAGGAGAAATGTAGGAACACGGGAGGCAATACTCACTTTACGGCTTATCCTAGAAGATAGATTAAGGAAAGGCAAACTTACATTTCTAGCTTTTGTAGATTTGGAGAAGGCTTTTCACAATGTTGACTGGAATAAACTCTTTCAAGTTCTGAAGCAAGCAGGAGTAAAACGTAGGGAGCGTAAGCTTATTTACAGCTTTTACAAAAACCAGACAGCAGTTATTAGAGTTGAAGGGCATGAAAGGGATGCAGTGGTTGGGAAGGGAGTAAGACAGGGTTGTAGCCTTTCTCCAATGTTATTCAATTTGTACATTGAGCAAGCTATAAAGGAAAGCAAGGAGAAATTTGGAGAAGGAATTAAAGTTCAGGGTGAAGAATTAAAAACATTGCGTTTTGCCGACGACATAGTAATTCTGTCAGAGACAGCAAAGGACCTGGAAGAGCAGTTGAACGGAATGGACAGTGTGCTGAAAGGTGCATATAAGATGAAGATTAACAAGAGCAAAACTAGGGTAATGGAGTGCAGTCTAAGAAAATCAGGTGATGCTAAAGGAATTAGATTAGGTTACGAAACAATAAAGAAAGTCGGGGGACTGATGGCCATAGTAGTCTAGTCCCCCTAAAACCCCCCATAACAACAACAACAATAAAGAAAGTAGCTTAGTTTTGTTACTTGGGCAGTAAAATAACAAATGATGGTCGCAGTACAAAGAATATAAAATGCAGAATGGCAATGGGTAGGAAAGCGTTCTTGAAAAAGAGAAATTTGTTAACATCGAATATTGATTTAAGACCAAGGAAGTGCTTTCTGAAGGCTTTTGTGTGGAGTGTTGCCTCCAAAGAAGACGAAACCAATATCCCAGATTTCGAATTACGAACAGATGCCGTAATGAGTAACATAGAAGTAGATATCATCGGAGTAGTGCAGCAACTAAAATCACTTAATAAGAACAAGTCTTCTGATTGTATACCCATTAGATTTCTATCTGATTATGCTGAAGCGATAGCTCCTTACTTAACAGTCATATACAACCGCTCTCTCATAGAAGGATCTGTACCAAAAGATTGGAAAGTTGCACAGGTCACACCTATATTCAAGAAAGGCAGTAGGAGTAACCCACTAAACTACAGGCCTATTTCATTGACGTCAATTTGCAGCAGGGTTTTGGAACATATCCTGTATTCAAATATTATGAATTATATCGAACAGAACGATCTATTGACCCAAGGTCAACACGGATTCAGAAAATATCGTTCATGCGAAACACAACTAGCTCTTTATTCACACGAAGTGATGGGTGCTATCGACAAAGGTTCGCAAATCGATTCCGTATTTCTTGATTTCCAGAAAGCTTTTGACACCGTACCTTACAAACGGCTTTTAATCAAATTGCGTGGATATGGTATATCGCCCCAAATTTGCGATTGGATAGGGGATTTCTTGGCAGAGAGGACACAGTTCGTAGTATTCGATGGTAAGGCATCGACTAAAACAGAGGTGATATCGGGCGTTCCACAGGGTAGTGTTATTGGTCCTCTGCTATTCCTTATTTACATAAACGATTTAGGGGAAAATCTAAGTAGCTCTCTTAGGTTGTTTGCAGATGACGCCGTCATTTACCGTCTAGTAAAATCATCTGAAGATCAAAACCAACTGCAGAACGATCTGAATAAGATATCAGTATGGTGTAAAAATTGGCAATTGACTCTAAATAATGAGAAGTGTGAAGTCGTCCACATGAGTATGAAAAGAAATTCGTTAAACTTTGTTTACAACATAAATCAATCAAATGTGAAGGCCGTAAACTCCACAAAATACCTAGGAATCACTATTACTTCAGATTTAAACTGGAAAAGGACACGTAGATAATATCGTGGGAAAGGCGAACCAGAGACTGCGTTTTATTGGCAGAACCCTTAAAAGATGCAACAGAACTACTAAAGAAACTGCATACACTACGCTTGTCCGTCCATTTTTGGAGTATTGCAGCCCAGTGTGGGATCCTTATCAGGTGGGTTTGACGGAGAACATCGAAAGAGTCCAAAGAGGGGCAGCTCGTTTCGTACTGTCGCGATACAGGGGAGACAGCGTTACGGAAATGATACAGGATCTGGGATGGGAATCATTACAACAACGGCGCTTATCGCTGAGGCGTAGGCTACTTGCGAAACTCCAATCACCAACATTCTCCTCCGAATGCGAAAATATATTGTTGACTCCCACTTACATAGGTAGAAATGATCATCAGAATAAAATAAGAGAAATCAGAGCTCGAACAGAGAGATTCAGGTGTTCTTTCTTCCCGCGCGCTATTCGAGAATGGAATGGGAGATAAATAGTATAATTGTGGTTCGATGAACCCTCTGCCAGGCACTTAAATGTGATTTTCAGAGTATCCCATGTAGATGTAGATGTAGATGTATGGGAGTGAAACATGGACGATAAACAGTGCGGGCAGGAAGAGGATAGAGGCTTTTGAAATGTGGTGCTTCAGAAAAATGCTGAAGATTAGTTGGGTCGCTCTACCGACTGAGCTATCCCGACACGACTCACGATGCTGCCTCACAACTTTACTTCCGCCAGTACCTCGCCTCCTACTTTGCAAACTTCACAGAAGCTCTCCTGCAAACACGCAAGACTAGCACTCCTGGAAGAAAGGATATGGTGGAGACATGGCTTAGACTGGAAAGTAGGAGGCGAGGTACTGGCGGAAATAATGTTGTGAGGCGGCACCGTGAGTCGTGTCGGGATAGCTCAGTTAATATTCGAGTGGACGCCGCAGTGCGGGACGGATGTCTGGAGGCAGCGCGGCGGCCCGACGTAAATAACGGACGTGCGGCAGTGCAGCAGGTCAGATGTAACCTTCTAGTTGCGTCCTCGTAACTTGAAATGTTTCACCAGAAGACAAAATGAATCTGAATAGTTGTCAAAGAAAAGATACAATTAAGTTTACTTTCGATTGGGACTTTATTAGACCGAAGGCTTTCGAGTTAAAGAGATGGTTTGTAGAAACAGTCGGAATTACGGATGTAGATGTAATTGGAGTACATCTCTCGTTTGTTACGAACTTTGTTTACGTAAAATTACGATCTGCTGACTTATGTTGTCGAATTATCGAAAGAAGTGGGGGTAAAATGAAGTTTAATCATTCAGACGGACGAGTTAGTGACGTGCTTGTGTCTCATGCTGGGCTTCGAACAGTAAGAATATTCGAGTTACCGTTCGAAATGCCAGCTGAACAAATTACTATCGCCCTCCAACCGTATGGCCGGGTTATTTCAAATGTTGCCGAGAAATGGTCTGAGCAATACATGTTTCCCGTGTTGAACGGAGTGAGACAAATTAAGATTGAACTTGAGAGGGACATACCATCTTTTATAAACATCGGTGGATATCGTGCCCTCGTGATTTACGATGGACAGCCGAAGACGTGTGCTCTCTGTAATTCACCTGATCACGTGCGAAGCGAGTGTCCTAGACGTCGTGTCCTGCAGATCCCGGCTAACGAGGCGGCCGTCCCGGGGCCGGTAGTGAGTATGAAGCTGACATACGCCGCCGCGGCAGACAGCCGCGGCCCCGTTCCACTGACCACCGCGGAGCAGCGGCAGGAAGCGGCCGGCGGCGAGGGCGCGCAACTGGACAACGGACGAGGAAGTCCCGTCTCTGGAAATCGACACTCGGCTGAGGACGAAACGCACGTACCTGAGGTGACTGCGAGCACTTCACTCGTACCAGACATGTTGCTCGAAGCTGAACGCCCGGGGCACTCTTCAGATGTTGCCCATGACGAAGGCCAAATAGCATCAGTGGCTCAAATGCAAGAACAACTTAGTCAAGGGAAGAATCACTTCACAAACAAAACTTCGCCAGAACAACAAGGCGACAAGACAGATACCAAAGAAAAGGATAGAAATCATGAACGACAAGCAGATCACGAAGGTCGGACCACACCGCGGCTTCAAGAGGAGGCGGTACTTAATACCGATGACCAAACCGGAGGCGTTCAGAACGCTCCCTCGAACAAGAAGGAACAGTCCCCTTGTCAGAGAGCGCCTACGGGGTCCCCTGACACCTCACCAGGATCTTCTCCAAGTAGATCGGCGAAATCGACGCGTAAAAAGAACAAGAAAAGGCGAATTGCACACGAAGCGGCACAAAACTTGGCCCCTTCTTTAAGGGATCGGCTCAGGAATATCCAAGAAAGAGAAAGACAGCACGACGTACTCCAAACGGAAGGAGTCAGTGAGCGCAGTGATGGAACAACGGGTGCGGCACATGTGCAGAACCGCAAGAGAAATTGAACACTGCACCTGACACAAACAGCCCTGACATGGATGACGTATCCCGGCTTAGTCGTGAAAGAGCAGAAAAGACCGGTGATTGGGCGGAAGATGTAGAGAACCGGACGGACGAAATGGACACGGACCAGGAGAGTGAGGAAGACGTCTTCTATTAAAGATTTTTAACTTGTCAGACCCAAGGAACGGAACGCATGAACGAGGATGATATTTTGGAGTGTTTTACTGAAACATATTTTTAAGTTTACACGAAAGACAAAAAAAAAAGACGAAAGTAATTAATAGACGAAAGTTTGCCCTACATATGTCATCTTTTGTTACGTAGAGCTTCAGAGTGGGAATACACATACCACGTTACCACTTTGAACATAAACAAAATTCAAAATTCTACGAAGGTAGCCGCACTCAGAGATTTTTTATATCAGTCCGATACTGATGTAGCTTTCTTACAGGAAGTTAACATCAAGAATTTTTATATGTCCGGCTACAGAGAGATTTTAAACACCGCAACTGAGAAGGCTTGCGGAACCGCAATACTCGCCAAAGATGGATTGGAACTTACAAACGTATGTCTTTTGGAATCAGGGAGGGGAATCAGCTGCAAAATTTTTAATACCACCTTTATAAATATTTACGCCCCCTCCGGAAATAATGCCAGGGAAGAGAGGGCAAAATTTTTTAAGAGTGACATTTTATTTCTTCTCAAGGACAACCCTGCAGAAATTTTAATAGGAGGAGACTGGAATTGCGTCCTAAATAAAAAGGATCAACGACCAAATTTTAATTTCTCCCGTGAATTGGACGCGTTGGTCAAACAAATGAAATGGAAAGACGCTTGGGAAGTAAAGTATCCAACAGTTGTCAAATTTACATATTTTACTCGTGATTCACAAAGTAGAATTGATAGAATGTATACCACTCCTAATTTAGAGGCCAAACTACGTGGAATCGAAGTGATACCAGCTGCCTTTTCTGATCACCTAGGTGTGAAATGTAGTATCAACCTTACAAGACAAAAGACATACTGGGGCCGCCCGCTTTGGAAATTAAACATAAGTATGCTCCCAGAACAAGCTTTAACCTTAGAAATACAACAGACTTGGCAGGCTGTGTTAAGAAGCCGAAATAAATACCGAACCCACATTGAATGGTGGACTTCGGCAGCGAAGAAAAGATTACGGACAACATTAATCGCATATGGGAAAGAGAGAGCAAGATGGTCAAGGACAACAATGGAATTTTATTACACCTGTCTTCGCGAGTTATATAACCAACCTATGTCAGTAGAGGTTTTTCTGGATGTAAAGCAAACTAAATCCAAAATGATCAGTATTAAGAGGGCGCAGCTGGAGGGTTTGAAGATAAAGTCCCACACTAGGACAACAGTGGAAGATGAAAATGCCTCCATCTACCACTTAATACAAATAGCAAAAAACAGGAGGAGGAATTTTATTAACAGCCTCAGAACGGACGATAACAAAATTCTGACAGAACAAAAGCATATTTTAAACGAGGCTCATAGGTACTATCATCAACTTTATGCCGAGAATAATGGTAATAATGAGAACTTAATGCAAGTCTTGCTGCAGAAATCCGGAATAGGGAACCTCGTGACTGAAGACGAAAACTCAAATTTTACTATAGCAATAACAAACGACGAAGTTTTGGAAATTCTTAAATCTTCGCCACGCAATAAGTCTCCTGGCCCGGACGGCCTGCCAGTAGAATTTTATTCAAAATTTTGGCATTTAATAGGCGATGCATTTACCGCTGTGGTTAACGAGGTCTTAAGTGGTGTTGCTATTCCTGACACTTTCAAAGAAAGTGTCACAATACTACTCCCAAAAGGAAGAACCACAGACACTAAAGAACTTGGTAAAATGAGACCCATCTGCTTAATGAACGCAGATTATAAGATCATCGCGAGGGTGCTTAAAGATAGGATGCGACCTATTTTAGAACATGTCATTGGGAGTCACCAAACTTGCCTTCCTCGAAGGAGCATATTTAAGACGGTCTGTGAATATAGAGACATAATTGCAATATTTTCGACTTCATCGGCGAAAGGCGGCCTAGCCTTCATAGATTTCGCAAAGGCTTTCGACAGGGTGAACCACAAATATCTGTACAATACCTTGAAATATTTTGGTTTTAAGGAGAATAGCTTGACTGTAATAAGGAACTTTATTAATTCTATAACCACTAGGATTTCTATTAATGGTCAATATACCAAAGACATCAGAATCTTAAATGGAGTACCACAAGGTAGCCCGTTATCAATGATTTTATACGTCGTTTCAGTTGAACCCCTCTTACGAATTCTGCATTCCACTTTAGAGGGCATAACAATACGTGGAACTAAACGGGTAATAAACGCATACGCTGATGATGTCGGCGTCATAATAAGGAGCGAAGCAGACCATGTCCAGTTGACAGAAAACTTGCGGCTTTACTGTGACGCAACGGGCGCGAAACTAAACGAGACCAAAAGTTCTTTCTTAAATTTGCAGAGTCTCGATGAGGTACAGCTGACGTGGGCAAAGCGAGTGGAGCATCATACTGCTTTAGGCGTAACCTTCTACAGTTACCCACTAAGAACGGCAGCTTCAAATTGGAAACAGATACTGGACAAAGTTCGAGTCATTTTAAAATTGAATCAAACAAGGGATCTGAATCTAAAACAACGGATAAAACTCATTAATTGCGCGGTCCTTGCGAAAGCCACATATGTCGGTCAGATATTACCGGTTCCCAGAGATATAGCAAAAACTATTATGCGTACAATTTGCAATTATGTATGGCAAGGTCATATTTTCCGAGTAGCACGGGATGTAATAACACTGAAACGTGAGAAAGGTGGGCTAGGACTGGCAGATATTGAGAAAAAAAGTACGGCCCTCTTCATTAAACGGACCTTGCAACTAATTGATAATCATCCAGACAGCATCACTGCTGCTTTATTTGACCTACTTAGGCCCGTTTGCATGTCACCGCCAGTAAATGTCGGAAGAATTAACGACAATTTGAAGCACATACAAATGTTCTACCTTGAAATTAGTTATATGAGAGGTATCATCGGGGATAAGAACAAATGGAAAAGCCAATATATAATGGATAAACTACAATCAACTACAGGACGCAACAGGATGGAATTAAAATATCCCGAGAAAAACTGGGAAAAAATATGGAAAAACATCAGCAATAGAACACTAACATCGGACGTTCAGTCGGCTTGGTACAAAGTCATCAATAATATAGTAAGTACCAACGAAAAATTATATTCCATAGGACGTAGAGCAACTAACGTATGCTCAAAGTGCGGAAATGTCGATCTACTGAAGCACCGCTTCATATGTGAAGGATACGCAGATATATGGAAAGAGAGCACGGTACAGGCCGCTTTTATTAAACGGAGTGATGGCCGGGAAATTACTTTGAACAATTTATTCTTTCCAGAAGAAATAGTTTTCCCACCGCAGAAGAATAACGTATTATTATGGATATATGGTAATTACATAAATTATGTAATTAACAAAAAAGGGAAAGACTGTATAGAGGAATATAGACAATATATGCAGGAGGAGTATTATAAAATATTTAGAAAAAAAGGACACATGAAAAGTTACGGAAATATGTTAAAAATTCTTTTCGAAAGACAAGGCATAGGATAAGGCTTTTATTAGTAGTATAGTAGCAATGTGTTGGATAAATGCTAAGTAGGGGATTGCTGCTGAGGGTGAAGTACGGTGGGGACTCCGTGAGCCCCGTGGCCGCTACGGTAGCCGTGAAGGCCTCAGCAGAACCCTGAAAACGCATTGTCCAAGGATTATAAGTAACTTGAAAAATGTAGATTCATATACCTTTGATAGGTATTTAAAGTTGTTTTCATTTCCAGTGAAGTATATGTTTTGGTTTGCTATTTTTTTTTCTGTTCTATCAAAACCGAAGGATGCCGGAAAATACATTTTATTTGTGGCTCCTTGCGGAAGAGAAAGGGAGAAAATACTTTAGAGCAAGGAGTACTTAGTTCGTTGGAAAAAAAAAAACGTTTAGTTATACATTATATGATAGAAGATAAGACAAGTTATATTAATGCCACAGAGGCACAACAAATTTTAGTTTTACTTGCATTTTGCCCACTGAAAATGAAAATAATGGAGTGGAAGACAGAAAGAAAAAAATTGAGTTTATAATCCTTTTTCTGTAACAAGGACGATGCTTACAGACACCCAAGTAAAGGGTAAGAAACGAATTCATTTACATGGCGGAAGAAGCCCACGCCGAAGAAGGCGATAATGGCGAGCGAAAGGCAGGGCTGAAGGGGAGGAAGGAGGCCCTAAAAAGAAAAAAAAAAAGAAAAAAAAGAAAAAAAAAAGTCGGTAGTGCGCTTGCCCGCGAAAGGCAAAGGTCCCAGGTTCGAGTCCCAGTTCCGGCACACATTTTTAATCTGCCATGAAGTTTCTGTTTGACAGTTCGATCTTTAAGGGAACTTTGAATTACTTTAAAGAAGTGCAAACCTAGAATCCTATGCTTCTTGTATCTGCGCAAGGATCTGTCATTGAAATTTCACAATACAGGAAGATTATATTAATTGGGATTCTTTTTCCGTGTTGGCGAGTGGACGACCTTCGGACCCTGAAGTCTGACACGGCATATAAAAAAAAATTTGGTATTTAGTCCCATGCAAGAAGAGGTCGCACCGCCGCAACGTGCATCGTATATATTGCAAAAACGGAAAGTGCGATTCATGCGGGGTTTTCACAGAATGGATTGGTAGTCTGGGATTCGTATTTTCAGCCAACAATCATATTGTAATCTTACTTACAAACTGTATTTTTGTGTAAACATACAATTTTTTCAAATAGAACAACGGTGGTATTTATCACGCACTGGAATGTTTGGCACCAGCTGTGTACAAAAAAATTTTGAATGACATTTTTATCACGTTTAGTTTGTCAGCTACAGCCGTTCAAAGTTCCGGGGGCGGAGGCTGCGATAGCGTAGCTGACTGGCCGAGTGGCTATCCCCTGGGGCACGGCCCACTGTCTCATGACCACCAGCCAGTCAGCTACGCTGTCGCAGCCTCCGCCCCCTAAACTTTGAAGGGTTGTAGCTCCTAAACAAACAGTGATAGGAATGTAGTTTAAATTGATTTGGACGCAGCTGGTTTAAACGAATCCAATGCACGATAGAAAAAACTATTGTTCCATTTCAAAAATTATATCTTTGTGGTGAAACTGTTTGGAAAATGATACAATAAACTATGTTCATAGCTCCGCAGAAAGTATAACATTTCTTGTGTTGACCTACAGCATTAAAATTTCCCGTCATCTATTATTTTATAAGTTACAGAGGCAAACACACTTAGTGAAACACTCTGTATATATATATAAAACAGATTGTAAAATAAATTAACAGTGATAGGAATGTTATTCAAAATTCTTTGTACACAGTTGGTGTCAAAAATTCCAGTGCATCATAGAAAAAAACCATTGTTCCATTTGAAAAACTGTATGTATGCATAAAAAATACGGTTTGTAAGTAAGATTACAATATGATTGTTGGCTGAAAATACGAACCCCTGACTACCAATCCATTCTGTGCATGAATCGCACACCAATCACACTTTCCGTTTCCGCAATACTTGCGGTGCAAGTGTTAGGTGATTCACCCTGTATAAGTATAGAAAATAAAAACTTGTACAAAAAACCAGCCAGCACTCAAAACAGTTGAAGGATACGGGGAGTGTTTGTCGCTTCTCGTATTCTAAGTGCCATAGGCCTTTGTCTGTCCAATATCCTCGTTATAATCCACAAATCTACAAATTTCTGATGCAAAACACATTTTTTGTTACAAAATCATCAAATAAACTCCTACTAAAAACAAAGCACGGAAAAATTCTACAGATCAGCGAGTTTAAATATTTAGGAGAAATCATGCAAATAAAAAATTGGGCTAAAAATACAAAAACACACGAAAAAGAGTCGCAGAATATACTCACCTGATCCAACTACAATTTAAAAAAAGTTTACACGCCCGCACAACTACGACACTACAACACAATAGTCTTACCAGAAGCTCTCTACGCATCAGAAACTACGGGCACCAAACGAATGTCAAAAATCAACGAGACTGAGAAACAAGAAAGAAAAATTCTGAGAAAAATCCACGGTCCACTTTCTAGAGATAATCTCTGGCAAAAAAAGGCCCACGGAAGAACTATAGAGACACATATCAGAAAACGTAGAGCGAAATTTTTTGATGCATATCGAAAGAATGAATGACACCAGACTAACGAAAATAATATTAAACATAATTTCTACATCGATATTAGGCACATCTTCGTACAAAAAAAGTACAGAAGACCGAGAAAAATATATCAATGGATGATAAATCACATATATAATACTATTTTGTCAATTTCACTCATCTGTCAGATACAACATTATTGTCGAAATTAGTAAAAATACTACGACATTAACAAATTATGTATTTACTAGCCGCTCCCCGCGGTGTTACCCGCGGTTCAATAGTCAGACATTAAAGTGCCAAGAAAGGGCATAAATAACTACATGACTGTTTGCGACATTGTTAGCACGGAATATATAATTGTCTTGGAACGGATGGAAAGCCAAAAATCTATTGCAATACGCCCCTGTAAACGACGTTTCGAGACTTCTTGTTCTCCGAGTGCACGTAGAGATTTCTAGCTCTCGATACACGGGAGCAGCCTACGTAGAGCTGTCCGTGCGAGAAACATGGGGTGGCCACATGAATACCTGCCACTTTTAATGTTTGTCCTTGACTCTTGTTTATAGTAATCGAGAAGGCCACTTTCAATGGAAACTGTAAACGGTTAACCTGGAATGGCAAGTTTGTTGGGGTGATGGGAATTCGTGGTATTAATACAGTCTCTCTCTTGGCTCCACCGGTGGTGATGGTGGCCTGCACGATATGCCTTCTCAGATCCGTGATGTGTAACCTGGTGCCATTGCATAATCGTGGTGCATCCAAGTTACGCATCAATAAAACAGGCACACCCACCTTCAGCTCCAACTTGTGGGATGGCACCCCTGACAGTAAGTAACTACAATAACAACAATACAGTAATCGAAAACAAATGCCAAGTAAAGGAACAAAATAAACAGCGAATCTAACGAAGAAATGTAACGAAATAAACAAACCTAACGGAGAAAAGTAAAGAGATAAAAAAGACATCTAAAGCAGAAACGAACTGTTGAGATCCTACAAATGCAAAGCGAACCAACAAAAGAACTAAATCCAAACGTTCGAATGCTATAAATAATCGAAATCACCAAAGAAAGTATTATTCATTGAAATCCAAAGAGAATACAATTTTAAAGAATTACGATAACATCACAATGTTCGAACATCTATAACGTTTCATATGTTAACTGCAGCGTACCGCCTGCCATCTGTTGAGTGCATTTGCTACTACTTTCGTTGCAGTTTACGTACGCTATTTATACGTGGCAGTTCGCGCTTTGTACACAAAATAGGGCTTGGTATCTAGATCCCATTCTACACAAAACTTCAATGTTTTTTCTTGCCGTGGTACTTACAGCATATTTTATTTAAAGTCTTCAATTTATATACATACTTCCTTCATTTGTTACAACAAATGAAAATGAATGCGGCATAAACGCCAACATTCAGATTTCTTGTGTATGTAATTATATATCAGTTAAGCAGTTTTGGCAGTATCCAAGAATCTTTTTGTATATTCTAAAGTAAAAAAGATGAAAATAACAAAGAAAAAAAATTTCACTATGGCAAGACCCGAACCATTGCCCAGAATAACGGAAGTCTATTACATGACGCATTAACCCCCACGGCTAAACATGACATACCCTACAATTCCCTTCTGCTCTTATATTAGAATCTTCTTACAACCGTTACGTATTTGTATGGATATATTTCAAATAAATAACTTGTAATAAACATTTTGAAAAGTAGCCTATGTCCTAATCCAAGACCTAAGAAACCTCTATATGAAATTTCATCTAAATCTGTGCTGTAGTTTTAGCGTGATGCGGTAACAAACATAGAGACTTTCCCATTTATAATATGTATAGGATTGAATTCCAAAAACCACATATTGAAACGCATTAACATTACGAGTCTAAATAACAGTACACCTAAACACTAATTACAAACTATTGACCCACACACTTAAAAATCGTAAATTAAATGCTACTGAGTAGGTTTCATATGTAAAGCCAAACATAACGTTTCGTTTGCGTATTTTGTTAAATGGAATTGAAAAAAACGTACACACATTGGGCTTAAATACTTAAACCAAAATATGATACTTAATATATTTTAGCCTACTTAAAAAATGTTTTATTTTATTAAGGACTGCAAAACTTTGTCATTAATCTGATTATGCATTTCTTCGGAGGAGCTTCATGTAAAAGCCATATTGTGTCACTGTTTCTTGGGATTTGCGCTCGTTGAAACGTGGCTTTTGTTGTCTGTAATGTGATTGTGCAACAAGGACAGCAATGTTTTAAACGAATAGAAAAAAAGTATATACATGATAAAAATGACATAAGGTGTTGACTCCGTCATTTGACATTGTCACATTTTTTTACTTGAATACGGTGTACGGCGATGCTTCAGAATCTGAATCGTTGTTTACAACGCAATGGCCAATAATCAAGAGAAGTAACGTATGTTTCTAACTCGTGAACCGACCACTACAACGTGTCCTACTGATATAACAGCGCTTCAGGCAGTAGCAAAGTGTGTGTGGACCTATTATAGGGAGTATCAAAGGGAGGAATCTCACAAGGTCAGCCGCCAAGAACCTACAAAAACAGCCAAATACAGGAGACCTTAGTGTGTTGTAACCGGCATAATCGGGACAGCAATGACTTTACAGAGATTTTTAAAGAATTACAGATTTCAACTCTACCTCAACGGCGTTTTATAAAATTCGCTCACTTCCGAAACTAGGCACGCTTCATGATAAGAAATCTGGACACTTTAGGAAATTTTATGAATGGCTGTTACGATTGGCCTCTTAGGGTACGTTTATATGGGCAATGCAAATTGCATATTGTCGACAATATATCCCGGAAATGTTGTCGGGCAACATTGCAGCCACATGTATTGCAGCAACGCAAGTGACAACACATCGGCATCTATTGCCCAGCAATGTTTGCGGCAACTAATTTCGGCAGAGGCTCCACAATTTCATACAAAATCGATGAGTGCGACGTTATAGAAGTGAGTGCGGCTCTCCTACTTTTACATCAAACAAAAACAAGAGAAATCGGACTCTGTGGGTGCGTCCTTTTTTTGAGTAGGCGGAGTAGTTCAGGAAATTTAACTCGTGATTTCATGCTAGATACGTACCTATTCCACAACTTTACTCGTATGTCTAAAAACAATTTCGAATATCTCGCCCAATTAATTGGTCCGAAGATATCTAAATCCAAGACTGTATTCCAGTAACAACACAATTTGCGATCACACTTCGATTTTTAGCTACTGGAGACTCGTATAGAAGTCTGAAGTGCAATGCGAAATTCTTCAGCAACTGCCTGCCAACTACCTTTTTTTCACATTCCTGTCTTTAAATGTATTGCACTCTACGTCCCACAACTCAGGACGTAGATGAATAGAATTAATAAATGACATTGTTTTCTCGTTCGACTACTTTTCCATATCTGACAGAAAAAAAACTCAAGACGACAATAACTGTAAGAATTCTTCCTTTCTTCCTTCCTTCAAAACAGTCACGGTAAGCTCAAAAACAATGCTCCCGTATAGTAACTATGAACATCAGAAAGGACACAGTTCGTTATAATTGACGGTAAGTCATCGAGTAAAACAGAAGTGATATCTGGCGTTCCACAGGGAAGCGTTATTGGTCCCCTACTCTTCCTCGTGTTTATAAACGATTTAGGACATAATCTGAATAGCTCCCTTAGACTGTTCGCGGATGATGCTGTACTGTATCGGTTAGTCAACAGAGGATCAAAAGCAACTGCAAAGCGATTTAGACAAAATTTCTACTTGGTGCGAAAATTGGCAATTGACACTAAATAAAGAAAAGTGTGAAGTAATACACATGACCGCTAAAAGAAATCCGCTGAACTTCAATTACGCGATAAATCAGTCAAACCTTAAGGTCGTAAATTCTACCAAATACCTAGGAGTTACAATTACGAACAACTTTGACTGGAGAGAACACATAGAAAATATTGTGGGGAAGGCGAACCAAAGGTTACGTTTCATTGGCAGAACGCTTAGACGATGCACCAGCTCCACCAAAGAGACTGCCTACATCACACTTGTGCGTCCTCTCTTGGAGTACTGTTGCCCCTTGTGGGACCCTCACCAGGTGGGACTGACGGAAGATATTGAGAAGGTTCAGAGAAGGGCAGCTCGTTTTGTTTTATCACGTTACGGGGGGGAAAGCGTCACGGAAATGTTGCTCGAATTGGGGTGGAAATCATTAAAAGAAAGACGTTATTCATTGCGGCGTGATCTGTTTGCGAAGTTTCAATCACCGACTTTTAGTTCTGAATGTGAAAATATTTTGCTAGCATCCACCTACTTAGGGAGACATGACCATCCCAATAAAATAAGAGAAATCAGATCGAAAACGGAACGATTTAGGTGTTATTTCTTCCCGCGCGCTATTAGAGAATGGAACGGTAGAGAAAAGTTATGAAGGTGGTTAATGAACCCTCTGCCAGGCACTTAAATGTGATTTGCAGAGTATCAATGTAGATGTAGATGTAGATGTACTACTTTCAAAACAAACCAGCGCGCGCAAACTTTCGAAGCAACAAAAGCGAAACGATACTTCGTTTTCGTGACTGCAGCGCTGTCGGTGAGAGAAGCACAAACAGCCTCGAGAGCGAGAGGAAAGCATCTACAGACAAGGACCGAACGAGGTATTGCCCTGCAATACGAAATGCTATCCACCGTTCCCGGACAACACGGCAACCCCTCGGCAACAATCTGCAACATCAGCAATATCGACCGTCCATACCGAAATATTGCTGTGTATTGCAGTCATATTGCAGCAGTGTTGACAGCAACCACAATTGCAGCTAGATATTTAGGTAAAATGTTGCCCGTCTAAACGCACCTTTACACAGGTAAAACGGCAGGAGCCCACTAGTGCTGCTCTGAGTCAGAAGGCATAGTTCACCAACAGAAGCGATAGGATCGATACACAGAATTACAGGCCTATATTTTTGAGTCGCTTTGCAGCAGGATTTTAGAAGATATACTTTCCTCAGGTATTATTAACTACTTCCAAAACAACGACCTATTTACTCATAGGTCCGCCCCTGTGACTGCCGTGGAAGGGGCCCGGGTTCGATTTCCGGCAGGGGACTGGCTGTCGTTTGTTGTCCTCTTCATCATTGTCAGGCGAGTCGGCGAAGTGGCGTCGACTAAAAAAGACTTGCGCTAGGCGGCCGAACAGCCTGGCATGGCATCTCTCGGCAAAAAAAAAAATTAAATTCTACATCTACATCGATACTCTGCAAATCACATTTAAGTGCCTGGCAGAGGGTTCATTAACCACCTTCATAACTTTTCTCTACCGTTCCATTCTCTGCGCGGGAAGAAAGAACACCTAAATCGTTCCGTTTTCGATCTGATTTCTCTTATTTTATTGGGATGGTCATGTCTGCCTAAGTAGGTGGGTGCTAGCAAAATATTTTCACATTCAGAACTAAAAGTCGGTGATTGAAACTTCGCAAACAGATCACGCCGCAATGAAAAACGTCCTTCTTTTAATGATTTCCACCCCAATTCGTGCAACATTTCCGTGACGCTTTCCCCCCCGTAACGTGATAAAACAAAACGAGCTGCCCTTCTCTGAACCTTCTCAATATCTTCCGTCAGTCCCACCTGGTGAGGGTCCCACAAGGGGCAACAGTACTCCAAGAGAGGACGCACAAGTGTGATGTAGGCAGTCTCTTTGGTGGAGCTGGTGCATTGTCTAAGCGTTCTGCCAATGAAACGTAACCTTTGGTTCGCCTTCCCCACAATATTTTCTATGTGTTCTGTCCAGTCAAAGTTGTTCGTAATTGTAACTCCTAGGTATTTGGTAGAATTTACGACCTTAAGGTTTGACTGATTTATCGCGTAATTGAAGTTCAGCGGATTTCTTTTAGTGGTCACGTGTATTACTTCACACTTTTCTTTATTTAGTGACAATTGCCAATTTTCGCACCAAGTAGAAATTTTGTCTAAATCGCTTTGCAGTTGCTTTTGATCCTCTGTTGACTTCACTAACCGATAAACGACAGCATCATCCGCGAACAGTCTAAGGGAGGTATTCAGATTATCTCCTAAATCGTTTATAAACACGAGGAAGAGTAGGGGACCAATAACGCTTCCCTGTGGAACGCCAGATATCACTTCTGTTTTACTCGATGACTTACCGTCAATTACAACGAACTGTGTCCTTTCTGATAGGAAATCGTGAATCCAATCGCACAATTGGGGAGATATTCCATAAGCACGCAATTTCATTAGAAGCCGCTTGTGGGGTACAGTATCAAAAGCCTTTCGGAAATCCAGAAATATGGAATCGATTTGAGATCCCTTGTCGATGGCACTTAACACTTCATGTGAATAAAGGGCAAGCTGTGTTTCGCAAGAGCGATAAATTAAATTAAATAAAAGCCATACAATCATTTCATTGCATTGCCCCACAGTCAACACGGTTTCGGAAAGTCGTTCGTGTGAAACACAGCTAGCTGTTTACTCACATGATGTGATCAGTGCTATCGACGAGGGATGTCAAACAGATTCCGTATTTCTAGATATCCGGAAGGCTTTCGACACTGCAGAGGAAAGGTGCCTAATATGAGACACACTTTTTTTAAACCCATTTTAAAGACCTAAAAATAAGTGCAAATATATTATTTGCGTTATCTAATTTTATCATACAATAATCATATTTGCAATAATAAATAATCTTTCAGAGTAATTATCAAATCTTCACAAACAATTCATTTCGTAGGAATGAGATGAAGGTTTCCTAATATGAGACACTAGTGATATGTTGGTTTAATTATATTGTTACAGAATAATTACATATGAATATACAAATTGAATACATCTTCGTCCATTTCTGTTCTCCTGCACTCATTTCACACTACTTACGTTTATATTTACGACATCCGGGGCAAACAAAATTGTCTTCTGTGACACCGCAATCTTCGTGAGCCCAGCGATAACATTTCGTACACTGTTCCCATATTTGCCCGTGTTTCTCTTGAAAAAAGCGCCCAGTAGAGAACAGGCACTCTGTGTCATTGTCATCACTGCTGTCCGAATCCCCACTGTCATCAAGATGGACATCTGATGACGAGTCACTAGATGATGCTCCTAGTTTACGTCTCTGATTTGAAGATTTTTCACTCTTAGACCTATTCCCAAATAACTTTCTGACTGAAACTTCCTGGCAGATTAAAATTGTGTGCCGGAACCGGGACTCGAACCTGGGACCTTTGCCTTTCGCGGGCAAGCGCACTACCACTGAGCTACCCCGACACGACTCACGATGCCGCCTCACAACTTTACTTCCGCCAGTACCTAGCCTCCTACTTTCCAAACTTCACAGAAGCTCTCCTGCGAAACTTGCAAGACTAGCACTCCTGGAAGAAAGGATATGGTGGAGACATGGCTTAGCCACAGCCTAAGGGATGTTTCCAGAATGAAACTTTCACTCTGCAGCGGAGTGTGCGCTGATATGAAACTTCCTGGCAGATTAAAAAAAACTTTCTGACTGCTGTTTAGATTCTTGTAAACGTTTCACGTAAGCAGTTGAAGTGAGCCACGCAGCAGTACACGAACGCGATTTCTGAGCTGTTTGACTATCTCCATGTTGTTTTTCTATGTGTGGAAGAGGTCTGATGTTACAGGGCTGACATTTTGACCAACATCACTATCAGCAGTTTCACTTTCGTTGTCGACATCTTATGTTTGTATAGCTTATGGGACTTAACTACGGGGTCATCAGTCCCTAAACTTACAAACTACTTATCAACTACCTTATACTAAAGACGGCAGAAATATCCGTGCCCGAGGGGGGATTCGAACCCCCGACCGTAGTGGCCGTGCAGACCGTGACTGAAGCGCCTCAGTCTCCTCGGCCACCGCGGCCGGCTTCTCGACATCTCTTCCTTGAAGAGTGTCAGCATGGCGGTGAATTGAAAATTCGTGTTCCCTAAAGATGTTTCAGTTGCATGGGATGAGACCTGTTTTTCTGAAGGCATTCACAGGCGCTTCCATTGTTACTGCTCGCTTATAAGCTGCCCCAAATAATCTGGCTATTAATAATGGGGTGATAACACGACCTGGGTTACTAGCCAACCACGTTTCTATCTCTTGGACATAGTAGGTTTTCAAAGGCCCCATAACTCCGACGTCAAGTGGCCGCACTTTATGCGTTGAGTGAGGTGGTAAACATACAATACGAACATTGTTTTCACGTGCTTTATCTAAGACATCGAGATTCTTTGTGTGGCAATAGTGCACATCGAGAATCAAAATGACAGGGTCATTTGAAGATGGCTTTACACGGCTCACAAAATGATCAAACCGCTGAGTAAAAATAAGAGTTTGTATCCAGCCAGCCACTTGGATGACAAGCTGATACTGATCCTACAGGTGCACCGTCCATCAATTCCTGCTTCACATTCTTCCGTCGGAAGATGATTAGTGGTGAAACGTAAGTGCCAGCAGCTTTCATAAATGTCACAATTGTAATGAGATTTCCTCTTTCTGATGAAGTCGAGGCAGCAACTTGTCTCTTTCCTTTCATAGCAATAGCCTTGCTGTGTTTGTGCTGCACAGACGTCCTCCCAGTTTCGTCAACATTGAAGACTCGATGTGGTATCGTAATATGCGACACTGTCCCATATTTGGATTTCCATACTATTCGCATATTAGGAATTTCGCCATCTTGCACAAAGAATCACGCACATGCTAACAACGTTCGTTGGAAAGTGCAACTCACTGTCTATAATTATAGGTAATATCACGACAAATAACAACAATAAAAGAGTGCAGTAATATCCACTCACCTTTAAGCTGAAATAATGTCTTAACACCGATGTCACAAAAACTCCATACACAAGAAATTTTGTATCAACCTCTACGCACGCTACTCGCTGTGTCGCCGTCTGGCACGCAATAGACGTGTTTAAGAAACCCTCCACCAGAGTGCAGCACGTACCAAGAGCACAGTTGGGGTGTCTCATATTCGGGAACTATCGCATAATAGGCACCTTTCCTCTACCACACAAAAGTCTTCTAATAAAATTGCGTGCTTATGGGATATCGCCGCAGTTGAGCGACTGGATTCGCGATTTCCTGTCGGAAAACGACAAAGTACTTTGTAATTGACGGAAAGTCATCGACTAGAACAGAAGTGACATCTGGCGTTCCCCAGGAAAGTGTTATAGCCTATAGGCCCCTACTGTTCCTTATTTTTATAAACGATTTAGGAGACAATCTAAGTAGCTCTCTTAAACTGTTTGTGGATGATGTTGTCATTATCTGTTAGTTAAGTCAGTCAGTAAACAATCGGAAGATTGGTTTGAACAGCACAGTGCTTTACTAGGCATGGTCCTGTTTGGAGGTGGTATGCCGTTGCTTTCCTCCGACCTTGGAACTGACTTACCCAGCCAGTTATAGGGGGACCTACAGTTTAACGTGGGTTCCGAACCACGGTGCTACTCGATATTTTTCACATGAGCAATAGTGCCAGAGGTGAAAGAAGTGGAAAGTGACAGATAAAATTCTCAGAACCTGGCGGGCATCGAACCCGGGACCTTTGGATTTGTAGTCTGGCACTCTACCACTGCGCAACCGAGGCGCGCAGGTAAGTCAGTAGAAGATCAAAAGATATCTTAAAAGTGGTGTGTGTGTATATGTGTGTGTGTGTGTGTGTGTGTGTGTGTTTGAATTGATAAAAGTGTGTGTGTGCGGTGGAGGGGGGGGCAACGTGTCACTGTTTGTGTTAAGAGACCGTCCCCGCTATAATTCACAAATAAATGTTCTGTTGTGGTTTTGGTTAAAAAATAATTTGACTAAGCAATGAGACTTAGTACCTTCCTTTGCCCTGTTAGAATAAATTGAAATCAACATGTAATCCAATGATCTCACGTAAATGTAATTTTGTTTGATGCGCAACGGACAGTAACAGTTTAAATTGTACAGTTGTTAATAAGTTAACAGTAATTAAATTCTCGTGTGTGAGAGACAATGTGAGCAAATGAAAAGTGCAGATCTGTTAGCGTGCACCATATACCAGCAGACAGACTATACGAGCTCAATTCGACTGCGAGAGCTAACTAAATTTTGTTACTTGAATAAACAGGATGCCAAACAAAGATATTTGATATTAATTAGATACTAAGAATCACTGCACTTCATAATGTGCCTATCTGAACAACAATTACCATACTGATTGTACGTAATAAAACAAATGTCCTACAAATGTGGTAATGGTTTCAAGTCTCACTCACTGCAATTATTTCTCATCTCTTTACGTGATCTACTTCTCTTCTGATCAGACAAATTACTTTAACTATTACTAACATTAAGTGACTTAATAATTTGAACTTTCATAAAGACTGAGAAAATCTCTAAGGCCGGTATTACACTATCAAATTATTTGTCAAAGAATTGGACAAAGAAAAATTGGACGTAGTGTAATGGAAACATCGTCCAATATTTCATCCAATCTAAGGCCTCGGCCTAGATTTGATCAAAGAAATGAGAAATGTGACCGCTTGGAGCGCTAGTAGTATACAGCTTCCTTGCCACTACAGCTGTTTTATTTGGAGGTTAAATATCTGACATTACTTGGGCATAACGTTCGTATTCGTAAACATGGCTAGTAGTGGAATGTTTGTGTAGTGTTTTCTAGCAACAACAAAATTTAAAAAAAATCAGATGGGGCGTTGTATAACAGGTGACAAGGCCAATTCACACTGTCCGTCACGTCAATTCGCGTAGCCCAATACCCTGCGGCGAAAGTGAGGTTGAGTTACAATCCGTGATGTAAAAAAGTCATTATATACTATCGGAATTGAAGAAGTAATACCCCTAAATCTTAATACGGCCGAAGCAGATTTTAGAATGTATGATTTTGGTAACGTGGTGTGCTAAGTTCTGGGAAATGAAACAACTTTCAAAACATCGACATCTGTTTGCAAGCGAATCTATGTACATATAAATACGTCAGCCAATTTTTGTAAGGAAATAAATAGAGCCTATTTACTTTATCAGCAATGTTTCCCCCTTACATTGTTATAACGTCATAAACAATTTAGATTATCCCCTTTTGTCAGTGCTCACATTTTCCATTTAAAACTTTATTTAATGAAACTTGCTTTATCAACTTAACAATCTTATTCGTATACACTGTTTGAGTCAGTCTTTTTGTTACTCTATTGCAAACTGTGAAGGATGAAGAGCGACAAAATAATTAGCAGTGAACGGCCTGGCTGTTCTGCCGACGGCATAAAAAAGGAAAATCCTCCCGGTCCCGTAACAAATTTTATTTATCTCGCTCTGACACCCACGGTTTCATCCAAGTGCGTTTTCTTTTGTTTTTTCCCTCCTCCTCTTCTAAATGCAGTCACAACACAACTGTAGTATAAACAACAGCTGAGCATTACACCGCCATTTTGAAGCAAATTTGACAAAATATTGGATGATAGTGTAATACCCTCTCTTGCGTTTCATCAAATTTCTTTGTCAAAAAATATGACCAATATTTCATCCAATTTTTTCGTCCAATTCTTTGTCCAATAATTCGATAGTGTAATACCGGCCTAATTTGATAGTGTAATACCGGCCTAACCCCTGCTCTCATTAATAGACCAATTTATCGTGACAAAATGCCTACACTGAACTGTTCTAATTAGCACATAAATTTACAAACACAATAATTATGCAACACTATCATAAGAAACAATGATCAGAAGGGATAGCAATTCATATTGGTGAAAGGAACGAGGAACTGGTAAAATGACTCAGGGATAAATGATAAATGCGAGCTGCACTAAACAGTTTTCATTAGCAAAAAGACAAACACCAACAACAATATAGGCTACATACAGGCTACCAAACATAACAATAGAAAAGTAAAAGTTTACCTTACTTGAGACAGATTAATTTCCATACAAAAATTACAATCTGCAGACTTGGCTGCGACTCTTCAAAATGAATTTTTACTCTCCGAGTCTGACACACAGACAGACTAATTGGACAGTTCCACGACTACTGCTCGTCTACTCAACTCTACCATCATCAGACATCGACTCTCCTGCACGAACGTCACACACCGATTCCATAAACGGAACAACTGCGAGTGCAAGACATACTCCAAAGATCAAACAAAGTCTTTGTTTTACAGCAAAGATATGAAAATAAGGAAAGTATGTTATATCGATTAATGAAATGGTACAAAGTATTACCACAGTCTAACATATACAGTCGCGACACTGACTGCTGTGAAAGTTGTTACCAACTGACAGATGCTGCGACACTAGCGCTCCTAGCGGTGGGCAAGCTGCCGTAGGAGTGATGTTTGTTTGTAATTGTTTGTATGAGTAATTAACGAAATAGTTGGTACAGTTTTTGCGTTACAAGCATTAGTAAAATATTACGAGATATACATAACACGGACATTGATGTAAAAACAGCTGAATTTAACTGATTCAGAGGTGTAATGAACAACTCCGTCATGAACAAATACTTACGAATATGTGTTACTTTGCGGCTTATTCCGTTGAAAGTAAGTAGAATATAAACATAACAGAAACATACATTTATATTATGGTGTGTTCTTACTATGACAAGAGTTTCTTGACGCGTATCAATTCGGTGTGTAGTCTAATGATTCTAACATTTTTAGGCATCAGTCGCCTTTCTGATACGCGCATATTCGTTTGAGTGTGATTACTGCAGCTTAAGAAGACAATCGCTTGTAGATTCTTGCCGTTTGTGGTTCAGTCACAGAATAGGAAGTATACAGAAAGGAAAGCTAGGGGCGGCGCCTTTGATCTGTATGTTACCAAGCGTTGCGCTCGACGCCATATTGAAAAGCAGTAAACGCCGAACTATAGCCACTTAGTACTTTGGCTGAAAATGGACTTTTTACGACTCGCAGCTTATCTCACCCACTTTTACGAAAGGAAACGGCTTTTCATTATGCGCTCATCTAATTTGCGCCCTGTTCCTGCACCTAATTGTAATCCAACGAAAAAAAAGTAAGCCTAAATTTTATACGTACAACTACGAAAATGTACGATGGAATCAATGATCGTTTTATTTGGTGCTTATCTCTAGAAGAATCCCAAATAACGCGAAGTTATGTTTTGGAAATTACCTATAAACAAGAAAGTGACTTTGCAACTGCTTTACTTATGGCAGTGATGTAGCTGTGTTTTAATGTTGGAAAAAGTTCTATTTGCTTTAGGAGCATAATTAATTTACTGATCGGAGATGGACATATAGAAGAATCTGTCAACCATAGAGCAGGAACAGCATAAAATAATTATTCCCCTTAATCTATTTTTTTTTTTTTTTTTTTTTTTTTTTTTTTTTTTTTTTTTTTTTTTTTTTGAGTATCCGAAGAGCATTCGTTGCCAACATTAGCACACTACGCCTCCAATGCCGTAAGTAAAATTTTACCTGCTTACTTACGCACTATTCTTTATTTTTCATTTTATACTATTCCATGCAACATTAAATTTACAATTATAAAATATAAATGTACTTCAACATTTCGATACTGTTGAACAGCAGCAGCAACAGCGAGAGTTATCGTCAAGAGAAGAAGCAAGGCTACTTTTAATAATTATGCACACGTTGCTCTCATTCGTAACTTATAACATTTAACTTTTACTACTGATAGCGACCTTCACTAACTGCTCAGCATGCTTTGGGAAGGTGAAGAAACTAATATCCTTATTTGTATGAGAATTATTGCGGCAATTAGGTGCTGAACACCATCGACCGCCTTTCTTTTATTGCTGCTCGTAATAAAAACGGAACAGCTCCAACTACTGACACACAGTTCTTTCTTTTCACTGTACCAAATACTTGTTTACGTTTATGCGATTCAGGCAGTTAAAATACAGAATTAACAAACAAAGACGGCGCATTACTACGCTACATAGTAGGGAGTGACCACACGTTTACTGCTTTTCAAGATGGCCGATTCCGCGCATGCGCACTAAATTTTGGACGACAGACTGCAGCGGGAGTTTCCTTTCTGTATACTCCTTATTCTGTGGTTCAGTTGTAGCAACAATTGTGGAATTGGGTTCTTCTTTGTTGAAAACAGCCTGATTGCTTTTTCCGTTTTCTTGCCAGGTCTGTGACGTAACTGGCGTTTTTCCTGCAGTTGAATGCTGTACTTATTGCGCTGTATATGGGTTTCCTACGTTCCACTCTCATCGATTTTACTGGAATTGTAGGGAAGAAGCCATAACGTTCCTGAGTAGAAAAGCGACGACTTTTTGCCACAGGCAGGTCTTCCAGTGTTTCTTAGCCATTTCTTATTTTTAATAGAAAACGATATTCGGCAAAAGCCTATAGGTTACAAGATAATTGTAAATAAACTTTTCTGCAATGTACCGTTTCGTACATCATCAGGGATCTCAGTAAACCTAATAAAGACAAAGGGGGAGCTAATTTTAAATGACTACCTATGTTTATAGCACTACATACGTTTCCTAGAGTGAAAAGTCTGTAAAAATTGATATAAACGATACTATTCACACTCATCCAATACCGTATTCAGAAACGTAGCTTACCGGCCGCTTGGAGCGCTGCAGTCGTGGTGTATAACAAAAACCTGCGGGAGTGTCGCGACTGTATGTGTTAGACTGTGGTATTACTTAAATTTATTTTCTACAGAGTTATAGCTCAGGTTTTTGTAACAAAACATTCTCAAGGCCGTATGACAGGCAAACATTAAGTGAAAATTATTTTGCGTACTCCTTTCAATCTGCATGTGCAAAAATTGGCACTTGACCTTTAATCACAGGTCGACATGGATTCTGGGGTTTGGAAAGTAAGTGGTGTTCTTTACTAAATTTGCACCCCTGAATATGAAAATGATATCAGTTTTTTCCATCACCCTCAGTTTTTTCTGCACAGATACGCCCCCTCCAAACCTACCATTGGCTGCGAAATCTATGTTATGCAGTGTCCACAACTACAGAAATGTGGCAACGCTGCATTTTTTGTGTGAAGGTGAGGCAGAGGGTGCTAATGAGCTGGGAGCTGACGTTCCATTATCGCCACAGAAATCAGGGAGTGAGTGCTACAGCTACAAGAAGGTGCTTTCGCGCTTTGTTGTGAGTGGTGGTATTTCACTGAAGGTGTGTTAAAAATGTCAGGAAGGCAGTGTGGTGTGAGTAGCCCAGATACATTTTGTTATATCTGTGGAAATTATGTGATTCGTGCAAGACGTCGACAAATGACAAAATTTGTGCTGAAGTCATATTTTGCAGATTTCGGCATGAAGCTCGGCGATCAGGACTAGTCATTTGCTCCACACATTGTGTGCCATGCATGTGTGGAGCAGTTAAGGAAATGGAGTGAAGGTAAAATCAAGTGCTTGAACTTCGCAATTCCTATGGGATGGCGTGAACAGAAGGATCATGTTGATGACTGTTATTCTGTATGGCGAATGTAACGGGATACAACAGAAGAAACATGAACAACATATCGTATCCAAACTTAGATTCGGCAATTAGACCTGTTCCTCATGGCCCAGGGCTACCAATTCCATCTCTACCAACACCAGTGGATTCTCTTGAATTCTCTGAAGCCGATGTAAGTCAAGAAAGCAGAGAATCCGACTATTCTGAGTGTGATACCGATAGTAGCCCAAAACCTCTTACTCAAACAGAACTTGACAATTTGGTGAAAGGCTTAGGACTCTCAAATGATGCAGCACAACTACTGGGATCACGTCTCAGTGAAAATAACTTACTTGCTAACGGTACATCATATTCATTGTACAGAAATCGTGATAAAGATTTCAGGGAATTTTTTGTAGAAGATGGTTTAATGCTGTTCTGCAAAGACATCGCCGGATTAGTGATGAAAATGGGAGCTCAGACGTGTGAGAGTAAGAAATGAAGATTGTTTATAGATTCGTCAAAGCGAAATTTGAAAGCAGTGTTGCTACATATTGGAAATGACCTAGGATCAATTCCAATTGCGTATTGAGAACATTTAACAGATACATACAATACCATGAAAATACTTCTACAGAATGTGAAGTACGAAGAACACCAGTGGTTTGTGTGTGGTGACTTTAAAGTGATTGGCATTCTTCTTGGTCACCAAGAAGGTACATTAAGATGCCTTGCTATATGTGTGAATGGGACAGTAGACCCTATGAGTATTGGAGTAGGAGAGAGTGACCTAAGAGACAAAATCTGACAGTGGGATCAAAGAACATAGTGAATGAACATTTGGTTAATCCAGATCATATTTTATTGCCTCCTTTGCACATCAAATTAGGACTTTACTGTTCCATTTCGTTTCCATTGTCCCGTAATTGCTTTCCAATTTCCAATTTCATTGGGCGCAGAGTTAGACAATGGTAACTATGATGATGATAGTGGTGGTGCAAAAACCTGACGTGCAACAGAGAAACAGGCTGCAGATTTGTGATCAGCAGGGTCAATTTAGTCAGATATTCATATTTTCATGCAAACCCCAGACAAAAAGTCAAAATTTGTTGACCTGTGTAGTTATAAGTGTGAAGTGGAGCATATGACCAGTAAAAGAAAGCTTTTAAATTTGAGTCGGACGATAAATCAGTCAAACTAAATACCTAGGTATAACAAATACGAACAAATTGGAAAGAACACACAGAAAATGTTGTAGCTAAACGGAACGAAGCTGTACGTCTCGTTGGCAGAACACTTAGAAGAAGCAGCAGTTCTACTAAAGAAACTTCCTTCACAACACTTGTGCGTCCTATTCTGTAGTATTGGTGCGCATTGTGGGATCCACACCAGGTGGGACTGACGGACGATTTAGGGAGAGTTCAGAGAAGGGCAGCTCGTTTTGTATTATCGGGATTCTGGGTTGAGGGTGTCACGGAAATCATTTAAAAAAAGCGTTATTCCTTACTACGAGATCTATTTGCGAAATTCCTTTCACCAACTTTCTCTTCAGAATGGGTATATATATTGTTAGAACCCACCTACTTAGGGAGACATGATCATCAAAATAAGGGAAATCAAGTGGAAAACATAAACATTTAGGTGATCCTTTTCCCGCGATCTATTAGAGAATGTAACTGTACAGAAATATCATGAAAGTAGTTCGATGAACCTTCCGCATTGCTCTTTAATGTGACTTGTACAGTATCCATGGAGTTGTAGGACAACCACTAAAAACATACCGCAGTAAAGGCTCAGACGAAATAGTGACGCGGTAATCATTATATAAATATGCCAACACGAAACTGAGACTAGGAATTCTTAATATTAATCGTACAAGAAGTTTAATGAAACGTATATAATTCGAAAGGTGGTTTGTCATAGATGTTGCGAATATAAAAATTATGCGTGCACGTAGCCGCTAAGAATGGTAAAAGGAAAAAGAAATTTTAGGCTGATACTCCAAATTCTCAAATAGTTTTGCCACTATATTGTAGGTGGTACATCACTACAGGTAAAATTACCTCAGTCAGTTATCGCTTGAAATTCCGATCTTAAGGTCCCAGGTCCGATTCCCACTGACCCCTCAGTTTCTTTTTTCTTTTTTTTAAAAAAAATTCTTCGTAGCGTTCAATTCTTAACTTTTAAATATCCTTTTTTAAATATAATATTAATTTCGTGTGGGTTCTACATCTACATCTACATGGGATACTCTGCAAATCACATTTAAGTGCCTGGCAGAGGGTTCATCGAACCACAATTATACTATTTATCTCCCATTCCATTCTCGAATAGCGCGCGGGAAGAAACAAGACCTGAATCTCTCTGTTCGAGCTCTGATTTCTCTTATTTTATTCTGATGATCATTTCTACCTATGTAAGTGGAACAATATATTTTCGCATTCGGAGGAGAATGTTGGCGACTGGAGTTTCGCAAGTATCCCACGCCGCAGCGATAAGCGCCGTTGTTGTAATGATTCCCATCCCAGATCCTGTATCATTTCCGTAACGCTGTCTCCCCTGTATCGTGACAATACGAAACGAGCTCCGCTTCTTTGGACTCTTTCGATGTCCTCCGTCAAACCCACCTGATAAGGATCCTACACTGGGCTGCAATACTCCAAAAAAGGACGGACAAGCGCAGTGTATGCAGTTTCTTTTGTAGTTCTGTTGCATCTTTTAAGGGTTCTGCCAATAAAACGCAGTCTCTGGTTCGCCTTTCCCACGACATTATCTACCTCTTCTTTCCAGTTTAAGTCTGAAGTAACAGTAGTTCCCAGGTATTTTGTGGAGTTTACGGCCTTCACATTTCATTGATTTATGTTGTAAACAAACTTTACCGCATTTCTTTTTGTACTTATGTGGACGACTTCACACTTCTCATTATTTAGAGTCAATTGCCAATTTTACACCATACTGATATCTTATTCAGATCGTTCTGCAGTTGGTTTTGCTCTTCAGATGATTTTACTAGACGGTAAATGACGGCGTCATCTGCAAACAACCTAAGAGAGCTACTTAGATTTTCCCCTAAATCGTTTATGTAAATAAGGAATAGCAGAGGACCAATAACACGCCCGATATCACCTCTGTTTTAGTCGATGCCTTACCATCGATTACTACGAACTGTGTCCTCTCTGCCAAGAAATCCCCTATCCAATCGCTAATTTGGGGCGATATACCATAACCACGCAATTTGATTAAAAGCCGTTTGTGTGGCTTGGTGCAAGTCTTTCAACTGTACGCCACTTCGGCGACTTGCGTGTCCCTAGCCTACCCCAGTTATCCAACACATCGTTGAGAGGTGAAGGATGGGTTAAAGTGGAGAATGAAAAAATTCCGAGGTCCGACCGGGTTTCGAAGCGCGACCCTTCGGTATCCGGTCGAGCACTTTACCCCAAGACTACCGAGTCCGACGTTTTTAAATGTAATTAAACAATTCAGCTTATGAATGCAGTATTAATACATTCAAATTGATTACAGTAATTGAAATTAATATGTTTAAAGAGCAATTGTTTTGAATAATATCTTTCAAGTATCTCCACTGATTTTATATATATATATATATATATATATATATATATATATATATATATATATATATATATATATATATATATATATGTGTGTGTGTGTGTGTGTGTGTGTTTAAAGAGCAACTGTTTTGAATAACTTCAAGTGTTTCAACTGATTTTTCCAGAGAATATATATATATATATATATATATATATATAAGGAAACATCAATTGATCTTTAAACATATTAATTGAAATTACTGTAACGAATTTGAATATATATATATATATATATATATATATATATATATATATAGCAGTCAAAAATCTGCAGATTGGTATGGACACCACAGTGCTTTCCTAGGCACGGTCCTGTTTGGAGGTGGTATGCCGTTGCCTTCCTCCGACCTTGGAACTGACTTACCCAGCCAGTTATAGGGGGACCTACAGTTTAACGTGGGTTCCGAACCACGGTGCTACTCGGTATTTTTCACATCAGCGGCACTGCGATAAGGGAAAGAAGTGGAAAGTGACAGATAAAAATCCTAGGACCTGGCGGGGATCGAACCTATGACTTTTAGACTTGTAGCCTGCCACTCTACCACTGTGCTACCGACGCGCATATGTATATTCGTTTTCATGACGCTACAAACACGACTGGCAATACTACTTTATACCTGATAGAGGAAGGGTGTGAGAGAGATCAGATGTTCATGTAGAGCTTATGGGACTTAACTACGGGGTCATCACTCCGTAAATTTACAGACTACTTACAAACGAGCTAATAGCACAGTCTAACATATACAGTCACGACACTCCCACAGATTTTTGTTATACACTACGACTGCAGCGCTCCAAGCGGCCGGTAAGCTACGTTTCTGAATACAATATTGTATGAGTGCGAATAGTATCGTTTATATTGATTTTAACATACTTTTTACACCAGGAAACGTATGTAGTGTCATAAAAATAGGCAATAACGTAAAAATAGCTCCACCTTTGTCTTTCTTAGTTTTCTTAATATCCCTGACTCGGTACGAAATGGTACATTACAGCACAGATTATTTACAATTATCTTAAAACTTACAAGCTTTTATTGAATAATCTCATTTAGTATAAAAATTAGAAAAATGACTAGGAAACACCAGAAGAGCTGCCCTTTGGCAGAAAGATGTCGCTTTTCTACTCAAGAACGTTAACACTTCTTCACTACAATTTCAGTAAAATCGATTAGGGTGGAAAGTAGGAAACGAATACAGAATGTAATAACTACAGTATTTAACATAATAAATCAGTCGCCACAACTGTAGCTCAAAGATAAAGTCACAGACCTGTCAATAAAACGAAAAAAGCAATCAAACTGTTGTCAACAAAGAAGAACCCAATTCTACAATTGTTGCTACAATTTAACCACAAACGGCAAGAATCTTCAAGTCATTGTCTTCTTAAGCTAAATTAATCACACTCAAAAGAACATGAGCGTATAAGAAAGACGAGTGAAGCGAATCATAGACGTCATACCGAAATGACACATATCAAAAAGCACTTTGTTATAAGAAGAACAGACCATAATAGAAATTTATGTTTGCCTTATGTTTCTATTCTACTTACTTTCAGCGGAAAAAGCTGCAAATATACACGTATTCGTAAGTATTCGTTCATGACGAAGTTCTTCGTTATACCACTGAATCAGTTAAATTCGGCTATTTTTACATTAGTTTCCGTATTATGTATGTCTGTTGATATTTTATTAATGTTTGTAACTCAAAACTTATACTATCTATTTTGTTAATTACGCACACAAATAATGATAAACAAACATTGCTCCTTCGGCAGCTTGCCCACCGCTAGGAGCGCTAGTGTCGTTGCAACTGTCGGTTGGTAACAACTTTCACAGCAGTCAGTGTCGCGACTGTATATATGGTAGTAAGGACGGCACAAGTATCCATGCCGGAGGGGGAGCTCAATTCCCCCCCCCCCCAACTTTTTTTTTTACTCAAAATACACGCAGCACTGACTGCCTCTTTTTTTTCTCTTTTTTTTTTATTTCATTATTCTTTTTTTTTCAGTCCCCTTTTTTGATGCTGTATTTTTTATTTTTTGTAATGATAAAAAAAAACATAGCTTAGGGCCTCCATTACCCTTCCGCACGCCTTGTCCATGCGTAAATCGCTCATGAGCTGTCGTTCAGTGCCGCGTGTAAAAGGCAAAAGAAATTTCATCCGTTTCGAATACGATGTCTCCAGCGACGAGTGGACGCTTATCAGCTGACAATGCGCGCGTCCGTAGTTGATGGCAGCAACGAACGGTGAAACGTTTAGAGGGAGACGCGCCGGAGTGGGTAAGAAGAATAAAGAAATAGTATTCCATCTTATCGGCCATAGTCCTCCAAGGGGGCATATGGTTTGGGAGAACGCTCTGTGTAGCGCTACAGAATGAGAAGAATAATCCCCTCGGCCACCGCGGCCGGCGTGTATGAGAGATAGAGGGAGAGAAAGTAAGAGTTGGGAGAGAGAACAAGGGACAGTGAAAGCGAGTGTGGTGGACAGTGACACAGATTGAAGCGGAGAAATTGAAAGACAGACAGAGGCAGAAATGGAGAGAGAGGAAATGGAGAGTTAGATAAGAGAGACAGACACAGAGAGAGAGACGGGAGCAGAGTGTGCAGTGTATGAGAGCCACGTGCTGTCTCCCTCCACTCCTGCAGCGTGGTCCAGGAAGCGCAGACCGCAGACGGCTGCAGCTGAGTCACACACCCCACCCCGCGGTGACGTCACCACCGACCCATCTGTCTGCACTCACTGCTGCTGCTGTTGCTGAGACCTTTTCCAGCGGCCAGCTGCTCACAGACACACACAGAGCAGTCTAAAAGGCCGGGTTTCCAAAGGCACCATTTTCTAACCCATGCGTTCCCCCACCACCAGTCGTACTTAGGTTCGTTCCAGCAGCTGCCAGACGGCTAATTTCAAGCGCTAAGAAACAGGTATTACTGCGCATGCGCAGCTACTATGACGTAAAAATACTTGTTTGATACTTGCACTGCTGGAACGCATTTTGCACTGTTTCCGGCTGCAGGCGAAGGTGAGTTTAAAGAAATAATTAAAATACTTTCGTTCCTAATGTGTGTAAAGGAGAAATATCTGGGTCGGGGGTTCGAATCCCCCCTCGGGCATGGATATTTGTGCCGTCCTTAGTTGTAAGTAGTTGATAAGTAGTTTGTAAGTTTAGGGACTGATGACCCCGTAGTTAAGTCCCTTAAGCTTAACAAACATTTTGAGAAATATCCGATCTCTAGTGGGATTGCAGTGACTGCGAAATAATCAAAAAACACGCTACAAACACACACGTATCACGTGATGGCTACCCCCTTTCTGCGCATGCGCAAATTGGCAGCTTGACCGCGCCTGAAATATTTTTCCGGGTAGCGTCTGGCTGCTTGCGGCAACTGCTCGAATACCAAACAGCCACACTCCAACTAGCCACAAGGCGGTGCTGGAACACAATTTCAGCGTTGCGCATGCGCGTCAAGCAGTCTGGCAGCTGCAGGAACGAACCTCTTGCCAACGTTCCCACGGAAACAACCAACTTGCACACTGTCACGTCAACTTAGCCGTAAGATACGGTATCCATTCGTCCCGTGTTTCCCAGGACAGTCCCTTTTTTTTTTCTTCTTTTTTCCCCATTATGACCCGCTGTCCCGAACTTTTTGTGGGGACGCTCAAATGTCCCGTTTTTTTGTGGTTCCGATTGGCTAAAGTATTTTATGCTATCAGATGTTTAATATTCAATTAACTGTATACGTTCCGAAAGAAACGACGTCACTTCTGATCCTGCAGCTGTTATAGTTTTCATATTTACAGAATACATGACTTCAACTGCGAATGGGCAAAGCTGAAAATGTGTACCCAGCCGGGATTCGAACCCGGGTCTCCTGCTTTCTAGGCAGTTGCGCTGACCCCTACACCACTGGGGACACAGTGATCACCGCACCTGCAAGGACTACCTAAGCACGCCTCCCGTCAGATACAAATTCTCAGCTTCGCCCTGCCCACAGTACTCAAACTCGTAGTTTAACTAATTTCCGTAAGAGTAAGGGCTTCAAACTTGCCCACCCCTCCCCACTAACGATAGGATCATTGTCCGTCACCGGCATATTATATATATACATGTGGCGTCTGTTGCGAGAGAACAGACGTCACTTCTGATGCTGCAGTTGTTAGTATTTAATATTCACAGGATGTATGACATCAACTGCGATTGGGCAAAGCTGAAAATGTGTACCCAGCCGGGATTCGAACCCGGGTCTCCTGATTTCTAGGCAGTTGCACTGACCCCTACACCACTGGGGACACAGTGATCACCGCACCTGCAAGGACTACCTAAGCACGCCTCCCGTCAGATACAAATTCCCAGCTTCGCCCTGCCCACAGTACTCAAACCTCGTTTAGTTTTGAAACTAATTCTCGTAACAGTAAGGGTCACAAACATGCCCACTCCTCCCCACTAACGAAAGGGTCATTGCCCGTCACCGGCATATGTGTGTATGTGTGTGTGTGTGTGTGTGTGTGTGTGTGTAGCGTCTATTCCGAAACAACGGACGTCACTTCTGATCCTGCAGCTGTTATTGTTTTCATATTTACAGAATTTATGACTTCAACTGCGAATGGGCAAAGCTGAAAATTAATTGTGGTAAATATATACTCTACAAAGAGCTGCCTGTACAAACCGTTAACATACTTGTGTTTATTTTCTGTCAAGTTCCACAATCAATTAAAAGTATGACGACTTTTAGCACTTTATTTAATAGTGACCCAGATTGTATTCAGACAGGACAATACAGCAAGCAAAGAACTTTTGGTAGTGCTGTCAGTACAAACTAAGTTGACATTCAGCGCGGTATCGGATGAAAGTAATCATAAAGGAATTTCTCAAAGTGCTCGAATTTCTCATTTAAGGTCGCATTCTAGTCAGTCAGCGCTTCGAGTATCGAGTTAGTTCGCATGCATATAATGGATTCGTGTTGTTTTACTTTCGAATGATTGCGGTAAGCAGGCGTTGCAGTGGATACGTGAAAGTTGTAAATCTATGCAGTCACCGTTTCTTCATGCCGAAACGAAAATGTGATTTTAACCGCAATATAAAATGTGAGTTTACTTTTATCACTGGTAACGGAGAAAATTCAAATTGTTCAAATGTTTGTACAACTTATGGGAATGAACTGCGGGGTCATCAGTCCCTAAACTTACAAACTACTTATGAACTAGCTAAGACTAAAGACGGCACAAATATCCATGCACGAGGGGGTCTTCGAACCCCCGACCGTAGTGGCCGTGTAGACCATGACTGGAGCGCCTCAGTCCTCTCGGCCACCGCGGCCGGCGACGGAGAAACTGTAGAGTGTACGTTGTGCAAATCAAAATCTTCAATTGGGCATGGTGAAAAGTCTGACATTGTGAATCACATTAAGACGAATAAACATCGCAAGAGTGCTCAAACGAATAGCGCAAACAAAACTGTGAGTGACTATTTCACAATGTTAAAACCACCACTATGAAACAGTGAAGGCATTACTTATTGTCAAAACACACTTTAATGGTGTATCATGTGCTGACTTTCATGAGACTGTGTTAAAAGAAAATGCACTTCGTAAACGTCAGTGTCTGTTACATTTTGTCAATACGAATTGTGTCCCGGTTTTTTTTTTTTTTTTTTTTTTTTTTTTTTTTAGTCGCACGCAAGGTTTCGTGTAGGGGAGGCCGGGGCACGTTGGCCATAGGGTCAGGATGCCCAGTGGAATTAGTTCGTACAGTAGACGCTACGTCGTCTCAGAAATCAATCAGTAAATAGGTAGCACAGTCCCTCTCCTTATACAGGGCCAATATCGCAGGCGGCAAAGTTTTGGACAAGTTTTACTGCTTAATTGCTTTTGTGCGTGTTTCGGTAAAATTCTACTCGTCGGTTAATGTGTGTTATTTAACTTTTGCTTGCTTTAGAGAGGACGAGGCATGATGGTCAGCCGGGACAACCTGTCAATTCCTATAGGAGCTGCGCTTCTTTAAACTCGATGATAGTTTTGTTACTTTTAATGATAACAAAGTATATAATTCTTCCAGTTTATTAAATGACTAACACAACTGGTGAAGTTGAACATATTTTGATACGTTTCAGAGGTCAAAACATCGACATATTCACGAGAAGTAAGAGTGATGTCATGTGTGCCACAGGGGAGTGTCGTGGGTCCGTTGCTGTTCACCATATATATATAAATGACCTTGCGGATAACATCGGAAGTTCACTGAGGCTTTTACCGGATGATGCTGTAGTGTATAGAGAGGTTGTGAGAATGGATAATTGTATTGAAATACAGGGGATCTGCATCGAATTGACGCATGGTGCAGGGAATGGCAATTAAAGCTCAATGTACACAAGTGTAATGTGCTGCGAATACACAGGAAGAAAGATGCTGTATCATTTAGCTACACTACAGCGGGTCAGCAACTGGAAGCAGTTAATTCCACAAATTTTCTGGCAGTAGGCATCGGTAAACCAGATGCCAGACTTAGATTCATTGGAAGAATCCTAAGGAAATGCAGTCCGAAAGCAAAGGAAGTAGGTTACAGTACACTTATTCGCCCACTTCTTGAATACTGCTCACCGGTGTGGGATCCGTACCAGGTGGGGTTGATAGAGGAAGTGGAGAAGATCCAACGGAGAGCAGCGCGCTTCGTTACAGGATCATTTGGTAATCGAGAAAGCGTTACGGAGATGATCGATAAACTCCAGTGGAAGACTCTGCAGGAGAGACGCTCTGTCGCTCGGTACGGACTTTTGTAAAAGTTTCGAGAACATACTTTTACCGAGGAGTCTAGCAGTATATTGCTCCCTCCTACGTATATCTCGCGAAGAGACCGTGAGGATAAAATCAGAGAGATTAGAGCCCACACAGAGGCATACCGACAATATTTCTTTCCGCGAACAATACGTGACTGGAATAGGAGGGAGAACCGATAGTGGTACTCAAGGTACCCTCCGCCACACTCCGTCGCGTGGCTTGCGGAGTATGGTTGTAGATGCAGATAAAAAGCGTTGAACAAAAACGCCAACGAGTAAATTTTCTGAGAAGTCAGAATGTCGTTCATTGCCTTGTTTTCCAAGACGTGAGTTACTGCTCTGCTTTGAACCTTGGTTTTATTTGTAGTATCATAAAAAAGACCCGCAATTATAAACGGAAAAAAGAGGAACGATTTCTGAGGATACTTCGCTAAGAGCAGTAGAAGGAAATGAATGATCAGTGAGGACTGTTAGCGAAGACGTTAGGATTCCAAGAAAATCATACTGGAGATACTGTGCTAAGTACAGACAGACCTCATGTCAGTTTGCACAGGTAACTGAAACTCAGAAACTGAATTTCAAGCCTCCCCATTACGCCAAAGCATTGGAAAGAAATACTGAAGAAAAATTAGATCACAGGCTACAAAAGTCCTTTTTCAAAAAAAGAGTTCGAGGAACAGAATGAAATTAACCAAATCAAGTGCAGGAGGCATAAAACGAAAAAAAAGGAAAAAAAAAAAACAACCTCATATTCTGGCCCCCGTACTCCTATGCAACTTTGACCCCGCTGTCTTTTCAGATCCTGTCATACTTTCGGAGTTATTCTTGGTAGCAAAGGTGACTGACTCAACCTCTAAGGACGGTACAAATATCCATGCCCGAGGGGGGATTCGAACCCCCGACCGTAGTGGCCGTGCAGACCGTGACTGGAGCGCCTAAGTTCCCTCGGCCACCGCGGCCCGCTAACTAGCTGAACCCCGCTGCTTCGCATGCGTAGGCTGGTTGGTCTGCACCAGTTGTTTCTTTTTAATCCTGATGAAGAATCCATGTCTTAAGTTTCGTAGTTATAGCTTGAAATTTGAGTTAACAGCACCATATTTTTGAAAATCAATTTTTGCATCTCGTATTTCACCCTCTTATTGGTCGAATTTCCAAAAATACCGAAACACGTGTCTTTTAAATTTGAACCCCGAATCGAAATCCGAAAATTTGTAGTTCCAAGTTCAAAATTGCCTAAATAGCAACAGATTTTCGAAAAAAAAAACCGTCTCCAATTTAACCCCCTTGATGATTGAATTTGCAAAAATACCGAAACACGGTATTTATTAACGTCCAACCAACTATACAAATATCAAGTTTTGCAGCTCTCGCTTCAAAATTGTATCAATAGCAACGTGTTTCCAAAAAGAATTTTTGATTCTCTATTTAACCCTCTTACTTGTTGAATTTCCCAAAATACTAAAATACAAGGTTGTAGCCTTTCTCCAATGTTATTCAATTTGTACATTGAGCAAACTATAAAGGAAAGCAAGGAGAAATTTGGAGAAGGAATTAAAGTTCAGGGTGAAGAATTAAAAACATTGCGTTTTGCCGACGACATACTAATTCTGTCAGATACAGCAAAGGACCTAGAAGAGCAATTGAACGGAATGGACAGTGTGCTGAAAGGTGGGTATAAGATGAACATTAACAAGAGCAAAACTAGGGTAATGGAGTGCAGTGTAAGAAAATCAGGTGATGCTGAAGGAATTGGATTAGGTAACGAAACAATAAAGGAGGCAGATGAGTTTTGTTACTTGAGCAGTAAAATAACAGAGGACATAAAATGCAGAATGGCAATGGGTAGAAAAGCGTTCTTGAAAAAGAGAAATTTGTTAACATCGAATATTGATTTAAGCCTAAGGAAGTCCTTTCTGAAGGCATTTGTATGGAGTGTTGCCTTGTATGGGAGTGAGACATGGGCGATAAACAGTGCGGACAGGAAGAGGATTGAGGCTTTTGAAATATGGTGCTACAGAAGAATGCTGAAGATTAGGTGGGTGGATCGCGTAACTAATGAGGAGGTACTGAACAGAATTGGGGAGAAAAGAAATTTCTGGCATACCTTCACTAAAAGAAGGATAGATTGGTAGGGCACATTCTTAGACATCAAGGAATTGTGAATTTAGCGTTGGAGGGAAGTGTGTGGGGTAAAAACCGCAGAGGAAGACCAAGAGATGGATACAGTAAGCAGATTCAGACAGATGTAGGTTGCCTTTGTTAGGAGGAGATGAAGAGGCTTGCTCAGGATAGGATATTGTGGAGAGCTGCATCAAACCAGTCTCCGGACTGAAGACCACTACAACAACAACTAAAAATCATGGAATTTTAATCCTGACCAAGATTCCATATCCGAAGTTTCGTAGTTGTAGCTTAAGATTTGAGTTAACAGCAACATATTTTTGAAAATCAATTTTTTGCGTTACCTATTTTACCCCTTTATGTGTCGAATTTCAAAAAATGCCGGAATACGTGTCTTTTAAATTCGAACCCCGAATTAATATCCGAAATTTTGTATTTCTATCTTTAAAATTGCCTAAATAGGTACGTATTCTCAAAAAACGTTTCATCCGCTATTTCACCCCCTTACGGACGGAATATCGAAAATTCGCTTCTTATATGACGCCTACAGAGTAAGATCAACAGCCTCCACAAATTTCAAGTTTCTATCTTCAGTGGTTTGGGCTGGGCGATGATGAGTCAGTCAGTCAGTCAATCAGTCAGTCAGTCAATCGGGACACTGCCTTTTATATATAGAGATGACAGTGAAGTGAAGTCGGCTGAAAGTGCGACACCCAACCAACATGGCGGCCGAGCGCCACCCGGACACAGCCGCGATCACAGAGCAGTTCAATTAGTTCGCTGCCTGTTAACTCCTTTTTCATATTTTCTAAGGCGTTCCTTCTTAGACAATCTATTTTTGCCATAATTAATCACAAATTTCAAAAAAAAAAAAAAAAAAAAAAAAAAAAAAAAAAAAAAAAAAAAAAAAAAAAAAAAAAAGTTCAAATGTTTCTAGAGCTTATGGGACTTAAATACGGGGTCATCAGTGCCTAAACTTACAAACTACTTATCAACTAGCTTATTGTAAAGACGCCACAAACATCCATTCCCGAGGGGGAATTCGAACCCCGACCGCAGCGACCGTGCAGACCGTGACTGGAGCGCCGCATACCGCTCGGCCACTGTGGCCGGCCACAAATTTGAGCTAGGGATAGCAAATCATACTGTTATATAAATTAGAAACACATTTTTCTTCTGGCTGTCCCTTTAACCTTTTATAACTTGAGGAGTATCGAACGTATCATCATGTGGTTTCCTTTAATTTCCTCTTTAGAACCCTGGAATAATCTTAGGCTAATGCCGCTTCTGCACCTTAGTCAGTTCTGAAGCCTAAACTATAAGAGTTTACATAGCATAAACTTGCAGAACTCACAAATGTCTTTAAAGAAATTGATATCTGATCTCGCGGTCTCTCTCTCTCTCTCTTTATTTTTTTTTTTTTTTTTTTTTTTTTTTTTTTTAATTTTTTTTAGTCGTGAGTTCTATAACTCTACACCATGTACTTTGGCGCAAGTCTCATAGTTCACGCTTCAAAGGTCACGAAAGTGCGGAAGTGGTAAACCATTTTACGTTATTACGAGGTATGTCCACAAAGTAAGTTCCGTTTGGTTATATAAACCAAACGTGAACAGATAAAGGAAAAAATATTTATTATATGAAAATCTGCAACTGTTCAACTACTTTTCTACATAACTTACCAAATTTTGTAGGCACTTGTCATAGCGTGGGACAAGGTTTTGTGTGCCTTCTTCATAAAATGTTGCCGCTCGTGTATTCAAGCACGTGTCAAACATGTTCTTTCAGCTCATCATCGTTGAAGTGTTGACCATCAAGGACAGATTGTAGGTGTAAGAAGAGATGAAAGGAGTCTGCTTCTTCTTCCCTTCACGTTGCCGCCCGACCTCACAAGGCGAATGTGACCAAACAACTCTTACGGGAATTTCACTGGGACGTGTTTGATCATCCTCCGTACAGTCTCGCTCCTAGCGACTTTCTTCTTACACCTAAAACCTGTCCATCGTGGTCGACACTTAGCGATGATGACGAGCTGAAAGAACATGTTACCACATGGTTGAATACACAGGCGGCAACCTTCTACGAAGAAGGCGTACAAAGACTTCTGTCACGCTGTGACAAATACCTATAAAATTTCGGAAGCTATGTACAAAACTAGTATAATAGTTGTATATTTTTGTACAATAAATATTTTTTCTGTATCTGTACTCGTTTGTTTTATATAACCAAACGGAACTTACTTTGTGGACATACCTCGTATTAACATTTTAATTATTTCTCATTTTCATATTGCCATTTAATGTAGCCTATGTTGAACACAGGATTAGACCGAAGAAATTGAAAGAAACCGCATCACAATACATTCTGCAGTTTTCCTTTTAAAGTAGTTTAAAGTAATTACCCGTGAAAAGCTGGAGCGGTTCAGCTAGTTAGTAATAAAATAAATAAAAAGTGTTAAGTAATAATTATTGCATACTGAAAATTGTAACCCCAATTACAAATGTTTATCTATATTGGTCACAAAGTACAAGGCGAGTGGGCAACAGAATTTGTGCTCGCTGGTGGGCAAGCTCGCTGAAAGTAACGAGTAGAATGTGAAAAGTTCCACCGCTCTATTGTACCCACATTTGTGAGAAAACCAGGGGAGCTATAAAAAACTTGTCTAAATAAAAAGAAAAGTTCATTTCATTATCTACAACTTTCTCGCTGAAGAAAATCTCCTGACGACAAAACAAAAGAAGTGACAGACCACCAACTTTTTCATTTCACAATTCTGTCGCATTCCTTCAGTATTCACCTGTCTACGTGAAAAATTTGGTAAATTTTTTTTCCTATCCTTAGGGTTTCAATAGACAGTGTAATTAAGACGAGCGTCACTTGAAGAACTACGCATTGATCGGTCCAACTCCGTATCTACACCCAACCAAGATGGCTGCCGGGCTTCACTGCCTGCACGCTCATGTAGGCGGTACAGCGTCTCTATAATTATTTTGTGACCGCTGGTTGCGGTGCGCGCTGCAGTCCTCCGCGCCGTCGGAGGTTCGAATCCCCCCCCCTCAGGCATGGATGTTTATTATAACGTAGTTAATAAGTAGTTTGTAAGTTTAGGGACTGATGACCACGTTGTTAAATCCCTTAAGCTTTACAAACAACACCAGGGTGTATCAAAAAGGATGGCGCGAACTTACACGGTTGAAAGTACACGATAATAGAAGTAAAAGTGTCCCCGTAAAACGTGGGTTCGCAAACGAGTGGTTTGCGAGATAATTACGAATGTATGGTACTAAGTGATCAACTCACTGGGCCACACATTCTTCCGTCAGAACTTAATGGACGGAGGTACAGCAACGTTAGAGCACGAGGTACATGCTATGAGACGGCATCTAATGCGCAGATACGGCCAGAGATGGACAGGTCGAAGCGGACCTGTAACTAGGCCTCCAAAATCACCTGGGATTTTTTTGTCTGGGGTCACAAATGCTAAAAACGTAGGTTTCCCTTTCCTTAAACTAAGGTAAGTCGTGAGTATTGCCTGGAGAGTTTCTACGTTCCTCCTAAATCCAAAATGATCTTACTCACGGTCGGATTCCACAAGTTTTTCCATTCGTCTACAAATAATTTGTATTAGTGTTTTGCAACCATGCCTTACTGAACTGATAGTTCTGTAATGTTCACATTTGTCTGCAACCTGCTTTCATTGGAACTTGAATCACTACTCTTATTTAAGTCGCGGGGTATTTCCTATGTCTCATACATCTTGCATACCAGGTGGAACAATTTCTTCATGAGTGGCTCTCGTAGCGACATTAGTAGTTCAGACGGAATATCATCTGTTCCAGGGGCCTCGTTACGACTCAAATATTTCAACGCTCTACTTCGCGCTACTTCGTCTTCCATATCTAGAATGCTGGGGCATCATTTCAAAATTACTAAAAAATTCCGGGCTATTAAAAAAATGTTCAAATGTTTGTTAAGCTTATGGGACTTAACTACGGGGTCATCAGTCCCTAAACTTACAAACTACTTATCAACTACTTACGAACTAGGACGGCACAAATATCCATGCCCGAGGGGGGATTCGAACCCCCGACCGTAGTGGCCGTGCTGACCGTGACTGGAGCGCCTTAGTCACCTCGGCCACCGCGGCCGGCCCGGGCTATTATACCGTTGTCTTATAGATTTATTATTAAAACACAACGTTTCGTCCCCGACTGCGGAGGACATTTTCAAGGGGGATCTCGTGGCACTTTTTAATGTCCGATGCACACCTTGGCTCGCTACTGACTGAAGCCAAACTCCGTTTACGAGGGCAGAGGTGTGACGTCACATGTTTTTGACATGCGCGCGCAATTCGTCGTTGCCGATTGCCGTCGTCCGTTAATGTCGTCCCATGGTGGAGGACTGTTACATTTCTTCTTCAAAACCGGAATCAAGATACCATTTAGTTTCACGCCCTCCTCCATCCTATTGAAATTATTGGGGTGTGTTTCTGTAGCTTCTCTGTACAGTCTTTCGTGGTATCCATTTGTGGCTGCTAAAACCTGAGTCTTATCAAATTGAATAAGGTGGCCCCCTGGTTGAAAAACACGTTCAGCAACAGCTGATCTGTCAATCTCTCCCCTTCTACAGTTCCCCTTCTGCTCTTGTAGTCGTTTTTTGACTGTTCTTTTTGTGGTACCCACGTATACGTCTCCACAGCCACACGGAATCCTACAAATTCCTGCTTTTTCCAGCGGTTTGCGAGCATCGTTTGCCGATTTCAGATGATCCTGTATCTTCCGAGTAGGTTTGTAAATGACGGCAACATTCGGTTTCGTCAAAATTTTACCGATGCGGTCGGTGACGTCCTTAATAAAAGGTAGGAAGACTTTGGATTTCACAGCAACATTTCATCGTTTTCAACTCTACGTGTCGGTCTCAACGCTCTCCTTATCTCTCTGGACTAGTAGCCATCCTTAAGTAAAGCATTACTCGGGTGTTTCAATTCAGCGTCGAGTAATTCCGGTTCGCAGATGTTCCTCGCTCTGTCCGCCAAAGCCTTTATAATGCCCCGCTTTTGCTGTGGGTGGTGGTTTGAATCCCGGTGCAGATAACGGTCTGTGTGTGTGGGCTTCCGATAAACTGTATGGTCCAACCTGCCATTCACCTTTTTGAAAACTGACACTTTAAGAAAATTCAGTTTTCCGTCTGCCTCCTTCTCCAAGAGCACAAGGGTAACTGTAGAAGGGGAGAGATTGACAGATAAGCTGTTCCTGAACATGCTTTTTTCAACCAGGGGACCACCTTATTCAATTTGACAAGACTCAGGTTTTAGCAGCCACAAATGGATACCACGAAAGACTGTACAGAGAGGCTAGAGGCTATAGAAATAGTAAAAAAAAGGGTAAAGCAGTCAACAATCCGAAGATTGGTCTGAACACCACAGTGCTTTACTAGGCACGGTCCTGTTTGGAGGTGGTATGCCGTTGCCTTCCTCCGACCTTGGAACTGACTCACCCAGCCAGTTATAGGGGGACCTACAGTTTAACGTGGGTTCCGAACCACGGTGCTACTCGGTATTTTTCACATGAGCAACACTGCCAGAGGTGAAAGAAGTGGAAAGTGACAGATAAAAATACTAGGACCTGGCGGGGATCGAATCCGGGACCATTGGATTCGTAGTCTGGCACTCTACCACTGTGCAATCGAGAAATAGTAAAAAAAAAAAAAAGGAAAAAAAAAGAAAGAATAATAATAATATTAATTTCAGTAGGATGGAGCGGGGCGTGAAACTAAATGATATCTGGATTTAGGTTGTGAAGAAGAAATGTAACAGTCTTTCACCATGGGACGACATTAACGGACGGAGGTAATCGGCAACGACGAATTGCGCGCGCATATCAAGAACATGTGACGTCACACCTCTGCCCTCGTAAACAGAGTTTGGCTTCTGTCAGTAGCGAGACAGGGTGTGCATCGGACATTAAAAAGTGCCACCATCTCCCTTGAAAATGCCCTCCGCAGTCGGGGACGAAACGTTGGGTTTCCAGAATAAATCCATAAGACCGCGGCAAAATAGCCCGGAAATTTTTAGTAATTTTTACCTTTCCGGCCGTGAAAGCTTACATTCTACAATAAGATGGCTTCATTTCCTTTATATCCTAGACATTTTCTAGTGTCGTTTCCCGTGTCCCTCAGACATTGGGCGGAGGACAGATCGGCATACTGGCCGCGGTGGCTATAAATCAAAACAGGAGTTCTTTAATCTCGTATTATTGATGGCCGTTGTTAATAATGTTAATATGGCATTTGTAGACACTAGATTATCATTTATCGTACGAAGAAACGATGTGTTTTTGTTAATTCCTCAGTGTGCCGTTGCTTTGAAATGACAACGTATAAGTTACAATACGAAAATCACCAAATACGCGAGGAATGTCACGTGACATCTCCGAACGGCTGGTTTTCGTTAATTCAATGGAGGGTGTCAAATATCCGTTATTTTTGCAAATACGTCTCAAACGATAAGAGATATGAAAAAAACATAAGGGAGCTAAGTTGTAGAGAATTTTCTCCTCCTACCAATTAGGTTATTCAATTTTCGTGTCAGATGAACGGTTCGTTTGCAATTACAATTATAGTACAAACGGCAGTTTCTGGTTTTACTACCGTATTTTTTGTCCGAAAAATTTCAAAAAGGGAGGTTCTGGTCTCTGGCAGCCTACAATCATGTCTGTAAAATTTGGTGCTGATAGGTCGAACGGATCGTCTTAAAAACAGGGAACACGTTACGGACAGACAGACATCCCAAAATCGCCATTATTTTTGCAAATATCTTTGAAACGCTACGACATATGAAAAAAAAAAAAAAACATAAGAGAGCAAAGTTGTAGAGAATTTTCTCCTCTACAAATTCGTTTATTCAGTTTTCTTGTCAGATGAATAGTTAAGCCGTTATTTTCATTACATTTCGAACTGTCAAAAGACAATCGCAAAGGCCCACTTTTAGTGTTACTGCCGTAACCTGAAGTGGGACAATAACTGGATCCGGAATGCATTGCATTGCTCGTATTGGTATGCAACGTTGTGTTAAATTTCAAAATCACTTAATCAAGAATTTCACGAGATGTTCTGATAAAAACAAAGAGAAAATTTAATGTAGGTTCTTGCTTGACCGATAACCTTATTGTTACATAACGGTTCATAGGAAAACGCCTGTTTTATTTATTTTTTATTTTTACTTTTTTAATGCGTTTGCCAATAGCAGTTCTACGGCATTTACAACGAAGTAAAGATTTTTTTCTTACAGACTGCTTATGAAGTACCTTATACTAAAGACGGCACAAACGTCAATGCCGAAGGGGGGTTCGAACCCCCGACGGGGAACGCCCTCGCGCATGGTAGCACAGCGCCGCAATGTGCTCGGACGCTCCGTCGCGGCAGCGAAGTAAAGAAAAAAACTCTATACAATAAGTAATTCTGAAGAACCCGAAAAACAAGATGTATTTCTTGACAAACTTTTTATACAGTGGCGTCTTTCTTAATGTGCACAATTCGCTTCTGATTCTTGCCTGAAATGTGTAACAGTCGCTAAGAAAATTATATTTTCCTATCGGAAAACATGTAAAAGTAGTGTAATGTGTTAAAAAATATATATATTCAAATATTTGTAAATCTATCGGACCAAACTGCTTGGTCGTCAGTGCGTAGCTTACAAACTACCGGTACTTAAAGTATGGTAAACTAAGCTAAGGACAACACACAGACACCCAAGCTCCAGGGAGGACTCGAACCTCCGACGGCGAGCAACCGCGCGCTCCGCAGCGAGGCGCGTTAGACCGCTCGGCAATTTAAATGAAAGCTGGAGTAAAAAAGTGAAAGAAAGAAGATTAAATTTCTTTCCTTTGTGGTTCTTGAGGAGGAGGGAGGGGTCTCTTTATTATTTTTAGTTGCAAGGCGATCGCATTTTAGAAAAGCTTGAAAAAACACTGGTCTAGATAAATGCGAACACACTGTGCAGCGAACCACATGAAAAATGACCCATTAGTTGAAATCTAGAGAGTGCAGCAGAAGAACACTCAGACAGTGACACGGTGGAGAAAGTAATGAAAACTATGAATAACACCACCGTCAGCTGTATCTTCGCCGGCTGCGGTGGCCGAGGGGACTGAGGCGCTCCAGTTATGATCTCCACGGCCACTACGGTCGGGGGTTCGAATCCCTCCTCTGGCATAGATTTTTGTGCCGTCCTTAGTTGTAAGTAGTTTATAAGTAGTTAGTAAGTTTAGGGACTGATGACCCCGTAGTTAAGTCCCATAAGCTATACAAACATTTTAACACTTGAATTTGAACAGACCGGCATGAAGTGAAAACATTAGCGAGGTGTGTCGAGCTATTCCAGGATAGGGTTACCAGACGTCCTCTTTTTTGGACCCTAGAAATGGTCCGGCCGGGTTTTAGGAAAATGGGGAAAAGTCCTCTTTTTTGCGTTATGTAACTGTTTCAATCTGAAAATGCATAAAGACAACTCTCTAGATAATTTAATCATTTTTCAAACAATGTAATTTTTTTTTTCTAGCATTCTCTCTTCTCTACGCCGCCGGTGTTCTGAGGTAAAGCTACTTTAGAACAATTGAAAAAGCTGGCATGGCAATTGTCGCAGAATAGTAGTTGGGAGGCACCCGATTAACAACACAGGTCTGCAACAATGCATCGGCTTCTAAGAGTTTCACATTAGAACAGCTTAGCTAGGCTAACCATACATCCCCTCTTATTCCCGGACACACAGTCTTTTTGAGGCAAGAAAATGTGTCCGGCCGAAATTTATAAAATTCTACAAAATGTCCTCTTTTTTTTGCGTTCCGAGAAAGAAAATGTATATTTGTGTCATTGGCGTCAACGGATTCGTTCGAACTGCAAGTCCAAACTGTTCGCAAGTATCACGCGCATACTAAGAGAGAAATTGCATTTCACAATTTCATGGGTGTGACAGTTGCAAACGATTCGAAACTTTTCTGCGAAGGAACCCAGTCGTCTATGATTCTGTGTTCTGCATTATGCTCTTTGGCGTTGCTTTTGATATACTTTGTGGTTTAGGTTAAAGCTGTATTTTTGCTTTAAAATAAATTACGAACTTAAATACAAATACAAAATGCCGAAAAGAAAGTCAGTGTTGAAAGATGTGCTCTTGGAGAAATACAAGTCATTGAAGGGAGGAAGAAACGAACATGAAGCGGGATGTTTGATTTGCCCTACTGGAACGTACACAATCGTTGTAAACAAAGGTAAGTCGTAGAAATATCGTAAGGTTTGATACTGGATCGTAAGTATAGTTTGTTCAAAAGTGAAAAAGACAAGAATGAGACAATTGTCTCTAGTAATGATGAATTAACTGTCAAGTTTCGTAATATTATAATAACCACAGAAGGTTACTGATTTAATTTGTAGTTGTTTTACGTGGTTCATTAATTAAGTTGTAAATTACAGTATGTTAACAATAAAGTGTCCTCTTTTTTATATGAATTGTCCTCTTTTTTGATGACGAACACATGGTAACCCTATTGCAGGAGGCTCCACGCGGGTCGCAAGTCTCGCGCGCTGGCCGCTAGGACCAGACGGTGACGTCACGGCCGGGCTGTGACCTCATCAGCGGCGGCGTCTGGGTCCCCAGCTGGGCGGCCGCGCATCCCGGCCAGACGGTCAGATATATACACACAGCGCGTGACTCCAGGGCAAGGCCTGACACCGCCCCATGCCGTAACCTGGTCCTCGTCAATGTACTACAGCGACAAGTGGCACAGCTCAGCTCGCACTTGTACTTTTTTTTTTCTTCTGGTGTGGACAGCCGCCCCCGCCAGGGCTGCCAACCGCCGGCCGCAGTGGCGTCCGCCGGCTGCCAAGTAGGTCCCCCGGCGGGTAACGATCGGCGACCCCCCGTCTCCTGGGCCCCGCCCACGCCACCGCAGCCACGGGCAAGCACGCCGCCTACCGTAGCCGGCAGAGACTATCTCCTCACTCACACACATTTATTTATCTCAATTTCAAACATGGAATGATGAACATTAAATTAATACTGGATGTTAACAAGTTTCGCTTCTTGAGAAAAGCATTTCTTCCCATAGCCATTCTGTCTTTTATATCTTCTTTACTTCGGCCATCAGAAGTTCTCTTGCTACCCAAGTAACAAAACTCATCTACTACTTTTATTGTCTCATTACCTAATCTAATTCCTTCACCACCGCCAGATTTTCTGACATTCCATTCCATTACCTTTGTTATACTCTTGTTAATGATCATCTTGCACCTTCCTTTCAAGACACTGTCCATCCCGTTCAATTGCTCTTCCAGATCTTTTGCGGTCTCTGACAGAATTACTATGCCCTCAGCAAACCGCAAGGTTTTTATTTCTTCTCCCTGCACTTTAATTCCCTCTCCAAATTCCTCCTTGCATTCCTTCACAGCTTGCTCAATGTGCAGATTGAACAACATTGGGGAAAGACTACAACCCTCTGTTTCTCTCTTCCTAACCACTGCAACCCTTTCATGTCCTCCGACTCTAATAATTGCTGTCTCTTTTTTTTAACAAGTTGAATATAGTTCTTCGCTCTCTATATTTTACCCCTGCTACCTTCACAATCTGAAAAAGTGTATTCCAGTCAACATTGTCAAAAGCTTTCTCCAGATCCACAAATGCTAAAAACAAGGGTTTCCCTTTCCTTTATCGATCTTCTAAGGTAAGTCGTAATGTGAATATTACTTCACATGTTCCTACATTTCTCCTGAATCCGAACTGATCTTCCCCGAGGTCGAATTCCACAAGTTTTTCCATTCGTCTGTAAATAATTCGTGTTAGTATTTTGCACCCATGACTTACCTACAACTGTCAGAGTATGAAGTCTGTTTACGGAGTTGCCTTGTTCTCGTGCTGCATTCGTGAGTACAGGGATTTGCGCAGATCACCGGCCACCTCGCTCCGTTTGGCCACCGCTCTTCAGCGTATTCTCCAGCGTTGCACATCATGGCAACCAGTTATTTAATTTACCTATAACAATCGTTATGGGTTCTAATTATTGCCGGCCACGGTGGCCGAGGGGACTGAGGCGCTCCAGTCACGATCTGCACGGCCACTACGGTCGGGGGTTCGAATCCCCCCTCGGGCATGGATATTTGTGCCGTGCTTAGGATTAGCTAGTTCATAAGTAGTTTGTAAGTTTAGGGACTGATGACCCCGTAGTTAAGTCCCATAAGCTATACAAACATTTGAACATTTTTTTCTAATTATCCAGCACGTAATTGTAAAATTCTAGAAAAATTATGAGCGTGGCTCTTATAAGAATTGTTATCTACAGAAAAAGTATTTATTACATGATTTCAATATGTAACTTATACAGGACTCCCTGATTTCAAAATTAAATATCTCGAAAACAAAGATCGATAGAGCAATGCAGTAAACGGTATGTTTATTGTGAAAGCTGTAACAAGTTTATACAGCAGTTTGAAATAATACTTACAAAAGCTACTAACAGATGGCGCTGTACGCTTTACAGCTCATATCAGTATACGTAACTTAAATAATCGTATGAAAACACTCTTTGCAAACAATCACATCACAATGTTTTCAAAATGTTCACCATTGGCACTACAGAGGTGGCGCAAACTAAGAATGAAATTCGCCATCACATTTCGTAGTGTCTCGACCGAAATGGATTCACATGCCACAGAGATCGCCGATTCGAGCTCGTCCAGCGTGGCGGGTTGCTTCGGGTAGACCATGTCTTTCACTGTGCCCCACGAAAAAAAAGTCACAGGGAGTCAAATCCGGCAAATATGGAGGCCAATCCGTGCCTGCACCAGTAAATTTGGGATATTCCAAAGCAATGACTCGATTCCCGAAGTATTCCTCAAGATAGCGAAAAACTAGTTCGGTCCGATGTGGTCGGGCTCCATCTTGCATAAACCATTCAGTACCTGGTCGATCCTCTAACGCTTGCTGTGTGGCGACAAATTGTTCCAAAATTGCAACGTAACGTGCACCAGTGACCGTTTCTCGAGTGAAAAAAGGGCAAATAATGCCTCTGCTACATACTGCAGCCCACACAGTAACTTTAGGAGAATACAGGGGTTTCGCTTCACACCAATATGGCTTTTCGGAACCGCAAAATCGCCAGTTCTGCTTATTGACGTATCCATTAAGGTGGAAGTGTGCTTCATCTGTAAACCAGATGCAGCCAACATCAAATCCTTCACTATCAATCATTGTGACCATCTGATTAGCAAAGGCAACCGTTTGTTGCACAGCTCGTACGGGTATGGCCTGGTGCGTTTGAATTTTGAATGGAAACGTGTGTAGGCTCTTTCTCAGTATTTTCTGCGTGCTGGAACGCTTCAAACCAGTCTCAGATGCAATTCTACGGACGGATGACATTGGATTTCGCTGAATAATTCCAGAAACTGTGGCGATATTTTCAGGCGTAACTGCGGTTTGCTTGCGGCCAACATGCCCCACTAGATCGTCAGTTACGCTGCCTGTTCGTTGAAATTGTGCGAAGAGCGTACGAATGGTTTTCGCATCGGGTCCTTTTGGAACACTAAATCGTGCTTGAAAACTTGGCCTCGTTGCCGTAGGACTCTCTTCTAACCTGTGGTACTCTAGCACCAGCGAAACGCGTTGTTCAATGGAGTACACGGTTTTAATCTCTTCCTTCGGTACGCTAACCTCCTTTCACGTTTCAGTAGTGGAACTGATCGTTCTGGGCTTCGGATCACTATTTATACTAGGCATTACGTATGGCGATTACAGCGCCATCTGTTAGCAGCTTTTGTAACTATTATTTCAAACTGCTGTATAAACTTCTTGCAGGTTTCACAATAAACATACCGTTTGCTGCATTCCTCTATCGATCTTTGTTTTCGAGATATTTAATTTTGAAATCGGGGAGTCCTTTTCTGGACACCGTGTACTTTCAAAATATTTTTGTCGGTCCAGTTGTTGGCCTTCCTCGGCCAGGACTAGACCGCGATCCACCATTTACCGCCCCCCGATCTATGTTGTTGGAGTCAAGAGTTAGTTAAATCAAGATTACTGCCTAAAATAGTTTTCTGAAATTGAACGTTGGGAGCGTTTTGTATCTTCCCTGAATCTGAACCAAAACGGGTTGTACCAATGGGTATATTCCGTTAAAAGACTTGACAAAACCAGAAGCGTTTTGAACTTTTACGTCTGCGTGATGATGCCTCAAAAGTAATAAAATTTTAAGAACCATTAGGTGCGCGTTTGGACATAAGAATTGCTACTGTCATTACAAACCATGAAAGGTATTCTAGTGCACAAATATTTTTTAATAAACTACCCTGATACGCGAACTCAACTTATTGTTCAGTCTAACTGCTGCCTAACAGTCTACGTAAAGCCCTTTAATCGCCTGCAGAAGTTTGCCTCCTATACCATAATCTTGTACAACTGACTATAGTTTCGCCGGCCGCGGTGGCCGAGGGGACTGAGGCGCTCCAGTCACGGTCTGCACGGCCACTACGGTCGGGGGTTCGAATTCCCCCCTCTCGCATGGATATTTGTGCCGTCCTTAGTATAAGGTAGTTGATAAGTAGTTTGTAAGTTTAGGGACTGGTGACCCCGTAGTTAAGTCCCATAAGCTTAACAAACATTCGAACATTTGATTTGACTATAGTTTCCTCCTAGGGACATGGTCATGAGCCTTTTCTAGATCTATGAAACGTAGGTCCCCCTAGAGAAGCTACGAGTAGAACATGCTGAGGAAGACAGACGGAATACCTTGTAACGTTTCTGCTATGTGGCACACTACATACAAAAATCAGTTGCCAACATTATAAACACGAAATATCTGACACCTAAAACAAAACTTCACTACCGGACATGTAAAATATCACATTTTTGCCTTCAGTTTGAAATTCTATGAACACTATTAGTAAAGCGCTTTTAAGAAATAGTACAATGATTTAAACATAACTTTGGCTGTCCTTTTACGTAATTTTCAATTTTTAATACTTTCGTAAATAATAGCTGCAAACACTAAAAATGCATTACACTTAGTTCCGGAAACTGCTGAACCTATATAGATACTAATTTGTATAAAAACAACAATACTACATGTTATAACTGTTGCACAACATGATTTCATATATATCTTTTGTTTAAATAAATTAGAGCAGACCATGTTTTACATATCACTGGATCCTAAATTAAATACTGATAATTTTTCATGCACTAAAATTAATAATCCGTTTGGTACTAAGAAACTATTTTCGAAATTAACAAAACTACGACCATTTACAAATTTGTATTAATAAAAAATTAGACCGCAAACTGAAATACATTAAAATTCCATGTTACAATAATAGTACGCCTACACAATATTGGCAAAACAAATATACGTGTATTAATAAAAAAAATAGACCGCAAACTGAAATACATTAAAATTCCATGTCACAATAATAGTACGCCTACACAATATTGGCAAAAAAGATATGTGTGCACTTCGAAAACACACATAATGTAAATAATTTGAGCACTGTAAACACTAGTAAAAGGAGGACTTTAAATTTGTGTACCACATTAAATACAAATTTCATGAAACATGTACATACATTGAGATAAATAGTCAAAGCTTAAACGTAATGTTTTAATTTCTGTATTTTGGCATATTTAATGTAAAAGAATATTGTTTAATTGTGAATTACAAAACTTTGTCATCGATCTTATTACGCGGTTACGTAGAAAGATGTTTGAGAGAAACCATGTTTAGTTAGTCTTCTAGCAGTCACAAACCTGTAAGCAGCTCTGTTGGCTTGCCGCTGCATTTTTTTTATTGTGCAACAATGTGATTGATTTAAACTTTATTTAAGTGGAAATAAAATCGTTTCCATATCAACTAACATGTTTATGATATACGAAAAGATCCTATAACGTCAAATCTTTTAGTGAATGCCGAAGACAGCTCACAACGCAATGGACTTCAAGCCAGCATATAAGTTAAACTTCACCTACAGTGGAATGACTTTGTTATAGTGACTGTGAACTAATAAAACTTTCCGTGATTCAGGAAAATATTAGGGCTCAGTTTGAGTCATTCCGGGCGTTTGAGTGTGTTGCCCTTAGGTTAGTTTACCTAGGTTTAAGTAGTTTGTAAGCCACGGACTGATGAGCACGCAGTTTGGTCCGATAGATTTACAAACAGGTGTCGCGTTGACACTTGGACATTTTCTGTACACGGGACACGACGTGCTGTAGCACTTTCAGTCAGAGGAGCGCGAGCAAAACTCACACCCGCCCTGTCACTGACAAAGCAGCCCGTTCCCATTGCCGAAGAGAACACAAAGTGTGATGATGAACCACTTGCCGCCTTTTCTGCGAAACACTGTGTAATGCTGCTTTCGTATGAAAATGGGTGTTGCGTATTAAAGTTAAGGTTGGGGACCGCAAATGAAATTTTACCAGGTAGTGAAATATTTTTAAATGAGATTACTACGCAATTTTGACAAGGAAGGGACAATTTAAACAAAATTATTGGATTCCGCCATTAAATGGTAGCGGTCGTAATTTCGGTGGCAAATGCAACACCAGAAAGCAACATTACAGAAGAAGTCGGCGGAATCTAAATTTTACCTCATTGAGAGCTGGTACAAATATTTCGGTCATGTTCTGTAGTGATTCTAGCTGTGATGACTGGAATATTACTTCGATAAATTGATGCTGGGATTGTGCGTTTCGGTTACTATTGTTCTATGACCGTGTGGAAAATTAATCATGATAGTCGCCAAAAATTGCAAAATTATCGGACTTCATAAACATTACGAAGATTTTTATGCAGGCATTAAAATGTAACAAACCATTCGTAGACACGAAATAAATAAAAGTTACACAGAGAATGTTCTAGTATAATCGCTAAACAAATTGCAACAATACCCGAGCATCACTTTATGAAGTACTAGATCTGCTGAAAATAAATAACTTTCAAATTAGTGAGAATGGGGAAGGGATTGTAAGTAAGTAAGATATTTCAAATTAACTGTGGGGTTTTATTGAAATTAATAAAGAAGAAGCTCACACTTACAATAATTAGTCAAAGTCCTGGAATACGTCCTAACACCTCAAGGAGAAGAAAGCAAGTGACGAACAGTTCCGCTCTCTCCCTTCAGCTTGTTGCAAAAAAGTTGAACGTAACAAATGTCATATGTTTATCGATACGCTGTCAGAGAGAGAGCAGAAGTCAGCGACAAGCATCGCACAAGTTATAAAAAAATCATTAATGTATTACTACAACTAGAAACGTCCCCATTCGCTTTACTCGCGGATGGTTCGTCGACCTTCCAGTTGGCTGGACGTGCGGTTATATGGCCGCCACGTCACCGCCACACGACGTCGTCCTTTCCTTTAAAGGCCTGAAGATGAACTCACTCTGCTGCGAAACGTCACGACCGCAACACCCGGTCACATCTGCAAGGCGATGCTGGCTGTAGCCTACAGTCCCCACACAATCACTCCTCGCGCTTAAATTCACATCCACAGGATCTGCATGTATACCTCTCTGCAATGCTACACAGCTGATGTCGTCAAAACCCACTGGCCTTGGTACAAATGTTTATTGGATGCTCTGCTCAAAATTCTCAACAGCAAAAAAACCTCCGAGGAAAGTTGTCACATGTACTCAACAGAACGGCTTCCTCAATTTGTAGCTCATATCTTCCAGTCAATGACGGCGTGTGATGGCTGAAGGAAGTCGTATCTGAGGATGGCATTGTGGCGACATTCTCTTCAAATGATAAATTCAAACGGCTTTGTCCTGTTGTTGATAGTTATCTTTGTGACACAGGCTCCTGCTGGCTGGACATATTTCCATGGTTGCCTTGCCTAGTTCCGCTGAACACTGCGGCTAGGGGAGTGGCTGGTATCTCTATAAGCTGACAACCAACGGTGGCGATGTGTTGGAGAGCGACCGTGTGCAGGATATGGCGAGGGGCTTCGCCCTGTAAGTTGAAAGTAATCACCTGCAGTTGACTGCTGTTGAAATGACTGCTCCAATGGTTAATATCTTGTGGCATACTAATTGTCAAATACTCGTTTTCTCTCCATACAGTATCTGATGACATGTCCAGGAAGCCCACAGTGAAAACACAATGGCATGTTGCCATCTGCCCTCCAGATATGTCGTCCTGCAAGGCGTGATAGTTGCAGGAGGATTTTATTGTGGTCTCGTTCATCAGTTCCTAGGCTGCTGTTTGGCAGCTCCGGTGTAAGTCATAGTAGGGTGAGGCCATTCTTCATGTCGGATGAGAATGGTGAGGCTGAAAGGTGCTACATGTCGCATCAACAGTCTGCCACATTGTAACTTCTGTGAATGCTTCAGCAAGCACCATACGGTGCGACGATGGAACATAAAGAACATAAAGAAAGTTTTAACAGATTACGGATGCAGTGTAAGTTTGCAACGTATGCATTGTATTTCACTGTAATGTTTTTTTAAAGGAAACGCCTTTTGCTACTGCAAACGATGGGTTTTATTGGCCGACTTTAGGTTAGGGTAGTAACACTCAAAATGGGCCTTTGCGATCGTCTTTTGACAGCTCGAAATTTAAATGAAAATAACAGCTTAACTATTCATCTGACACGAAAAATTGAATAACCTAATTTGCAGAGGAGAAAATTCTCTACAACTTTGCTCTCTTATTTTTTTCATTTCTCGTAGCGTTTCAAAGATATTTGCAAAAATAACGGCAATTTCGGCATGTCTGTCTGTTTGTCCGTCCGTCCGTCTGTCTGTCCGTAACGTGTTCCCTGTTTTTAAGACGAACCGTTCCAACCGATCAGCACCAAATTTTACAGACATCATTTTAGGCCGCCAAAGACCAGAACCTCCCTTTTTCAAATTTTTCGGACGAAAAATACGGTAGTAATACCTAAAAAAGCCGTTTGTAATATAATTGTAATTGCAAAGGAACCGTTCATCTGATACGAAAATTGAATAACCTAATTGGTAGAGGAGAAAATTCTCTACAATTTAGCTACCTTATGCTTTTTCATATCTCGAATCGTTTGACACATATTTGCAAAAATAACGGAGATTTGACACCCTCCATTGAAGTAACGAAAACCAGCCGTTCGCAGATGTCACGTGACATTCCTCGCCCAGAACTCTCTGTGGCAAACGCCATCTTGCGTTGCGTATTTGATGATTTTCTTATTGTAACTTACACGTTGTCATTTCAAAGCAATGGCGCACTGAAGAATTAACGAAGCCACGTCGTTCTTCGTACGATAAATGATAATCTAGTGTCTACAAATGCCATATTAGCATCAGTTAACAACGGCCATCAATAGTATGAGATGAAGGGACTCATCTTTGATAGCCGTAGCGTACTGGGCAAGGCGTTGGACTATCACGCTAAAGGTCGGTATTTGGGACCCGCAGCAGATCGGTTTGAAGGAAGACATAGAGGCGGTTCAGAGGCGAGCAGCTAGATTTGTTACCGGTAGGTTCGACCAATGCGCGAGTGTCACGGAAATGCTCCGGCAACTCAATTGGGGATCGCTGGAAGAAAGACGACGTTCTTTTCTTGAATTTCTGTTGAGGAAATTTAGAGGGCCGGAATTTGAAACTGAGTGTAGTACGATCTTGCTGCCGCCTACTTACATTTCGCGTAAAGATCACAAAGACAAGATAAGAGAAATTAGGGCTCGTACGGAGGCATATAGGCAATCTTTTTTTCCTCGTTCAATTTGGGAGTGGAATAGGAAAGGAAATGCCTAGTAGTGGTACAGTGTACCCTCCGCCACGCACCTTACGGTGAATTGCGGAGTATGTATGTAGATGTAAACCCGCCACTACCTACATTTTCTTTTTTCCTATAAGGGTTTCAGACACTTTTATTCATTAAATTTTTATTATTTAGATTATTATTTTGGTCCAAAATGTTTGCAAAAACTGTTAAAACTGCAAATCTAAAGTGGGCCGTAAAACACGTCAGTGCGATGTTTTTATTCTATTTTATTTTATTTTATTGACTTTTCCATTCATGATGTATGTTCAAATTTGCATCTGAATATGTCTTACAGTTTAAAACTTGCTTCCTAAATGTATGTCTTTCCATTATAAGATCTATTTGGAACCTTCTGGAGTCTTCTGCTCTTCTCCACGTATACGACCTTATTCCATGGTTCTTAAACAAGTGTTCGTTATGATTAAATTATGTTGCGTGCAAAATTCTACGTCCATTCCGTTTCCCAAGTCCAGTTGTTCGTTTTGTACAGAATTTGAATTTGAGACTTTCATTATCTATATATAATATATATAAATGAATGTTCGTCTGTATGTCCTCCATGTGTTTATAAACCATTCATTCGATTGCAATGAAACTTTGGTGAACTGTTCACCGTACGACCACGAAGGTTTCTGACCCAAAAACAAAAGAGCACGACACATACCTCGGGAGATATGACGTCGTAAATAATGAGAGGCCACCGCGTGAGAATACTCTGATTTATGCGTCAATTATTGGAAAATGTGAGTTGTATGTAATTTCGGACTTTTATGAAGCGTGTTGTAACTGAACCCCATCCCCAACCGCCCCCCCCAAAAAAAAAAGATAATAATAATAATAATGAAAAGAAACCTACCTCTCAGAACAGTTTCGCTGTAGATGCCGTAAAACTGTCGCATCAGGCATAACCTTGTATCAAATAAAGTTAGCATTACAGATTTTCATGATACTATTCATTTTCATCTGCAAGACTCCTTTAATTCTCTTGAATCCGAAATCTCTATCTATATAAAAGCGAAAGAACACTCACTGAATAAACACGAAATCTCGAAAACTACTTCACCTATGAAGCTGAAATTTGGCAGGAATGTAGTTTATAGGTAGAAAACGTCAGCTAAGAAAGTATTTTGTGACAGGTGCATGGCGAAGCGTACTTCTCCTACAGACTCACGAAATCTACAGTTTCATTCTAATCTTCACGAAATTTCGCACGCTTGACCTTCAAAACAAGAGGAAGGTCACCGTCTACCTTAAGTTTCATACGGTGCATGAGAGAGAGGGTACTTTGAAACATAAAAACGGATCCCTAAATACTTTTGTCGCGCCATAACTTCAGAACGGTTCGACCGATTCCACAGATTCTTTTTCGTTATTCTCAGAACAAGGGTTTATGAAATGGAACTGGAATATTTTGAGAACAACAAAGTGCGTTTTTCAATGTCACCCTGCGTTTCTATTGCATTGAAATCTATAGTTTTGTTCCGATATTGATGAAATTTTGCTCACTCTACCTTTAAAACAAGAGGAATGTCACCGTTTCTATATAATTTCGTTCGGTGCACGGTGGAGGGTACTTAACGTATGGACTTTTACAAAAGGCATAGTTTCGCTCCAATCTTTATGAATTTTTGCTTTTTAATATAATGATCAGTGTTGCCCAAGCGTGTGCTATTACCCGTATTTTTGGACTATTAGACATCAAATACTTATAAACCAGTTATTTACACGAATGGATGATACAATGGTATTGGACTACTTTGCATACAGATTACTCGTAGTAAATATTACTTAGACACTGCTGAATACCTCAGAAAAGAAAATTGGTGCCAGTGAACTATGAAACTACAGCTGAGCAGCATCTCAGTTCGAAATGTCGGTAACTGGAAGAAGAGATTCACGTGATTCTGCGCGCTCTCGCGTCCTCTCGCTGTTCCCCGTCGGTCATCGGAAAAGGAGCGGACGAACTAAGAGGCGAGGAATGTGCGAACTAGTTCGCGTAGTTCGCCTGTGGGAGCGCTCCTCCGAACTAGTTCGTTCGCGAACTACACAAGACTATTTTCACCTTGGCTGACTTGTAGTCGCGTATAGGGATGGCGGTTATCGCTGAAACAACTGGTTTTCGGTTATACCGGTTCTTTTCATCTCCAGTTTAACCGCACCGTAAAAACTGCTCAAGATAACTGGTTTTTTTTAATAACCGGTTTTCGGTTTTTTATTGCTTTTATTTCCAGCAAAGTTCGACCGAAACTTAACTTCCAGTTTCGGCCGAAAACGAAACTTAGGAAGTTTAGTTCAAATTTAGGTAAATTTACGTTACACGACAAATCACTTGTCTTCCCATATTTTGCAAGATCCCCTCCCAATACTACGCCTTCTTGAGTGTGTGTAAGCCTAGCCAGGAGTCCGTAGAAGACGATATACGAAGCATACAGATTTACTGGACTAGTATTTCCATCCGGCAGTTGCGAATACTGAGCCAACCACTCCGTAAGTTGGACTTGTGAGCCAGCGCATGTGAATAGCTAGTTATATAAGTTACAGTCAGTAAATGAACTTCAATCAGTGTACAGTCGTATTTTGAAAAATAAAGTTGCAGTTCCAACTAACAGTATGATTGTTGTCAGTGTGAATTTACGCAAATTGAACTAGGAAAGCTGTATACCACATGCCAAACAAATGTTCAAATGGCCGGCCGCGGTGGTCGAGGGGACTGAGGCACTCCACTCACGGTCTGCACGGCCACTACGGTCGGGGGTTCGAATGCCCCCTCGGGCACGGATATTTCTACCGTCCTTAGTAGTACTTAGTTCGTAAGTAGTTTGTAAGTTTAGGGACTGATGACCCCGTAGTTAAGTCCCACAAGCTATACAAACATTTAATTTAAATGTTCAAATGGGTGTGAGTTCGTATGAAACCTAATTGCTTAGGTCATCGGTCCCTAGACTTACAAACTACTTAATCTAACTTAAACTAACTTAGGCTAAGGACAACATACACACCAATGACCGAGGGAGGAGGGAGGATTCGAACCTCCGACTGGAGCAGCCGCGCAGTCTGTGACATGGAGCCTCAGACCGCACGGCTACCTCGCGAGGCACCACATGATCAATGTTACCTAAACCCATATTGGTTATTAAATAAGCCCCTCGCTTGTTAGCATAACAATATGATAATACATGTAAAGTTTTTAACCAACGTGTTGAGGAGCTAACAACACTCTGTTATTTAATATCCAATAGTAAAAGCGGTCAAGAAATCTCATTTATTAAAATGGCCGCTTTCGGCACATTTAGGCAGTCTTCATCATTTTATTATTATTAAAAAAAAAAAAAAAAAAAAAAAAAAACTTTGAATGACTGCTACAGGAAGTAGTTGTACCGGTTTTTTTTACCGGTTCTTGGCAATAACTAAAAAAACCGGTTACAACCGACACCAAATAAATACCGAAAAAAACCGGTTATTCAAAACTAAAATACCGGCATCGGTTTTAACCGGTCGGTTTTTCCCATCCCCAGTCGCGTACCACAGAGACAAGGAATCCTGTCCGTGTCAAATAATCTCTGGCGACCGACATCGGCAGAAAGTTCTAGATGTGGACTGGGCTAGCAGACAACGAGACACTGGAGCAAGGCTACCCCTGGCTGAATAGCGATACGGAGCGCCAGTCCCGGGACGGACAATCAACTGAAGCCCCGAGCCGGCGTGCTCGGATAGCATTACCCGCCTCGCTTCTTACCCCAACTGCCCCCCCTCTCTCCCTCTCCCCGTCTGTTTATTCCAATTCTGAGGCGTCGAGTTACCTGCAGCAGTTTGGCTGGAGTCACCGCCGTACAGCGATGACTTCTCCGGAAATGACGACAGCGCACTGTTCCTCCCTCGAAACGTCCCCTGGCCGATAACATTACACTCGCCGTCAGTAACGCGAAATCACCAGCTAGCGATGCGAGGAAGCCATAAAAAAAAAAAAAAAAACACCCTCCAGGAAACGCCATCTCAACCCTTATATACGAGGAGCCCAGGGCACGATGGCCATATTTTTTACTTTTCTTAATATTAATTTATTCCACATATTTAAATTTATGAAATTATTGTTAAATATTAGATAGTTCTTTACTGAATATGGATGGCAGCTATTCACCATCATCATCTTGGACAGTTTCCACCCTCCAGCCAGGTCTGCCTCTCCATCGTCTTCTGTCTTCCCACCATCTCTCCGTCTTCACCATGGTCCAGTCTTCTCCTTTCCTCTTTACACCTTCCTCCACTCCTTTCAGCCACCTGTCTCTCGGTCTTCCTCTTGGTCTCTTTCCTTCCACTTTCGTCCTCCTGGGTATCCTCCTCTCCTCCATTCGCTTAATATGCCCATACAATTTCAACCTCGATTTCTCTATCTCCTCTTGTAATGGTTCCACCTTCATTAACTCTCTGATCCTCTCATTTCTTAACCTGTCTGTCTTTGTCACTCCAATACCGTTCCTCAAGAATTTCATCTCATAGCTTGTAATTTGCTTTTCTCTCTTCCTTTCATTGCCGGCCGCGGTGGCCGAGGGGACTGAGGCACTCCAATGACGGTCTGCACGGCCACTACGGAAGGGGGTTCGAATCACCCCTCGGGCATGGATATTTGTGCCGTCCTAGTTCGTAAGTAGTTCATAAGTAGTTTGTAAGTTTAGGGACTGATGACCCCGTAGTTAAGTCCCATAAACTATACAAACATTTTTTTCTTCCTTTCATTACCCAGGTTTCAGATGCATATGTCAGAATGGGGACATAGTATGACCGGTACATAACTTTTTTACTCCTTAGGGGTACATCCCTGTTCCATATCAGGCTTCTGATACTCTTCCAAAATGCTTCTGCTTTTCTCCCCCGCTCGTTTATTTCTCTGTCGTTTTCCCATCTTCCTGTATCAAGCTTGAAACTCTCCACTCTCCTCAATCGTTCCCCACCGGTTGTTACTCCATTTGTTCCTCTCTCTTTTGCTCTTGATGTGATAACCACCTCACTTTTACTTATACTAAATCTCATGCCATATTCTTTTACTTGTTGTTCCCATACATCCAAGTGCAATTGCACTTCCTCCTCCTTACTCCCCCAAATCATCAGTTGATTTTATGATTGTTAGTTTTATCTCGATTTGCTAGTTATACTTACCAAAAGACCACATGGGTCAACGTGCCCCATCCTCTGGGTCAACTTGCCCCAAGGTACGGCCAGATTGTCCCACTTCCCATATGTCCAGTGATTAATCTTTTTCTAATTCTTCAATTGATATTTTGAAGCTTAATAGCTGCCATCCAAATCTGATGATTTGAAAATATCAGTTAAAGAATTAGAAAAAAATTAATCACTATCTGTCCCCTACCCCGGGTAAGTTGGCCAAGAGGCTGGGGCACGTTGAGCCATTTAGTCTTTTGGTAAGTATAACTAGCAAATCAAAATAAAAGTAACACTCATCAAGAAATATAATGTACATAATATCAAGTTGAATATTGAGTTAAATGCTTAACATTGAGGATTATGGCAAGAGTCTTAATAGAAACCAGTCAAGTTTATTCAATGTCGCCGGCCGCGGTGGCCGAGGGGACTGCGGCGCTCCAGTCACGGTCTGCACGGCCACTACGGTCGGGGGTTCGAATCCCCCCTCGGGCATGGATATATGCGCCGTCCTTAGTACTAGCTAGTTGATAAGTATTTTGTAAGTTTAGGGACTGATGACCCCGAAGTCCCATAAGTTCTACAAAAATTTCAACATCTTTTATTCAATGTCCGGCTCCAAAGGATCAGCACAGTTTTAACACTCATAAAATAGTCCACGGATTTCATTTATCTCTCACAGTTTGTGCACTAAATTCCTTGTTCTCTACTTCACTGTTTCAAACAGACACTGTGACCCTTCCTAATCATCATCTTTATCACCATCTTGCCTTCTTTATTTTGCGTTTTCTATCTCCTGTAGTTGATTAGGTTAATTTCATTTTACTATTCCTCGCACTTCCTTTTTTTTGAAAAACGTCTTTTATAGCCTGTGATATTTTTCTTCAGTACTTCTTTCCAATGCTTTAGTCCAATGGGAAGGTTTGAAATTCAGTTTCTGTTTCCTGAGTTTCAATTACCTGTGGAAACTGACATGCGGCCTGTTGTACTTAACACAATACCTCCAGTACAATTTTCTTGGAAATCCCTAAATCTTCCCTAACAGTCGTCACAGATCTTCCCTTTTCTTTTACTTCCAAAACTGCTCTTAGCGAAGTATCTTCAGAAATCATTTCCCTTCCATTCTCTTATAATTTTGGATCGCTTTTATGATATTACAAATGAAACAAAGGTACAAACCAGAGCGGTGACTTTTGATCTGTGAAACATACTAAAATATGTTCGACTTCGACAATTATGTTAATCTCGATCTATATAAAAGCGAAAGGGAATATTCCCTGAAGAAGACTTCTGTACCGGATCCGAGACATTGGAAACATGATTTTATCATGACGCGGCATACAGCTCAGAAGAATTTTAATTTTAACAATAATAATTTTAATCATAACGAAAACTTGTTTAAGAAGCATTGAAGACGGTCGTATACGTGGAGGAGACCAGAAGACATAAACTTAGGAAGCAGACTTTAAACTGTATGACATATTCAGGTGCAAGGGGAAACACAAAAATGAATAGTCCCAAACTTGAGGATGAAACTTTCACTTTGCAGCGGAGTGTGCGCTAATGTGAAACTTCCTGCCAGATTAAAACTGTGCGCCGGAACCGGGATGCGAACCTCAGACCTTTGCGATTCGCAGTTCGAATCCCGGTTCCGACACACAATTTCAATCTGCCAGGAAGTTTCAGTCCCAAACTTTATTAATAGATGGCGCTGTAACCGAAATACAATGCATACGTCATTTGGAAGATGTTCTGGAGAAAAGTCAGGTCGAAAATCTTTTGACCAGCAAGCACAAAACTACCCACTAGAACAACTTCCGAATAATTAGTGAAGCGCTTTAATGAGCAGCTAAATGCCAATGTAGGAGACCAGAAGATGACACCATTTAGTGTTGAAACAGGCAGTATTAAAAAAAAAATTTAATTTGCCTGCCTTAGCAGTTCTCTTTACATTATGCTGAATCATATTCATGTGTGGGGAGTCTGGTCGACAAAAAATGTTCAAATGTTTGTAGAGCTTATGGTACTTAACTACGGGGTCATCAGTCCGTAAACTTACAAACTACTTATGAACTAGCTAATAGTAAGGATGGCACAAATATCTATGCCCGAGGGGGGATTCGAACCCCCGACGGTAGTGCCCGTGCAGACCGTGGGTGGAGCGCCTCAGTCCCCTCGGCCACCGCGGCCGGCTCTGTTCGACAACACAGTCTTCCTGGAGCCACTGTGTAGAAATTCTGGACGTGTGGGTGTCGCATAGTCCTGATGGAGTTGTCAGAGTCCTTCGGAATGCACACTGGACACCAATGAATTCAGGTGATGAGACGGGACTTGTACGTACATGTCTGCTGTTAGAGTCACATCCAGACGTATCAGGGCTCCCATACTACTGCACATGGCCCACACCACTACAGAGCCCTCCACCAACTTGAACCCATTGGGGTTTTTCTGTAATTTCTCAAAGGCTTTTGATTGTCTAAATCTTGGACTTGTTCTAGACAAGGTTAAACACAGTGCACAAAAGGTTTACATCATTCTTAACTGTGCAGCAAGTTTAGAGGCTCAGGTATACTGCAAAAATCAGCTGATTCCTCAAACTGGCCACTAAGAAGAATGGAGTTCCACAGGGTTCAGTCTTGGGTCCTTTGGTGTTCTTAATTATACCGGATGATCAAAAAGTCAGTATAAATTTGAAAACTTAATAAATCACGAAATGATGTAGATAGAGAGGTAAAAATTGATACACATGCTTGGAATGACACGGGGCTTTATTAGAAACAAGAAAAAAGTATTGCTAGACACGTGAAAGATCTGTTGCGCGCGTCGTTTGGTGATGATCGTGTGCTCCGCCGCCACTTTCGTCATGCTTGGCCTCCCAGGTCCCCAGACCTCAGTCCGTGCGATTATTGGCTTTGCGGTTACCTGAAGTCGCGAGTGTATCGAGATCGACCGACATCTCTAGGGATGCTGAAAGACAACATCCGACGCCAATGCCTCACCATAACTCCGGGCATGCTTTACAGTGCTGTTCACAATATTATTCCTCGACTACAGCTATTGTTCAGGAATGATGGTGAACATATTGAGCATTTCCTGTAAAGAACATCATATTTGCTTTGTCTTAATTTGTTGTGCTAATTATTGCTTTTCTGATCAGGTGAAGCGCCATCTGTCAAACATTCTTGAATCTTTTGTTTTTCTAATGAAACCCCATGTCATTCCAAGCATGTGTGTCAATTTTTACCTCTCTATCTACAGCATTCCGTGATTTATTAAGTTTTCAGATTTATACTGACTTTTAAGATCACCCGGTATTAATGATTTGCCATTCTGTATTCACGACGATGTAGAGCTAGTTCTTTATGTGACGATACAAGTGTAGAAGTCACTCCTGACAAACTGATGAAATTGTAAATGTGGTGTCGCACAAGTACAAAGTGCGCGCCACCTACTTTCGCCGCGCGCCGCCATGCATGCACGGCGCGGCGTTCTTCCGACGACAGCCACGAGCGCCCTCTGCTGGAACGCCGCTCGTGGCCACCACTGAAGGACAACGGCCACTTCGGACTGAGATAGCAACGAGTTAGGACCTTCGTAATCAGATAGGCACGAGTGAAGACTTTGCTATTGTACAGGCACTAGGCAGGCCTCTAATAACTATGTATCAACATTCTGCAGTACTATGTAAAAGTTAAGTATTGTTTCATTCTGTGCAATATATATCTTTCTAATTTACTCGAGTGTTTATAGTTTCTGGCTGCTCCCCTCCGTACCTGCACCAGCGTGTCGGTCTCGTTCCACTCGGCCACCGACACCTACGACGAGGCTGGGACACGAAAGCGGCGACGAAGTTGGGACACAAAAGTGGCGACGAGGAGTGATAGAACCTTGGACCAGCCCGCTTACAGCAGCCAGACAGCAGCAGTCGGAGCACGCAAAAATTGCTCCCGCCCACCCACCCTTATTATAAGATTTTTGGGGGAACATTTTCAGTTACGTGTTTTGTGGACTTTTTTGTTGCAGAGCGTCCTCTTTCATATTGCATTTGTGTTTTGTTATAATTTACTAGTATACGCGGCGCCTAATCGGTCAGCATGGCCACTACCCCGAACCCAAACTTAATGGAAATTATTCAGTTACAGACGGCGCAAATCTCACAACTTCTCAACGCCGTGGCGCAGTTGACGGCAACTCAACAACAGCCGTCGCATCAGCAGCCCACACCTGCCGCCGCAACACTTCCTACGTTTCGCCAATACAACGAACGTGAGGAAGAATGGAGTGATTATCTGGCGCAGTTTCAAGAACTCGTCGCGGCTCATCAACTTACAGGTCAGACTGTTAAGCATCTTTTATTGTCTGTGGTGGGCCCCAAAACTTTCGTGTTACTGCAAAAACTATTCCCGCACGCATCTCCTCGTGATGTAGACTTTGAACAAATTGTAGATGCACTGAATGCTCATTATGAGAGAAAAGTTCTTGTAGCCGCTGCACGATACCGATTTTTCAGACTTAAAAAGTTACCGCAGCAGTCACACCAAGAGTGGATTACGGAATTGAAGGGCTTAACCCGCTAATGTAAATTTACTTGCACTTGTGGACTTTCGTATAGTGACGTGATGTTGAGGGATGCGATTACGCAGAATATTCAGGACCCCAGAATTAGAGCAGCAATTCTGAAACAGTCTGACCCCTCATTAGACAGTGTACTGCAGCTAATAGAAGCGCATGATACTTTTGACTTAGCAGATGTAGAAATGCAAAGCCACAGTGTTAATTCAGTGCGCCGCAACGGACGCTTTCCTAGCCGTAGTTCTCAGTATAGCACTAGTGATTCTTATTTTTCTACCGGCCGTGCTGAACAGACAGTGAACAGTAGCCAGTGTAAAAGTGCGACGCAAAGGTCGCCCCGTCGTGTTAGAAACAGTAATTTGAATAACGGGCGCCAACGCTCATTTCAGAAAAATGTTCGTAAGTCTTGCCCCCAGTGTGTGTCTCGCCACAAGCGTGCTCATTGCCCTAGTCGCAACGCAACCTGTTATCAATGTGGCAAATCGGGACATGTGCAGTCTGTGTGTATGCAAATTAAAAATTCAAAGAACAGTAACGTTGGAATCAGTGCTTCGCGGAGTGCGAGAACAGTTAATTCTGTAAATGTCATACACGCTGTAAACTTGAACAGTGCTTTCCTTGGATCTCCATTGCAAGAAAGTAGTTCTGCGCCTATGGCAAAACTATATAGTGCACCACGTAGCAAGCGCCGACGAGCGCGTAATTCTGTGCAACGGAAAAGGGTTCGGGACAAGCAACATGACTATGAACAGTGCATTCCTGTAGTGAAAATAGTGCCTTCTGCAACTTCTAATTGTAATAGTGCCCAGTACTGTGTAGCTAGTGACAGTAGAATTGGTGTAGCTACTCAAAGTAATTTTAGTGCAGTAGCCTCGCATTACGCGGACGCCGATCCGGCGGTAGTGTCATCTAGTGACGGTGTTGTTAATCCGCTGCGTGCCGAGTATGCGCCGCTTCCTACCGCACGCAACCCGCGCAAGCGCAGAAAACAATATGTATTAGACGTTGCCCACATTCGCGCACCGGTCGTGCGCCAGAAGCACAAGCTGTTTGTTACTCTCTCTATAGAAAATAAGACTGTGCAATTTCAGCTTGATACTGGTTCCGCTGTTACATTAATAAATAAAGATACTTATGAACTTCTGGGTTCGCCAAAATTGTCGCCGTCACAGCAAGTGTTAACAGCTTATACAGGTCAAAATATTCCCGTGCTAGGAACGTGTAGCCTGCCTGCCTCCTTTCAAGGTGTCACGAAAACAGTTGCTTTTGTTGTTCTTCAGGCCAAATCGACGCAGAACATTTTTGGACTAGATGCATTTGATTTGTTTGGCTTATCAATTCAAAGGGATGTTCTTCAAATTTCGTCAATAGTGCCTCAGGATAAAATCAATGCATTGTGTGACAAATATAGTGACTTGTTTTCGCCGGAACTAGGTTGTGCAAAAGACTTCGTGGCACATGTGACTTTAAAAGAATCTGCAGTTCCAAAATTTCGTAAAGCTAGACCAGTGCCTATCGCATTGCGTGATACAGTTGCCGAAGAACTTAAACGTTGGCAAGATAGTGGGGTGATTTCTCCTGTTTCTGCGAGTCAGTGGGCCTCGCCTATAGTAATTATACCCAAGCCGACAGGAAAACTTCGTCTCTGTGCGGACTTCAAATCTACAGTGAACAGTCAAACAATTGTAGACACTTACCCTCTGCCCAGACCTGAGGAACTAATGGACAAATTAGGACAGTCTCGCTTCTTTTCCAAGATTGATTTAGCAGAGGCATACTTACAGATTCCACTTGATGACGAGTCAAAAAAGTTTTTCGTCATTAATACTCACATGGGCCTTTTTCAATTTCAACGCCTACCCTTTGGCAGTTCTTCCGCTCCCGCTATTTTTCAGCGTTTTTTGGAACAGCTGACAGTTTCTGTACCGTGTTGTTCGAACTATTTAGATGATATTGTGGTATCCGGTCGTACAGTTGAAGAACATTTAGCAAACCTGGAGTGCCTTTTCCAAGTTTTGACTGCAGCAGGTCTACGTTGCAATAAAGCAAAGTGTTCGTTTTTTCAAACTGAAATAGAGTACCTAGGCCATGTGATTAATGCCCAAGGAATTCATCCCTTACAGTCACATCTTAGAGCAATCAAAGACTTGCCTCCTCCTAAGAATGTGCATGAATTGCAAGCAGTATTGGGAAAGCTTAACTATTATTTCAGGTTTATTCCCAATGCCTCTCAGATTGCAGCTCCACTGCATCACTTACGTAGGAAGAATGTTCCTTTTGTATGGTCTAAAGATTGTCAGGTTGCCTTTGACAAATTAAAGTCTGCACTACTCAGTGATGCATGTTTGATTCCCTTTGACCCCCAGAAGCCTGTAGTGTTAGCAGTTGACGCCTCATCGTACGGCCTAGGCGCTGTAATCTCACATCGTATTGGATGTCACGATCGTCCTATTGCCTTTGCATCCAAGCTACTGACGCCGACGCAACAGAATTACAGTCAGATAGAAAAGGAGGCCTTAGCAATCATTTACGGCGTCGCAAAGTTTCATCATTATCTCTATGGCAGAAAATTCTATTTGTTGACAGACCACAAGCCTCTCACGTCGTTGTTCTCACCCACAAAGCCAATTCCGCCACGTACGGCACAAAAGCTTCAGAGATGGTCCTTAATACTGTCTAATTATCAGTATGAGATTTTGTACCGACCTACCACTAAACACGCCAACGCGGACACACTTTCCCGACTTCCGGTTGGCCAGGATGTGTCGTTTGATTCTTCGGAAATGGCATGTTGTCAGATAGACTCCAGAGATGCTTCCGCTGTCGCAGACTTTCCTTTGAACTCTCGTCGGGTTGCACAGGAAACAGCTGCGGATGCAGACCTAAGTGTGGTAGCACGTTTTGTTCGCTCAGGGTGGCCTGCCAGAGCCAAAGACATTGATCGGCCTCTGGTTCGACGTTATTTTGCACAACGTCATGCATTATCTTTAAGTCAGGGTGTACTATTGTTGCATACCGACAACGACCAAGCAAGAGTGATTGTTCCTCGTTCCCTGCAACGAGAAGTGTTACGCCTCCTGCATCAAGGACATTGGGGTATTGTTAGGACAAAGCAACTGGCCAGACGTCATTGTACCTGGGTTGGTATGGACGCTCAGATAGAGAACATGACGTCACAGTGTACTGTTTGTGCGGAGCATCAGGCGGCTCCTCCACAGCGTTTCTCAGACTGGCCACGCCCCAAGGGACCATGGCAACGTTTACATATTGACTTTGCCGGTCCTTTCTGGAACACGCGCTGGTTAATTGTTGTAGACGCTTACAGCAAGTTTCCTTTTGTGATTGCCATGAACTCAACGACAGCGTCTAGTACAATTAGTGCCTTAACATCAGTGTTTTGCATCGAAGGCTTGCCTGAAACTATCGTCAGTGACAATGGACCTCAGTTTGTTAGTGCGGAATTTCAACAGTTTTGTCGTGTGAATGGCATTCAGCATATTACCACTGCACCTTTTCACCCTCAGTCCAATGGTGAAGCAGAACGTTTCGTTCGAACATTCAAGTCTCACATGGAGAAGATGAAAGGTCAGCACTCCAGGCAGCAAGCTCTTCAAATTTTCCTGTCTACGTATCGGTGCATGCCACGTGACGGCCCGTCTCCTGCCGAGCTGCTACACGGCCGCCGTCACCGCACTCTCCTTCACCTGCTGCAGCCTCCCACGCACCGAGTCGGTTCGTATGGCGCTACGCGTTTTCAGGTTTCTACGCCGGTGCTGTACAGAGTGTTTGCTGGAAACAAGAAGACATGGTGGCCGGGCACCATTCAACGCGTGCTTGGGCGCCATATGTATGTTGTACGTTCTTCCACAGGGTCGGAGCTGCGGCGCCACGCAAACCAATTGCGCCTGCACAGACCGCGCGATCCTGTCTCCGGTTTCTTGATTCCAGACCCAGTTCACCGCCAGGGAGCACAACCACATCGTTCGTCCCCGGACTACGAGATCCCTATGGACGTCGACGTACATCCGACGCAGTCGTCGCCGCCGCTGTCGCTGCCGCAGATGACAGCGTCACCGAGAGGGACTCCGGGACCGTGCGTGCCGCCGCCGCCTGGGCCACGCACCTCAGAAGAAGATGACCTGCTCCCTCTGGGCGGGGGCGGGCGCCCTTCCCCAGGTTTCGGCGGGTTCCCTGGAGGATCTCAAGGCGGATGCCGGGGCGCGGACGGCGTCTCGATCCCGGCCTCAGCTACGACGCCCGTCCCACCAGTAACGCCCCCGCTCAGGCCCTCCTCCCAGTGCCGTCGCCGTGGCCCTCAGCCCTACGCCACGACGGCGCGGCGGTTTGGGGGGGTGGGGTGTGGTGTCGCACAAGTACAAAGTGCGCGCCACCTACTTTCGCCGCGCGCCGCCATGCATGCACGGCGCGGCGTTCTTCCGACGACAGCCACGAGCGCCCTCTGCTGGAACGCCGCTCGTGGCCACCACTGAAGGACAACGGCCACTTCGGACTGAGATAGCAACGAGTTAGGACCTTCGTAATCAGATAGGCACGAGTGAAGACTTTGCTATTGTACAGGCACTAGGCAGGCCTCTAATAACTATGTATCAACATTCTGCAGTACTATGTAAAAGTTAAGTATTGTTTCATTCTGTGCAATATATATCTTTCTAATTTACTCGAGTGTTTATAGTTTCTGGCTGCTCCCCTCCGTACCTGCACCAGCGTGTCGGTCTCGTTCCACTCGGCCACCGACACCTACGACGAGGCTGGGACACGAAAGCGGCGACGAAGTTGGGACACAAAAGTAAATAATGTCTTTCAGGAAATTATTGAGTAGTTCTCTGTGAATGGGCTCTTTATTATACTTTGATGAAACACAATACATATACTTCCATACGGTAAATAGCATAACACCATTAATAAATATGGTCTGTGAACAGAAGTCTGTATCTAAGGTAGAATATTCAAAATTTTTAGGTGTGTGTGTGTTAATGACAAATTGAACTGCAAGCAACACATTGACGATTTACTGCTATTAGGGTTATTTTCGTGACAAACATCCTAGTAAATCAGCTCACTATCCTTAGTTTCATTCACTGGCGGCAGTTCGCCGTCGCACGAGCGAGTGAGCGGTGTGGACAATGGACCGAGCTGTTGCCCTGTTGTTGTTGTTGTTGTTGTTGTTGTTTTCGTGACAGCTTGGTGGGCGCCGAGGTCGAGTTCTGTGTATTGGCAGCGGTGGAATTGTTTACTAGCTAAAAACCCGGCGTTGCCCGGGTATTTATTTATTTCTGCCATTTTTCCGGTATGTATTCATTAGTATAAGGGCTGTATGTCTGTGAATTCTCTTGGGAATACAATTAGTAGTAAAGAAGTAATAGATTAAAACTTTGTGCGTGATGGGGCGGTTTTCCATGAACGTTACTGCTTATGTGCTCATATCTCATGAACTAAGTGTTGTACTGTGATACAATTTAGAAGGTACATTCAGTTATACGTTTGTATACTGTCTGTAAAATTTCCTGCAGCTATAATTAAAACTGTACAAATTACAAATTGTAACGCCATACCGAATGCCGTAGCAGCGGAACGTTACTGTTTACGTGCTTATATCTCATGAAGTATGTGTCGGAATGAGATACAGTTTAGAAGCTACATTCAACTATATATGTGTATACTGTCTGTAAAATTTCCTGTCGCTACAATTTGTACTGTTCAAATTATAAATTGTAACGTCATACCGAGAGCCGTAGTTTTACTCCATAAACAGCGGAAAAGTAGTAAGCGAGAATCTTTTTTCCTTTCATCATTTTACTATGGTTGCCATCGAGAAAAAGTTTAATAAAGGTTGGAAATTATGTGTAAAGTTGGTTGCAAGTCGCTAACTACTGTCATTCTCATATATTGTATTTATAGTCTCGTCGCGTTATGTGGCAGTTTCTTCCTACTCATATCGCTTTTGACGCTATATCTCTTGAACCATGTGTCGTATGTGGTTCATACTCATATGACAATTGTTATCTTACGTAAGGAATATGTGTGCCAAATTTGGTTGAAATCGGCCCAATGGTTTAGGAGAAAATGAGCAGCATTGTCGCAAAATGCAGCAGTTTTCCGCGCATCTCATTGTTTATGACGTCATATCTCGTGAACTATGTATCGTACGTGATTATTACACTTACGGCGACCGTCCTCATGGATTGAAGCTTACGTGTGCAAACTTTCATAAAGATTGGAACAAAATTGTAGAGTTCTATGGAACACGAACAAATATACGGACACTCTGCTTTATATATTAGATTTCAACGTCGTGGCATCATGATTATAATTTCAAGGAATACCTCTACTGACGTCATGCGTGGGGTAGCTGCGTGACATCAAAAACTAGCTGCTAACTTGTTTATCCAAGGTCTATAGGAGGCGGGTGTATAGAAAACACCAGTGTTCCTTATGGAGCCGTCATTTTTTACATCTACATCTACATAGATACTCTGCAAATCACATTCATGTGCCTGGCAGAGGGTTCATTGACCACTTTCATAACTTTTCTCTACCGTTCCATTCTGTAATGGCGCGCGGGAAGAAAGAGCACCTAAATCGTTCCATTTTCGATCTGATTTCTCTTTTTTTATTGGGATGTTCATGTCTCCCTAAGTAGGTGGGTGCTAGCAAAATATTTTCACATTCAGAACTAAAAGTCGGTGATTGAAACTTCGCAAACAGATCACGCCGCAATAAATAACGTCTTTGTTTTAAAGATTTCCACCCCAATTCGTGCAACATTTCCGTGACGCTTCCCCCCTGTAACGTGATAAAACAAAACGAGCTGCCCTTCTCTGAACCTTCTCAATGTCTTCCGTCAGTCCCACCTGGTGAGGGTCCCACAAGGGGCAACAGTACTCCAGGAGAGGACGCACTAGTGTGATGTAGGCAGTCTCTTTGGTGGAGCTGGTGCATCTTCGAAGCGTTCTGCCGATGAAACGTAACCTTTGGTTCGCCTTCCCCACAATATTTTCTATGTGTTCTCTCCAGTCAAAGTTGTTCGTAATAGTAACTCCTAGGTATTTGGTAGAATTTACTACCTTAAGGTTTTACTGATTTATCGCGTAATTGAAGTTCAGCGGATTTCTTTTAGTGGTCATGTGTATTACTTCAGACTTTTCTTTATTTAGTGTCAATTGCCAATTTCGCCCCATGCAGAAATTTTGTCTAAATCGCTTTGCAGTTGCTTTTGATCCTCTGTTGACTTCACTAACCGATAAACGACAGAATCATCCGCGAACAGTCTAAGGGAGCTATTCAGAATGTCTCCTAAATCGTTTATAAACACGAGGAAGAGTAGGGGACCTATAACGCTTCCCTGTGGAACGCCAGATATCACTTCTGTTTTACTCGATGCTTACCGTCATTTACTATTAGTGTGTCATTTCTGATAGGAAATCGCGAATCCAATCGCACAATTGGGGAGATATTGCATAACCACGCAATTTCATTAGAAGCTGTTCTGTCCATTTTTCCTGCGGTCTTCCTTCCATTCCTTTCCTTAGTCATCGAGCCGTTGGCACTTACTTCAGCGATTCCTGTATCAAGTGACCTGAGTTGTAGTATTTGTTAACCTGTTTTGGATTATGTACCACCCAGAAAAGGGAACCAATTGAACCGTTTCAAACCATAGTGTATATTGCCAGAATGAAACTTTCACTCTGCAGCAAAGTGTGCGCAGATATGAAACTTCCTGGAAGATTAAAATCGTGTGCCGGAACCAGGACTCGAACCTGGGACCTTTCGTTTTCGCGGGCAAGCGCTCTATCACTGAACTATCCCGACACGACTCACGATACCTCCTCACAACTTTACTTCCGCCAGTACCTCGCCTCCTACTTTCCAAACTTCACGGAAGCTCTCCTGCGAACCATGCAAGACCAGCACTCCTGGAAGAAAGGATATGGTGGAGACATGGCTTAGCCACAGCCTTAGGTTCGGAGAAGAACTTCTGTGAAGTTTGGAATGTAGGAGGCCAGGTCTAGTGAGTAAAATTGTTCATCGCCTACTGCTATGTATTTTTTTTAATTGATTTTTTTAAAGAAATCTATAACCCCCTTGTACTTCTCTTGGAAGTTGTCATGTATTTACTCAACTGACTTACGCCTTCTCGTTTGCTTAGTATCTTGAACTGCGATTAGCCTTTCTGCCTTGAGGCGTAACCGATTCTTTCTGTTGTTGTCCTTTGTAATGGCAGTCTTGAGCAGCAGCTAGTATTTCCTTCTCTTTTATGCTTTTGCCCTTTAATAAGTGGGTTTGTGAGTCAACCTGACTCGTAAAGAAAACTCTTGCTATTTACTGTAATATACCTTATTATTTATATCTGATTCTACTCATGAGGAATTCTTAAATTATAACTTGTTTATCCCACATCTATGTGAAACGTAAAACTGGACAAAGCCAGCTTTGTGCTCTTGAGTGTTTAAATTTTACTTGCCAGTTGCATGTGCAATTTATTTTCTCACTTTAAGATGTTAGAAAGAAATTTGATATATGCCTATTAAGTATTTTATTACAATAAATCTGTTATCCTGCAAGTGACGGTTATCTATACTAACCAACCAACCTGGCCAACCACATTTCATTATTGTTAGTACCCACCTACCACTCTTATATATCAAGTTATATTTGTCACCAAATTTGATACTTTTTTTCAGCTTCATATGCTACTTTTTTAACATTCGTGTGGTTAATTTTTTACCTGTCAATTTTTGTCTGATTTCAATGTATCTTTCTCCAAGTTCTATTTCTCCTAAATTCTGTGTAATATTTTCTGAAAATTCGGCGATTTTGCTGATGGTTACGGTGTGTTTGTTGCGAAATTCTATTTTGAGAATTTGCGTCCTTTTTTTCTCTATTCTCCACACATTTTTTTTAATATCATAGTTATATGGAAAGTCAACAATTTTATGATTTTACTTGAATATCCGCTTTGAGGAAGAAATAAGGCGACTTAGAAATTAAACAATTTGGTTTCTCTTGGGCCTGCAGCACTATAAATGTCATTTAAAGACATTATGCAATAAATCCTAAATGCTGCTTTAAATATAATTAGTTTATTACACTATAGGCCTATTTCGGCTTTTAGCGCCATCTTCAGGTGATCTGCGAAAATGTTACATTATAAACACATCACATTTATCGTAATTGTAAATACTATTACGAAATATTACATACGTCTGTTGGTCCTGACATCCATATACATCGACTGTTTTATTGCTGTCAGTCATTTATTTATTGCTTTGAATTTTAATTATTGCAATATTTCTGATGACTTACGTTGTTTTAATATTAATTATTGCAATATTTCTGATGACTTATTTACGTTGTGATGTGACAGCTTTTGATAACCAGAGATGTAATATGGCTACATACTGTTTGTTTATTATTACGATAATCTTTGCTGCCAGTATTTGAGAGGTTGGTTGATGTATGTCTCTGCATATGCCGAGAAATTTTGTTATCTTAGCGGAATCGTCATTGACATGTGTGATCTCTGTATCATAAATTTATCAATCTTTGCTGCTGAAATTTCGTTCGTGTGTAATCTATGATGGTCTAAAATTTTTACTCATTTTCTTGGTGTACGATGTCAATAAAATTTTCTGTGTAGTTTTTGTGTTTTAAGTCGACTTGTTCATTTAGTATTTCAGAGTGGTGGTGTAGTGAGTGTACATATATTTCGATTTGTTCTAGAAAGTCCATATAACTTGTCCTTTAGGTGTTACGTGTAAAATTTCGACTGCCTGTTCTATATTATCCGCTGTGTGCATTTCTGTTCTTAAATGTTGGTAAAACGTAGATGGGTTATTTGTGCTTTGTCTGGTGTGCTCCCGATACCTGATATAGAAATTTCTGCCTGTTTGGCCTGTATAAAATTTACTGCAGTTGCTACATGTAATTTTGTGTATTCCTGAGTTCGAGAAAAGTGGGACATAAGTTTTACTGGGTTTTAATTGTGACGAAAGCTTATGATGTGTCTGATAAGCAGGTTGCGAATATTTATATACTTTTATATTACTAATTTATATATGTCTGCTGGTGAAAAAAGCAAATTTGACGATATATTACGAGAAAATAGTTGATTTCACGTTGTAATGTTTGATTCGCTTAAGGGACTTAACTGAGGGGTCATCGGTCCCTAAACTCACAAACTACCTTACACTGAAGACGATTCAAACATCCATGCCCGAGGGGGATTCGAACCCCCGACGGGCGCATCGTAGCGTAGCACTTGAATGCGTTCGGCCGCTCCGCCGCCATTTCGCGTTATCATTTTCAGAAATTTTCACGTAGCAGACCAATCTACCCTGTGGTCATGGCAAAGAGTGCCTGAATGGAGGAAAATCTGCAAGTTTTCTCTTTCTCTGATCAGAGTGTTGGCAAAATATCTGTTGTAATATACTTGTTGCTAAAATATCGACCAAACGCCAGAATACACGCCTGAAGATGTTGACAGATTGCAGCACACCGCTGCTCGTCGGGTTGCATACGCTGCAGGTGCAAAGAGTCCCTCACTACTTCAAATGCTTCCACACTGCGGAATCAAGCAAACAACATATAGGCTATTCATGTCCACAGTCTGGGGATAAGTTTTTACAGAAAATTTTTCTGGGTGTATTCTGGCATGCATGCACATTTCGAATTGCTCAGTCGATAACACTACGAGGAACAGTGTGGAGTTATTGACACGGGAGAAGAGAATTTTACTTTCCAAGTATTTTCCACCGATACAATTCTTTAGCTGCAGTACCAATGTTTATCCAGTAACTGCAGTGAAATCCCTCAGCTGTGCCCATCGTGCAAAGAATTTTGTTAATGGCTTTAGTAACGGTTATCATACCGTGTAATCAAATTTAAATTAACTGAATCGTATTAAGAATCAGATAAGGCCACTGTTTGGGAAGAAATATTGTGTAAACAAAAAATTTCGACAAGTAAGAGAGAGTTGCCTCAACGAATTATCCCCAAAGATCACCTGTTCTTCCAACCCTGATCTCTGTTAATCTGATCAGCTGAATTTTGAAACAATTAGAGTCGAACACTTCGGTATAGAAATATGTAGGAAGAGCAGCACACAGAAACTACACAACTTTTGAAGCGGATATTAATTTTGCAAGAACTGAATAAGGCCGCCAACCCAACTGGGCATTGTCTGTGTACGGGTAGGTTCGACCAATGCGCGAGTGTCACGGAAATGCTGCGGGAACTCATATGGGGATCGCTAGAACAAAGACGACGTTCTTTTCGTGAAATTCTGTTGAGTAAATTTAGAGGGCCGGAATTTGAAGCTGAGTGTAGTACGATCTTGCTGCCGCCGACTTACATTTCGCGTAAAGATCACAAAGATAAGATAAGAGAAATTAGGGCTCGTACGGATGCATATAGGCATTCTTTTTTTTCCTCCTTTTATTTTGGAGTGCAATAGGAAAGGAAATGCCTAGTAGTGGTACAGTGTACCCTCCGCCACGCACCTTACGGTGGATTGCGGAGTATGTATGTAAATGTAGATGTAATAATAGTTACTTTACCTAGAGCGGAAGAACGATAGCGCGTACACACACACCCACACACACACACACACACACACACACACACACATCTACATCTACACGGGATACTCAGCAAATCACATTTAAGTGCCTGAGAGAGGGTTCAACGAACCACCATTATTATATTTATCTCCCATTCCATTCTCGAATAGTGCGCGGGAAGAAAGAACACCTCTATCTCTCCGTTCGAGCTCTGATTTCTCGTATTTTATTTTGATGATCATTTCTTTCCAGTTTGTAGTGATAGTAATTCCTAGGTATTTTGTGGAGTTTACGGCCTTCACTTTTGATTGATTTATCATGAAAACAAAGTTTATCGCATTTCTTTTCGTGCTTATGTGGACGACATCACACTTGTCATTATTTAGAGTCAACTGCCAATTTTTACACCATAGTGATATCTTATTCAGATCGTTCTGCAGTTGGTTTTGATCTGCAGATGATTTGACTAGACGGTAAATGAGGGCGTCATCTGCAAACAACCTAAGAGAGCTACTTAGATTTTTCTCTAAATCGTTTATGTAGATAAGGACCAGCAGAGGACCAATAACACTACCCTGTGGAACCCCCCTTTATCACCTCTGTTTTAGTCGATGCCTTACCATCGATTGTATATGGGAGATAAAATAGTGTAACAGTGGTTCGATGAACCCTCTGCCAGGCACTTAAATGTGATTTCCAAAGTATCCCATGCAGATGTAGGTGTAGATGTACACGTCATATAGCCACAACAATGTGTCGTTGGTGGTTCCTAAACCTCAAGTAATTCTGACCTCACTATAAGCAAAATGTGCACCAAATTTTTGTTCAAATTTTTCATGAGGTTTTCTCGACTTCAAAAAGGCGTTCGACGCGGTGCCGCACTGCAGACTGCTAACGAAGATACGAGCTTATGGAATAGGTTCACGGATTTGTGACTGGCTGGAAGACTTCCTAAGTAATAGAACGCAGTACGTTGTTCTCGACGGCGAGTGTTCATCAGAGACGAGTGTATCGTCAGGCGTGCCCCAGGGGAGTGTGATAGGACCGCTATTATTTTCTATCTATATAAATGATCTGATGGACAGAGTAAGTTGTAATTTGCGGCTGTTTGCTGATGATGCTGTGTTGTATGGGAGGGTGTCGTCTTTAACTGACTGTAACAGCATACAGGATGACTTAGACAAAATTTCTAGTTGGTGCGAAGAATGGCAGTTAGCTCTCAATGTAGAAAAATGTAAGGTGATGCGCATGAGTAGAAAAAACAATCCTATAATGTTCGAATACAGCATTAGTAGTGAGCTTCTTGATGCTGTCGCGTCGTTCAAATATCTAGGCGTGACATTGCAGAGCGATATGAAATGGAACTAGCATGTAAGGACAGTTGTGTGTAAGGCGGACAGCCGACTTCGGTTTATTGGGAGAATTTTGGGAAGATGTACTTCACCTGTAAAGGAGACCGCGTATAAAACGCTTGTACGACCATGGCTTGAGTATTGCTCAAGTATTTGGGACCCGCAGCAGCTCGGTTTAAAGGAAGACATAGACGCGGTTCAGAGGCGAGCAGCTAGGTTTGTTACCGGTAGGTTCGACCAATGCGCGAGTGTCACGGAAATGCTCCGGCAACTCAATTGGGGATCGCTGGAAGAAAGACGACGTTCTTTTCGTGAATTTCTGTTGAGGAAATTTAGAGGGCCGGAATTTGAAGCTGAGTGTAGTACGATCTTGCTGCCGCCTACTTACATTTCGCGTAAAGATCGCAAAGACAAGATAAGAGAAATTAGGGCTCGTACGGAGGCATATAGGCGTTCTTTTTTTCCTCGTTCAATTTGGGAGTGGAATAGGAAAGGAAATGCCTAGTAGTGGTACAGTGTACCCTCCGCCACGCACCTTACGGTGAATTGCGGAGTATGTATGTAGATGTAGATGTAGGGGGAGATTTGCAACATTGTCGCGTGATGCAGCAGTTTTAAGCGCATATCATTGTTTGTTGTTGTGGTCTTCAGTCCGGAGACTGGTTTGACTCAGCTCTCCATCCTACTCTAACCTGAGCAAGCCTCTTCAACTGCTCGTAAGGCTACCCCTCATCAGTTAAGCGATTTCCCATCTAATTTTCACCACTCTTTTGTAGCACCACATTTCAAAAGCCTCTATCCTCTTCCTGTCCGAACTGTTTATCGTCCATGTTTCACTCCCATACAAGGCAACATTCCACACAAATGTCTTCTATAAAAACGTCCTAACACTTGAATTAATATCCACAAATAATACAATTTATTGAGACAACATTGTCTCGTTATAGCAAAGGTATATTATATGTTATTTTACTGGCGAAATAACAAAACTCATCTACCACATTTATTTTTTCAGTGTCGTCGGATTTTCTTAGAGAATTTTATATGTAGGACAACCACAACTTAAATATTTATACACATTTAAAATGAAGGTCTCAAAATAAAATTGAAGATGCCTGAGTGAAAGGGCGTTGGTCGACTTAAGCTGTTTTTGTATAACAATTGTGGAGACCCGCACAACCGGTTTAGCAACTTTATACAGGCTGTTACAAAAAGGTACGGCCAAACTTTCAGGAAACATTCCTCACACACAAAGAAAGAAAATATGTTATGTGTACATGTGTCCGGAAACGCTGAATTTCCATGTTAGAGCTCTTTTTATTACTTCTCTTCAAATCACATTAATCATGGAATGGAAACACACAGCAACAGAACGTACCGGCGTGACTTCAAACGCTTTGTTTACAGGAAACGTTCAAAATGTCCTCCGTTAGCGAGGTTACGTGCATCCACCCTCCGTCGCACGGAATCCCTGATGCGCTGATGCAGCCCTGGAGAATGGCGTATTGCATCACAGCCGTCCACAATACGAGCACGAAGAGTCTCTACATTTGGTACCGGGGTTGCGTAGACAAGAGCTTTCAAATGCCCCCATAAATGAAAGTCAAGAGGGTTGAGGTCAGGAGAGCGTGGAGGCCACGGAATTGGTCCGCCTCTACCAATCCATCGGTCACCGAATCTGTTGTTGAGAAGCGTACGAACACGTCGACTGAAATGTGCAGGAGCTCCATCGTGCATGAACCACATGTTGTGTCGTACTTGTAAAGGCACATGTTCTAGCAGCCCAGGTAGAGTATCCCGTATGAAATCGTGATAACGTGCTCCAGTGAGCGTAGGTGGAAGAACATGAGGCCCAATCAAGACATCACCAACAATTCCTGCCCAAACGTTCACAGAAAATCTGTGTCGATGACGTGATTGCACAATTGCGTGCGGATTCTCGTCAGCCCACACTTGTTGATAAACATTATGGTGACTCTGCACCATCGATTAGAACAGTATGTAAGTGGTTTCAAAATTTTCGGAGTGGTCATATGGGCACAAGTGACGCTGAACGTTCTGGACGCCCTGTGGAGGTTAAGACTCCAGAAATCATTGATAAAATCCATGATATGGTGATGGATGACAGAAGAGTTGAGGTGCGTGAGGCTGCTACTGCTGTAGGCATCTCGAATGAACGGGTACGTAATACTTTGCATAAACGCTTGACCAAACACGGAATCGTGTCAAGTGTCGGAAGGAAGGTTTGCGGCTGTTCAGGAAGAATCCACAGGACTTCAAGCGTCGTTTCGTCACTGTGGATGAAACAAGGATACATTAGTATATTCCTAAGATCAAAGAACAATCTCTTACCAACGGAGAATCTCCACTAAAAATGCGCACTGACGTCTTTTACGGCTCACTTTAGATTTTGTAGTTTTATAAGTTTTTTCAAACATTTTGGACCAAAATAATGATCTAAATAGTAAAAAATTAATTAATAAGAGTGTCTGAAACCCTTTTAGGAAAAAAATTAGGTAGCGGCGGGTTCCGAACCACCGACCTTAAGCGTCACACTCCACCGCGCTAGCCAATACGCTACGGTAACAGTTAGGAGTTTCGTTATTTAATCTCATACTATTGATGGCCGTTGTTAGCTGATGCTAATATGGCATTTGTAGACACTAGATTAGCATTTATCGTACGAAGAACGACGTGTTTTTGTTAATTCTTCAGTGCGCCATTGCTTTGAAATGACAACGCGTAAGTTACAATAAGAAAATCATCAAATGCGCAACGCAAGATGGCGTATGCCAGAGAGAGTTCTGGGCGAGGAATGTCACGTGACATCTGCGAACGGCTGGTTTTCGTTAATTCAATGGAGGGTGTCAAATCTCCGTTATTTTTGCAAATATCTCTCAAACGATACGAGATATGAAAAAGCACAAGGGAACAAAGTTGTAATGAATTTTCTCCTCTACAGATTTGTTTATTCAATTTTCGCGTCGATGAACGGTTTATTTGCAATTAAAATTACATTACAAACTGCTTTTTTTGGTATTACTAACGTATTTCTTCCCTTAAATATTTGAAAAAGCGAGGTTCTGGTCTCTGGTAGCCAACAATTATATCTGTAAAATTTGGTGCCGATCGGTTGAACGATTCGTCTTAAAAACAGGGAACACGTTACGGACAGATAGACAGACGGACAGACAGATATACAGACATTCCAAAATCGCCGTTATTTTTGCAAATATCTTTGAAACGCTACGAGATATGGAAAAAAAAGACATAACAGAGCAAAGTTGTTGAGAATTTTCTGCTCTACAAATTCGCTTGTTCAATTTTCGTGTCAGATGAATAGTTAAGACGTTATTTTCATTTAAATTTCGAGCTGTCAAAAGACGATCGCAAAGGCCCACTAGAGTAAACTAAAGTGGGCAAAAAGGCGAAGATCGATCTTTCTGCCGGAAATGTTATGGCGACAGTTTTTATTATTATTATTATTATTATTTTGGTGGGGAGGGGGGGGATTGGCAAAGAGTAATCCTCATCGACTGTCTGGAACAGACTAAAACTATTACAGGTGTATATTATCCATCGTTATTGGACCGTTTGAAAACCGAGCTGCAAATAAAACGCCGGCGATTGGCGCACAGAATAGTCCTCTTCCATGACGACAATGCACCAGAACATAGCTCGGCAGTTGTGGTCGTTAAATTATTGAAAATAGTATTCCAATGCTATTCTGCAGTCTTGGCCCCCCTCCGACTACTATTACGTTCACCAATTTGAAGAAATTGTTGGCGGGACGTATATTTCATTCAAACGAGGAGGTGATTTTGAAAACAATTTATTTTTCCGCCACAGTTGCACTATTTTGGAGTTGGCGACTATTTTCCGACTTAATCAACCTGCTGACCTTGTTCCAACCGTAATAATACAATGCATTAAGCAAATGACTGACGAAAACTCGTACATTATCCACTGTTAATCATGATTACATTAAAATTTAAAATCGGTTAAAACAGGCGATGCATCCACAGGCCTCCGACGTGTACTGTAACCTATTTTAAATTTTAATGTAATCATGTATTAACAGTGCGGATGTACAACATTTTATCAGTCATTTGCTTCATGCATTGTATTATTACGGTTGGAATAAGGCCAACGCTTTGAAAATGGGCGATTAAGTCCGAAACTAGTCACCAAACCAAATAAAGTGCAAAAAAATAAATTGTTTTCAAAATATTACCAGTTGCTGAACCTGCACCATATTTACGATGAATTTACATCAGGAGATGATTGCAGAAACTAACAGCTGCTTTGCAGACTTGGACAGTACCTATTATTGGGAATGCATCAACAAATTAGAACAGCAGTGAACGCAGTGTATAAAAGGGGACTATGTCGAAAAATATAAATTGTTTTTTCCAAACACGTTTGTAGTTTTTATTTTTCCACGGACTCGTCAAACGCTCCACGTATTTGCTTATAGTAACCTGTAAGGTTATTGCAACGCGTAACGTGATATATAGCCCTTGTGCGACTGGTGGTTTTCCTAGACAAATTTTACGGGTGGTGGACATAGTCGAAGTAGGAATACCGCAAGTATGCCTACATCAGTGGACACTAAATAAAGAAAAGTGTGAAGTAATACACATGACCACTAAAGGAAATCCGCTGAACTTCAATTACGCGATAAATCAGTCAAACCTTAAGGTCGTAAATTCTACCAAATACCTAGGAGTTACAATTACGAACAACTTTGACTGGAGAGAACACATACAGCAAAGGACCTGGAAGAGCAATTGAACGGAATGGGCAGTGTGCTGAAAGGTGCATATAAGATGAACATTAACAAGAGCAAAACTAGGGTAATGGAGTGCAGCATAAGAAAATCAAGTGATGCTGAAGGAATTAGATTGGGAAACGAAGCAATAAAGGAGGTAGATGAGTTCTGTTACTTGGGCAGTAAAATAACAAATGGTCGCAGTACAGAGGATACAAAATGCAGAATGGCAATGGGTAGAAAAGCGTTCTTGAAAAAGAGAAATTTGTTAACCTCAAATATTGATTTAAGCCTAAGGAAGTCCTTTCTGAAGGCATATGTGTGGAGTGTTGCCTTATATGGGAGTGAGACATGGACGATAAACAGTGCAGACAGGAAGAGGAAAGAGGCTTTTGAAATATGGTGCTACAGAAGAATGTTGAAGATTAGGTGGGTGGATCGCGTAACTAATGAGGAGGTACTGAACAGAATTGGGCCGAAAAGGAATTTCTGGCATACCTTGACTAAAAGAAGGGATAGATTGATAGGACACATTCTTAGACATCAAGGAATTGTGAATTTAGCGTTGGAGGGAAGTGTGTGGGGAAAAAACCGCAGAGGAAGACCAAGAGATGGATACAGTAAGCAGATTCATACAGATGTAGGTTGTCGTTCTTATGTGGAGATGAAGAGGCTTGCTCAGGATAGGGTATTGTGGAGAGCTGCATCAAACCAGTCTCCGGACTGAAGACGACGACAACAACAACAACAACCTAGGAGTTACAATTAGGAACAACTTAGACTGGAGAGAAGACACAGAAAATATTGTGGGGAAAGCGAACCAAAGGTTACGTTTCATCGGCAGAACGCTTCGAAGATGCACCAGCTCCACCAAAGAGACTGCCTACATCACACTTGTGCGTCCTCTCCTTGAGTACTGTTGCCCCTTGTGGGACCCTCACCAGGTGGGACTGACGGAAGACATTGAGAAGGTTCAGAGAAGGGCAGCTCGTTTTGTTTTATCACGTTACGGGGGAAGGGGGGCGTCATGGAAATGTTGCACGAACTGGGTTGGAAATCATTAAAAGAAAGACGTTATTCATTGCGGCGTGATCTGTTTGCAAAGTTTCAATCACCAACTTTTACTTATGAATGTGAAAATATTTTGCTAGCACCCACCTACTTAGGGAGACATGACCATCCCAATAAAATAAGAGAAATCAGATCGAAAACGGAAGGATTTATACACCTACATCTACAACCATACTCCGAAAGCCACCCGACGGTGTGTGGCGGAGGGTACCTTGAGTACCACTATCGATTTTCCCTCTTATTCAAGTCACGTATTATTCGCGGAAAGAAGGATTGTCGCTATGCCTCTGTGTGGGCTCTCTGATTTTATCCTCAAGATCTCTTCGAGAGATATACGTAGGAGGGAGCAATATACTGCTAGACTCCTCGGTAAAGGTAAGTTCTCGAAACTTCGACAAAAGCCCGTACCGAGCGACAGAGCGTCTCTCCTGCAGAGTCTTCCACTGGAGTTTTTCGATCATCTCCGTAACGCTTTCTCGATTACCAAATGATCCTGTAACGAAGCGCGCTGCTCTCCGTTGGATCTTCTTTAGTTCCTCTATCAACCCCACCTGGTACGGATCCCACACCGGTGAGCAGTATTCAAGCTGTGGGCGAACAAGTGTACTGTAACCTACTTCCTTTGTTTTCGGACAGCATTTCCTTAGTATTCTTCCTATGAATCTAAGTCTGACATCTGCTTTACCGACGATTGATTTTATATGGTCGTTCCATTTTAAATCACTCCTAATGACTACTCCCAGATATTTTATGGAATTAACTGCTTCCAGTTGCTGACGTACTATAGTGTAGCTAAATGATACAGGATCTTTCTTTCTATGTATTCGCAGCACGTTACACTTGTCTACATTGAGATTTATTTGCCATTCCCTGCACCATGCGTCAATTTGATGCAGATCCTCCTGCATCTCAATACAATTTTCCATTGTTACAACCTCTCTGCCGGCCGCGGTGGACGAGGGGGACTGAGGCGCTCCAGTCACGGTCTGCATGTTCACTACGGCCGGAGGTTCGAATCCCCCCTAGGGCATGTATATTTGTGCGGTCCTAGTTCGTAAGTGGTTCATAAGTAGTTTGTAAGTTTAGAGAATGATGACCCCGTAGTTAAGTCTCATAAGCTATACAAACATTAAACATTTCAACCTCTCTATATATTACCGCATCATCCTCAAAAAGCCTCAGTGAACTTCCGATGTTATCCGCAAGATCATTCATATGTATCGTGAACAGCAACGGACCCACGACACTCCCCTGTGGCACACCTGACATAACTCCTACTTCGGAAGACTTCTCTCCATTGAGAATGACCTGCTGCGTTCTGTTATCTAGGAATTCCTCAATCCAATCACACGATTTAGGTGTTCCTTCTTCCCGCGCGCTATTAGAGAATGGAACGGTAGAGAAAAGTTATGAAGGTGGTTAATGAACCCTCTGCCACGCACTTAAACGTGATTTGCAGAGTATCTATGTAGATGTAGATGTACGCTTTCGTCGTGGCGTTAAAGAGATTCGCGAACTGCGTCCGGCGTAGTCGGAATTATTGGGCGGTTTGTTTCTGCCTGTCCGCCGCCTCGTCAGAGCTCAGTTTTAACTGCTGCCCACGTTGTTTTTTCAGCGGCTGCTGTTGTTTTTTATTCCTGGCCTACCCACATTTTGCGGGCAATAAACGTCATCCGGTAGGAAAAATGGCCGCCAATCTACTGCCGACAAGCAGGAGTTTATTTCGCCGCGCCGAGATGACGTAATAGGTGCAGTTAGTCGGCGGAAGGGGGAAAAAAACCAGCTGTTTTATCGCTGGTAACTGGAGACTGTTTTGTTTCGCGTTTGCACGACTCGACTCGTGGAAGCGCTTTTGCATAAATCTGCAACACGCGCTGCCAGGCTTTGACACACTTACTGCGGGATACGCCCTTTCCTCGAAACTGCGCTAAGCATAAGAGACTACTACAGTGTTCCTGAAATTTTGGCGGAGTCGTATGTGGTCATAGATGTAAGCAAGTACGCAAGAAGATGTTCACATTATATAACAATGGTTACATCTATATATATACTAGCTTAAACCCGCTGTTCCGATCGCGTGTTGTTTGATTATGAGAGATGTTGAAATGTTTGTACAGCTTATGGGACTTAACTACGGGGTCATCAGTCCCTAAACCTACAAACTACTTATCAACTACTTACGAACTAGGACGGCACAAATATCCATGCCCGAGGGGGGATTCGAGCCCGACCGTAGTGGCCGTGCAGACCGTGACTGGGGCGCCTCAGTCCCCTCGGCCACCGCGGCCGGCTTATGATAGATGAGCTATCTTTCAGTAGTGTGCTATGAGACTGGTTTTGAAGGATGAAATGAAATACAATACCTTCTTTAGAAACAAACATTTTTAATCAACATTATCAGGAAAGTAAGTAGTGTAGATCAAATAACTCGTAAAAATGCACTCGTTTCGAAGAATCCAATCACGAAATTCAACAATGATGATTGTAATAATATCACACATCGATCACTTGATGTAATGCACGAAACGTCAAATCGTTTTTTTTTTAAAGAGATGTATTAAAACAAATTTCTTTTTTACTGCTTCATTTATTCATTCTTATATGTCCTTATTCGTATGCTTATCCTTACAGAGAAAGAGCTGAAGACATTGTAGCAGGCATAGACCAAAGATATGGTCTGTGGCATCACGTTTCGCTGTAGGTAACATCCTTGCTATAAAGTCGCAAACGTCATCGCTGGCCTTCAGTCCGAATTTTCTTTTTATTATTTGACGACTTTCAACCACCATATCTTCCACTCCCCCCTATAGATATCGGCATGGAACTGCTATGGTGTACAACGGGAGACTTCGGACAACAATTACATACAGACCATTCGTTTGCGTTCTGTGGTTTTCGCTGCAGAGCATGGTGTTGCATATCTGCAACATCGATTGTAATAGTGTTTTACCCGCCTCTAATGGGAATTTTGTAAACTAAAACTTGTTTAACAGATGCAGTAGAGTTTGTAGAAAGTATCTGTGGTGTTTTTTGCGTCGTGGTTGGCCGAAGTGTGAACTTCTGTTAACATCTTTGCTTGTGTTCGGAGAAAACTGTAGTTATTGCAGATTTTGACGTTTTGTTTTCCATATAAAGAGTTAGTTTTTGAAGGAGGAAAAAAATCACACCAATTAAGACAGGTATGAAGAACCATAATAAGCACAAAAAGTTTTTTATACTATCCAACTTTGAAAATTATATAACAAGTTTTTGTATGTTGCATATTTACTTTTTTGGAAAACTAGCAACATGGGAATTTATTTACTATTTTTCCTTTTGTTTGTACAACACAAAAATAACTTTTCTTTTGAAATTAAAAAAATCATGCAGTTAAGGGTTAATACACACACACACACACACACGTAGAATTTTATATACACCGGTAACTTTCCATCCCAATATACTCCACCCTTTTATCATTGTCAACTCTCAAGCAACAATGCAACCAATAAAACCATTTTCAAAGAGTAATTACTGTTCCACATTTCCCGTTATATTCTTCAAATTACTAGATATCTATGAGATCGCTATAAGACCCTGCCTAAAACGTTCCTCAGGTATAAATTAGTAATTGTACAAATATTTAAGTCTCTGCGTTTTGTCGTTCGGACATGTTAAGCGTATACCGAACAGACATTCACATTAATATATATATATATATCCGATCGCCATAAAACCGTGCCTAAAGCCTCCCCCGGGTAGATATTAGTAACTGTACAAAATTTTAGTTCTTTATGTTTTGTGGTTCAGACGTGATAAACGTACACAGAACAGACATTCACATTTATAGATATAGAAGATATATACCGCAAACCACCGCAAGGTACGTGGCGGAGGGTACACTGTACCACTACTAGGCATTTCCTTTCCTATTCCACTCCCAAATTGAACGAGGAAAAAAAGAACGCCTATATGCCTCCGTACGAGCCCTAATTTCTCTTGTCTTCTCTTTGTGATCATCACGCGAAATGTAAGTAGGCGGTAGCAAGATCGTACTACACTCAGCTTCAAATTCCGGCCCTCTAAATTTCCTCAACAGAAATTCAAGAAAAGAACGTCGTCTTTCTTCCAGCGATCCCCAATTGAGTTGCCGGAGCATTTCAATGACACTCGCGCATTGGTCGAACCTACCGGTAACAAATCTAGCTGCTCGCCTCTGAACCGCCTCTATGTCTTCCTTTAAACCGATCTGATGCGGGTCCCAAACTCTTGAGCAACACTCGAAACGTGGTCGTACAAGCGTTTTATTCGCGGTCTCCTTTACAGATGTCGGAAACGCGTGCATAACGAAATGTTGACTGATGTGCGATGGGAAAACAACGCTATACGTTGTCGTATAGCTTCATTTAAATAAAAATTCTCACTGATATTCCAAGTACAACGCTGTCTCTTTTATTTTATTGATTTTTTTCCAAATTCCTTCTGTTGAGAACACTTTTCAATATGCAGTGATTGACTTCTTCCTGTTTTCTAGGTGGTCACAAGAACAGCCGAGATGACAAACTACCTAGATAAAAAAAAAAAAAAAAAACTGAAGCCAAGGAATAGCTGCAGCACTGCAATCTACGTGAACCGTATTATAGCCTACCAGGTTTTATCACCCAAGGCGTCGACAATTAAGAGATATACTTTCACACTTCAAATTAAATTCAAAGTTTATTGTCATTTTAGCAAATATTAAAAAGAATAAAGGCCAACTTTTAGCGTTATAGCCGTGATCTAAAGTGGGCCAAAACTGGAAGCAGTTAGTTGCATAAAATATCTGTCAGTGGACATAAGGGGCGATATGAAATGGAACGACCGTATGAAATCAGACGTGGGTGAGGCATACGCCAGATTCAGATTCGTTGCCAAAACCCTCAGGAAGTGTAATCTATATAAGAATGAGAGTATTAGGGCTTGCAACAAACTTGACCTTTATTAAACTTTTTCTCGCTGACAACCATAGCAAAATGATAAAAAGGAAAAAAAAAGTTTCTAGCTGATTACTTTTTCGCTGTTTATGGAATAAAACTACGGCATTCGGTGTGACGTTACAATTAATAATTTGTAATTGTAGCCGCAGGAAATTTTAGCCGGCCGCGATGGCCGAGAGGACTGCGGCGCGCCAGTCACGGTCTTCACGGCCACTACGGTCGGGGGTTCGAAACCCCCCTCGGGCATGGATATATGTGCCGTCCTTAGTCTTAGCTAGTTCATAAGTAGTTTGTAAGTTTAGGGACTGATGACCCCGTAGTTAAGTCCCATAAGCTCTGCAAACATTAGAACATTATTTGGAAATTATACAGACAGTATACACACATATAGTTGAATGTACCATCTAAATTGTATCACAGTACGACACGTAGTTCACGAGACATGAGCACATAAACAGTAACGTTCATGGAAAACTGACCCACCATGCACCAAGTTTTAATCTATTACTTCTGTACTACTAATTGTATTCCCAAGAGAATTCATAGACATACAGCCCTGATACTAATGAATATATACCTGAAAAATTGCAGAAATAAATAATTAAATACCCGGTCAACGCCGGGTTTTCAGCTGGTAGACTACTATTTAGCAATGAAACAATATATGACCCACGGTGAGAACTTATCCTCACTGTACCACACAAAAGAATTACTCCCTTTGCCCCATACCCCATCCACACAATTAAATACATTTTTTTCAGTAACAAACAATCGTTATAATTCTGTATTTTATATGATAACAGCTTAAACCCGCGGCTTGGTTGATTATGATAGATAAACTACCTTTCAGTAGTGTGCTATGAGACTGGTTTTGAAGGATGAAATGAAATACAATACCTTCTTTAGAAACAAACATTTTTAATCAACATTATCAGGAAAGTAAGTACTGTAGATCAAATCACACATAAAAATGCACTCGTTTCGAGCAATCCAATCACGAAATTCAAAAATAATGATTGTATTAATATCACAGATCAATCACTTGATGTAATGCGCGAACCGTCAAATCGATTTTTTTTAAAGAAATGTATTAAAATAAATTTCTTTTTTACTGCTTTATTTATTCATTCTTACATGTCCTTATTCGTATGCTTATCCTTACAGAGAAAGAGCTCAAGACATTGTAGCACGCATAGACCAAAGATATGGTCTGTGGCATCACGTTTCGCTGTATGTAACCTCCTTGCTATAGAGTCGCAAACGTCATCGCTGGCCTTCAGTCCGAATTTTTTTTTAATTTGACGACTTTCAACCACCATATCTTCCACCCCCTTATACCTATCGGCATGGAACTGCTATGGTGTACAACGGGAGACTTCGGACAACAATTACACACAGACCATTCGTTTGCGTTCTGCAGTTTTCGTTGCAGAGCGAAATATTAACATAGACACACGGAGAATTTGATACACACCGATAACTTTCCATCCCAATATACTCCACCCTTTCATCATTATCTACCCTCAAGCAACAATACAACCAATAAAACCATTTTCAAAGAGTAATTATTGTTCCGCATTTCGCGTTACATTCTTCAAATTACTAAATATCTATCAGGTCGCTATAAAACCGTGCCTAAAACCTTTCTCACGAATAAATTAGTAACTTTACAAATCTTTAAGTCTCTGCGTGTTGTCGTTCGGACGTGATAAGCGTTCACCGAACAGACATTCGCATTAATATACATAGATAAATAGCTATCCTATCGCCATAAAACCGTGCCTAAAGCCTTCCCCGGGTAAACATTAGTAACTGTACAAATTTTTCAGCTCTTTATGTCTTGTGTTTCAGACGTGATAAACGTACACCGAACAGACCTTCACATTTATAGATATAGATGTAGAGACAATGTTTGCGTAAACTACTTACATTCTCAATATTTTGTTTCTGTAAAATTAAGACGTGCAATTCCTTATAGAATGCGAAGCAAAATTTACATTTGAAGATGGTAAAATCAGAGTCTCAATTTCAGTATTCCAGCATCATTCCGTCGTCGTGTTCTCACTACCCAGCTCAAATAGAGTAGTTTGAATGAGTAAACCTATGATGGAATCTGGACAGTCATCTATATCTATAAATGTGAATGTCTGTTCGGTGTACGTTTATCACGTCTGAACCACAAGACATAAAGAGCTAAAAATTTGTACACTTACTAATGTCTACCCGGGGAAGGCTTTAGGCACGGTTTTATGACGATCGGATAGCTATTTACCTATGTATATTAATGAGAATGTCTGTTCGGTGTACGCTTATCACGTCCGAACGACAAGACGCAGAGACTTAAACATATGTACAGTTACAAAATGTATACCTGCGGAAGGATTTAGGCACGGTTTTATAGCGATCTGATAGATATTTAGTAATTTGAAGAATATAACGCGAAATGTGGAACTATATTTACTCTTTGAAAATGGCTTTATTGGTTGCATTGTTGCTTGAGGGTTGATGATGATAAAAGGGTGGAGTATATTGAGATGGAACGTTATCGGTGAATATAAAATTCTACGGGTGTGTGTGTTAATATTTCGCTCTGCAGCGAAAACGACAGAACGAAAACGAATAGTCTGTGTGTAATTGCTGTCCGAAGTCTCCTGTTGTAAGGTAGGTGGACCAAATGAGGCCATAGTCTCCAATAAAGCCACCCCCCTTTATTTCAGAAACTTCCATTTAAATCCGTCGGATGGCAGCACCTACATGTCCGGAAACATCGTCCTAGTATCAAATGAAAACAAGGAGCGCCATGCTTTCCGTTATTCAGCTGCAGAAGTGTATCTTTCGTTTTGGAGGTTCTCGTTAAGCTACTGAGGTAAGTTTTTGCTAAGCTATGGAGTGATTAATTTTTGTGGCTGCTTTATAAACTTGTGATTTTTTAAAGCATATTTCTTGTAGATTTGAAACCTTTGAGGTATCCTGAGAAGAGCTTGTTAGAAATTGTAGAAATATGCACGGGATGGGCAAAAAACGGTGTGTAGACCAATAAGGCCACGCTGGCCTTATTAGGGCCAGGGTGACCGTACTGGGCTCCCTCACACCTGTTTATCTTGTCTTTACTGTCTTCCAGGCAACACAGCCGCTGCCCTCTATCCAATGGATAGGTCTGTGTTCAAATCCTTTGAGTCATTTTGGGATGACGAAGTCTTTAGATACTGGGAAAATTACCCTGCCAGAAGAATAACGAAAATATCATTCGGAAAACGTTTCTCAAAAGTGTGGCGAAGAGCTTTCACACCAAGCAACGTGACTGCTGGGTTTCGAAACACAGGAACCTACCCCGTTGACCCAAATGTCATTCTTCCTGAATTTTTTGCTCCCAGTTAAATCACTGAGAAAGAAATTCCGGAACTTACACGGACCTTCGACGTGAAAGATTTCATGACAAAGGTAATGGAGGGTGATGACTCCATAGATGCGATGAAAACGGTACCGTTCTGGCTGGCACATCTGAGGTGCAAGCTATGCCTTCAATGGAACCTGGTGAAACCGATATAGCTGATGAAGTGCAAGTGAACAAACCGACCTCACAAGACAAATGTGAGAAGCCTCCTGAAACAGAACTCTCAGCTCACCTTTCAGCATCTGCTGGTAGATCCTTCACCGACATCTTAAAAACACCTAAAATGAAGAAGAGTTGCACCCAGAGAAGAAAAAGTTTGAATTACGTAGGGAACAATGCAACCCGTAGTTTATTCCAAGAGAAATCTCAAACATCAACACGGGGACAACAAACACAACACGACATCGAAAACTTTGAAGAAAAGCTCTCAAGCAGCCCCCAGATCCTCAAAACCCGATGTGTCTTCTTCTTGGTATTGTTTTATCTGCACTGAGGACTTGGTAGAAGATATGATTCGCTGCTCACTCTGTGGACTATACGTTCATTAGCTTTGTGCCGGAATCGAAAAGAGAGACACTGTTGAGAATTATTTTTGTCCCAACTGTGAAATAGAACAATTAGTTTCTGTCTGAATTTTTCTTTTTGCTTTTCTTGTAATATGAAATAATTTTTTCGACTATTTTCAGCATTTCGCTGTCCCAAACCCCTCCTTTTCTAGATATGGCCATGTTGGGGTACATGGGGTGGCGTTATTGGGAACCCCGTGTATCCCAATAAGGCCATCTGTTATGTTTTTTAAATTTCAGTTTAGAACATACTTCCACTGCTCTGAATGATCAGAAAATTTTTTTCATACTAGCTCAAGGGCTATTCCTAAGAAATGTGAAGTTTCAAGTAAATTGGCTGACTAGTTTGGCGGTGAAAAATTGCCAAACTTTAAGGTGGCCTTATTTGGCGCACCTACCTTACACCATAGCAGTTCCATGCCGATAGCTATAAGGGTGTGGAAGATATGGTGGTTGAAAGTCGTCGAATTATAAAAAAATTCGGACTGAAGGCCAGCGATGACGTTTGCGACTCTATAGCAAGGAGGTTACATACAGCGAAACGTGATGCCACAGACCATATCTTTGGTCTATGCGTGCTACAATGTCTTCAGCACTTTCTCTGTAAGGATAAGCATACAAATAAGGAAATATAAGAATAAATAAATTCCTTTAATCCCTTCAGATATGCCGTTTCAGTTCAAAAGACTTCAGTTTGCAGTTCGTCTAGCTTTTGCCATGACAATTAACAAAGATCAAGGACAATCATTAAACATCGCAGGAATCCATTTACAGTCCTCATGTTTTTCACACGGTCAATTATACGTCGCTTGCTCAAGAGTGGGCAACCCAAAAAATCTCTACATTTACGCTCCAAAAAGTACTACAAATAACGAAGATTACCAGAATGCCCTAAAATGAAATTAAAATCAATTTGGACATTACTTTCTCCATACTTGTTGAGATATTGCAACACAGGCTATAAGGAATAATGTATGTATTATTTATTGTAGATCATTAAGCACTTTACATGATTTTATTTTTTTATTTGAATGTTGATTAAAAATGTTTGTTTCTGAAGAAGGTACATCTACATCTACATACATACACCGCAATTCACCGTAAGGTGCGTGGCGGAGGGTACACTGTACCACTATTAGGTATTGTGTTTCACTTCATCCTTCAAAACCAGTCTCATAGCACACTACTGAAAGATAACTTATCTATCATAATCAACCAATACGCGAGCGGAGCCGCGGGTTTAAGCTAGTTTCTTATAGAATGAGAAACAAAATGTACGGTTGAAGACGGTAAAATGAAAGAGTCACAATTTCAGTGTTCCAGCATCATTCCGTCCTCCTGTTCTCAGTACCCACTAATTGCTCAGATAGTGTAGTTTGAATGAGTAAACCTGTGATGGAATCTGGACAGTCGTAGGTTACATATAATTAATAGCCTACTGTGGGTCAACACGGATTAAGAAAATATCGTTCATGCGAAACACAACTAGCTCTTTATCCACACGAAGTGATGGGTGCTATCGACAAGGGTTCGCAAATCGATTCCGTATTTCTTGATTTCCAGAAAGCTTTTTACATCGTACCTCACAAACGGCTTTTAATCAAATTGCGTGGATATGGTATATCGCCCAAAATTTGCGATTGGATAGGGGATTTCTTGGCAGAGAGGACACAGTTCGTAGTAATCGATGGTAAGGCATCGACTAAAACACAGGTGATATCGGGCGTTCCACAGGGTAGTGTTATTGGTCCTCTGCTATTCCTTATTTACATAAACGATTTAGGGGAAAATCTAAGTAGCTCTCTTAGGTTGTTTGCAGATGACGCCGTCATTTACCGTCTAGTAAAATCATCTGAAGATCAAAACGAACTGCAGAACGATCTGAATAAGATATCAGTATGGTGTAAAAATTGGCAATTGGCTCTAAAAAAAGAAATCCGTTAAACTTTGTTTACAAGATAAACCAATCAAATGTGAAGGCCGTAAACTCCACAAAATACCTAGGAATTACTATTCCTTCAGACCTACACTGGAAAGAACACGTAGATAATATCGTGGAAAAGGCGAACCAGAGACTACGTTTTATTGCCAGTACCCTTAAAAGATGCAACAGAACTACTAAAGAGACTGCATACACTGCGCTTGTCCGTCCATTTTTTGAGTATTGCAGCCCAGTGTGGGATCCTTATCAGGTGGGTTTGACGGAGGACATCGAAAGAGTCCAAAGAAGGGCAGCTCGTTTCGTATTCTCACGATATAGGGGAGACAGCGTTACGGAAATGATCCAGGATCTGGGATGGGAATCATTACAACATCGGCGCTTATCGCTGCGGCGTGGGCTACTTGCGAAACTCCAATCGCCAACATTCTCCTCCGAATGCGAAAATATATTGTTGCCTCCCACTTACATAGGTAGAAAAGATCATCAGAATAAAATACGAGAAATCAGAGCTCTAACAGAGAGATTCGGGTGTTCTTTCTTCCCGCGCGCTATTCGAGAATGGAATGGGAGATAAATAGTATAACGGTGGTTCGATGAACTCTCTGCCAGGCACTTAAATGTGATTTGCAGAGCATCCCGTGTAGATGTAGATGTGCCGCAGTCTGCCCTGGTTTACGTGGTAGTCGCGGTTTTGGCAGTAAATATAGACTCGTTGTGGGTGGAAGAAGCCATAATCGTGTCTGTGCAAGCTGAAGGGCGTTTCTTCTCACAAGCCTTCGGGGCGCAGACCGTGGAAAACTCATTAATAGCCCGCTAGCGTTCTCTGTTCCGCAATTCGTTACGGCATTTCCTCGAAGACGTCTTGCTGTATAATCTGCCGTGAACTCACCGTGCCAGTTATAGCGACAGCGGCCTTCAACACACCGTGCGTCTCTTCTGAGGAAATTAAATAACAGCACCGTACTGCTCATTTTTGTCAGACTTTAGCAGACAGAACGCGCTATCAAAGACTTTCAAATTGGGCTACAGAATAAAAGTGTGTGTCGCAGCAACATTCGTCCTGACCAGTCGTACCCTGGTAGCTCAGTCGGCATACAGCATGCAGTCTTTAAACGCCGGTAATTTTCAGTCTTTCCGCGTCCTATCTTGTACACGGAGGTGTAACTGTGAAGACACTACATATTACCAAACAGCTTATAAAGATAACAGCGGTGACTCTACATCTACATCTACATACATACTCCGCAGTTCACCGTAAGGTGCGTGGCGGAGGGTACACTGTACCACTACTAGGCATTTCCTTTCCTATTCCACTCGCAAATTGAACAAGGAAAAAAAAGAACGCCTATATGCATCCGTACGAGCCCTAATTTCTCTTAGTCTTTGTAGTCACTACGCGAAATGTAAGATCGTACTTCAAATTCCGGCCCTCTAAATTTCCTCAACAGAGATACACGAAAAGAACGTCGTCTTTCCTCCAGCGATCCCCATTTGAGTTGCCGGAGCATTTCCGTGACACTCGCGCATTGGTCGAACCTACCGGTAACGAACCTAGCTGCTCGCCTCTGAACCGCCTCTATGTCTTCCTTTAAACCGATCTGCTGCGGGTCCCAAACACTTGAGCAATACTCAAGACGTGGTCGTACAAGCGTTTTATACGCGGTCTCCTTTACAGGTGAAGTACATCTTCCCAAAATTCTCCCAATAAACCGAAGTCGGCTGTCCGCCTTACTCACAACTGTCCTTACATGCTCGTTCCATTTCATATCGCTCTGCAATGTTACGCCTAGATATTTGAACGACGCAACAGCATCAAGAAGCTCACTACTAATGCTGTATTCGAACATTATGGGATTGTTTTTCCTACTCATGCGCATCACCTTACATTTTTCTACATTGAGAGCTAGTTGCCATTCTTCGCACCAACTAGAAATTTTGTCCAAGTCATCCTGTGTGCTATTACAGTCAGTTACAGACGACACCGTCCCATACACCACAGCATCATCAGCAAACAGCCGCAAATTACAACTTACTCTGTCCATCAGATCATTTATATAGATAGAAAATAATAGCGGTCCTATCACACTCCCCTGGGGCACGCCTGACGATACACTCGTCTCTGATGAACACTCGCCGTCGAGAACAACGTACTGCGTTCTATTACTTAGGAAGTCTTCCAGCCAGTCACAAATCTGTGAACCTATTCCATAAGCTCGTATCTTCGTTAGCAGTCTGCAGTGTGGCACCGTGTCGAACGCCTTTTTGAAGTCGAGAAAAACACAATCCGCCTGTTGCCCTTCATCCGTGGCTCGCAAGATGTCATGTGAGAAAAGGGCAAGCTGAGTTTCACATGAACGATGTTTTCTAAACCCGTGCTGATTCATGGAAAGAATCTTTTCCGTTTCAAGGAATTTTACTATATTCGAACTGAGAATATGCTCCAAAATTCTACATGAAACTGATGTCAACGATATTGGCCTGTAATTGTGTGGGTCAGTTCTCTTTCCTTAAGAGCCGCTTAAGGCGGCTACTGTTAGGCCTACTGAGATAGTTTACTTTAATTAAACAGTGTCAGTAACGCTTTGCTTTACCCTTTTTTTTATAATTTTTCATAGATACTGGCAGTGTGTTATTCGTAAGTGAAGAGCTGACTTCGACGAAACTTTCACAAAGAAGGTCCCACACGATTTGAATAAAAGCTACGCATTATGCCTAGACTACTTTGTGGAGAGAGATTTCTGAAATGAGATTTTGTAAAGCCTAGAGTAAATGTAATTTGTTCATTGCCTGTAGTCTTAAAAAAAAAAGTGGTTAATATTATTCATAAGCGGCGTAAGTGTGTGTCAGTTTGTCGCCGATATAACCGCGCATGCGCAGGGTTGTTATCGACTTCCATAAGCAGCTCTGCGGTTTTTACCCCACACACTTCCCTCCAATGCTAAATTTACGATTCCTTCATGTCTAAGAATGTTTCCTGCCAATCGATCCCTTCTTTTAGTCAAAGTATGCCAGCAATTCCTTTTGCCTCCAATTCTGTTCAGTACCTCCTCATTAGTTACGCGATCCACCCACCTAATCTTCAGCATACTTCTGTAGCACCACATTTCAAAAGCCTCAATCCTCTTCCTGTCCGCACTGCTTATCGTCCATGTTTCACTCCCATACAAGGCAACACTCCACACAAATGCCTTCAGAAAAGACTTCCTTACACTTAAATTAATATTCGATGTTAGCAAATTTCGGTTTTTGAAAAGCGCTCTTCTTCCCATTATTTTACTACCCAAGTAACAAATCTCATCTACCACCTTCATTGTTTCGTTACCTAATCCAATTCCTTCAGCATCACCTGATTTCCTAAGACTGCATTCCGTTACCTTTCTTTTGCTCTTGTTACTGTTCATCTCATACGCTCTCTTCAACACACTGTCCATTCCATTCAACTGCTCTTCCAGGTCCTTTGCTGTCTCTGATAGAATTACAATATCATCGGCAAAACCCAATGTTTTTATTCCTTTGCCCTCCCTGGACTTTAATCCCTATTCCGAATTTTTCCTTGCTTTTCTTCAGAGCTTCCTCGAAGTACCAATTGAATAACATTGGAGAAAGGCTACAACCCTGTCGCATTCCATTCCCAACTAATGCTTCCATTTCATGCCTTTCGTCTCTAATAACTGCGGTCTGGCTTTTTTACAAATTATAAATAATTCTCCCTTTCCCTGTATTTTACCCCTGCTGATTTCAGAATGTGAAAGAGTGTATTCCAGTCAACATTGTCAAAAGCTTTCTCCAAATCTACAAAAGCTAGATATGAAGGTTTGCCTTTTCTTAATCTATCTTCTAAGACAAGCCGTAGAGTGAATATTGCCTCCCGTTTTCCTACGTTCCTCCTGAATCCAAACTGATCTTCCCCGAGGTCCGTTACTATCATGTTTTCCATATTCCTGTAAATAATTCGTGTTAAAATTTTGCTAGCATGACTTATCAAACTGATGGTTCTGTAATTTCCTCGCCTGTCAGCACCAGATTTCTTTGGAATGGGGATTATTACATTTTTCTTATAGTCAAATGTTGACAAAGTTAAACACATTATTATTAACGCGCTTTTCGTCATAAATGCTCAAACGGCGAGGTAAATTCCGAATAAGGGCATTCGTAATGGCAGTTTCCTTGTATTTTGATTCAGAATTCTGTAATCTGATTCATCAGGAAGACAAGCATAATATTGACTACTACGTCATTAAACCTAAGACAAACCACAAACTTCACTGCATATTCTACTGACTGGTGGCTTATGTATAAAGCGCCAGTGTGGGATTGTATTTCCTTGCCCCATGCAATAGTTCCTGCTTCTAAGATTAAATGTACTGAATTTAACGTTATCCTATTTCAAAAAGTTAGTCTCTGAAACGTGTACCATTCTTCGAAAATTTTCTGTTGGGAACGACGTACACAGATAAACGTAGATTGGTCCTTAAACTCCCAGGCCATACCATTCAGTTGCAAAAGCAGCTGATCTTCGGGGGTACTGTACTTAAAATAAAGCTACCGACGCTTTCGAGAAATGATGTACATAAAGCGTTTATGCACTATATACCGCGATAACACTGTTCTGGCTAAAAGTGAAAGGCGCAAAGTTATATCATTATATAAGTACGCTAACACGAAAATTGTGGTACAGGTTACTAATTTATTCGTACAAGAAGGCCAATGAAAGTTACATAATTCGAAAGATTGTTTGTCGTAGATTTCAGGAATATAAATATTACGTGTGCATTTAGCTGTTAAAAGTGGTAAAAGGAACTAGACATTCTCCGATTTACAACTTGGATCAAGTTCTACATTCTCCAACAATCAGCTCACTGATTGGCTATTCGCCTCGACCAAAGACGCTGTAACGCAGCGCATCTGCAGTATTAAAATAAGTGAATATCCAAACATGCAGTGCTCCCAACCCACTTTCTTGTGCCGTACAAATGCAGTGATTAAGAGTGGTTAAAGGAAATGGATGTTTTCATATGAATGCCAATATAAAGGATGATGCACCGGGAGAGGCATCTAGCGGTGCTCGGGTGGAACTACGAAGTCGAGAATGCCGATATAAATGATGATGCGCCGAGAGAGGCATCTAGCGGTGCACGGGTGGAACTACGAAGTCGACATGTCGTCAGCTCTGTTCTGAATATTGCAATATCGAAATAACATTATTTCTTGGCGTTGTATAAATATACGAACACCAAAATTGTAGTTCCATTTCAAATATTAGGCTAATGAAAGTTATATAATTCGAAAATGGCACGAGAAGTATATACTTCCGTTTTCATTTGTTGTTATTGTGTCAGGCATTTTCCTTAACACGTAAAAGATACCGTATCATACCTCCCAGTGCCGGTTAAATTTTACCAAATATCCCAGCGGCCTCCTGTGATAATGTTGGCAACAGATGCTGAATAGTGAGAATCCTGTGAGTCTTCATTTTAGCCAATCGCTTGACAATGCTAATGTTTTCTCGTGAAATCTTCGCTTTACGAGGGCAATTATTTTTAATGAGCATGGGGAGGAAGGGATAGACTTAGGGAGACGAAGAGAAAAGGGTATAATAAACCCATACACATTAGCTACTCCCAAGCGTTGCCGGGTTTGCTACTTATTAAAACTAGTATTGCCTGTGGTCGAAAATCGACCAATTGTGTTTACAATGGTCACTGAGGGTAAAATTTTACGTATCATGTCGGCGGCCTCGCGTGATTATGTTGGCAACATCAACAACACGGTAGAAAATCTTTGCCCATTTGTTCGAACCACATCGAATGACTCGATTAGTGTATCGTACAGACCATGAAGTAAACAAATAATGCTGTTCCTGCTTTATGGTTGACAGGTTCTTGTATGTACCCTCGTCCGCTCAGTAAAAATGCCCTCGTAAAGCGAAGATTCCACGAGAAAATATTAGCATTGTCAAGCGATTGGCTAAAATGAAGACTCACAGGATTCTCACTATTCAGCATCTGATGCCAACATTATCACAGGAGGCCGCTGGGATATTTGGTAAAATTTAATCGGCACTGGGAGGTATGAAACGGTATCTTTTACGTGTTAAGCAAAATGCCTGACACAATAACAACAAATGAAAACGGAAGTATATACTTCTCGTGCCATTTTCGAATTATATAACTTTCATTAGCCTAATATTTGAAATGGAACTGCAATTTTGGTGTTCGTATATTTATACAACGCCTCTTATCCCACACCATATCCATCTCCGCCCCCATCCTATCTGCGTCTCTATCAATCCCCCTCCCCTTTTTAACCCTTAACTACTATCTTCGTCTCTCAGACCGCTACCACGTTTTGAGTCAAGACATTTCAGACACCCCTGCCAAGCTGAAATGACTCTTCCGTGTACCTTCCTGGTGGCCGACCAGGTCGACGTGCCAGCATTCTTGCAGCGGCCTGCTAAGCGACATCGCTGCTTCTTCATCATCAGGAAACAGAATAGGGAGTATACAGAAAGGAATCTCTCGCTGCAATCTGTCGTCCAAAATTTAGTGCGCATGCGCGGAATCTGCCCTCTTGAAAAGCAGTAAGCGTGTGGTCACTCCCTACTCTGTTGCGTGGTGATGCGCCGTCTTTGTTTGTTAATTCTGTATTTCAACTGCCTGAATCGCATAAAAGTCAACAAGTATTTGGTACAGTGAAAAGAAAGAACTGTGTGTCAGTAGTTGGAGCTGTTCCGTTTTTATTATGAGCAGCAATAAAAGAAAAGGCGGCCGATGGTGTTCAGCACCTAATTGCCGCAATAATTCGAATAAAAATAAGGATATAAGTTTCGTCACCTTCGCAAAAGATGCTGAGCAGTAAGTGAACGTCACTATATGTGTAGTGAAAGTTAAATTTTATCAGTTTCGAATGAGAGTAATGTGTGCGTAATTATTAAAAGCAGCCTTGCTTCTTCTCTTGACGATAACTCTCGCTGTTGCTGTTGCTGCAGCAGTTCAACAGCATCGACATGTTGAAGTACATTTATATTTTATAAGTTTAACGTTGCAGGGAATAATATAAAATTAATGACAAAGAATAGTGCGTAAGTAGGCAGGTTAAATTTTACTTACGGCATTGGAGGCGTAGTGTGCTAATGTTGGCAACTAATGCTCTTTGGATACTCAAACAAATAGATTAAGGGGAATAATTATTTTATGCTGTTCCTGCTCTGTGGTTGACAGATTCCTCTATATGCCCTTCTGCGATCAGTAAATTAATGGTACTCCTAAAGCAAACACAACTTTTATATATGCACAGACGTCATTAGTTCCGTGTAATCACATTGTACAGCTAAGTCTGACTCAATATTTTGTGCGAATTTATTCGTGTCAAATAAAACCTGGCAGTTGTAAAGTCACTTTCTTGTTTATAACTAATTTCGCACACATAACTACGCGTTAATTTTTCTAGAGATAAGCACCAAATAATACTATCATCGATTCCACTGTACATTTTCGTAGTGCTATTAAAATTTAGGGCTATTTTTTTCGTTGGATTACAATTAGGTGCAAGAAGATGGCGCAAAATAGATGAAAGCCGTTTCCTTTCGTAAAAGTCGGTGAGATTAGCTGCAGTTCGTAAAAAGTCCATTTCCAGCCAAAGTACTAAGTGGCTATAGTTCGGCGTTTACTGCTTTTCAATATCTTGTCGAGCGCAACGCTTGGTAACATACAGATCAAAGGCGCCGCCCCCAGCTTTCCCTTCTGTATGCTCCCTATTCTGTGATCAGGTGTCACACCTTCATCACTTTCAGGTCCCTGCTCTGGATTAGTGTCATGTTCACTAAATACCTCAAAATCAGCGGCTGTGGCCTCTCTCTCGCTGTTCCGTGTCGTGTTTTCCCGTGGCAGGAAAAGCTGAACGCATTCTACGTTAAGCAGACGTGGATGATCAAGAAAGTTTCGGTGAATCCTCCGATGATTTTGACGACAGCGATAATGACCCTGATTTTTTGAGGTATTTAGTGAACGTGACACTAATTCAGAGCAGGAACCTGAAAGTGATGAAGATGTGACACCTGAGGATGACGAAACAGCTTACTTCTTCCGTAAGAACAGATATTTTCGATGGCGAAAAAAGCAGTCAGCAGCCAACGTCAGAACGAGGCATCACAATATCGTCTTACAGCAGCCTCGACTGCGACAGGCGGCTGAAGGGATATCTCAGTTTGTACTTTTTGTTTTATAAGGAAAATGTGGCAACCTTTCTGGGATCATAGTAAACGGAAAGGAGATTTCGCATACAATTTACTATAATTCACGCTGTGAATTTGTAATATAATCTCTATAATGATAATCTGTGGGTGTGTAGAGAAATAATTACTTGCTGTTCTTTTCGTAGCACAAAAAATAAAAATGTACTGCAAATTGCGCTGTATTTTACTTGTCGTCATGTTACTCAAACTATATTGTTTAAAAAGTCAAATTTCTACAAATGCCACCGCTAAGACGTGTAATGAATGACAGGAAGGCATGAAAATATATATTTAGCAAAACACTAGTTTAATATATGGAAAGTAAAATGTTCAAATGTTTGTTAAGCTTATGGGACTTAACAACGGGGTCATCAGTCCATAAACTTACAAACTACTTATCAACTACCTTATACTAAAGACGGCACAAATATCCATGCCCGAGGGGGGATTCGAACCCCCGACCGTAGTGGCCGTGCAGACCGTGACTGGAGCGCCTCAGTCCCCTCGGCCACCGCGGCCGGCATGGAAAGTAAGAGAGCGGTCTGAGGGACCCCTCCATAGTAGTTGCGTTCCTGTCACCGTCTATAGTAGTTAAGGGTTATAATATGTTTCATTCAAACAATCAGCTTTTCTGTTTTATGTTAAAAATCACTAGGGAAAGGAAAACAAAACCTCACATATTTACAGTACAGCTTAGCATGTTTTTCTCACATCGAGAAGAATTGAAATACTTTTTAGACGTCTTTATATCTTCCTGAAAGTTTTTGAATCGAATACTAAAGTCGCGGCGGAGCGGCCGAGCGCATTGAGGCGCTATGCTGCGATGCGCGAGGCCGTTCCCCGTCGGGAGTTCGAATCCCCCCTCGATGGATGTTTGAGCCGTCTTTAGTGTAAGGTAGTTCATAAGTAGTTTGTAAGTTTAGGGACCGATGACCCGCAGTTAAGTCCCATAAGCTCTACAAACATTTGAATTGAAAACAAAATAAATGTAGCATGATCATACTTTAATGATTGCATTTCACACAAAACAAAACGATAAGTGGAATGGAAATACAACGTTTCGGAAGTCTTTGTCTTGCGTTCATTGTACCGCTTGTTGATGAACGACATTTTTTGTCTTTCCGTCCGGAGAGAAAACGAACAGAGCAGATGGTTTACCAACAAAAAAATGTTCAAATGTTTGTTAAGCTTATGGGACTTAACTACGGGGTCATCAGTCCCTAAACTTACAAACTACTTATGAACTACTTACGAACTAGGACGGCACAAATATCCATGCCCGAGGGGGGATTCGAACCCCCGACCGTAGTGGCCGTGCAGATCGTGACTGAAGCGCCTCAGTCCCCTCGGCCACCGCGGCCGGCGTTTACCAACACTGCAACAAGCCCCGTACAACTAACTGCCCATGGGAAAAGAACGGCAAATCAAGATTTATTCCACTAACTTCCATCAACAGACCTAGCGCTTTTTTAATCATCATGTCGTTGCTCGTACGCCGACATATTACGACGCCGCAATAAAGACATCATAGACCATAGATAATATAGACTGCGCGTGATGTCATCATACTGAAACTAACATCTAAGTCACGTGACGCGAGGCAGGGAACCCTGTTCACCATTACAAGCAGAGTGAAGCGCAACTGAAAGTCGCAGTTCTTCTCCTTACTAGTGGAAACAAAGCGTATATTTCGACAATAAAACGTCTTATCGTATTCTTATTACATCTTCAGTAGAACAATGGGCGTTAGTTCTCCGTAATTCGCAATATCAGTGCAACGGTTACTGATTTTGCTTGTACCTAGATGAAATGTATTCAGTTATTTTTACAAGCAGCAGAACTGCAGTTCTTAAGTGAATGCCTGTTTTTGTTGTACTGTGAATCTTTCAGTTTATGGCTTACACCGGAGACGAAATATTAGTTTGACAAGCAGCATCAGTTTTCATACGATTCCTCCAGAATACATGTGAAATGTTTTGTCAAACTTTTGTATATACCTGAAATCGGTTCGCACCCATAATGTCAGATTTTAATATAATACAAGCCTTTATATTTTATGACTTTTCCCACATACAGTGAAGTCAAAACGTAAAACAAGAAAATTATTCGCTATTTACATTAAATAATAATGTGATCAAACAGTTATTAATGTACGTCACGATAACTTATTTTATAGTCAGTATTCATCTTCAGCGTTGTGGAACGCTATTAATGGCAGATCTGTACCAGAAATTACTTGCTTACTGACATGTCAACACACGCTGAAATAATCTTCCATTTAAAAAAAATCACGTTGGTCAGTTGGGAAGAAAGTAAAAAATTCATAGTGCAACACAAACATGGAGATAACAATAATACGGAGGGACTTCTAAAGAAACAATGTTACATGTAAAATATCTCTCGCTGTTTTAATGTTGTATTCTAACCTCCTTGGTGTATTTGTTCGCTCCATTATAGCGTATTTTGTCGCTAGGCGAGTAGCGAATGAATAAGCTGACTGTTGGTGAATCTAGAAAATTATCCGAGCTGGAAGCGTACTTTCAGTTTTTCTCAAATTCTGATATCTTCCTGTAGATTTTACAAAAAATTTCTTTTATACAAACCTTGTCCTGTGAATTACGAAGAGAACAAAATAAAGATCGGCGAAATCTGTGAAGCTATTCACAAGTGATGCGCTTTCATACATGTGGCAATTCATTTTTGACGGTTCAGACTTTCTTTAGTTATAAATAGTGTAACTAACATGACTTTCTTTTATATAAATAGACTAGCTGAACCCCCGCTGCTTCGCATGCGTAGGCTGGTTTGTCTGCACCAGTTGTTTCTTTTTAATCCTGATGAAGAATCCATATCTTCAGTTTCGTAGTTATAGCTCGAAATTTGAGTTAACAGCAACAAATCTTTGAAAATCAGTTTTTGCATCCCGTATTTCACTCCCTTATTAGTCTAATTTCCAAAAATACCGAAACATGTGTCGTTTAAATTCGAAACCCGAATCCAAATCCGAAAATTTGTAGTTCTAACTTCAAAATTGCCTAAATAGCAACATATTTTCCAAAAACACCCCCGTCTCGCTGCGTAGGGCGCGGTTGCTCGCCTCGCCGTGGAGGTTCGAGTCCTCCCTGGGGCATGGCTGTGTGTGTGTGTTGTCCTTAGGTTAGTTTACCTAGGTTTAAGTAGTTTGTAAGCTACGGACTGATGACCACGCAGTTTGGTCCGATAGAATTACAAATATTTGAACATTTGAAAAACACCCCCCTCTCCAATTTAACCCCGTTGATGGTTGAATTTTCAAAAATACCGAAACACGTATTTTTAACGTCTAACCAACTATACAAATATGAATCTTTGCAGCTCTACCTTCAAAATTGTATCAATAGCAACGTGTTTTCAAAAAGAATTTTTGATCCTCTATTTAACCCTCTTACTTGTTTAATTTCCAAAAATACTAAAAATCATGGATTTTTAATCCCTACCAAGATTCAGTATCCGAAGTTTCGTAGTTGTAGCTTAAAATTTGAGTTAACAGCAACATGTTTTTGAAAATCTATTTTTTGCGTCACCTATTTAACCCCCTTATTTGTCGAATATCAAAAAATGTCGAAACACGTGTCTTTTAAATTCGAACCCTGAATTAAAATCAGAAATTTTGGTATTTGTCATTTTCTAGTATTCTTGCATAAAATCCATATTAGATGTAGTAACTTTCGTTCTGCTACTGCTAAGCGTTAAACTGAAAGAAATGTAACTCCTATTAGTTTTTGAAAATGGAATAATAGCTTTGAAACGCTTTGGACAACAAGCAAAGAAAGAAATATTAGTGACTAATGAAGGAATACCTTTACACCGATTAATAAATCCCTAACTGTACTCTTTTTCAGTTTAAAAAAAATCTACAAATGTCTGTCTGTAAATCTATCGGACCAAACTGCGTGGTCATCAAAATTCAAATGTTCAAATGTTTGTATAGTCTATGGGACTTAACTACGGGGTTCCTAAACTTACAAACTACTTATGAACTACTTACGAACTAGGACGGCACAAATATCCATGCCCGAGGGGGGATTCGAACCCCCGAACGTAGTGATGTGGTCATCAGTCCGTAGCTTCCAAACTACTTAAACCTAGGTAAAGTAACCTAAGGACAACACACACACCCATGCCCCAGGCAGGGAGGACTCGAACCTCCACGGCGAGCAACCGCGAGAGGCTTTAAGCTCGGCTACTCCACCGCGGCTAAAAAAAAAAAAAAAAAAAAAAAAAAAAAAAAAATCTACATCTCCTTGAATAACACTACAGTGAATGAAGTTTTGTATAGTAACAATATGGCAACATACGCCCCTCTTCGCATGTTATCATTGGCCAAAATACCATTTTGACACCTCTAACCGTGTATGAGACGTTCTATTTCATTCTGGCCTTATCGCCATCGGAAATGTGTTCGATACTTAAAATAGATTTGAGGAATATGAGTGAAAGCTAAAGATCTCCAAAGTCGGAAATAAAATTCAGTACGTTAAGTAAATTTCATCCGCAGCAACATATGGTGTAACATGCATCAGACAATATCATAGCAACCTCTATTTTTTACTGCATACTTTTCCAAACGTAGCGCAGTCTCTTATTTCGAAGCCAATATCTTACTAACTATGACTATTAACAAGATGATGCACACTTCGTCACAATGCTGATATATAAAGATTTAAGTGGCGAAAAAATTAATTTTTTCTAACAATTAATTTACGGAAAATCGTTTGTGAAAATGGCAGGACGTGCGCCTCCACGCTGTTGTTGTTGTTGTTGTGGTCTTCAGTCTGTAGACTGGTTTGATACAGCTCTCCACGCTACCTTGTCCTGAGCAAGCCTCTTCATCTCCACATAAGAACGGCAACCTACATCTGTCTGAATCTGCTTACTGTATCCATCTCTTGGTCTCCCTCTGCGGTTTTTACCCCACACACTTCCCTCCAACGCTAAATTCACAATTCCTTGATGTCTAAGAATGTGTCCCACCAATCTATCCCTTCTTTTAGTCAAGATATGCCAGAAATTCCTTTCCTTCCCAATTCTGTTCAGTACCTCCTCATTAATTACGCAATCCACCCACCTAATCTTCAGAATTCTTCTGTAGCACCACATTTCAAAAGCCTCTATCCTCTTCCTGTCCACACTGTTTATCGTCCATGTCTCACTCCCATACAAGGCAACACTCCACACAAATGCCTTCAGAAAGGACTTCCTTAGTCTCAAATCAATATTCGATGTTAAATTACTTCCCTTTTCAAGAACGCTTTTCTACCCATTGCCATTCTGCATTTTATATCCTCTGTACTGCGACCATCATTTGTTATTTTACTGCCCAAGTAACAAAAGACATCTACCTCCCTTATTGCTTCGTTTCCCAATCTAATTCCTTCAGCATCAATTGATTTTCTTACACTGCACTCCATTACCCTAGTTTTGCTCTTGTTAATGTTCATCTTATATGCTCCTTTCAGCACACTGTCCATTCCGTTCAATTGCTCTTCCAGGTCCTTTGCTGTATCTAACAGAATTACTATGTCGTCGGCAAAACGCAATGTTTTTAATTCTTCACCCTGAACTTTAATTCATTCTCCAAATTTCTCCTTGCTGTCCTTTATAGCCTGCTCAATGTACAAATCGAACAACATTGGAGAAAGACTACAACCCTGTCTTACTCCCTTCCCAACCACTGCATCCCTTTCATGGCCTTCAACTCTAACAACCGCTGTCTGGATTTCGTACAAGTTGTAAATAACCTTACGCTCCCTATATTTTACTCCTGCTTGCTTCAGAACTTGAAAGACTTTATTCCAATCAACATTGTCAAAAGCCTTCTCCAAGTCTACAAAAGTCTACCAAAGCTGTTAGTGCAGCGCAATTCCACCCATGTTGGGGAAAACAGCCTGGGTATTTAGGAGCTCTAAGCAGCAACCGATCAGTTCGGTGGCGCCACAGACATATACATAAAAATACGGATGAACTGACGTAATTATGCTGTTCACAGAGTTTTGACATGTAGGAAATTCGTGTTTTGTATATGTCTGATATTTTTACAGCTTGAGTAAGCTTCAACATATACAGTAATGAGTTGCATTGATTTGCTGTTATTGTTGATCTGTTACCAATTTCATTCAACCTCGGATTTTCTTTCAGTAGTATGGTCATTATAAAAGTGTGCCCTTATTCTTTTGAGAGTTATTACGAAATCTATAGTCTGCTTAGACGCACACACTAATGAGTTGCGTTTGCTGTTTTTATTAATCTGTTTCCAGTTTCCATCAACTTCGGTTTTTCTTTTAATAGTATGACCGTTATTAATGTGTTATTTGTCGTGGATAACATAGCTTTATTCTTGTTCGTGTCTTTCAGATAACTACTTCTGCTTTAACTGTACGTAACGGTAAAATTTTACCTATCATCGCTCCGACCTCTCATATTTATGTTGGCAACACAACAAAATGGTAGAAAGTCTTTGCCTAGATGTTAACGTTTGACTGTACATAACATGTTCTTCTCATAACACGATTAGAAAATGCGTTCAAACCAACTGGTAAAGCTTACAACGTCATATCGCGTCTGAGGATCATAGTAGTACTGTATGGAAACTTTTTGACGTTAGGTGAGGCAAGATGGCGGCGTCAAACTTCAATCACAGAGGCATGTTTGCCACACAGACATACATTACCAGACTGGCAATGCCGTATTCAATATCATTGGTGTCAGTGAAGTCTCGCCGCCATATTTCTATACTATAACGTGCGGGCAGTCGTTTGAGTTATTACAGAAAACAGTCGTAAAAATACGGATAAACTGACGTAAGTATGCTGTCCTTAGAGTTGTGGGAAATTCGTGTTTTGTAAATGGCTGTAAGTTTTTCAGCAGGAGTAAGTTTCGACACATACAGTAATGAGTTGTGTTGATTTTCTGTAACAATTCTTTCAGTAGTACGGTCCTTATAAAAGTGTTTTTATAGTGTATAACACGTATCCTTATTTTTTTGAGTGTACTTAAGAAAACAACAGTCAGCTTTAACACACACACACACACACACACACACACACACACACACACTGATGAGCCGCGTTTACTGTGTTACTAATCTGTTACCAGTTTCGATGAACTTCGGATTTTCTTTTAATAGTATAAACATAATAATGTGCTGCTTTCTGCGGATAACACATAGCTTTATTATTGTTAGTGTTTTTCAGACAACTACTTGGGCTTTAACTGTATGTAACAGTAAAATTTTATCTCTCATGATTACGTTGGCAACATCAACAAAGCGGTAAAAAGTCTTTGCCAAGATGTTAACAGAAATCCACACAGAGTGACATGATTAGTACTTCGTACAGTCGATGAAGTAAATAAATAGTGCCGTTCCTGCTCTATGGTTAAAATGTTCTTGTATATACCCCTCGTTCACTAAGTAATTGTCCTAGTAAAACGAAGATTTCATGACAAAGCTTTTTTTGTTCTCACGCGATTGGCTAATGCCAACGTCACACGGTAGACAACATAATCACACGAGGCGGCCATGGCGTACGTTGCACGTTCTTCTTGTAACACGTTTCGACAATGTAGGGCTATGTCTTAAATTCAACTATTGCGGAAGTGTTAGCTCAAATGCAAATCATGTTCAAACCAGCTAGTAAAGCTTACAACGTCATATTGTGATATAAGATCATAATTTTACCGTATGGAAACTTTTTGACGTGAGGTGAGGCGAGAGGGTGATTCTATTTACACTTCGGTAAAATCAGACGTGACGTCATTATGACGTATCCACACTATCGAAGACGACTGGAGCCATGATCGACTTGTGTGGTCGTTCTAGACGCAAAACTGCGGTTGCAATTGTAGCAGACGAATTAAAGGAGTAGCTGATAATATCATCAGTTGGTAATGGTATATTCATTACAGTTTCGGAAGCTATAACTTTGCTTTTTTTAACGTTTTTTCAACGTTAGTCAGCCAAATCTGATGTTGTCATCGTGACCCATTTGTGAAGGTTGTGTTTAAAACTAATGGAAACTTTGTGAAGGTTGTGTTTAAAACTAATGGAAACTTTTTCTTGAAGCGGAAAATGCTACAGAGTTGCATTGCAGTACGGAGTCTACGTTAAACTAAGAGGACAAAATACGGTTACCAGGCTATGAAGCGACAATGTGTACTAGGACATGTCAAAATATGCGACATACAAAAACAACATATAGTCGCCGTAGGTATATGTATGTTTTCGCCGAAACTATAAATGAAATGAGCTGGATATTAATACAGTCATTTGTTACAGAGGCTCTGCGAACATCGGGTAAAACATTTCGTTAAACTGGGTACTCATCTACCGCCAAGTTGCCGCAACATGCTAGTTCTTTTCTTTGAAAATGTGTGAAGTTGTCGTTCTCTAAGGCTCGGTCTGCGTAATTTATGACATAATTTTCAATATACATTTACTGAAATTTCCGTCAGTGCTATCCAAAACATGATACCAATATTAAGTAAGCCCTAGTTTTGTCACTAAACTACGAAGGAAAAAAAGTATGCAGTTCAGAAAGAATGTCGAATTAAGCGTGTTGTTCCACCCGAAACCAGCGTCTCGAACGATGCAAAAGTCGATGCTATCCAAAACATGATACCAATATTAAGTAAGCCCTAGTTTTGTCACTAAACTACGAAGGAAAAAAAGTATGCAGTTCAGAAAGAATGTCGAATTAAGCGTGTTGTTCCACCCGAAACCAGCGTCTCGAACGATGCAAAAGTCGATGCGCCGCTCTTCTGGACGTCGATAGTGTGGATACGTCATAATGACGTCACGTCTGATTTTACCGAAGTGTAAATAGAATCACCCGAGGCGAGATGGCGGCATCAAACTTCAGTCTCAGGGGCTAGTTTGCCAGTCTAATGATGTATGTCTGTGGGTGGCGCCGCGGTAGCGAAGCTTCAGGAAATCTCTGGCAGTTTCGCGACTCTTCCGCGACCGGCAGCTAACTCGCACTCGCGGTCCAGAGATGGCGCGGCGGTCGCGGCGCGAGTCGCCCCGCGGCGCCCGCCAGATGGCTCTGCCCGCGCCGCGCCGGCGGCCGCCACTGCGCATGCGCGGCGGCCGACCAATGGGGCGGCGCGGCGCGAAACGCCGGCTCCCGAGCCGGCGGGCGGCGCCGCCGTCGGCCACTCCGCGTCTGACCGTCGTGCGCGCGACGTCGGACCTGTCCAAGTCTTTGCTTCCTCCTCTCTCCTCCTCGTCCTGCCGGGCCGACCAGGAGAGAAGCGCGCGCCGTGTCGGTTCGAACCGCGGACGCCGGCGTACGAGGACACCAGGCGCCAAGTGTGAGTTCTTCTTTTCATTTTCCTCACGCTAACCTCTGCGCTTCCTCGAATCATTTTTTTTTTTTTTTTTCTTAGCCGCGATTTTTTTTTTCCCTCGGCAAACCATCGGTCAGTGCTATCTCACATCAACTAACCCTTCTACAAGAAAACCCAGTGATTCGAGATCTTACAAGATTGAAAATACGTCACATCTCATGTTTTGTCACCAACAATCGACTATATTTCTCCTTTAACCATCTGGAACATAATCTGTGACCAACAAGGAAACTTCTTATACTTTGAGTCGGTACATCATTGGTTATCGAAATCAGACTGTCGATATCTGACCTTAATGACCATTTTAAGATGTTTGTAGGAGTCTACGGGACTTAACTACGGGGTCAACAGTCCCTAAACTTACAAACTACTTATGAACTAGCTACTACTAAGGACGGCACAAATATCCATGCCCGAGGGGGGATTCGAATCCCCGACCGTAGTGGCCTTGCAGACCGTGACTGGAGCGCCTTAGTCCCCTCGGCCAACGCGGCCGGCACCATTTTAAGACCTAATCAAATCGAAAATACATATTATCGTGTTCGACAATGTCAGGTCAATTTTGTCAGCATATTTCCAAAATGCTATTCTGACTTGCTCATTTTAGGTCATTATGCGTCTTCACGACCACGTTTCAGAATGTCGATTATGGGCCGAAACGTCAGACTGGCGACCAATTTTAGTGGCCATCGACTGTAGTTTCAACAAAATAAATTCTTCCTCTTAACACCTTTCAAATGCAATCCTCGTTAATTTTCTGTGTGCGAAAAGCTGTTTCCAATCTTCGATACTCCAATTTTCGTACAACGTCAGTGGCACAGTTATTATCTTTCAACTTAATTGCGTTAGCCTATTGTCATTTTCAAAGTTATACCCCAGTGCGAGAGTAAGTTTTTTTTATTTTTTTTAACAGCAATCTCTTCTCATAATAGGGTAGTTGGCGAATGAAGGCGATCAGTATATGCCTGTGCTTCGCTGTAGAATATACATCGCACAGAAGAGTGTACTTGGTACCAAAGCCTGAATTTCCTATGCCATTCGAACGCGAAGCGAGAGAAAAATGGTGTATTTCAGCAAGTATTCAAATTTTTATATCCACACCCATGTCCAGTTACGTTCATTCAATTCACTGAATTCATCCAGTAGGGATTCTCGAGAAAGATTCTCCGAAGGGTCCCCATTCTAAGGTTCGCAGACCATTTTCGTCACACTCTTGTAAGGGTTATACCAATCTGCGTTAACGATTCTGAATGGAATTCGAATTTAGAATCTAGATGCCTCTAGCGTATGCGATGCAGTTCGTCTGAAAGCGTGGGACGAATGTTACCTGCCGTTTATCGTTCCATGTACAAACAGGAGAAATGAAATCCACACCCAATATACACGCTCATTTTCAGCAGGAGTGTGGAACATATTCTGTGTTCCAACATCATGAATTACTTCCGATAATCATCAGCAGTCAAGAAATATCATTCTTTTCGAACTAGCTATTCATTTTGGTGTTCATAATTAGTGCTATCGATAGGAATCTGCAACTGATTCCATATCTCTAGATTTTTCGACATCGTTCCCACCACAAGAAACTTCTAATGAAATCAGTTGCATGTAATCGTCTCCGTTGTGCGACTGAATTCGTGATTTCGTAACAAGAGGTCACAGTTTGTAGTGATTGGCTGAAAATTATCGAGTGAGACGTATATTATATTCGGAATTCTTCAAGTGTATGTGTAGTAGGCTTTGTGATTTTGCTAATATGTTTAAGTCGTGAAGGTGACAAGTTATCAAAAGAACTCGTAAAATGTGGCGATAAAAGTGACAAATGACCCAAAATAAAGAAGAAAGTGTCATGTCATCCATGAGTGCTGAAGGGAATCAATTTTTGCGTCCTCTATTTTACCCCGTTATTGGTTGAATTTCAAAAAATGCCGAAACACGTGTCTTTTAAATTCGAACCCTGAATCCAAATCCGAAAATTTGTAGTTATAACTTCAAAATTGCCTAAATAGCGACATTTTTCGAAAAACACCCCCCCCCCCTCTCCATGTAGGTCGAGCGAAAAATGCCTCAAATTTAAAGGATGTCGACTTTGCTAAAAATCAGTGGGGGTACAATTACGAACAAGTTAAACTGAAATAGTTACGTATGTAGTGCTGTGGGAAAGACGAACGAAAACCGCATGTTGTTGGCAGAGTACGTGAGAAGTGTTACAGAATCCACTAAAGAGACGCGTGTCTGTTTTATTTTGGAGAATTTCTGTGCGGTGTGAGATCTTCATCAGATAGGACGGACGGAGGACATCGAAGATTTTCGAATCGATGGTAGCTGGTTTTGTATCGTGGCGATGCAAGGGGTCCTGAGCAGTGGGAATCGTTATAACAAAGCTATTTATTCTATCGAGAGACAAAAAAAAAAAAAAAAAAAAAAAAAAAAAAAAAAAAAAAAAAAAACACGAAATTGCAACCAGTAATTTTGTGTTCCGAAAAGTCCTGATACTTTGTCTATTGAGATTTAGAGAGAGTGATATGGGGATCGCAGTAAAGTTATAGAGAAATGCAACTTCGCAGTGGAACAGTTAGGTTTCGATCTTAAACACGTGCTGAGGGAACAGTGAAAAGTACGCGAAACCTCCTGTAAGGGTTTCTATGAACTGTGTAGTACCTAACACTTCCGTGTCAGTTGCAGACTAGTCACGCAGATGCGAGCGCAAATTTTAGAACATTAGTGCAGAATCTGAGATTACTTAACGGCTGAAACTTGCCGGTTAGCTTTTGCAGTCCGATACTGTTGGTCTCTTACCCGTTGCTGAAGTCATCACCTGCTATGTATCCACTGCTAAAAACGGAGCTAGCTCCCACTGAACCACGCCCGAATTTTTTGTGCAACACTTTCTGCATGTTCTCGTCATTATGTGCCGCCTACACAACAGCATCGCAGGTGAACTGTCTTGTAGAGCTGGTCACTTTGTCGGACAAATCACCCACTCATACTCGGAGCAATGATAGGTCATCTTCAGCTACCTCGTAGTACAACCGGTGTTACGATTATATCGAACTTTCGCCGTTCAGTAGGTTGTGACACTTCACGAATAAATCGAGAGCCACGGTTTTTTTTTTTTTTTTTTTTTTTTTTTTTTTTTTTTTTTTTTTTTTCCTCCAAATTAGGTTACGGTAGTAGCTCTGAACGCGGGCCTTCGCGATCGCCTTTTGAAAGCTCAAAATTTAAATGAAAATAACGGCTTAACAGTTCATCTGACACAATAACTGAATAAACGAATTTGTAGAGGAGAAAATTCTCTACAACTCTGCTCTGTTACGTTTCTTCCAAATTTTTCAGAACCTCCCTTTTACAGATGTTTAGAAGAAAAATTACGTTGTTATTATGGTCTTCAGTCCGGAGTTTGGTTTGATGCAGCTCTCCACCCTACTCTATCCTGAGCAAGTCTCTTCATCTCCTCATAAGAACGGCAACCCACATCTGTCTGAATCTGCTTTCTGTATCCATCTCTTGGTCTTCCTCTGCGATTTTTACCCCACACACTTCCCTCCAATGCTACGTTCACAATTCCATGATGTCTTAGAATGTGTCCTATCAATCGACCCCTTCTTTTAGTCAAGGTATGCCAGAAATTCCTTTTCTCTCCAATTCTGTTCAGAACCTCCTCATTAGTTACGTGATCTACCCACCTAATCTTCAGCATTCTTCTGTAGCACCACATTTCAAAAGCCTCTATCCTCTTCCTGTCCACACTGTTTATCGTCCACGTTTCACTCCCATACAAGGGAACACTCTACACAAATGCCTTCAGAAAGCACTTCCTTACACTTGAATTAATATTCGATTTTAGCAAATTTCTCTTTTTCAAAAACGCTTTTCTACCCATTGCCATTCTGCATTTTATATACTCTGTACTGTGACCATCATTCGTTATTTTACTACCCAAGTAACAAAACTCGTCCACCACCGTTAGGTAATCTAATTTCGTCAGCATCGCCTGATTTTCTAAGACTGCTTTCCATTATCCTTGTTTTCCTCTGTTTAATGTTCATCTTATATACACCTTTCAACACACTGTCCATTTCGTTTAACTGCTCTTCCACATCCTTTGCTCTCTCTGACAGAATTACAATGCCTCAGCAAAACGAAATGATTTTATTTCTGCACCCTGAACTCTAACTTCTTCTCCAAATTTCTCTTTGCTTTCCTTCACAGCTTGCTCGATGTACAAATTGAATAGCATCGGAGAAAGGCTACAACCTCTGCATACCTTTAATGCTCTTCAACTCTGATAACTGCTGTCCGGTTTTTGTACAAGTTATAAATAACCTTCCGTTTCTTATGTTTTACCCCTGCTGACTTCATAATATGAAAGTGTGTTTTCCAAACAACATTGTCAAAAGCTTTAGCAAAATCTAGAAATGTAGGTTTGCCTTTCCTTAATCTAATAAGATAAGCCATAAAATGAGTATTGCCTCCCGTGATCCTATATTTCTCCTGATTCTGAAATGATATTCCCTGAGGTCAGCATCTGTCAGCCTTTACATCCTTCTGTAGATAATTCGTGTTAAATTCTTGCGCCGCGGTGGAGTAGCCGAGCGGTCTAAAGCGTCTCGCTGCGGAGTACACGATTGCTCGCCGTGGAGGTTCGAGTCCTCCCTGGGGCATGGGTGTGTGTGTGCTGTCCTTAGGTTAGTTTACCTAGGTTTATGTAGTTTGTAAGCTACGGACTGATGACCACGCAGTTTGGTCCGATAGATTTACATTTTTTTTTCCTCCCATGATTTATTAAACTGATGTTTCTGTAGTTTTGACACCTGTCTTCTTTGGAATGGGGATTATTACATTTTCCTTAGTCTGAGGGTATTTTAGCACCTCTCATACATCTTAACGCACCAGGCGAAATAGTTTTGTCATGGCTGGTTCTCCCAGGGATTTCAGTAGCTCTGCGGGTATGTCATATGGCGCAGATATTTTTCAGCAGACAACTGCAGAGCGTTTCGTACTCTTTATAGTAGAATTTCTATTTTATTATATTTTACATGCATCTTCCGAGCGTTCTGCCAACGAAACGCAGTCTTCGGTTCGCCTTCCCCACAATAATACGTGCGCGGTGATTACGATTAAATTTGTCCCAAATTTTAGTTCCCTTGCATTTAGTCGAATTGGCAGCCTTGAGATTCGTGCCATTTATCACATAATGGCCGATTTCAGGTGTGGCTAGCAATACTTGTGTGGACGAATTGTTTAAGATCAATTGCCATTTCTCACACCGTAAAGTAATCTTCTCAACATCACTTTGCTATCGCTACTTCTCTCTGGATAGCTTTACTAGTCGGCAAATGACGTCATCAGCAAACAGCGCGCTTCAGACGGCTTAGCGGATCATTTACGTACATCGGGAACAGCAGAGAACCTGAGATACTTGCTTTGGGATACAAGAGACATCCCTTTGTTCTCTGAAGAATGAAACTAGCGTATACAGATCGGTTCCAAACATCTGGTTACTGCTTGAGTCGTAGAATCGTATGAGAGAACTGCCTTTCAACACTTTCTCTCTTTCTCTGTCTCTATATACTGGGTGATCAAAAAGTAGCCGGCCGCGGTGGCCGAGGGGACTGCGGCGCGCCAGTCACCTTCTGCAGGGCCAATACGGTCGGGGGTTCGAATCCCCCCTCGGGCATGGATATTTGTGCCGTCCTTAGTATTAGCTAGTTCGTAAGTAGTTTGTAAGTTTATGGACTGATGACCCCGTAGTTAAGTCCCATAAGCTCTACAAACATTTTTTTGATCAAAAAGTCAGTATAAATTTGAAAACTTAATAAATAACGGAATAACGTAGATAGAGAGGTAAAAAATTGACGCACATCCTTGGAAAGACACGGGGTTTTATTAGAAACAAAAATAAATAAATAAAAAATTCAAAAAAATTTCCGACAGATGGCGCTTCGTGTGATCAGAAAAGCAATAATTAGCATAAGAAATTAAGACAAAGAAAAGATGATGTTCTTTACACGTAATACTCAATATGTCCACCACCATTCCTCAACAACAGCTGTAGTCGAGGAATAATGTTGTGAACAGCACTGTAAAGCATGTCCCGAGTTATGGTGAGGCACTACCAGTTCCGATCGGAAGATTCACTTGAATGCGTCTTGCTTAAACAACTGTATTACAGCACCGGTGCATACACTGTTACCGAAACAGTCAACACCAGATTAATCGAGGGTAAAACCTGCGACCTAGGAGGATTTTTTTTAGTGAGAGCTTGTCATCTGCTGCGACTCTCATTCAAAATGTTCAAATGTTTGTAGAACTTATGGGACTTAACTACGGGGTCATCAGTCCCTAAGCTTACAAACTACTTATGAACTAGCTAAGACTAAGGACGGCACAAATATCCATGCCCGAGAGGGGATTCGAACCCCCGACCGCAGTGGCCGTGCAGACCGTGACTGAAGCGCCTCAGTCTCCTCGGCCACCGCGGCCGGCTACGCGACTCTCATTAATGTTTTTACTCCGCCATAATAAAACCCCATGTCATTCCAAGCATGTGTGTCAATTTTTTACCTCTCTATGTACATTATTCCCTGATTTATTAAGTTTTCAAATGTATACTGACTTTTTGATCACCCGGTAAATTCCCAGAATGAATCTGCGCTCTTCATTTTGTCAATAAGGAAGAAAGGTCTAGATCGCTATAATTGCATTTAATGATTGTGACGTTTCGGCATCCGCCATCATCAGATCTAAGAACCTCTGAACTTGGAAAGTAGAGCTCAGTGTCAGTGATAAAATATCGCCGGCGGCCGAGCGGTCTGCGGCGCGCCACTCACGATATGCACAGCCACACTACGGTCGGGGGTTCGAATCCTCCCATCGGGCTTGGATATTTGTGCCGTCCTTAGTATTGGCTAGTTCATAAGTAGTTTGTAAGTTTAGGGACTGATGACCCCGTAGCTAAGTCCCATAAGCTATACACTTTTTCTTCGTTAATACCTGCCTAGTAGGTGCGTTCGCAGTAGACGCACATATTGGGTAGAGATTTTATTACTGACGCTGAACTTTACTTTGCAAGGTCAGACGTTTTTAGATGTGATGATGAAGAGTTACCAAAACGCCGAAATCAGGAAATGCAATTTTAGCGATCTACGCTGGATTCGCATGTTTTGGCGTATTTCAGTCGACCGATGTAGCCGCCTTCAGAAGTCTGCCTACGTAACGTGTTACACTACCACACCATGAAATAAAAGTCACTGTTCAGATTATAACGTTAGGTAGCCGAAAGTCACATCCCTGGGGTCGTGTATCGTACCTGTTTCAAACGTAAAACTGACTGAAATCTACGGCTGCAGTGATGTAAACCGACGTAAGTTAGTTTCGTACAGTTAAGGCTAAATCTCAGCTCCATTACATTCTAAACAAGATGAAACAACAAGACGTATCATTTGCAATTGGGAAAGTCATAGCCCTATGGAAATGTTCTTTCGTATGAACTACCTCTGGGAAGAAGTAAAAAGATAAATAAATAAAATTTAAAAAAATGTTTTGATCCAGAATGAAACTTTCACTCTGCAGCGGAGTGTGCGCTGATATGAAACTTCCTGGCAGATTAAAATTGTGTGCCGGAACCGGAACTCGAACCTGGGACCTTTGCCTTTCGCGGGCAAGCGCTCTACCGACTGAGCTACCCCGACACGACTCACGATGCCGCCTCACAACTTTACTTCCGCCAGTACCTCGCCTCCTACTTTCCGAACTTCACAGAAGCGGTAGAGCGCTTGCCCGCGAAAGGCAAAGGTCCCAGGTTCGAGTCCCGGTTCCGGCACACAATTTTAATCTGCCAGGAAGTTTCAAATGTTTTGATGTTTGTAAAGTTATGGAACCTAACTGCACAGTGGTCATCGGTCACTAAACTTACAAACTACATCCGGCCGCGGTGGCCGAGGGGACTGAGGCTCTCCAGTCACGGTGTGCACGGCCACTACGGTCGGGGCTTCGAATCCCCCCCCCTCGGGCATGGATATTTGTGCCGTCCTTAGTATTAGTTAGTTCGTAAGTAGTTTGTACGTTTAGGGACTGATGATCCCGTAGTTAAGTCCCATAAGCTATACAAACATTTGTATTTTTACAAACTACTTAAACTAACTTATCCTAGGAAGAACACAAACACACATCCAAGCCCGAGGGAGGACTTGAATCTCCGACGACAAACAGACACGCGCATCGCAGCAAGGCGCCTTAGTGCGCACGGCTATTCCGCCGCGGCCACGTTTTACAAACATTTACAAGAGCGACACAGAAAGCTATTTGCATTTTTCTGGAGAAGTTTATACCTCGTGATCTATGTCCGTACAATGATATAATTTTGTACGTATCTTCAGTGGAATTTTTTTAAAACAAATATTTCACCTTGAGCGAGCGTAACTCAAATGACCCAGCGGTAAACGTACAGTATTGCAGAATGACACCACTCACAAACAAACTTTGCACAAAATTTCAAACCTTTTAGAGATGTTTTACCCTTTCCAGATTCCACCACTCGCAAAGTATTTTACTTTGTGATGAGGTGGGTCTCTATTGCTGTCAATTTTGATATTTTATTGTGATTGGCCATCAATTTTCATGTTTCATTGTGACTGACAATTAGCTGTTCTTTACTATGGATCATTTTCAAGCTATAGCAGATCGATATCAGCTTCTTATAACCACACCCGAAATGGAAAATAACATTCTTACATTGGAGCTAACGTTCTTATATATTCTTAATAACGTATTTCCATCCGTATCGAAGTTTTTTCATTCAAATTTGGTTATAAGAAGCTGATCTCGCAATGCTGTAGTTTGGAAAAGATCTATGACCGCAGCCGGTAGCTCTGGTCAAAATCAAGAACAGCCGAAGGTCAACGACAATTAAATAAAAAAAAATTGAAAATAGGAAAACCCCATACAGCATAATCGATGGAAGGAAGTTTATGACTTACTACATTTTAGCTTTTCATGCAGAACCACGTAGCGTCCCAAGCGACTTTTTTAATTTGCTATCTCTTCAGTGCACGGTTTACACACAATATATAGAAAACCACGCTGTCACGCACAAAGGTTAAACCTATTACTTCTTTACTACTAATTGTATTCGCAATAGATGTTACAGACATACAGCACTTATATAAATGAATATATACCTGAAAAATTATACAATTGCACAACGTATAACTCAATAAATATGATATCGTGCGAATTTTATATGCCATTTGTATTTTGATTGCTATCTTTCTTTGTTTGGATATTGCACGTATAATTTTTTACATTATGCAAGACAACGTTATTTCTTATATATTCTCCGATAAATGTGACATGTTTTTAGAAAGCAGGAGATGGAGAGAGAGAAAAGGGATAGGAGAAGTACTGACTTAAGGTAGGATAAATAAATAAATGCCCGGGCGACGCCGGGATTTTAGGTAGTTTGCTATTAAGCGATATTGTGATTTCGAGGAACCCGATTATTCATGGTGAAGCAAAGTAGAGCTTTTGCTCTATTCTATGTGTACAAACAGGCAGAGGGTCACGAATTATCAAATCTAATATATAAAGCAGAGTGTCCGTATATTTGTACGTGTTGCATACAAATCTACAGTTTTGATCCAATCTTTCTCAAATTTTATACACGTAAGCTTCAATCCATGAGAACGGTCGCCGTAATTGTAGTAATCGCGTACGATACATAGTTGACGAGATATGACGTCATAAACAGTGAGATGCGCCGAAAACTGTTCCATTTTGCGACAATGCTGCTCATTCTGTCCTAAACCACTGGACCGATTTCAACCAAATTTGGTACACACATTCCTTGCCGTGAGGTAACAATTGCTGCATGGTTAAGAATCACATACGGCACATGTTTGAAAAGATATTACGTCATAACCAATAGAAATCGCAAAAAAATGCGGCGAGACTTTCGAAATACACTGTATGAGAGTGACAGTACTTAGCGACTTGCAACAAACTTTAAACATAATTTCAAACCTTTATTAAACTTTTTCTCGCTGGCGACCATAGTAAAATGATGAAAGGAAAAAAGTTTCTCGCTTACTACATTTCCGCTGTTTATGGATTAAAAGTATGGCATTCGGTATGACGTTACAATTTATAATTTGTACACTACAAATTGCAGCCGCAGGAAATTTTACAGACTGTATAGACGCATATAGTTGAGTGTACCATCTAAATTGTATCATAATACGATACGTAGTTCCTGAGATATGAGCACACGTTCATACAAAACCGCCCCATCACGCACCAAGTTTTAATCTATTACTTCTTTACTACTAACTGTATTCCCAAGAGATATTACAGACTTACAGCACTCATACAAATGAATAAATACCTGAAAATGGCATGAATAAATAAATAAATACCCGGGCAACGCCGGGTTTTCAGCTAGTAAATACGAGGCGCGTGCAGAAAGTAAGTTCCAATGTTCAAATGTTTGTTAAGCTTATGGGACTTAACGACGGGGTCATCAGTCCCTAAACTTACAAACTACTTATGAACTACTTACGAACTAGGACGGCACAAATATCCATGCCCGAGGGGGGATTCGAACCCCCGACCGTAGTGGCCGTGCTGACCGTGACTGGAGCGCCTCAGTCACCTCGGCCACCGCGGCCGGCAAAGTAAGTTCCGTTTGGTAATCAAATGAAATTGTACACAGATACAGAAGAAAATTTTATTGCAGAAAATTCTACAACTCCTAAGCTACTTTTCCACATAACTGCCGAAATTTTGTAGGCATTTGTCATAGCGTGCCACAAGTTTTTGCATGCATCCTTCACAGAAGGTTGCCGCCTGTGTATTCAACCATGTGGTAACAGCTCTTTATCATCGTTGAAGTGTTGACCACCAAGGACAGATTGTAGGTGTAGGAAGAGATGAAGGTCGCTAGGAGAGAGGTCCGAGCTCTATCGAGGATGATCAAACAGGTCCCATTGAAATTTCAGTAAGAATTGTTTGGTCACATTCGGTGTGTGGGGTCAGACATTATCGTGAAAAAAAAAAAACCTTTTGACAGTAATCCTCTTCTTACACCTAAAATCTGTCCTTGGTGGACAACACTTCAACGATGATGACGAGCTGAAATAACGTGTTACCACATGGTTGAATACACAGGCGGCAACCTTCTGTGAAGGATGCATGCAAAAACTTGTGGCACGCTATGACAAGTGCGTACAAAATTTCGACAGTTATGTGGAAAAGTAGCTTAAGAGTTGTAGAATTTTGTGCAATAAAAATTTCTTCTGTATCTGTGTACAATTTCATTTTATTACCAAACGGAACTTACTTTCTGGACGCGCCTCGTATTTACTAGCTGAAAACCTGGCGTTGCCCGAGTATTTATTTATTTATTCATGCAATTTTCAGGTACATATTCATTTGTATAAGGTCTGTATGTCTGTAAAATCTCTTGGGAATACAGTTAGTAGTACAGAAGTAATAGATTAAAACTTGCTGCGTGATGGGACGGTTTTGTATGAACGTTACTGTTTATGTGCTCATATCTCATGACCTAAGTGTCGTACTGTGATACAATTTAGATGGTACACTCAACTACATGCGTATATACTGCCCCTAAAATTTCCTGCGACTGCAATTTGTAGTGTACAAATTATAAATTGTAACGTCATACCGAATGCCATACTATCAAAAAGGCACACAAAACCTTGTACGATGCTATGAAATCAAATTTTCTAATGTTTGTATAGTCTATGGGGCTTAGCTACGGGGTCATCAGTCCCTAAACTTACAACCTACTTATGAACTACTTACGAACTAGGACGGCACAAATATCCATGCCCGAGGGGGGGGGGGGATTCGAACCCCCGGCCGTAGTGGCCGTGCAGACCGTGACTGAAGCGCCTCAGTCCCCTAGGTCACCGCGGCCGGCGGTTCGAATCCCCCCTCGGGCGTGGATATTTGTGCCGTCGTTAGTGTTAGCTAGTTCATAAGTAGTTTGTAAGCTTAGGGACTGATGAATCCGTAGTTAAGTCCCATAAGCTACAGTATACAAGCATTTGAACATTTGATTTCTTTTCGTACTCATGTGGACGACTTCACACTTGTCATTATTTAGAGTCAATTGTCAATTTCTACACCATAGTGATTGTTATTCCGATCGTTCTGTAGTTGGTTTTGATCTTCGGATGATTTTAGTGGACGGTAAGTGACGGCACGATGCTATGACAATTTCCTACAAAATTTCCGAAGCTATGTAGAAAAGTAGTTCAACAGTTGTAGATTTTTAGTACAATCAATATATTTTTTCTGTATCTGTGCCAGTTCGTTTTATGTAAGCAAACTGAACTTACTTTCTGGACGCGCCTCGTAATAAAAGTTTAAAGAAATGTTTCTTGGAAGCGGGATCGAACCCGGATCGGGCACATCACTTTAGTTCCCGTGCTGATGTGCTAATTGTCGCTGTTAGGCCGTTATCTCGTGGTGAAGCACGTGTCACCAGATGATCGCCTGACGTTGGTTGCTCACAAACGGCTTTTAATCAAATTCCGTGGTTACGGTATATCGCCCCAAATTTGCGATTTAATAGGGGATTTCCTGTCAGAGAGGACACAGTTCGTAGTAATCGACTAAAACAGAGGTGATATCTGGCGTTCCACAGGGTACTGTTATTGGTCCTCTGCTGTTCCTTATTTACATAAACGATTTAGGGGACAATCTAAGTAGCTCTCTTAGGTTGTTTGCAGACGACGGCGTCATTTACCGTCTAGTAAAATCATCTCAACATCAAAACCAACTGCAGAACGATCTGAATAAGATATCAGTATGGTGTAAAAATTGGCAATTGGCTCTAAATAATGAGAAGTGTGAAGTCGTCCACATGAGTACGAAAAGAAATCCGTTAAACTTTGTTTACAACATAAATCAATCAAACGTCAATGCCGTAAACTCCACAAAATACCTAGGAATTACTATTACTTCAGACCTAAACTGGAAAGAACACGTAGAAAATATCGTGGCAAAGGCGAACCAGAGACTACGTTTTATTGGCAGAACCCTTAAAAGATGCAACAGAACTACTAAAGAAACTGCATACACTGCGCTTGTCCGTCCATTTTTGGAGTATTGCAGCCCAGTGTGGGATCCTTATCAGGTGGGTTTGACGGAGGACATCGAAAGAGTCCAAAGAAGGGCAGCTCGTTTCGTATTGTCACGATATAGGGGAGACAGCGTTACGGAAATGATACAGGATCTGGGATGGGAATCACTACAACAACGGCGCTTATCGCTGAGGCGTGGGCTACTTGCGAAACTCCAATCACCAATATTCTGCTCCCAATGCGAAAATATATTGTTGACTCCCACTTACATAGGTAGAAATGATCATCAGAATAAAATACGAGAAATCAGAGCTCGAACAGAGAGATTCAGGTGTTCTTTCTTCCCGCGCGCTATTCGGGAATGGAATGGGAGATAAATAGTATAATTGTGGTTCGATGAACCCTCTGCCAGGCACTTAAATGTGATTTGCAGAGTATCCCATGTAGATGTAGATGTAGATGCCGCCACGCGGCGCTGCAGATGCCACTTCCGCCCCCCCTCCCCCCCCCCCCCCCCTGGTGACGTGCTCGCGGGGCATAACACGGCTAGGGCGGTGCCCCATTTCACTGGCTAGCCCCCCCCCCCCTCCAAACACACACACACAAACACGACACATTTGTCGACGTCTTTTCTTTTTTTTCTCTCTCTCTCCCTCCGCGGTCCCAAGCCGGCGCCATATATTTTTTTCTTTTACTCCTCGGCCGGTTTTCGCAGCAAGTAGGCTGCCACAGGGCGCTCATAAAGTTCTGACTGCTCAAAATAAATCCTCGTTAGCGCACGGTGCCACAATACACTCCACCACGTGTATATACATATTCCGCAATTCACACAGTGGTGTGTGGCAGAGGGTCGATTTGATTTGATCTGATTTTCTTAGGGCCGGCCGCGGTGGCCGAGGGGAGTGAGGCTACTTACAAAACTACAATCTCCAACATTCTCCTCCGAATGCGAAAATATATTGTTGACGCCCACTTACATAGGTAGAAATGATCATCAGAATAAAATACGAGACATCAGTGCTCGAACGGAGAGATTCAGCTATTCATTCTTCGGCGCGCTATTCGAGAATGGAATGCGAGGTAAAATAGTAGAACTGTCGTTTGATGAACCCTCTGCTAGGCACTTAAAAGTGATTTGCAGAGTATCCCACGTAGATGTGTATGTATAGATCTACAACTGTGGGGACGCCAGTCGCTAAACTCACAAAATTTTGTAGGAAATTGTCATAACATCGTGCCGTCACTTACCGTCTACTAAAATCATCCGAAGATCAAAACCAACTACAGAACGATCGGAATAACAATCACTATCGTGTAGAAATTGACAATTGACTCTAAATAATGACAAGTGTGAAGTCGTCCACATGAATACGAAAAGAAATCAAATGTTCAAATGCTTGTATACTGTAGCTTATGGGACTTAACTACGGGATCATCAGTCCCTAAGCTTACAAACTACTTATGAACTAGCTAACACTAACGACGGCACAAATATCCACGCCCTAGGGGGGATTCGAACCGCCGGCCGCGGTGGCCTAGGGGACTGAGGCGCTCCAGTCACGGTCTGCACGGCCACTACGGTCGGGGGTTCGAATCCCCCCTCTGGCATGGATATTTGTGCCGTCCTTAGTCTTAGCTAGTTCATAAGTAGTTTGTATGTTTAGGGACAGATGACCCCGTAGTTAAGTCCCATAAGCTTAACAAACATTTGAACATTTCATTTTCTCAGGGAAACCAAAACAGTCTCGGTCCAACCCGCCACTGCCCGCACCGAAACTAAGTTTATTGTGCGGTATCGCTCCCTGTATATCTAGTAAAGCCAACCAATGCCCTTGAACAGTGCAAGGAGTCCCTTTACCAGTTCTTTATTAGACACAATTTCTTCGGGTCCGGTTGTCCCAAATGTTCTGTGCCTTTTACTCTCCAATGCAATGCATTCGTAGATTAAATGTGATGCAGTTTCATCACCGTCATCACAGATCCTACACTTAGGGTCCTCTTCTGTGGCAGAGGGTACTCACTACCATTACTGGTTACTGGCTTTCCTGTTCCACATCCCAATGCGTTGTTGTGGTCTTCTAGTCCGGAGACTGGTTTGATGCAGCTCTCCACGCTACCCTGTCCTGTGCAAGTCTCTTCATCTGAGAATACGTTCGGCAACCTACATCCTTTTGAATCTGCTTACTGTATTCGTCCCTCGGTCTCCCTCTACGATTTTTACCCCACACGCTTCCTTCCAGTGGCGTAACTATGGGAGGGGTGGGGGGTTGAGGGGGATAGAACCTCCCCCAGAACTCGGAATAAAAAAAAAATTAAAAAATCGTGTAACAGCAATCTGGTAAAGATTGGAAACTTGGGGTGTTTTACCATAAGCTTTAATTGCATGGGAGTGAATTGGTTTCTTCAACAGGAGTGGTAGATGGTAGTCAGTCTGGAAACTGACTAAAATTTTGCTCGTCAAGCAGATCTATACCCCCCCCCCCCCAAAGCCAAGTCCTAGTTACGACACTGCTTCCTTCTAATGCTGACAATTCCCTGATGTCTCAGGATGTGTCCAACCAATCTACCCCTTCTCTTAGTCAGGATATGCCAGAAACTCCTTTTCTCCCCGATTCGGTTAAGCACCTCCTCATAACTTACGTGATCTACCCATCTAATCTTCATCATTCGTCTGTAGCACCACATTTCAAAAGCTTCTATCATATTTTTATCTGAGCTCCTTATCGTCCACGTTTCACTCCCATACAGTGCCACACTCCAGAGAAACTTACAAACTACTTATGAAATAGCTAACACTAAGGACGGCACAAATATCCATGCCCGAGGGGGGATTCGAACCCCCGACCGCAGTGAATGTGCAGACCGTGACTGGCGCGCCGCAGACCGCTCGGCCACTACGGCTGGCGAGTCAAAACATCTCGACATTTGACGCAGACTGAAAAACATTTAAATAATAATAATAATAACTTGAGATATTGGCCCTTGGTTACGAGTTAACAGAAAGAGTCCCTGAATGGCAATGCACAACGCATCTTACAGTCCATTGGCGTATAGCGACATATTCCACTCCGCGACATGAAAAATTACATTCACTGACTGTTCCATCGGTTCCATCGGTTGTTGACTGAATACGTTGTGCTTTCTAAATGAAATACACGAGAAAAATGCGTAGTATTCTGCAAGTTTAGTGTTTTGTACCTGATGATGGTGTAACAGCCGTAAACCGGTTAGTCACAACAATAAATTTTTATGTCGTGTGTTTCATTCAGAATGAAACATTATACATTGCCGCATGTAAATTACTATACCATATCAAGTTGCTCGACATGGTTGGTGATACTACGGGAAATGCCGAATCGTGTGAGGTGACACAAGATAATGCAATAAGTGACGCAAAGTAACGTATTAATTCGCTAAAAACAGTCTGACGAAATAATTTGCCAATTATTAATAGTTATGGATCAGATGAAGGGAATACTTACTAAAATGATGTAAAATGGATGGTATTTTTAGAAACGATTTGATTTTGCTGTGTTCAAGAAAAATGTTATCTTGTTGTTAATGTAAAGTATATTGTTGATCTCTTGTTGATGGCGGCAGTTGCCGAAACCGGTTGAACATAAAAAATAAAAGTACTTTACAGCTCTGGGCACAAGAATTATTTTTTTTTTCAAAATGTTTACATGACTCTGTGTTTACATACACATGCCTATACTTTTTTTCTCTTCACTGAATGAGATGCTACGAGGCAGATGGTATTTCACACTCGACAACAGGGCTAATGCGCCAAGACACTCGCTGTGTAGGATAACTGGCCTTCGCTGCAACACATGTGCCTTGTGTCATATGGTACACAAGAGGTCATGATGTGTGAAAACTTTCAGGGGGGTCTCGTAAGCGTGTGTATATACTATTAGAATGTGGATAAAATGGAAACTGTCACGTGAGGGATACTTTAACAACCGACATGGTTCATAGGACCAACAAATAAAAGAAGCGTGAATATTTAAACTGTTTTGAAGACGGCACGTAAGTCGAGACGGTAATTTTCGTCTTTTACATGTTCGACTCTCACTAGTAGATATTTGCCGTTTTAATAGCCAGGAAAAAAAAATCAGCATTGGTTGCACGTTGTTTCATTATTATTTTGATTTTATTACATGCCAAATCAATTTCATAAAAGTTTGTCTCATTTGAGGGGGAGGTCGATCTCATCAATTAATTTACTATGTAAAACAGCCAAGATCGCTAATTTTCATTAGTCATATGACCGGTTTAGGGCTCATTAAACTGATATTATAGGATGGTCCGTGGAATGAAAGATTCAGTGATGGCACTTTTAATTTGCCTTAACCGGTTATCTTAATAAAGAAAATTAGCGATATTGGTTGATTTGCATAATTAAAAAAATGTTTCAGTCTCTCAGTGACCATCGTCAGTGCTGGAACGCAGATATCACTGCTCATCTGGACTGTTGGCCTTGGCTAAACATTCCAGAACGTTCGAGCACTGAAGGTTTTCAGCTGAGACGCTAAACTGGTTGCGCTATTTGGTGAAAAAAAAAAAATTACGAGCGCTACTGACTTTTTCCCTGGTTTGGTAGGTTCGTGCACATTATTTCATGTAATGGAATCCAATCTGAAGACATGAGTGTTTTCTTCCGTAGTAAGAGTGATGTCAGGTGTGCCACAGGGGAGTGTTATGGGTCCGTTGTTATTCACAATCAATATATATATATATATATATATATATATATATATATATATATATGACCTTGGGGATAACATCGAAAGTTAACTGAGGGCTTTTGCGGATAATGCTGTAGTATATTGAGAGGTTGTAACAATGGAAAGTTGTATTGAAATGCAGGAGCATCTACATCGAATTGACGCACGGTGCAGGGAATGGCAATTAAATCTCAATGTAGACAAGTGTAATGTGCTGCGAATACATAGAAAGAAAGATCCTTTATCATTTACCTACACTATAGTAGGTCAGCAACTGGAAACAGTTAATTCCATAAATTATCTAGGAGTAGTCATTAGGAGTGATTTAAAATGGAACGACCATATAAAATCAGTCGTCGGTAAAGCAGATGCCAGACTTATTCATTGGAAGAAATCGTAAGGGAAATGCAGTCTCCGAAAACAAAGGACACTTGTTCGCCCACTGCTCGAATACTGCTCACCGGTGTGGGATCCGTACCAGGTGGGGTTGATAGAGGAGGTAGAGAAGATCCAACGGTGAGCAGCACGCTTCGTTACAGGATCATTTGGTAATCGAGAAAGCGTTACGGAGATGATCGACAAACTCCAGTGGAAGACTCTGCAGGAGAGACGCTCTGTCGCTCGGTACGGGCTTTTGTCGAAGTTTCGAGAACGTACCTTTACCGAGGAGTCTATCAGTATATTGCTCCCTCCTACGTATATCTCGCGAAGAGAGCGTGAGGATAAAATCAGAGAGATTAGAGCCCACACAGAGGCATACCGACAATTTTTCTTTCCGCGAACAATACGTGACTGGAATAGGAGGGAGAGGTACCATCCGTCACACACCTTCGGGTGGCTTGCGGAGTATGTATGTAGATGTAGATATGAATGACTTTCTCATTGTGCTTCCCAAACATTTTAGGATTGTTCATTACCTGCCGTACACGATAGCAGTTGAAAATGCCACATTTCGGCAACACGGGGCCAATCTTACCTTCGAGTTCTTTGCAAAGTTGTCTGAAACAGACTTCGACATGGTGGACTGCAATTTCACCGGCCGCGGTGGCCGAGCGGTCTGCGGCGCGTCAGTCACGGTCTGCACGGTTACTACGGTCGGGGGTTCAAATCCCCCCCTCCTCGGGCATGGCTGTTTGTGCCGTCTTTAGTATAAGCTAGTTCGTAAATAATTTGTAAGTTTAGAGACTAATGACCCCGTAGTTAAGTCCCATAAGCTCTATAAAGATTCGAACATTAGACTGCAATGTCAGTAGCGCCTGGTTGCAGGCAAGCGAACCGTTTGGCATGTCGACAGGGTTGCTCACCCTCAGGCGATAGAGATGCGACACAGCCGATAGTGGCGAGGGGTGGGCAAGTTTGAAGCCCTTACTCTTACGGGAATTAGTTTCATGACTACGAGTTTGAGTACTGTGGGCAGGGCGAAGCTGGGAATTTGTATCTGACGGGAGGCGTGCTTAGGTAGTCCTTGCAGGTGCGGTGATCACTGTGTCCCCAGTGGTGTAGCGGTCAGCGCCACTGCCTAGAAAGCAGGAGACCCGGGTTCGAATCCCGGCTGGGTACACGTTTTCAGCTTTGCCCAATCGCAGTTGATGTCATATATTCTGTGAATATTAAATACTAACAACTGCAGCATCAGAAGTGACGTCTGTTCTCTCGCAACAGACGCCAGATGTATATATATAATATGCCGGTGACGGGCAATGATCCTATCGTTAGTGGGGAGGGGTGGGCAAGTTTGAAGCCCTTACTCTTACGGGAATTAGTTTCATAACTAAGAGTTTGAGTACTGTGGGCAGGGCGAAGCTGGGAATTTGTATCTGACGGGAGGCGTGCTTAGGTAGTCCTTGCAGGTGCGGTGATCACTGTGTCCCCAATGGTGTAGGGGTCATCGCAACTGCCTAGAAAGCAGGAGACCCGGGTTCGAATCCCGGCTTTGCCTAATCGCAGTTGATGTCATATATTCTGGGAATATTAGTCGGGAAGCTGTCGAGTGGTTAAAGGAGTTGGACTTGGCTCTGTGACGCAGATATCTTTTATCTTATTAATTAGACACTAGTATATCTTACTAAAGTATTATATGTTGCTGATATTATACCTCCCCCCCCCCTTGGAGCAGCAGTAGCAGGTGCTACGTCGTGTTCGGCTCTTGCGCGAGCAGCCAGTGCGGAGTGCTGTTGACGGCACAGTCTCAGAGGCGTCACCTCCAGTGGGTCATCGTTCCCCGGCGGTGGGCAGACGCTGGTGCTCCAGATAGCGCCGCCGCCGCCTCCATCTGATGCCCGCCTATCGCGGCTGATCGGCTCCTATCTCGCTCCCGTTCGCGAAAACCTCGCCCGCTATCAGCTGCCGACGAGCGGGTCAGTGCTCGCTAACCGGGACGAGCTGTTTACCTTCCTGCGAGAACGCTCTTCCCAGAACTAGTGGCGGCCTCGTTTGCTTGTTTACCGCCACCTGTCTGTCTCAGTACGCGGCGTGCGTATCTTCCTGCTATTCCCTCCCTATGTTCAAATGTTTCTTGAGCTTATGGGACTTACGACGCCGTCACTTACCGTCTAGTAAAATCATCTGAAGATCAAAACCAACTGCAGAACCATCTGAATAACATATCAGTATGGTGTAGAAATTGGCAATTGACTCTAAATAATGAGAAGTGTGAAGTCGTCCATATCAGTACGAAAAGAAATCAAATATTTATATAGCTGATGGGACTTAACTACGGGGTCATCAGTCCCTAAGCTTACAAACTACTTATGAACTAGCTAAGACTAAGGACGGCACAAATATCCTCGCCCGAGGTGGGATTCGAACCCCCGACCGTAGTGGCCGTGCACACCGTGACTGTCGCGCCTCAGTCCCCTCGGCCATCGCGGCCGGCCAAAAGAAATTTGTTAAACTTTGTTTACAAGTTAAATCAATCAAATGTGAACATCGTAAACTCCACAAAATACGTAGGAATTACTATTACTTCAGACTTAAACTGGAAAGGACACGTAGATAATATCGTGGGAAAGGCGATCTAGAGACTGCGTTTTATTGGCAGAACCCTTGAAAGATGCAACAGAACTACAAAAGAGACTGCATAGACTACGCTTGTCCGTCCTCTTTTGGAGTATTGCTGCCCAGTGTGGGATCCTTATCCGGTGGGTTTGACGGAGGACATCGAAAGAGTCCAAAGAAGGGCAGCTCGTTTCGTATTGTCACGATATAGGGGAGACAGCGTTACGGAAATGATACAGGATCTGGGATGGGAGTCATTACAACAACGGCGCTTATCGCTGCGGCGTGGGCTACTTACGAAACTACAATCGCCAACATTATCCTCTGAATGCGAAAATATATTGTTGACTCCCACCTAGTAGAAAAGATCATCAGAATAAAATACGAGAAATCAGAGCCCGAACGGAGAGATTGAGGTGTTCATTCTTCCCGCGCGCTATTCGAGAATGGAATGGGAGATAAGATAGTATAACGGTGGTTCGATGAATCCTTTGCCAGGCACTTAAATGTGATTTGCAGAGTATCCCATGTAGATGTGTAAATTTAGATGTAGAACTGCGGGGTCACCAGTCGCTAAACTTACAACCTACTTATAAACTGAAACTTCCTGGCAGATTAAAATTGTGTGCCGGAACCGGGACTTGATGACGTTTACGTTGATCGCATAGTTTCACAGGGAATCTGGCTTCCACGATAGCCTGACCTAACACCTCCTGAGGTTATCTCCTGGGGTGCAGCGAAAGCGACTGACTATATTTAAAAAAGTCCAAAATCCATCGAGGAATTGAGAAATCTGCAATATCCACTTTCATTGCTTCTGTCACAAAAAATAGTTACAGCTTGTGTTTGGTAACACGATTATACATGAAACGTGGATTCATGTACATCTACTTACGTGCCCCACAATCCACCGTAAAGTACGTGGGCCGGCCGCGGTGGCCGAGGGGACTGAGGCGCTCCAGTCACGGTCTGCACGACCACTACGGTCGGGGGTTCCAATCCCACCTCGGGCATGGATATTTGCGCCGTCCTAGTTCGTAAGTAGTTCATAAGTAGTTTGTAATTTTAGGGACTGATGACCACGTAGTTAAGTGCCAAAGCTTAACAAACGCTTGAACATTTTGAAAGTACGTGGCGGAGGGTACACTGTACCACTACTAGGCATTTCCTTTCCTATTCCACTCCCAAATTGAACGAGGAAAAAAAGAATGCCTATCTGACTCCGTACGAGCCCTAATTTCTCTTATCTTGTCTTTATGATAACTAATTTATCTTGTCGTTGTGGTCACCACGCAAAATGTAAGTAGGTGGCAGCAAGATTGTTTTGCAGCAGCTTCAAATTCTGGCATTCTAAATTTCCTCAACACAATTTCTCGAAAAGAACGTCGTCTTTCTTCCAGCCATCCCCAATTGAGTTGCCGGAGCATTTCCGTGACACTCGCGCATTGGTCGAACCTACCGGTAACAAACCTAGCTGCTCGCCTCTGAACTGCTTCCATGTCTTCCTTTAAACTGATCTGTTGCGGGTCCCAAACACTTGAGCAATACTCAAGACGTGGTCGCACAAGCGTTTTATACGCGGTCTCCTTTACAGGTGAAGTGCATCTTTCCAAAATTCTCCCTATAAACCGAAGTCGGCTGTCCGCCTTACTCACAACTGTACTTACATGCTCGTTCCATTTCATATCGCTCTGCAATGTTACGCCTAGATATTTGAACGACGCGACAGCATCAAGAAGCTCACTACTAATGTTGTATTCGAACATTATGGGATTGTTTTTCCTGCCCATGGGCATAACCTTACATTTTTCTACATTAAGACCTATCTGCCATTTTTCACACGAACTAGAAATTTTGTCTAAGTCATGTTGTATGCTATTACAGTCAGTTAAAGACGACACCCTCCCATACACCACAGCATTATAATTTAGCAGTCATAAGCTGGCCGCGGTGGCCGAGCGGTCTGCGGCGTGCCAGTCACGGTCTGCACGGCCGCTGTAGTCGGGGGTTCGAATACCCCTCGGGCATGGATGTTTGTGCCGTCTTTAGTATAAGTTAGTTTGTAAGTTTAAGGACTGATGACGCCGTAGTTAAGTCCCATAAGCTATACAAACATCTGAACACCTGAAACAGCCGCAAATTACAACTTACTCTGCCCATCAGATCATTTATATAGATAGCAAATAGTAGCGGTCCTATCACACTCCTCTGAGGCACGCCTGACGATACACTCGTCTCTGATGAACACTCGCCGTCGAGAACAACGTACTGCGTTCTATTACTTAGGAAGTCTTCCAGCCAGTCACAAATCTGTGAACCTATTCCATATGCTCGTATCTTCAACAGGCATGACGCTTTAAACATTTAATGTGAAAAATGAATATTCAGTAAATTAGTAACTTGTCTGACTTGAGTTTCACTTCGGTATGTTCACTGCGTGCGCCTCGGTTGCACAGTGGTAGAGTGCCAGACAACAAATCCGAAGGTCGCGGGTTCGATCCCCGCCAGGTCCTAGGATTTTTATCTGTCACTTTCCACTTCTTTCACCTCTGGCAGTATTGCTGATGTGAAAAATACCGAGTAGCACCGTGGTTCGGAACCCACGTTAAACTGTAGGTCCCCCTATAACTGGCTGGGTAAGTCAGTTCCAAGGTCGGAGGAAGGCAACGGCATACCACCTCCAAACAGGACCGTGCCTAGTAAAGCACTGTGCTGTTCAAACCAATCTTCGGACTGCTGACTGCTTTATCCTTTTATAGTCACTGCAGCATGCGGCAGGCGCGGCTAGAAATCATACGGCAACGCGGAGAGACGTTTCGAACATCACGTAGTTGAGAAAGTTTATCAACCTGTCACCACGGCATTTCGAGAGTCTGATCCGATCGTCTTGGTGCCAGAATGGGGAACGACATTGTTGTTTCGTTTGCTAGTAGTCGCTGTTCCCAGAGCTGGCGGGGTCAAAGGTCACCGCCGGCAGAGCGGAGAAAGGCGGCCCGTTTGCGTTTTGAACTCGTTAGGCAATCCCTGCATGCGGCGAGAAAGCGCGCGCTTGTATAAGCCGGCACACCTGCGGGAAACCTCGCTGCCAGCAACACGTGTAGTGCTCTGGCGGCCAACACCAAGCACCGATCACCGGCGCTCGGTGTCAGAAAGGTACAAGTGCGATGTAGCCGAAGGAAGTCGCCCTGGATTGAAGGTAGGGAAAAAAAAAAATCACACCTCGGTTGACCTGATGATGAAGTGGATCGTGTCTGGTTGCAGGAGTAAGAGGTAGAAGGTGTTGGATGTAACCTATCGTAGACGCTGCTCTGGACGGTTGGCCAGCTGTGAAGACAAAGGAAACGGAAGTTTGGTAAGAAAATGAAAAGATGAGGCAGAAGAAGTGGAAGTTTAAAGGTTAAGTGGTAAAACTGTAAATGTTGACCACAGTCTAACATATACAGTCGCGACACTACCGCTGATTTTTGTTATACTAAGCGACTGCAGCGCTCCTTGCGGACGTAAAGCCACGTTGCTCTATATCGTATACGAGACGTGTGTTGGTTGTTGTGCGTTTTGGTGTACGAAATGGTTTTTACGAAGGGAAGCGTGTGTAGTGCAATAAATTGAATTAACAAAAACTAGAATACGTCATGTTTATCATTCTTTAGGTTTCCTACAGAGCCTGAGAGGTATGTAACATCACATTTCGGTAATGCTTATTTACGATTACCTTCAAAGCAACAGACTCTTATTGAAGATTATTTCTTTTTAGGATCAAGAAATGGCTTATAAATCGCAGACGACAAGATCTTTTGGATAAAGATGCCGCGTTTTGGGAGATAAACTATTCTTGTTCCGTTACTGCTGAGAATTTCTGTGTGGGCATTCGAAAATAATTTACTACTGAAGCAAATGTATGGAAAAGAAGTGTTCAATGTGGCCGTTATTAATATTTTCCGCTTTATCTAATGGAAACCGCAGTCTGACACACAAACCTGTTTACCTGAAACCACAGAGGCGTCTTATTTTACAGACGATTGTCGCCCCGCCCCCTCCCACTTCTCCCTCTTCTATTAACCGTACAATGACAGACTGTGATAATGACTGAGGATCATCCATATAATATGCATTTAAACTGTCGTGTAATCGACGTATTATCTTAAAATAACATAATTGAAATAGCCTCGCAGCAATTTATATTAGACGAAAGTTTCATTGCCAGTGGTTGTTCCTATAACTAAAGAGCAGGGGGAAAAACCCTTTTTTGCACTTTGTAACACCGGGAAGGCTAATTACATGCTTTTCATGTGCGAAATACTGTGTTTACCAGCAAAGTAAGGTGCAATGTCTGAAGAATTTCGTCATAAATATGTTGCAGTTAGTGTCAGTTTATTCGCGAATTTTTGCTAAATTTACATTTATTGATATTTAACTATCCCTTGGAAGTCCAATTATACGCTTGTATGTGTTTATCTATCACTACCAGCAGGGTAAGCTGCAAGCGGTTTCGAAAGAATTACTTCGTAATATTATTGCAGTTTGTGTCAGATCACAACGAGTTTTTGCTCGGTTTACGTTTCTTTTAGACTCAGTCATGTGTCAAGATACGTAAATAAAGCTTGGAATCCAAGAATATATACAATATTTAGCAAACCACACATAAAAGTAATTACAGTCGGGCATTATTAATGTGTCGTATACCGCTGTAAGAGACAGACGGCTTTACGACCGCTTGGAGCGCTAGTGTCGCTCCAAATGTCAGGCGGTAACAGATTTCACAGCAGTGAGTGTCGCGACTGTATTTATTAGACTGTGTGTTGACAGAGACGACAGAAATTGCAAGAGTAGTTGAAAGAGGTGGAGAGTGTGTGGAAAAGAGACTACTAGGAGAAGAGCAACGCAAAAGTAAATTGTAGGGAAAAATTTCACTCGTCATTTGACCTGATGAAATGGAGTGAGTCCGGTTGCAGGAGTAGGAGGGAGGGGGGATGAATGTAGGCCGGCCGCGGTGGCCGAGGGGACTGAGGCGCTCCAGTGACGGTCTGCACGGCCACTACTGTCGGGGGTTCGAATCCCCTCTCGGGCACGGATATTTGTGACGTCCTAGTTCGTAAGTAGTTCATAAGTAGTTTGTAACTTTATGGACTGATGACCCCGTAGTTAAGTCCCATAGACTATACAAACATTTGAACATTTTTGATGAATGTAGACTATCGTATGTGCTGCTCTGCTCGGTTAGTGAGCTGTAAAGGAAAGGAAAGGGAAGATTGGAAAGAAAATTAAAAGTTGAGGCGGGCAGAACTGGATGTTTAGAGGTTAAGTAGTGAGATTGTAACTGTTGACAGAGACGAGAGAATTTGCAAGAGTAGATGAAAGAGCTGGAGAGTATATGGAAAAGAGACTGATAGGAGAAGAGACAATTAAAAGTAAATCTTGGGGAAAAAATCACGTCAATTGACCTGATGAAGAAATGGAATGTGTCTGGTTGCAGAAGTAGGAGGGAGGGAGTGATGGTTGTAGACTATCGTAGCTGTTGCTCTAGACGGCTGGCGGGCTGTGAAGTAAAGGGAAGTTTGGAAAGATAATGATAAGTTGAGGCAGCAGTAGTGGAAGTTTAGAAGTTAAGTAGTGAGATTGTAACTGTTCACAGAGACAAGCAAATTGCAATGTTAGATGAAAGAGCTGGAGAGTATGTTGAAAAGGGACTAATAGGAGAAGAGCCAATTAAAAGTAAACCGTGGAAAAAAGAAAATCACCTGTCAGTTGACCTGATGATGAAACGGAGTTGTCTGGTTGCAGCAGTAAGAGGCAGAACGTGATGGATGTAGCCTATCGTAGGTTCTGCTCTGGATGGTTGGCGACCTGTGAAGGAAACGGAAGATTGGAAAGGAAAGAGAAGTTTGGAAAGAAAGAAGTTGAGGCAGAAGAGGAAGTATAGAGGTTAAGTAGTGAGATTGTAACTGTTGACAGAGACGAGAGAGATTGCAAGAGTAGATGAAAGACCTGGAGAGTATGTTGAAAAGAGACTAATAGGAGAAGAGACAATTGAAAGTAAATTGTGGAGAAAAATCACCTGTCAGTTGACCCGATGAAGAAATGGAATGTGTCTGGTTTCAGGAGTAAGAGGGAGAGAGTGATGGATGTAGCCTATCGTAGGTTCTGCTCTGGACGGTTGGCGACCTGTGAAGGAAAGGAAACGGAAAATTTGAAAGGAAAGAGAAGTTTGGAAAGAAAATTAAAAGTTGAAGCAGGCAGAAATGGAATTTTAGAGGTTAAGAAGTGAGATTGTAACTGGTGACAGAGATGAAAGAAATTGCAATAGTAGTTAAAAGAGCTGGAGAGTGTTGAAAGGAGACTAATAGGAGAAGAGACAATTAAAAGTAAATCTTGGGGAAAAAATCACGTCAATTGACCTGATGAAGAAATGGAACGTGGGTGGTTGCAGGAGTAGGAGGCAGGGGGTGATGGTTATAGACTACCGTAGCTGTTGCTCTGGACAGCTGGTGGGGTGTGAAGGAAAGAGAAGTTTTGAAAGATAATGATAAGTTGACGCAGAAGAAATGGAAGTTTAGAGATTAAGTAGTGAGATTTTAACTGGTGACAGAGATGAAAGAAATTGCAATAGTATTTGAAAGAGCTGGAGGGTGTTGAAAAGAGACTAATAGAAGAAGAGGAACACAGTTAAAGGAAATCACAGGGGAAAATATTCACGCATTAGTTGACCTGATGAAGAAATGGAGCATGTTCGGTTGCAGGAGTAGGAGGGAGGGGGGATGGTTGTAGCCTATCTTAGGTGCTACTCTGGATGGCTGGTGAGCTGTGAAGGAAAGGAAACGGAAGTTTGGAAGAAAAATGAAAAGTTGAGGCAGGAAGAAGAGGAAGTTTAGAGGTTAATAGTGAGATTGTAACTGGTGACAGAAATTGCAAGAGTAGTTGAACGGGCTGGAGAGTGTGTTGAAGAGATACTAAAAGATGAAGAGGAACACAAAAGTAAATCATAGGGGGAAGAAATTCACCTATCAGTTGACCTGATGGAGACATGGAGCGAGTCAGGTTGCAGGAGTAGGAGGGAGGGGGTGGAGGCAGAAGAAGTGGAAGTTTAGAGGTTAAGTAGTGATATTATAACTCTTGACAGAGATGAGAGAAATTTCCAGAGTAGTTGAAACAGTTAGAGAGTGTGTCGAAAAGAAACTAGTAGTAGAAGAGGAATTCGCGTAAAAGTAAATGGGAAGTAAGGAATTGTAATGGGGTTACTTAAGGTGATGTTTAAGGAATTGGGTAATGAGACACAAGAAGCTGATGCTTAAGGAATTAGATTAGGTAATGACGCACAAGAAGTATCAACTTCTGATAACTGCACAGCAAAATAACTGATGGTGGCCCAAGTGAAACAGCTGATAAATTTGTAATGGGAGTGTCAAGAGAAGAATGTCTAAAAAAAAACTAGCTGTGCTAATGACGGGTAACAAACTAAAGTTAATAATGACTTGAAAGGCAGCCCCACTGCAGTCTGATAAAAAAGAACGAGCATATCTACATCTAGGCACATAATTAGTCTGCAAATCACATTTTAAGTGCGTGGTAGAAGTTTCGTCTAACTGCCTTTCCTGCCGTTCCACTTAGTAGCTCGATGGAAAAAAGGAACACGTAAATCTTTACGTTTCCGATCTGATTTCCCTAATTTTATTACGATGATCGTATGGAGCAGGTTCGCAGATATGTGAATGGCTCCAAGACTTCCTGAGAAAGGAAACGCAATACATTTAACAGTTTCGGCGTCTGTTCTTTCCGACATTTGCTAGTAGCTATTGTAAACACATAACATGGCCATATGAAAACTTGTGCTGAGACCGGGATTCGAACCCGACACCTCCTATTTCTAAGGCACTTGCGCTAAACACCTGAGCCACTCCATTGACTTGATGTGAAAATGCCGCACTTTTGTGGACTGAAATCTTTTGCTGGTGTAGATAATGTTGCATGTAAGATTTGGCACTGTGGTGTTGATGCACATAATGGCTGGTAAACGTATTTATATTTACAGTAATATGCTGTTTGTCGTAAAATTAGTAGTCTAAAGATGAAAAATATACATGTATCGATTAAACGACAGCCGGCCGCGGTGGCCGAGCGGTCTGCGGCGCACCAGTCACAGTCAGATCGGCCGCTACGGTCGGGGGTTCGAATCCCCCCTCGGGCATGGATATTTGTGCCGTTCTTATTATTCGCTAGTTCATAAGTAGTTTGTAAGTTTATTGACTGATGACCCCGTAGTTAAGCCCCTTAAGCTTAACAAGCATTTGAACATTTAATAATTTGTGTATTTAATAATGCTCTACAGTTATAAAAATATTTTGCACGCAGTATGTTACAATTTGTTAAATTCTGACCTAATAGGTTAGAAACAAACTCCTGTAGCACAAGTTTTTGCGAAGTTAATTTAATTTTCAAGTATTACGTACTGACTTTTGTGTGTGTGATTTTTTTATTTTTTTATTATTATTATTATTTTTTTTTTTTTTTAATCTCAAGTATTTCCCCGAAAATTATATTTTCAGCATGATAATGATCCAAAACATCGTTCTCATCGTGTGAAGATAAAATGATATTGCAGTACTCAATATTGACTACATAGTTTCATTACTATTATGAAAAAGCACACGTCGGTCCAAGCTATACACAAGCGCTGATAACTGTTTTCACAAAATAGTTTTTCAACTTTTCTTTACTCACAGCACTAGTTTTCCTCTTTAACTTAAAACTATAAACGACAGTACGTAAGACATCTGGGGAGAGTGTATTGTTTATCGAGATATCCACAGCTCGTAAATATTTGTACGGAGAAAATTAACTAAAGGTGCTCTTCTTTGGTATTGAATAATTTGCGTAATTACTGACCGATTTCAAAAACTCAAAATATTGTCGTATGTTAGTGATTAAGAGGTACATCTTACACGGTGTGTAACACGATAACACAACTAGGCGTACTACATATATCTCGAAGGTGCCAGCTGTCAGATGTGAGAAATTTGTTCATCCATTAGTCGAAAATAGGTGTAACTTACCTACTTGCAGAACTTAACGAACCTCTTTGTCAGTGACACCCCGGCATAAAATGATAATAGAAAAAAAAAGTTGATCGCTTACTACATTTTCGCCGTATTCACGTGGTTAAACTTCAGCATTTTCCTGTGACATTTTAATTTTATTACTTTTTAACTACTAACATTTCTGCAGGCAGTATGTGAACGCACCTGCAAAATTATATCAGTTCACGGCAGACAGTTGAGGAGATATGATGAGACAGGGACTTAGGTGTATCGAAAACTACAGTCCGCTAACATCGGAGTGCATAAAATTCAGTATCATTCCTAACGACTCAATTAATAACCAATTTATATTTTTGATGGTTTATGCTCATATGTCAACAACTGTACGTGCGAAATTATATCATGCTACGACAGCCGAGGAGGAGTGGCCGAGCGCTCTAATGCTCCTTGCTGCGGAGCGCGTGGTTGCTTGCCGTCGGAGGTTCGAGTCCTCCCTGGGGCATGGGTGTGTGCGTTGTCCTTATGTTAATTTACCTTAGTTTAAGTAGTTTGTAAGCTACGGACTGATGACCAAAGAAGTTAAGTCCCGTAGATTTCCACACATTTGAAATTGATGCTACGACAAGTAGTTCAGGATATGCAGTGTCAGAAACCTTGGAGATTCGGGAAAAGCGGCTTTTCTTTGAAGTGGTGTGTGAAAATTAGTGGCTATTCATCGAGCGTGCGGTAACGAAAGCACTTAGCGACTTGGAACAAGCGTGAAACGGGATACTTCAAACTCACTTAACAATGTTTTTCTCGACTGCATGCGGAAATTCAGATGTTTAGCGTACTATCTCATCGGCAAGGCAATCAGATGATTGAAGCAGTTGTATAGGTGGCAATTAGATTCTCTGTGCAATCAGTGATACACTGCTACGCTCCGTGAATCACTTGCATAGGGACCGTGAAGACAAAACGATTCATTTTATCCGGCTTTGGCTTGAGAACAGCGAATCTGTTTTCGTAAATAATAGTGTAGGAAGTAAATAGTGTAAATAGCCGCACATTTAATAAAATAAAATCATTTATTCTGTCGTCACTAGTTCCGAGCATGAACTTAGCACCAGGCAGTTCTACTGATTCGAAATTGTATTTATATTGGTGTCCTGAAATAAGAAAGGTTTGTGACTAGCCGTGTATAGAGTACAATCTTATTACATTTGTGTCCTAAAGATAACTAAGTTTTATGGTTGCATTTCTTACGCATTATTTTACATTGCACTTCAGAGAAAGGGCTTCTTCAGATAGTAGGCCTATATAGGTGTAGCAGTCAACAATCCGAAGATTGGTTTGAACAGCACAGTGCTTTACTAGGCACGGTCCTCTTTGGAGGTGGTATGCCGTTGCCTTCCTCCGACCGGCTCACATTTTTTTCTTGTCGCCATTGTTTAATTTCAATGCCCTAATGCAGCCACTGTCAATTCTTTCCTTCCGGCTTCATCAGTAATTTGCAAATGCAATGTGGCTGCGAAGCAGGTGTGGTGTCTGTTCTTTCGGGCACGTCCGGAAGAACAGACTTATAACGAAAAACACCTGCTGAACAAACGAAGTCCAATCGCCTGGGATGTGAGATCTACATCTACATCTACATACATACTACGCAATTCACCGTAAGGTGCGTGGCGGAGGGTACACTGTACCACTACTAGGCATTTCCTTTCCTATTCCATTCCCAAATGGAACGAGGAAAAAAAGAACTCCTATATGCCTCCGTACGAGCCCTAATTTCTTTTATCTTGTCTTTGTGATCTTTACGCGAAATTTAAGTAGGCGGCAGGAAGATCGAACTACACTCAGATTCAAATTCCGGCCCTCTAAATTTCCTCAACAGAAATTAACGAAAAGAACGTCGTCTTTCTTCCAGCGATCCCCAATTGAGTTGTCGGAGCATTTCCGTGACACTCGCGCATTGGTCGAACCTACCGGTAACAAATCTAGCTGCTCACCTCTGAACCGCCTCTATGTCTTCCTTTAAACTGATCTGCTGCAGGTCCCAAACACTTGAGGATACTCGAGACGTGGTCGCACAAGCGTTTTATACGCGGTCTCCTTTACAGGTGAAGTACATCTTCCCAAAATTCTCCTAATAAACCGAAGTCGGCTGTCCGCCTTACTCACAACTGTCCTTACATGTTCGTTCCATTTCATATCGCTCTGCAATGTTACGCCTAGATATTTGAACGACGCGACTGCATCAAGAAGCTCACTACTAATGCTGTATTCGAACATTATAGGATTGTTTTTTCTACTCGTGCGCATCACCTTACATTTTTTTACATTGAGAGCTAGCTGCCATTTTCGCACCAACTAGAAATTTTGTCTAAGTCAACCTGTATGCTATTACAGTCAGTTACAGACGATACCCTCCCCTACACCATCACCATCTGTAGGTGAGTGATCCCGTAGGGATCAGTGTTAGTCGGTGCTTGATGGAAATTAATTCCCTTATCTTCTTTTCAGCCAGAGATTGCAGCCACAGCTACATCAACACCCCCAGGCCGCACCTGTCGGCAGCAGGGGACAGACTGCGGCAGCGGTTCTCCACAGACAAGTCCCCAGTTAACCACCCGCCTTGTGTGTTTCAGGCCGTGGACCCGCCGTCCCCGCCCCCGCCGCCCCCACAGTGACCGCCCCCCGCCCCCGTGCCACCATGGGTGGCACGCGCTCCCCCACCTCCTCCTCCGCCCCAACCACCACCACCACCACCACCACCACCACCATGCTGCCGCTGGTTCTGCTGCTCGTCGCATCCGCCTGCCTGACTCCCATCTCTGCACAGGTGAGTACCAAACACACACTCTCTACATCTCTATATATAAGAGCAAGTGTCCCGATTGACTGACTGACTGACTCATCATCGCCCAGCCCAAACCACTCAAGATAGAAACTTGAAATTTGTGGAGGTTGTTGATCTTACTCTGTAGGCGTCATTTAAGAAGCCATTTTTCCATTTTCCGTCCGTAAGGGGGTGAAATAGGGGATGAAACCTTTTTTTGAAAGTACGTACCTATTTAGGCAATTATGAAGCTAGAACTACAAATTTTCGGATTTTAATTCAGGGTTCCTCTCTATATATAAAAGGAAGTGTCCCGATTGACTGACTGACTGACTCAAACCACTCAAGATAGAAACTTTGAAATTTGTGGAGAGTGTTGATCTTACTCTGTAGGCGTCATTTAAGACGCGATTTTTCGATATGCCGTCCGTAAGGGGGTGAAATAGGCGATGAAACGTTTTTTTGAAAGTACGTAGCTATTTAGGCAATTTTAAAGCTAGAACTACAAAATTTCGGATTTTAATTCAGGGTTCGAATTTAAAAGACACGTGTTTCGGTATTTTTTTAAATTCGACAAATAAGGGGGTAAAATAGATGTCACAAAAAATTGGTTTTCAAAAATATGTTGCCGTTAATTCAAATTTTAAGCCACAACTACGAAACTTCGGATATGTAATCTCGGTCAGGATTAACAATCAATGATTTTTAGTATTTTTGGAAATTCAACGAGTAAGAGTGTTAAATAGAGGATCAAAAATTCTTTTTGAAAACACGTTGCTATTGATACAATTTTGAAGCTAGAGCTGCAAAATTGATATTTGTATAGTTGGTTGGACGTTAAAAAATACGTGTTTCGGTACTTTTGGAAATTCAACCATCAACGGCGTTAAATTGGAGAGGGGATGTTTTTCGAAAATCTGTAGCTATTTAGTCAATTTTCGGATTTGGATTCGGGGTTCATATTTAAAAGACACGTGTTTCGGTATTTTTGGAAATTCATTAACTAAGGGGTTAAAAGAGACGATCAAAAATTCTTTTCGAAAACACATTGTTGTCAAGGCAATTTTGAAGCTATAGCTACAAAAATTGGTATTTGTATTGTTCGTTATGATTTAAAAAATACGTGTTTCAGTATTTTTGGAAAGGGGGTGTTTTTCGGAAATATGTTTCTGTTGAAGCAATTTTGAAGTTGGAACTAGAAGTTTTAGGATTTGGATTCGGGGTTCAAAATTGAAAGACACGTGTTTCGGTATTTTTGGAAATTCGACCAATAAGGGGGTGAAATACGAGATGCAGAAATTTATTTTCAAAAATATGATGCTGTTAACTCAAATCTCAAGCTATAACTACGAAACTTAAAATATGGAGTCTTCATCAGGATTAAAAAGAAACAACTGGTGCAGACCAACCAGCCTACGCATGCGAAGCATCGGGAGTTCAGCTAGTATACATACATACTCCGCACTCTACCCAAAGGTGCGTGGCGGAGGGTACGTAATCGCTGTGGTCTTTACGCGAAATGTAGGTCGCCCGCATTTTGAAGAAACACCACGTTGTAACTGTCTTTTGCCCGCCGAATAAAATTCGTGCACTGGTGGGGAGCGCCAAAGATGATCTCGGTTCGAGGAAGGCGGGCGTGTACCAGATTCCGTGTCAGTGTGGAAAGTCATATATTGGACAGACCATGCGCAGAAGTTCCAACCATTACGATTTAATCGTAATTGTTACGAAAATAGTTTAAAATTACGAGTTTACCATTGTAGTGCTTAGAATTCCGATTTTCAAGTTTAAATCGATATGATTTGTTTTTCGTTGGCAAAAACTAGGTCCCTTTAGAGATCGCTTGTGAGATGTTGTTGTTGTGGTTTTCAGTCCGGAGACTGGTTTGATGCAGCTCTCCACAATACCCTATCCTGAGCAAGCCTCTTCATCTCCACATAAGAACGACAACCTACATCTGTCTGAATCTGCTTACTGTATCCATCTCTTGGTCTTCCTCTGCGATTTTTTCCCCATACACTTCCCTACAACGCTAAATTCACAATTCCTTGATGTCTAAGAATGTGTCCTACCAATCTATCCCTTCTTTCAGTCAAGGTATGCCAGAAATTCCTTTTCTCCCCAATTCTGTTCAGTACCTCCTCATTAGTTACGCGATCCACCCACCTAATCTTCAGCATTCTTCTGTAGCACCATATTTCAAAAGCCTCAATCCTCTTCCTGTCCGCACTGTTTATCGTCCATGTCTCACTCCCATACAAGACAACACTCCATACAAACGCCTTCAGAAACGACTTCCTTAGGTTTAAATCAATATTCGATGTTAACAAATTTCTCTTTTTCATGAACGCCTTTCTACCCATTGCCATTCTGCATTTTATATCCTCTGTACTGCGACCATCATTTGTTATTTTACTGCCCAAGTAACAAAACTCATCTACCTTCTTTATTGCTTCGTTTCCCAATCTAATTCCTTCAGCATCACCTGATTTTCTTACACTGCACTCCATTACCCTAGTTTTGCTCTTGTTAATGTTCATCTTATATGCACCTTTCAGCACACTGTCCATTCCGTTCAATTGCTCTTCCAGGTCCTTTGTTGTATCTGACAGAATTACTATGTCGTCGGCAAAACGCAATGTATTTAATTCTTCACCCTGAACTTTAATTCCTTCTCCAAATTTCTCCTTGCTGTCCTTTATAGCTTGCTCAGTGTACAAATTGAACAACATTGGAGAAAGGCTACAGCCCTGTCTTACTCCCTTCCCAACCACTGCATCCCTTTCAAGCCCACTGCCGGATTAAGACTCTGCATTTGATACTGTGGAATAACATGTTGTGTAATCAAACATAGAAGAACATATTTAATAACATAATTCACGTATGGGTGAAAAGTTTGGTCAGAGAGAAAAATAGAAAACTGATGTAGGGATACTGGAGAAGATGCTGCGGCTTCACATTATTTGACCCCGAGAGAAATTACGACAGCCATTACAGATGCAATTAATTATAAAAAATTGAAATTGTTTGCACTTATGTGATGTATGAAGCAGGAAAGGATACCGTTACAAGCACGAGTTGCATTCTACGTTTGCCCCCCCCCCCCCCACTCTCCCTCTTTTGCAGCTCATTCCGTAAGTCTGCTCTTGTAGCCTGACCATGCCAAGTTACTTTGCGCGCACAGCTGTTGTATATCAGGTCGAAATCGTTCCGCGTGTCGCAGACTTGTGGTGGCAGACAACCCACTTTAACAGGTGTTTGAAAAACGGCAAACCGAGCGTCGCAGACACGCCTGCTGGCGTGACTCACTGGCCTTGAGCTATCTGCGTTATCGGCCGACTCTCGAAGCGCAAATTACGCCTGACGTGTTGCTGAACCAAAACGTCTACATCTACACCTACATAGATACTCTGCAAATCACGTGTAAGTGCCTGGCAGAGGGTACATTAACCACCTTCATAACTTTTCTCTACCGTTCCATTCTCTAATAGCGCGCGGGAAGAAAGAACACCTAAACCGTTCCGTTTTCGATCTGATTTCTCTTATTTTATTGGGATGGTCATGTCTCCCTAAGTAGGTGGGTGCTAGCAAAATATTTTCACATTCAGAACTAAAAGTCGGTGATTGAAACTTCGCAAACAGATCACGCCGCAATGAATAACGTCTTTCTTTTAATGATTTCCACCCCAATTCGTGCAACATTTCCGTGACGCTTCCCCCCCCCTCCCCCCCCATAACGTGATAAAACAAAACGAGCTGCTCTTCTCTGAACCTTCTCAATATCTTCCGTCAGTCCCACCTGGTGAGGGTCCCACACTGGGCAACAGTACTCCAGGAGAGGACGCACAAGTGTGACGTAGGCAGTCTCTTTGGTGGAGCTGGTGCATCGTCGAAGCGATCTGCCAATGAAACGTAACCTTTGGTTCGCCTTCCCCACAATATTTTCTATGTGTTCTCTCCAGTCAAAGTTGTTCGTAATTGTAACTCCTAGGTATTTGGTAGAATTTACGACCTTAAGGTTTGACTGATTTATCGCGTAATTGAAGTTCAGCGGATTTCTTTTAGTGGTCATGTGTATTACTTCACACTTTTCTTTATTTAGTGTCAATTGCCAATTTTCGCACCAAGTAGAAATTTTGTCTAAATCGCTTTGCAGTTGCTTTTGATCCTCTGTTGACTTCACTAACCGATAAACGACAGCATCATCCGCGAACAGTCCAAGGGAGCTATTCAGATTGTCTCCTAAATCGTTTATAAACACGAGGAAGAGTAGAGGACCAATAACGCTTCCCTGTGGAACGCCAGATATCACTTCTGTTTTACTCGATGACTTACCGTCAATTACAACGAACTGTGTCCTTTCTGATAGGAAATCGTGAATCCAATCGCACAATTGGGGAGATATTCCATAAGCACGCAATTTCATTAGAAGCCGTTTGTGGGGTACAGTGTCAAAAGCCTTCCGGAAATCCAGAAATATGGAATCGATTTGAGATCCCTTGTCGATGGCACTTAACACTTCATGTGAATAAAGGGCAAGCTGTGTTTCGCAAGAGCGATACTTTCTGAATCCGTGCTGACTATTCGTTAATAGGTCGTTCTCTTCGAGGTAGTTCATAATATTCTAACAAAAAAAGATGATAGAAGCTTTTGATATGTGGTGCTACAAACGAATGATGAAAATTAGATGGGTAGATCACGTAACTAATGAGGAGGTGCTTAACCCAATCGGGGAGAAAAGGAGTTTCTGGCATATCTTGAGTAAGAGAAGGGATAAATTGGTGGGGCACATTCTGAGACATCAAGGAATTGTCAACTTAGCATTAGAAGGAAGTGTGTGGAGTAAAAATCGTAGAGGGAGACCGAGGGACGAATATAGTAAGCAGATTCAGACAGATGTAGGTTGCCGTTCGATTTCTCAGATGAAGAGACTTGCACAGGACAGGGTAGCGTGGAGAGCTACATCAAACCAGTCTGCGCACTGAAGACAACAACAACATGTCATGTTATAAAGGGATTCATAACTATTTCATTTCCTTTGTACAAACCCTCTACATATTCCTTCCACCTTTCAGCTTTCCCATCGAACTGGAAATTTCTCGTTTACACCCGTGCCTTGCTTCTCCGCCAGTCCCACTTGAGCAGCTGCAGTGGTAGGGTGACCCGGCGGTCGGTCGGTTCCCAGGCCCGCCGTGGAACGCCTGGCTAACGCCTCTCCGCAGTGCTGGTGGGCTGTTCCTCCTACGGCAGCGCCGTCGGTTTCTTCACCTCGGCAGACAAGAGGCGAAATTAACGACCAGATAAGGCGGCATGCAGGCTCTTATCTGCCGCTGCTGCCGACGCCTGTACCGCGCTCCTCAAGACGGAAAACAGCGGCGGACGCCGAAACGCACTTGTGGCTCAACAAAGCGGAACAATTTGCCATCGTGAATGCTCTTGAGTTCATAAATAATCTCTCGAATACTGATACAACTGCAGTAATTCACACCGACAGCAGAATTACTTTGGACTCTTTGCGAAATCCGAAGAACCACAACTTGTTGATTGAAGAAATAAGAAGTAATATCAGAAGGTTGCAGACACACAACTGGCTGGTGCATTTCGAATGGGTTAAGGCACATCAAGGGATATGGGGAAATGAACTAGCGGACAACCTTGCTAAAAGAGCAGCTCGATCACGACAGTCTACACGCTATAACAAAATACCTACAAGTGCCGTAAAGAAGAAACTTCGAGAAGAGTTTAGGAACAAATGGGACATTGAGTGGCACAGAACAAAACACGGGGGAAGCACTAAACCGTATTTTCCTACGATCCGACAACGTTTAATGATTAAACTTCCAATATCTCCGAATTTTACAGCTATGCTAACAGGCCATGGGAAACTGAAAGCCTACTATCAGCGGTTCAAAATAATTGAAGACGGAAGGTGCACATGTAACAGCGCTGTCCAAACTGTTGACCACGTGCTTTCTGACTGCTGCAATTTATTGAAAGAGAGGGACCATCTCAGGAAAAAGAAAATAATAATAGCTGCCAAAGGAGGAGGATGGTCCGTCAGTAAATATGACTTAGTACATAAATACACTACTGGCTTTTACAATTTTTGTAATTCAGTAAGCTTTCCTAATGTATAAAACTTTTACAATTCTTGTAATTCATTAAGATTTCCCAATGTATAAAATTGTTTGTTCCTTTGTAAACCATGTCATCTTGTATACTGTACTTGTGTTTGTAAGAACATTTGATGTAACCGCCTGAATCAAACCATCAAACATGTAATATTGCTATGTAATGGGGCATGTTAAATAATAAATAAAAAATAAAAAATGGGGTTGACAAATCATTAAGTGTAGGCTTCTACGGCCGGCGTCTTCAGTAGTTAAAACTTCCGGGCTGAGAGGCCGTGGTCGAACAGTAGAAATTCCTTCCCCTGACGTTTCGTCGCCGGCTGCGGGCAACATCTTCTGAGGTGAATCGACAACTTTTTTTTTTTTTTTTTTTTTTTTTTTTTTTTCATTCCACCCCATATGGAGATGGCGGGCCCATTTTCGAACATTAAGTTCGTTTCAAGCCAGGGAAACTATCTAGTGTTAGTACTGCGGTGACACATTTTATTTTAATACAAGGGGAATTTGGACTCTTGGTAGTTCTTATTATTGCTTAATGATTTCTCTTGGGAGGTTATCCGCTATTGTTAATCTGCCGAGGAAAAACCTCCCCCAAAAAACCTCAGCGCGGGGATAGTATTGTGTTAGCTATACATCTGATTGCTCTTCTTGGAGTAATAAATGGTTATATAAATCCTCTTCTCCTATAATTGATTGCAGATCGTATTTACCTGGATGTAGTTTTCAATAGCTTACGCTATGGCACTAGGTGGATAGGGGTATTTATACCTAGGGTAATTAATAGTGATTGGACTTCTTTGCAGAAAGTCGATTGTTTTAGTGCTTGTTGAGATTCTATCAATTCCATATTTTGCTATCATATTGATAAGCCTTTGTTCTAGTGGCTGAATATTAGCTATTTGGTATAATTCTCCCCTCAGTACTTAATATTTTATGGACATGAGCTCTTGACGTTAGCCAAATAGGTGCCGCATACTCGAGGCTGGGTCTAATATAACAGCAGTAGGTGTAAATGAGGGCTGATGTTGATGCTCCATTAAATTTTCCTTTTATCATTTTTAGCTTTATTTATCAGATCAGAAATTGTAAATTTATAAGTTAGAGTAGTATCAAAGATAATACCTAGATATTTGCCGGCCGCGGTGGCCGAGGGAACTGAGGCGCTTCAGTCATGGTCTGCACGGCCACTACGGTCGGGGGTTCGAATCCCCCCTCGGGCATGGATATTTGTGCCGTCCTTAGGATAAGCTAGTTGATAAGTAGTTTGTAAGTTTAGGGACTGATAACCCCGTAGTTAAGTCCCATAAACTTAACAAACAAACCAAACCAAACAAACCAGATATTTGACTGGCTGCTGGGCTGTGAAGGTCCTGCCTATATAGAGGGCATAGAGGGCGCCACGACTCGTCACGTGATGTCAACACTAAAACTGTCTCTGGCTGGCGTCATTACTCTCGATCAAACGTAATCGATTGTCACATCTTTGCTGGAGACGGAGATTACTGGACCGATAAATTTTTTGGACGTTTCAGTGATTAAACGTGTCAGATGAGACTCTGGATCATAAAGTACACAGAAAAGATAGGCTCACCGATCGGTATCTCCACAAAGATTCGCATCATCATCCCAGACAGAAGAGAGGTGTTATTAAAACATTAGTGGACAGGGCTAATAAAATCTGTGAGCCAGCTTATTTGCAAGAGGAACTCGATCATTTTACGAACCTCATTTCAGAAAAAACGGATACAGTGACAAGGAGATCGAGCACTGGAGCCCAGAAGACAAATGTCTGCTAACGTCCAACAACAACAACAACCTTTGTCCGGGAAAGTGTTTCTCCGATTCATCCACAATATCACGGACCGCATTGGGAGAGTACTGGCCAAGTTTAGAGTCGAAACAATATTCAAACCCACCAAAAAGATCAGTGAATACTTCCGATCAACGAAAGGTGCGCGACGCCCTTTGGCTACTCCGGGTGTGTATAAGATCCCATGTAGTTGTGGGAAGGTTTATATTGGAACAACTAAAAGAAGTATCAATACTCGAAGCCTAACGGAACACATGAGGAACTGTCGACTGTGACACACAGAAAAATCGGCCGTAGCAGAACATGTTTTTGAAAACGGTGACCACAAAATAAAATTTTAGTGAGACAAGCGTGCTAGCTAAGACGTCGCACTATTATGCACGTATGAATAGAGAGGCTATAGAGATTTTTAAACACCGCAAGAATTTTAACAGGAAGGAAGAACGCTTGAAGTTAGACAAGATATGGCGGTCTACTTTGTACCAAAGATGTGACAATGACGCCAGTCAGAGATAGTTTTCCTATTGACATCACGCCCTCTATGCCCTCTATATAAACAGGATCTCCACGGCCCAGCAGCCAGTCGTCGACTCACCTCAGAAGATGTCGCCCGCAGCCGGCAATGAAACGTCAGGGGAAGAAATTTCTACTGTTCGACCACGGCCTCTCAGCCCGGAAGTTTTAATTACTGGGGTTGACAAAGATACTGTTTTTAAAAAGTGCGTTACAGCAAAAGTCTCTTATATGCCGATTAAAATCACTCGGACTCTAAATAATGGGAAGTGTGAAGTCGTTCACATGATTACGAAAAGAAATCCGTTATACTTTGTTTACAAGATAAATCAATCAAACGTGAAGACCGTAAACTCCACAAAATATCTAGGAATTTCTATTACTTGCTCTGGAAAGAACGCGTAGATAATATCGTGGGAAAGCCGAACCAGAGACTGCGTTTTATTGGCAGAACCCTTAAAAGATGCAACAGAACTACTAAAGAAACTGCATACACTACGCTTGTCCGTCCTTTATTGGAGTATTGCTGCCCAGTGTGGGATCCTTATCACGTGGGTTTGACGGAGGACATCGAAAAAGTCCAAAGAAGGGCAGCTCGTTTCGTATTGTCACGATACAGGGGAGACAGCGTTACGAAAATGATAAAGGATCTGGGATGGGAATCATTACAACAACGGCGCTTATCGCTGCGGCATGGGCTACTTAAGAAACTCCAATCCCCAACATTCTCCTCCGATTGCGAAAATATATTGTTGACTCCCACTTACATAGGTAGAAATGATCATCAGAATAAAATACGAGAAATCAGAGCTCGAACGGAGAGATTCAGGTGTTCTTTCTTCCCGCGCGTTATTCGAGAATGGAATGGGAGATGAATAGTATAACGGTGGTTCGATGAATCCTCTGCCAGGCACTTAAATGTCATTTGCAGAGTATCCCATGTAGATGTAGATGTAGATGAACCAGCCTGCGAACTGAAGACCACAACAACGTGTCTCTCTCTCTGTGTGTGTGTGTGTGTGTGTGTGTGTGTAGAGTCAATGAGATACGAACAGCAATATAACTCCGTAGTGGCACACTATTAGCTTCCCATGTGTAACATCATGGGCTCGACTCCCATCTTGTGTGCGATTATTTTAACTATAATTAGATTCCATTTTGTGCCAGCCCACCACAGAATTATAATGAAATAAAAAGATTCAGCTTGGTAGGCGATGTGAGATGTTTATTTTAAAATTCAAAACGTGTCTATTTCGTCCCTATGATGGGACATCATCAGTGTGTGCAGAATTGCATGTCATGATGACCTAAGTGCTCTGCTAAAAACATTTTATGACATACCGGATAAAAATGTTTTAAGCAGAGCGCATAGGTCATCATGACTTACAATTCTGCACGCACTGATGATGTCCCATCATAGGGACGAAATCGATATGTTTTGAATTTTAAAATAAGCATCTCACTTTGCCTACCAAGCTGAAACCTTTTTTGATTTCCAAATCAAAATTGTTTTGTTATTCCCTGTGGCATTTTTTTTTTTTTTTTTTTTTTGCCGTTATACCGCAGCTGGTGCAAGTCTTTAGGTGAAGCCACGTGGGTGACTCGCGCGTCGATGATGATTGAATGATGATGATGATGATGACGACGCAACGCGCAGACCCCGAGCTGCCCTTCTCTGGTTTCGTCCCTCTCTTCTGCTTCCGCTGACCCGCTCGGCACTGGAGACTGTATTTTTTGTGTGTCGATCGACGACTTGTGCAGCTATCTGCACTTTATGGCATCGCGCGGCCTTAGGGTGTCGACAGAATTGTGTCCCATTCCAGAGTAATTAATTTCCGTAAAGTGTCCTGGGGGAGCTGATTGTTATGTGCCGGTGGCCAGACATTTATTTAGTTAATATTCACAGAATATATGACATCAACTGCGATTGGGCAAAGCTGAAAATGTGTACCCAGCCGGGATTGGAACCCGGGTGTCCTGCTTTCTAGGCAGTTGCTGACCCCTACACCACTGGGGACACAGTGATCACCGCACCTGCAAGGACTACCTAAGCACGCCTCCCGTCAGATACAAATTCCCAGCTTTGCCCTGCCCACAGTACTCAAACTCGTAGTTTTTAAACTAATTCCCGTAAGAGTAAGGGCTTCAAACTTGCCCACCCCTCCCCACTAACGATAGGATCATTGCCCGTCACCGGTATTTTATATATACACATGTGGCGTCTGTTGCGAAAGAACAGACGTCACTTCTGATCCTGCAGTTGTTATTATTTAATATTCACAGAATATATGACATCAGCTGCTATTGGGCAAAGCTGAAAATGTGTACCCAGCCGGGATTCGAACCCGGGTGTGCTGCTTTCTAGGCAGTTGCGCTGACCCCTACACCACTGGGGACACAGTGATCACCGCACCTGCAAGGACTACCTAAGCACGCCTCCCGTCAGATACAAATTCCCAGCTTTGCCCTGCCCACAGTACTCAAACTCGTAGTTTTTAAACTAATTCCCGTAAGAGTAAGGGCTTCAAACTTGCCCACCCCTCCCCACTAACGATAGGATCATTGCCCGTCACCAGCATTTTATATATATATACATGTGGCGTCTGTTGCGAAAGACGGGAGGCGTGCTTAGGTAGTCCTTGCAGGTGCGGTGATCACTGTGTCCCCAGTGGTGTAGGGGTCAGCGCAACTGCCTAGAAAGCAGGAGACCCGGGTTCGAATCCCGGCTGGGTACACATTTTCAGCTTTGCCCAATCGCAGTTGATGTCATATACTCTGTGAATTTTGAATAATAACAACTGCAGTATCAGAAGTGACGCCTGTTCTTTCGGAACGGACGCCACATGTTTATTTAGTTGTTGGAGCCCCCGACGCTTCTTACGGCGGACTCGGGCTAGTCTAATTACGGTGATGCACGCAGCCAGATATGGCGCTGCGATGATAGCGGCCGCTCCAGCCGACACAGGGCCTACTGTGCCCTCTGTCTCTGTCTCTCCGAGGCGTGGCCGGCTCTCTCTCTCTCTCTCTCTCTCTCTCTCTCTCTCTCTCTCTCTCTCTCTCACACACACACACACATACACAGACACTCACACACACACACCGGGGTCATCGCTCCACAGCTGAGGCGGGTATCGCTTCCGGCGTCACTGCACAACAGCCATTCAGCAGCCATCAACACGCTGGCACCGAAACACCACTCTTGGTTTTCATTCACAATTACATACTCCACCCCGGCCGCGGTGGGCGAGGGAACTGAGGCACTCCAGTCACGGTCTGCACGGCCAGTACGGTCGGTGGTTCGAATCCCCCCTCGCGTATGGATATTTGTGCCGTCCTTAGTCTTAGCTAGTTCATAAGTAGTTTGTAAGCTTAGGGACTGATGACCCCATAGTTAAGTTCCATAAGTTCTACAAACATAAAGTAAAGAAACTTCCTGGCAGATTAAAATTGTGTGCCGGAACCGGGACTCGAACCTGGGACCTTTGCCTTTCGCGGGCAGCCTTCTGTGAAACTTGGAAAGTAGGAGGCGAGGTACTGGCGGAAATAAAGTTGTGAGGCGGCATCGTGAGTCGTGTCGAGATAGCACAGTCGGTAGTGCGCTTGCCCGCGAAAGGCAAAGGTTCGAGTCCCGGTTCCGGCACACAATTTTAATCTACCAGGAAGTTTCACATCAGCGTACACACCGCTGCAGAGTGAAGGTTTCATTCTGGTTCATAAAGTAATTTATCTTAACCCTTTATAGGGCAAAACTTTATTTTTAAAACAGAGGCAAAAATATCTGAGATGTGAAAATTCTTTTATTATATAAGGAACTCATTGTTCGATGGGCCGATCTATATTTGTTTAATAATGATTTTGCAGCCAAGATCGCATTTTTCATTTATTATGTTACCGGTTTCGGCGTGCTCGAAAAAAAAATTCAAATGTTTGTAGAGTCTATGGGACTTAACTACGGGGTCAAACTACTTACAACTAAGGACGGCACACATATCCATGCCCGAGGAGGGATTCGAACCCCCGACCGTAGTGGCCGTGCAGACCGTGACTGGAGCGCCTCAGTCCCCTCGGCCACCGCGGCCGGCTCGGCGTGCTCGACGCCATCTTCAGACCTGTCGTAATTTACATAACTTCACAACATTTTTTATATACTAAAAGAGTACCTCCAAGTTTAGGCGTCACCAAACATAAAATTTCTAGTCACAAATAAAATATATGCATCCATCTTCTAATGGTTCTGAAGCGAGGTACTTCAAAATCTAATATTAATTGAAGTCCAGTAAAAGTGTTATACTGGACATTATTGTATCCAAATGAAATAATGAACACACCATTTTCAAACATGAAAATCATGTAGTTAATTTGTGTGTGGGGTAAAAATCGTGGAGGGAGACCGAGGGACGAATACAGTAAGCAGATTCAAAACGATGTAGGTTGCCGAACATATTCTCAGATGAAGAGACTTGCACAGGACAGGGTAGCGTGGAGAGCTCCATCAAACCGGTCTGCGGACTGCAGATCACAACATCAACAGTGTAAGTTGTGTAGTTTGTAGGTTTAGGGACTCATGACCACGTGACGAGGAAGAATTTGAAATATTTTAACATTTGGGGTGGCAGGATGTTTCTTCCCCCTCTGCCTATTTCTCAGGTTCCATATGCCATCTTCGAGTGAACTTCAGAATTTTACAGCTATGTTAGTACCATTGTCATAAGATTGACCTCAACAACTTTTGAACCCGCTTGCACTTGAAATATATGAATTTCAATTTGGAAATTTCCTGGTTTAACTTATTAGATTTTTCATGAGTTTTTACTAGTACCAAATCGCCTATTTTGAATGATTTAGTATTGTTGGACCGAGTATTGACCCCTGTGGGGACCTCAACAACTTTTCAACCCCTTTGCATTTCAAATGGTCCATGATGTATGAATTTCAATTTGGAAATTTCATGGTTTAACTTATTAGATTTTTCATGAGTTTTTACTAGTACCAAATCGCCTATTTTGAATGCTTTAGTATTGTTGGACCGAGTACTGGCCCCTGTGGGGACCTCAACAACTTTTCAACCCCTTTGCACTTCAAATGGTCCATGATATATGAATTTCAATTTGGAAAATTCACGGTTCAACTTATTAGATTTTTCATGAGTTTTACTAATACGAAATCGCCTGTTTTGAATGCTGTAGTATAGTATTATTGGACCGAGTACTGACCCCTGTGGGACACCCGCACATATTAGCGCGGTCCGGGCGTGTTGGCGGGCGGAAACGGACGTGCCCACCCCGGACTCGAGCGTGATGCCCCAGCACCTCCTGCCAGGTCCTGGAGCACTCGGTTTTGTGCGGCAGAGAGCTCAGGCATGCAGTGAGCACATCCCGCGCGCGCGCTATATTATTCTGTCTCCGGGCGCCGACGCCGGCTGATAAGCTATCTATGTAGGTTAAAAGCCGCCGCGGCGCGAAACACACCGAGCGCGCAACCACTTTGTGGACGTCTGCGCCTCCTGGGGAGACTGTGACGACAGGCCGGGAGCAGCCGGCGACACCGAGGCCTCCACAAGGAAGGTCTGCACGCATCATCAGTAGAGGCACCTGTTCCCCCAAAGCGCGAAATCCACAAATACACTACTGACCATTAAAATTGCTACACCAAGAAGAAATGCAGATGATAAACGGGCATTCATTGGACAAATATATTACTCTGGAACTGTGATTACGGTTTCACACAATTTGGGTGCATAGATCCTGAGAAATCAGTACCCAGAACAACCACGTCTGGCCGTAATAACGGCCTTGATACGCCTGGGCACTGAGTCACACAGAGCTTGGGTGGCGTGTACAGGTACAGATGCCCATGCAGCTTCAACACGATACCACAGTTCATCAAGAGTAGTGACTGGCGTATTGTGACGAGCCAGTTGCTCGGCCACCATTGACCAGACGTCTTCAGTTGGTGAGAGATCTGGAGAATGTGCTGGCTAGGGCAGCAGTCGAACATTTGCCATATCAAGAAAGGACCTGAGACATGCCTTCGTGCATTATCGTGCTGAAATGTAGGGTTTCGCAGGGATCAAATGAAGGGTACAGCCACGGGTCGTAACACATCTGAAATGTAACGGCCAGTGTTCAAAGTGCCGTCGATGCGGACAAGAAAAGGAATTTCTGGCATACCTTGACTAAAAGAAGGGATCGCTTGGTAGGACACATCTTAGACATCAAGGAATCGTGAATTTAGCGTTGGAGGGAAGTGTGTGGGGTACAAATCGGAGAGGGAGACCAAGAGACGAATACAGTAAACAGATTCAAATGTTGACGTTTTATTTTCGTGAAAAAGATTGCAACCAGCTGCCTTTATGAGCGTTTTTTTATTTAATCCACAACTAGTTTTCGAGCCCCTGCAGGTTCATCTTCAGTGGATAACTTTACAGGAACATTTCCGCTAAGTGAAGGTTATGTTGTCATGTTGGTTCTTGTGACATAACTGAACGAACATGACAGCATAACATATATAGTTATCCACTGAAGATGAGCCTGCAGTGGCTCGAATACTAGTTCTGGATTAAATAAAAAAACGTCCAAAAAGGCAGCTGGTTGCCATCCTTTTCACGAAAATAAACCATCAATTTACGCTACAGCTGCAGTTCGTGTCCAACATGGATATTTTGAAAAAAAAAAATAAAAAAAAAAAAAAAAAAAAAAAAAAAATAAGATTCAAATGTGTTGTCGTTTTCTTATGAGGAGATGAAGATGCTCTGGGTAGAGTAGGGTGGAGAACTGCATAAAACCAGTCTCTGGACTGAAGACCACAACAACAAACTAGATGAATAGTATTTTGCCGCGGTGGAGTAGCCTAGCGGTCTAAAGCGCCTCGCTGCGGAGCGCGCGGTTGCTCGCCGTGGAGGTTCGAGTCCTCCCTGGGGCATGGATGTGTGTGTTTGTCCTTATGTTAGTTTACCTAGGTTTAAGTAGTTTGTAAGCTACGGACTGATGACAACACAGTTTGGTCCGATATATTTACAAACATATGAACATTTGAATAGTATTTTTACCCTCAGTGTCAAAAAATTTGTGTCATATATTTATTTTACTGTTGGAATTGTTGAGAGGCTGTGTGAGCCACAGAGACGCACTCCAGGCTGAGAAATAGAGACCATTGCAGATACCAGGCTAAAACAGACACGCATATCTTACGGGATGTAGGCACTAAAGGAATCTCCTAGCGAACTGCTGATGCCCTCGGCCACCGTCCCAGGGTGGAGGTTACCTTTCGGAGAAGATGGGCGTAACCTCATATAGCGTCTAGACGCTGTGGTAAGACGTTACATTAGTACTTGGTGGCCAACAGGCACGTTTTAATGTACGTAGCAAAATTCATACCAGTCACTTGGGAACAGCAACGTCAGTGGTTCCACGAGGCTAGAGTGATAGGGTAAAGAAGAAAAACTGCAAGTTAGCAGCTCCCCTGAGGCGTGGTTAACTGAAGTAAAACATTGTTGTTGTTGCTCATATTGGGTAGCGTCGTGACGTTTTACTGTGAGCTGAACAATGTTGCTACCAAGTATGGATTTTGTTAGTGCACAAACAAGCCAGAAAGGACAGGGCTGGAAAGTGGTTCGCTAGAGGACTCAGAGAGAGAGCAAGCCACAATTTAGATTGGTTGAACCGAGCAGCGGCCAATAGGAAATTGTTAACTGTCGGGAAGTGGGGAAAAGGGGTGCGCCCACACCGGCCGTTAAAACCCCCGGTTTTTGGATCAAGAGGGGAGTTCTCAGTCAGACGAGTCGGGCGCCAGCCCGTGACTATCGCCGTCGGCCTCGGGGAGTGCGTCTGTCTAGGGGATGCTGCTAGGGAACGTAATTACTGGCTTCTGTTGTGGCAAACGATTTATACTTCTTGGTGGTTTTTTTTTTTTTTTTTTTATAACTAACCCCAGTGTAGTCGACTTTGTATGGGATGCAATAAATTCAATGCAAGGTACCTAGGAGTTCCATGAAGTTTCCGAGTCCCGAGTCCCGAAATCCGCATCTCTAGTAGATGCCTGTACTGTCTCTATGCAAGCACTCCTTTCCGCTCGGGATATGCAGACTGACCTTGCTACCTCTTCCCTCTTTCCTATGTAGGACACGACATTTGGTAGATAGGGATCATGGTAGACTATGAAATCCATGGGGTGCACAAGAGGATGTAGGCAACAGGAGCTAGTGCATGAACCGACTCGTGAATGGGGCTTTGCTAGCCTGCCTCCTAACTCCACCAGACTGATTCACCTCCTTCAATCTCCCCACTGCCTCTCCACAACTCGGCGATACACATCGCATCACATCACGTCTTAGACATCAAGGAATCGTGAATTTAGCGCTGGAAGGAAGTGTCTTGGATAACAATCGCAGAGGGAGACCAGTAGTTGAATACAGTAAGCAGATTCAAATGGGTTGTCGTTTCTTATGAGGAGATGAAGAGGCTCCAGATACAGTAGGGTGGAGAACTGCATAATACCAGTCTCTGGGCTGAAGACCACAACAACAAACTAGATGCAGTATCAAAAAATTTGGTAGATACGGGATCATGGTACACTGAGAAATCCATGGGGCGCACAAGAGGATGTAGGCAACAGGAGCTAGTGCATGAACCGACTCGTGAATGGGGCTTTGCTACCCTCTTTCCTAACTCTACCAGACTGATTCACCTCCTCCAATCTCCGCAGTGCCTCGCCACAACTCCTTGATACGCATCGCATCACGTGACGTGAGGAGCGGGTGGCCATTCATTCAGCCCACTCCCCCCGCCTTCCAGCCAGCAGACAGGCGGCCCTGTCTGGAGAAGGCGGCGCGTGTCCAGCAGTAATGGCGCGTGCCTGGAGAACTGGAGCCCGGCTGATCACTCGCCTCTTCTTTCTTTTGCCCGGCCTGCCCCTTCCAGCTCCAGCGACTTCTTGCGGGTCGCGTGGCCGGCTGGAGAACTGGAGCGTAAATCACGGCTGCGGCGGCGGTTGCCGGTCCAGCTCCAGGGCTCGTGTTTCTCCGCTGGACACAGGGTCCGACTGTAGCCTCGGCCCTCCTGTCCAGCGCGGATGCTGACGCGTTGCAACTGCTCGGCTCGGATTCGCTACTCTCCTCTCGTCGCCAAAATCTGCACCTACATCTTCACAGACACACACACACACACACACACACACACACACACACCGTGTGAACCGCAGTGCGTGGCGGTGCTTACTTTGGACCACTCTGAGTCTCCAGTGGCGAATGCAGTATTATGCTCTGAGGGGGGGGGGGGAAGTCCCGCCTCATTTACACGGTTCGCAAACATATCTCAATCTACATACACACTCCGCAATCCACCGTAAGGTGCGTGGCAGAGGGTACACTGTACCACTACTAGGCATCTCGTTTCCTACTCCACTTCCAAACAGAACGAGGGAAAGAATAATGCCTATATGCCTCCGTACGAGCCCTAATTTATCTTGTCTTTGTGATCTTTACGCGAAATGTAAGTAGGCGGCAACAAGACCGTACTACATTCAGCTTCAAATTCCTGCCCTCTAAATTTCCTCAACAGAAATTCACGAAAAGAACGTCGTCTTTCTTCCAGCGATCCCCAGTTGAGTTTCCGGAGCATTTCCCTTACACTCGCGCATTGGTCGGAACCTACGAGTAACAAACCTAGCTGCTCGCCTCTGAACTGCTTCCATGTCTTCCTTTAAACTGATCTGCTGCGAGTCCCAAACATTTGAGCAATACTCGAGACGTGGTCGTACAAGCGTTTTATACGCGGTCTCCTTTACAGGAGAAGTACATCTTCCCAAAATTCTCCCAGTAAACCGAAGTCGGCTGTCCGCCTTACTCACGACTGTCCTTACATGTTCGTTCCATTTCATATCGCTCTGCAATGTTACGCCTAGATATTTGAACGACGCGACTGCATCAAGAAGCTCACTACTAATGCTGTATTCGAACATTATGGGATTGTTTTTCCTACTCATGCGCATCACCTTACATTTCTCTATATTGAGAGCTATCTGCCAGTCTTGACACCAACTAGAAATTTTGTCTGAGTCATCCCGTATGCTATTACAGTCAGTTACAGACGACACCTCCCATACACCACAGCATCATCAGCAAACAGCCGCAAATTACAACTTACTCTGTCCATCAGATCATTTATATAGATAGAAAATAATAGCGGTCCCATCACACTCCCCTGGGGCACGCCTGACGATACACTCGTCTCTGATGAACACTCGCCGTCGAGAACAACGTACTGCGTTCTATTACTGAGGAAGTCTTCCAACCAGTCACAAATCTGTGAACCTATTCCATAAGCTCGTATCTTCGTTAGCAGTCTGCAGTGTGGCACCGCGTCGAACGCCTTTTTGAAGTCGAGAAAAACACAATCCGCCTGTTGCCCTTCATCCGTGGCTCGCGAGATGTCATGTGAGAAAAGGGCAAGCTGAGTTTCACATGAACGATGTTTCCTAAACCCGTGCTGATTCATGGAAAGAAGCTTTTCCATTGCAAGGAAATTTACTATATTCGAACTGAGAATATGCTCCAAAATTCTACAGGAAACCGATGTCAACGATATTGCCCTTTATATGTGTGGGTCAGTTCTCTTTCCTTTCTTATAAACGGGAGTCACCTGCGCTTTTTTTTTCAATCACTAGGAACTTTGCGCTGAATTAAAGATTCGCTATAAATGCAAGCTAAGTAGGGGGCCAATGCCGCAGAATACTCTGTGTAAAACCGAACTGGTATTCCGTCCGGACCAGCAGACTTTTTCGTATTTAGCTCTCTCAGCTGCTTCTCTACATCGGAAATACCTGTTACTATGTCCTCCATTTCGAAATTCCGATTTTTACCCCACGTGCTTCCTTCTAATGCTAAGTTGGCAGTTCCTTGATGTCTCAGAATGTGTCCAACCAATCTGTGCATTTGGTAACACTTTACAGTTTCACACACGTATAACATTATGTGCAGATATCTGGGATACACATTTCCCCCCGGGGCGTATAGGGTGGTCACCCCGCAAATATTAACACGACAAATGCGATAGACAGAGCCGATCCTATATGTGCGGGAAAAGGGCCAAACACAAAGAAGAAAAGAAGATTTTTACAAAAAGTGACTTGAATATGGGACTTTAATTGTTGCCTCTAGCTCTGTGTAGTAATGGTTATAGTTCACACAACAGCAAACGTAACAAATTTCATAGAAGCGAAAGTACATTTTAACCATGCTCATCATAGAGCATGGACAGCACAACTGTTTATTTATGGTCAACACATCTACATCTACATCTACATAGATACTCTGCAAATCACATTTAAGTGCCTGGCAGAGGGTTCATTAACCACCTTCATAACTTTTCTCTACCGTTCCATTCTCTAATAGCGCGCGAGAAGAAAGAACACCTAAATCGTTCTGTTTTCGATCTGATTTCTCTTATTTTATTGGGATGGTCATGTCTCCCTAAGTAGGTGGGTGCTAGCAAAATATTTTCACATTCAGAACTAAAAGTCGGTGATTGAAACTTCGCAAACAGATCACGCCGCAATGAATAACGTCTTTCTTTTAATGATTTCCACCCCAATTCGTGCAACATTTCCGTGACGCTTTCCCCCCCGTAACGTGATAAAACAAAACGAGCTGCCCTTCTCTGAACCTTCTCAATATCTTCCGTCAGTCCCACCTGGAGAGGGTCCCACAAGGGGCAACAGTACTCCAAGATTATTCCCGATATTGGACCACTTTTTTATTTTGGGATCCAGAGTCTACATTATCTATCTAATTGAAACAAAACATACTTTAAAAGGAGCTATATGTTGTACAGTTTCATCTGCTAGTTTCATACTGTGAATAAAAACAAAGAATAAATGGATATTACTTAAAATTTTAAAATGTATGAACGATCCAAGTTTAGATACCGGTTGCCTAATTTGGAACTTCGGTTGCTTAAATTGAACCGCATGGTAAAACAATGACTGAAAAAGGAAATAAGACCCGAAATATTACGAAAAGCTTCATTTCAACATCTCGCCATTGATATTGCTTCTGGCTGACGGAGGAAAGCTGTGTATTTCGTCTCATGAATGAAGAAAACCGCCTTTTACCAGCCATTTTCTTTTCTGTGTTGAGAAAATGAGGCAGTTCATATTTCTGTGCTATGTCGAATGCAAGTTGACGAACATTTTTGATTGTCAATACAAAAAAAAAAAAAAAAAAAACCCTCTCTTCAAAGAAAATAAGGTGATCTGCGACAATTTTTTCCATCTCAGTTGTAAAGGTTGATTGTCTTCCGAATAACTGAACTTCATATGAGAACATGCTTCTACCATCAACATCTCTAATTGTAGCTTTTAGTACTCGGTATATACGAGCACACCGGTTAAGTTCATGGTTACCGTTTTTGTATGTTTCCACAGCTACCTTCAGTTCATCTTCTCTCCATTTCTCATACATTCTTCTTATTGCATCTTCCAAATCTAAAAAGGTTACCATACTTACTCCTTATTTTTTTAAATTGTTTTGCAGTCTAGAAAAATAAACCTAAAAACCTAATATCTACCTATTACCTATTGTTAATTGACATTAAGTATTATTTGTTACGATTGAGACAGTGGGCCGTGCCCCAGGGGATAGCCACTCGGCCAGTCAGCTACGCTATCGCAGCCTCCGCCCCCGGAACTTTGAAGGGTTGTAGCTCCCAAACTAAAAGTGAAAGGAATGTAGTTTAAATTGATTTGGTCGCAAGTGGTTTAAAAACGAATCCAATGCACGATAGAAAAAAAAAAAAAAAAACTATTTGTTCCATTTAAAAAATTATATCTTTGTGCTGTAACTCTTTGGAAAACGATACAATAAACTATGTTCATAGCTCCGCAGAAAGTGTAATATTTCTTGTGTTGACCTACCGCATTAAAATTTCCCGTCACCTATTATTATATAAGATACTAGCTTATATGCCCGTGCTTCGCAACGGTTGTTAAAGAAGGTCCTGTGTATATCATGGTTCTTTGGGTTCCGGACGTAGGTCAGCAAAAAACACAATCCTTGTTGGATCTCTCTGTCAATAAACTCAGTTCTCCTAGCCAAGATGTCAAATTTAAGTAGAAGTCATTGTCGAAAACGGCGAATGTTCATAAAGTTTTTCATACTAAGAGTGAAATTAATTTAAGTCCGTGTTTCGGAACAATATAAATTCAATGATAGGTTGTGTTCATAAAGTTACACATTACAACAGCAGCGCCGAAAGCGGCTGGCAAATTACATTTCTGAAAACGATATTTGATAAGTGAGAATATTGATTTGTAACAGTTTTCACAAATATCTTCTTGAATAGGAATTTGGAATGAATTATAAGACTGTATGAATCATGAGACTCTATACAAAAGAGTTTCGCGTGAAAGTGCTGGTCATAATGAGATGTGACAACAACGGCTGTATCTGATTCGGTAAAATTTTACTTTCTATCCTGGTGCCTTCGTGTTTTTATGTTGGCAACATCAATAACAAGATATAAAATCGTTGCAAAGATGACCGAACCACATAGAGTGTAGATAAATACTGCTGTTCCTGCTGTATCCTTGATTTCACGACAAAATATTTGCGTGTCACGCGATTGGCTTATGACGATGTCACATGATTCTCGTCATTCAACATCTGTTGCCAACATTATCACAGGAGGCCGCCGGGATATGAGTAGGACTACGTCGCATAGTTTTTCTTGACCCAGCTGTCAAACGATAACACCTTTCACAGCAGAGAGTGTCGCGGCTATATGTATCAGAGATCACTGATTAGCACAGACCAGTGAGCTTACTGGCACAGGCATATCAATATCCATGGCCTAAGAGACATTCATTAATGTATGTCTGTGTTTCCACCACGCTTCCACGACAGTGATCAATGTTCGACGAGTATTTTTATCTTTGAGTCTATCTGCATTTTATCTTTGTTTTGTGTCTGTGTTCATAGTCGGTAATGTGTGGTTGACGGAAACATGTGATCTATTTTAAAAAATGCGTATTTGATATTCCTCGTCGTTATTAAAGTTTTAAAGGACTGCATTGTCTGACGATTGAAAGAATAATCAGATTCACAGAGTGTATAGCTTTTCCTAAGAGTATTTATTGGATATTTTGCGAAGTTTTGCTCGTCACACTCACCCACTGCCACGCACCGCGACCAAACTCCCTTACTAACATCATTAGACCAAGGGCTGTCTACCATCACAACCACGTGGTTAGGGTTGCCAGATGGAACTCGAGGCAGGCCCGGAGACCAGACGTGCCCCCCTCCCCCTTGGCCAACGACTCACCCCCCCCCCCCCAACTGCGACCAACTCCCCCCCCCCAACCAAGATTACACGTGAATTCTAAAATAAAATAAAAAGTAAAACAAAAATAAAATAAAATAGTCATCTCCTCCCTCTCAGCAAGTAAATGAGATAGTGCATATTCTGCACTTACACATACACTCATCAGTATCGACTTTTTGTAGCCACTCTTTATAATTTTCTTCCTGCAACCATTCTTCACGGAACGAACTTAGATATCGTCTCTTCATTTCACTGCTGTTACTCACTAATCTGAGTTAATGTAAGCTTGTCTGTTCTCACACGATCCGAGTATTCCAAAAATTGCCGGTAAACTGATAACAAACAATGAACGAACGAACACAAATAATAGACGTCGCCAGTTGACACGTTGCCGCAACAGTGTTTGCTTAATAATGCGCTAGTCGATTACTACCGACGCAACAATGAAAAGTTTTCAGAGGAAGAATAGAAAAGTAGCGATTTGTTGCAATAAGAAATTGACATTTATATAAAGTTATTCATAATTACTAGAGAGGAGCCGGCCGGGAATGGCAGAGCGCACTGAGGCGTCTTGCCACGGTGCGAGAGGCTGCTCCCGCCAGAATTTCGAATCCCCCCCCTAGGGCATTGACGTTGTGTTCGTCCTTAGTTTAAGTTACGTTACGTCGCTACATGAGCATAGTACTTAAAAAGCGTAGTAAAAAAAAGTTAAGATGAAGGTTACATTGAAGCCCGGAGATGAGAGTGATTGTCCCGTAGACCCGGAGAATTCATTCCAAACCCGGAGATCTGGCAACCCTACCACAGAATAGGGAGCATACAGAAGGGAAAGCTGGGGGCGGCGCCTTTGATCTGTATGTTACCAAGCGTTGCGCTCGACGCCATATTGAAAAGCAGTAAACGCGGAACTATAGCCACTTGGTACTTTGGCTGGGAATGGACTTTTTACGAACTGCAGCTAAATCTCACCGACTTTTACGAAAGGAAACGGCTTTCCATTATGCTCTCATCTATTTTGCGCCCTCTTCTTGCACCTAATTGTAATCCAACGAAAAAAATAGGCCTAAATTTTAATACAACTACGAAAATGTACGGTGGAATCGATGATCGTTTTATTTGGTGCTTATCTCTAGAAAAATCCCAAATAACGCGGAGTTATGTTTGGGAAATTAGTTATAAACAGGAAAGTGACTTTACAACTGCCAGGTTTTATCTGACACGAATAAATTCGCACAAAATATTGAGTCAGACGTAGCAGCACAACGTGATTACACAGAACTAATGACGTGTGGGCATATATAAAAGTTGTATTTGCTTTAGGAGTATCATTAATTTACTGATTGGAGAAGGGGATATAGAGGAATCTGTCAACCACAGAGTAGGAACAGCATAAAATAATTATTCCCCTTAACCTATTTGTTTGAGTATCCGAAGAGCAGTCGTTGCCAGCATTAGCACAGTACGCCTCCAATGCCGTAAGTAAAATTTTACCTGCCTTCTTTCGCACTGTTCGTTGTCATTCATTTTATATTATTCCCTGCAACGTTAAACTTATAAAATATAAATGTACTACAACATTTCGAAGCTGTTGAACTGCTACAGCAACAGCAACAGCAAGAGTTATCGTCAAGAGAAGAAGCAAGGCTACTTTTAATAATTATGCACACATTGTTGATTTACCTTTCACTACAAGTATAGCGACGTTCTCTTACTGCTCAGCATCTTTCGGGAAGGTGAAGAAACTAATATCCTTATTTGTAGTAGAATTATTGCGGCAATTAGGTGCTGAACACCATCGGCCGCCTTTTCTTTTATTGATGCTCGTAGTAAAAACGGAACAGCTCCAACTACTGACACGCAGTTATTTCTTTTCACTGCACTGCACCAAATACTTGTTTACTTTTATGCGATTCAAGTTGTTAAAATACACAATTAACAAACAAAGACGGCGCATTACCACGTCACAGAGTAGGGAGTGATCACACGTTTACTGCTTTTCAAGATGGCCGATTCCGCGCATGCGCACTAAATTTTGGACGACAGACTGCAGCGGGAGTTTCCTTTCTGTATACTCCTTATTCTGTGACCCTACGCAGAAAGTGTAACATATCTTGTTTCGACGTACCGCATTGAAATCACCCGTCACCTATTATTCTATAAGTTATAGAGGCAAACGCACTTAGTGAAACACCCTGTAGATGTAGAAAGACGGAGGAAGAGCTAGAGGCAGGCAGGCAGATGAGATGGAGGGAGATTGGGCCGTTGTATCAGCAGCAGCGGACTGGTCTCTTGATCTTGACACACGGCTTAATCGCGTCGCTGGGGTTTTAAACCTCGGGTAAAGCCGTAATCCGGCTTCGGGCGGCGAGGTCAGTTTTTTGGGGCTCTCTGTGGCCACACGTGTGTGGGTGTGAACGCAGCCTCCGGTTATCTGCTGCCGTGGGCGCCAAAGAGCTCCGACCGCCAAGACGTGCCTACCGCCTGCCGCCGCTACAGACGCAGCGCGCATCGCCACGCCAAATCCGGCTGCCATTGTTGCCTCTGACGAGCGCCGCGGCATTGTTGCGTTTCAAACAGCTGCTAGCCCCGCCCTGAACCGCTATTTTGCATTATTATTATTATTATTAAAAGAAACTAGCTGCTCGCCTCTGAACTGCTTCCATGTCTTCCTTTAAACTGATCTGCTGCGGGTCCCAAACACTCGAGCAATACTCAAGACGTGGTCGTACAAGCGTTTTATACGCGGTCTCCTTTACAGCTGAAGTACATCTTCCCAAAATTCTCCCAATAATCCGAAGTCGGCTGTCTGCCTTACTCACAACTGTCCTTACATACTCGTTCCATTTCATATCGCTCTGCAATGTTACGCCTAGATATTTGAACGACGCGACTGCATCAAGAAGCTCACTACTAATGCTGTATTCGAACATTATGGGATTGTTTTTGCTACTGATGCGCATCACATTTTTCTACATTTAGAGCTAGCTGTTATTCTTCGCACCAACTAGAAATTTTGTCTAAGTCATCCTCTATGCTATTACAGTCAGTTACAGACGACACCCTCCCATACACCACAGCATCATCAGCAAACAGCCGCAAATTACAAATTACTCTGTCCATCAGATCACTTATATAGATAGAAAATAATTGCGGTCCTATCACACTTCACTGGGGCACGCCTGACGATACACTTCTAAAAAAAAAAAAAAAAAAAAAAAAAAAAAAAAAAAAAAAAAAAAAAAAAGAAATAAGCTTCATATTCCGTTTTTGTGTGGTGTGCTACAGTAACTATATTTAGTCGAATTCTTGAATAAAAGACTGTCTCGGTTGCTAAAATTTTTATTTAAACGATGCGTTTCGTCCGGTCAGGGCATCTTCGGATATCTGACAAAGAAGAAAAACAAACCTCGACTTACAATGTTTACATAAAAAATTTCAGAAATTTTTTACATTTATTTTATTTTATTTACATTTTTCCCCTACAAAACAATGCTGAAATCGGTAAGAAGGAATTGTAATAATGCACGGTACTATACTTTACCCACTATGTGAAGCAGAAAAGCTTCTTTCCATGAATCAGCACGGGTTTAGGAAACATCGTTCATGTGAAACTCAGCTTGCCCTTTTTCACATGACATCTTGCGAGCCACGGACGAAGGGCAACAGGCGGGTTGTGTTTTTCTCGACTTCAAAAAGGCGTTCGACGCGGTGCCACACTGCAGACTGCTAACGAAGGTACGAGCTTATGGAATAGGTTCACAGATTTGTGACTGGCTGGAAGACTTCCTAAGTAATAGAACGCAGTACGTTGTTCTCGACGGCGAGAGTTCATCAGAGACGAGTGTATCGTCAGGCGCGCCCCAGGGGAGTGTGATAGGACCGCTATTATTTTCTATCTACATAAATAATCTGATGGACAGAGTAAGTTGTAATTTGCGGCTGTTTGCTGATGATGCTGTGGTGTATGGGAGGGTGTCGTCTGTAACTGACTGTAATAGCATACAGGTTGACTTAGACAAAATTTCTAGTTGGTGCGAAGAATAGCAGCTAGCTCTCAATGTAGAAAAATGTAAGGTGATGCGCAGGAGTAGGAAAAACAATCCCATAATGTTCGAATACAGCATTAGTAGTGAGCTTCTTGATGCTGTCTAGGCGTAACATTGCAGAGCGATATGAAATGGAACGAACATGTAAGGACAGTTGTAAGGCGGACAGCCGAGTTCGGTTTATTGGGAGAATTTTGGGAAGATGTACTTCACCTGTAAAGGAGACCGCGTATAAAACGCTTGTACGACCACGTCTTGAGTATTGCTCAAGTGTTTGGGACCCGCAGCAGATCAGTTTAAAGGAAGACATAGAGGCGGTTCAGAGGCGAGCAGCTAGGTTCGTTACCGGTAGGTTCGACCAATGCGCGAGTGTCACGGAAATGCTCCGGCAACTCAATTGGGGATCGCTGGAGGAAAGACGACGTTCTTTTCGTTAATTTCTGTTGAGGAAATTTAGAGGGCCGGAATTTGAAGCTGAGTGTAGTACCACCTGGCGGCCGCCTACTTACATTTCGCGTGAAGGTCAGAGGTAAGAGAAATTAGGGCTCGTACGGAGGCATATAGGCATTCTTTTTTTCCCCATTCTATTTGGGAGTGGAATAGGAAAGGAAATGCCTAGTAGTGGCACAGTGTACCCTCCGCCACGCACCTTACGGAGAATTACGGAGTATGTATGCAGATGTAGAAGTAGATGAAAATGCAGCTGTACGCTATTACAGAGACGATAATAATGTAATCTCTTGATCTACGGTAACACATCAAAAAGAAATTTCATCAATTCTATCAATTTCTTGGATCCAACATACAGGTCACATACATGTCGATAACGTCGTGTAAGTAACTGATACGGGACTTCACTGATATGAGCGAAATATCACTGGGAGCTCTGTGGATTAAATTCAGCCACGCGGCCGTCAAACGCTTCGCGCATTGTCGTGCTGGAAACCAAACTCGTTTCGTTCGGCATCTGTCTACCTACGGCCGTACGCTCAGCATTCCAGCTGATTCGAGTCTTAACCCTTATCTGTGCTGGTGGGGTCTATGAAACCCAAGCGCGCTTTTGTTTCGTGATATTTCTCGGGCTGTGGACTAGATGTCGTGGAGGCTTTTCGTAATCTTGGTATACAGTGTCATTTTACCGTTGCAGAAAGCAGCTTGCATTATTGCTTCTCAAAGGCGAAATATCACAATTTTTAACCACGTGGACCCCATCTAGCATGTCAGTGTATGCATCTTTTTTTTTTCTTTCTTTTACGTCACCGAGTGAACTGGTGCTTCAAGAACTTACATTTTCTTTTAATTTTCCTTACATGAAAAATGTCATTCATTAATAATTACATTGCGTAGGGTAATAAAAGGTTGTGTTTGCTTTTTCAGCGCAGTGTCTTCGCCAAAACCAGCAAGTAGGCCGCTAACAGAAGAGGAATTAGAGAGAATCGTGAACGAGCCACACTTTTTCGATTCAGACGATGAAAGTGAGGCTGAAGAAAATCAGTTTATCGCGAGTGAACGTGATTCCGAGTCTGAAGCAATAAAAACCTCAGAGCAACAAACTGTTACTTTGGCGAAAACCCAAATTTGAAATGGTCTGAAACGTGCAAACGTCGTACTAGAAAACATTTCATTCAGCCATGATCGCTAAAAATTTATTTTTGTGCCTTAACCGGTTTCGGTGAGCTCGGTCACCATGTTCAGAAAGTCAAGTAAAATCACTGTAAAAAGTTATACAACGTCTACAAATGTCTTTGTCAAGATATTTTTTTTATATATTCCTTCATTTCTGTTCTATCCTTTGTGTTGGGATCAGTTTTCTCACCTGTTTCTGTATCATACACACATGCTATCTTAGTTTAATTTTTAGCAAATGACTCTTCCTAACATTAAGGATTTGTTACATACATTACTTCTCTGATTGTTAATTCCATTTTATTGTCATTATTCGCCTCCCAATATTTTTACGGTATGCAATTCCCCCCCCCCCTTTTTTTATTCATTATTTACATTTTGCTTCCCTGCTGAAAAAATCATTATTACTTCTTTTACATCTAACATGAATGGTACTTTACACCTCATAGTCTTAATGTCATGCTGCAGTCATCAATGTTAAAGTTTTTACTCTCTTTTTATATATTGTAATCATCTATGTTAAGGTTTTTACTCATTTGTTTCATATAAATATTCTCACTCTTCACACGAATATATATTCTGTATATGGTTCACCCTTCACTGTTAATGTAGAATTTGCCTCACTTATTTAACTGAGGGGAAAAGTTTTAAAATCTTCAAATTACTTGGGACATAGAACCCTATACTTAACTTTAACTGCAAATGTATGTCATTTTTATTATTAATGATCTTGGTTTTTAATCTGTAGATATAACTTTTGTCCTCCTCTATGTAGACATTAAGCTATTTATGGATCGACTAACTTCTTTTCTCATAATATGAGAAGTAGTATCTTAACTTATATATGTTACATATTGAAAAAAGGTATTTCACAACTCCATTGTAGGATGTTTTTCTGTATTTGGAACAGTGTACATATTACTTCATCTATATTTATAGTTATGTATTTCTACTCTATGTAGACATTAGGCTACTTATATATATATATATATATATATATATATATATATATATATATACTAGCTGAACCGCCGCTGCTTCGCATGCGTAGGCTGGTTGGTCTGCACCAGTTGCTTCTTTTTAATCCTGATGAAGAATCCACATCTAAATTTTCGTATTTACAGCTTGAAATTTGAGTTAACATCACCATATTTTTGAAAATCAATTTTTGCATCTCGTATTTCACCCCCTTATTGGTCGAATTCCCAAAAATAACGAACACGTGACTTTTAAATTTGATCCCCGAATCCAAATTCGAAAATTTGTAGTTCTAACTTCAAAATTGCTTAAATAGGAACATATTTTCGGAAAACACCCCCTCTCCAATTTAATCCCGTTGATGGTTGAATTTCCAAAAATACCGAAACACGTATTTTTCAACGTCTAACCAACTATAGAAATATCAATTTTTGCAGCTCTAGCTTCAAAATTGTATCAATAGCAACGTGTTTTCAAAAAGAATTTTTGATCCTCTATTTAACCCTCTTACTTGTTGAATTTCCAAAAATACTAAAAATCATGGATATGATAGTTTCGTAGTTGTAGCTTAAAATTTGAGTTAACACAACATATTTTTGAAAATCGATTTTTTTGCGTCACCTATTTCACCCCCTTATTTGTCGAATTTCAAGAAATACCGAAACACGTGTCTTTTAAATTCGAACCCTGAATTAAAATCCGAAATTTTGTAGTTCTAGCTTCAAAATTGCCTAAATAGCTACGTATTTTCAAAAAACGTTTCATCCCCTATTTCACCCCCTTACGGACGGAATATCGAAAAATCGTTTCTTAAATGACGCCTACAGAGTAAGGTCAACACCGTCCACAAATTTCAAAAAATGTCCAAATGTTTGTATAGTCTATGGGACTTAACTACGGGGTTATCAGTCCCTAAACTTACAAACTAGTCATCAACTAGCTAAGACTAAGGACGGCACAAATATCCATGCCCGAGGGGGGATTCGAACCCCCGACCGCAGTGGCCGTGAAGACCGTGACTGTAGCGCCTCAGTCCCCTCGGCCACCGCGGCCGGCCACAAATTTCAAAGTTTCTATCTTCAGTGGTTTGGGCTGGGCGATGATGAGTCAGTCAGTCAGTCAATCGGGACACTTCCATATGTATCTGTGTGTGTGTGTGTGTGTGTGTGTGTGTCTGTGTGTGTATGTATATATTTATATGAGTATAAATGTGTGTATGTATATGTGTGTATATGTATGTGTATGTGTGTTTGTGTATATATATATATATATATATATATATATATATATATATATATGTAAATGATTTCGCAACTTCACAGTACCATGTCTCTTTGAATTTGAATTTGCATCCATATTGTTTTGTTTTGACACCACTGCCAACTAGTGGCGACCTGTAGCAACTCTGTCGTGCAATGTCTTCCTGTTCAGTGTCCTGTTTGCCAGGTCCTAGGGTTTTTATCGGTCACTTCCCACTTCTTTCACCTCTGTCAGTATTGCTCATGTGAAAAATGCCGAGTAGCACCGTGGTTCGGAACCCACGTTAAACTGTAGGTCCCCTATAACTGGCTGGGTAAGTCACTTCCAAGGTCGGAGGAAGGCAACGGCATACCACCTCCAAATAGGACCGTGCCTAGTAAAGCACTGTGCTATTCAAACCAATCTTCGGATTGTTGACTGCTTTACCTTACAACGGTGAAAATCTATGCAATGTATTGATGCAGTAAGACAAGACCACTGTCCACCAATCAGTAGAGAAGACTTCGCTGCCCCAGTCGGTCCACTTAAACTGTGCCCAGTCATATTCAGACTTCAACTGAATGGAAAGGTTGTTAAGACAGAAACGAATAAAGAACTTCTTAAAAACATGGCTCTAGAAATTATAAATGCTAACTACACGCTAACAGAACGGCTACGTATATATACAGATGGATCCTTGACTGAAGCTAATGGTATCGCTGGTGCTGGAGTCTACAGTTTACAAAGCTTTAGGGCAGTATTACTCCCATTTTGATAGAGAGTTGGAGGCAATAAACCTGGCACTAAGACAATTTCTGTCTGTATCCAAAGGTCACCAAAAGGTCGTTATATTTTGTGATTCAACTTCTGCAATACAGGCAATTTCATCCTTCCAAACACCTCTAAGTGCTTGCATACATGAAATAAAATCCTCTATTGCCTCACTCACCAAATCTGGAACTGAAATAGTTTTGCAATGGATGCCAGCACATACAGGCAATGAAATGGCAGACTTTCTAGCCAAAAAAAGGAACGAAAATTTCTCAAACAAAAAATGCCCAAAATTATCATACATCTCGATTAAAAGACTCATCAACAACAGTTTCAAGAAGAAGTTTTATGACCACTTGACAACACAAGGGCAAGGAAAAACATGGCTTCTAGTGTTTCAAGAGAAGAACGCACTTCCCAAAAACCCACGAAGGGAAACTGAGGCAGCTTTTCGAGGAATTACTGGCCACGATTGCCTTGGCGGAACACCTGCACAGGACTGGAATCTTACCCTCACCGAAGTGTGTTGTATGTGAAAGAGAAGACACCATTATGAACTGGGAGCATCTCAGAAACTGTGAAACACTGCAATATTGTGACGGGATGTCAGATGTTCAATTGTATTGGGAAGTTAGAAGACTAATGACTATGTATCAAATGTCTGTCCATTAAATAAATCAAGATGTAATGTACAGCTTAAAAGTCGCAAGCTAAGACAAATGAATCGTCACATCGAATAACGCTGTATGGCACATTTTGCAGTTTATGGGAAATCGAAAAAAAAAAACTGTTAATTCCAGAGAATTGTTGGAAAATAATAATGTACCAATATATATGTATTATTTGTGCATACAGACTCTTAAAAATACTTGGTTGTGCTTTCCAAAATTTCACTAAGTATAGTTTTTTGGAAAATTAGTAAGTCTTAAAATGGATAAACGCTGTATAGCACTGGATATACAGCTTTATTCCATATCACTCTGTACTCTGCTCTAATGGTAAGGTTGTCTAGAACACAAAAAAGTGTAAGTAAAAAAATTATTACAAGATGCAAAAAATATTTATTGTAAACTGATTACATTGGTCTTAAAAATGTAGTAGTACATGAGTCTGTTAAAGTTGAGACACTGAGACACAAATCTGGTAGGCAAACTCAGCTGTCACACTTTAGGATTTCGGTATTTTGTATCCATATAGTTTATCATGTCCAACAGATCCTTTTTCTTTTCCTTCTGAAGTGTCAGTGCCCCGTTGTAAAGCAAACGAAAACCAGAAGACTACGGTAAATTTTTTTATTTGATGTTCACGGAACCCATACAGTATTATTCCACTCACCTGTGTTGGAGGTTGTTTCCCAAAAACTACCTTTCCTTTCCGTGATTTATATTCCATTCCAGCATTACGAAGCCTTTTCCTCTTTATATCCTGCCAATTAGCGATGTTAGTTTTCCTTTCCCGTGTGTTATTAGCGCGTTTCAAACCGCTTTCGCTAACCCTCCGTCGGGCGCAGTCGGCCTCACAGGCCAGCAAAGCACTTTTCTGATTCCCGTGCTTAACAGTGGTGGCCCAGCGGCCCGCCTCTCCGTTTACTCGCGTCACTTTGGGAACCTCACACAGTGCCGATCCGCAGGCTGCCGTCGATTTCCACGCGGATCACGGGGAACTCCTTGGGCCTCACAGGCCGTCTGCGCCCGATTACGTTATAGTTTTTAAGATGAGATTTTTCAAGATATTTTTATTTTATTACTTCGTTTCAATCAAAATAAGTCCGTCCTCTGTGATTTTCACCGTTACCTTCGGAAAAAAAGAAGACTTTGACGACCCTGGCCCTTCAGACTGAGTGCGCCTGATCGAGTTCTAATTTCAGTTTTCCTTTCTTTTCCTACGTTATCACATCCATATTTTCTGCTGAAATGTCCAGAAAAGTGTATTAAGCCTCTAAGCCAATGATCTTGTGGAAATAATGCGCCTCTTCGAGGACAAAACTGCTGAAGATCCAGCCGCGCTCGAAGATTTAGTCGATGAGAGAGACACCCACTCTCAGGATGAGGTAGGAGAAGGCAAGGAGGACTCAGCAACTGAACAGGAAGTTTAGGGAACAGCCCGGATTTATGAAGAAGAGAAGAAAATATGTGAGGAGTTTTTATTTTGGAAACGATAAGACGACGAAGTAGTCCAAGTAGATACCTTCTACTATTCATAGTGTGAAGAGTCACATCATTATTACACAACATCCAGTGTAAAAGATACTGCTACAAATGACGCCACCAATTGCAAAACCTTGAGTCATCAACTTCTAACTGGACAATTTAGCCTGTGTATGCTATGAATATATGTGGAATGTCGATTCGGCTGCAAACTCGACTGAAAAAATGTTTACCCCACAAGGAACGGGAAAGTTCTCCCACATTACCTCCCAAATGCCTAAAAAGTCGACCATGCGTGGCTGAAACAAGAGTTAGGAGGATGAAGAATCACGAATGTTCAGCTTGTCATAAAACCAATCTGCTTGAGCGACGTATACGTTCTGTGCCATACCTGTGTTTCAGCTGTTGATTTGGGCGCTATAGCATCGGTTTTTGGCTCCAAATGTGGCGAGAAAAGATGATTCCATGTCAGAATAGACTGCCTAATGTCCTTTAAAAATAACTTCATTACTTTTATGGATGTCTGTTCGACCAATTTTTAATGCTGTTTGTGGGAAATTGGTAATTTTGGCCACTTTAGTTTAAGGTGTATTGTGTTCAATAAATGCATTATTATGCTTTAAGTTTGCTGTAATTCCTTCCTTTAGTTCCTCCTCTTCAAGACTAGCCAACACGCATTTTGAATTTGATTTAACATGGCGGAGCTAGTCCTCAAAATATGTGGGTGGCCTCTCAGGCCGGGTGCGCCTGACTTTGTTTCATCTGGAGGGGCGCCCGACGGAGGGGTAAGCGTCACCTTGCTACACTCCGCCATTATTGAAACATACAGCATTGTTCCAGCGGTGGCGGAGAAAACTTCGTGGGTCTCCCGGCTGTTTAGTGCTGCCCTCGTACGGTAAACAGGTCAACTTTTACAGCAGGCGATGCAGACTGCCGCTTACTTCATTCTTCCACGCGATTCTACGAAATTTTAAAATGTGCCATACAGCGTTATTCGATGGCTCGATTCAAATATAAAACGGAGTCAACACAAGTGTCGCCCCAGTCACCAAACAAACCATGTCGCAAATGCTGCACTCAAAGATTTAGCTCGGTACGTGATACCCGACATCACTAGTTGCGGGTTAACGCCTGTGCCTTCGAGTCCTGCAGTGAGAGACTGCTTTCCCACGCCACGCAGGGGACAGAAGGAGAGAGAGAGATGCTTTATGGCTGGTGGGACACTACACTATCCGGTGTCAGCCAGGCGCTATGGCGACGCTTACTCGTTTCTTACCCGCCCAGTCATCCTCAGACCCTTTTTTTTTTTTTTAGCCTCGCTCTCCTCCCCCCCCCCCCCTCTCCCTCTTTTTTTCTGGTCCAGGTACCCTCCAGCCTAACTGGTCGGTAGTCGATACGTATCGGCGTCTCGCATGTCACCTAACGCGCCACCACACCGCTTCATTTAGCCGACACTACAGGGTGTCCCGCAAGTGCGGAGCTCCTCGTACGGTGCCACAGCTCAATCATTCCAGTCCCTCCCTGCGTTTCACGAGAGCATGCTGCACAAATAGTCACCCGCGAAAGCATCGCAAGTCGAGGATTTACCCGTAGCCTACTTGTCTCTAATCTCGATTGTCGAGACGAATTAAAGACATTAACTGCAACAGGCTATTGAATTAGTAGCAGTAGGGAGAAGGGAATGCAAAAATTATTACCTAAACCACCTATGTCGCCTTCAGTCCGGAGACTGGTTTGATGCAGCTCTCCACCCTAATCTATCCTGAGCAAGCCTCTTCATCTCCGTGTGTGTGTGTCTAGTCTATGAGACTTAACTACGGGGTCATCAGTTCCTAAACTTACAAACTACTTATGAACTACTTACGAACTAGCACGGCACAAATATATATGCCCGAGGGTATTCGAACCCCCGACCATAGTGGCCGTGCAGACCGTGACTGGAGCGCCTCAGTCCCCTCGACCACCGCGGCCGGCATCTCTTCATAAGAACGACAACCCACATCCATCTGAATCTGCTTACTGTATCCATCTCTTGGTGTCCCTCTGCGATTTTTAACCCCACACACTTCCCTCCAACGCTAAATTCACAATTCCTTGATGTCTAAGAATGTGTCCTACCAATCTATCCCTTCTTTTAGTCAAGGTATGCGCCAGAAATTCCTTTTCTCCCCAATTCTGTTCAGTATCTCTTCATTAGTTACGCGATCCACCCACCTAATCTTCAGCATTCTTCTGTAGCACCACATTTCAAAAGCCTCAATCCTCTTCGTGTCCGCACTGTTTATCGTCCATGTCTCACTCCCATACAAGGCAACACTCCACACAAATGCCTTCAGAAAGGACTTCCTTAGGCTTAAATTAGTGTTCGATGTTAACAAATTTCTGTTTTTCAAAAACGCTTTTCTATCCATTGCCATTCTGCATTTTATATCCTCTGTACTACGACCATCGTTTGTTATTTTACTGCCCAAGTAACAAAACTCATCTACCTCCTTTATTGTTTCGTTACCTAATCTAATTCCTTCAGCATCACCTGATTTTCTTACACTGCACTCCATTACCCTAGTTTTGCTCTTGTTAATGTTCATCTTATATGCACCTTTCAGCACACTGTCCATTCCGTTCAACTGCTCTTCCAGGTCCTTTGCTGTATCTGACAGAATTACTATGTCATCGGCAAAACGCAGTGTTTTTATCTCTTCACCCTGGACTTTAATTCCTTCTCCAAATCTCTCCTTGCTTTCCTTTATAGCTTGCTCGATGTACAAATTGAACAATATTGGAGAAAGGCTACAACCCTGTCTTACACCCTTCCCAACCTCTGCATCTCTTTCGTGCCCTTCAACTCTGATAACTGCTGTCTGGTTTTTGTAAAAGTTGTAAACAACCTTCCGTTCCCTATATTTTATTCCTGCTGATTTCAAGATCTGAAAGTGTGTATTCCAATCAAAATTATCGAAAGCTTTCTCCAAATATACAAAAGCTAGAAATGTAAGTTTGCCGTTCCTTAATCTATCTTCTAAGATAAGCCGTAAAGTGAGGATTGCCTTCCGTGTTCCTACATTTCTTCTGAACCCAAACTGATCTTTCCAGAGGTCGGCTTTTACCAACTTTTTCATCCTTCTGTAAATAATTCATGTTAATATTTTGCAGCCATGACTTATTAAACTGATGGTTCTGTAGTTTTCACACCTGTCTGCACCTGCTTTCTTTGGAATGAGGATTATAACATTTTTCTTAAAGTCTGAGGGTACTTCACCTGTCTCATACATCTTACACACCAGGTGAAACAATTTTGTTATGGCTGGTTCTCCCAGAGACTTCAGTAGCTCTGAGGAAATGTCATCTACTCCAGGGGCCTTGCTTCGACTTAGGTCTTTCAGTGCTCTGTCAAATTCTTCTCTCAGTATAATATCTCCTATTTCATCTTCATCTACATCCTCTTCCCTTCCTACAATATTGTCTCTAAGTTCCTTTCCTTTGTATAGTCCCTCTGTTTATTCTTTCCACTTTTTAGCTTTCCCTCCTTTGCTGAAAACTGGTTTTCCATCTGAGGTCTTTATATTCATACAGCTGCTTTTCTTGTCTCCAAATGTTTCTTTTTTCCCTGTAGGCGGTATCTATTCTTCCACTATTTATACTTTCTTCTACTGACTTGCATTTGTCTTCTAGCCACTACTGCTTAACTATTTCATACTTCCTATGAATCTCATTTCTTAGTCGTCTGTACTCCATTTTGCCTGTTTCATTTACTGCATTTTTATTTTTAATATTTTCTCCTTAAAAATAGAATAAACGTATTCTTGCACTTTCTCATGTCCATAAGACCCGATCTATTGTTTATTTTAGTAAAATTAAAAATTTTCATACTTGATTCCAAAAATAAAAACTGCCAAATAAATTGGACGCTGTGTCGGGAAGGCAGTTACGGATGTGAAATGAGAAGTCAACAGTTATGTATATCACTCGGTATTTATTACCGAAGTTAAATAGCAACAGAGGTGCCCACAGTGGGGCTCATGATGCAAACTGTGTCATTGAAGTTTCTGGGGGCAGGTGAAAAACTAGAACTTTTGACCAGCCTGAGGGGGGGGGGGGGACTTTAGAAACAATTTGCAAACCGTGAAGTAAAAGTATTTAATTTCAATATTAAATTGGAAAACAGGATAAATATCTCGAGTGTGTGTAGGGGGGAGGGTAGCGTAGCACCCCTGTATCACAAAGTGGAATTTGTGTAAAATTCGTAAATTAATACATGAAATAATTTCAATGAATGATACGTCTGATGCACTCCGCAACGGATCCGCCATGTTCTCTGTTTTTCATCGTAGCTCGCCATTGTGGTGACAGGTGTCAGCAACAAGCACGAAACTAAGAGTGACAGGTGTCAAGTGAAGAGGTTAATGGTTCTCACAGTAAAGCGCATCCTTATCTAATATATAAAGGAGAGTGTCCGTATGTTTACGGGTTTGTGTGTACGTGTGGCATACAAATGTACATTTTTGTTCCAATCTTTATGAATTTTTGTACACGTAAACTTCAATCCATGAGGAAGGTCCCCATAAGTGTAAGAATCATGTACGGTACATAGTTCACCACATATGACGTCATTAAAAAAATGAGATGCGCGAAAAACTGCTGCATTTTGCGACAATGCTGCTCACTTTCTCCTAAACCATTGGTCCAATTTCAACCAAATTTGGTACACACATTCCTTACATAAGGTAACAATTGCTGCGACGTTAAGAATCGCATACGACACATGCTTCAGAAGGTATGACGTCATACGCTATATGAGAATGAGACTGCTTAGCGACTTGCAGCAAACTTTAAACATAATTGCAAACCTTTTTAAAACTTTTTCTCGCTGACACTCATAGCAAAATGGTGAAAGGAGAAAAGTTTCTCGCTTACTACTTTTCCACTGTTTATGTAGTAAAACTACGGCATTCGGTATGATGACCGGCGCAGTGGCCGAGCGGTCTGCGGCGCGCCAGTCACGGTCTGCACGGCCGCTACGGTCGAGGGTTCGGATCCCCCCTCGTACGTGGATGTTTTTGTCGTTTTTGTATAAGGTAGTTCATAAGTAGTTTGTAAGTATCTTCGGGGGAAAAAAAAAAAAAAAAAAAAAAAAAAAAAACGTCGAGCACGCTGAGAAACTGATTCGGTTGCGCAGACAATGGAAGGGATCATCAGCAATCATGAACAGTTAATGATCTGTCTTAGTGATGACGATTTTGGCAGTGACAACAGTGAAGTTGGGGAAACTGTATGGAATTGCACCGTCGTCGACGTAAATTGGTGAGTGAAAATCGTTGTGTTTATAAAACGTAGAGAGAGAAGTTACTATCTTGATTATAGTTTATTTCGTATCTGTCGTGATCAAATATTTTCTATATTTATTCGTTCCGTTATTGAAAGCGTGTGCATTGTTGTGCTCTCGTCTACATTACTACTCCGTTACTTAATTGCTGCTTTGTGGTACAAGCTCATGAACGAATTACTATCTGCACTTTTATTGCTCTATTGCTTACATTTACGAGATGCAACTGAAAATAGTTTCGTCTGCAGTGTGTATGGAGGTTAGTGTTGCAACGTCGCTATAGCAGTGTAGCCATCTTAACTGACCATTACGCGAAACGTCAAGTGCAATGTTTCAGTGGCCCGGGTATGAGAACAGCCGATCTGAAGTTGCCGGCAGCAACTGTACGACATGTCCAACAGTTGTCTCAAACAACTTTTGCTTTTGGTCGGCCATTTGGTAAACCACGAATTCGAGAAGTCTTTTCCTGCACATGTGCAGGCCTGTCACTTGATAGTGGCAACAATTACTGCCGAAGCTAGTAGTGAAATAAAGTAATTTTGCTTTAAATGTGATATAGGCTACTCTTCTTTAAGAAACACAGAACAAAACAAAAACAGCCTCTATTAGAAATACATCACAAAAAAAAAAAAAAAAAAAAAAAAAAAAAAAAAAAAAAAAAAAACGCACCGAAATTTTATACAAATCTTTTGAAACGAAAATATGGCAAAGACCACTATTCACTCTCGTCGAATTTATTGCCATTGTATTTCATAATGACCAGTTTACATAATCTAATTGGTAAGCAACTATTCTACATGTGATAAATGACAGTGTGGCTCCACAATAGTATAACAAATCTCGCTTTTGGGATTAGTAACATCTGATATAGCTCTGTGTGTGGCAGCTCTGTACTTCTGTGTGTGCAATATCTCTGTATATCTTGGGCTAAGTTCTTTGAGCATAACATATGCCTGAATGTAAACATAGCGATGTTTGGAGTGACAGTTATAAAGTGTACTGTGCGAAACCTGAAACATGGGAGTGCAAATTAGCATCATGTTACTACAATGTTCTCAACTAATATCAATGAGAAATTTACGAACACGAACTGGATAAAAAAAAATGTTCAAATGTTTGTAAAGTCTATGGGACTTAACTACAGGGTCATCAGTCCCTAAACTTACAAACTACTTATGAACTACTTACGAACTAGGACGGCACAAATATCCATACCCGAGGGGGGATTCGAACCCCCGACCGTAGTGGCCGTGCAGACCGTGACTGGAGCGCCTCAGCGAACTGGATACTTTACTTGCGTGTGAGTACACTTATAGCCTTATCACGAATCACTCCACCACATACCATACTTGTTTTATGTATATGTATACCCATATAATACCTGTGTATGTATAACTGTATGACAAGCACAAAGTAATTTACGTTTTCTGTAAAACAGTCAACAACACTGAATGTAAACACCTGACGATGGGCACAAGCCCGAAACCGGTAGTATTTTAATAATCATCATCATCATCATTTATTGTACATAACAGGTCATTAAGACCCATGACAGAAAGCAAAAGAAATATTACAAAGATTAATTACTATACAAAGTTCACTGTCAAAATCAGTCACACAGGAAGGAGTACTGTCCCAATCACAGTCGCAGGTATCTATTGCAGATGTTGAGCCACTTTCTTCTGTCCATCGCATCTTCAAGGGATGCTGTTGGTTCTACCTGCTGCAACGTTCTCATCACCCTATCTTTCCATCTAGTCCTTGGACGACCTCTTGGACGTCTTCCGATCAGCTGAGAGTTAAACGCTCGGTCAGGAATAGATTCTCCAGCTCTTATGACATGTCCCAACCACTGAAGTCGTCGCCCTCTGATGTACCTACCGACGTCTACTTTTCCAAAACGTTGGTACAGGTCCTCTTTTTGTCTCCTTTCCCATCTTCCATTTTCTATATTAATTGTAGGCCCATAGATCTTTCTGAGCACTTTCCTCTCGAATGCACAAATGCGCTCTTCCACTGTTTGTGAGGTTGCCCATGTCTCGCAACCATATAACAGAACAGGTCTTACAACTGCCATGTATAGTTTGATCTTGCTGTTTTGTGAGACCAAGCGTGACTTGAATAAATTATTGAGTCCAAAATATGCACGATTGGCATTAACAATCCTCTGTTGAATATCTTTCTCTATCTCGCTTTTACTAGATAGTATCGACCCCAGGTACTTAAATTTCTCCACTCGTTCAAAATTATGTCCGTCAATATTGATGGTGTTAGGGAAATCTTGTCGTCGTGAGATGATCATATATTTAGTTTTCTCGTCGTTGACCACTAATCCCACTTTGATTGCCTCTTTCATAAATCTAGCGGTGTCAGATGTTATCTGATCAAGTGATTCTCCCACAATCACCACGTCATCTGCAAAAGCCAAGACTGTGTCAAACCCCATGATCCCCATCTCCCTGCCATTGCCAATTTCGCATCGTACCTTTTCCAGAGCAATGTTGAATAGCACTGGAGACAAGGGGTCTCCTTGTCTCAATCCGTTTCGAACAGCGAACAGTGTTTTAATAATGACATGTCCTTCCCGTAGAGGCGTTTGATCATACAATGTAAGCTTTCACGGCCGGCGTCAACTTCATTGAAAACTTCCGGGCTCATAAGCCGTGGTCGATTTATAAAACTTTCCCCTAACGTTTCATCTTCGGCTGCGGAAGACATCCTCAGAGGTAGAATGGCGAACTGCGATGAGAACTTGAGGGAGCGCCGTATATATAGGCAATGTAGAGGGCACCACAAGACATCACGTGACGTCTGCTACGACACTATCTCTGGTATTGCCAACATTCTTGGCAGAGAAGAATCGATTGTCATATCGCTGGTGTAAAGCAGAAGTCCAAATTCTGTCTAATTTAACAGCTTCCTCTTTCCTGTTAAAGTTATTACGATGTTTATAGATCTCGATTGCTTCTCTATATGTGCGCGCATGATAGTGCGAAGTTTCTGAGATGACACTAGTCTCATTAAATTTAATTTCGTGGTTGCCTTCTTGGTATACATGTTCCGCTACGGCCGATTTCTCCGTGTGCCCCAGGCGGCAATTCCTTTTACGTTCGACTTGCCGCCTTGGGTACACGGAGAAATCGGCCGTAGCGGAACATGTATACCAAGAAGGCAACCACGAAATTAAATTTAATGAGACTAGTGTCATCTCAAAAACTTCGCACTATCATGCGCGCACATATAGAGAAGCAATCGAGAACTATAAACATCGTAATAACTTTAACAGGAAAGAGGAAGCTGTTAAATTAGACAGAATTTGGACTTCTGCTTTACACTAGCGATATGACAATCGATTCTTCTCTGCCAAGAATGTTGGCAACACCAGAGATAGTGTCGTAGCAGACGTCACGTGATGTCTTGTGGTGCCCTCTACATTGCCTATATATACGGCGCTCCCTCAAGTTCTCATCGCAGTTCGCCATTCTACCTCTGAGGATGTCTTCCGCAGCCGAAGATGAAACGTTAGGGGAAAGTTTTATAAATCGACCACGGCTTATGAGCCCGGAAGTTTTAAATGAAGTGTTTTAATAAACCGCCAATAATTGTGGCTGGTGGCGGATTTTATTTCCACAAGCTATTCTTTAAGAAGTGTTTGATGCTAACCACTTAAGAGCACTCTCCTAGCGACAAATGCCCTTAGTAATAATGAAAGCTGGTGGTTGTCCGCCTTCAGATCACCGGCCACAGGCGGTGACCGCGGCAGCACTTGCTGGACAGGGTGTGCCGGCCACAGCGGCCCTTTAAAAACACTTTCACTGCTCGCGCCCTGCCGCTTTTTGTGGCTACCCTTCCCCTCCCCTCCCTCTCCCCTCCCCACTACACTAGCGCCCCCTAGAGACACCCCGTCCCCTCTGCCACCAGCTGATCACGCTCACGCACGCACACGCCAAGGTCACGCAGAGGTCGCGCCACGCACGTACGCGCTTGTGGCGCACGCACCTGTTGCAGGCACACAGCTCGCGTGGAACTGTAGCGTGACGTGACGCGGATGACGTCACTGGCCGTGCCCGCCTCACCCATCCGGCGGCGGGTTCTCGTGTGTTACGCGCCTTTTCAGGCGCGCTTGGGCCGGCTGCGGTTGCGTTAGCGTTGGCACCGACAAACCACCGTCAGGCGCCGTCGCCAGAGGTTGTAAACTTCGTCCGACGCCCAGGTCCACACTGTTTCCCTAAGTGTGTTTGCCTCTGTAACTTACAAAATAATAGGCGACGGGAAATTTTAATGCGGTACGTCAACACAAGAAAAGTTACACTTTCTGCGGAGCTATGAACATAGTTTATTGTATCATTTTCCAAAGAGTTACACCTCAAAGATATAATTTTTTAAATGAAATAATGTTTTTTTTCTATCGTGCATTGGATTCGTTGAAACCAGCTGCGTCCAAATCAGTTTAAACTACATTCCTATCACTGTTAGTTTGGAAGCTACAACCCTTCAAACTTTAGGGGGCGGAGGCTACGATAGCGTAGCTGACTGGCCGAGTGGCTATCCCCTGGGGCACGGCCCACTGTCTCATGACCACCAGCCAGTCAGCTACGCTGTCGTAGCCTCCGCCCCCTAAACTTTGAAGGGTTGTAGCTCCCAAACTAACAGTGATAGGAATGTAGTTTAAATTGATTTCGACGCAGCTGCTTTCAACGAATCCAATACACGATAGAAAAAAACTATTGTTCCATTTAAAAAATTATATCTTTGTGGTGTAACTCTTTGGAAAATGATACAATAAACTATGTTCATAGTTCCGCAGAAAGTGTAACATTTCTTGTGTTGACCTAATGACACCTATTATTATAAGTTACAGAGGCAAACACTCTTAGTGAAACACAATATATTAGAATTGCGGTTCGTTAGTCTTGCTAAAGCTCGAGAACGGCTTAACCGATGTGGCTAATTTTAGTCTTGAAATATTCGTGCAAGTCCAGGGAAGGTTTAAACGGTGATAAAATATGGAAAAGTTGTTCGGGAAAGACGAAAATCGGGCACCGACAAAGCATTGTCTGACGCCGTCGCCAGAGATCGGCTGAAAGATTCGGCCGACAGCCTGGCCCACGATATGTCTCATATATGTACAGGGTGTCCAGAAAAGGGCTCCCTGATTTCAAAATTAAATATCTCGAAAACAAGGATCGATAGAGGAATGCACTAAACGGTATGTTTATTGTGAAAGCTGTAACAAGTTTATACAGCAGTTTGAAATAATACTTACAAAAGCTGCTAACAGATGGCGCTGTACCCTGTACGGCTCATATCAGCATACACAAGTGAAATAGTGTGCGCCTCGGTTGCACAGTGGTAGAGTGCCAGACTACAAATCCAAAGGTCGAGGGTTCTATCCCCGCCAGCTCCTAGGATTTTTATCTGTCACTTTCCACTTCTTTCACCTCTGGTCCACGTGAAAAATACCGAGTACCGCCGTGGTTCGGAACCCACATTAAACTGTAGGTCCCCCTATAACTGGGTAAGTCAGTTCGAAGGTCGGAGGAAGGCAACGGCATACCACCTCCAAACAGGACCATGCCTAGTAAAGCACTGTGGTGTTCAAACCAATCTTCGGATTGTTGACTGCTTTATCTTTTTAAGTGAAATAATCGTATGAAAACACTCTTTGCAAACAATCACTTCACAATGTTTTCAATATGTTCACCGTTGGCACTACAGAGGTGGCCCAAACGAAGAATGAAATTCGCCATCACATTTCGTAGTGTCTCAACCGGAATGGATTCACATGCCACAGAGATCGCCGATTCGAGCTCGTCCAGCGTGGCGGGATGCTTCGGGTAGACCATGTCTTTCACTGTGCCCCACAAAAAAAGTCACAGGGAGTCAAATCCGGCTAATATGGAGGCCAATCCATGCCTGCACCAGTAAATTTGGGATATTCCAAAGCAATGACTCGATTCCCGAAGTATTCCTCAAGAAAGCGAAACACTTGTTCGGTCCGATGTGGTCGGGCTCCATCTCGCATAAACCATTCAGTACCTGGTGGATCCTCTAACGCTTGCTGTGTGGCGACAAATTGTTCCAAAATTGCAACGTAACGTGCACCAGTGACCGTTTCTCGAATGAAAAAAGGGCCAATAATGCCTCTGCTGCATACTGCAGCCCACACAGTAACTTTAGGAGAATACAGGGGTTTCGCTTCACACCAATATGGCTTTTCGGAACCCCAAAATCGCCAGTTCTGCTTATTCACGTATCCATTCAGGTGCAAGTGTGCTTCATCTGTAAACCAGATGCAGCCAACATCAAATCCTCGATTATCAATCATTGTGAGCATCTGATTAGCAAAGGCAATCCTTTGTTGCACAGCTCGTACGGGTATGGCCTGGTGCGTTTGAATTTTGAATGGAAACACGTGTAGCCTCTTTCTCAGCATTTTCTGCGTGCTGCAACGCTTCAAACCAGTCTCAGATGCAATTCTACGGACGGATGACATTGGATTTCGCTGAATAATTCCAGAAACTGTGGCGATATTTTCAGGCGTAACTGCGGTTTGCTTGCGGCCAACATGCCCCACTAGATCATCAGTTACGCTGCCTGTTCGTTGAAATTGTGCGAAGAGCGTACGAATGGTTTTCGCATCGGGTCCTTTTGGAATATTAAATCGTGCTTGAAAACTTGGCCTTGTTGCCGTAGGACTCTCTTCTAACCTGTGGTACTCCAGCACCAGGAAAACGCGTTGTTCAATGGAGTACACGGTTTTAATCTCTTCCTTCGGTACGCTAACCTCCTTTCACGTTTCAATAGTGGAACTGATCGCTCTGGGCTTCGGATCACTATTTATACTACGCATTACGTATGGCGATTACAGTGCCATCTGTTAGCAGCTTTTGTAACTATTATTTCAAACTGCTGTATAAACTTCTTACAGCTTTCACAATAAACATACCGTTTACTGCATTCCTCTATCGATCTTTGTTTTCGAGATATTTAATTTTGAAATCAGGGAGCCCTTTTCTGGACACCCTGTATAAGCTGGTAGAAGCTGACCTCGGGGAAGATAAGTTTGGATTGAGGAGCAACGTAGGAATCCGGGAGGCAATACTCACTTTACGTCTTATCTTAGAAGATAGATTAAGGAAAGGCAAACCTACATTTTTAGCTTTTGTAGATTTGGAGAAGACTCTTGACAATGTTGACTGGAATACACTCTTACAAATTCTGAAATCAGCAGAGGTAAAATACAGGGAGAGTTATTTACAACTTGTACAAAAGCCAGACCGTAGATATTAGACTCGAAGAGCATGCAAGGGAAGCATTAGTTGGGAAAGGAGTAAGACAGGTTTGTAGCCTCTCTCCGATGTTACTCAGTTTGCACATCGAGCAGGGACTGAGGGGAAAGCAAGGAAAATTTGAAATAGGGATTAAAGTTCAGCGTGAAGAAATAAAAACGTTGCGATTCGCTGATAACATTGTAATTCTGTCAGAGACAGCAAAGGACCTGGAAGAGCAATTGAACGGAATGGACAGTGTGTTAAAGAGAACGTATAAAATTAACATTAACAAGAGAAAAAGGAAAATAATGGAATGCGGTCTTAGACAATCAGGTGATACATAAGGAATTAGATTAGGTAACGAAACAATGAAGGTGGTAGATGAGTTTTCTTACTTGGGTAGTAAAATAACATATGACGGTGTTACAATCTGTCTCTTTCTTTCAATAAACGAATGATTTTATCACTGTCCATATCTACTGTGTGAGATCGTCGGTCGATTTGACCGAAGAAAAAAAAAACTGATTTGAATTTCTCCGACTGTCGTCCCAAGTACGTCCTTTCGGGCGATGAGGTCGCCTACACTGTGATACAGGAGTACTCGTCTGAAACGATTGGCTGTCTTCCGCCGATGTCGCTCGTTGTTAATATCCACAGATATCGGAGCCACTGTGAATGAAGGCTAATTATGGTCCCATGATGCGCGTTGTAGTCTTAAAAACATTTTGATCCGATCAGTTCGAAACGTCACAATCAGCCGCTGCGCTTATCTGCAGATTTCATAGATATGGCTCCAGTCGTCTCTGAGTCCATAGGGGACTCGCGCACTTTGATTTTCGTAGTTATCGATCGATGCGCCGCTACTCTCCGCGAATCGACAACAAACCTACCAAGATGTCCCTGTCTAATGACGACGGGTCGTTCACTCTAGTCTTCCTTGCTAAACTCTTACTTTGGCCCACTTTAGGTTACGGTAGTAACACCAAAAGTGGGCCTTTGCGATCGTCTTTTGACAGCTCGAAATTTAAATGAAAATAACGACTTAACCGTGCATCTGACACGAAAATTGAATAACCGAATTTGTAGAGGAGAAAATTCTCTACAACTTTGCTCTCTTATGTTTTTTTCATATTTCGTATCGTTTGAAAAATATTTGCAAAAATAACTGAGTTTTGACACCTCCATTAAATTCACGAAAACCAGCCGTTCGCAGATGTCACGTGACATTGTCGCCCAGAACTTTGTGTGGCATACGCCATCTTGCGTTGGGTATTTGATGATTTCCTTATTGTAACTTACACGGTGTCATTTCAAAGCAATGGCGCACTGCAGAATTAACAAAAACACGTCGTTCTTCGTACGATAAATGATAATCTAGTGCCGGCCGCGGTGGCCGAGGGGACTGAGGCGCTCCAGTCACGGTCTGCACGGTCACTACGGTCGGTGGTTCGAATCCCCCCTCGGGTATGGATATTTGTGCCGTCCTTAGTCTTAGCTAGTTGATAAGTAGTTCGTAAGCTTAGGGACTGATGACCCCGTAGTTGAGTCCCATACGTTCTACAAATATTTGAACATTTGAATTTGATAATCTGGTGTCTACAAATGCCATATTAGCATGAGTTAACAACGGCCATCAGTAGTATCAGATTATAGAACGCAATTCCTAACTGTTACCTGTAGCGTAGCGTCCACTGCAACGCTGAAGGTCAGTGATCCGGAACCCGTCAGTACCTAAACTTTTTTTTTCTTACAAGAGTTTGAGACATTCTTATAGTTTTTTTATTATTTAGATTATTATTTTGGAATGCGTTTCTCCGTTTTACGGTGCCGTACGCTTCTTCCAGGCCCGCAAATGGTGGTAAGGACGTGTCTGGCTTTTGCTTGGCGCTCGCTTGGCAGGTTGCTTACGGTCGTCATTCGTGTCAGAATCGCCGCTTTGTTCCGTAATTGCGTTAGAGGTGCAGAATAAAGGGAGTGTGCAGGGCGGGGTGAGCGTAGTTTAATGACGGCGGGGTCTGGCCCTTTAGACTGCCGGCGAGGCGGGGCAAGGCGTGAGGTCGAGGGTTTAATGGCGACGCGGCGCCCGCTGGAGTGCGAAGGGGCGGGGGAGGGGGTGGGGGCAGGTTAGGGGGAGGGGGACAGGCCTCCCCCTCCCTCCCACCCCTACCTGTTGAGTCGGCCGCCGCGGCCTGCAACGTCGCCTGCCGAACAGTTGTGGCTTGTGACGTCACAGCACGCGCCCTGCCGTCTTGACGTACAGGGGCGGATCCATGGGGGTAAAAAGAGGGGAGAGATCACTACGGGCGTGGTGTTTTGTTTGTTCAGAACACTGACAGGCCCTTACAGAGGATTGCGTGTTCTGCATATTTCACGACCCGTCCACGCAAAAATTTAACTGAATGTCGAACATTGCACTATTGCAATGCATAATAGAAGCTCAGAAAAGGCTTTTCACGCTTTCTTTTGTTTTTAAAATGCGTTTATGACCCAGCAATAGAACGCGTTTGGAGTCGCCAAAAAGGCAATTTTAGATTTGGTATGCATATGGGAATAAAACCTCCGACGGCGAGCAACCGCGCGTTCCGCAGCGAGGTGCCTTAGACCGCTCGGCTACTCCACCGTGGCTACTTTTATCGTCTCATTACCTAATGAATTCCTTCAGCATAGCGTGATTTTCTGACGCTACATTCCATTAGCCTTGTTTTACTCTTGTTAAAGTTCATCTTATACCTTCCTTTGAAGACACTGCCCATTCCGTTTAATTGCTGTTCCAGGTCTTTTGCCGACTCGGCGGAATTACTATGTCGTCAGCAAACCGGAAAGTTTTTATTCCCTCTCCGTGGACTTTAATTCCCTCTGCAAATTTCTCTTTGCATTCCTTCACAGCTTGCTCAGTGTATATATTGAACAACATTGGGGAAATATTTAAATACCAAATTTAAAGACACTCAATTTAAGCAACTGTTCGCCAAGATCGCCATTATCGTGACGGTATTCTCTTACCTTATTTTATCCTTTACCATTTTCAGTAATGTATCAAAATTTTGTGTTGTCTTCCTCGTTATATTTATGTAGGCAGAAGTATCCTCACACGATAATTGCCCTCCTCGCAGTCCACCTTCTTATTCTTTTATTTTTTCCTACTTTTCAGTTTTGCTGTTAGTAGATTAATCGTTCCTTTAAGACTGTTGCGAGAAATACAACGCCAGTATCTATTACTTTTTTCGACGTTTTGACGCGACTCAAGGCTACTTCATAGTCTCCCGTATGTGACAGAGGATGACCAACACTTGAAAGCGACCAAAAACGCCAGTGACCGACGTCTACAGTAGCCACCCTTCAACTTTAGACGGTCGCAGCGCTTTGTTCGGTCCGTGTAATATACCCTCTACCTACGTCACTTATACTTCTCTGATATGTAGATATGTAGATGTAGCAGCCAAACACTACTATCTCTTTTAGTTTCGGCGGCTGGTGTCGAGCTGATTAATGCTCACGGTTCTTGATAATTTCCTGGCAGATTAAAATTGTGTGCCGAAACCGGGACTCGAACCTGCGACCTTTGCCTCTCGCCGGCAACCGAAACACCCCTTAGGCCGTGGTGCTTCAGATGACTGGGGGTTGACTTCTTTGAGCGCCGGATCACGATGGTACCACCACCCCCTCCCCCCTCTCCCGCTCGGCGTCCAAAGAGACGAAGGGTCCCACATGACCACAGAATATAATACAAGGTAAAAACCAAAATAAGACTTTTTGTGTCCTCGTCGCCGCTTTTGTGTCTCGTTTCCGTCGTAGGTGTCGGTGGCCGAGTGGAATGAGACCGACACAGGAATAAAGATAGCACGCTGGTGCAGGTACGGAGGGGAGCTGCCAGAAACTAGAAACACTAGGGTAAATTAGAACGAGATATATATTACACAGAATTTATACAATACTTAACTTTTACATAGTTCAGTACTGCAGAATGCTGATACATAGTTGAGCTAGAGGCCTGCCTAGTGCCTGTACGATAGCCAAGTCTTCACTGCTGCCTATCTGATTCCGAAGTGTTAACTGCTTCCTATCTCAGTCCGAAGTGAACGATGTCGTTCAGTGGTGGCCACGAGCGGAGTTGCAGCAGAGGGCGCTCGTGGCTGACGTCGTAAGAACGCCGCAAGACTGACGACATTTAGGCCTAAATTTACACATAGTAAGTGCGCCTCGGTTGCACAGTGGTAGAGTGCCAGACTAAAAATCCAAAGGTCGCGGGATCGATCCCCGCCAGGTGCTAGAATTTTTATCTGTCACGTTCCACTTCTTTCACCTCTGGCAGTGTTGCTGATGTGAAAAATACCGAGTAGCACCGTGGTTCGGAACCCACGTTAAACTGTAGGTCCCCCTATAACTGGCTGGGGAAGTCAGTTCCGAGGTCGGAGGAAGGCAACGGCATACCACCTCCAAACGGGACCGTGCCTAGTAAAGCACTGTGCTGTTCAAACCAATCTTCGGATTGTTGACTGCTTACAGTAGTAAAATGAATGTATTTTGTTTTCACAGCATGAAATAAATTGAAAACCCACTGACGATGGCACAGAGGTACTGAAACTAGTTTGGGTGTATAATGGGACAGCGTTTTGCATACCAGGCGGATCTCATACACAGAAATTTTTTTCTGCAAACACGGCAAGAATAAAAGCTGCAAATCAAGAAAATGATGAATAGTTATTAATAAGACTGATGCCACCTCTCCACAGAGAGCGAACGGCAGAGTCTCCGAGCTGCCGAATGCACAGTGGGTGGCGTGTCGCGTCCTCAGCAGCCACGCGGGAACAAAGTGAGTGCGCTCCTGAAGAGGCTCGGCGTTGTGCGAAACGTCTGCCTACCGCACGCGGCTGAGCTCTCTGTCTCTCTCTCTCTCTCTCTCTCTCTCACCCCCGCCCCCGCTGCCCGCCTACGCGCTCTGGGCTGCAGTGTCGGGCGACCCGCAGACGCAGTGTTGCCAACTGCGCCGCCACCTCGCGGCAGACGAGAGATAAGACACGCGCTGCACCGTGGCGTCTGCCGTGAGAACTGAGAACCCAGCCGGGCAGAAGGCTAGCGGTCCAACAACACCACACAGCCGAGGGACCATCTAAACCAAACACTTCCCCACTCCCTGCTGAGCCTCCTCACTGCTAGGTTCCATCACTGTGCGACACTTATTTCTGGCCCACTTTAGGTTACGGTAAAAGGTAAAGCAGTCAACAATCCGAAGATTAGTTTGAACACCACAGTGCTTTACTAGGCACGGTCCTGTCTGGAGGTGGTATGCCGTTGCCTTCCTCCGACCTTGGAACTGACTTACCCAGCCAGTTATAGGGGGACCTACAGTTTAACGTGGGTTCCGAACCACGGTGCTACTCGGTATTTTTCACATCAGCAATACTGCCAGAGGTGAAAGAAGTGGAAAGTGACAGATGAAAATCCTAGAACCTGGCGGGCATCGAACCCGCGACCTTTAGATTCATAGTTTGACACACTACGACTGTGCAACCGAGGCGCACGGAATGAATATACCGAAGTGAAACTCAGAATCAGACAAGTTATTAATTTACTGAATATTCATTTTTACTTACAAATTTTTCACATTAAATGTTGAAACGTCGTGTCTGTTGAAGATACGAGTGTATGCAGTATGTTCGCACATTTTTGACTGGTCAGATTACTTCCTAAGTAATAGAACGCAGTACGTTGTTCTCGACAGCGAGTGTTCAACAGCGACGAGTGTATCGTCAGGCGTGCCACAGGGGAGTGTGATAGGACCGCTATTATTTTCTATCTACATAAATGATCTGATGGACAGAGTAAGTTGTAATTTGCGGCTGTTTGCTGATGATGCTGTGGTGTATGGGAGGGTGTCGTCTGTAACTGACTGTAATAGCATACAGAATGACTTAGACAAAATTTCTAGTTGGTGCGAAGAATAGCAGCTAGCTCTCAATGTGGAAAAATGTAAGGTGATGCGTAGTAACACTAAAAGTGGACGTTTGCGATCGTCTTTTGACAGATCGAAATTTAAATGAAAATAACGCCTTAACTGTTCATCTGGCACGGAAACTGAATACGTGAATCTGTAGATGAGAAATTCCTCTACAACTTTGCTGTCTTACGTTTTTTCCATATCTCCCATCGTTTCAGAGATATTTGCAAAAATAACGGCGATTTTGGCATGTCTGTCTGTCCGTAACGTGTTCCCACTTTTTAAGCCGAACCGTTCAACAAATCAGTACCAAATTTTACAGACATACTTGTAGGCCGTCAGAGACCAGAACTGCCCTTTTTAAAATGTTTCGGACAAAAATTACGCCGGTAAAACTAAAAAAAGCTGTTTTTTATCTAATTGTAATTGATAACGAACCTTTCATCTGACACGATAATTGAATAAACGAATTTGTAGAGGAGAAAATACTCCACAACTTTGCTCTCTTATGTGTTTTTTTTTTAACGTATCGATTGCAAAAATTAACGGAGATTTGACACCGTCCATTGATTATACGAAAACCAGGCGTTCGCAGGTGTAACGTGACATTTCTCGCCCAGAACTGTCTCTGGCATACGCCATCTTGCGTTGCGTATTTGAGATGATTGTTCTTATTGTAACTTACACGTTGTTAATTCAAACCAGCGGCGCACTGAAGAATTAACAAAAACACGTCGTACTTCGTACGGTAAATGATAATTTGCCAAATGAGAATTTTGGGAAGATGTACTTCACCTGTAAAGGAGACCGCGTATAAAACGCTTGTACGACCACGTCTTGAGTATTGCTCAAGTATTTGGGACCCGCAGCAGATCGGTTTGAAGGAAGACATAGAGGCGGAGCAGAGGCGAGCAGCTAGGTTTGTTACCGGTAGGTTCGACCAATGCGCGAGTGTCACGGAAATGCTCCGGAAACTCACAATTGGGGATCGCTAGAAGAAAGACGACGTTCTTTTCGTGAATTTCTGTTGAGTTAATTTAGAGGGCCGGAATTTGAAGCTGAGTGTAGTACGATCTTGCTGCCGCCTACTTACATTTCGCGTAAAGATCACAAAGAGAAGACAAGAGAAATTAGGGCTCGTACGGAGGCATATAGGCATTCTTTTCTTCCTCGTTCAATTTGGGAGTGGAATAGGAAAGGAAAAGCCTAGCAGTGGTACAGTGTACCCTCCGCCACGCACCTTAGGATGAATTGCGGAGTATGTATGTGGATGTAGATGAACCTAGTGTCTAAAAATGCCTTACTAGCATCAGTTAACCACTGCGATAATAGTACGTAAATAAAGGACCAATTTCGCAACTGCCCGCCGTGATGTAGTGGGAAGCGCCTTGGATTGTAAAGTACACGGTCAGTGGTTCGGAACCCGTCACTACCAAATTCTTTTTTGCACATTTTTTTCTAAAAGGGTTACCAGTTGGGTGCATAGATACGTCGTAATCATATCACTCTAATTTTTTATTATTATTAGTTACATTGTTATTGTTGCCCGAAATGTTTGCAACAAATTATAAAACTTCAAATCTAAAGTGGGCCGTAAAACACGTCAGTGCGATTTTTTTTAATGCTGTTTGCCCCAATTCAAAGGCCTGATGATGATGGCGTGGTCTATCGAAACTGGTTACCAGTAAACGACAACATGAAAATACAGCACACAAAAATCCACAAATGTTTGTATGGCTTATGGGACTTAACTACGGGGTCATCAGTCCCTAAACTTACAAACTACTTATGAACTAGCTAAGACTAAGGACGGCACAAAAATCCATGCCCGAGGGGGGATTCGAACCCCCGAGCATAGTGGCCGTGCAGACCGCGACTGGAGCGCCTCAGTCCCCTCGGCCACCGCCGTGGTGTTCTTCATAGTTTTCATTACTTTCTCCACCGTGTCATTGTCTGAGTGTTCTTCTGCTGCACCCTCTAGATTTCAACTAATAGGTCATTTTTCATGTGGTTCGCTGCGCAGTGTATTCGCATTTATCTAGACCAGTGTTTTTCAAGCTTTTCTAAAATGCGATCGCCTTGCAACTAAAAATAATAAAGAGACTCCTCCCTCCTCCTCAAGAACCACAAAGGAAATAAATTTAATCTTCTTTCTTTTGCTTTTTTACTTCAGCTTTCATTTAAATTGCCGAGCGGTCTAACGCGCCTCGCTGCGGAGCGCGCGGTTGCTCGCCGTCGGAGGTTCGAGTCCTCCCTGGAGCTTGGGTGTCTGTGTGTTGTCCTTAGCTTAGTTTACCTTACTTTTAAGTACCGGTAGTTTGTAAGCTACGCACTGACGACCAAGCAGTTTGGTCCGATAGATTTACAAACATTTGAATATATATATTTTTTAACACATTACACTACTTTTACATGTTTTCCGATAGGAAAATATAATTTTCTTAGCGACTGTTACACATTTCAGGCAAGAATCAGAAGCGAATTGTGCACATTAAGAAAGACCCCACTGTATAAAAAGTTTGTCAAGAAATACATCTTGTTTTTCGGGTTCTTCAGAATTACTTATTGTATCGAGTTTTTTTTTCTTTACTTCGCTGCCGCGGCGGAGCGTCCGAGCACATTGCGGCGCTGTGCTACCATGCGCGAGGGCGTTCCCCGTCGGGGGTTCGAACCCCCTTCGGCATTGACGTTTGTGCCGTCTTTAGTATAAGGTACTTCATAAGCAGTCTGTAAGAAAAAAATCTTTACTTCGTTGTAAATGCCGTAGAACTGCTATTGGCAAACGCATTAAAAAAGTAAAAATAAAAAATAAATAAAACAGGCGTTTTCCTATGAACCGTTGTGTAACAATAAGATTATCGGTCAAGCAAGACCTACATAAAATTTTCTCTTTGTTTTTAACAGAATATCTCGTGAAATTCTTGATTAACTGATTTTGAAATTTAACACAACGTTGCATACCAATACGAGCAATGCAATGCATTCCGGATCCAGTTATTGTCCCACTTTAGGTTACGGCAGTAACACTAAAAGTGGGCCTTTGCGATTGTCTTTTGACAGCTCGAAATGTAATGAAAATAACGGCTTAACTATTCATCTGACAAGAAAACTGAATAAACGAATTTGTAGAGGAGAAAATTCTCTACAACTTTGCTCTCTTATGTTTTTTTTTTTTTTTTTTTTTTTTTTTTTTTTTTTTTTTTTTTTTTTTTTTTTTTTCATATGTCGTAGCGTTTCAAAGATATTTGCAAAAATAATGGCGATTTGGGATGTCTGTCTGTCCGTAACGTGTTCCCTGTTTCTAAGACGATCCGTTCAACCTATCAGCACCAAATTTTACAGACATGATTGTAGGCTGCCAGAGACCAGAACCTCCCTTTTTGAAATTTTTCGGACAAAAAATACGGTAGTAAAACCAGAAAGTGCCGTTTGTACTATAATTGTAATTGCAAACGAACCGTTCATCTGACACGAAAATTGAATAACCTAATTGGTAGGAGGAGAAAATTCTCTACAACTTAGCTCCCTTATGTTTTTTTCATATCTCTTATCGTTTGAGACGTATTTACAAAAATAACGGATATTTGACACCCTCCATTGAATTAACGAAAACCAGCCGTTCGGAGATGTCACGTGACATTCCTCGCCCAGAACTCTCTCTGGCATACGCCATCTTATGTTGCGTATATGATGATTTTCTTATTGTAACTTACACGTTCTCATTTCAAAGCAATGGCACACTCAGGAATTAACAAAAACACATCGTTTCTTCGTACGATAAATGATAATCTAATGTCTACAAATGCCATATTAACATCAGTTAACAACGGCCATCAGTAGTATGAGATTAAAGAACTCCTGTTTTGATTTATAGCCGAGGCATAGTGGGAAACGTGCTTGACTGTGACGCAAAGATCGGTGGTTCGAAACCCGCCATTACTTCAGCTTTTTTTTTCTAAAAGGGTTTCAGACACTTATTAATTAATTTATTATTATTTAGGTCCAAAATGTTTGCAAAAACTTATAAAACTACAAAACTAAAGTGGGCGGAAAAACACGTCAGTGCGATTTTTATTTATTTATTTTTTTTTTTCATAAATATAAGGCAATACACGGAAAGCTACTAGGGTCGGCGGCGTTTTGAGAGTTTATGACCGTGCCGTAGATAACAGGCGTTGGAATAATCGCCATTCGAGTAATTCGTCGTCGTCAGCTGGAAATTTCCGGTTCGGTAGCTGGGAGATCTATTAAGAGGCGAGCGTCAGTTGCGCGCTGAAAGAGCTCCTATAAATATGCGGCCAGCCTCTCCGCCCGTTGTTTTTTTCGCCTTCTCTCTGCCTTTCTGAGAGCCGCTATCTGCCTCTTCGCCTCTTGTGTGTCTCAGCTTTCCGCCGAATCGTCCCTCTTCTTCGCGTCCTCTTTTTTTTTTTCTTTTATTTCTAGCGCTGCGACGCCTGATAAACGCGGCATTATATTGTGTGGCGCTGGCGTCTAATGACCCCACTGCGCATGCGCGGCTTCCTCAAACAGAAGAGCGGCGCCGCGCATGTGCAAAGCACGCCGACCGAGTCCCCCGCCACGTAACGGTAAAAAGAAAACAAACGAGCGAGTCGTGTGCTAAATGAACACCCGTCCTTCCGTACAAATTATACCAGCCGAGAGGCACAAAAACACGCACTACAAATGCTGATGTGCCATTATAAAAGTAGTTCATTCGATATCTCGTGAACTGCTACTCCGATTTCGACCAGATTTTGTACACATATTCCTTACTGTCACACAACAATCGCTGCGTGGCTAACAATCACCTACAACCTTTATTTCGCACCTCACACTTTCCTCCTAGGGACACCCAGGGTTGCCAGATGTGGCGATTTTTCGCGTTCTTGGCTATCTTTTTCTTATAATAGTAGCCATTCAAGCAGTCTGGCGACTAAGGATTAAAATTGGCTATTACAGGAACTGGTTGGCGACTTAATGGCTATATTATTTAACTTCAAATTCAACGAATGTAAAGCAATGACTCTTTAGACATTACGTCAATGATACCGGCTACACTTCGGTAGAGAAATGTAATCTACATCTACATACATACTCCACAATTCACCGTAAGGTACACTGTACCACTACTAGGCATTTCCTTTCCTATTCCACTCCCAAAAGGAACGAGGAAAAACAGAATGCCTATATGCCTCCGTACGAGCCCTAATTTCTCTTATCTTGCCTTTGTGATCTTTACGCGAAATGTAAGTAGGCGGCAGCAAGATCGTACTACACTCAGCTTCAAATTCCGGCCCTCTAAATTTACTCAACAGAATTTCAAGAAACGAACGTCGTCTTTCCTCCAGCGATCCCCAATTGAGTTGCTGCAGCATTTCCGTGACACTCGCGCATTGGTCGAACCTACCGGTAACAAACCTAGCTGCTCGCCTCTGAACCGCCTCTATGTCTTCCTTTAAACCGATCTGCTGCGGGTCCCAAACACTTGAGCAATACTCGAGACGTGGTCGTACAAGCGTTTTATACGCGGCCTCCTTTACAGGTGAAGTACATCTTCCCAAAATTCTCCCAATAAACCGATAGCCCAGACAACGGTGAGAGTGTTAATTTGTACAAAGATGGTATTCCAAACATATGTGAATCTCCTTTTACAATGTATCGACAGCAGAAAACAAGCATAATATATATTTTAAAAATGGTAATTGTAATACGTAAAACGTATACAGTGATAAAACAGTGAACGATTTGTTGGCAGTGTGTTTCAGTAATTTGCCAAGAAATGTCAGTCTATAAATTTAAAACGTAAAAAACACAAATTGAAGCCTAGAGAATGTACCACAGATACATGAAACATTGTTTCGTGGATAGTGGGTGAAAATGAAATATCCCATCAGATACATAACTGTAAAATGCGTCTTACCATGTAAATACAGCAACGAGCCACTGCGAAATTCTTTTAAGAACAAGAAGTATGCACATAACTCCTTCTTTTCGTTTTGTTTTCATATGACAAGACACTTGTAGACGAAGACAAACAAATGAAACCATCACGAAACGTAAACACAGATCACGAGGAGCGCCACGACAACTCAGACAGTTCTGCGCATGCGCGAATCTGGCAGCTTGAGCGCACCAGAAATATTTTTCCGGGTAGAATCTGGTAGCTCGCGGTTACTGCTTAAACAGCAAACAGCTGCTCGGCAAGCAGCCAGAAGCGGGCGTAGGCGCTGCTCGAACTTAATTTGTGCTCTGCGCATGCGCGAGTTGCTCGCTGGCAGTTGCTTAAACGAACCTATTTATACTGTCTTCTTAACACAAAATGAGTCCATGTACCATTATAACCGTTTGTAACTACGCCTTGTAATTTTGTGTAAATTCTGTCACGCAGATAATCTGAAGATGCCCTGTTAAAGGGCGAAACGCGTCATTAAAAAAAAAAAAAAAAAAAAAAAAAAAAAAAAAAAAAAAAAAAAAAAATTGCAATCAAGACGGTTTGAAGGAACAGAATGACCGAAAATTGGATTTGAACCACCGTTCTCCCGAATGCGAGTCCCAGTGTGTTACCGCGTTAGACGTAGAAGATGAAGTAATCCAAAACAGGGGAAAAAAAAAGAGGAATTATAAACCTGTTGCGTGACTGCAATTGGTCAGAACGAAGACAAAGAGAGGAGTCCTTAACGAAACGGCTAACGCTCTTCTCACGCTTCGGGCCTTCCGCGGTAATAAAACAGCCGGCAGTCGGACGGGGCCGCTCTTCACTTGTTCCGCGCTCTGCGCCGTGATTGGCCGGCCGCGGAGCACACTAGCGCCCCTGGCGGCCGCTCGAGACTTGATCGTCGCCGGCTCGCCTCTATGCTCTTCTTAACCGCGTCCTCCACTTTCGTTTTTGCGCGCCTACGTGCCTAACTGTTTCTTCCTGCGCCGCCCCCCTCATTTCCTCTTTTTGCGCTTTCCTCTTTCTCATTTCCTCCTCATCCTCCTCCTCCTCTGTTCCTCGTGTGTAATCGTACGTTTCCTCGCTGCCTGCGGGCTTATAACGGACCACGGCGGCAGTGGAGAAGAGCTGCGGCCTTTGGCACACTCCCGAATAAAACGCGTCCGCCGCGGTTGCGTAATCGTCTCGTTCCGTAATTGGGCGAGGCTGCGTCTCGAGCGAAGGAGACGAGAGGAGAAAACAGGCAGAAAAAGGAGCAGCGAAACCACGTCACGTGACCCGTGGCGATGAAGTAGCGGTTCTCCACGCGATGCGTCGGCGACCGCGGAGTCGCTATACGTGGGACAGAGATTAGGGGAATGCTGCATATGTCACAAACAGTTTTGCATCACGCGAGTATGCGATAAGCGCATTCTTCTTGCACCTACATAGCACGATTCTAAACAGGTGCTCATTTCAAGTGTCATAAAATGTAAACAGAATTATGTGCAGATGTTTACTGCCTCTGGTTGCGGAATGAAACTTTTCACTCTGCAGCGGAATGTGCGCTGATATGAAACCTCCTGGCAGATTAAAATTGTGTGCCTGAACCGGGACTCGAACCTGGGACCTTTGCCTTTCGCGGGCAAGCGCACTACCGACTGAGCTATCCCGACACGACTCACGATGCCGCCTCACAACTTTACTTCCGCCAGTACCTCGCCTCCTACTTTCCAAACTTCACAGAAGCTCTCCTGCGAACCATGCAAGACTAGCACTCCTGGAAGAAAGGATATGGTGGAGACATGGCTTAGCCAAGGTACGAAACGGTACATTACAGGACAGCTAATTTACCATCATGCTGTAACATACAGGCTTTAAATGAGTAATCTCATTTTCTATTAAAAATAAAAATGTCTTGCAAACACCAGGAGACATACCCTTTAGCAGAGAGACGGGAATTAATACGAAGGAACGTTAAGTATTCTTCATTACAATTCCATTAAAATCGGTGAGGGTGGAACATAGGAAACGTAAATAGAATGCAATAAATACGGTATTTAACATACCAAATCAACCATCACAGCTGTAGCTGAAGGAAAAACGTCACGGACATGGCAATATAACGATAAAAGCAACCACACTGTTTTTCAACAAAGAAGAACCCAATTCCACAATTGTTGCTACATCTGAATCACAAACGGCTTTTTAAAGCTAAAGTAATTACACTTAAAAGAATATGCACGTATAAGAAAGATAAGTGACGTGTGAAAACGTGAGAATCATTAGACTCCGTAGCGAAGTGATACACGTCAAAAACTGGCTGTCATAGTAAGAACAGACCATAACAGAAATTCATTATACCATTATGTTTATACGCAACTTACTTTCAGCGGAATAAGCTGCAATTACACACATATTCGTAAGTATTTGTTCATGACAGAGTTGTCCTTTATACCACTGAATCATTTAAATGAGGCTGTTTTTATATTAATTTCCGTATTATGTTTTGTCTCTCGATATTTTAATAATGCTTGTAACGTAGAGATTATAGTAAGTATTTCGTTAATTAGGCACAAAATCGATTATAAACAAACGTGACTACTTCGGCAGCTTGCCCACCGCTAGGAGCGCTAGTGTCGCAGCATCTGTCAGTTGGTAACAACTTTTACACCAGTCAGTGTCGCGACTGTGTATGTTAACACTGTGGCGGCATCGTGAGTCGTGTCGGGATAGCTCAGTCGCTAGAGCGCTTGCCCGCGAAAGGCAAAGGTCCCAGGTTCGAGTTGCGGTTCCGGCATACAATTTTAATCTGCCAGGAAGTTTCAACCTCTGGTTGGCTCAAGACCCCCCAATTGAAGAGCGCCTCGGCGGCCATTATGGTGGAAAACGTCGGCGCCAACTTTAAATGTGCGTGAAACTGTTGATTAGAGGGAGTATTCTTTCGAATTAGGTCGCGAAAACTATGGCTCAGTTAAATATGTAAGTACAAAGCAGCTTCGGACTCCTTGAATACACAGCAACTATCGGTTGTGTGTAAGTTTATTACACATACGGTGTGGAAATTGGCCAACGGCGTTTCTTCTTCCTAACTAAACCGAATTACAACATTTACTTTTTTCGCGTTCTAAGTACAGCATATGAACGGAAATTTATCTTCGGACAGGATTTCTTGTCACTTGCTTAGAATATTCTACGATGGTGAAAGTTTTGCACAAACATTAATTTCGGAACAGTATCACAACACTTTACGTCTCTGTTTCAGTACTTGCTATATTCTCCAATATGTAGATATTTTATTGCATCAAAAAATGAAAAAGGGCTGCCTGAGATAGCTAATGATAAAAATCGACTGTGACATCAGATACACAACTGTAAAATGCGTCTTACCATGTAAATACAGCAACGAGCCACTGTGAAATTCTTTTAAGAACAAGAAGTATGCCATAATTCCTTCTTAACTAAGTGTATCTAACAGTAGCATTGGGGTATCTAGCACGAATATTAACATTTTTAATGCTGTAAGCCAGATACTTCATAGTAGCGGGAACTGCTCAAAAGTCAGCAACTGTCATCATAGTGTTCAACTTCGCAATGTGCATCCAATGTGCCTGTGTCATTCACATATGGAACTATACACAGTTCTGCAAACCCCTTTCAGTTGTTATACCTATATGTAAAGCAGATTACGTTTAAATTCGGTGTTAGAAGTTACTAGTATCAATTCCATAAACAGAAATTCGAACTGCAGTCAGGCAACTAATCTCCAGACCGCAGTAGTTATTTTACACAATCATAAAATGAAACTTTTTGAACTTCTCGTCTACCAGTACTACCTAAAGCAGCTCCTTTTCAAGAGCTACCAGTGTTGTAGACGCCTGTTATTTATTTCATTCAATCCTGTATTATCTTGACTGACAGCCTGTTAAGCAAGAGTAAGAATCTCTAAACACAAGTAGTAGGGCTACTTGTATTGCTGACAAATATGAATGTGAAGACAGTATTCGTTCTTTTTGTTCCTTTCTTAAATCAATTTGTGCATTTAAACACTGAGCAGTACTTGAACATCGTGTTTCATGTCTACTGCAATAGTGAAACAGTTCAGATGTGACTACCATCTGAGTACATATCCCGCAGTAGCTATTTAATACACGAATTACCTGCTAACTACACTCGTGTTTACGTGACGCTTGCCACCACCATGGCGGCCGGCAGAAGGTTCAAATTATCCCGCCACAGCAGCGCCGTCAGGGAGTCTACTGTACAAGGTCTCTGGTTTGGCTACTTTTCTCTTTATGTGATGAGATTATTTTCTTTCACGACAATTGTCAGAAGCAGTGAATCCAGATTGGGGGATTTATTTTTTTCGCAATTTTCTGGGGGAAAAATTACTTTTTATTTGGGGGGGGGGGATTTTGGGGAAACGCAAGCTTTGGAGAAATTTTGGGGAAAAAAAGTTTTCACTATTGGGGAAATTGGGGAAGAATTTCATCTGCCTCCGTTTGCTATTAATACCGCCTGAAACTTCATTTTAAACAACATATACACTTCATTTTCTTGTTTTTTTTTTCCTTCCCCCTCCCTCTCTCTGTCACTCGCTCTCTCTCTCTCTCTCTCTCTCTCTCTCTCTCTCTCTCTCTCTCTCTCTCTTCAAATCAATCGATACATCGTTCGTTTCGTGGTCTTCATCTCTGTGGCGGCCTACATTAAGTCGGAGGATTTATATAACAGCGCCGGCCGCGGTTGCCGAGGGGACTGAGGCGCTCCAGTCACGGTCTGCACGGCCACTACGGTCGGGGGTTCGAATCCCCCCTCGGACTTGGATATTTGTGCCGTCCTTAGTATTAGCTAGTTCATAAGTAGTTTGTAAGCTTAGGGACTGATGACCCCGTAGTTAAGTTGTTGTTGTTGTTGTTGTTGTTGTTTAGAGGGGACTAGACTGCACGGTCATCAGTCCCCTGTTGCAAAGTCAATGAGGCATACAAACATTTGAACATTTTTTGAATTAGTTTGCGGCCAGCCGCGAAGTAAAGTGAGCGCACCCGATAGCGAACTATTATGCGCAAGTCTATTGTAAAGAGCTAGCTGTGTTTCACAGGAACGATACTTTCTGAATTGGTGTTGACTATGGGTCAATAGGTCGTTCTGTTTGAGATAATTCATAATATTTGAATACAGGATACGTTCCAAAACCCTGCTGCAAACTGACGTCAATGAAATAGGCCTGTAGTTTAATGCCTTTCTTGAATATAGGTGTGACCTGTGCAACTTTCCAATCTTTTGGTACAGATCCTACTTATGCGAGAGCGGTTGTGTATGACTGTTAAGTAAGTAGCTATCGCTTCAGCATAATCAGACAGAAATCTAATGGGTATACAATCCGGACCAGAAGACTTGTTCTTGTTATGTGATTTTAGTTGCTGCACTTCTCCGATGCCAACGAATTTGTAGGATTTTTAATTGACAGTTGATTGATTTTATTGGGATTAACATCACTATCTTGTTACAGAGTGGATGATGTAACAGAGAAAATACAGTTTACTTTCTAAAGGGTAGCCGGCCGCGGTGGCCGAGGGGACTGAGGCGCTTCAGTCACGGTCTGCACGGCCACTACGGTCGGGGGTTCGAATCCCCCCTCGGGCATGGATATTTGTGCCGTCCTTAATGTTAAGTAGTTTGTAAGTTTAAGGACTGATAACCCCGTAGTTAAGTCCCATAAGCTATACAAACATTTGAATTTTTATATAACAGCCACTGTGCAATGGCCGAACGCTCTAAGGCGCCATGCTGCGGAGCGCGGGGTTCCTCGCTGTCGGAGGTTCGAGTCCTCCGTCGGGCGTGGGTGTGAGTGTTGTCTTTAGGTTAGTTCAACGTAATTTAAGTAGTTTGTAAGCCTAGGTACTGATGACCAAAGAAGTTAGGTCCCATAGATTTACAAACATTTGAACATTTTTGATAAATTAAAAATAGCTCTGCAGTGGCTGTTATTATTATGAAGCAAGATTAACTTTAATCTAAGCTACAGGTGATCGTCAACTTTACTAATTACTTCCTCTTTTTCTTTCAGGTGAGTGTTGCGGAGATCGCTTCAAACAGTTCACCTGTCTGCTACTGTCCGAGGGGTCACCTCAAAGCTGTGAGTACGCGACCAGGTCGTACCCTGCCTTATTGCTTTTAGCGGCCTCAGCAGCTTAGGAAACATGCGGCTGTACACTGTAGTGAATAACATCCTGTGCGAAGTTTGGGAAGAAGGCGTACGGTACCAGGTGAAGAAATCAAGTCGCGAGCAAGGCAGGCAGGTACTACTCTGTTGTATGTGATAGCTAAGTACGGAGCTATTACATGCGTGTCCTTGAAAAAGAGAATATTGATTTAAGCCTAAGTAATTTGTGTGGAGTGTTGCCTTGTATGGGAGTGAAACATGGACGATAAACAGTGCGGACAGGAAGAGGACTGAGGCTTTTGAAATGTGGTGCTACAGAAGAATGCTGAAGATTAGGTGGGTGGATCGCGTAACTAATGAGGAGGTACTGAACAGAATTGGGGAGAAAAGAAATTTCTGGCATACCTTGACTAAAAGAAGGGATCGATTGGTGGGACACATTCTTAGACATCAAGGAATTGTGAATTTGGCGTTGGAGGGAAATGTGTGGGGTAAAAACCGCAGAGGAAGACCAAGACATGGATACAGTAAGCGCAGATTCAGACAGATGTAGGTTGCCGTTCTTATGTGGAGATGAAGAGGCTTGCTCAGGATAGGGTATTGTGGAGAGCTGCATCAAACCAGTCTCCGGAATGAAGACCACAACAATAACATGTGGAAAAGTAGTTTAAGAGTTGTAGAATTTTGTGCAATAAAATTTTAATCTGTATCTGTGTACAGTTTCATTTTGTTACCAAACGGAACTTACTTTCTGGTCGCGCCTCGTATATTTCACGCGTGTGACAGATGTTGTGGTGTCTTCCTGTTAGACGGTGCCTACGTCTCAATCACCCCGTTTACACGGGCTCCCAAAACCGGAGTTCGTGAACCGATTTCCCAATTCCGCTTTTGGTTGGTCATGTAAACACTCCAAAATCGATTCTGGAAATCCGCTTCTCTAAAGCGGTTTTCCAGTTCCACAATCGATTTTCGTGTCCATGTAAACGCAACCGTTTTTGAAGCGTTCTTGGCTTGTCAGATTGTGTTTTCTTGTTAAGAATTTTCGACACATAGGGAAAGAGTGATATTTCGAAAAATGTTCAAATGTTTGTATAGTCTATGGGATTTAACTACGGGGTCATCAGTCCCTAAACTTACAAACTACTTATGAACTACTTACGAACTAGGACGGCACAAATATCCATGCCCGAGGGGGGATTCGAACCCCCGACCGTAGTGGCCGCGCAGACCGTGACTGGAGCGCCTCAGTCCCCTCGGCTACCGCGGCCGGCGAGTGATATTTTCTAATGTGAAATAAAAGTATAAATATTAGAGTGAACATAAATATGTGTATTTAAATTGAAATGTGTCCATAAAAAATTATGTTTGTAAGAAAATGTCCAATCTTGTGCCTCCTGTTTTGTATCGAGTAACTTGCTTGCAAGAAAATGTATAATATCGCTTCTACTGTATGTATCGATATGTGTAGTTTGTGAAGTTTCATCTTTGGCAAAGATCGTGTATCGCATAGCATTGTAGCTCGCGCAGAGAGAGAGTAGCACTAGTGGTTGAGCTCGCTTAGAGAGCGGTTGAGCTGTGTGTATGGCTCCGATGTGGAGCAGAGGCTGCTGTGCCAGCAAGTCAGGAGTTGTATTATGTAGGTAATGTAATGCTGATTATTAATAATAAGTCACTTGACCTTTCATTCCTGTTTCATTTACGTAGTTAGAAAATTAACCTACTTCCTTCATTTAATAATTAGTTATTAGTGGATTTAAAGTGCAGTATTGATTTTAATAATATTGTTGAACAGATTTCGTTATTGGTGTTAATGATAGTTAATTGAGTATGATATTAAATTTCAATAATCAGAAACTGATCTGCATAAAATTCTCACAGTCAAGCATTAAGAAAGTGATTTGTGGTTTTCTTAATATCTTTCTCGCAGTCAAATTATTGGGTATAGTCAGTGTTTGTTTTAAAAGGTGACTTGTCACAGTTGTTTTGTGTTTAAAATATCCGGTGCGCACATAATCAGATTAATGCACTGTTCCTTATTTAATAGTATATACATCAATATGAGGGCCATAATTAAACCAAATTGCTGTGTTAATGAACGATTTGTTGTCTGATTTAACGATAGGTTCAACATCCACAACACACACACACACAGCTTTTAAAATAAAAATAGCGATAGTGCAGACTAAATAAGCAAGTGAATCAGCTGTTTTCCAGCCGCCATTTTAAGTGAGCTACGAAATCCGATTCAGGGCTATGCCATGTAAACACGACAGCGAGAAACGGTTTACGAAAATCGGTTTTTCGTCTTCCGGAAGATGTGTTGCATGTAAGCGTAGTGATTGCCAGTAACATACGACACAACGTCTCTCACCAGGCTGGTCAGGGTTGAAGTGGGAAAGTGGGGGGGGGGGGGGGGAGGGGATTAGTGACTGAAGGCCAGCGCACAACAGGTGTGCGCGTCTGGTGCGCTTGTGCTTGTGCTTGTGTCGCCTCGCGCCGGCCCGCTCGTGACCCGCGCTCAGCTGGAGAATTTCGGCGTTGCCACGCCAGCCTCCAGCGCTGGAGAAGGCGCGCCGGGCCGTTCCAGCCTCTAGCCTCCAGTCCCTACAGCTGCCTGCAGCCGCTTACGTCATCTGTCACACCACAAGTGCCGGGGACACTGGGCTCACAGTCGCCGACTGTCGAGGGAGAAATTACACATGCCTGGTCACGCCTCCCACCGAATTACTCTTTAAAGGTAGTTACAAAATTTTATTGTACTAAAATAGCCACGAAACTGAAACACTACAAGTACCGGGCACACTAGGTTTGTTCGAGTGGCCCAAACGCTGATAGTTGCTGACAGTTACCGACGACTTGGACGGCCTCCTCTGCGCAACTCCGAAGCCAACTCGAACGCTTATTTCAGCTGTTTCGCAGTTTGGCCACCCATAGCGCCAGTTGAGTAGTTGGCATCTTTGCTCTCTACCGAAGGTGAAAGTGAGGTTATGACTGGCGATATGTTATGTAGGAGGACGCTCAATTGAGAAAACTAAGTCGTCTTGAAACATTTGCAATTTACCGTTAATCCAAAGTATAATAATAAAGATTAACAAGACACGTTTGCCTGCAAACCGTGTATCTGTCGAGTATAAAATGAAAATCGCGTGACGAAACCAGGTTAACTTGCGACTCGCGATGTTACCAGACGACCGTTCCATCAGAACATTCTTCTTGAGAAAGCTCACGTTGACGTGAGGTGGGGGGGAGCTTGGAGTTTAACGTCCCGTCGACAGCTTGGTCATTAGAGACGGAGCTTACGCTCGTAGTATTCGGGTAAGGATGGGGAAGGAAATCGGCCGTGCCCTTTGAAAGGAACCATACCGGCATATGCCTGGAGCGATTTAGGGAAATCACGGAAAACCTAAATCTGGATGGCCGGAGGTGGATTTGAACCACCGTCCTTCCGAATGTGAGTCCAGTGCGTTACCACTGCGCCACCTCGCTCGGTGACGTGAGGTGACGGACCGGCGACGGACAGTGTGAATTCCTCCATTAGAAATACATTGTGGAATACAGTCTGGTCGTAAAGTTCGACAAAACGCAAAATATACGTAAACATGTCCCCCCCCCCACTTGTAAATAATGTAGCCAATTTAACCTGACAAAACGTCATATAAAAATGAGGTAAATTGGGATAGTTGTGTGTGAAAGGTATACTTGGTAACATACAACTTCATATGCGTTTTGTCCCATTATTATGAGTTACAACAAAATTTAAAAATTGAAACATACATATAACTATACAAATATTTGCAGGTGTTTTGCAAGAATTGTCATCGTACATGATTTTCCCAGAAGTTACACATTTAGTGTAGAAACGCCCACATTGGCACTAATACATTTCTATAATATATAACCACAAGGAGAAACACGGAACAGTAATTGTGAGACGCTATAGTGGCACATATAAAGCTAGATGTCGGTTATAAAAATCCATCATTGCTAATGCCTGTTGTGAACTATATTATTCTCATGTGTCAATCACTTCATTTACAGATGGCACAGAAAATCTCAGTAGGACTATTTTGACTTCATTTTCAGGCGAATATATCACAATCCAGACTGTAAAAACATACGCATTCATCTTTAAATTCGTATGTTATGAAAATTTCAAAAAAAAAAAAAAAAAAAATGTTCCAATGTTTGTATAGTCTATGGGACTTAACTACGGGGTCATCAGTCCCTAAACTTACAAACTACTTATGAACTACTTACGAACTAGGACGGCACAAATATCCATGCCCGAGGGGGGGATTCGAACCCCCGACCGTAGTGGCCGTGCAGACCGTGACTGGAGCGCCTCAGTCCCCGCGGCCACCGCGGCCGGCTGAAAATTTCCACACCTTTCATTTATAGTATGTATGGGTGTAATAAAAAGCGGACGTACTGTATTAGAAGGCCACATAAGTTGAAAGAATGCCTGTCTAATATACAAAGCTCAGCCTCAATCAAGAGATAATGGAAGACTTGGAACACAAACCTCTTCGTAAATATGCGGGCTTGTCTTTTGGCCGAGGCTTGTTAAACGCTCTGGAGTCAGTCAGAAAACAGTTTGACGAAAATCCGCTGACTTAAACTTTCGGTCGCCAACTATCAGCTCCGCCACTCGAACACCTGATTGGTCAGTCAGATGTCGTCAGAAAGAGTCGAAAGTGCCACTCGAACGCCTCAAACCGTTCCAGACAGTCAGCAGCGACACTCGAACTAAGCTCGTGTGTTGACAGTCGGCGACTGTCGAGGGAGAAATGCACGTACGTGTCTGGTCACGCCTCTCACCGAATCACTCTTTAAGGGCCGGCGCACACTTGACGCAGCAGAGGCAGAGGAGAGGCAGAGGATAGGCCTCCGTGCGTCTGTAACGCATGCTTTCTAATGGGGCAGCCTGCCGCACACTTAATGCAGCCCAGGCGGAGGGCAGGCGTTTCCTCTACTGGGTCACGCCTCTGTAAGGTTGTCCGAGGCGCACAGTTTTCCTGCGCCTCTGTTCCACCTCTGTCGCAAACTGAAATTACAAGTCATCCGATATGCTTCGAAAAAAAATTGTTTTATATAGACGAATATAAGCTTCATCCTTCTCTGTATTTACTTTCTTTGTAACACTTTTACTTTCTGCGTAAAAAAAAATTAAAAATACTATTTTCCGATTTGTGCGTGTTTTGCGCTAACGCAGCTTCCACAATCGATTTTGCAGAAACTACTCACTAGAAAAAAAAAATTATTTTTCTGTATCATATAGGCAAAAGCCACCGCATGACGTTGGGGAGGTTTTCTTTTCGTTATTGTACGTAGTTATTGTTATAATAAAAAATAAATTACAACGCCGCGCATATTTTGAAGAGTTTGCAGTGAAATAAGTAGTCGCTGGCTAGTTTGCGTTTGCTGCGTTCTACACCATACATTACTGCGAACGAAATGTAGCTAACATATCGAAATTGTTGTAAAAGGTGGAATGAGAGCTATATCTCTTTGGATTCTGGAGAAAATACGCGAGATACACGTTTGACGCGGCACACGCTCGGCTGTTGCCGCCTGCTGTGCCGAGTGCGGAGCTGCCTCGTGCCTCTCTTCTTCGTTTGCTGCCGATACAGACCCAAGCTGGAAACGAACAACTTACTGAAATAGAAAGACACCGAGATTCATAAACCGAAGATGATGATTGTGTATTTTTACGGTCTATAGTCCCTGGTTTCAGTAAACTTTGTGGCAAGCATGAAAGCACTATATAAGCTAAAATTCCCGTTACTACTCAATAATAAATTCGGCGAAACCAGAATGGACGTGCAAAGATTATTTTTTTACTATCAGGGACCTTCTTCAATTTCTTGAAACACAATGTCCAACCCTCTGTGGAGCTTCAGCTCACTGCTAAACCATAGATGATGCTAGGAACGTCTCTCGTCAGTATTTCTCAACCTGAATTCTATACTACTTTCAGAAATTCAACATTTGCAAAAGTATTAGCATTAGCTTCACTAATTACTAACAAATATAATGGCTACTGAAGGTAATTATCATAAGAAATGTTGACAGAGACAAAACAGGAATGCAATGTAATAAAATGCTGCATGTACATGCACAGCTGCCGTCATAGAAGAAGAAAAAAAGCAAACGTCAGTATTTTAGTACTCAGGTCTTTATTCGTAGCTCTTACATGCTCCTAAGTAAGGAATCACTTTGAGTGCAAATGCAGTTAAACAAGGAAACTATGATTTGCAAAACTTTTCATATCGACATATCTTTCAATTTAAGACATATGAAAAGCATACCAGGTGTCACCGAGAAGAAAAGTGTTTCTGATTGTATATACTGCGCCACAATCATGATTAAATATGTCAGTTGTATAAAGGTTCTTTCAATTATTGAATTTGCTGTGACACTTGTTTCACTGAATTATAAAAGAAATGAAAGAAAAATAAATATGACTTTAATTAAATTCCTAAAACATAGCCCTAATTTTTCTTTAGCGGGTATGATGTGTCACACTATTTTTCTTCTCTGTTAACTCCTTCTTACTCAGCATGTGACACTCTTTGAACTGTCGTCTGTTTAGTCGGAATAGCTCAAGAGCTTAAAATGAGCTTCCATGGACTAGAGAAGTTCATGTATTCGTCACTTTTGCCTTTGCTCAACGGACCTTTAACTGCTCTTATACTCTATCAGAACACACACACACACACACACACACACACACACACACACAAATTAACTGAGTTTTGAAGGAGATTCAGGAATTAAATCTGATTGCATCGGGAGGTTTGCAGTGGACATGCAGCACGTGCTGTTGCAAGCTGCGCTGCCCTCCTCTGCCTCTGCTGCGTCAAGTGTGCGCCGGGCCTTAGGGTCCTACACACGATGCGATTTATTGGACTACTCCGTTGGTCACCCGATAAATTGGGCGGTTTTAGGCGCTACCCGACCAACTTTCCTTGTCGGCCGGTTGGTCGTGCCTGACCGCCCGATCTCCGATTCCCTCACCACTTCACCCGACAAATTGTACCGTGTGTAGCGCTTCCCGACCAACTTACATGCCTGAGGTCGTCTGCACAGCGAACACGCGGAAACAAAAACAGTTGGGCAGACAGTCACCAGAACAGGATGGCGCTGCGTGCAGTTGGTCGGAACGTGTGTAGGCCGCTACCAGTTGGGTGGCTCGTTGGACAGCTTGTTGGTTGGACGATAAATCGGAGCCTGTGTAGGGGCCTTGAAAGGTCATCCTTCCTTCATCACTGTTGCTATTCAGCAGTAGATTCTTTAGGACGTGTGACATACAAAAAATGTTCAAATGTTTGTATAGCTTATGGGACTTAACTACGGGGTCATCAGTCCCTAAGCTTACAAACTACTTACCAACTAGCTAACACTAAGGACGGCACAAATATCCATGCCCGACGGGGGATTCGAACCCCCGACCGTAGTGGCCGTGCTGACCGTGACTGGAGCGCCTCAGTCCCCTCGGCCACCGCGGCCGGCGTGTAAGATACAAGACGTGAAAATGTACAGTGCTTTTTTTTAGTGCAAGTAAGACGCGAACTGTCCTACTCATAAAATTAATATATTAATGCGAATGTCTGTTCGGTGTACACTCATCACGTCCGAACGACAAGACGCAGAGACTTAAATATTTGTACAGTTACTGATTTATACCTGATGAAGGTTTTAGGCACGGTTTTGTAGCGATCTGATGGATTTTAGTAATTTCAATAATATAACGCGAAATGCGTAACAATAATTACTCTTTGAAAATTAGATTTACTTTTTGAAAATGGTTTTATTGGTTCCATTGTTGCTTGAGGGTTGATAATGATAAAAGGATGGAGTATATTGGGATGGAAAGTTAGCGGTGTATAAAAATTTCTATGTGCGTGTGTTAATATTTCGCTCTCCAGTGAAAACTACAGAACGCAAACGAATGGACTGTGTGTAATTGTTGTCCGAAGTGTTCCTTTGTACACCGTAGTAGTTCCATGCTGATAGCTATAAGGGGGTGGAAAATATGGTGGTTGAATGTCGTAAAAATTATTTAAAAAAAATTCGGACTGAAGGCCAGCGATGACGTTTGCGACTCTATAGCAAGGAGGTTACATACAGCGAAACGTGATGCCACAGACCATATCTTTGGTATGATTACGTTTGAATGAAGACTTGAATTATATCCGCAAGAATTGAGTAGAAACAAGGCCCTAACAGTACATATTGTTCCGTCTGGACCAATTGATACTCCTGCTATCCAAGATGCATGAGAGAGGAGAAATACCCTCAGACCTGAAGAAGAATATAGTGATTCCAATTCTTAAGAAAGCAAATGCAGACAAATGTGAAAATTAGAAAACTATATATATATATATATATATATATATATATATATATATATATATATATATATATATATATATATATATATATCACAATTTTTTGCCGAGCCGAAGACAGCAGTGTTTCCTGAATTTCTGTGTCTGTGACGAGAATCAATCTTTTACTGTGTCCTTCAGTAGCCGTCCTAGTTAAACCGCTGCTCTTTGAGATGTGACAGAGTGACGGAGTGACAGAGCGACATGTCCGGGCTGTAGGCGGATGCTCAAGCTGCTGCCACTTGTCCAGTACACTGTGTGTGACCCTGGAGACGTGTAGACGCGAGGCATCATGCACTCCCTCCAGGAGCAGCCCAGGTTGTTTGCTCTTTATAGACTTTCCTACGCTACGCAGTGTCTCACACTGCACGCCACTTTTAATGGTTTTTCCGTGCTAAGGAAACGCAAACCAACGTCTTTAGCAGTTGTACATTTGGAGAATGCTTTTGACAAAGTCGACTGGAATACACTCTTTTTTAAATTCTGAAGGTAACAGGGTAAAATATTGGGAGCGAAGAACTATATTCAACCTATACAAAAACCAGACAGCAGTTATTGGAGTCGAAGGGCAAGAAAGGGACGCAGAGGTTGGGAAGGGAGTAAGACAGGGTTGTAGCCTTTCCCCTATGTTGTTCAGTCTGTACATTGAGCAGGCAGTGAAGGAATAGAACGAGAAATTTCGAGAGGGAATTAAACTTACGGGAGAAGAAATAAAAACATTGCGGTTCGCCGATGACATAGTAATTCTGTCAGAGACCGCAAAGGATCTGGAAGAGCAATTGAATGGAATGGACAGAGTCTTGAAAGGAAGATATAAGATGAACATTAACAACACTAAAACGAAGGTCAGAAAATCAGGCTATGCTGAAGAAATTAGATTAGGTAATGAGACAATAAAAGTAGTACATGAATTTTGTTATTTCGGTATCAAGATAACTTCTGATGGCTGAAGTAAAGAAGATATAAAATGCAGAATGGCTATGGGGAAAAAAAGCATTTCTAAAGAAGCGAAACTTGTTAACGTCCAATATTAATTTATGGTAGGAAGTCCTTTCTGAAAGCATTTGTCTGGTGTGTAGCATTGTATGGGAGTGGAACGTGAACGATAAGGAGTTCAGACAAAAAGATTGTACTAGCTTTTGAACTGTGGTGCTACAGACGGTTGATGAAAGTTAGATGGGTAGATCACGTGACTAATGAGGAGTTGCTTAACCGAATCGGGGAAAAAAGGAGTTTCTGGCATATCCTGACTAAGAGAGGATAGATTGGTGGGGCACATTCTGAGACATCAAGGGATTGTCAACTTAGCATTAGAAGAAAGCGTGTGGTGTAAAAATCGTAGAGGTAGACGGAGGGACGAATACAGTAAGCAGATTCAAAAGGATGTAGGTTGCCGTTCGTATTCACAGATGGAGAGGTAAGGTGGAGACCTGCATCCAACCAGTCTGTGGACTGAACACCGCTACAAAGGCAAGAACAATATTGAAGAAACAAGTACCTAGAAACCTTCCTGTATTACAATGCAATGGTGAGTAAAAATTTCAAAGTAGTCGGTCAAGAACTTTGCGGCTATACACAAACCAAAGGAACATTTTTATGTATAGAGATCACCGACAGAGGCGGGGGAGGGGGAAATTATAGGTGGGGGGGAGGCAACTTTTGGACAAATACCCACTCTTAAAAAATATAAACCACCTGGCTTGTAGATGGTGTGACGTCGGTGGCATTCTGCCGCCTCATTGGTGAACGTTCAGACGCACGCTGACAGTTGGCGGCCTGCGATACGTTGGGAATGCCAAAGCCTCGGCGCGGCGCGGATCGTGTCTTGTGACGTCAGAAGCCCGGACACGTGCAGCTGCATGCCGCGTTGCTCATCTGTTGCAGCGACTGAACAATGCGCTACCCCCCTCCCTCCCTGGTTAACAGGCCGCTCAGCAATAAAGCTCTGGCCGCGCCGGTCATCGAACCCGGGCCCCCTGCTCTGCAGACACGCCGCCGCCGCCGCGGTACAGTCTGCTCCAGAAGTCGCCACCCACGCTGCTGCCTCACCACAAAGGCGAGCGCCCCGCCCACTCGCTGCTGCATCGCACCCATACACACTACCCTGTCTGCCCATCTGTCATCGGCAAGTGCCTATGGGGTAACGTGGCCAACTTTTTCAAAACTCAAAATGTTTCAAATGTTTGTACAGCTTACGGGACTTGATTACGGGGTCATCAGTCCCTAAGCTTACAACCTACTTATCAACTAGCTTATCCTAAGGACGGCACAAATATCCATGCCCGACGGGGGATTCGAACCCCCGACCGTAGTGGCCGTGCAGACCGTGACTGGAGCGCCTCAGTCCCCTCGGCCACCGCGGGCGGCTTAAAAACTCAATGCAGGACATTTCGAGAATGTGAAGGATGACTAAGATAATGTGACTCATTCTGCCAGTAATAAACTACTAAGAAAATGTAGGCGAGCATAGTAGGCCTACTCATTTAAGTTTAAAGTAGAATTTTTTTCTTAATTTTCAATCTTTTTTTACAGGACAGCTGCCAGCATGCGAAACTTAGAAGTAGATGTTCCTGGAGTAGTAAAACAACAAAAGTCACTAAACAAAAATAAATCTTCCGGGCCAGATTGTATACCAACTAGATTCCTCTCAGAGTATGCTGATGCAATAGCTCCGTACTTAGCTATAATTTACAACCGATCACTCAGCGAAAGATCCGTACCCAAAGACTGGAAAGTTGCCCAAATTACTCCAATATTCAAGAAAGGCAATAGGAGTGATCCCCAAAATTACAGGCCTATCTCATTGACGTCGATTTGCAGTAGGATTTTGGAACATATACTTTGTTCGAATATTATGTACTACCTCGAAGAGAACGACCTATTAACCAATAGTCAGCACGGATTCAGAAAGTATCGCTCTTGCGAAACACAGCTTGCCCTTTATTCACATGAAGTGTTAAGTGCCATCGACAAGGGATCTCAAATCGATTCCATATTTCTGGATTTCAGGAAGGCTTTTGACACTGTACCCCACAAGCGGCTTCTAATGAAATTGCGTGCTTATGGAATATCTCCCCAATTGTGCGATTGGATTCAAGATTTCCTATCAGAAAGTACACAGTTCGTTATAATCATCGAGTAAAACAGAAGTGATATCTGGCGTTCCACAGGGAAGCGTTATTGGTCCCCTACTCTTCCTCGTGTTTATAAACGATTTAGGAGATAATCTGAATAGCTCCCTTAGACTGTTCGCGGATGATGCTGTCGTTTATCGGTTAGTGAAGTCAACAGAGGATCAAAAGCAACTGCAAAGCGATTTAGACAAAATTTCTACTTGGTGCGAAAATTGGCAATTGACACTAAATAAAGAAAAGTGTGAAGTAATACACATGACCACTAAAAGAAATCCGCTGAACTTCAATTACGCGATAAATCAGTCAAACCTTAAGGTCGTAAATTCTACCAAATACCTAGGAGTTACAATTACGAACAACTTTGACTGGAGAGAACACATAGAAAATATTGTGGGGATGGCGAACCAAATGTTACGTTTCATTGGCAGAACGCTTAGAAGATGCACCAGCTCCACCAAAGAGACTGCCTACATCACACTTGTGCGTCCTCTCTTGGAGTACTGTTGCCCCTTGTGGGACCCTCACCAGGTGGGACTGACGGAAGATATTGAGAAGGTTCAGAGAAGGGCAGCTCGTTTTGTTTTATCACGTTACGGGGGGGGGGGGGGGGAGCGTAACGGAAATGTTGCACGAGTTGGGGTGGAAATCATTAAAAGAAAGACGTTATTCATTGCGGCGTGATCTGTTTGCGAAGTTTCAATCACCGACTTTTAGTTCTGAATGTGAAAATATTTTGCTAGCACCCACCTACTTAGGGAGACATGACCATCCCAATAAAATAAGAGAAATCAGATCGAAAACGGAACGATTTAGGTGTTCTTTCTTCCCGCGCGCTATTAGAGAATGGAACGGTAGAGAAAAGTTATGAAGGTGGTTAATGAACCCTCTGCCAGGCACTTAAATGTGATTTGCAGAGTATCTATGTAGATGTAGATGTATTTCAAATTATATAGTCCGACAATTTCTACATATTATTTCTGCTTTAAGTTTTCCCGATCACCTTCGTTGTCAGTAATGCTTTGTGCCAGTTCTTAGAGCATCCTTCTTCACACACGTTGATAACTAGCTTACTTTGCCCAAAGAAATTTGTTTATAATCTCGAATTAAATTTGGTAAAAATTACTTTTTAAATCATGTGAACTGGGCCTTCTCAATTATAGGATTCCTTTCGATGAAGTTCCGTACTACATGCAATGCTCACTCACTTTAGTTGTTGCATTTTTAGAATATCACCATCTTTTTTATTCCTGAAGGAAGTAAGATGAATGCTGAGAATGTATCAGATTTTATACATTTATACATACTGTCATAATATTACATCACGTTTGTCACCTTGAGCACCAAAAAATTTTCCATTGCACTTATTGAAACGTACATAAGAAGGCGCAGCGGTGGCCGAGGGGACTGAGGCGCTTCAGTCACGGTCTGCATGGCCACTACGGTCGGGAGTTCGAATCCCCCCTCGGGCATGGATATTTGTGCCGTCCTAGTTCGTAAGTAGTTCATAAGTAGTTTGTAGGGACGGATGACCCCGTAGTTAAGTCCCATAAGCTTTACAAACATTTGAACATTTTTTTGAAAATTTGCCATAAACTTTTGTGTCCCAGCCTCGTCGCCGCTTTTGTGTCTCGTTTCCGTCGTAGGTGTCGGTGGCCGAGTGGAATGAGACCGACACAGGAATAAAGATAGCACGCTGGTGCAGGTACGGAGGGGAGCAGCCAGAAACTAGAAACACTAGAGTAAATTAGAACGAGATATATATTGCACAGAATTTTATACAATACTTAACTTTTACATAGTACTGCAGAATGTTGATACATAGTTGAGCTAGAGTCCTGCCTAGTGCCTAACTGATAGCCAACCAAGTCTTCACTGGTGCCTATCTGATTCCGAACTGGTTCCTATCTCAGTCCCAAGTGAACGATGTCGTTCAGTGGTGGCCACGAGCGGAGTTGCAGCAGACGGCGCTCGTGGCTGTCGCCGTAAGAACGCCGCGCCGTGCGTGCATGGCGGCGCGCGGCGAAAGTACGTGGCGCGCACTTTGGACTTGTGCGACACCACATAAACAGATTTTTTTTTAAATAAGTGATCCTATTACCATATGAAGTACCAACTCTAAACAAAACCAACGCCCACTGGTAGCGAATTTGTCATTTTGAAATAGTCAGATGATCTGTATCGTTTCGTTTTTCTTGTTTTGTATTTAACGTAAGTAAACTGTCATTTATTCGTAGATGATGTATTGTTAAGTTGCCTTGAAAGCAGTATGACACAGCGTACCGTACAAAAATAGTTTCCGCGTCTGTTCTTAGACCAACAATTTCAAAATTAGTGCAATGCGGGAATGAGGCACGCTTTCGCCGTTTTGCGGGACATTTTCAGTAATTATCTCGCAGAATCCGGAACAGTTGGTCGCTTTACTATAGGGCAGCTGTGGACCCGTTGGACTGAGAACAATCGACAGCCATGCACTCAACATTTAATTCTCGGGCTTACGATACACATCTTCATCCCACAATTTCCGTCGGCGCAGTATTCTAGCCGAATCGGATATACGACTGCGGTTGTCCACTCATAGACTCAGTGTGTGATGGAGTCCAACAGGGAAAATGTCTAGCAGAGATGGGGCTCGAAATGCATACCTTCCATTCTTGCGAGCAGCTCTTTTGCCATAAAACATCTGCTCCACTATGCAATTCCTCATACCGCTTAAGGTAAAAGGAAAAGCAGTCAGCAATCCGAAGATCGGTTTGAACAGCACAGTGCTTCACTAGGCATGGTCCTGTTTGGAGATGGTATGCCGTTGCCTTCCTCCGACCTTCGAACTGACTTACCCAGCCAGTTATAGGGGGACCTACAGTTCAACGTGGGTTCCGAACCACGGTGATACTCGCTATTTTTCACATCAGTAATACTGCCAGAATTGAAAGAAGTGGAAAGTGACATAAAAATCCTAGGACCAGGCGGTGATCTAACCCGTGACCTTTGGATTCATAGTCTGACAAACTACCAATGTGCAACCTAGGCACACACCGCATGAGGGATGCGTTGTAAAGCCTATGTTTACTGCGTTCGTTAAGAATATATGCGCGAAGATCGCTTGTTGAATATTTTATTTTAGACGATCGGTTTTGACAATCTTACTTGTTACCTTCAGATATCTGAATTTTACAAAATAGCACCGTACGTTTTTACGGTGCTTGACTTCTAAGTTACAAAACGTCACATAGATATTTTAAGTGTACAGTGTTAAGTACATATGAACTAGACGTGTCAACTTTAAAATATTCGCCATAGCTCGTCACTTCAAAGCAATCACACATGTTTTTTCTCACTTGTTCACACTTTGTTCACTGTGTGACCAAGTGAGAAGAATGTGTGTGTGGTTGAGGTTACTGATATGAAAGTAGCAAGAATGATTGCAGGTACTAATAGATGGAAACAATGGCAGAAGGGTGTCCATAATGAGGAAATGAATGAAAAACTGGGAATGAACACCGTAGATGAAGCAGTTAGAGTTTCTCACTTGTTCACACTTTGTTCACTGTGTGACCAAGTGAGAAGAATGTGTGTGTGGTTGAGGTTACTGATATGAAAGTAGCAAGAATGATTGCAGGTACTAATAGATGGAAACAATGGCAGAAGGGTGTCCATAATGAGGAAATGAATGAAAAACTGGGAATGAACACCGTAGATGAAGCAGTTAGAGTTTCTCACTTGTTCACACTTTGTTCACTGTGTGACCAAGTGAGAAGAATGTGTGTGTGGTTGAGGTTACTGATATGAAAGTAGCAAGAATGATTGCAGGTACTAATAGATGGAAACAATGGCAGAAGGGTGTCCATAATGAGGAAATGAATGAAAAACTGGGAATGAACACCGTAGATGAAGCAGTTAGAGTTTCTCACTTGTTCACACTTTGTTCACTGTGTGACCAAGTGAGAAGAATGTGTGTGTGGTTGAGGTTACTGATATGAAAGTAGCAAGAATGATTGCAGGTACTAATAGATGGAAACAATGGCAGAAGGGTGTCCATAATGAGGAAATGAATGAAAAACTGGGAATGAACACCGTAGATGAAGCAGTTAGAGTTTCTCACTTGTTCACACTTTGTTCACTGTGTGACCAAGTGAGAAGAATGTGTGTGTGGTTGAGGTTACTGATATGAAAGTAGCAAGAATGATTGCAGGTACTAATAGATGGAAACAATGGCAGAAGGGTGTCCATAATGAGGAAATGAATGAAAAACTGGGAATGAACACCGTAGATGAAGCAGTTAGAGTTTCTCACTTGTTCACACTTTGTTCACTGTGTGACCAAGTGAGAAGAATGTGTGTGTGGTTGAGGTTACTGATATGAAAGTAGCAAGAATGATTGCAGGTACTAATAGATGGAAACAATGGCAGAAGGGTGTCCATAATGAGGAAATGAATGAAAAACTGGGAATGAACACCGTAGATGAAGCAGTTAGAGTTTCTCACTTGTTCACACTTTGTTCACTGTGTGACCAAGTGAGAAGAATGTGTGTGTGGTTGAGGTTACTGATATGAAAGTAGCAAGAATGATTGCAGGTACTAATAGATGGAAACAATGGCAGAAGGGTGTCCATAATGAGGAAATGAATGAAAAACTGGGAATGAACACCGTACATGAAGCAGTTAGAGTTTCTCACTTGTTCACACTTTGTTCACTGTGTGACCAAGTGAGAAGAATGTGTGTGTGGTTGAGGTTACTGATATGAAAGTAGCAAGAATGATTGCAGGTACTAATAGATGGAAACAATGGCAGAAGGGTGTCCATAATGAGGAAATGAATGAAAAACTGGGAATGAACACCGTAGATGAAGCAGTTAGAGTTTCTCACTTGTTCACACTTTGTTCACTGTGTGACCAAGTGAGAAGAATGTGTGTGTGGTTGAGGTTACTGATATGAAAGTAGCAAGAATGATTGCAGGTACTAATAGATGGAAACAATGGCAGAAGGGTGTCCATAATGAGGAAATGAATGAAAAACTGGGAATGAACACCGTACATGAAGCAGTTAGAGTTTCTCACTTGTTCACACTTTGTTCACTGTGTGACCAAGTGAGAAGAATGTGTGTGTGGTTGAGGTTACTGATATGAAAGTAGCAAGAATGATTGCAGGTACTAATAGATGGAAACAATGGCAGAAGGGTGTCCATAATGAGGAAATGAATGAAAAACTGGGAATGAACACCGTAGATGAAGCAGTTAGAGTTTCTCACTTGTTCACACTTTGTTCACTGTGTGACCAAGTGAGAAGAATGTGTGTGTGGTTGAGGTTACTGATATGAAAGTAGCAAGAATGATTGCAGGTACTAATAGATGGAAACAATGGCAGAAGGGTGTCCATAATGAGGAAATGAATGAAAAACTGGGAATGAACACCGTAGATGAAGCAGTTAGAGTTTCTCACTTGTTCACACTTTGTTCACTGTGTGACCAAGTGAGAAGAATGTGTGTGTGGTTGAGGTTACTGATATGAAAGTAGCAAGAATGATTGCAGGTACTAATAGATGGAAACAATGGCAGAAGGGTGTCCATAATGAGGAAATGAATGAAAAACTGGGAATGAACACCGTAGATGAAGCAGTTAGAGTTTCTCACTTGTTCACACTTTGTTCACTGTGTGACCAAGTGAGAAGAATGTGTGTGTGGTTGAGGTTACTGATATGAAAGTAGCAAGAATGATTGCAGGTACTAATAGATGGAAACAATGGCAGAAGGGTGTCCATAATGAGGAAATGAATGAAAAACTGGGAATGAACACCGTAGATGAAGCAGTTAGAGTTTCTCACTTGTTCACACTTTGTTCACTGTGTGACCAAGTGAGAAGAATGTGTGTGTGGTTGAGGTTACTGATATGAAAGTAGCAAGAATGATTGCAGGTACTAATAGATGGAAACAATGGCAGAAGGGTGTCCATAATGAGGAAATGAATGAAAAACTGGGAATGAACACCGTAGATGAAGCAGTTAGAGTTTCTCACTTGTTCACACTTTGTTCACTGTGTGACCAAGTGAGAAGAATGTGTGTGTGGTTGAGGTTACTGATATGAAAGTAGCAAGAATGATTGCAGGTACTAATAGATGGAAACAATGGCAGAAGGGTGTCCATAATGAGGAAATGAATGAAAAACTGGGAATGAACACCGTAGATGAAGCAGTTAGAGTTTCTCACTTGTTCACACTTTGTTCACTGTGTGACCAAGTGAGAAGAATGTGTGTGTGGTTGAGGTTACTGATATGAAAGTAGCAAGAATGATTGCAGGTACTAATAGATGGAAACAATGGCAGAAGGGTGTCCATAATGAGGAAATGAATGAAAAACTGGGAATGAACACCGTAGATGAAGCAGTTAGAGTTTCTCACTTGTTCACACTTTGTTCACTGTGTGACCAAGTGAGAAGAATGTGTGTGTGGTTGAGGTTACTGATATGAAAGTAGCAAGAATGATTGCAGGTACTAATAGATGGAAACAATGGCAGAAGGGTGTCCATAATGAGGAAATGAATGAAAAACTGGGAATGAACACCGTAGATGAAGCAGTTAGAGTTTCTCACTTGTTCACACTTTGTTCACTGTGTGACCAAGTGAGAAGAATGTGTGTGTGGTTGAGGTTACTGATATGAAAGTAGCAAGAATGATTGCAGGTACTAATAGATGGAAACAATGGCAGAAGGGTGTCCATAATGAGGAAATGAATGAAAAACTGGGAATGAACACCGTAGATGAAGCAGTTAGAGCGAACAGACTGAGATGGTGGGGTCATGTTCCACGCATGGGAGAAGCAAGGTTACCTAAGAGACTCATGAGCTCGGCAGCGGAGGGTAAGAGGAGTCGAGGTAGACCAAGAAGAAAGTACTTAGATTCGGTGCAGAATGATTCTGAAGTAAAAGGCATAACATCAGACGAGGCATCAGTGTTAGCTTTGGATAGGGAATCATGGAGGCATTTTATTAGTGGTACTATGCTCCAGACTGAACGCTGAAAGGCATAATCAGTCTCTAATGATTTTAAAGTGAAGAGCTATGGGAAGTAATTTAAAATTTGACACATCTAGTTCATATGTATTTAATGTAGTAATCGTAAAATATGTATGTGACCTTTTATAACTTGGACATCAACACTGCAACAGATGAGGTGCTGTTGTTGTTGTGGTCTTCAGTCCGGAGACTGGTTTGATGCAGCTCTCCACAATACCCTATCCTGAGCAAGCCTCTTCATCTCCACATAAGAACGGCAACCTACATCTGTCTGAATCTGCTTACTGTATCCATCTCTTGGTCTTCCTCTGCGATTTTTACCCCACACACTTCCCTCCAACGCTAAATTCACGATTCCTTGATGTCCCTTCTTTTAGTCAAGGTATGCCAGAAATTCCTTTCCTCCCCAATTCTGTTCAGTACCTCCTCATTAGTTACGCGATCCACCCACCTAATCTTCAGCATTCTTCTGTAGCACCATGTGCCATATGAGGTGCTATTTCGAAAAATTTAGGGATCTGATGTTAACAAGTAGGAAAGTCGAAACCGATCATCCAAAGTAAAATAAAATATTCAACAAGCTATCTCGGCACATATATTCTTAACAAATAAGTTAGATCGGCCCATCGCTTGAAACATGTCAAGTACTTACTGCATTTCTTCGAGTAGAATGACCGTTCATATCACGTCGTCGATTATTCACTGTTGTTCCCGCGACATGTTAACAGCACAACTTGAACGTCTAGGCATAGCACGTCCACACTCCGCAAGAAATTATTAGCATTTGAACTGCTTCGGCACACGGGTTCTCCGCGAGGGTCTACGTACCATGTCACAAACTGGGCGTCCGCTCCCTTCGAAGGTTCGAATCCTCCGTCGGCAACGCTTCGCAGTAGCTAATGTGCATGGGATATACACCCTAATCTCTTGTTCTCTGTATTTCTATACCTTCCTCCATTTCCCCATATCCTCCTCTCCCTATCTCCACACCACTCCCTCCTATCCCACACCATATCCCCTCCTCTCTGCGTCAGTATCGTCCCCCCCCTTTTTAAATCCATTTCATTCCTCCATTCTCTATCTCCTCTGATCTTATTTATTGTTATTGCAATCGGGACCTCGATTGGAAAAATGACCGAGAAAAGGTAAACAAAACGGTACATTTTTACAGCACAGCTTAGCGTGTTTTTCCCGTAGCGAGCAGTATCGAAATGCTTTTTATAATACGTCTACATCATTTTGAGAGTTTTTGAATTTAAAAGAATATAACTGTACCGTGATCGAACAGTCATAACGGATCACGCTTAATTTTTTTCTCGGTTTCCCTCCAAGCGCTGTGTACGCTCTTCCTCAGTCTCACTGACTCTACAGTCACGTAGTAGGATTGCGTTCCGCGTACGCCGACCGATATTACGACTCTGCATTGGACGCATTAATAAATGAAGCACGATCTTTACTCAGTTTGTTTTTGAAACACCCAAAAATACCACTAACTGACATCAGTTACATATTTGCAACACTCCAAAGATACGATAAAATGTTGAGATGTTTGTTAAGCTTAAGGGACTTATCTGCGGGGCCATCAGTCCCTAAACTTACAAGCTACTTACGAACTACCTTATACTAAATACGACACAAACATCCATCGCCGAAGGGGGATTCGAACCCTCGACCGTAGCGGCTGTGACTGGCGCGCCGCAGACCGCTCGAACACTGCGGACGGCAGAGATACGATCACCACCGATAAGACCATGGAGGTAAGAATAGTACGGAGGGACTTCTAAGGAAACAACGTTTCATGTTTCAGTTTCCTGGCTGCTTTAACCACGTGTGATAGGATTGTCTTTCATTTTGCACTAAAATAGAGGTCATTTTTAGGAAGCGAGTCCACCCTCTGAGAACGTACTTTCAGTTTTTCTCAAATTCTGATATTATCCCATAGATTTTTACAAAACTTTTCTTCCATACAAACCTTGCCCTGAGAATTACGAAGGGGAAAAAAACCAGCCAAATTGGTGAAGCCATTCTAATGTGATGCGCTTTCATACAGGTGGCAATTTATTTTTATTAATATAGTGGGTGATCAAAAAGTCCGTATAAGTTGGAAAAGTTAATAAATCGCTGAATAATATAGATAGAGAGGTACAAATTGACACACACATGCTTGGAATGACATGCGGTTTTATTAGAACAAAAATAAAACATGGATTTCCAACAGATGGCGCTTCATCAGACCAGAAAAGCAATAATTAGCATAACAAATTAAGACAAAGCAAACACGATGTTCTTTACAGGAAATGCTCAATATGTTTACCATCATTCCTCAAGAACAGCTGTAGTCGAGGCATAATGTTGTGAACAGCACTGTAAAGCATGTCCGGAGTTACGGTGAGGCATTGGCGTCGGATGTTGCCTTTCAGCATCCCTAGAGATGTCGGTCGATCACGATACATTCGCGACTTCAGGTAACCCCAAAGCCAATAATCGCACGGACTGAGGTCTGGGGACCTGGGAGGCCAAGCATGGCGAAAGTGGCGGCTGAGCACACGACCATCACCAAACGACGCGCGCAACAGATCTTTCACGCGTCTGGCAATATGGGGTGGAGCGCCATCCTGCATAGAAATCGTACGTTCCAGCAGGTGTTTATCAGCCAGGCTGGGGATGATGCGATTCTGTAACATATCGGCGTACCTCTCACCCGTCACGGTAGCAGTTCCGCAGTTCCTCGAAGAAAAAAGGCCCGAAACCTTTTTTTTTTTTTTTCTTTGTCCTAATGAAAGCCCATGTCATTCTAAGCATGTGTGTCAATTTTCATCTTTCTATCTACTTTATTCCGTGATTCATTAAGTTTTCAAATTTATACTGGCTTTTGATCACCCGGTATATATCGCTTGGTCAGGGGTGGACTCCCCAAAGAATTTATTTACATTAGATCCTGGACAAGTAGCAAGAAGTATTGTTTATAGTCAGGTTTTGAATTAAAATGACACAATTTCGTACATTGTGTAAGGCAGCTTTATGTTTTATTAATTCTCCCAAAAATAAAACATGTTTTTAGAAACAAGGAGATGGACAGAGACAGAACGGATAGGGGAAGTACTTACTAACTCCCGGTAGATACAAAATGAAAGCTGCAATCCGTTGATACCGTTTTCGTTTCGAGTCGGATGGGTGTGTCGATGTGCTGCTCGCTAGTGCATAACTTTGCCGCCTGCCTGTAGCGGCGTCAGTTATTCTCTTCGCGTAGCTTTCTACGGGAGATGAGGGAAACGCCCTCCGTCTGGCGTCGAACCCAGAACACCGCTCGAGAGAGACGCCCCGATGCATAGATAGTCGTGCAAGGACAGCTCGCTGCTGCGTGCGTGGGACGCCTGTACAAACACACACACACACACGCACACACACACAGGTGAATGCTTAGTGACCCCTACAAGGCAGCGATGGATCGCAAAATTTCCTCAAAGGCAGCTCTCAGTGGATGGGCTAGGGGCAGTCGTAAACTTCTGTCACCTCGAACAAGTAAACGCCTGCGGAACTGCAGTTTTCCTTAGGTTGTAGCTACGCATCTGAAATCTTAATCTTGAGATATATAAAATTTCATGTGTTTGTGCCTATATTTCACTCAGCAGTCATAACTGCACATCGCAAACGAATAGTGTTTGTATGTGCTAGTAGGTATCAGTCTCCCATTGTGCACTAAGGTGGTAGAAGGTTGATAACGATAAGGGGGTGGAAGATATGGTAGTTGAAACTTATCGACTTATATAAAATTCTACGTGTGGGTGTCAATTTTTTGTTCTTCACCAAAAAAATACAAAATGGAGACGATCTCACGGTGTTGTTGTTCTACAAGGCTCCCGTTGAACACCATACCTCCCCGTAACTAACTATTGCTACAAATTCTCATGCAATATTTTAATATAAGCTAATAGTATCCATAGTTTTAATGTCCAAATTCAATGAAACTTACATATATTTATTCAGATTACAATTACCATTTTTAATATATATATATTATGCTTGTTTTCTGCTGTCGATACATTGTAAAAGGAGATTCACATATTTTTGGAATACCATCTTTGTACAAATTAACACTCTCACCGTTGTCTGGGCTATCGCCGGTTTATTGGGAGAATTTTGGGAAGATGTACTTCACCTGTAAAGGAGACCGCGTATAAAACGCTTGTACGACCACGTCTCGAGTATTGCTCAAGTGTTTGGGACCCGCAGCAGATCAGTTTAAAGGAAGACATAGAGGCGGTTCAGAGGCGAGCACCTTGATTTGTTACCGGTAGGTTCGACCAATGCGTGAGTGTCACGGAAATGCTCCGGCAACTCAATTGGGGATCGCTGGAGGAAAGACGACGTTCTTTTCGTGAATTTCTGTTGATGGAATTTAGAGGGCCGGAATTTGAAGCTGAGTGTAGTACGATCTTGCTGCCGCCTACTTACATTTCGTGTAAAGATCACAAAGACAAGATAAGAGAAATTAGGGCTCGTACGGAGGCATATAGGCATTCTTTTTTTCGTCGTTCTATTTGGGAGTGGAATAGGAAAGGAAATGCCTAGTAGTGGTACAGTGTATCATCCGCCACGCACCTTACGGTGAATTGTGGAGTATGTATGTAGATGTACTAAGATATGTGATAATGGCCGAAGAAGGCGATAACTAATAAACAAATAATATGGAACGTAATCGAAAGTGTTGAAATTTTTAAATTAAATTATTGCAGTAACTTAGGGCTTATCTGGTGGCAAGTACTTGTCGAGTGTCGTACAGAAGCGAGTGCGACAGTTTCGTTCGGTTATCCACTATCTTATCAGTGCGCGCTGTCTGCTGTAATGACGGTGTATGGTAATTAAGTGGCTCAGATAAAACTGTGACACATTGTACTTTCGTGGGGGGAAAACATTCGGTCATGCGAGTCATTCAGGAAGGAAGGCTATTGCGTAACTACTGTACGTGTTTGCAGTACTTTAAACTGCACGTGAGGAGAAATTCCCGGTAAATTCTGTCAGGACTTCCACGCGACTTGCGACTCGACAGGTGAAACTGTTTTCTGGCAATTTTATTGTTCAAATATTCAAATGTCTGTAAATCTATCGGACCAAACTGCGTGGTCATCAGTCCGTAGCTTACAAACTACTTAAACCTAGGTAAACTAACCTAAGGACAACACACACACACCCATGCCGTAGGAAGGACTCGAACCTCCACGACGAGCAACCGCGCGCTCCGCAGCGAGGCGCTTTAGACCGCTCGGCTACTCCACCGCGGCCAATTTTATTGTATAACGCATATACAGGGTGTTTCACTAAGTGTGTTTGCCTCTGTAACCTATAAAATAATACGTGACGGGAAATTTTAATGCGGTAGGTCAACACAAGAAATGTTACACTTCCTGCGGAGCTATGAACATAGTTTATTGTATCGTTTTCCAAAGAGTTACAGCACAAAGATATATTTTTTAAATGGAATAATCGTTTTTTCTATCGTGCATTGGATTCGTTGAAACCAGCTGCGTCCAAATCACTTTAAACCACATTCCTATCACTGTTAGTTTGGGAGCTACAACCCTTCAAAGTTTCAGGGGCAGATACCACGAACGCTGCGCATAATGCAATGCGCCTTCTAAACGTGGTGCGGCCGAGTTGTAACGTCGCCGGTGTCACGCAGCGAGAAGCTTCCTCGATGCGCTGTTAGACTGCCGACTGTCGCCGCACACGGCCGTATACCCGACAGTTGGAGCCACGCAAACAACCGGGGCTCAATATACCACAGTTACTGACGTCGGATGACGATGGCATACACGAACAACGGGTATGTTGACATGTTGCTGATGCCACTGAAGCAGCCACGGCGTATGCCGTGAGATATCCTAGGCGAAGAGCCCCGGCAGCCATTACGTTCTTACGTGCCGAACGACGACTTCGGGAAACAGGCAGCTCGGTAATGCGCCGCAGTAACAGACGAAGACCTGCAAGAAGTGAGGAGACGGAGGTGTTTGTTTTAGCTGCACTACACCACGATCCTCATGTCAGCTTACGAGCCGTTGCTGCAGTCGCTGGTGTCAGTCTCACGTCTGTGTGGCGTATAGTACACGGCCACAGGTTTCACCCGTACCGCCTGTCACTGACCCAGGAGCTGCATGGGAACGATTTCCGTGCAAGAGTGACATTCTGGGCCATGCGTGATTTCACGCTGGAGTTATGTTCTCTGATGAGTCCACGTTCACAAATTATGGTGCAGTGAATCGCCATAACATGCACTACTGGGCCGCAGACAATCCTCGGTGGGTACGACCTGTCGAACGTCAACGTAGGTGGTCTATTAACGTGTGGTGTGGAATCCTTGGGGATGAAATCATCGGTCCACACTACTTCCCAGGTACACTGACGAGTGAGTTATATCGCGCTTTTATAGCCGACAGTTTGGGTGGTCTCCATGAAAATGTGTGTCTACACACGAGAGACCATATATGGATGCAGCACGATGGTCACCCAGCCCATTCTGCGCGTGCTGTTGTGGAAGAACTAAAGAACAGGTTTGCAGGAAGATGGTTGGGGCGCCATGGTCCTCATTCATGTCCCGCAAGGTCACCCGATTTAACACCAGTAGATTTCTTTCTGTGGGGATATCTAAAGGATCGTGTTTACGTCACTGAGCCCACATCCCCAGATGATCTGAAACGGCGCATCGAGGACGCATGTCGCTCCGTCACACCGGTGATGTTACATCTCGTCCGCAGATCCTTTCGACGGCGCATTGCATTATACTTTGAGGAACATGGACACACATTTGAACATCTCATGTAAATCAACTTCCCACCGCCATAACATCCATCACCCACCACACAGTCATGTATTATGTATAGCGTATGGTATCTCCCCCTAAACTTTGAAGGGTTGTAGCTCCCAAACTAACAGTGATAGGAATGTAGTTTAAATTGATTTGGACGCAGCTGGTTTCAACGATTCCAATGCACGATAGAAAAAAACTATTGTTCCATTTAAAAAAAATATTGTGCTGTAACTCTTTGGAAAATGATACAATAAACTATATCCATAGCTCTGCAGAAAGTGTAACATTTCTTGTGTTGACCTACCGCATTAAAATTTCCCGTCACCTATTATTTTATAAGTTACAGAGGCAAACACACTTAATGAAACACCCTGTATATGCGTTATAGTCACAAGAAATAGACGAACCTTTTATTCAAACAACCTAACTTGTTTCGATAATCCTTACTAAACGTAAGAATATCACAAATTACAAGAAATTATGCATAAACTGAGAAAATCATGTGAGTAAATTATGAAAGAAAATGTAGTCTGTTCAGAAACAATTTTTCATGCCAGTCACCTTAAGGAAATTCCTGAAAGCCGACAGAACTGTTGACAACTTTGAAGCAACTTTGAACTGTGAGGCGCAGACTGCTTCAGGTGAAAGCAATAGACTTCTATAGAGCTACAAGGAAAACGAAGAGAATGAAACAGATTACATCCGACGAATACCCATTATTTGCGACAGATGTAACGTTTTGCTGCAATAGACTGCACTTGCCACCGAGACTTCCATCTTCTATTACGATTAATAAATCACAGGGTAATCCATTGAAAACTGCGGACTGGATCTGACAAATCCATGTTTCTCACACGGACAACTACCGGGTATTCGAAAAGCTGTATACATTTGAACACTTAATAAATCACGGAATAATGTAAATAGAGAGGTAAAAATTGACACACATGCTTGGAATGACATGGGGTTTTATTAGAACCAAACATCTGCCATTATCGGGCCTTTCTGCTTCGAGGAGCTGCGTGATTGTGGTTTCGTAGCTGCTACCGTGACGGGTGAGAGGTACGCCGGTATGTTACAGAATCGCATCATCCCCAGCCTGGCTGATAAACACCTGCTGGAACGTACGATTTTTATGCAGGATGGCGCTCCACCCCATATTGCTAGACGCGTGAAAGATCTGTTGCGCGCGTCGTTTGGTGATGATCGTGTGCTCCGCCGCCACTTTCGCCATGCTTGGCCTCCCAGGTCCCCAGACCTCAGTCCGTGCGTTTATTGGCTTTGGGGTCACCTGAAGTCGCGAGTGTATCGTGATCGACCGACATCTCTAGGGATGCTGAAAGTCGACATCCGACGCGAATGCCTCACCATAACTCCGGGCATGCTTTACAGTGCTGTTCACAACATTATTCCTAGACTACAGCTATTGTTGAGGAATGATGGTGAACATATTGAGCATTTCCTGTAAAGAACATCATCTTTGCTTTGTCTTAATTTGTTAGGCTAATTACTGCTTTTCTGATCAGATGAAGCGCCATCTGTCGGACATTTTTGAACTTTTTTGTTCTAGTACAACCCCAGGTCATGCCAAGCATGTGTGTCAATTTTCATCTTTCTATCTACTTTATTCCGTGATTCATTAAGTTTTCAAATTTATACTGGCTTTTGATCACCCGGTATATATCGCTTGGTCAGGGGTGGACTCCCCAAAGAATTTGTTTACATTAGATCCTGGACAAGTAGCAAAAAGTATTGTTTATAGTCAGGTTTTGAATTAAAATGACTCTATGAATGTTAAATATCATTTGTATTTTCATTATTACCTTTCTTGTTTGTTTCGTGCACTTATAATTTCGTACATTGTGTAAGGCAGCTTTATGTTGTATTAATTCTCCCAAAAATAAAACATGTTTTTAGAAACAAGGAGATGGACAGAGAGAGAACGGATAGGGGAAGTACTCACTAACTCAGGGCTTGAATAAATAAATAAATACCCGGGCAACGCCGGGTTTTCAGGTAGTCTTGTATATTAACAAATTTTGTAAAAACAAAAGCCGTTCTATCGGGCCTGTTTCTTTCATTTTCGGTTTGAAGGAGGTGTTCATCCACAGATTTGTCATCAGGCATCAGAACACACTTAACTCTCGGCTTGCTTTATTTATACTCAAACGAGATATCCTTCTGTCCCTACGGTGAATATTTCAGCCGGTTTGTTTCACGATATCTTCAGTTCTAATTAAGGTACGCAGTTTCTTTTTTCCTAATAAGTTCTTTTATTTCAACTTTCGAACATTTGCATTGGTTGACAATGAAGGACTTTTGAGCGAATTTAAGGAGCGAATACTGCTACGTAGCTCATATTTGACAGCATCTGATATTAGTGCCCTTCGCTTTTAAACGACGAGAATTTCCATTTAGGATTGCACTTTGTATTACGTTCAAGAAATCGCAGAGTCAAACAGTTGATCGAGTTGGAATCTACTTTCCCGATCCAGTTTTTAAATCTACATGGGATACTCTGCAAATCACATTTAAGTGCATGGCAGAGGGTTCATCGAACACCGTTATACTATTTATCTTCCACTCCATTCTCGAATAGCGCGCGGGAAAAAAGAACACCTGAATCTCTCCGTTCTAACTCTGATTTCTCGTATTTTATTCTGATGATCATTTCTACCTATGTTAGTGGGAGTCAACAATATATTTTCGCATTCGGAGGAGAATGTTGGCGATTGGACTTTCGTAAGTAGCCCACGCCGCAGCAATAAGCGCCGTTGTTGTAATGATTCCCATCCCAGATCCTGGATCATTTCCGTAACGCTGTCTCCCCTGTATCGTGAGAATACGAAACGAGCTGCCCTTCTTTGGACTCTTTCGATGTCCTCCGTCAAATCCACCTGATAAGGATCCCAAACTGGGCAGCAATACTCCAAAAACGTTCGGACAAGCGTAGTGTATGCAGTTTCTTTAGTAGTTCTGTTGCATCTTTTAAGGGTTCTGCCAATAAAACGCAGTCTCTGGTTCGCCTTTTCCACGATATTATGTACGTGTTCTTTCCAGTTTAGGTCTGAAGTAATAATAATTCCTAGGTATTTTGTTTAGTTTACGGCCTTCACATGTCATTGATTTATGTTGTAAACAAAGTTTAACGGATTTCTTTTCGTACTCATGTTGACGACTTCACACTTCTCATTATTAAGAGTGAATTGCCACTTTTTACACCATAGTGATATCTTATTCAGATCGTTCTGCAGTTGGTTTTGATCTTCATATGATTTTACTAGACGGTAAATGACAGCATCACACGGAAACAACCTAAGAGAGCTACTTAGATTTTCCCCTAAATCGTAAATAAGGAAGTAAGGGACAATCGTATGTTGCTTTATCCCGGGGCAAAACATTGAGAAACGTAAACATCTAACATTGTCCGGTAGGCAGTATTGTATAAAACAATATTGTATAATAAGAGAAATCAGATCCCGCGTGCTATTAGAGAATGGAACGGTAGAGAAAAGTTATGAAAGTGGTTAATGAACCCTCTGCCAGGCACTTAAACGTGATTTGCAGAGTATCGATGTAGATGTAGATGACACCAATCATGATGGTTTTGGATGTTTACATTGTCTCTTGGAAAATGTTTACCGAATTGAGTAACATGATTTGAGAACTGCTCAGAGATTAGCCGAAACTTAGAAATCGTAATAAATAAAAATTGCGATCAAGACACTAGATTTGTAATCTGATCAGCTAGAAAAAGACTTAAATAATTTCAGAGTTACAGATTTGTGTCTCATGTCACACCACATCGTTGCAACATCAGCGATCGTTGTTAGTGGTAGAAACGGATGCCTACCGTATCGCAGCACAGCATCACGCAGTTTCTACTATAAAAACCGTCCACTTCAGTTGCGAGTGGGGGCGAAGTGTGGTGACTTCAACGCACGGATGGGACAGAGACCGCACCTGTTTGTGATGTAACGGGTAATCGCTGCTAGCGCCGGGGAAAAGAGAGTAAATGTCTGCATAGGGGAAGTATGGCCACGATGGACCTACCATATTCCTCTGCTGCTTACACAGTGGCTGACACAGCGTTCCGAGCGCCTACAGTGTTAATCAACCGGTTCTGAGAAAACGATACCATGAAAAAAATTTAATTTTTTCACATTTTATAGCGTGGTATTTTCGCTCGATAATGATCTGGCTTTCTATTCGTTTATTCCGTATGGTTACTGGTGCTATATCACGAGTCGTAGTAATCGATGGTAAGGCATCGACTGAAAGAGAGGTGATATCGGGCGTTCCACAGGGTAGTGTTATTGGTCCTCTGCTGTTCCTTATTTACATAAACGATTTAGGGGAAAATCTAAGTAGCTCTCTTAAGTTGTTTGCAGATGGCCCCGTCATTTACCGTCTAGTAAAATCATCTGAAGATCAAAACCATCTGCAGAACTATCTGAATAAGATATCACTATGGTGTAAAAATTGACAATTGACTCTAAGTAATGAGAAGTGTGAAGTCGTCGAGATGAGTACGAAAAGAAATCCGTTAAACTTTGTTGACAAGATAAATCAATCAAAAGTGAAGGCCTTAAACTCCACAAAATACCTAGCAATTACTATTACTTCAGACTTAAACTGGAAAGAAAAGGTAGATAATGTCGTGGGAAAGGCGAACCAGAGACTGCGTTTTATTGGCAGAACCCTTAAGAGATGCAACAGAACTACAAAAGAAACTACATACACTACGCTTGTCCGTCCATTTTTGGAGTATTGCTGCCCAGTGTGGGATCCTTATCATGTGGGTTTGACGGAGGACATCGAAAGAGTCGAAAGAAGGGCAGCTCGTTTCGTATTGTCACGATACAGGGGAGACAGCGTTACGGAAATGATACAGGATCTGGGATGGTAATCATCACAACAACGGCGCTTATCGCTGCGGCGTGGACTACTTACGAAACTACAATCGCCAACATTCTCCTCCGAATGAGAAAATATATTGTTGACTGCCACTTAACACGAGATAGAAATTATTATCAAAGTAAAATACGAGAAATCATAGCTCGAACAGAGAGATTCAGGTGTTCATTCTTCCCAAGCGCTATTCGAGAATGTAATGGGAGATAAATAGTATAAAGATGGATCGGTGAACCGTCTGTCAGGCACTTAGATGTGATTTTCAGAGTATGCCGTGTAGATGTAGATGTAGAATTATTGTGCAGCAGTCAGTACAATCGTGGCTGTGTTTACGTACTAGGTGCAGCCGCTCCTGCTTTTGGGAAGTGCTGGTCGGCTTGTGCACCAGACTGTACCCGAGACCCCGCTCACTGGTGCAACGCGCGTTACGACCACCTCGGCAGTCGCCAGTCGCCTGTCGGAATATGCGACTGCAGGCGAGGCAAGGTGCCGGTCGTTAAGTCAACTGCGGACTTTACGCAACTTCCGCGGCGCGTCTTTTGTGCCGGAGCGGCATGTGTGATCTCCTGGAGGGCAAGTCGTGGCGTAGACTCAGCGGCGCGGTGCTTCCAGTAGAGGGGTCAGGTCACTCACGCGAAAACAAAAAATCGCACTGGCGTCTTTTAAGGCCCACTTTAGATTTGTAGATTTACAAGTTTCTGCAAACATCCTGGACCAAAATAGTAATGTAAATAATAAACAATTAATAACAGTGTCTGAAACCCTTGTAGCCGGCTGCGGTGGCCGAGGGGACTGAGGCGCTCCAGTCACGGTCTTCACGGCCACTACGGTCGGGGGTTCGAATCCCCCCTCGGGCATGGATATTTGTGCCGTCCTTAGTCTTAGCTAGTTCGTTAGCAGTTTGTAAGCTTAGGGGCTGATGACCCCGTAGTTAAGTCCCATAAGCTTTACAAACATTTGAACATTTTGAACATACAAACGGCTTTTCTTGGTATTACTTCCGTATTTTTTTTTGTCCGATAATTTGAAAAAGGCAGGTTCTGGTCTCTGGCGGCCTACAATTATGTGTGCAATATTTGGTGCTGATCGGTTGAACGGTTCGTCTTAAAAACAGGGAACACTGTACGGACAGACGGATGGACAGACAGACAGTCAGACATCTCAAAATAGCCGTTATTTTTGCAAATATATGATACGAGATATAAAAAAACGTAAGAGAGCAAAGTTGTAGAGATTTTTCTCCTTCACAAATTCGGTTATTCACTTTTTGTGACAGATGCATGGTTAAGACGTTATTTTCATTTAAATTTCTAGCTGTCAAAAGACGATCGCAAAGGCCCACTTTTAGTATTACTACCGTAACCTAAAGTGGGCCAATAAAATGCATGCCAAATTTAAACGGACACAATATCCCCAAGACGGAACTTTTACAGAAACTAGTAATTTACATCGAACTTCAATTGCGAGAAGCCTACAGTCGTTCCCACAACGAAACCGTGTCACGTAATTTGGTTGAGAATCCTAACAAATTCTGGTCGTATGTAAAGTACACTAGCAATAAAATACAATCAATACCTTCACTCAACGAAAGATATACTGATACAATTGATAACAGTTACGCTAAAGCAGAATCTCTTAACACAATTTTCTGAAATTTCTTCACCAAAGAAGACAAAACAAACTCTTCATAATTCGTATCAAGAACAGCTGGCACGATGCATAATTTGGAAGTTGATACCCTTGGAGTATTAAATCAACTTAAATCACTTGACAGAAGTAAGTATCCCGGTCCCGATTTTATACCAATGAGATTCATTTCAGAGTGTGCTGATGCAATAGCCGCATATCTACCTGTAGTAATACAATCGCTCGCTCAGCGAAAGTTCTGTACCCAATGACTGCAAAGTTATCCAGGTCACTCCAAGAAACGCAATAGCAGTGATCGGCAAAATTACAGGCCTATATCACTGACACTGGTTCCCAGCACCATTTTAGGAGATATACTTTCCTCAAATATTGACCCGTAGTCAACACATTACAAAAAATATATCGTTCTTGTGAATCACAGCTAGCTGTTTACTCACATGATGTGATCAGTGCTATCGACGAGGGATGTCAAACAGATTCCGTATTTCTAGATTTCCGGAAGGCTTTCGACACTGTACCTCACAAAAGTCTTCTAATCATATTGCGTGCTTATGGAATATCACCACAGTTGGGGGAATGGATTTGTTATTTCCTGTCAGAAAACGACACAGAACGTTGTAATTGACGGAACGTCATCGACTAGAATAGAAGTGATATCTGGCGTTCCCCAGGAAAGTGTTATAGCCAATAGGCCCCTACTGTTCCTTATTTTTATAAACGACTAGCTGACCCGACGAACTCCGTAACGCCAAACAGTCGATGAGTATTGTGATAACTTTTAGCTAAAGATAATTAAGGATTTTATTAACGTAGTGGTCTTCAGTCCGCAGACAAGTTCGATGCAGCTCTCCACGGTACCCTGTCCTGTGCAAGCATTTTTATCAAAAATGTTCAAATGTTTGTAGAGCTTATGGGACTTAACTACGGGGTCATGAGTCCCTAAACTGACAAACTACTTATGAACTAGCTACTACTAAGGACGGCACAAATATCCATGCCCGAGGGGGGATTCGAACCCCCGACCGTAGTGGCCGTGCAGACCGTGACTGGAGCGCCTCAGTCCCCTCGGCCACCACGGCCGGCATCTTTATCTGAGAATACGTTCGGCACCCTACATCTTGAATCTGTTTACTGTATCCATCTCTTGGTCTCCCTCTGCGATTTTTCCACCACACACTTCCTTCTAATGCTAAATTTCCGATTTCTTGATGTCTCAGAATGTATCCCACCAACCTATCCCTTCTCTTAGTCAGAATATGCCAGAAACTCCTTTTCTCCCGAATTCGGTTAAGCACCACTTCATAAGTTACGTGATCTAACCATCTAATTTTCATCATTCGTCTGTAGCACCACATTTCAATGGCTACTATCATCTTTTTGTCTGAACTTCTTATCGTCCATGTTTCACTCCCATACAATGCTACACTACAGACAAATTCTTTCAGAAATCACTTCCTAACATTTAAACTAATGTTAGGTGTTAACAAATTTCGCTTCCTCAGAGACGCTTTTCTTCCCATAGCAGTTCTGCATTTTATATCTTCTTTACTTCGGCCATCAGAAGTTATTTCACTACCCAAATAACAAAACTCGTCTACTACTTTTATTGTCTCCTTACCTAATCTAATTCCTTCAACATCGCCTGATGTTCTAATGCTACATTCCATTATCCTTGTTTTACTCTTGTTGATGTTCATCTTATATCTTCTTTTCAATACACTGTCCATTCCATTGTATTGCTCTTTCAATTCCTTTGCGGCTAACCGCAACGTTTTTATTTGTTCCCCCTGGACTTTAATTCCCTCTCCAAACTTCTCCTTCCATTCCTTCACTGCTTGCTGAATGTATAAATTGAACAACATTGAGGAAAGGCTACAACCCTGTCTTAATCCCCTCCCAACCTCTGCGTACGTTTCATGCTGTCTGGTTTTTGTATAAGTTTAATATAACTCATAGCTCCTTTACCCCTGCTTCCTTTAGAATTTGACAGAGTGTATTCCAGTCGACATTTTCAAAAGCTTTCTCCAAATCTACAAACGCTATAAACGTAAGTTTTCCTTTCCTTAGCCTATATTCTAAGATAAGTAGTTATGTATTGCCTCGTGTGTTCCTACATTTCTTCTAAATCCAAACTGATCTTCAAATGTTCAAAATGTTCAAATGTTTGTAGAACTTTTGGGACTTAACTATGGGGTCATCAGTCCAACTGATCTTCCCTGGGGTCGTATTCCACAAGTTTTTCCATTCGTCTGTAAATAACGTTAAGGAATGAAAGTAATCAAAGTATGCAAGCTTTGTTATTTTGATATCTCCTATGTCTGATAAGACTCGTATTGAAAATACAAATTTGTTGAGTCGTTTCTGCATTTGTGTGGTGTGCTCCTCCGAACTGAATTTATTATCAAGCTGTAATCCCAGGAATTTAATACTGTCAACCTCTTCTATCTGCTCTTCTTCATACTTAATGCATGTACTGGGTGGAAATCTCTTACATTTTCTGAACTGCATGTAGTGAGTCGTTTCAAAGTTAAATGACAATGTGTTAGCTTTAAACCATTTATTAATGTTCATGAAAATATCATTGGCAGATCTTTCTATAACTAAGCACGACATGCTACTTCTTGCAATACTTGTATCATCTGCATACAAAAGGAACTCTGCTTCTGGCAATGTAACTGATGAGAGGTCATTAATGTACACAAGAAAAAGGAATGGCCCTAAGATGGATCCTTGTGAGACACCACATGTAATTTCTTCCCAATCTGATGATGACTGTTGGCTTAATTCACTAGTCCCTTGCACTGACACCCTTTGTTTCCTGATAGCAAGGTATGACCTGAACCATTTTGCAGCAATTCCCGTGACAACATAGGAGTCTAATTTACTTAAAATGATGTTATGGGTCACACAATCAAATGCCTTTGATAAATCACAGAAAATACCTGCTGCTTGCAATTTATTAAGTAATGGCCGGCCGCGGTGTCCGAGGGGACTGAGGCGCTCCAGTCATGGTCTGCACGGCCACTACGGTCGGGAGTTCGTATCCCCCCTCGGGCATGGATATTTGTGCCGTCCTTAGTCTTAGTTCATAAGTTTGTAAGTTTAGGGACTGATGACCCCGTAGTTAAGTCCCATAGACTATACAAACATTTGAACATTTTTATTATCTAATGAATATGTTCTAGACAATATGTCATTTGAGGTTAGGTGGTTGAGAATCTCCTTGTACATTAGCTTATGTAGAATTTTTGAGAATGCTGGTAAAAGTGAAATCGGTCTATAGTTTTAAACTTATACAGTTCATTTGGAAAATATATATAAAGAAAATATGAAGTGTTAAGTAAATGAAAGATAAAGATTGCGATTTTGGCAGTTCTCTCTATGTCTATACAATAAGCAAGCTTTGGTGACCGGACACAGTGTTAGGCCGGTATTCACTATCAAATTATTGGACAAAGAATTGGACGAAAAAATGGGATGAAATATTGGTCATATTCTTTGACAAATAAATTGGATGAAACGCAAAAGGGAGTATTACACTATCATCCAATATTTTGTCAAATTTGCTTCAAAATGGCGGTGTAATGCTCAGCTATTGTTTATTCTACAGTTGCGTTGTGTCTGCATTTAGAAGAGAAGGAGGGAAAAAATTAAAGGAAACGCACTTGGATCAAACCGTGGGGGTCAGAGCGAGATAAATAAAATTTGTTACGGGACCACCGGGAGGATTTTCTTTTTTATGCCGTCGGCAGAACAGCCAGGCCGTTCACTGCTAATTATTTTGTCGCTCTTCATCCTTCACAGTTTGCAATAGAGTCACAAAAAGTGTATACGAATAAGATTGTTAAGTTGATAAAGCAAGTTTCATTAAATAAGGTTTTAAATGGAAAATGTGAGCACTGACCAAGAGGATAATCTAAATTGTTTATGACGTTATTAACAATGTAAGGGGGGAAACATTGCTGATAAAGTAAATAGGCTCTATTTATTTCCTTACAAAAAGTGGCTGACGTATTTATATGTACATAGATTCGCTTGCAAACAGATGTCGATGTTTTGAAAGTTGTTTCATTTCCCAGAACTTAGCACACTACGTTACCAAAATCATACATTCTAAAATCTGCTTCAGCCGTATTAAGGTTTAGGGGTATTACTTCAATTCCGATAGTATATAATGACTTTTTTACATCACGGATTGTAACTCAACCTCACTTTTGCCGCAGGGGAATTGGGATACGCGAATTGACGTGACGGACAGTGTGAATTGGCCTTGTCACCTGTTATACAACGCCCCATCTGATTTTTTTTTAAATTTTGTTGTTGCTAGAAAACACTACACAAACATTCCATTACTAGCCATGTTTACGAATACGAACGTTATGTCCAAGTAATGTCAGATGTTTAACCTCGAAATAAAACAGCTGTAGTGGCAAGGAAGCTGTATACTACTAGCGCTCCAAGCGGTCACATTCCTCACTGCAGGAAACAGAAGACGAGCGATTTCTTTGATCAAATCTAGGCCGAGGCCTTAGATTGGATGAATTATTGGACGACGTTCCTATTACACTACGTCCAATTTTTCTTTGTCCAATTCTTTGACAAATAATTTGTTAGTGTAATACCGGCCTTAGCGGCAGGCGACGTCACCACGCCTGGGGCCAACTTTGTGGTCGCCCTGTAGCGGGTAGGCGCGTGGGCGGCCGCGTGTGTTCTGCAGGCCCGGCGCTTCCTGCGGCCCACACACGCACAGACACGCACGCACGCACACACACAGCGACATAAGGAGATGCGTGGCCGCCGTCTCCTCCGTATCGGCTCGCGGCCGCCACATCTCGGCGGAACCAGACACGGCACTTAGGCCGGAGTGTTTGCTCTGCGTGTTTGGCCTGGACCCGCCCAGTGGGGAACGGCTCCCACTTCTGGGTCGCCCTGTGCTCGCGACCGCACTCTGCTCTTTCTGCCGCCGGCAGCTCCAAGCGTGGCCGGCGACGACCGTCATCGCAACATTCGTGTGTGGCCGCAACAACAGGACGTACAGCGAAAACAGGCAGATAGTTCTCTAGTCCCCCAAGGATCAATGCTGGGTCCACTATTATTATTACTCTCGTCTATAATTGGTTATAGGCTCACATCCTACAATAATTGCGCAAAAAGATATTTTTCCTTCTGCGGGCATTTCTGTAGTTCCACAAGGATAAATACTAAGTCCACTTTTATTATTACTCTCGTCTATAATTGGTTGTAGTCTCGCATCCTACAATAATTGCGCAGAATGATATTTTTCCTCGATGCGAATTTCTGTGGTTCCTCAAGGATCAATACTGGGTCCACTTTTTTATTGTTCTCGTCTATAATTGCCCGTAATCTCACATCCTGCAGTTATTGCGCAAACTGATATTTTTCCTTCTGCGAGCATTTCTGTAGTTCCACAAGGATAAATACTGAGTCCACTATTATTATTATTCTCGTCTATAATTGGTTGTAGTGTCATATCCTACAATAATTGTACAGAATGATTTTTTCCTGCTTGGGAATTTCTTTGGTTCCTCAAGGATCAATATTGGATCCACTTTTATTATTATTCTCGTCTGTAATTGGTCGTAGTCTCACATCCTACGACAATTGTGCAGAATGATATTTTTCCTCATTGGGAATTTCTGTGCTTTCTCAAGGATCAATACTGGATCCACTTTTATTATTATTCTCGTCTATAACTGGTTGTAGTCTCACATTCCTTGGGAATTTCTGTGGTTCCTCAAAGATCAATACTGGGCCACTTTTATTTTTAAAATGATTTCCAATCCATGGTGTACAGCAATCATTGAGAATAAATATTCTTTCAAACCGTCCTGATTGCAAATTGAAAGCTTGCGCATTTAAACGTTCTTTTTCTTTATACCAGCGTTTAATTTCACTGGTTATGATTGTCTTAGAGCATTTGAATAACGTAATTTGGGGACTCTCAAATTTCTTAACGTTCAGATACTTATGGGTGTAAATTGGGATCAATTTATCAGAGAGACACTGCTTATTGTAAATAATGTTCATTGATACATTCATAATCTTGTGCTTGATCTTCTGCATGGATGATGCCACCATTCTTGCAGCCCGACAATTTGCAATCAAGACGGTTTGAAGGAACTTTTAATATTATTCTCGTGTATAATTGGTTGTTGTCTCACATCCTACAATAATGGCGCAGAACGATATTTTTCCTCACTGGGAATTTCTGTGGTTCCTCAAGGATCAATACTGGGTCCTCTTTTATTATTATTCTCGTCGATAACTGGTCGTAATCTCATATCCTAGAATAATTGCCCAGAATGATATTTTTCCTCGGGAATTTCTGTGTTTCCTCAAGGATCAATACTGGGTCCACGATTATTCCTTTCTTCCCTATAATTCGTTGCAGTCTCGCATGCAACAATAATTCTGCAAAATGATATTTTGACTTGTGCGGGAAAGGGTTTTGCGACTGAGCTATCCCGGCACGCTTCGCGGTTCGTCCTCACAGCTTCACTCTTGCCACTACCTCGCCTCCTACTTTCCAAACTTCACTGAAATTCTCCTGCGAAACTTGCAGGAGAAGCACTCCTGGAAGAAAGGATATGGGGGAGACATGGCTTAACCACAGCCACAGATAATTTTTCGAATATGAGACACTTTCCAAGTAAAAAAAATATTCTGGCAACACCCCCTCTCCTTACGAACCGTAACTAATCAGTGTTATCTCAGAATAAACAAATTGAATATTCTTTGTTTTGCTTCAGCTTTCTTTAAAATTGTTGGACGATTTTTTGTGTGTCTTTTTTCGAACACATTATCCTATTTATACTTGATTTCCGACAGAAATATGTATTCTGTTTCGCATTTCAGGCAAGACTCGCAAGGAAATTCTGCCCATTGAGAAAGATTACACTGTTTAGGCAATTTGTAAAGAAATAGTTATTTCTTTGAATTTCTGAGAATTAATTACTGTAAAAGTTTTTACCTATCGATTGGTTCCTGGAAACAGTTTTCAGACTTTGCGCTTATTCATCATTGTTGTTATTGTGGTCTTCAGTCCGGAGACTGGTTTGATGCAGCTCTCCACAATACCCTATCCTGAGCAAACCTCTTCATCTCCTCATAAGAACGGAAACCTACATCTGCCTGAATCTGCTTACTGTATCCATCTCTTGGTCTTCCTCTACGATTTTTACCCCACACACTTCCCTCCAACGCTAAATTCACAATTCCTTGATATGTAAGAATGTCCTACCAATCTATCCCTTCTTTTAGTCAAGGTATGCCAGAAATTTCTTTTCTCACCCATTCTGTTCAGTACCTCCTCATTAGTTATGCGATCCACCCACCTAATCTTCAGCATTCTTCTGTAGCACCACATTTCAAAAGCCTCAATCCTCTTCCTGTCCGCACTGTTTATCGTCCATGTTTCAGTTCCATACAAGGCAGCACTCCACATAAATGATTTCAGAAAATACTTCCTTACACTTAAATTAATATTCGATGTTAGGAAATTTCTGTTTTTCAAAAATGCTTTTCTTCCCACTGCCATCCTGCATTTTATATCATCAGTACTGTGACCGTCATATGTTACTTTTCTACCCAAGTAACAAAACTCATCTACCACCTTAACTCTTTCGTTGCCTAATCTACTTCCTTCATCATCGCCTGACTTTCTAAGACTGCATTCCATTACCTTTATTTTGCTCTTGTTAATGTTCATGTTATACGCTCTCTTCAACACACTGTCCATTTAATTCAACTGCTCTTCCAGGTCCTTTTCTATCTCTGAAAGGAATACAATGTCATCAGCAAAACGCAAAATTTTAATTCTTCCCCCTGAACTTTAATCCCTATTCTAAATTTTTGCTTGCTTTCCTTCACCGCCTGCTCAATGTACAAATTGAATAACAACGGAGAAAGGCCACAACCCTGTCGTACTCCCTTCCCAACTGATGCTTCCCTTTCATGCCCTTAGAGTGTAATAACTGCGGTTTGACGATTGCACAAGTTGTAAATAACTCTCTTTTCCCTGTATTTTACCCCTGCTCACTTTGGAATTTGTTGTGAACGTGATACTTATATGAGTCCGACAGATGTAACTTACTTTGTATCTTTTTATGTTTCGTTGGTTTTGTGTTTTCAACTTAACGGAATGTCTGTAGTCTATGCAAGGTGAGGCGTGTGTGTGTGAAATAGTTAACAGATTTCAGTAGAAATGTTCGGTGCTGATTTGAGTTTTGATTTAAATGTATAGTGCAAGATTAATCCCAGAGTGAAGGTGGAAATGCTTCTGACACACACAAAGAACGTTACTGCAGAATCGTGGTCGAGTGTTGGTGAGAAAAAGAATTTTTAGCATACCTTGACTAAAAGAAGGGATCGCTTGGTAGTCCACATTCTTAGACATTGAGGAATTGTGAATTTAGCATTGGAGGGAAATGTGTGGGGTAAAAACCGCAGAGGGAGACCAAGAGATGGATACAGTAAGCAGATTCAGACAGATGTAGGTTGCCGTTCTTATGTGGAGATGAAGAGGATTGCTCAGGATAGGATGTTGTGGAGAGGTGCATCAAACCAGTCTCCGGACTGAAGACCACAACAACAATTTTGATGGCGTTTCTGTTCACCTTAGCATACTAAATATTTGGTCTTGGTAGAATTACGGTTTCAGGGGAACGAATCTGTTTTCGGATCACAGTGTATGATACGTGAGCTAAGCTGCTATGAGTGTCGACATATACTGTATGCTATTATATTCCTTCTATTTGACGATGTAAACTAGAGTTGGCAACACTCGCACTTCGTGACTAGGGCTGTAAATTATTCGGGCTGGATAACCTTCTTGTCGTCTACTGTACGAAAAGGAATAAAATAGGGTCATGTATTGATCCTAGTGGGGCACAATATTGCTAATGAGGGCATCGCTGCGTTTGGGCCGAATAAATGAAGGTATTTCTGGCGTGAGGTGTCTTGTTGTTGTTGTTGTTGTTGTTCTCTCTCTCTCTCTCTCTCTCTCTCTCTCTCTCTCTCTCTCTCTCTCTCTCACCCCCTCACTCCTTCTCTCTCTCTCCCTCACCCCCTCACTCCTTCTCTCTCTGTCTCTCTCTCTCTCTCTCTCTGTCTCTCTGTATCTCTCTCTCTATCTCTCTCACTCTCTTTCTCTCTCTCTCTCACTCTCTCTCTCTCTCTCTCTCTCTATGTATCTCTCACACTCTCACTCTCTCTCTCTGTCTCTCTCACTCTCTTTCTCTCTCTCTCTCTCTCTCTCTCTCTCTCTCTCTCTCTCTCTCTCTCTCTCTCACCCACTAACTCCTTCTCTCTCTCTCTCTCTCTCTATGTATCTCTCACACTCTCACTCTCTGTCTCTCTCTCTCTGTCTCTCTCACTCTCTTTCTCTGTCTCTCTCACTCACTCTCTCTCTCTCTCTCTCACCCACTAACTCCTTCTCTCTCTCTCTCTCTCTATGTATCTCTCACACTCTCACTCTCTGTCTCTCTCTCTCTCTCTCTGTCTCTCTCACTCTCTTTCTCTGTCTCTCTCACTCACTCTCTCTCTCTCTCTGTCTCTCTCACTCTCTCTCTCTCTCTCTCTCACCCACTAGCTCCTTCTCTCTCTCTCTATCTCTCTATGTATCTCTCACACTCTCACTCTCTCTGTCTGTCTCTCTCACTCTCTTTCTCTCTCTCTCTCTCTCTCTCTCACCCACTAACTCCTTCTCTCTCTCTCTCTCTCTCTATGTATCTCTCACACTCTCACTCTCTGTCTCTCTCTCTCTGTCTCTCTCACTCTCTTTCTCTGTCTCTCTCACTCTCTCTCTCTCTCTCTCACTCTCTCTCTCTCTCTCTCTCTCTCTCACACACACCCACTAACTCCTTCTCTCTCTCTCTCTCTCTCTCTCTCTCTCTCTCTCTCTCTCTCTCTCTCTCTCTATGTATCTCTCACACTCTCACTCTCTGTCTCTCTCTCTGTCTCTCTCTCTCTCTCTCTTTCTCTGTCTCTCTCACTCACTCTCTCTCTCTGTCTCTCTCACTATCACTCTCTCTCTCTCTGTCTCTCTCCCGTTTAGCGGCAGGTGTGTGGAAGGAAGCGTGTGAGTAGTTTCGGCAGCGAAGAGTCTTGGTGGCAGTCTTTGTACAGCCCTGGACAGCCGCTTCGTCATCGTGGCGAGGAGGAAGGAAGCCTTAGAGGGGAGGTCAGAAGCTAAGAGCGGGCTGGCCTCACCCCGCAAGCGGGAAGCCACGCCTCTACCGCGGTCGCTCCTCTCTCTCTGAGTGCTGGCGCAACCGCTCACCTCAGCAGCTGGGGTGCGTTTACTGTCCGTCAAGTGCTTGGCGGAGGGTACTTGCGACGCTGTCTGACCGTTTAAAATGTTTTACACGTTCAGTTTGGAGATAAAAATTAACTTCATTCCTGATTCCTCCTCCCTTATATTCATTAAGCATTGTTTTATTGGAAGATGTTAAGTGTACTACCACAATAGAGCCAAGAATGATAATTGTTACGTGCTTGAATTTGAGTGTAACGACTAGAATATCTTGCAAGTCTGTATCAAAACATTGCAACTTCTTTCGAGATAAAGAGTAAAGTCTGAAAATGACATTATAAGCCGAAAACCTGTTACCGAATGAAAATAAACTTCTGGTAAAATACTCAAAATTGTGATTTTTGGATTTATGAGACAGGCGAAATACCCTCAGACTAAGAAAAATGTAATAATCCCCATTCCAAAGAAATCAGGCGCAGACAGGTGTGAAAATTACAGAACCATTAGTTTGATAAGTCATGGTTGCAAAATTTTAACACGAATTATCTACAGGAGAATGGAAAAGCTGGTAGAAGCTGACCTTGGGGAAGATCAGTTTGGATTCAGGAGGAACGTAGGAACCCGGGAGGCAATACTCACTTTACGTCTTATCTTAGAAGATAGATTAAGGAAAGGCAAACCTACATTTTTAGCTTTTGTAGATTTGGAGAAAGCATTTGACAATGTTGACTGGAATACACTGTTTCAAATTCTGAAGTCAGCAGGGGTAAAATATAGGGAAAGGAGATTATTTATAACTTGTACAAAAGCCAGACCGCAGTTATTAGACTCGAAGGGCATGAAAGGGAAGCATCAGTTGGGAAGGGAGTAAGACAGGGTTGTAGCCTTTCTCCGATGTTATTCAATTTGTACATCGAGCAGGCGGTGAAGGAAAGCAAGGAAAAATTTGGAATAGGGATTAAAGTTCAGGGGGAAGAAATAAAAACATTGCGTTTTGCTGATGACATTGTAATTCTGTCAGAGACAGCAAAGGACCTGGAAGAGCAGTTGAATGGAATGGACAGTGTGTTGAAGAGAGCGTATAAAATGAACATTAACAAGAGCAAAACAAAAATAATGGAATGCGGTCTTAGAAAATCGGGCGATGCTGAAGGAATTAGATTAAGTAACGAAACAATGAAGGTGGTAGATGAGTTTTGTTACTTGGGTAGTAAAATAACATGTGATGGTCGCAGTACAGAGGATATAAAATGCAGAATGGCAATGGGAAGAAAAGCATTTTTGAAAAAGAGAAATTTGCTAACATCTAACATTAATTTAAGTGTAAGGAAGTCTTTTCTGAAGGCATTTGTGTGGAGTTTTGCCTTGTACGGGAGTGAAACATGGACGATAAGCAGTGCGGACAGGAAGAGAATAGAGGCTTTTGAAATGTGGTGCTACAGAAGAATGCTGGGTAGATCGCATAACCAATGAAGAAGTACTGAACAGAATTGGTGAGAAAAGGAATTTTTGGCATACCCTGGCTAAAAGGAGGGATCGCTTGGTAGGACACATTCTTAGACATCGAGGAATCGTAAATTTAGCATTGGAGGGAAGTGTGTGGGGTAAAAATCGCAGAGGGAGACCAAGAGACGCGTATAGTAAGCAGATTCAAGTGGATGTGGGTTGCCGTTCTTATGAGGAGATGAAAAGGCTTGCTCAGGATAGAGTAGGGTGGACAGCTGCATCAAACCAGTCTCCGGACTGAAGACCATAACAACAACAACAACAACATTTCATTACTAGGTTAGCTTAGCTGTTCGTTACATAGATCCATGTTGAGGAGATATTTGTGGGATACTAATAGTGTGAATAGACATACATACATAATTTGTTTCGATTCAAAAATCCGCCAATAAAGAAAGAGCAATGGCCCTCAGATGGATCCTTGTGGGACACCACTTGTAACGTTTCGCCAATCTGATGGTGAGTGATGGCTTAATTCACTAGTCTCCTCAGAGCAGTAGGTATTTTCATTTTATAAGGGGGACTATTTCAGATTTCTGTGAAACTGAAGGTAGAAGCCGATGACTGAGTAACTCTGAAGTCTTGTTCACTTGTGACTGATGAATCGTTCATTAATCTTCTCGATACTAGTCACACACTGTGCTCCCCCCTATTTCTACACCTCCGTTTCCCCTTCTCCTTGTACACCTGCATCCACCTAATCCTCACACTTTACTTCTCTCACTGTCTCCTCGGTATGTTCTTTCACCTCTTCACCTGCCACTACATGTTCCTTTCTTCTGCCTCTCTCTCTCTCTCTCTCTCTCTCTCTCTCTCTCTCTCTCTCTCTTAACCTGTCCTGCTCCCATACAATTCCCAAGTGCTCCAGCAACTTGGGTAGTACAAGTACTCTATCAAGTCTATCACAGCTATTTTCTCTTGCGGCTCTGGATTTGCTCGTTTTCGGACGAACTGACCCATTGACCCTTCTCCGCCATCCCTGAAAGTTTGTGTTTCTCGAAATTTGACAGAAAAACCCTAATAAAGTTTGGTCATATGTTAAATATACTGGGGGCAAAACACAAACAATACCCCACTACGTGATAGTAATGGCGATGCTGCCGATGACAGCGCTACTAAAGCAGAGTTACTAAACATAGCTTTTAGAAAATCATTCACCAAAGAAGACGAAACCAATACTCCAGGTTTCGAATTACGAACACATGCCGTAATGAGTAACGTAGAAGTAGATATCATCGGAGTAGTGCAGCAACTAAAATGACTTAACAAGAACAAGTCTTCTGGTCCGGACTGTATACCCATTAGATTTCTATCTGATTATGCTGAAGTGATAACTCCTTACTTAACAGCCATATACAACCACTCTCTCAAAGAAGGATCTGTACCAAAAGATTGGAAAGTTGCACAGGTCACACCTATATTCAAGAAAGGCAGTAGGAGTAACCCACTAAACTACAGGCCTATTTCATTAACGTCAATTTGCAGCAGGGTTTTGGAACATATCTTGTATTCAAATATTATGAATTATCTCGAACAGAACGATCTATTGACCCAAGGTCAACACGGATTTAGAAAATATCGTTCATGCGAAACACAACTAGCTCTTTATTCACACGAAGTGATGGGTGCTATAGCCAAGAGTTCGCAAATCGATTCAGTATTTCTTGATTTCCAGAAGGCTCACAACACAAACGGCTTTTAATCAAATTCGGTGCTTACGGTATATCGCCCCAAATTTGCGGTTGGATAGGGGGTTTCATGTTATAGAGGACACAGTTCGTAGTAATCGATGGTAAGGCATCTACTAAAACAGAGGTGATATCGGGTGTTCCATAGGGTAGTGTTATTGGTCCTCTGCTGTTCCTTATTTACATGAACGACTTAGGGGAAAATCTAAGTAGTTCTCTTAGGTTGTTTGCAGATGACGCCGTCACTTACCGTGTAGTAAAATCATCTGAACCAACTGCAGAACGATTTAAATAAGATATCAGTATGTTGAAAAAATTGGGAGTTTACTCTAAATAATGAGAAGTGTGAAGTCGCCCATATGAGTACGAAAAGAAATCCGTTAAACTTTGTTTACAAGATAAATCCATCAAAAGTGGAGGCCGTAAACTCCACAAGATACCTAGGAATTACTATTACGTCAGACCTAAACTGGAAAGAACACGTAGATAATGTCGTGGGAAACGCGAACCGGAGACTGTGTTTTATTGGCAGAACCCTTAAAAGATGCAAGAGAACTACTATGCTTGACCGTCCATTTTTGGAGTATTGCTACCCCGTGTGGGATCCTTATCAGGTGGGTTTGGCGGAGGACATCGAAAGAGTCCAGAGAAGGGCAGCTCGTTTCGTATTGTCGCGATACAGGGGAGACAGCGTTATGGAAATGATACAGGATCTGGGATGGGAATCATTACTACAACGGCGCTTATCGCTGCGGCGTGGGCTGCTTGCGAAACTACAATCGCCAACATTCTCCTCCGAATGCGGAAATGTATTGTTGACTGCCACTTACATAGGTAGAAATGATCATCAGAATAAAATAGGAGAAATCGGAGCCTGAACGGAGAGATTCAGGTGTTCTTTCTTCCCGCGCGCTATTCGAGAATGGAATGGGAGATGAAATAGTATAAAGGTGGTTCGATGAACCCTCTGCCAGGCACTTAAATGTGATTTGCTGAGTATCCCATGTAGATGTAGGTGCCGGCGGCCAATAGTCACCTCCTCGCAGGCGTTGTGGTTTCAGTGATGCGGTGAATGTTACGTGCCGTGTGGGAGGGATGGGCGGTCGGGCGGTGTCGGCACGTGCAGGAATGCGCGCACAGCTATCACAGGCTGGCAGATAGCGGCCGGCGCCGGCGAACGCTCCCACGACAAGAGGTCCGCTCCACACCCACGACACCTGCGGCTAACAGCTCGTCTGCAGCACTAGGACACAGTTTACGTCAACGTCTCTTCAACACAGGAAACGCTGATAAACCGTAACATTTACCTCGAAGAGAACGACCTATTAACCAGTAGTCAACACGGATTCAGAAAGTATCACTCTTGCCCTTTATTCACATGAAGTGTTAAGTGCCATCGACTAGGGAACTCAAATCGATTCCATATTTCGGGATTTCCGAAAGGCTTTTGACACTGTACCCCACAAGCGGCTTCTTATGAAATTGCGTGCTTATGGAATATCTCCCCAATTGTGCGATTGGATTCACGATTTCCTATCAGAAAGGACACAGTTCGTTGTAATTGACGGTACTTCATCGAGTAAAACAGAAGTGATATCTGGCGTTCCACAGGGAAGCGTTATAGGTCCCCTACTCTTCCTCGTGTTTATAAACGATTTAGGAGACAATCTGAATAGCTCCCTTAGACTGTTCGTGGATGATGCTGTCGTTTATCGGTTAGTGAAGTCAACAGAGGATCAAAAGCAACTGCAAAGCGATTTAGACAAAATTTCTGCACGGTGCGAAAATTGGCAATTGACACTAAATAAAGAAAAGGCCACTAAAACAAATCCGCTGAACTTCAATTACGCGATAAATCAGTCAAGCCTTAAGGTCGTTAATTCTACCAAATACCTAGGAGTTACAATACGAACAACTTTGACTGGAGAGAACACATAGAAAATATTGTGGGGAAGGCGAAGCAAAGGTTACGTTTCATCGGCAGAACGCTTCGAAGATGCACCAGCTCCACCAAAGAGACTGGCTACATCACACTTGTGCGTCCTCTCCTGGAGTACTGTTGCCCAGTGTGGGACCCTCACCTGGTGGGACTGACGGAAGACATTGAGAAGGTTCAGAGAAGGGCAGCTCGTTTTGTTTTATCACGTTACGGGGGCGAAAGCGTCACGGAAATGTTGCACGAATTGGGGTGGAAATCATTAAAAGAAAGACGTTATTCATTGCGGCGTCATCTGTTTGCGAAGTTTCAATCACCGACTTTTACTTATGAATGTGAAAATATTTTGCTAGCACCCACCTACTTAGGGAGACATGACCATCCCAATAAAATAAGAGAAATCAGATTGAAAACGGAGCGATTTAGGTGTTCTTTCTTCCGGCGCGCTGTTAGAGAATGGAACGGTAGAGAAAAGTTATGAAAGTGGTTAATGAACCCTATGCCAGGCACTTGAATGTGATTTGCAGAGTATCTATGTAGATGGAGATGTAGAACATAGCGACGACCTACTTAGTAGCGTCTTAAATTGTATGGAAAGGACAGCAGCGAATGTTTATAAATGTGTAGCCTGTTATCAAAGACAGACATCTGACTTTTCCCAGAAAGTGAGATAAACGTCATTTTGTATTGCGAAACGTAGAGCTAATATATTTACAAACTGATTTGAGGATTATCAACTTTAATACTCGATGATTTATACCTGGAAGTGTCTAATATTAATTTGATTGCTCAAGCACCTTCAAATTGTGTTTCAAAATACAGATGTCTGTCTCTGAAAGCAATACGTGTAGGCGTCCACTTTTGATGTGGACGGGCTTTCAGATGTCCGTTTTTGATACACAGAGATTCGCTTACTGCTGAAGGTGTATAATCTAGGAAAATATAGGAATATCGATATAAAGTGGAAAATTTTAAATTCAAGTGACAAAACTCATCTGCCACATTTATTGCTTCGTTACCTAATGTAATTCCTTCAGCATCGCCTGGTTTTCTAAGACTGCGTCCCATTATCTTTGTTTTGCTCCTGTTAATGTTAATTTTATACGCTCTCTTCAACACACTGTCCATTCCATTCAACTGCTCTTCCAGGTCCTTTGCTGTCTCTGATAGAATTACAATATCATCGGCAAAACCCAATGTTTTTATTCCTTTGCCCTCCCTGAACTTTAATCCCTATTCCGAATTTTTCCTTGCTTTTCTTCAGAGCTTCCTCGAAGTACCAATTGAATAACATTGGAGAAAGGCTACAACCCTGTCGCATTCCATTCCCAACTAATGCTTCCATTTCATGCCTTTCGTCTCTAATAACTGCGGTCTGGCTTTTTTACAAATTGTTAATAATTCTCCCTTTCCCTGTATTTTACCCCTGCTGACTTTACAGTGTGAAAGAGTGTATTCCAGTCAACATTGTCAAAAGCTTTCTCCAAATCTACAAAAGCTAGATATGTAGGTTTGCCTTTTCTTAATCTATCTTCTAAGACAAGCCGTAAAGTGAATATTGCCTCCCGTTTTCCTACGTTCCTCCTGAATCCAAACTGATCTTCCCCGAGGTCCGTTACTACCATGTTTTCCATATTCCTGTAAATAATTCGTGTTAAAATTTTGCTAGCATGACTTATCAAATTGATGGTTCTGTAATTTCCTCACCTGTCAGCAATGTTTTTATTTGTTCACCCTGAACTTTAATCCCTATTCCAAATGTTTCCTTGCTTTCCTTCACCGCCTCAAATTGAACAACATCGGAGAAAGGCTACAACCCTGTCTTACTCCCTTCCCAACTAATGCTTCCCTTTCATGCTCTTCGAGTCTAGTAACTGCGGTCTGGGTGTTGTAAAAGTTGTAAATAACTCTCCTTTCCCTGTATTTTGCCCCTGCTGACTTCAGAATTTGAAAGAGTGTATTCCAGTCAACAGTGTCAAAATCTTTCTCCCAAACCAAGAATGCTAAAAATGTAGGTTTGCCTTTCGTTAATCAATCTTCTAAGATGGGTAGTAAAGTGAGTTCCTCCTGAATCCAGACTGATCTTCCCCGAGGTCAGCTTCTACCAGCTTTTCCAATTTTAAGAAAACTTAAATAAATGCAGCTTTCCGGTTACGTTCGTAGCTCAGTTCCCAGGGAAACGTTTGTAGTGAACAGCATACCCTGCTAGAACCACGCCGAGGTCAAACTGTCAAAATTGCCGGTCGACCAAACATCGGGAAGAAATGTTCAAATGTTTGTATAGCTTATGGGACTTAACTACGGGGTCATTAGTCCCTAAACTTACAAACTACTTACGAACTAGGACGGCACAAATATCCATGCCTGAGGGGGGATTCGAACCCCCGACCGTAGTGGCCGTGCAGACCGTGACTGGAGCGCCGCAGTCCCCTCGGCCGCCGCGGCCGGCATCGGGAACAACATTCATGGAACAACACATGTCGCGGTTTAGCCAGTGGAGTGTCCCACGGACAGAAGACATCCTGCGATGGAGTCGGCCGCGGCAGCCTTTTGCCAGAGACGTGGAAAAAAAAATGTTCAAATGTTTTTATAGTTTATGGGACTTAACTACGGGGTCATCAGTCCCTAAACTTACAAACTACTTATGAACTACTTACGAACTAGGACGGCACAAATATCCATGCCCGAGGGGGGATTCGAGCCCCCGACCGTAGTGGCCGTGCTGACTGTGACTGGAGCGCCTCAGTCACCTCGGCCACCGCGGAGAGACGTGGAGTTAAAGTTTTTCTCTTGAGCTGCCACAGGTCGAGGGCTTGCAGCGATCGTGTCATTAATTTGGCCAGGTACAGTGCTGCACTCGGTGGTGTCGTGGATTCATTCTTACTGCCCCCCGTTGTAATTCAGACTGGGGTCTCGCGGTGCGTGGCGGGGGGCGTGTGCGGCGCCGTGGCGTGGTCGGTGGTCGAGACAATGAGGTCGTTAGCGGCGCGGTCGAGGGCGCGGTCGTTAGCGCTCGTGCCTGGCGGACCTGGCCTCACGGCGGCGCTTTCTGGCTGGACCAGCTAGTGGCGACCAAAACACTCGCGGAATTCTTCACAACCTCTGTACTGGGCGAGGCAAAAGTCCATGGGCACCTTCGTAAGTTGCAAGAGTGAAGGGGAAATTGATGGGAACAGAGGTTTGATGTGCGGCCTTAAATTTTGGAGTGAATGTCTGTCATGGCCCCCCATGTTGAAATCCGCCATTTTGGATTAGTTTTTTTTTTTTTTTTTTTTTTTTTTTTTTTAAATTGGGTGGGGGTGTATGACACATCAAATAACATTCGCTTGAGCTCAGGAATTTAGTGGTGTAATTTGTTTTTGTGTATCTTGTACAGTTTAGAAGTTATGTTCGAAGTTGGGAAACAATGCTTGCATGGACAACACGTAGAATATGTATAATATGTGCTGTAGCAGTTGGTATGAAGGTAATATTCCAACTTCTGGAGAGAAATAAAACTATAGATTAGGTCTGAAGACGCACAGTCTAGCACAGCGGTGCCATATGAAGCCACCATGGAACTGCGGATATTGTGCTATATATATATATATATATATATATATATATATATATATATATATATTGTCGTGTGTAGTTGTATACTTCAGAGTATTTTTTTCAACATTTTCACAAATAAATTGCTAGTAACATACCTTATATACGTTCAAGACATATTTACTGGAGTAGATTGAACAGCGGCCACTGTAACAGATGCAGAAAAGAATTAGGCAACTTTGTTACGACAGCAGAATTCTCACAGACGGCAGCGCTAACCATTCGGCAGGTGGCTCTCCTGAGGGCGCGACCTGTGAGTGCGTCAGGAAAGCGCGACTGGCGCCAGCGCCGTGGCGCCACACCGCTGGCGACAGCGGCCTTTTATTGGCTGTCCGCTGTTTGCTCTCCGTCATCGGCGCGTTTGCCGGACTCATCCCAGACTCTCACACCGCTGCAAACACTCGCAGCGCGGCTGAGACAGCGAGGGTCCCACATAACACTCCAGCAGGAAGGACTCCAGTCCCAATACGTCCAACTTTCAGCTGATTCGTTTTCAAACAGCTGCCATTCCCTACTTGTTCCACCGTATGGAATACAGGTCTCAGAAAAGACCATATATTTTCAACACCAGCATATTACTCTTTTTATTTATAAAATTTTGAAGAACTTTGTTTGACGCGCAACCACACCTAAAATATGTATACATAATTAAGAAACTTCACAGTTAAAAATTAGGTGTTAAAATTGTAGTAGTCTGAATGAAAGTCCTTGGTCCACTTGAGCTGTTACTTTAATGGAGTCGTGAAGATCCGCACTACCGGTTTCGCAACTCACAGCTGCATCTTCAGGTGTTTTCTTAAAAGTTTTTCCATATAAGTCAGTTATGATGGGTAACGGGGTTAACGGTGAGGTCGTACCGCAAGCACCTTCGCTCTTTTCGTCAAAGACATAAAAACAAGTCTACCGTGCGGTTCTTTTGGTAAAAGTATAGAAAAGTCAGCTATCAGTTTAGTAAAAATTGTTTGGCCTGTGGTATAAGGCGACGTGATGCGTAGCCAGATTGTGGTCAGTGTAGTGAGGTCCATTCGCTCCATCGAGGTCACCACAATCTGAGTACCCATCCGTCGCCTTATGCCTCAGGCCAAACAAAACTGATTGCTGACTTCTCTATAATAAAATAATGATAAAACGGTGGAGTATATTGGGATGCAAAGTTATCAGTGTATATAAAATTCGACGTGTGTGTGCAGCGAAAACTACAGAACGCAAACGAATGGTCCGTGTGTAATTGTTGACGGAAGTCTACCTTTGAATACCATAGCAGTTCCATGCCAATAGCTATAAAGGGTGGAAGGTATGGTGGTTGAAAGTCGTCAAATTATTTAAAAATTCAGACTGAGGGCCAGCGATGACGTTTGCGACTGTGTAGCAAGGAGGTTACATACAGCGAAACGTGATGCCACAGACCATATCTACATCTACATACATACTTCGCAGTTCACCGTAAGGTGCGTGGCGGAGGGTACACTGTACCACTACTAGGGATTTCCTTTCCTACTCCACTCCCAAATTGAACGAGGAAAAAAAGAATGCCTATATGCCTCCGTACGAGCCCTAATTTCTCTTATCTTGTCTTTGTGATCACCACGCGAAATGTAAGTAGACGGCAGCAAGATCGTACTACACTCAGCTTCAAATTCCAGACCTCTAAATTTACTTCACAGAAATTCACGAAAAGAACGTCGTCTTTCTTCCAGCGATCCCCAATTGAGTTGCTGGAGCATTTCCGTGACACTCGCGCATTGGTCGAACCTAGCGGTAACAAATATAGCTGTTCGCCTCTGAACTGCTTCTATCTCTTCCTTTAAACTGATCTGCTGCGGGTCCCAAACACTTGAGCAATACTCAAGACGTGGTCGTACAAGCGTTTTATACGCGGTCTCCTTTACAGGTGAAGTACATCTTCCCAAAATTCTCCCAATAAACCGAAGTCGGCTGTCCGCCTTACTCACAACTATCCTTTTATGTTCGTTCCATTCATATCGCTCTGCAATGTTAGGCCTAGATATTTCAACGATGCGACTGCATCAAGAACCTCACTACTAATGCTGTGCCGCGGTGGAGTAGCCGAGCAGTCTAAAGCGTCTCGCTGCGGAGCGCGCGGTTGCTCGCCGTGGAGGTTCGAGTCCTCCCTGGGGCATGGGTGTGTGTGTGTTGTCCTTAGGTTAGTTTACCTTAAGTTAAGTAATTTGTAAGCTAAGGACTGATGACCACGTAGTTTGGTCCGATAGATTTTTGAACATTTGAACTAATGCTGTATTCGAACATTATGAGATTGTTTTTCCTACTCGTGCGCATCGCCTTACATTTTTCTACATTGAGAGCTAGCTGCCATTCTTCGCACCAACTAGAAATTTTGTCCAAGTCATCCTGTATACTATTACAGTCAGTTAAAGACGACACCGTCCCATACACCACAGCATCATCAGCAAACAGCCGCAAATTACAACTTACTCTGTCCATCAGATCATTTATATAGATAGAAAATAATAGCGGTGATGAACACTCGCCGTCGAGAACAACGTACTGCGTTCTATTACTGAGGAAGTCTTCCAGCCAGTCACAAATCTGTGAACCTATTCCATAAGCTCGTATCTTCGTTAGCAGTCTGCAGTGTGGCACCGCGTCGAACGCCGTTTTGAAGTCGAGAATAACACAATCCGCCTGTTGCCCTTCATCCGTGGCTCGCAAGATGACATGTGATATCTTTTGTCTATGCGTGCTATAATGTCTTCAGCTCTTTCTCTGTAAAGAATCGATTGGAAATAAGGAAATATTCAAAAATACCACACTACTGAAAGATAGCTTATCTATCATAATCAACCAACACGCGAGCGGAGCCGCGGGTTTAAACTAGTTATTAAAAAAATAACTACGGGGTCATCAGTCCCTAAACTTACAAACTACTTATGAACTACTTACGAACTAGGACGGCACAAATATCCATGCCCGAGGGGGGATTCGAACCCCCGACCGTAGTAGCCGTGCTGACCGTGACTGGAGCGCCTCAGTCAAGAGTCGGAAGATTGGTTTGAACAGCACAGTGCTTTACTAGGCACGGTCCTGTTTGGAGGTGGTATGCCGTTGCCTTCCTCCGACCTTGGAACTGACTTACCCAGCCAGTTATAGGGGGACCTACAGTTTAACGTGGGTTCCGAACCACGGTGCTACTCGGTATTTTTCACATCAGCAACACTGCCAGAGGTGAAAGAAGTGGAAAGTGACAGATAAAAATCCTAGGACCTTGTGGGGATCGAACTTGGGAACTTTTTAGTTTTGTAGTCTGGCACTCTACCACTGTGCTACTTTTTTTCCCTTTCCTTTTTTTTCTTCTTTTGTTTTCTTTTTTCTATTTTTTCTTTTCTTTCTTTTTTCCTTTTTTCTTTTTTTCTTTCTTTTTTTCTTTTCCTGTTCTCTTTTTTTTCTTTTATTCTTTTTTTCTTTTTTCCTTTTTTCTTGTTTTTTTTCTTTTTCTGTTCTCTTTTTTTTCTTTTTCCTTTCTTTTTTTCTTTTCTTCTCCTTTTTCTCTTTTTCTTTCTTTCTCTTTTGTTTTCTTTCTACCACTGTGCAACCGAGGCGCACTATTTAATAAATATCATAAAACAGATAACTTTCAGTATTTCCGTTGCGCGGGGTTGCCGGTTTAACGGCTCGAGACAGTTTTGGGAGAGAAGTAGGCCAGATGTGCACAAAATGAAGACAGAGAGAGTCCCGCCCACGCCCAGAGCTGGTCTTATCTGCTGACCTGTAGCCCCGCACTCGCAGGCTTCTTGGAAGATCCTAACGCGCTCCTCTTATCTCGCGGTGTACTCTCGCCGCCCAAAACAGGAAGGCCAGAATTCAGAACGCCGGAAACGGCGCACTTCTCGAAAGTAAAACATCTGCTGACGAGTGCAGGGCACAGAGGTGCGGAGGTTCCCGGTACCGCCATGATGGCGGCCATCGGCGGAAGAGATAAATGTATTCTGGCAGCAGATAACGGGAGGCTGCGTCGACAGTACCGAGAATAGGACACCCCCTGGGCTTTGTTCTGGAAGCGTCCGTTCGCAGGCACTGAACTGCCGGGTTTTTCATACTTTCACGACGAAGGAGACATGTAAAGGGCCATACACATACCTACATCTACATGCGATACTCTACAAATCACATTTAAGTGTCCGGCAGAAGGGTTCATCGAACCACCATTATACTATCAATAAAATTCTCTTGGGTATGAAACCGCGTCGTCATTTTATAAACTCCACCGACGTTTCGGCCACTGTTGCAGGGGCCGTCATCAGGGTCTGTGTCTGACTACTCAGACTACTCAGACACAGACCCTGATGAAGGCTCCTGCAACAGTGGCCGAAACGTCGGTGGAGTTTATAAAATGACGACGCGGTTTCATACCCAAGAGAATTTTATTGATACTGATAACAGCCGTGGAAGCCTACGTTTGCACCGTTATACTATTTATCTCCCATTGCCGCGGTGGAGTAGCCGAGCGGTCTAAAGCGTCTCGCTGCGGAGCGCGCGGTTGCTCGCCGTGGAGGTTCGAGTCCTCCCTGGGGCACGGGTGTGTGTGTTTGTCCTTAGGTTAGTTTACCTAGGTTTAAGTACTTTGTAAGCTACGGACTGATGACCACGCAGTTTGGACCGATAGATTTACAAACATTTGCAACATCTTTTTGTATCTCCCATTCCATTCTCGAATAGCACGCGGGAAGAAAGAACACCTGAATCTCTCCGTTCGAGCTCTGATTTCTCGTATTTTATTCTGATGATCATTTCTACCTATGTAAGTGGGAGTCAACAATATATTTTCGCATTTGGAGGAGAATGTTGGCGATTGTAGTTTCGTAAGTAGCCCACGCCGCAGCGATAAGCACCGTTGTTGTAATGATTCCCATCCCAGATTCTGTATCATTTTCGTAACGCTGTCTCCCCTGTATCGTGACAAGACGAAACGAGCTGCCCTTCTCTGGACTGTTTCGATGTCCTACGTCAAACCCACCTGATAAGGATCCCACACTGGGTAGCAATACTCCAAAAATGGACGGAGAAGCGTAGTGTATGCAGTTTCTTTAGCAGTTCTGTTGCATCTCTTAAGGGTTCTGCCAATAAAACGCAGTCTCTGGTTCGCCTTTCCCACGATATTATCTACGTGTTCTTTCCAGTTTAAGTTTGAAGTAATAGTGATTCCTAGGTATTTTGTGGAGTTTACGGCTTTCAGTTTTGATTGATTTATCTTGTAAATAAAGTTTAACGGATTTCTTTTCGTACTCATGTGGACGACTTCACACTTCTCATTATTTAGAGTCAATTGCAAATTTTTACACGATAGTGATATTTAGATCATCCTGCAGATGCTTTTGATCTTAAGGTGATTTTACTAGACGGTAAATGACGGCTTCATCTGCAAACAACCTAAGAGAGCTACTTACATTTTCCCCTAACTCGTTTATGTAAATATGGAACAGCAGAGGACCAATAACACTACCCTGTGGAACGCCCGATATCACCTCTGTTTTAGTCGATACCTTACCATCGCTTACTACGAACAGTGTCCTCTCTGACAGGAAATCCCCTATCCAGTCGCAAATTTGGGGCGATATACCATAACCGCGCAATTTTATTAAAAGCCGTTTGTGAGGTACGGTGTCAAAAGCCTTCTGGAAATAAAGAAACACGGAATCGATTTGCGAACCCTTGTCGATAGCACTCATCACTTCGTGTGAGTAAAGAGGTAGTTGTGATTAATTGGACCAATTCGTTGGTCACCCGATAAATTGGGCGGTTTAATGCGCTACCCGACCAACTTTCCTTGTCGGCCGGTTGGTTGTGCCTGACCGCCCAATCTCCGACTCCGCCACCAGTTCACTCAACAAATTGTACTGTGTGTAGCGCTTCCCGACCAACTTCCACGACTGCGGTCGTCTGTACAGCGAAAACAAAAACAGTTCGACAGACAGACACCCGAACATTGTGGCGCTGCGGGCAGTCGGTCGGAACGTGTGTAGGCTGCAACCAATTTGTTTGTTCGTTGGACAGCTCGTTGGTCGTACGATAAATCGGAGCGTGTGTAGGGGCCTTAAAAGTGGGAGAGCAGCCAGTCGCATTTGTAAGTAGTTTGACGCTTACAGCCAACAGTTTCTCTGCCGCGCCAACTGCTAGCAGTCGACAAAAATGTTTTTCAAACTTAAGGGACTTAACTGCGGGGTCATCAGACCCTAAACGTACAGGCTACTTACGAACTACCTTATACTAAAGACAGCACAATGATCCATGCCCGAGAGGGGATACGAACCCCCGACAGGGAGCTGTCGACACACGCTCATCGTTTCTCACCACCAGTTTAAGTCAAAACCGTGAGAGAATGATCTCACTGTAAGATCAAACCGGTCGCCTTTATGTGCGTTTGTGGACCCGCCTTGATGCAAATCATTTAATTACCATACTAGTTTCGGCGGAAATCCAGCTATCATCAGTGGGTTTTGTATTCATTTAAAAGATTGCAGAAATACCGTCATTATATAGGGTGTTACGAAAAGGTAGGCCAAACTTTCAGGAAACTTTCCCTGTTGGGGAGTAGTTTGTAAGTTTAAGAACTAATGACCCCGTAGTTAAGTCCCATAAACTATACAAATATTTGAAATGTTCAAATGTTTGTAGAGTCTATGGGACTTAACTACGGGGTCATCAGACCCTAAACTTACAAACTACTTATGAAATACTTACAACTAAGGACGGCACAAATATCCATGCCCGAGGGGGGATTAGAACCCCCGACCGTAGTGGCCGTGCGGATCGTGACTGGAGCGCCTCAATCCCCTCGGCCATCGCGGCTGGCACAAATATTTGAATACTTTTTTTTTTTTTTTTTTTTTTTTTTTTTTTGTACGGTTTTATAGCACGTCTCACTCCACAATAGAAATTTCAATTGTGCCTCGTGTTCTCCTATATAAAGAAGGTACGTAAGATAGTAGCTGAGGCTCTTCTAGATAGGAGTATCAAATTTGAAGTTTGTGTCTTGGTGAGAATATACTACGTACTTTAAGACAGTCTATCAAAGTGGTGTGTGTATTAGGTTGCGGTGCCTTAGACGTGGATTTATTATTTGATATTTATATGAGTTGTTCTCGTCGAATTAGTGATCCAGAAAAGTGTTGTCGTACCCACTCTTTCCCTGTTCCTTTCGGAATGCAAAGTCGCCACAGAGCCCGGGTTGACCTGTGCCTCTCTGAGTGAGTCGGCAGACAACAAGTGATTTGTGTGGCGCTGCGCAAACTGTCGGCTTGGTTTCGCAATAAAACTGTCGCCCCCCTCCCCCCCCTCCCTAACCAGAGACAGTCGTCGGAGAGGCAACTCACTGTGCAGTCGAACCACCACTCGTGATTTATGTTGCGCTGCTCTCGATTATCGATCTATCGCGCCGAGTTTCAATCAGGCGACGCGCTGAACATTTTGAAAGCGGTGGCGCGAAACAAAAACAACGAAAAAAGAGTTGTCGCCTGCGAAATGCGCTCGTAGAGTTACGGCGTGTGTGCAGGGAGTCGGTGAATCACGTCTTCCCTAGCGCAAAACATTCAGAGTTCAGCGGGCGGGACAAGCTGATACAACAGCGACGTACAGTGTTTAGTGGCGAGGCTCGAAGAACACAGCGACCACTTTGAAAGCTGGTTTCTCTCTCTATGTATGCTGTGTGTGTGTGTGTGTGAGAGAGAGAGAGAGAGAGAGAGAGAGAGAGAGAGAGAGAGAGAGAGAGAGAGAGAGAGAGACAGGTTGTTGTGACGTGACAGAGCATTCCAACAGTGTCTTGAACATTTTTATTTATTTATTTTTTCTCTGTATGTCTAATTATCAAATCGGACTAGTATCTCCAAAGGGAAAAAGTAGCTGCCTTGACTTTCGCAAAAGCCGGCCGCGGTGGCCGAGGAGACTGAGGCGCTCCAGTCACGGTCTGCACGGCCACTACGGTCGGGGGTTCGAATCCCCCCTCGGGCATGGATATCTGTGCCGTCCTTAGGATAAGCTAGTTCATAAGTAGTTTGTAAGTTTAGGGACTCATGACCCCGTAGTTAAGGCCCATAAGCTTAACAAACATTTGAACATTGGAACTTTGCAAAAAAAAAAAAAAAAAAAAAAATAAAAAAAAAAAAAAAAAAATAAAAAAAAAAAAAAATTAAATGTCCAAATGTTTGCATAGTTTGTGGGACTTAACTACGGGGTCATCAGACCCTAAACTTACAAACTACTTATGAATTAGCTAATACTAAGGACGGCACAAATATCCATGCCCGAGGGGGGATACGAACCCCCGACCGTAGTGGCCGTGCAGACCGTGGCTGGAGCGCCTCAGTCCCCTCGGCCACCGCGGCCGGCTTGACTTTTGCCCCAACCCTCGTGCAAAAGTCAGTGTAGATCTGCAGTCAACATTCAGTCTTCCCGACACCTCCAATTGACTTCAACCAGTCTCAAGATGGCCATTGAAGTGGCCGAAACCGTTTACCAATAATTAAAAAAAAAGAAAAAAAGAAAAAGATCAGTAATTTCATTAATGGATAACATAATTAAACACAATATTGTCGCGTTGAAATGGAAACAGGCTTGACTTCGAAGGCAACTGAACACAGCACTTATACTGAAAGCACGTTTATTACGAACTCAACATACACGCAGCACTGACTGCCTCTCAGGCAGAGTGCTCTGCTATTTATACACAGACAGAATGTACCAGAAATTAGAAGAACAGTTAACATAAGAAACAACTAGAATTTACAAGTGAACATAAAAAGATGTAGAACATTCTGGAATTGTTAATTACGAAGAAATAAATTTTTGCCGGTGGGCGGGATTGAACCGGCGACCTTCAGCACCGCAGTCTTTTTTTTTTTTGTTTTTTTTTTTTTTTTTTTTTTGTTCTGTGGGTAGATCAGTTCATTGCGGTCGTTGTTCCTTTGTGTTCGTTGTCGTTCGGTGAGTTCTTGGCTCAGCTTTTTTATTGCAGAGAGGCGTTCAGCCCTCTGACCGGGCGCGCTGAGCCACGGCGCCCGGCGTAGTCCGTGACGCTATCCCCTGCGCCACGCCAGCAGTCGGTGTTGGTGGTCTCTCGCGGCAATATTAGTACAATACATAATTAAGGTTATTCTAATAACGTAATGCAAGTGTAATAGTTCCTAAATTGTAAGGTAAAAGTATTTTCTTCTAATGTTAAAACCGATGAACAAGAGATCTGTAGTATCATAATGGTTTGTCTTCACTGGTGTAACAACTTTGGAATCAGTAAAGTACTTGAAAATAGGCTCATAACCCCAAAACTTACGTCGTAAAAATAAAGTTTTGTGAAACAAGGCAATAACAAGTGTTCAGTTATTTAACAAATAAAATTTTCTAGATAGACTTTTCAATGAATTAATCAATTAGATAGCTGAATTGCCGTAATATTTTCAAAAATGAGGTTACTAGGTCTCCGGCCCGAACATAGGTCTACATATAACACATCAGATGCGACTCATAGAGCACACATAGAATACCGGATCGAGGTTAAGAAGAATCTGTAGTGACAATTTCAGGTGGTAAACTCGAGAGCGTAACGGAGCAAATGTTCAAATGTTTGTAGAGTTTATGGGACTTAACTTCGGGGTCATCAGTCCCTAAACTTACAAACTACTGAGGATCTAGCTAACACTAAGGACGGCACAAATATCCATGCCCTGGGGGGGGGGGGGGGGGTAGTATTCGAACCCCCGACCGTAGTGGCCGTGCAGACCGTGACTAGCGCGCCGCAGACCGCTCGGCCACCGCGGCCGGCAGCGTAACGGAGATGATGGGTGAAGTACAGTGGCAGACGTCGTAAGAGACGCTTTCTGCATCACGTTATGGGTCATTATCTAGAAACAGTGTATGTTGTTTCTTCCTAGGTACACTCAGACAAAAACAGAATGCCTTCAAAGACTAGAGACAGGTAGTCGATATTCACGAAAAACTTTCACTATTGTCAAAAAAAAAAATTCAGTATTAGCAGTAAAGTAAAGTTTATTTGTTATTACAAATCTATTCCGACTATGGAATAGTCATCCTCAGTGCAATCGAACTGAAACATTTCAGGTCTTACATATCGAGCCACAAGGCATAGCTACAAGATGTTTCTGATCTCTGGAAAACATCGTTATGAAACACATTGTAGCTATGCTCGATATACCGGGTAAACAAAACGTCAGTATAAATTTGAAAACTTAATAAATGACGGAATAATGTAGGTAGAGAGGTGAAAATGGACACACATGCTTGGCATGACATAGGGTTCTAGAAAGTGGCGGCTGAGCACACGATCATCACCAAACGACGCGCGCAAGAGATCTTTCACGCGTCTAGCAACACTTAGTTTTATTTATTTATTTTTGTTTGTTTCTAATAAAACCCCGTGTCATTCCAAGCATGTGTGTCAATTTTTTACCTCTCTATCTACATTATTCCGTGATTAATTATGTTCTCAAATTTATAGTGACTTTTTGATCACCCGGTACATTTCGCGAAATGACTGTGAGGATAAAATGAGGCAGGTTAGGTCTGACATGGCGACATGCGGCAAAGGTTGTATATATATGAAAACCCGGCGTTGCGAGCCTTGAGTTAGTACTTTTCCTATCCACTCTCTCTTTCTGTCCATCTCCTTTTTTTTCTAAAAACATGTTACATTTATCAGAGAATATATAAGAGATAAGAAATCACACGTAAAAATGTACTCCTTTCGAAGAATCCAATTACGAAATTAAACAATAATGATTGTAATAATATCACAGATCGATCACTTGATGTAATGCGCGAAACGTCAAATAGATTTTTTTAAATAGATGTATTAAAATAAATTTGTTTTTACTGCAATATTTATTTAGTGTTATATTTCCTTATTCGTATGCTTATCCTTACAGAGAAAGAGCTGAAGACATTGTAGCACGCATACACCAAAGATATGGTCTGTGGCATCACGTTTCGCTGTATGTAACCCCCTTGCTATATCTTCTACCCCCTTATAGCTATCGGCATGGAACTGCTACGGTGTACAACGGGAGACTTCGTGCAACAAATACACACAGACCATTCGTTTGCGTTCTGTAGTTTTCGCTGCAGAGCGAAATATTAACACAAACACACCTAGAATTTTATATACACCGATTACTTTCCATACCAATATACTGCACCCTTTTATCATTATCAATCCTCAAGCAACAATGCAAGTAATAAAACCATTTTCAAAGAGTAAATATAATTTTTAAAGAGTAATTATTGTTCCGCATTTCGCGTTATATTCTTCAAATTACTAAATATATATCAGATCGCTATAAAACCGTGCATAAAACATCCCTCAGGTATAAATTAGTAAATGTACGAATATTTAAGTCTCTGCATTTTGTCGTTCGGACGTGATAGGCATACACCGAACAGACATTCACATAAATATATATATATATAGCTATCCGATCGCCATAAAACCGTGCCTAAAGCCTTCCCCGGGTAGACATTAGTAACTATAAAAATTTTTAGCTCTTTATGCCTTGTGGTTCAGACGTGATAAGCGTAAACCGAACAGACGTTCAATCCGATCACCATAAAACCGTGCCTAATGCACTTTCCGGGTAGACATTAGTAACTGTACAAATTTTTAGCTCTTTATGTCTTGTGGTTCAGACGTGATAAGCGTAAACCGAACAGACATTTACATATCCGATCGCCATAAAACCGTGACTAAAGCCTTCCCCGGGAGACATTAGTAACTTTACAGATATTTACCTGTCTTGTCTTGTATTTCAGACATGATAAACGTACACCGAACAGACATTCACATTTATAGATGTAGATACATAATTTTTGCACCAACTGTAGGCGGAAGTGACATTAGCGAATCAAGTGTTTGTTAAGCTTATGGGACTCAACTTCGGGTCATCAGTCCCTAAACCTACAAACTACTTACGAACTAGCTATTACTAAGGACGGCAGAAATATCCATGCCCGAGGGAGGATTCGAACCCCCGACCGTAGTGACCGTGCAGACCGTGACTGGAGCGCCTCAGTCCCCTCGGCCACCGCGGCCGGCGTGACATTAGCATGCAAAAATACTCTGCGCCGTACAGTGTGTCGTGCTTGCATATATAGACGTGTCTACCTCGGCTGCCACAGAACAAATTGCCTCGTGGCAGTGAGGGATCGTTCGTTCTTGCAGGCGGTAGCTCCTCCGTTTGCAGGTCGCTGCTACGCCCAGTCATACGGCCGTAACGCCCTATATATAGTGGGCGCTTGGCGCCGGCTATCTGCCGCTGCGCTGACCCCGCGCACAATGTCTGGCCGCGGGTTATCGCCGCTCTTCGCCGAATAATTGCTCATACCACCGCGGGGTCGGCCCCTCTGCCCTCCCCTCGCTCCGTATCGACGCGCCCCCTGCACGAGTGACCGCCAGTCCTCCACGACGTGGCGCCTCTGCTAACGCCACCCGCCGCCTTCCGGCGCACCGACTGTTGCATAACCTCCAGGGGCACTGATTGACGGTAATCTTATCCATTATGGATGTTGAACTCCGTGACTGTTCCTAATAGGTGGTGGAAATAAAATCCGCTACCAGTCACAATTTTTTGGCGGTTTATTAGAACACTACCGGTTTCGGGCTTGTGCCCATCCTCAGGTGTTTACATTCAGACAACAGTTTAAAGAAAACGTTAATTACTTCGTGCTTATCAATACATAGGTATCCTATAGATATACATATATATATAAAACAAATATGGTATGTGGTGGAGTGATTTGTGCTAAGGCTCTAAGTGTACTCACATATAAGTATCCAGTTCGTATTTGTACATTTCTCATGGATCTTGGTTGAGAACATTGTAGTAACATGATGCTAATTTGCACTCCAATGTTTAAGGTTTTGCACAGTACACTTCATCACTTGCACTCCAAACATCGCCACAGTACACTTTATCACTGACACTTACATTAGTAACATGTGATATAGCTATGTGTGTGGCATCTCTGTACATCTGTGTGTACCTCTCTGTACATCTTGAGCTAAGTTCTTTGACCATAACATGTGCCTAAATGTAAACATTGCGATACTTGGGGTGTCAGTGATAAAGTGTACTGTGGCGATGTTTGGAGTGACAGTCATGAAGTGTACTGTGCAAAACCTGAAACATGGGAGTGCAAATTAGCATCATGTTACTACAATGTTCTCAACCAAGATCCATGAGAAATATACAAATACGAACTGGATACTTATATGTGAGTACACTTAGAGCCTTAGCACAAATCACTCCACCACATACCATATTTGTTTTTTATATATATGTATATCTATAGGATACCTATGTATTGATAAGCACAAAGTAATTAACGTTTTCTTTAAACAGTTGTCTGAATGTAAACAACTGAGGATGGGCACAAGCCCGAAACCGGTAGTGTTCTAATAAACCGCCAAAAAATTGTGACTGGTAGCGGATTTTATTTCCACAACCTATAACGGTAATCTGTACTGACGACTATCTCTCGGGGAATTAAGGCCAATCACACACGATGTCTCAACTAAGCAACAGTTTTTCACAGACCTGCTCACCGGTCCAGTTCGAATCTGCATCTACATCTACATGGGATTCTCTGCAAATCACAGTTAAGTGCCTGGCAGAGGGTTCATCGAACCACCATTATACTATTTATCTCCCATTCTATTCCCGAATAGCGCGCAGGAAGAAAGAACACCTGAATCTCCCCGCCCGAGCTCTGATTTCTCGTATTTTATTCTGATGATCATTTCTACCTATGTAAGTGGGGAGTCAACAATACATTTTCGCATTCGGAGGAGAATGTTGGCGATTGGAGTTTAGTAAGTAGTCCACGCCGCAGCGATAACCGCCGTTGTTGTAATGATTCCCATCACAGATCCTGTATCATTTCCGTAACGCTGTCTCCCCTGTATCGTGACAATACGAAAAGAGCTGCTCTTGTTTGGAGTCTTTTGATGTCCTCCGTCAAACCCACCTGATAAGGATCCCACACTGGGCAGTTCAAATGTTCAAATGTTTGTAGAACTTACGGGACTTAACTACGGGATCATCAGTCCCAAAGCTTACAAACTACTTATGAACTAAGACTAAGGACGTCACAAATATCCATGCCCGAGGGGGGATTCGAACCCCCGCCCGCAGTGGCCGTGCAGACCGTGACTGGAGCGCCTCAATCCACTCGGCCACCGCGGCCGGCTGGGGGCAGTAATACTTCAAAAAACTCCGGACAAGCGTAGTGTATGCAGTTTCTTTTGTAGTTCTATTGTATCTTTTAAGGGTTCTGCCAATATACGCAGTCTCTGGTTCGCCTTTCCCACGACGTTATCTACGTGTCCTTTCCAGTTTAACTCTGAAGTAATAGTAATTTGTAGGTATTTTGTGGAGTTTACAGCCTTCACTTTTGATTGATTTATCTTGTAAATAAACTTTAACGGATATCGTTTCGTACTCATGTGGACGACTGCACACTTCTCATTATTTAGAGTCAATTGGCAATTTTTACACCATAGTGATACCTTATTCAGATCGTTCTGCAGTTGGTTTTCATCTTCAGGCGATCTTACTAGACGGTAAATGACGGCGTCATCTGCAAACAACCTAAGGGAGCTACCTAGATTTTCCGCTAAATCGTTTATGTAAATAAGGAACAGGAGAGGGACCAATAACACTACCCTGTGGGACGCCTGGTATCACCTCTGCCGGCCGCGGTGGCCGAGGGGACTGAGGCGCTTCAGTCACGGTCTGCACGGCCACTACGGTCGGGGGTTCGAATCCCCCCTCGGGCATGGATATTTGTGCCGTCCTAGTTCGTAAGTAGTTCATAAGTAGTTTGTAAGTTTAGGGACTGATGACCCCGTAGTTAAGTCCCATAAGCTTAACAAACAGTTGAACGGTTGAATAGTATCACCTCTGTTTTAGTCGATGCCTTACCATCGATTACTACGAACTGTGTCCTCTCTGACAGGAAATACCCTATCCAGTCGGAAATTTGTGGCGATATACAGTAACCACGCAATGTTATTAATACCGACTCGATTTCAGATCCCTTGCCGATAGCGATAACTAAGGTGGCCAGCCTGAATGTCGTTTTTAGGCGGTTTTCCACATCCGCCTCGGTGAATACTGGGCTGGTCCCCGAGTCGTGCCTCAATTACACGAGTGGCAAACATTTTGCAACAATTTACACTTTCACTTGTACAACACTATACGCAGACATTTGGAGCACACATTTCCTTCCGGTAACAGGGAATACGACCACCCCGTGAATATTAACAAAGCGCGATTATTTAACAGGAAAGTTGTAGTAGTTTCCTATGGGACCGACAACAAACTAGAGCAGAGGTTGTGACTTCAAAATGACGCAGGCTAGAAGCAGATAGGCACACGGTGTGTTTGCGTTAAGAGTTACCGGTCTGCAGCGTCGGCTTCGCCACAAGACTCAGGCCCAGAGCTGGTTTACGTAAGCTGGCCACCTGTTTTGGGCACTTGATGGCGCTGCTTTGCAAGAATTACCATAGCTCACATCCTTGTTTTTTCTCTCTGTTGCAGGTGAGTCGGCAATCCGCTTAGCTGCTGTGTGTCTCGCGCGTCTAGGTAAGTGTTGCCTGCCGTCCATTTCATCCGTAGGCTATACTGTCAAAGTATTGGCAGCAATAAACCTGCTGTTATTTATAGACGTGAGTATCTCGACATTATTAGAGCTATAATTCGCTGTGTTACAAGATTGTGCCGGAACCGGAATTCGAACCTGGGACCTTTTGTCTTTCGCGGGCATGCGCTTTAACACTGAGCTATCCCGACACGAGTCATGGTCCGTTCTCACAACTTCAATTCTAGTAGTACCTCGTCTTTCCAAACTTCACAAAAGCTCTCCTGCAAACACGCAAGACTAGCACTCCTGGAAGAAAGGATATGGTGGAGACATGGCTTAGCCACAGCCTAAGGGATGTTTCCAGAGTGAAACTTTCTCTCTGCAGCGGAGTGTGCGCTGATATGAAACTTCCTGGCAGATTAAAATTGTGTGCCGGAGCCGGGACTCGAACCTGGGACCTTTGCCTTTCGCGGGCAAGCGCACTACCGACTGAGCTATCCCGACACGACTCACGATGCCGCCTCACAACTTTACTTCCGCCAGTACCTCGCCTCCTACTTTCCAAACTTCACAGAAGCTCTCCTGCGAAACATGCAAGACTAGCGCTCCTGGAAGAAAGGATATGGTGGAGACATGGCTTAGCCACAGCCTAAGGGATGTTTCCAGAATGAAACTTTCACTCTGCAGCGGAGTGTGCGCTGATATGAAACTTCCTGGCAGATTAAAATTGCGTGCCCGAACCGGAACTCGAACCTGGGTCCTTTGCCTTTCCTTGGCAAGCGCTCTACCGACTGAGCGCGTTGCGAGACTAGAGGTAGAGGTAGAGGGCACCTTAAACTTTGTAAACTCTCATAACGTAGCCTGTTCAAATGTTTGTAAATCTATCGGACCAAACTGCGTGGTCATCAGTTCGTAGCTTACAAACTACTTAAACCTAGGTAAACTAACCTACGGACAAACACACACACCCATGCCCCAGGGAGGGAGGACCTCGACGGCGAGCAACCGCGCGCTCCGCAGCGAGACGCTTTAGACCGCTCGGCTACTCCACCGCTGCAAAACCTAGCCTGTCCTTGAGAGATATTTATCACAAATTCTCAGCTCTCAATAATTGATCTTTAGTATATTATAAACAAAAGTAATTTCAAAAGAAATCACGTGACGTGAAATGCAGCAGCCAATGCGAGGAGAGCACCAGTAACATAGGCGGGCTTTCCCACGGGAACCAGCACCTACTGCGCCATATGCTACTGCTCCCCACCCCACGTTTCAACATGTGCCGCACTGCTGTCTTTCTTCCGCGTTTAAAGCACGTACGATGTTAGCAAAGAAACGGCCAGCGGCCAGAAATATGAAGTGGCCACAGGCCAGGAACATCACAGGGACACGAAAATCGCCAAAGTGGCAGCCAATTGAAAGGCTTGCACCAGACCAATGAGCCACACTAAACTATTATTTCACATAGTTGTGACATAAAGTCACGGAGAAGGCAGGCGACCATGATTAATAGCAAATGAAGTCTCCAATTGGCTGTATGGGTCGCTATCTATATTGCTCCATAATGTTACAAGAACATTTATCCATTCGTACTGACATACTTGCAATCTATGTATGCAGGATTCTGATGATGTCCCAGGCCGAAACGCGTAAAATACAGTCAAATTTTATCCATTTCATGACTTTAATCGTGCGCTTCGGTTGCACAGGGGTAGAGTGCCAGACTACAAATCAAAAGGTCCCGGGTTCGATCCCCGCCAGGTCCTAGGATTTTTATCTGTCACTTTCCACTTCTTTTACCTCTGGCAGTATTGCTCATGTGAAAAATACCGAGTAGCACCGCGGTTCGGAACCCACGTTAAACTGTAGGTCCCCCTATAACTGGCTGGGTAAGTCAGTTCCAAGGTCGGAGGAAGGCAACGGCATACCACCTCCAAACAGGACCATGCCTAGTAAAGCACTGTGGTGTTCAAACCAATCTTCCGACTCTTGACTGCTTTACCTTTTTTTATGAATTCAGTCAATATGGCGACCCATCAGGGTTGTAGTCTTTCTCCTTTGTTGTTCAATTTGTACATTGAGCAAGCTGTAAAGGAAAGCAAGGAGAAATTTGGAGAAGGAATTAAAGTTCAGGGTGAAGAATTAAAAACATTGCGTTTTGCCGACGACATAGTAATTCTGTCAGATACAGCAAAGGACCTGGAAGAGCAGTTGAACGGAATGGGCAGTGTGCTGAAAGGAGCATATAAGATGAACATTAACAAGAGCAAAACTAGGGTAATGGAGTGCAGTGTAAGAAAATCAGGTGATGCTGAAGGAATTAGGTTGGGAAACGAAGCAATAAAGGAGGTAGATGAGTTTTGTTACTTGGGCAGTAAAATAACAAATGATGGTCGCAGTACAGAGGATATAAAATGCAGAATGGCAATGGGTAGAAAAGCGTTCTTGAAAAAGAGAAATTTGTTAATATCGAATATTAATTTAAGCCTAAGGAAGTATTTTCTGAAGGAATTTGTATGGAGTGTTGCCTTGTATGGGAGTGAGACATGGACGATAAACAGTGCGGACAGGAAGAGGATTAAGGCTTTTGAAATGTGGTGCTACAGCAGAATGCTGAAGATTAGGTGGGTGGATCGAGTAACTAATGAGGAGGTACTGAACAGAATTGGGGAGAAAAGAAATTTCTGGCATCCCTTGACTAAAAGAAGGCATAGATTGGTAGGACACATTCTTAGACATCAAGGAATTGTGAATTTAGTGTTGGAGGGAAGTGTGTGGGGAAAACATGGCAGGGGAAGACGAAGAGATGGATACAGTAAGCAGATTCAGACAGTTGTGGAGGAGATGAAGAGTAATGCTCAGGATAGGGTATTGTGGAGAGCTGCATCAAACCAGTCTCCGCACTGAAGACCACAACACAAAAACAACAGCAGCGACCCATACAGCCAATTGCGGACTTCATTTACTAAATTATTATTTATTTATTGACAGTGCAGCGTCGATACTAGTGTGTGTGTGGGGGGGAGGGGGGGGGCAGTTTTGGCATGTACGCTGGGTATTGTGTATATGTGTGAAGCCTGTGGAGTTAATAAGCAGGTGTGATGTTTGACCACAAAATGCTAAACCGCTTTGGGCTCGTGGAAGGCGTTCCGTGTGCGATAGGCTCGTTGTGTCCATTGTTCTGCACTGGCTAGTATTTGGTGGGTGAATAGTCGCGGTGGCGACGAGTAGGGGAGATAAGGCCGTCTTTGAAGGGAGGAGACGTATTTGGCGGGAATTAATGAGCGTCCGGGCATCAGATAGCGCTGAGCCGCCAGGGACAATGGCACCGGGGGCCGACGCCCGGACCCCGGCTTAATTACGGAGCCGTCTGCCCCGCCCGATGGGCAAACTTTAAGCGCCGGTCTGCGAGGTGCCTCGAAGCGCTGTAGGCGTGGCCACTCCCTCCAGAAGACTGGTGTCAGGGGTGGCGATCGTACATAGGATTGCCAGATGGAACTCGAGGCAGGCCCGGAGACCAGACGTGTCCCCTCCCCCTTGGCCAATGACTCACCCCCCCCCCCTGAACTGCGACTAACTCTCCCCCCCCCCCCCCAACCAGGATATTACACGTGAATTCTAAAAGAAAAAAATACTAATCATCTCCTTCCTCCCAGAAAATATCCCAGCACCTTACTTTCGTTGCCACTGAGGAATATCTAAAAACATAAGGATATAGCTTATTACCACAATCTTGAGAATTGTAAGAATGGTGGTGTTTCACACCATGGTAAGTCAAAGTTAATTCCGTTGCACTGACTTTGTCGTCTTCTGCAGAAGATTGTTTCAGCAAGAATTTAAGAAGCGACTGATTCTTCTTTTGTGTGGTAATATTCGCTTTGTGTCTTTCTGATTGTAAATGTTTATTCATAGCTTTCACTCCGTCGACTTAACAGTAAATGAGATATTGCATATTCTGCACTTACACATACACTCATCAGTATCGACTTTTTGTAACCACTCTTTATAATTTTCTTCCTGCAACCATTCTTCACGGAACGAACTTAGATATCGTCTCTTCATTTCACTGTTCTTACACACTAATCTGAGTTAATGTAAGCTTGTCTGTTCACACACGATCCGAGTATTCCAAAAATTGCCGGTAAACTGATAACAAACAATGAACGAACGAACACAAATAATAGACGTCGCCAGTTGACACGTTGCCGCAACAGTGTTTGCTTAATAATGCGCTAGCCGATTACTACCGACGCAACAATGAAAAGTTTTCAGAGGAAGAACAGAAAAGTAGCGTTTTGTTGCAATAACAAATTGACATTTATATAAAGTTATTCATAATTACGAGAGAGGAGCCGGCCGGGAATGGCCGAGCGCACAGAGACGTCTTGCCACGGTGCGCCATGCTGCTCCCGCCAGAGGTTCGAATCCCCCTCCTAGGGCATGGATATTGTGTTAGTCCTTAGTTTACGTTACGTTAAGTTCGATGTAGATCGTCGTTACATGAGCATAGAACCCGGGCACTCCGGGCGGCGCCCGGAGGTCTGGCAACCCTAACCGTACAACAGTTGAGCACCTGGATGATGTGAGAATTGTAGCCCCCATATGGATCGAGATCTCCCTGTACAACCGCTCTCACAGCTAACGTTCCGTACCCGAAGACTGGGAAGTTGCGCAGGTTACCCAATATTCAAGAAAGGTGATAGGTACTTACAAAACGACATGTTGACCATAGCTGTTTATTAATAAACAGCTATGGTCAACATGTCGTTTTGTAATTTAAGTCCCATAGACTCTAGAAACATTTGAAAGGTGATAGGAGTGATCCGCAAAATTACAGGCCTATAGTAGTGGGGTAACGCCGCTCTCACCCCAGGGTACCGCTTCGCTACCTGGGCACATCCCGGCCGCCAATTGCCGGACCGCAGATCAAAGGATGCCGCGACAGGACGATTGATAGGTCTTCCCGGAAGGACAGGACGATTACATTTAGGTCCTTTTGATTCGCTACTTGTGTGACTGCTTATCAAAGGATGCCACCACAGGATGATTGACAGGTTGCAACACCTCCCTCGGCCACACACGACGCCCCCCTCCACCCATCGGCGCCGCCGCCAGACAGGCGGCACCTCCGACAGGTCTAGACCTGTAGACCACTGCACATGTCTGTACTTGCAACCTCGCCCACACACCTTTATAATTAGAGTAATTGCGTAATTAGAGTATTTGCAATTATGTGTACTTAGAGTAATTGCATAATTGCAGTTACATGTACTTAGAGTAATAACGGCCGGCCGCGGTGGCCGAGGAGACTGAGGCGCTCCAGTCACGGTCTGCACGGCCACTACGGTCGGGGGTTCGAATCCCCCCTCGGGCATGGATATTTGTGCCGTCCTAGTTCGTAAGTAGTTCATAAGTAGTTTGTAAGTTTAGGGTCTGATGACCCCACAGTTAAGTCCCTTAAGCTTAACAAACATTTGTTTGTTTGTTAGAGTAATAACATGTACCGAGAGTACTTGCACTTATGTGTACTATTGGTAATTAGGGTAATTGTTTATTTATTGTTATTGCAATTGCACGTGTTCACTCCTCCACATCTGGTGTGGAAGTGAGCTCACCCCAAGGTGACTATCTACGTCACCCCCACCAGTCACATGACCACCACTGACCAATGAGAGCACAGCTTGTGACCACCCCCTCCCCCACACTACCACGTGACCATCCCCAACCGATATTCTGCAGTCATTCAGACACAGAGTGTTGGAGGGACAGCAGAATTCGTATTGAAATGCACTGTCAATTGTTCACATCAGAGTTTTTTTGTTTTTTTTTTTGTGGTTTTAGGGCACACAACTTCTATGGTCATTAGCACCCAGCCAAGAACATAGATTCGCTATGATCTCAAAGAGAAAAGGTGACTGTCAGAACATCAACAAGAGGCTAAAAACGAAAGATAAAAGATAATTAAAAGGGTTAAATATCCTTTGATAAGTTGGCCAAGTTAATAAAACGCAAAACTCGAGGAGCTGCTCGTGTGTCATCAGCTAAAATTTCCTCCAGAGTGGACGGCAAGTGAAGGGCTACACGGAGATGATTAAAATTAACACAAGACAGTAAAACATGCCGCACTGCCAGCAGTTCACCGCAGGAGCACAGCGGTGCAGGGTCGTCGGACAGCAAGTGACGGTGGCTGAAACGGCAGTGACCGATCCGCAACCGGGCCAGGATGACCTCTCGCCGAGAGGGGCGTGAGGAGGTCCTCCAAAAAAAAAAAAAAAAAAATGGTAGTTTAATAACGGTCGGCTGGTCGCTTACGGCGACAGTAGTTGCTTGAAGACTATCACAGTAACTGTCGTCTGTTCCGCGGCGCGTTGGCCGTTTGTGGAGTCGTGGCTGCCGCTGTGTGGCAGACGGCGCCGAGTTTTATGGTCCGGTCACGGTCAGCTGCTGCGGACACGCGGTATGGACGCGGTATCGGCGCTAAAGGTCAGGCCTCCGTCACGCCGAATGGTCACGCACGCGCGTGCGGGGATGCGGAGCGCACGGGAATAGCTGCGCGTCACCGCCTGCACGTTTCGACCCGCGCCGCTGGCGGCATCTTCAGCAGCCAGACTGAAGTTTACGGCTGTTCTAGGAAGGCGGGCGCGGCCGCTGCACTCCTCCCACACTGCGTGCCGTCTGCGGCGAGCGAACAACCGACGTCAAGCCCTTCCTACATCTACATCTACATACATACTCCGCAATTCACCGTAAGGTGCGTGGCGGAGGGTACACTGTACCACTACTAGGCATTTCCTTTCCTATCCCACTCCCAAATTAAACGAGGAAAAAAAGAATGCCTATATGCCTCCGTACGAGCCCTAATTTCTCTTATCTTGTCTTTGTGATCTTTACGCGAAATGTAAGTAGGCGGCAGCAATATCGTACTACACTCAGCTTCAAATTCCAGCCCTCTAAATTTACTTAACAGAAATTCACGAAAAGAACGTCGTCTTTCTTCCAGCGATCCCCAATTGAGTTGCTGGAGCATTTCCGTGACACTCGCGCATTGGTCGAACCTACCAGTAACGAACCTAGCTGCTCGCCTCTGAACCGCCTCTATGTCTTCCTTTAAACCGATCTGCTGCGGGTCCCAAACACTTGAGCATTACTCGAGACGTGGTCGTACAAGCGTTTTATACGCGGTCTCCTTTACAGGTGAAGTACATCTTCCCAAAATTCTCCCAATAAACCGAAGTCGGCTGTCCGCCTTACTCACAACTGTCCTTACATGCTCGTTCCATTTCATATAGCTCTGCAATGTTACGCCTAGATATTTGAACGACGCGACCGCATCAAGAAGCTCACTACTGATGCTGTATTCGAACATTATAGGATTGTTTTTTCTACTCATGCGCATCACCTTACATTTTTCTACATTGAGAGCTAGCTGCCATTCTTCGCACCAACTAGAAATTTTGTCTAAGTCAACCTGTATGCTATTACAGTCAGTTAAAGACGACACCCTCCCGTACACCTACACGGGAAGTAGGAGGTTACGGGATTACCCAGTGTATTGCCGAACATATTCTCAGATGAAGAGACTTGCACAGGACAGGGTAGAATGGAGAGCTGCATCAAGCCAGTCTGCGGGCTGAAGACCTCTGCCGGCCGCGGTGGCCAAGGTGACTGAGGTGCTCCAGTCACGGTCAGCACACGGCCCTACGGTCGGAGGTTCGAATCCCCCCTCGGGCATGGATATTTGTGCCGTCCTGTTGTTGTTGTTGGTTTTAAGGGGACTAAACAGCTAGGTCATCAGTCCCCTGTCCCTAGCTAAGAGTCCTCTGTCAAGAGTATAAAAACTAAAACACACCTCCGAAGATGAAAACTCACAAATGGGGTAAGCTGACATTGGAGAAGTCGCTTACAACACAATAGGGAAAACGAAGTTGAGATCTCAGCTAAAACTGGACAGCAGAAAAACACGGCTGGCTGATCACAGGGGAAAAAAAAAAAAAAAAAAAAAAAACAAAAAAAAAAAAAACAAAAAAAAAAAAAAAACAGGTTGAGCCAGCCATACTTCACACACTAAAAACCCCTCGGTAAATTACAGAAGGGTCTTAAAAGGGTTTAAAACCGCTGTATAGGTGGGGACCTGAAGTATCAGGCTATAGCACCCACAACTAGATGGAGTTGTAAAAACCAGCTGCGCGAATAAAACTTAAAACAGAGTGAGCCGTGGAGGCATCGTCGCCTAAAACTAAAGGTAGCGCGTCTGGTAGGTTAAAAGACTGGCGCAATGTAGCTGAAACTGGGCAGTCCATCAGAAGATGGACGACTGCCAGCCCTGCTCCACACCGACACACAGGTGGAGGAGATGACCGTGGGTCAGCCAGGTATGCCCAGGTATGCCCAATACGGAGGCGGCAGAGGACAACTGACTCTCGACGTATGGGCCGCAGTGGAGACCTCCACAGGGCTGTGGATAGCTTCACTGCTCGGAGCTTGTTTGTTGCACTCATGGTAGACCATTCAGCACTCCGAGCATCACGCACCTTCTTGTGCAATGATAGCCTGAGGTCTGATTCCGTGACGCCAATGGTGAAGGGAGACGCAGTGCTGGCCTGTTTGGCCAACTGGTCAACACGTTCATTCCCCGGTATGCCGACGTGGCCAGGGGTCCACAGGAAGACCACACATTGGCCAGATTTGCCAAGAGATTAAGTAGTGTCTTCAATGGTCTGCACTAACGGGTGACGAGGGAAGAACTGGTCGAGTGCTGTGCCGTCCTAGTTCGTAAGTAGTTTGTAAGTTTAGGGACTGATGACCCCGTAGTTAAGTGCCATAAGCTATACAAACATTTGAACATTTTTGTGTGTCTCTGCGTCGTCGCCGCTTTTGTGTCTCGTTTTCGCCGGTTATGTTTGATGTCGGTGGCCGAGTAGAGAGAGACCGACACAGGAATAAAGGATGCACGCGTGTGCAGGTACCGAGGTGACCAGCCAGTGGGACAGCAGAAACTAGAAACACTAGGCTAAATTAGAACAAGATATATATTTCATACAGACTTAGTAATACTTAACTTTCACATTGAGCAAGCTATGCCGGCCGCGTTTTTTTTTTTTTTTTTTTTTTTTTTTTTTTTTTTTTTTTGTTGTTGTTTTAGGGCGCACAACTTCTATGGTCATTAGCGCCCAGCCAAGAACATAGATTCGCTATGATCTAAAAAAATGTAGACTGTCAGAACATCAACAAGAGGCTAAAAACGAAAGATAAAAGACAATTAAAAGAGTTAAATATCCTTTGATAAGTTGGCCAAGTTGATAAAACGCAAAACTCGAGCAGCCGCTCGCGTGTCATCAGCTAAAATGTCCTCCAGAGTAGACGGAAAGTGAAGGGCTACACGGAGATGATTAAAATTAACACAAGTCAGTAAAACATGTCGCACTGTCAGCAGTTCACCGCAGGAGCATAGCGGTGCAGGTTCGGCGGATAGCAAGTGACGGTGGCTGAAACGGCAATGACCGATCCGCAACCGAGCCAGGATGACCTCCTCCCGCCGAGAGGGGCGCGAGGATGTCCTCCAAGCGGTCGGGATCGGTTTGACAGTTCGCAATTTATTGTTGTACAGTGAAAGCCACACACTGTGCCATTGCGACACGATACTCCGGCGAAGAGCCCGTTGAACATCGTCCGATGGGACGCAAAAGGTAGCCATGCGAGGCAAAAGAGCTGCTGCCTTGGCTGCTGTGTCGGCGGCCTCATTCCCGGGCACACCCACATGGCCAGGGACCCACAGGAAAGAAACGTGACAGCTGTCATCCGCCAGCAACTGGAGGGAGCGTTGGATCCGATACACGAGAGGATGGTTCGAGAGACGGTCCTTAAGACTCTGCAGGGCACTAAGGGAGTCAGAACATATGGCATAGAAAGGGTGGCGGTGGCGGCAGGTATACAAAACGGCCTGGTGGAGGGCGAAAAGCTCAGCCGTGAAGTTTGAGCACCGGTCAGGGAGCTTGTATTGGAAACGGTTGTCCCCGACGACGAAGGCAGATCCGACACCGGCAGTGCTCTTGGAACCATCAGTGTAAATAAATACGGCATTATCGAACCGCGAACGGAGTTCGACAAGCCTCGAGCGGAATACCAAATCCGGAGTGCTCTCCTTGGGGAGCGAACTAAGTTCGAGGTGTGTGTGAACCTGGGCCTGATGCCACGGTGGCAATGGGCTTTCGCTCAACCGAAGGGTGGAAGGAAGGGTAAAATCGAGCCGCTGTAGCAGGCGGCGAAACCGAACTCCCGGTGGAAGCAAGGCAATCGCAGACAACTGATATTGGCGATCGAGTGAGTCGTCAAAAAATAATCTGTAAGATGGATGGTTGGGCATCGACCGTAGGCGGCATGCGTACCGACACAAGAGTATGTCACGTCGATTGGTCAAGGGTAATACAGCAGCCTCGGCATACAGACTTTCAACAGGGCTGGTATAAAATGCACCGGTCGCCAGACGTAATCCACGATGGTGGATAGAGTTGAGACGGCGGAGAATCGACGGCCGTGCTGAAGAGTATACAAGGCGGTGGCCAAGGAGACTGAGGAGCTCCAGTCACGGTCTGCACGGTCACTACGGTCGGGGGTTTGAATCCCCCCTCGGGCATGGATATTTGTGTCGTCCTAGTTCGTAAGTAGTTCATAAGTAGTTTGTACGTTTAAGGACTGATGACCCCGTAGTTAAGTCCCATAGACTATACAAACATTTTTGAGCAAGCTGTAAAGGAATGCAAGGAGAAATTTGGAGAAGGAATTAAAGTTCAGGGGGAACAATTAAAAACATTGCGTTTTGCCGACGACATAGTAATTCTGTCAGATACAGCAAAGGACCTGGAAGAGCAATTGAACTGAATGGACAGTGTGCTGAAAGGTGCATATAAGTTGAACATTAACGAGAGCAAAACTAGGGTAATGGAGTGCAGTGTAAGAAAATCAGGTGATGCTGAAGGAATTAGGTTGGGAAACGAAGCAATAAAGGAGGTAGATGAGTTTTGTTACTTGGGCAGTAAAATAACAAATGATGGTCGCAGTACAGAGGATATAAAATGCAGAATGGCAATGGGTAGAAAGGCGTTTTTGAAAAAGAGAAATTTGTTAACATCGAATATTGATTTAAGCGTAAGGAAGTCCGTTCTGAAGGCATTTCTGTGGAGTGTTGCCTTGAATGGGAGCGAAACGTGGACGATAAACAGTGCGGACAGGAAGAGGATAGAGGCTTTTGAAATGTGGTGCTACAGAAGAATGCTGAAGATTAGATGGGTGGATCGCGTAACTAATGAGGAGGTACTGAACAGAATTGGGGAGAAAAGAAATTACTGGCATACCTTGAGTAAAAGAAGGGATACATTAGTGGGACACATTCTTAGACATCAAGGAATTGTGAATTTAGCGTTGGAGTGATGTCTGTGGGGCAGACCAAGAGATGGATGCAGTAAGCAGATTCAGACAGATGTAGGTTGCCGTTCTTATGTGGAGATGAAGAGGCTTGCTGAGGATAGGGTATTGTGGAGAGCTGCATCAAACCAGTCTCCGGACTGAAGACCATAACAACAACAACTTTCTCACAGTTCTTGACTGCAGAATGTTGATATATAGTTGAGCTAGAGGCCTGCCTAGTGCCTGTCCGATAGCCAAGTCTTCACTGGTGCCTATCTGATTCCGAAGTGTTAGCTGGTTGCTATCTCAGTCCCAAGTGAACGATGTCGTTCAGTGGTGGCCACGAGCGGGATAGCAGCAGAGGGCGCTCGTGGCTGACGTCGTAAGAACGCCGCGCCGTGCGTGCATGGCGGCGCGCGGCGAAAGTACGTGGCGTGCACTTTAGACTTGTGCGACACCACAATTTTAATGTCCCATAACAATGGAAAACTTGCAATTCTGCACTGATGATGTCCCATCATAGGGACGAAATCGATATGTTTTGAAGTTAAATAAAAGAAACATCTCACATCGCCTACCAAGCGAAAACCTGTTATTTCATTATAATTCTGTGGTGGGCTGGCACACAAAAATGGAATCTAGTTATATCTTCTAAAATATTTGCTATTTTTCCTGAAACATGCTGTAGTTAACAGATGAAATATTTGTTTTTGGTGAGCATTATTTGAAGCTTAATCAAAGTTAAAGGTCTATGTATGAGCTTGTTCATCATATACATAGGCGCCTCTAACCGCAGGGGCTGCAAGTATGTAATCGCATTTTATAATGAGGACGTTAACACATGTGAGCGACATAGTTACGCATGAACTGCACGAAAACAATTAAATACAGTTTCACAGTGGCAGTCTAAAACACAAATGTTTTAATCATAACATATCATACAGCTTCGAAAAGTGATGTTAACGCGGCGATTCATTTGCTGTGAGTTGACGACAAACCAAGTAGATGCGTGAAGCAGGCGACTCAACAAATGCGGACCGTTTGAACGCTTCTCTGTAGTTGGACGGTCTACCGCAAGGGGCGCTGCAGCTGCCAACGACTTCCTTGTGCGTGTTGCACGTCTCGTATAGAAAGGGCTTTAGAATTAACAACTCGACCAGGTCAATCTCGTATTGATTTCAATGTCATGTTTTATCTTGCTGAGGCCGGGAGAGGTAAATCGGTCGTGCCCTTTGGCTGGAACCATCCCGGAGTTGGGGCCCGTTTTTATTCTAATAGAGGAGAGACTTGGCAAGTCCCGAAGACGAAGCAACCCTTTCGTTGCATTCGCTTCAGAACTGTTCCAGAGGTTCGACAGGCAGTAGTCCGCTCCATTCGCACCATCAACAGAACAGGCTCTGCTAACGGTGTACTACGCCTTCCACATCGCTGGCAGCGGGTTCTACACAACGCTGGTGACTACTTTGTCGGGCAGTAGCAGGTGCAAAAATATAACGCTTTTGTATCGTTTGCGAATTAATAGTTGCCACTGTTTAAGTTCCAACCCTCGTAAAATCTAATGCTGGTCAAAAGATTTTATATCTGACTATCCACCATAACATATGCCAAGCAATATATGTAGCGCTGTAATATGCAGTTAAATGCCAGTGTCGGAGACAAGAAGATTATACAAATGAGTGTTGAAACCGGCTGTCTTGAATAAAAAATTTTAAAAAAATGTGGCCTTGGCATTTCTCTTTATACACTGATGCCCATTGAAATTGCTACACCAATAAGAAATGCAGATGATAAACGTGTATTCATTGGACAAATATATTATACTAGAACTGACATGTGGTTACATTTTCACGCAATTTGGGTGCATAGATGCTGAGAAATCAGGACCCAGAACAACCACCTCTGGCCGTAATAACGGCCTTGATACGCCTGGGCATTGAGTCAAACAGAGCTTGGATGGCGTGTACAGGTACAGATGCCCATGCAGCTTCAACACGATACCACAGTTCATCAAGAGTAGTGACTGGCGTATTGTGACGAGCCAGTTGCTCGGCCACCATTGACCAGACGTTTTCAATTGGTGGGAGATCTGGAGAATGTGCTGGCCAGGGCAGCAGTCGAACATTTTCCGCATCGAGAAAGGCCCGTACAGGACCTGCAACAAGCGGTCGTGCATTATCCTGCTGAAATGTAGGGTTTTGCAGGGATCGAATGAAGGGTGGAGCCACGGGTCGTAACACATCTGAAATGTAACGGCCACTGTTCAAAGTACCGCCGATGCGAACAAGAGGTGACCGAGACGTGTAACAAATGGCACCCCATACCATCACGCCAGTATGGCGATGAGGAATACGAGCTTCCAACGTGCCTTCACCGCGATGTCGTCAAACACAGATGCAGCAATCATGATAGTAAAACAGAACTTGGATTCATCAGAAAAAATGACGTTTTGGCATTCGTGCACCCAGGTTCGTCGTTGCGTACACCATCGCAGGCGCTCCTGTCTGTGATGCAGCGTGAAGGGTAACCGCAGCCACGGTCTCCGAGCTGATAGTCCATGCTGCTGCAAACGTCGTCGAACTGTTGGTGCAGATGGTTGTTGTCTTGCAATCGTCCCCATCTGTTGACTCGGGTATCGAGACGTGGCTGCACGATCCGTTACATCCATGCGGATAAGATGCCTGTCATCTCGACTGCTAGTGATACGAGGTCGTTGGGATCCAGCACGGCGTTCCGTATTGCCCTCCTGAACCCACCGGTTCCATATTCTGCTAACAGTCTTTGGATCGCGACCAACGCAAGCAGCAATGTCGCGATACGATAAAGCGCAATCGCGATACGCTACAATCCGACCTTCATCAAAGTCGGAAACGTGATGGTACGCATTTCTCCTGCTTACACGAGGCATCACAACAACGTTTCACCAGGCAACGCCGGTCAACGGCTGTTTGTGTATGAGAAATCGGTTGGAAAGTTTACTCATGTCAGCACGTTGTAGGTGTCGCCACCGGCGCCAACCTTGTGTGAATGCTCTGAAAAGCTAATCATTTGCATATCACAACATCTTCTTCCTGTCAGTTAAATTTCGCGTCTGTAGCACGTACCCTTCGTGGTGTAGTAATTTTGATGGCCAGGAGTGTATTAATGCAATAAGGTCGCTCCTTATGATGAGTAAATTAAATGGCCTCATATCTGAGACGCCTTGCAATGCGCTGTTCGGAAGAGATCTCGTCCCCTATAATTCTTAACGGACCGGCCTGCAAGATGCATCGAGTCAGTTCCTGCCACCAATTAAAAACGTCTGCTCTTCATGATAGCAGGGACTCGTACGAATCTGTCTGGGTCTGCTGTGTATAATTGTATACGCATACCTTCCAACTCTCCCGATTTAGGCGGGAGTCTCCTTATTTTTCGCTTTTTCTCTCGCCTCCTGATTTTGCCATTATTGCTCCCGATTGTTGGCTTTTGTCCTGAAACACAAGATTCGATTTTCCACCCATGGTCAAAAGTCCTTTGTTCATTTATCAGTTAGAAATAAATACGTATCGAAATTCATAGGAATTAGGAGTTGCACTTATATAATGATTGTTTCTCCTCTTTGCACGTATTTGCAAATACACATGTAGTGTTTCGAAGTTGTGCTGTTTTTGAATGTGATGTATCGTCAGTGTATGTAAGTGAAATCACTTCTTTTTAATCGCTGGTAACCTTTTGATTGGATAGTAAGGGGCATTAGTGTCATACGCGAATTGCAGAAAACAGGCGACTTTCGTGAAAGCAGCTGTTTTACGTGATTCTGGGATTTCAATTCGATGGTAGGTGGTCCAGTATGGCAATACAATCAATTTTTAGGCAGTTTTCGGAACATTTTTCGTATTTTTGTACTCTTTGCCGGTGTGATATTTCCACATTACGTGGTGGAAAAAGCAATGTACCAAAATAGTGCAGAGTAACAATAAAAGACTGAAATTGTTGAAAAAAAGTGAAAGTGATCATGCGATACATTCAGAGTGCTTATTTACATTGTTTATTATACAGTACGGCTTACCAATTAAATACGAGCCGGCCGCGGTGGCCGAGGAGACTGAGGCGCTCCAGTCACGGTCTGCACGGCCACTACGGTCGGGGGTTCGAATCCCCCCCTCGGGCATGGATATTTGTGCCGTACTTAGTTGTAAGTAGTTCATAAGTAGTTTGTAAGTTTAGGGACTGATGACCTCGTAGTTAAGTCCCATAGACTTTACAAACATTTTGAATTAAATACGACTGTGGGTCATTTCTTCCATAACATGTTCCCTGGTAGCAGTACAGCACAAATATACAGCTGTGAACTTTTTTGTTTTGATCCAAAAAATCAATCACTTTACTTTGACTGGCTACAAAATATAAGGATGTAATTAACAATTAACGCAAGGGGTTTTTTTGTAGCCATTATGTAGCGTTATGAGATCATAGGAAAAGACTAAAATCAGTTATCTTAAGGCTTATAGTAAAGTGCACCGCAGTTTTTGATAGAAAATATCTCCTGATTATTTTGAGGAATCTCCCGATTTTCTAAACTGGGTCTCCTGATTTTTACATTTTGAAGGTCGGCAGGTATTTATATGGTTCCCTGGCCACTCGGGGATCAGTGGCAACGAACATGCCGACAGATTAGCCAGGATGGGGGCAGAGACTCCATTTATTGGACCGGAACCTGTCCTGACAATCACCGAGGCAATGATCAAATTGGAGCTACGTAACTGGCTCAGAAGACAGCACGTAGAATATTGGACCAAAGTATATCACCATAAACATGGCAAGGTAATGATGCCAAAGCCATGTTTTAAAAGAAGCTCTGCAATCCTGGGCCTGAACAGGAGAGAGATTAGACTCATGGTTGGATTGCTGACAGGCCATAGGAATTTCAAAAAACACCTTCATACAATGGGAATAACAGAAGAGGACCCTAAATGTAGGATCTGTGATGACGGTGATGAAGCTGCATCACATCTCATCTTCGAATGCATTGCATTGGGGAGTAAAAGGCACAGAACATTTGAGACAACCAGACCTGAATAAATTGTGTCTAATAAAGAACTGGTAAAGGGACTCCTTGCACTGTTCAAGGGCATTGGTTGGCTTTACTAGAGGTTCGTTCCAGCAGCTGCCAGACAGCTACTTTAAATCGCTAAGAAACAGGTGCTACAGCGCATGCGCAGCTCCTATGACGTAAAAACCCTTGTTTGATACTTGCACTGCTGGAACGCTTTTTGCAATGTTTCTGGATGCAGGCGAAGGTGAGTTTAAAGGAATAATTAGAATACTTTACTTCCTAATAACGAAGAATTGTAAATGAGAAATAATTGATCTCAAGTGGGATTGCAGTGACTTCGAAATAATCGAAAAACACGCTACAAACACCCACGTACCACGTGATGGCTACCCCCCCCCCCCCCACTCTAATTCAGACCTTTCTGCGCATGCGCAAATTGGCAGCTTGACCGCGCCAGAAATATTTTTCCGGGTAGCGTCTGGCTGCTCGCTGCAACTGCTGGAACAACGAACAGCCACACTCCCAAGTAGCCAGAAGCGGGAGAAGGCGCTGCTGGAACACAATTTCAGCGTTGCGCATGCGCGTCAAGCAATCTGGCAGCTGCTGGAACGAACCTTAGATATACAGGGAGCGATACTGCACGATAAACTTAGTTTCGGTGCGGGCAGTGGCGGGTTGGTCCAAGACTGTTTTGGCTTCCCTGGATAAATCAATCAATCAATCAATCAATCAATCAGTGTATATGGTTATTACTGGGCAAACAAGCGACACTTGAGCAGTGATGGCATGGTTTCCTCTTACACTGTGTGGGCGGCCGTTCTGGCTTTTATGACACAGTGTCTGTATTGAGTGTGTTTGCACGCGTGGGCGCGTCAAGGTGGTCTGGAGCGTTAAACTGGTCGGTGCGTCAGACGGCGGTGACGCTGGGTGACGCTGCTACTGCAGGGCTGGGCTGGGTGCTGTACGGAGCTCTGCAGCTGCCGAGGTCTCTGCCGTAGCGGGAGGCGGCAGTGCCTCACACGGTCGGGAACGGCACGAGGCTGCAAATGGTCGCGTGTGTTCTCATACTGTCCAGGCAGAGAGGCAGACCACTGGCGGGATAAGGAGGGCGGGAAGCCTCCAAAGCAGTGGCTGTCCGAGGCCCCGGCCGGCGGCAGAACAAAGTGACGCCCCCCGTCCACTTGCAAATACATGTCTGTATTACTGAAGATTGCCTGACATCGTCTGGTCTGGAGGCGATCAATTCGTTTTATAGTTTCCAAATGACAAGCCAAGATCGCAAACTAACAATTAGTTAAGTGACGACTGGTTTCGGTGCACTGTGTCACCATCATCTGGTCATATATATATTATAATCTGGTCATCTTGTTAAAAAAAATTGGGTATAAAATAACAAGTGCAACATTGCACTTTCGGTGCACTTGTTATTTTATACCCAATTTTTTTTAACAAGATGACCAGATTATAATATATGACCAGATGATGGTGACACAGTGCACCGAAACCGGTCGTCACTTAACTAATTGTTAGTTTGCGATCTTGGCTTGTCATTTGGAAACATGTATCACTGTATAAAAAAAAGTAACTCTCGAGATTCGGAAGCGCCCCAGGACGAGTGGCACGGGACAGTAAAAAAAAAAAAAAAAAAAAAAAATAGAGAGCCCTCTGCTTTCGAGGTATTAGCAGGTCCCCACGACGAGACACCTGGGGGGGGGGGGAACCGCCCACTCCGTCGCCCCCCGCTGCTCCAAAGCACTTTTTCTGTTTTTTCTTTTGAGCGGGGACCGCCTTGAGGTTTTGTTATTATTACTGCCCCCAAGCTTATCGTCCTACTTCTATTCCCAAAGGGCACAGAAGGGTAGGGTGACCGTATTTTCTGACAGAATCTATCCGTTACGCAACATCTTCTCCTTTCTCTGTAGCCGTTTCCCCCACACATTGCAGGGTCGGCTTGTTAATGTGCATTTGGCGTGTTAATATTTACACCGTGGACGGATGCCCTTTCTTTCGCCACCCCATGCCCACCCGGGAGGAAATGTCTGCGTATAGTTTATATGTGTGAAGTGTTACGAAATGCCTGCGAGTCGTGTAAGTGAGGCGGGACTTGGGGAACAGCCCAGTATTCACCTAGGGGGTGTGTGGAAAACCGCCTAAAAACCACATCCAGGCTGGCCGGCACTCCGACCCCCTCCCTTAATCCTCCAGGCGGATTCGAACCGGCCGAGGGGATTGAGGTGCTCCAGTCACGATCTGCACGGCCACTACGGTCGGGGGTTCGAATCCCCCCTCGGGCACGGATATTTGTGCCGTCTTTAGTAGTTGATAAGTAGTTTGTAAGTTTAGGGACTGATGACCCCGTAGTTAAGTCCCATAGACTCTACAAACATTTCAACTTTTTTTTTTTTTGGGTTCGAACCGGGGACGGTACGCCTCCCCGTCTCGGAAAGCGGTGCGTTAGACCACACGGCTAACCGAGCGCGTTACCGGTTATGCAACATAATGGTACGAAATTTACGTCACCTGTTTCATTTCTGTTTCATTTTTTTATTGATTTACGGAATCTACAACAAGTTAATAGTCAACCAGTCAATATCTTATCACTGTAAGTATGGTGAAACAAATGATAAAGGTGAATACAGTGATCTGAGTATGTCTAAAAGTCAATGTAAGTCATAATGGTGTGGGTTGTGGAACGACGTTTGAGATATAATATAATAATAATAATAATAATAATATGTTTGTAAATGTATCGGACCAAAGTGCGTGGTCATCAGTCCGTAGCTTACAAACTACTTAAACCTAGGTAAACTAACCTAAGGACAACACACACACACCCGTGCCCCAGGGAGGACTCGAACCTCCACGGCGAGCAACCACGCGCTCCGCAGCGAGACGCTTTAGACCGCTCGGCTACTCCGCCGCGGCTTGGAGATATAATGATGCCGTAAGTGGCAGAAAAACGCATGTTAATGTCGAATTGTTATCTTCGCATCCACTTGTTGTAGGCGTTAAAGAGAAATGAGCGATGCGACCCACTTTAGAGGGGAGAGCAGTGTGGCGTCTAGAAGATTGTGGCGCATCGCGTGGGAGGCGAACTGTGAACTGTGCCGTCATCTCTGTAAACGAGGCGTCGATGCGTGACATTAGGGACGGCTGATGTCACAGGATAAACAGGGGGGGGGGCAAGGACGAGCAGTCCTGGCCGGGCATGTCCTTGCAAGTGGAGAAGTGGAGCCGCGACGCCCACCGCATTCCGTCTGCAGACAGAGACAGGCGCGTGGCAGCTGACACCGACTCTTGCTGTGACGTCACTGACAGCGCGCTAGCGGTTAAGGCGGCCACAGTGCGCCACAAAGCTCTGCCCTTGGCTTGGCCTTGGCTTGGCTCTGCCATAGCCTAAGCGATGTTTCCAGAATGAAACTTCACTCTGCAGCGGAGTGTGCGCTGATATGAAACTTCCTGGCAGATTAAAATTGTGTGGCGGGATCGGGACTCGAACCTGGGACCTTTGTCTTTCGCGGGCAAGCGCACTACTGACTGTGCTATTCCGACACGACTCACGATGCCGCCTCACAACTTTACTTCCGCCAGTACCTCGCCTCCTACTTTCCAAACTTCACAGAAGCTCTCCTGCAAACACGCAAGACTAGCACTCCTGAAAGAAAGGATATGGTGGAGACATGGCTTAGCCACAGCCTAAGGGATGTTTCCAGAATGAAACTTCACTCTGCAGCGGAGTGTGCGCTGATATGAAACTTCCTAGCAGATTAAAATTGTGTGGCGGGATCGGGACTCGAACCTGGGACCTTTGCCTATCGCGGGCAAGCGCACTACCGACTGTGCTATTCCGACACGACTCATGATGCCGCCTCACAACAGAAATGACCCACCTGGTACTTCTGTTGTTGTTGTGGTCTTCGATCCGGAGACTGGTTTGATGCAGCTCTCTTACTCTATCTTGAGCAAACCTTTTCATAAGAACAGCAACCCATATCCAATTTCATCTGCTTACTATATGCATTTCTTCGTCTCGCTCTGCGATTTTTACCCAACACACTTCCCTCCAATGCTAAATTCACAATTCCTCGATCTCTAAGAATGTGTCCTGCCAAGCGATCCCTTCTTTTAGTCAGGGTATGCCAAAAATTCCTTTTCTCACCAATTCTGTTCAGTACCTCCTCATTAGTTACGCGATCGACTCACCTAATCTTCAGCATTCTTCTGTAGCACCACATTTCGAAAGCCTCTATTCTCTTCGTACTGTTTATCGTTCATGTTCCACTCCCCTACAACGCAACACTCCTCATAAATGCCTTCAGAAAGGAGTTTCTTAGGCTTAAATTAATATTCGATGTTAGCAAATTTCTCTTTTTCAAAAATGCTTTTTTTCCCATTACCATTCTGCATTTTATATCCTCTGTATTGCGACCGTCATAATGTTTGTATTGTTTATAAGACTTAACTACGGGGTCATCAGTCCCTAAACTTACAAACTACTTATGAACTAGCTAAGACTAAGGACGGCACAAGTATCCATGCCCGAGGGGGGATTCCAACCCCCGACCGTAGTGGCCGTGCAGACCGTGACTGGAGCGCCTCAGTCCCCTCGGCCACCGCGGACGGCGCGACAGTCATATGTTATTTTGCTAACCAAGTAACAAAACTCACCTACCTCCTTTATTGTTTCGTTATTAAATCTAATTCCTTCAGCATCACCTGATTTTCTTAGACTGGACTGCATCATCGTAGTTTTGCTCTTGTTAATGTTCATCTTATATGCAACTTTCAGCACACTATCCATTCCGTTCAACTGCTCTTCCAGGTCCTTTCCTGTCTCTGACAGAATTACAATGTCATCAGCAAAACGCAATATTTCTATTTCTTCACCCTGAACTTTAATCCCTATTCCAAAATAATGTTTCCTTGCTTTTCTTCACCGCCTGCTCGATGTACAAATTGAATAAAATCGGAGAAAAGCTAGAACCCTGTCTTACTCCCTTCCCGACTAATGCTTCCCTTTCATGCCCTCCGAGTCTAATAACTGTTGTCTGGCTTTTGTAAAAGTTGTAAATAACTCTCCTTTCCCTGTATATTAACCCCGCTGACTTCAGAATTTGAAAGAGTGTATTCCAGTCAACATTGTCAAACGCTTTCTCCAAATGTACAAAAGCTAAAAATGTAGGTTTGCCTTTCCTTAATCTATCTTCTTAGATAAGACGTAAAGTGAGTATTGCTTCCCGGGTTTCTACGTTCCTCCTGAATCCAAACTGATCTTCCCCGAGGTCAGCTTCTACCAGCTTTTCCATTCTCCTGTAGATAATTCGTGTTAATATTCTGCAACCATGACTTATGATTTATCTCGTACTTTGGCCGTGGGGACTGAGGCGCTTCAGTCACGGTCTGCACGGCCACTACGGTCGGGGGTTCGAATCCCCCCTCGGGCATGGATATTTGTGCCGTCCTAGTTCGTAAGTCGTTGATAAGTAGTTTTTAAGTTTAGGGACTGATGACCCCGTAGTTAAGTCCTATAGACTATACAAACATTTGAACTTTTTTTTTTTTTTTTTTTATCTCGTACTTGTAGTGTTAAAGTAAACGGGAGGCCCGCTTCCAGCGACATGAAGAGAAACATTTGGGAGAAAGATTGTAGAGCCGGTGGTTAGCGTGATATCTGGGGAGCGGACACTGTGCCCCGGTGGTGTAGCAGCTGAGAGTCTGTCTGGGTTAAGTGGCAGACCCAAATGCTGGCTACGACCCTGATGTTGGGGCATTAGTGAGGTGGTAGGGAGAAAGTAGGTACACTTTTTTGTGAGACTGTAGGTATTTTCTCTCTTGCCATCTGGCAACACTGGTCACGAGAGGGTTCGGCCCTACTACGGCGGGTAGCGCTCTCGAAGCAGAAATGTCCCACCTGGCACTTGTAGTATTAGAGTAAATGAGAGCTGGTGGTGTGCGTGGTATCTGGGGCGGGACACTGTGCCCCGGTGGTGTAGCAGCTGAGAGTCTGTCTGGGTTAAGTGGCAGACCCAAATGCTGGCTACGACCCTGATGTTGGGGCATTAGTGAGGTGGTAGGGAGAAAGTAGGTACACTTTTTTGTGAGACTGTAGGTATTTTCTCTCTTGCCATCTGGCAACACTGGTCACGAGAGGGTTCGGCCCTACTACGGCGGGTAGCGCTCTCGAAGCAGAAATGTCCCACCTGGCACTTGTAGTATTAGAGTAAATGAGAGCTGGTGGTGTGCGTGGTATCTGGGGCGGGACACTGTGCCCCGGTGGTGTAGCAGCTGAGAGTCTGTCTGGGTTAAGTGGCAGACCCAAATGCTGGCTACGACCCTGATGTTGGGGCATTAGTGAGGTGGTAGGGAGAAAGTAGGTACACTTTTTTGTGAGACTGTAGGTATTTTCTCTCTTGCCATCTGGCAACACTGGTCACGAGAGGGTTCGGCCCTACTACGGCGGGTAGCGCTCTCGAAGCAGAAATGTCCCACCTGGCACTTGTAGTATTAGAGTAAATGAGAGCTGGTGGTGTGCGTGGTATCTGGGGCGGGACACTGTGCCCCGGTGGTGTAGCAGCTGAGAGTCTGTCTGGGTTAAGTGGCAGACCCAAATGCTGGCTACGACCCTGATGTTGGGGCATTAGTGAGGTGGTAGGGAGAAAGTAGGTACACTTTTTTGTGAGACTGTAGGTATTTTCTCTCTTGCCATCTGGCAACACTGGTCACGAGAGGGTTCGGCCCTACTACGGCGGGTAGCGCTCTCGAAGCAGAAATGTCCCACCTGGCACTTGTAGTATTAGAGTAAATGAGAGCTGGTGGTGTGCGTGGTATCTGGGGCGGGACACTGTGCCCCGGTGGTGTAGCAGCTGAGAGTCTGTCTGGGTTAAGTGGCAGACCCAAATGCTGGCTACGACCCTGATGTTGGGGCATTAGTGAGGTGGTAGGGAGAAAGTAGGTACACTTTTTTGTGAGACTGTAGGTATTTTCTCTCTTGCCATCTGGCAACACTGGTCACGAGAGGGTTCGGCCCTACTACGGCGGGTAGCGCTCTCGAAGCAGAAATGTCCCACCTGGCACTTGTAGTATTAGAGTAAATGAGAGCTGGTGGTGTGCGTGGTATCTGGGGCGGGACACTGTGCCCCGGTGGTGTAGCAGCTGAGAGTCTGTCTGGGTTAAGTGGCAGACCCAAATGCTGGCTACGACCCTGATGTTGGGGCATTAGTGAGGTGGTAGGGAGAAAGTAGGTACACTTTTTTGTGAGACTGTAGGTATTTTCTCTCTTGCCATCTGGCAACACTGGTCACGAGAGGGTTCGGCCCTACTACGGCGGGTAGCGCTCTCGAAGCAGAAATGTCCCACCTGGCACTTGTAGTATTAGAGTAAATGAGAGCTGGTGGTGTGCGTGGTATCTGGGGCGGGACACTGTGCCCCGGTGGTGTAGCAGCTGAGAGTCTGTCTGGGTTAAGTGGCAGACCCAAATGCTGGCTACGACCCTGATGTTGGGGCATTAGTGAGGTGGTAGGGAGAAAGTAGGTACACTTTTTTGTGAGACTGTAGGTATTTTCTCTCTTGCCATCTGGCAACACTGGTCACGAGAGGGTTCGGCCCTACTACGGCGGGTAGCGCTCTCGAAGCAGAAATGTCCCACCTGGCACTTGTAGTATTAGAGTAAATGAGAGCCGGTGGTGTGCGTGGTATCTGGGGCGGGACACTGTGCCCCGGTGGTGTAGCAGCTGAGAGTCTGTCTGGGTTAAGTGGCAGACCCAAATGCTGGCTACGACCCTGATGTTGGGGCATTAGTGAGGTGGTAGGGAGAAAGTAGGTACACTTTTTTGTGAGACTGTAGGTATTTTCTCTCTTGCCATCTGGCAACACTGGTCACGAGAGGGTTCGGCCCTACTACGGCGGGTAGCGCTCTCGAAGCAGAAATGTCCCACCTGGCACTTGTAGTATTAGAGTAAATGAGAGCTGGTGGTGTGCGTGGTATCTGGGGCGGGACACTGTGCCCCGGTGGTGTAGCAGCTGAGAGTCTGTCTGGGTTAAGTGGCAGACCCAAATGCTGGCTACGACCCTGATGTTGGGGCATTAGTGAGGTGGTAGGGAGAAAGTAGGTACACTTTTTTGTGAGACTGTAGGTATTTTCTCTCTTGCCATCTGGCAACACTGGTCACGAGAGGGTTCGGCCCTACTACGGCGGGTAGCGCTCTCGAAGCAGAAATGTCCCACCTGGCACTTGTAGTATTAGAGTAAATGAGAGCTGGTGGTGTGCGTGGTATCTGGGGCGGGACACTGTGCCCCGGTGGTGTAGCAGCTGAGAGTCTGTCTGGGTTAAGTGGCAGACCCAAATGCTGGCTACGACCCTGATGTTGGGGCATTAGTGAGGTGGTAGGGAGAAAGTAGGTACACTTTTTTGTGAGACTGTAGGTATTTTCTCTCTTGCCATCTGGCAACACTGGTCACGAGAGGGTTCGGCCCTACTACGGCGGGTAGCGCTCTCGAAGCAGAAATGTCCCACCTGGCACTTGTAGTATTAGAGTAAATGAGAGCTGGTGGTGTGCGTGGTATCTGGGGCGGGACACTGTGCCCCGGTGGTGTAGCAGCTGAGAGTCTGTCTGGGTTAAGTGGCAGACCCAAATGCTGGCTACGACCCTGATGTTGGGGCATTAGTGAGGTGGTAGGGAGAAAGTAGGTACACTTTTTTGTGAGACTGTAGGTATTTTCTCTCTTGCCATCTGGCAACACTGGTCACGAGAGGGTTCGGCCCTACTACGGCGGGTAGCGCTCTCGAAGCAGAAATGTCCCACCTGGCACTTGTAGTATTAGAGTAAATGAGAGCCGGTGGTGTGCGTGGTATCTGGGGCGGGACACTGTGCCCCGGTGGTGTAGCAGCTGAGAGTCTGTCTGGGTTAAGTGGCAGACCCAAATGCTGGCTACGACCCTGATGTTGGGGCATTAGTGAGGTGGTAGGGAGAAAGTAGGTACACTTTTTTGTGAGACTGTAGGTATTTTCTCTCTTGCCATCTGGCAACACTGGTCACGAGAGGGTTCGGCCCTACTACGGCGGGTAGCGCTCTCGAAGCAGAAATGTCCCACCTGGCACTTGTAGTATTAGAGTAAATGAGAGCTGGTGGTGTGCGTGGTATCTGGGGCGGGACACTGTGCCCCGGTGGTGTAGCAGCTGAGAGTCTGTCTGGGTTAAGTGGCAGACCCAAATGCTGGCTACGACCCTGATGTTGGGGCATTAGTGAGGTGGTAGGGAGAAAGTAGGTACACTTTTTTGTGAGACTGTAGGTATTTTCTCTCTTGCCATCTGGCAACACTGGTCACGAGAGGGTTCGGCCCTACTACGGCGGGTAGCGCTCTCGAAGCAGAAATGTCCCACCTGGCACTTGTAGTATTAGAGTAAATGAGAGCCGGTGGTGTGCGTGGTATCTGGGGCGGGACACTGTGCCCCGGTGGTGTAGCAGCTGAGAGTCTGTCTGGGTTAAGTGGCAGACCCAAATGCTGGCTACGACCCTGATGTTGGGGCATTAGTGAGGTGGTAGGGAGAAAGTAGGTACACTTTTTTGTGAGACTGTAGGTATTTTCTCTCTTGCCATCTGGCAACACTGGTCACGAGAGGGTTCGGCCCTACTACGGCGGGTAGCGCTCTCGAAGCAGAAATGTCCCACCTGGCACTTGTAGTATTAGAGTAAATGAGAGCTGGTGGTGTGCGTGGTATCTGGGGCGGGACACTGTGCCCCGGTGGTGTAGCAGCTGAGAGTCTGTCTGGGTTAAGTGGCAGACCCAAATGCTGGCTACGACCCTGATGTTGGGGCATTAGTGAGGTGGTAGGGAGAAAGTAGGTACACTTTTTTGTGAGACTGTAGGTATTTTCTCTCTTGCCATCTGGCAACACTGGTCACGAGAGGGTTCGGCCCTACTACGGCGGGTAGCGCTCTCGAAGCAGAAATGTCCCACCTGGCACTTGTAGTATTAGAGTAAATGAGAGCTGGTGGTGTGCGTGGTATCTGGGGCGGGACACTGTGCCCCGGTGGTGTAGCAGCTGAGAGTCTGTCTGGGTTAAGTGGCAGACCCAAATGCTGGCTACGACCCTGATGTTGGGGCATTAGTGAGGTGGTAGGGAGAAAGTAGGTACACTTTTTTGTGAGACTGTAGGTATTTTCTCTCTTGCCATCTGGCAACACTGGTCACGAGAGGGTTCGGCCCTACTACGGCGGGTAGCGCTCTCGAAGCAGAAATGTCCCACCTGGCACTTGTAGTATTAGAGTAAATGAGAGCTGGTGGTGTGCGTGGTATCTGGGGCGGGACACTGTGCCCCGGTGGTGTAGCAGCTGAGAGTCTGTCTGGGTTAAGTGGCAGACCCAAATGCTGGCTACGACCCTGATGTTGGGGCATTAGTGAGGTGGTAGGGAGAAAGTAGGTACACTTTTTTGTGAGACTGTAGGTATTTTCTCTCTTGCCATCTGGCAACACTGGTCACGAGAGGGTTCGGCCCTACTACGGCGGGTAGCGCTCTCGAAGCAGAAATGTCCCACCTGGCACTTGTAGTATTAGAGTAAATGAGAGCCGGTGGTGTGCGTGGTATCTGGGGCGGGACACTGTGCCCCGGTGGTGTAGCAGCTGAGAGTCTGTCTGGGTTAAGTGGCAGACCCAAATGCTGGCTACGACCCTGATGTTGGGGCATTAGTGAGGTGGTAGGGAGAAAGTAGGTACACTTTTTTGTGAGACTGTAGGTATTTTCTCTCTTGCCATCTGGCAACACTGGTCACGAGAGGGTTCGGCCCTACTACGGCGGGTAGCGCTCTCGAAGCAGAAATGTCCCACCTGGCACTTGTAGTATTAGAGTAAATGAGAGCTGGTGGTGTGCGTGGTATCTGGGGCGGGACACTGTGCCCCGGTGGTGTAGCAGCTGAGAGTCTGTCTGGGTTAAGTGGCAGACCCAAATGCTGGCTACGACCCTGATGTTGGGGCATTAGTGAGGTGGTAGGGAGAAAGTAGGTACACTTTTTTGTGAGACTGTAGGTATTTTCTCTCTTGCCATCTGGCAACACTGGTCACGAGAGGGTTCGGCCCTACTACGGCGGGTAGCGCTCTCGAAGCAGAAATGTCCCACCTGGCACTTGTAGTATTAGAGTAAATGAGAGCCGGTGGTGTGCGTGGTATCTGGGGCGGGACACTGTGCCCCGGTGGTGTAGCAGCTGAGAGTCTGTCTGGGTTAAGTGGCAGACCCAAATGCTGGCTACGACCCTGATGTTGGGGCATTAGTGAGGTGGTAGGGAGAAAGTAGGTACACTTTTTTGTGAGACTGTAGGTATTTTCTCTCTTGCCATCTGGCAACACTGGTCACGAGAGGGTTCGGCCCTACTACGGCGGGTAGCGCTCTCGAAGCAGAAATGTCCCACCTGGCACTTGTAGTATTAGAGTAAATGAGAGCTGGTGGTGTGCGTGGTATCTGGGGCGGGACACTGTGCCCCGGTGGTGTAGCAGCTGAGAGTCTGTCTGGGTTAAGTGGCAGACCCAAATGCTGGCTACGACCCTGATGTTGGGGCATTAGTGAGGTGGTAGGGAGAAAGTAGGTACACTTTTTTGTGAGACTGTAGGTATTTTCTCTCTTGCCATCTGGCAACACTGGTCACGAGAGGGTTCGGCCCTACTACGGCGGGTAGCGCTCTCGAAGCAGAAATGTCCCACCTGGCACTTGTAGTATTAGAGTAAATGAGAGCCGGTGGTGTGCGTGGTATCTGGGGCGGGACACTGTGCCCCGGTGGTGTAGCAGCTGAGAGTCTGTCTGGGTTAAGTGGCAGACCCAAATGCTGGCTACGACCCTGATGTTGGGGCATTAGTGAGGTGGTAGGGAGAAAGTAGGTACACTTTTTTGTGAGACTGTAGGTATTTTCTCTCTTGCCATCTGGCAACACTGGTCACGAGAGGGTTCGGCCCTACTACGGCGGGTAGCGCTCTCGAAGCAGAAATGTCCCACCTGGCACTTGTAGTATTAGAGTAAATGAGAGCTGGTGGTGTGCGTGGTATCTGGGGCGGGACACTGTGCCCCGGTGGTGTAGCAGCTGAGAGTCTGTCTGGGTTAAGTGGCAGACCCAAATGCTGGCTACGACCCTGATGTTGGGGCATTAGTGAGGTGGTAGGGAGAAAGTAGGTACACTTTTTTGTGAGACTGTAGGTATTTTCTCTCTTGCCATCTGGCAACACTGGTCACGAGAGGGTTCGGCCCTACTACGGCGGGTAGCGCTCTCGAAGCAGAAATGTCCCACCTGGCACTTGTAGTATTAGAGTAAATGAGAGCCGGTGGTGTGCGTGGTATCTGGGGTGCAGACATGGTGTCCCGGTGGTGTAGCGGTGGTGTAGTGTGTCTGGGATGATGCTGGACGCGTTAAGTGGCAGGCGGCCGCGGACGGACAAATTAAGAAGTGGGAGGGGGAGGAGGGGGGGGGCAGGCTGCTAGCGGCCTGTCATCACCGCCTCTGGCCGGCGCCGGCGGTTGCGTAACGGCGGTGACGTCACGGCCGGCAGGTGACGTCACCGACCGTCGAGTGACCTCTCGCCGGCGCGGCGGCAGCCGAGCCGTCAAGAGGGGCGGAAGGCAGCCGCGACAGAGAGAGAGAGAGAGAGAGACAGAGAGAGAGAGAGAGAGAGAGAGAGAGAGAGAGAGACAGCGGTACAGCCGCAAGGCGCAGTGCTGGGGCCACAGTTACCGCACTGCTCTACTCATTACCTATATGTCTGACACTCGCGTCAGTGACAGCTGTCTAGACATTTTGCGACACCCGCAGGGCACAGTGCTGGGGCCAAAGTTACTCGCTGAACCAGGTCACAGAATGAGGAGTATATTCAAAATGCTCAAATGTTTGTCAAGCTTATGGGACTTAACTACGGGGTCATCAGTCCCGTAAACTTACAAACTACTTATGAACTCCCGAATGAAACTTTCACTCTGCAGCGGAGTGTGCGCTGATATGAAAGGCGAGGTACTGGCGGAAGTAAAGTTGTGAGGCGGCATCGTGTGTCGTGTCGGGGTAGCTCAGTGGTAGAGCGCTTGCCCGCGAAAGGCAAAGGTCCCAGGTTCGAGTCCCGGTTCCGGCACACAATTTTAATCTGCCAGGAGTTTCATATCAGCGCACACTCCGCTGCAGAGTGAAAGTTTCATTCTGGAAACATCCCCTAGGCTGTGGCTAAGCCATGTCTCCACCATATCCTTTCTTCCAGGAGTGCTAGTCTTGCAAGTTTCGCAGGAGAACTTCTGTGAAGTTTGGAAAGTAGGAGGCGAGGTACTGGCGGAAGTAAAGTTGTGAGGCGGCATCGTGAGTCGTGTCGGGGTAGCTCAGTGGTAGAGCGCTTGCCCGCGAAAGGCAAAGGTCCCAGGTTCGAGTCCCGGTTCCGGCACACAATTTTAATCTGCCAGAAGTTTCATACTTATGAACTACTTACGAACTAGACGGCAGAAATATCAATGCCTCAGGGGGGATTCTAACCCCCGACCGTAGTGGCCGTGCAGACCGTGACTGAAGCGCCTCAGTCCCCTCGCCCACCGCGGCCGGCAATAAGGAGTATATAGAAAGGAAATTCCCGCTGCAGTCTGTCGTCCAAAATTTAACGCGCATGCGCGGAATCGGTCATCTTGAAAAAGCAGTAAACGCGATGTCACTCCCTACTCTGTGGCGTGGTAATGCGCCGTCTTACTTTGCTAATTGTGTATTTTAGCTGCCTGAATCGCATAAAAGTAAATAATTATTTGGTGCAATGAAAAGAAAGAACTGTGTGTCAGTAGTTGGAGCTGTCCGTTTTTATTACGAGCAGCAATAAAAGAAAAGGCGACCGATGGTGTTTAGCACCTAATTACCGTAATAATTCGAATACAAATAAGGATATAAGTTTCTTCACCTTCCCAAAAGATGCTGAGCAGTAAGTGAACGTCGCTATATGTGTAGTGAAAGTTAAATGTTATCAGTTTCGAATGAGAGCAATGTGTGCACAATTATTAAAAGTAGCCTCGCTTCTTCTCTTGACGATAACTTTCGCTGTTGCTGTTGCTGCAGCAGTTCAACAGCATCGAAATGTTGAAGTAAATTTATATTTTATAAGTTTAACGTTGCAGGGAGTACTATAAAATGAAGGACAAAGAATAGTGCGTAAGTAGGCAGGTAAAACTTTACTTACGGCATTGGAGGCGTAGTGTGCTAATGTTGGCAACGAATGCTCTTCGGATACTCAAACAAATAGATTAAGGGGAATAATTATTTTATGCTGTTCCTGCTCTGTGGTTGACAGATTCCTCTATATGCCCTTCTCCAATCAGTAAATTAATGATACTCCTAAAGCAAATACAACTTTTATATATGCACAGACGTCATTAGTTCCGTGTAATCACATTGTACAGCTAAGTCTGACTCAATATTTTGTGCGAATTTATTCGTGTCAAATAAAACCTGGCAGTTGTAAAGTCACTTTCTTGTTTATAACTAATTTCCCACTCATAACTCCGCGTTATTTGAGATTTTTCTAGAGATAAGCACCAAATAATACTATCATCGATTCCACTGTACATTTTCGTAGTGCTATTAAAATTTAGGTCTTTTTTTAATTACAATTAGGTGCAAGAAGATGGCGCAAAATAGATGAAAGCCGTTTCCTTTCGTAAAAGTCGGTGAGATTAGCTGCAGTTCGTAAAAAGTCCATTTCCAGCCAAAGTACTAAGTGGCTATAGTTCGGCGTTTACTGCTTTTCAATATGGCGTCGAGCGCAACGCTTGGTAACATACAGATCAAAGGCGCCGCCCCCAGCTTTCCCTTCTGTACGCTCCCTATTCTGTGACCAGGTATCAACCTGCGTAGTTTGACACCCGGGGCGCAGTTTCCACTTGTCAGGAGCAGCAAGAAACCCACATTAACGTTTGCAGACGGGTTAGGTGTGAACATTACAGAACCAACAGTTTAGTAAGTCATGGTTGCAAAATACTAACACGAATTATTTACAGAACGATGGAAAAGCTGGTAGAAGCCGACCTTGGGGAAGACCAGTTTGGATTCAGGATAAATGTAGGAACACGGGAGGCAATACTCACTTTACGGTTTATCCTAGAAGATAGATTAAGTAGAGGTAAACCTACATATCTAGCTTTTCTAGATTTAGAGAAAGTTGTTGACAATGCTGACTGGATTACACTTTTTCAAATTCTGAAATCAGCCGGAGTAAAATATAGGCAACGGAAAGTTATTTACAACTTGTACAAAAACCAGACAGCAGTTATCAGAGTTGAAGGGCATCAAAGGGATGCAGTGTGTGTGAAGGGAGTAAGACAGGGTTGTAGCCTTTCTCCAGTGTTATTCAATTTGTATATTGAGGAAGTTATAATGGAAAACAAGGAGAAATTTGGAGAAGGAATTGAAATTCAGGGTGAAGAATTAAAGCCGGCCGCGGTGGCCAAGCGGTCTGAGGCGCGCCAGTCACGGTCTGCACGGCCACTACAGTCGGGGGTTCGAATCCCCCCTCGGACATGGATATTTGTGTCGCCCTTAGTATTAGCTAGTTTGTAAGCTTAGGGACTAATGACCCCGTAGTTAAGTCTCATAAGCTGTACATACATTTCAACATTTATTTATTTATTTTATTTTATTTATTTATTTATTTATTTATTTATTTATTTTTTTTGAAGAATTAAAAACACTGCGTTTTGCCGACGACATAGTAATTATGTCAAGATACAGCAAAGGACCTTGAAGAGCAGTTGAACGGAATGGACAATGTGCTGAAAGGTGCATATAAGATGAAGATTAACAAGAGCAAAACTAGGGTAATGGAGCGCAGTCTAAGAAAATCAGGTGATGCTGAAAGAATTAGATTGGGAAACGAAACAGTAAAGGAAGTAGATGAGTTTTGGTACTTGGGCAGTAAAATAACAAATGATGGTCGCAGTACAGAGGATATAAAATGCAGAATGGCAATGAGTAGAAAAGCGTTCTTGAAAAAGATAAATTTGTTAACATCGAATATTGATTTAAGCCTAAGGAAGTCCTTTCTGAAGGCATTAGTGTGGAGTGTTGTCTCGTATGGGAGTGAACATGGACGATAAACAGAAATGTGGTGATACGGTGATACGGAAGAATGAATAACTAATGAGGAGGTAACGAACAGAATTGCGGAGAAAATGAATTTCTGGCATACCTTGACTAAAACAAGGAATCGATTGGTAGGACACATTCTTAGACATCAAGGAATTGTGAATTTAGCGTTGGAGGGAAGTGTGTGGGGTAAAAACCGCAGAGGAAGACCAAGAGATTGATACAGTAAGCAGATTCAGACAGATGTAGGTTGCCGTTCATATGTGGAGATGAAGAGACTTGCTCAGGGTAGGGTATTGTGGAGAGCTGCATCAAACCAGTCTCCCGACTGAGGACCAAAACAACAGTTTGACACCCGGCGCGCAGTTGCCTCTGTGAATGACGTTTCGTCACTTACTTGGGCATCATCATTCGTTGCAGGTCGTGGTTGACGTTTCACTTGTGGCTGAACACTTCCGGCCTCTTTAAATAACGTAACTATCCGACGAAAGGTCCGGACACTTGGATGATGTCTTCTAGGATAACGTTCAACATACATAGCACCGGCCCGTTCGGCATTTTGATCACAATAGCCATACATAAATACCAAATCGACCTTTTCTGCACTTGGTAAACGGTCCATTTTTATACGTGTAATGTATCACGAAGCAAATACCCTTCGCACTGGCGAAATGTTACGCGATTCCACGTACTTATATGTTTATGGCTATTACAGCGCCATCTATCACAAAGCGACGAAAGTGTTCAAAATATAATATTCATATTTATTTACCTACTAGGCGAATACTTGATAAAATGGGGGTACCTATTTAAAAAAAAATGGAGTTGATATCCGTTTGACCTATGGCAACGCCATCTAACGGGCCAACCATAGCGCCATCTGTTTTGCCCCTTCAAAGTAGACAAGTTTTGTTCTTTGCAGTATTTTCGTTTGATGCTTATTTCGTGAGATATTTCGTGTGGTCACTATCAATGGACCACACTGTGTATGTACACTATTACAATATGAATCTCAGAAGTTCGATGTCATTGCAACAAGTTTTATTCCAAATTAGGCAAAACTGCGACGGTCAGTTATGGGATGTTACTGAAAGTGCGTGATGTTGAAAGAGTAAAAAGCGTGTGTTTGAGTTGTTGCGGAAATCCAACAACGGCTGACCTCAGAGCTTCGAGCGACTCCACAAGTGGCGTTGGCTGACACTTTCCAACAGTTATGCAGCCGATGTCAGAAGAGTACTGTAGCCAAAGGCGATTGCATTGAAGGCCACTGAAGGTATTTAATTTGTAACTCTTGTTTCCTATATTTCCCGAGACAGTTTGTAGTAATCTATGGTAAGGCATCGACTAAAACAGAGGTGATGTTGGGCGTTCCACAGGGTAGTGTTATTGGTCCTCTGCTGTTCCGTATTTACATAAACGATTTAGAGGAAAATGTAAGTAGCTCTCTTAGATTGTTTGCAGGTTACGCCGTCATTTACCGTCTAGTAAAATCATCTGAAGATCAAAACAAACTGCAGAACGATCTGAATAAGATATCACTATGGTGTATAAAATTGGCAATTGACTCTAAGTAATGAGAAGTGTGAATTCGTCCACATGAGTACGAAAAGAAATCCGTTAAACTTTGTTTACAAGGTACATCAATCAAAAGTGAAGGCAATAAACTCCACAAAATACCTAGGAATTACTATTACTTCAGACTTCAACTGGAAAGAACAGGTAGATAATGTCGTGGGAAAGGCGAACCAGAGACTGCGTTTTATTGGCAGAACCCTTAAAAGATGCAACAGAACTACAAAAGAAACTGCATACACTACGCTTGTTCGTCCTTTTTTGGAGTATTGCATCCCAGTGTGGGATCCTTATCAGGTGGGTTTGACGGAGGACATCGAAATAGTCTAAAGGATAGCAGCTCGTTTTGTATTGTCACGATACAGGGGAGACAGCGTTACGGAAATGATACAGGATATGGGATGGGAATCATTACAACAACGGCCTTTATCGCTTCAATCGCCAACATTCTCCTCGGAATGCGAAAATATATTGTTGACTCCCACTTACATAGGTAGAAATGATCATTGGAATAAAATAGGAGAAATCAGAGCTCGAACGGAGAGATTCAGATGTTCTTAACGGTGGTTCGATGAACCCTTTGCCAGGCACTTAAATGTGCATTGCAGAGTATCAGATGTAGATGTCAGTTGATAATTTGTGAAAAAAAAGGGAGGTAAAAAAAAAAAAAAAGATCGCACGGCGGAGTGTGGAACCCAGATTGCAGTCTTGCAGTACAACATCGTGACCCAATAAGCAAGACCGCGACTGACGCTTATATTTTGCTCTTTTTCTGACAGTTCCTCACAACCTATTCTTGCTCGATCTGTTGTTTACATTTTGAACGAGTTACCGACTCCTCCTACTTGGCAAGGGTTGCGCCGCGGCGTTCGCCTCGTCAGAACCCTGGGGCGACTCGTCGACCGCTGCACGCTTTCCCTCTCGGCTGCAGTGGGGGCGTAGGACACTCCGATGACGCCTGCGGAGGCGAATGACGTAAGCGCCGAGACTCGTCGAGTCAACGAGGTGGACAATCAATATGGCCGCCTCTTGCCTGACGGCGGCGGTGGACCGCCAACCGCGCGAAGGGAGGGTAGGGATGGGAAAAACCGACCGCTCAAAACCGATACCGGTATTTTACTTTTGAATAACCGGTTTTTTTTCGGTATTTATTTGGTGTCGGTTGTAACCGGTTTATTTTAGGTATTGCCAAGAACCGGGTAAAAAACCGGTACGACTACTTCCTGCAGTAGTGGTTCAAAATGTGTTTTTTGTAAATAATTTTAAAATATTAATACTAGTAGACTCTAATATTTAGGGCTATTCCTAAATTTGCCACTGCTGTGAAATATTAGGTCATCGCAGAAAGTAAGAAAAGCCATCAGTGATAATTTAAGAACAATCCCGGCAGTCAGAAACGCGTGGCATAAGAACTTAAGGACTGGTGCAGCTACTGAGGCATCGACGCAGCTGTTGCCGTGTGGCGTGGCCTATTAGACGACGCGCGTGCACCGGCAGTGTACGAGACTTGCCTCCGTCTGGTCACGCGGCAGTTCCTCGCTGTCGTCGACAGACGTCGGTTGTGTCTTTAATGGCACCATCCCGAGTGTGGAAGTACTTCACCAAGTACGGGAGCAGTGAGGTACAATGCTCCATTTGCTTTAAAAAGATGAAAACGGGTGATGGTACTACAAACATGCTGTGTCATTTAAGGAGAAAGCATCCAAAATATTTCTTGGAAAAGAAGGTAAATTCGATTCATATACCTGTTATGTAAGCTTGGAATAATAACTTTTTATGTGTTATCATATCGTCACGCTATCAAGTTTTGTTAACGTGATTCCTTGAAAGCGACGGGCTTTTTTAATAACCAGTATGGGTTTAGGTAACATTGATCATTTGGTGCCTTGCGAGGTAGCCGTGCGTTCTGAGGCTCCATGTCACGGACTGTGTGGCTGCTCCTGTCGGATGTTCGACTCCTCCCTCGGTCATGGGTGTGTGTGTGTGTGTGTGTGTGTGTGTATTGTCCTTAGCGTAAGTTTGTTAGATTAAGTACTTTTTTTAAGTCTAGGGACTAATGACCTAAGCACTTAGGTCTCATAAGAACTTACACCCATTTGAACATTCTTTGATCATGTGGTACACAGCTTTCCTAGTTCAATTTGCGTAAATTTACACTAACAACAATCATACTGTTAGTCGGAACTGTGACTTCATTTTTCGAAATACTTCTGCAACACTGATTGAAGTTCATTTACTGACTGTAACATATATGTTGTGTGTATGACGAGATATTCGTATGCGCTGGCTCACAAGTCCAACTTACGGAGTGGTTGGCTCAATATTCGCAACTGCCGGATAGAAATACTAGGCCAGTAAATCTGTATGCTTCGTATATCGTCTTCTACGGACTCCTGGCTAGGCTTACACACTGTCAAGAAGGCGTAGTATTGAGAGGGGATCTTGAAAAATATGGAAAGACTAGTGATTTGTCGTATAACGTAAATTTACCTAAATTTTAACTAAATGTCGTAAGTTTCGGTTTCGGCCGAAACTAGAAGAACCGAAAATACGATTACGGTTTCTGTTTCGGCCGCAAAATATGTTTCGGCCGAACTCTACTGGAAATAATAGCAATAAAAATCGAAAACCGGTTATTTAAAAAAAAACCGGTTATCTTGAGCAGTTTTTACGGTGCGGTTAAACTGGAGATGAAAAGAACCGGTATAACCGAAAACCGGTTGTTTCAGCGATAACCGCCATCCCTATTTTGGGATCGGGCCGCAGCGGCAGTTCACTCTGCGGTGTGTGGCCGAGGGTGCTTGTGACTGGCGAACCCTGGAGTGTCTCTCGACCTGTAACAGTCAGCTGGCGCGTGTGTCCACGATCCTCACTCGACATCTGCTCGCGCCAAGTGACTCATTTGTATTTTATTACCGTATTTGCCGGCATGTAAGACGCACCGGCGTATGAGCGGCACCCCGCTTTCACGGATTTTTATTTTATTTTATTTTTTATTTTTTTTTTTTTATTTAGGGGAAATAAATATCTATTGCAATATAATCTATATCTATATATAAAAGGCTTGTGTGTGTACGTGCTGACAGACTTTTCTCCATGACCACATACTGCCACCCACTCGTGGTTCTGGTGGTAGATAGCCCTTGGTCTAATGATGTTAGTAAGGGAGTTTGGTCGCGCTGCGTGGCAGTGGGTGAGTGTGACGAGCAAAAATTCGCAAAATATGCAATAAATACTCTTAGGAAAAGCTATATACTCTGTGACTTACGAACTTTACGGCACGAGTCAAAATCGGTTTATTTTTTCAATCGTCAGACAATGCGGTCCTTTCAGACTTTAATAACTACGAGGAATATCAAACACGCATTTTTTTTTAATAGATCGCATGTTTCCATCAACCACACATTACCGACCATGAACAGAGACACAAAACAAAGATAAAAATCCAGATAGACTCAAAGATAAAAAATACTCGTGGAACATTGATTACTGTCGTGGAAGACATACATTAATGAATGTCTCTTAGGCCATAGATATTGATATGCCTGTGCCAGTAAGCTCACTGGTCTGTGCTAATCAGTGATCTCTGATACATATAGCCGCGACACTCTCTGCTGTGAAAGGTGTTTTCGTTTGACAGCTGAGTCAAGAAAAACTATGCGACGTAGTCCTACTCATATCCCGGCGGCCTCCTGTGGTAATGTTGGCAATAGATGTTGAATAACGAGAATCATGTGACATCGTCATAAGCCAATCGCGTGACACGCAAATATTTTGTCGTGAAATCAAGCATACAGCAGGAACAGCAGTATTTATCTACACTCTATGTGGTTCGGTCATCTTTGCAACGATTTTATATCGTGTTATTGGTGTTGCCAACATAAAAACGCGAGGCCGCCAGGATAGAAAGTAAAATTTTACCGAATCAGATACATGCGTTGTTGTCACATCTCAGTATGACCAGCACTTTCACGCGAAACTCTTTTGTATAGAGTCTCATGATTCACACAGTCTTAAAATTCATTCCAAATTCCTATTCAAGAAGATATTTATGAAAAATGTTACAAATCAATATTCGCACTTATCCAATATCGTTTTCAGAAATGTAATTTGCCAGCCGCTTTCGACGCTGCTGTTGCAATGTGTAACTTTATGAACACAACCTAACATTGAATTTACATTGTTCCGAAGCACGGACTTAAATTAATTTCACTCTTAGTATGGAAAACTTCATGAACATTCATCGTTTTCGACCATGACGTCTACTTAAATTTGACATCTTGGCTAGGAGAACTGAGTTTATTGACAGAGAGATCCAACGAGGATTGTGTTTTTGCTGATCTAAGTCCGGAACCCAAAGAACCATGATATACACAGGACCTTCTTTAACAACCGTTGCGAAGCACGGGCATATAAGCTAGTTTATAATATATTTGATCATGTACATCAAGTATGTAAGGTAGTGCCTTTCGAGTACTGTCCATAAACCTCACGCAGTCGCGTTTGTTGCCAGTTTGCGCTCATACACTGAGATATTTCGCCTATCGCTGTTAACAGTGCGCGCCGAATATGTTATGGCGCGGGCGACTCTTGACGAGAGCGTCGTAAAGGCTTACGACATGGACTCCCAGGTGTCTCTGCTTACGACTGCTTCTATCGGACATCGCGCCGAGTATCAGCTGGCGAACTTCGCGCGACGGGTAGGGGATTTTCATGTTCAAAACGACGCGTTTCGAGAATCTACTGTGAAGCGCAAATATTTCTGTCAGTATTTTTTGTGATGTTCCATAAACTGTGAGAACGATGGAGGGTCTGCGTCTGTGTATTGGTCAGTTGACTCTATGGGAAACAGCGAGTTATAACCTCAAAAATAAGACAATTATGAGACGCAGAAGCTGTGCAAACATCACCAAAAAATACGTGCGTACATAATGAAACTTTCACTCTGCAGCGGAGTGTGCGCTGATATGAAACTTCCTGGCAGATTAAAATTGTCTGCCGAAACCGGGACTCGAACCTGGGACCTTTGCCTTTGGCGGGCAAGCGGCGGTTCACTCTCCAGTGGGTGGCAGAGGGTGCTTGTGACTCTTGCGAACCCGGGAGTGGCTCGCGACCTGTACGAGCAAAACTCATTTCCCGCGTCACTCATTCGCTCGCCCGAAGTGACAGATTTTCATTTTATTATACACCACATATATACTGGTTACTCCATAGTCACAAGGAATAGAAAAGTCTTATATTCAAATAACGTAACTAGTTTCCATGATCTTTGTCGTCATTATCAAAATTAAGGATACTACAAATTGCAAGAAACTAAGGATTAACTGACATCATCATGTGAATAAATTATGAAAAAAAAATGTAGTTAGTTCAGAAACTTGAGCCAGGCCATCTAGAAAAGTCGAAGTGGCCCCCAACTTTCTGCTGCATTCGCAGCTTACGCTACCAGACCATTTGCGGCCATATTTTACTCTATACAATATAGCAGCACAGCAAACTGGATTGGTGAGCTGCTTCACCACTATACATGGTTTGTAGTATTTTCGAGTGTTACAAACAAATGAAGTACAGATCGCGGTTTATTTTTTGGAACAATGCCTCCATTGCGTCGGCGCAATATCGGTCGGCGGACGTGCAACGCAATCTTACTACGTGATCGTAGTCAATGAGACCGACAAGGATCGTACACAGCGCTTGGAGGTAAATCGAAAAGAAATTCTCCAGCGCGATCCGTTATGACTCTGAAACAAAGGGTACAGTCGAGTTCGACTCCCTCAGTTGCAGTTGACGCACGAAATAATTTGGGTCGTCGACAACACAGACGACCACGCGTGTCAATTGTAATTGAACGTTTGGGGTACAGATAATACACTCCAGCAGTCGATTACGCAGCGGATGCATCAGTTGGCTTCGGAACAAACTGTCGCCATCGAAAATGTCATTGGCTATCTCAAGCATTGCCACAATTGGTCGGCTTCATTCCCACGATCCAACAGCTGTTGCCAACATAGCTATACCACGCATGTCTCGCGGATTGTAAAATTTTACCGGTATGTACCAGTGTTGTTAATCGTGTTTCAATTAGATCTAATATATAAAGCAGAGTGTCCGTATGTTTGTACGTGTTGCATACAAATCTACAGTTTTATTCCAATCTTTATTAAATTTTGAATACGTAAGCTTCAAGTCATCAGGACGGTCGCCGTAAGTGTAAGAATCACATACGATACATAGTTCACGAGATATGACGTCATAAACAATGAGATGCGCGGAAAACTGCTGCATTTTGCGACAATGCTGCTCATTTTCTGCTAAACCATTGGATCTATTTCAACCAAATTTGGTACACACATTCCTTACCGTGAGGTAACAATTGCTGCATGATTAAGAATCAAATACGGCATATTGTACAAAAGATATTACGTCATAACCAATAGAAATCGCAAAAAATGCCATATAATGCGGCGAGACTTTCTAAATACACTGTATGAGAATGACAGTACTTAGCGACTTGCAACAAACTTTAAACATAATTTCAAACCTTTATTAAACTTTTTCTCGCTGGCAACCATAGTAAAATGATGAAAGGAAAAAAGTTTCTCGCTTACTACTTTTCCGCTGTTTATGGAGTAAAACTACGGCTCTCGGTATGACGTTACAATTTATAATTTGAACACTACAAATTTTAGCGACAGGAAATTTTACAGAAAGTATACACATATATAGTTGAATGTAGCTTCTGAATTGTATCACAGTACAACACGTAGTTCATGAGATATGAGCACATAAACAGTAACGTTCATGGAAAACCGCCCCATCACGCACCAAGTTTTAATCTATTACATCTTTACTACTAACCGTATTCCCAAGATATTTTACAGACAAAGAGCCATTACTCAAATGATTATCTGCCTGAAAAATGGCAGCAATAAATAAATAAATACCTGAGCAACGCCGGGTTTTCAGCTAGTGTGCTTATAAAATGATCTGATAAAAGAACAGAACTATAAGAATCATAGTATAAAAATATTTTTTACTTAATTTCTTTTTTCACGAGAGCTTTCTTTCTGGGGGTTCACTGGTGTTTATTGAGGTACACACGTTTAGCTCAAATGTTAAAATGTTTGTAAAACCAAGCGACTTGACTGCGTCGGTCACCGGTCCCTACGCTTACAAACGAATCCAAGAGTCAACACAGTTTCAGCCGACCAGTTGCATGAAATAGTTTACATCTATAAACCTTTACCCAGGTTTCGGCAAAATTAATTTTGCCTTCTTCAGAAGGATACAATAAAGCTCACATTAAAAAAGTTGGTAAAATGTGGCTGACTCCATGTCAATAGATTAAAATTTTAAATTTAAAACAAAGTCACAATATAAAATTTTGGAGCATGTCCACACACAGGCCAAGTGAGCACTGCGTACTGGCAAAGGCGATAGAGCCCTAGTCTGTGTTGACTCTTGGATTGTTGTTCCACCGTTGCTGAATTGCAGCCATGTTTAAAACTTACAAACCAACTTAAAAGGTTCAAGTGGCTACAGTCGGAAAGCCAGCCAGGTTTATGAAGTACGTGAGGCAGGGGGCGTGGTTCACGACGCTGCATTTCAGCAAGATGGCGGCCGACATTAACATACGTCACTCTCTGGACGCGCCGGTTAACGACGCACGACGCTCGTTAATATCGATCAGGCGGGTTGCGAGAGCGGGTCTCGATACTAATTGCGGTCGTTCGGTCGGTCCGTATTTGGCGGAGACGGCACCAGATCTCGGACGTGGCGCAGTCGTATGAAATGGCCGACCGGTCTGCGGCAGAACGTCGATGTGGCCACCCAGGAGGGGTTTCTCTACATACACGTCTCCGTGATATCCTACCCAAGTAAAATGGGGTATGTCCTAGGTGACGGCCGGTTTGGTTGCAGGAAAGGAAAAGACACCATACAGCCAGTTGACTTAAAAAAACCCGGCAGTTTGGGGTTTATAGATAGGAGGGAAGCGCTCCACTCCGTGAACAGGAATTCTCTGTAAAACACATCTATGTCTACATGGGATACTCTGCAAATCACATTTAACTGCCTGGCAGGGGATTCATCGAACCACCGTTATACTATTTATCTCCCATTCCATTCTCGAAAAGCGCGCGGGAAGAAAGAATACCTGAATCTCTCTGTTCGAGCTCTGATTTCTCGTATTTTATTCTGATGATCATTTCTACCTATGTAAGTGGGGCCGGCCGCGGTGGCCGAGGTGACTGAGGCGCTCCAGTCAAGGTCTGCACGGCCACTACGGTCGGGGGTTCGAATCCCCCCCTCGAGCATGGATATTTGTGCCGTCCTAGTTCGTAAGTAGTTCATAAGTAGTTTGTAAGTATAGGGACTGATGACCCCGTAGTTAAGTCCCATAAGCTGTACAAACATTTCAACATTTTTTATGTAAGTGGGAGTCAACAATACATTTTCGCATTCGGGGGAGAATGTTGGCGATTGGAGTTTCGTAAGTAGCCCACGCCGCAGCGATAAGCGCCGTTGTTGTAATGATTCCCATCCCAGATCCTGTATCATTTCCGTAACGCTGTCTCCCCTGTATCGTGGCAATACGAAACGAGCTGCCCTTCTTTGGACTCTTTCGATGTCCTCCGTCAAACCCACTTGATAAGGATCCTACACTGGGCTGCAATACTCAAAAAATGGACGGACAAGCGCAGTGTATGCAGTTTCTTTTGTCGTTCTGTTGCATGTTTTAAGGGTTCTGTCAATAAAACGTAGTCTCTGGTTCGCCTATCCCACGACAAAATCTATGTGTTCTTTCCAATTTATGTCAGAAGTAATTGTAATTCCTAGTTATTTTGTGGAGTTTACGGCCTTCACTTCTGATTGATTTATCTTGTACACAAAATTTAACAGATTTCTTTTTGTACTCATGTGGACGACTTCACACTTCTCGTTATTAAGAGTCAGTTGCCAATTTTTACATCATAGTGATATCTTATTGATATCGTTCTGCAGTTGGTTTTGGTCTTCAGATGATTTTACTAGATGGTAAATGATGGCGTCATCTGCAAACAACCTAAGAAAGTTACTTAGATATTCTCGCAAATCATTTATATAAATGAGGACCAGCAGAGGACCAATAACACTACCCTGAGGAATGCCCGATATCATCTCTGTTTTAGTCGATGCTTTACCATCGATTACTACGAACTGTGTCCTCTCTGATTGGAAATCCCCTATCCAATCTCAAATTTTTGGCGATATACCCTAACTACGCAATTTGCTTAAAAGCCGTTTGTGAGGTACGGTGTCAAAATCCTTCTGGAAATCAAGACATACGGAATCAATTTGCGAACCCTTGTCGATAGCATCCATCACTTAGTGTGAGTAAAGAGCTAGTTGTGTTTCGCATGAACGATATTTTCTAAATCCGTGTTGACCTTGGGTCAATAGATGATTCTGTTCGATATAATTCATAATATTTGAATACAGGATATGTTCCAAGACCCTGCTGCAAATTGACGTAAATGAAATAGGCCTGTAGTTTAGTGGGTTACTCCTAATGCCTTTCTTGAATATCGGTGTGACCTGTGCAACTTTCCAATCTTTTGGTACGGGTCCTTCTATGAGAGAGCGGTTGTATATGGCTGTTAAGTAAGGAGCTATCGCTTCAGCATAATCAGACATCTAATGGGTCCGGACCGGAAGACTTGTTCTTGTTAAGTAATTTCAGTTGCTTCACTACTACGTTACTCATTCTGGCGTCTTGTTTTTAATTCAAAATCTGGAAAATTGGTTTCGTCTTCTATGTTTAGTAACTCTGCTTTAGTAGCGCTGTCATCGGCAGGATCGCCATTACTCTCACGTAGTGAGGGCATTTTTTATGTTTTCCCCCTACTATATTTAACATATGACCAAAATCTCCATGGGTTTCCAGCCAAATTTCGTGAAAGAGTTTCGTTGTGGTAAATATTGTAGGCATCTCGCATTGAAGTCCTTGCTAAATTTTGAGTTTCTGTTTAGGATCGCCACTCCGGGGGATTTTGTGTTCATTTTCCGTTGTTTTTGCAACCGTGTACGAAGTGTCTCAAAAGGCGTGTTTCCGTAAAAAGAAACCACTTCACCACATCTCCAGTATGTACGACTATCCTCCTTGCTTTAACCAACAAACGATACACTCATTTCTAACTGAGCAGAGTCACTCTAATCTGTGTTTCTTAGTTTTAACGTTCACTTTACTGTTAATGTTCTTCCTTCAGATTTCTCATTATGTATTATGATTAGTCTCAACGAAACAGTTTCTAACGAATGTATTTTGATGTGTGTTGCAGGTGAGACAATCGATCCGTGACTGTGGAAGCTAAGCGTTCGCTGCCCTTGTAAGTAACCTACGTACATTCATGACGACCTTCATCTGCACAGAGCCAGCTACACACTGTGTTATTTCAAATGTGTTTATTTCTATCAACAATTGCAATATATTTGTTTACTTACATGTTTCGTTCACATGGGTCATCTTCAGATCTTATAGTTGCGTCCTCAACTCGTCTCGCTGAGTACTAATTAGTAACCTGCCGGACGAGTTGAGGACACAACTATAAGATCTGAAGATGATCCATGTGAACGAAACATGTAATTAATTATTAACTAATCAGTACTCAGCCAGACGAGTTGCGGAGGCAACTATAAGATCTGAAGATGATCCATGTGAACGAAACATGTAATTAAACAAATATATTGCAACTGTTGATGGAAATAAACGCATTTGAAATAACACAGTGCAGTTGCGGACACTCTCCATTCAATCATGTCGACTATAGTACACTTGGGTTTTGACTCCACCCAACAATATATATACATGTGGCGTCTATTCCGAAAGAAAAGACGTCACGTCTGATCCTGCAGTTGTTATTGTTTTCATATTCTCAGAATATATGACTGTTGCGTTTGGCCCTGTGACTCACGAGAGGGATGCTTAGGTCGTTCTTGCTGATGCGGTGATCACTGTGTCCCCAATGGTGTAGGGGTCAGCGCAACTGCCTCGAAAGCGGGAGACCCGGTTTCGAATCCTGGCTGGGTACACATTTTTCGCCTTTGCCATTCGCAGTTGATGTCATATATTCTGCGAATATGAAAACGTTAAAATGTTTGTAAATCTGTGGGACTTCGTTGGTCATCAGTCCCGACGCTTTCAAACTACTTTAACTAACCTAAGGACAACACATACCCACGCCCGACGGAAGACTCGAACTTCCGACAGCATGGAGCAGCGTGCTCCGCAGCAAGGCGCCTTAGACCGCTCGGCCACTCCACCTCGGGTCCATCCAACAACGACAGTATGTCCTACATTGACTTCATCACTGATTCCCTCTTCCCGTCAACTGTAGTCTCAGTGGAGATCGTTACATTGACGAGGGATGTTCCAATGAAACAGGTACGAAACGAAACAGTGGGTGTAACTGAAGTCTTTATTCAAAAGTAATCACCTGAGATATAGTAGAGACTACAAGTGTATTCTAAGGCACAGTTGCTTGTTGAAAAAGGAATTTTTTTAATACTTGATATGTAATGCACAACCAGTTTCGATGCACTATGGCATCTTTTTTAAGTGCTCCACAGTAAAGAAATGTTTTATAAAAGTACAAAGTAAAGACAAAAAGTAAGCTACATTACAATTTTGGAAATGGTCAGAAGAGTGTTACAACATAGGATCTCATATGTATCATTTTGGCCAGCAGCTGTTTTAGGACCAAGTTGTACAGAAGCCTGTGCTTGAGAGAGATGGTCAGTCCAATTCATCCTAGAAGTCAGATTGTTCCAATCAAGGTAAATAGTCAAGCAGCTTTCGTCACATTGATAGTGCTTCTGTGTAGGAGCTCCTTGTCGATGCCACTCTTCACTTCGTGTGAGTAAAGAGCTAGTTGTATTTCGCATGAACGATATTTTCTAAATCCGTCTTGACCTTGGGTCAATAGATCATTCTGTTCCAGATAATGTCATTTGAATACAGGATAGGTTCCAAAACAGAAGCAGTATCAATGTGACGAAAGTTGCAGAGTGCTTGTGTATCAGTTAGCTGCAGTGAGTTACTCCTAAAATGTGCGTTTGTTTACTTTAGTATCCCTCCTTTGCCATGTAAAAATAGTCAATCACATAGTAGTGTTGCATTATAAGCTATTTTCTGGAAAGTTTAGAGGCATAATAGTGACCTTTATTGCATCGGGTACATCATGGAAGCACAGTATAGCTGACCAGCTATGATATTTTTGTTGCTAGTTGTGCATAACAATTTTCAGGATTTTTTTTATTCAATATTTTTTTCAGTTTATACGTACTATCGTGGTATTTTTATAGCTTCAAATAAAAAGTCATGCGTTAAAGGATTAGGTAATCTTCGAGCCACCCACATATTTGGCTACCTATTCCATAAGCTCGTACCTTCGTTTAATAGTCTGTAGTGCGGTTCCGTGTCAAACGCCTTTCGATCAACATCTACATCTACATCCATACTCCGCAATCCACCTGATGGGCGTGTGGCGGAGGGTACCTTGAGTACCACTATCGGTTCTCCCTCCTGTTACAGTCTCGTGTTGTTCGCGGAAAGAAAGACTATCGGTATGCCTCTGTGTGGGCTCTAATCTCTCTGATTTTATCCTCACGGTCTCTTAGAGAGATATACGTAGGACGGAGCAATATACTGATAGACTCTTCGGTAAAGGTACGATCTCGAAACTTCGACAAAAGTCCGTACCGAGCGACAGAGCGTCTCTCCTGCAGAGTCTTCCACTGGAGTTTATCCATCATCTCCGTAACGCTTTCTCGATCACCAAATGATCCTGTAACGAAGCGCGCTGCTCTCCGTTGGATCTTCTCTACCTCCTTTATCAACCACACCTGGTACGGATCCCACACCGGTGAGCAGTATTCAAGCTGACGGCGAACAGGTGTACTGTAACCTACTTCTTTTGTTTTCGGACTGCATTTCCTTAGAATTCTCCCACTGAATCTAAGTCTGGCATCTGCTTTACCGACGATTGATTTTATATGGTCATCCCATTTTAAAAATAATGTTCAAATGTTTGTAAATCTATCGGACGAAACTGCGTGGTCATCAGTCCGTAGCTTACAAACTATTTGAACCTAGGTAAACTAACCTAAGGACAACACACACATACCCATGCCCCAGGGAGGACTCGAACCTCCACGGCGAGCAACCGCGCGCTCCGCAGCGAGACGCTTTAGACCGCTCGGCTACTCCACAGCGGCATCCCATTTTAAATCACTCCTAATGCCTACTGCCAGATAATTTATGGAATCAACTGCTTCCAGTTGCTGACCTGCTATAGTGTAGCTAAATGATACACGATCTTTCTTTCTATGTATTCGCAGCACATTACACTTGTCTACATTGAGATTCAATTGCCATTCCCCGCACCATGCGTCACTTCGATACAGATCCTCCTGCATTTGATCGAGAAATATGCAGTCTGCAATCCTAAGCACACGACAGGCTTTAGCGTAAGCAAGAAAGAACTAACGACGTAATACAGAAATTTATCTAGCAGGAGCTTAATTTTCTTTTCCTTTACAAGGAGATGGCATTCAAAACGTGTATGCTACGAAACGAGAGTTCTTCGTCTATGACGACTGCCAATACTGCCGTAATTAGCAATTGAGTGTGCTACCAGGAAAGCGGGTATGTGTAATTATTCCCGTAATCGTCGCCAATGTCCCAGTGGCCATACGGATGAGCAGTAAGTGGCCATTAGCGCAGGTAAGTTTAACGCAAGCGTCTATCATATCCTACTGAACGACACGATTCCTGACACTGGGAAGATTTACCGCCTCGTTACAGGGCAGTGAGTCGGATGCCTTGCAATGTCGTCCGTCTGTCTGCGAGGCTGCTACGACTGGTAGGATCGCCATATGTAGACGCGAGGAGCACACAAAAAGTTGGCCGCCAACCGCCTGTTTACTCGCTGCACTGGAATTCCCGAGCTGGTGACCGCTAGGCGTTTAAAGGGTTGACGGCAACATTAGCGCCGAAGGCGAAGGCTCTCGTGTGGGAATGTTGGCGAGGGGAGGGCGAAGGCATTTTACTGTCCGCTTATAAGGCGGCGAGGCGGAAGCGGTTACGTCTTCATCGCAGTCTCTAGTAGGGGTGGGAAAAACCCACCGGTGAAAACCGATACCGGTATTTTAGTTTTGAATAACCGGTTTTTTCGGTATTTATTTGGTGTCGGTTGTAGCCGGTTTTTTAGTTATTGCCAAGAACCGGGTAAAAAAGCGGTACGAGTACTTCCTGTAGCAGTGATTCAAAATGTGATGTGTGTGTGTTTAATATATATAATCTGATGAAGACTGACTAAGTGTGCCGAAAGCGGCCATTTCAATAAATGAGTTTCCTTGACTGCTTTTACTATTGGATACTAAAGAACAGAGTGTTGTTAGCTCCTCAACACGTTGGTTAAAACTTTAAATGTATTACACTACTATGCTCACAAGTTTTATTAATGTGATTGCTTGAAAGCGAGGGGCTTTTTTAATAACCAATATGGGTTTAGGTAACATTGATCATGTGGTGCCTCGCGAGGTAGCCGTGCGGTCTCAGGCTCCATGTCACGGACTGCGCGGCTGCTCCAGTCGGAGGTTCGAGTCCTTCCTCCTCCCTCGATCATTGGTGTGTATATTGTCCTTAGCGTAAGTCAGTTTAAATTAGATTAAGTATTTTGTAAGTCTAGGGACCGATGACCTAAGCAGTTAGGTCTTATAAGAGCTTTCCTAGTTCAATTTGCGTATATTTACACTCACTACAATCATACTGTTAGTCGGAACTTTATTTTTCAAAATACTTCTGCAGCTCTGATTGAAGTTCATTTACTGACTGTAACTTATATAACTAGCTATTCATCTGCGATGGCTCACAAGTCCAACTTAAGGAGTGGTTGCCTCAATATTCGCAACTGCCGGATGGAAATACTAGGCCAGTAAATCTGTATGCTTCGTATATCGTCTTCTACGGACTCCGGCTAGGCTTACACACACTCAAGAAGGCGTAATATTGGGAGGGGATCTTGAAAAATGTGGAAAGACTCGTGATTTGTCGTGTAACGTAAATTTACCTAAATTTTAACTAAACTTCCTACGTTTCTTTTTCGGCCGAAACTAGAATAACCGAAAACCGGTTATTTAAAAAAACCGTTATCTTGAGCAGTTTTTTAAAGTGCGGTTAAACTGGTGACGAAAACCGGTTGTTTCAGCGATAACCGCCATCCCTAGTCTCTAGGCGATCGGAGAGCAGAGCGCTTTTGACCCGATGTGTACGCGGACAGAGCTGCGTCCACATGGAGTCAAAATAAATTCATTTGTCGCGCTCTAAATGTCCCGTTTTAACACAGTTGTAATTTACAGAGTGTCCAGAAATGGGCTTCCTGATTTCAAAATTAAATATCTCGAAAACAAATATCGATAGAGGAATGCAGTAAACGGTATGTTTATTGCGAAAGCTGTAACAAGTTTATACAGCAGTTTGAAATAATAGTTACAAGAGCTGCTAACAGATGGCGCTGTACGCTGTACAGCTCATATCAGCATACACAAGTGAAATAATCGTATGAAAACACTCTTAGCAAACAATCACGTCACAAAGTTTTCAAAATGTTCAGCATTGGCACTACAGAGGTGGCGCAAACGGAGAATGAAATTCGCCATCACATTTCGTAGTGTCTGAACTGAAATGGATTCACATGCCACAGAGATCGCCGATTCAAGCTCGTCCAGCGTGGCGGGATGCTTCGGGTAGACCATGTCTTTCACTGTGCCCCACAAAAAAAAAGTCACAGGGAGTCAAATCCGGCGAATATGGAGGCCAATCCGTGCCTGCACCAGTAAATTTGGGATATCCCAAAGCAATGACTCGATTCCCGAAGTATTCCTCAAGAAAGCGAAACACTTGTTCGGTCCGATGTGGTCGGGCTCCATCTTGCATAAACCATTCAGTACCTGGTCGATCCTCCAACGCTTGCTGTGTGGCGACAAATTGTTCCAAAATTGCAACGTAACGTGCACCAGTGACCGTTTCTCGAATGAAAAAAGGCCAATAATGCCTCTGCTGCATACTGCAGCCCACAAAGTAACTTTAGGAAACATTAGTGCCGAAGGCGAAGGCACTCGTGCGGGAATGTTGGCGAGGGAAGGGCGAAGGCATTCTGCTGTCCGCTTATAAGGCGGCGAGGCGGAAGCGGTTACGTCTTCATCTCAGTCTCTAGTAGGGATGGGAGAGCACAGTGCTTTTGACCCGATGTGTACGCGGACGGAGCTGCCTCCACATTGCGATGAAAATAAATTCATTTGTCGCGCTCTAAATGTCCCGTATTAACACAGTTGTAATTTATTATTTCGTTATTAACAACTCTGTTTCCTAGCCATTTGTAATCTGTTTGTGAACAATTTGAACTCCCTGGAAGACGAACTCCACTTTTCCGCTGAGCACAGTGTAGATAATTCTCTGCCATACTTGCATTTACGTATAACTATGGATAATGCAGCTTTTTCCTTTGATATTTTCCGAAAGCCTACCACTACTAGCACTGCCATCCCCCAGACTTCCAATCACCCAATGAAGTACAAAAAGCCGGCCGCGGTGGCCGAGGTGACTGAGGCGCTCCAGTCACGGTCAGCACGGCCACTACGGTCGGGGGTTCGAATCCCCCCTCGGGCATGGATATTTGTGCCGTCCTAGTTCGTAAGTAGTTCATAAGTAGTTTGTAAGTTTAGGGACTGATGACCCCGTAGTTAAGTCCCATAGACTATACAAACATTTGAACATTTGAAGTACAAAAAAGCCGCGTACAGGTCGTCGTTATATCGCCTGCATAGTGTACCGCTTAGTGACGAGGCCTTTCAAAGAGAATATCAAAATATCCGTTTTATAGCGGTATCAGACGGCTACAACAGTAATTTCATTGATATGATCAACAAGGAGATCCTTAGTAGGAAAAGGTTTGCCGCTACAGATCGAACGGTGGAGAAGACTGGCGCTAGTATAACCTTGCTTCCAGATGAAACTAAATTATATCCATTACTAGCTTATATGCCCGTGCTTCGCAACGGTTGTTAAAGAAGGGCCTGTGTAGGTCATGGTTTTTAGGGTTTCGGAACTAGGTCAGCAAACATAATCCTTGTTGGATCGTTCTGACAATAAACTCAGTTCTCCTAGCTAAGATGTCAGATTTAAGTAGAAGTAATTGTCAAAAACAATGAATGTTCATAACGTTTTTCATACAAAACGTGAAATTAAGTCCGTACTCCGGAACGATATAAATTCAATGTTATGTTGTGTTCATAAAGTTAACATTGCGGTGTGTAATTCTCTGTTTGACGTAAACTTCTGAAAACACTTCTATCGTTGAGATGAGAAATAGTAATAATTAAATCACCCACACCAACTAATCGAACTATGACTGTGACCGTTGTGTAGCGCTCTATTATTCTTTTATTAGCCTATCTGCATTGTCAACTTTGTCTCTGTCGATCGTCGGTAAAGTATTGAGGAAAACGCGCCGAGAAGTTAAAAACTTACATATTTGATATTATACGTCGTTATTCTCAATTTTCTTACACATTGCAACAGCAGCGCCGAAAGCAGCTGGCAAATTACATTTCTGAAAACGATATTGGATAAGTGTGAATATTGATTTGTAACAGTTTTCACAAATATCTTCTTGAATAGGAATATGGAACGAATTGTAAGACTGTGTGAATCATGAGACTCAATACAAAAGAGTTTCGCGTGAAAGTGCTGGTCATAATGACATGTGACAACAACGGATGTATCTGATTCGGTACAATTTTACTTTCTATCCTGGCGGCCTCGTGTTTTTATGTTGGCAACAGCAATAGCACGATATAAAATCGTTGCAAAGATGACCGAAGCACATGGAGTGTAGATAAATACTGCTGTTCCTGCTGTATGCTTGATTTCACGACAAAATATTTGCGTGTCACGCGATTGGCTTATGACGATGTCACATGATTCTCGTTATTCAACATCTGTTGCCAACATTATCAGAGGAGGCCACCGGGATATGAGTAGGACTACGTCGCATAGTTTTTCTTAACCAGCTGTCAAACGATAACACCTTTCACATCAGATAGTATGGCGGCATTGATCTCTATACTCTCTGGATGTTGAACTTTAGTTTTCTTAGCATGCCAGCCATAGATATTCATATTTAGTTTCTTGCCAAATTCAAACATGGCTGCTAAGAAGCATTTAAAGTAAAAGAGAAGAAAATATGTTTCGATTCCGTTTCTATATCAGCCTACAACATCGAATATGGAATTAAATTCCAAATCAAGAGGTAAGCAAGCAATTCTTTGTCACGTAATAACCGATAGAAACTCGTTTGCCAAATTTAAACATGGCGGACAATGCGAAATCGTTTTAATGCGTATTTTGCGAATTTTTGCTCGTCACACTCACCCATTGCCACGCACCGCGACCAAACTCCCTTACTAACATCATTAGACCAAGGGCTATCTACCACCACAACCACGAGTGGGTGGCAGTATGTGGTCATGGAGAAAAGTCTGTCAGCACGTACACACACAAGCCTTTTACATATAGATATAGATTGATGTGAGGTCGTGGTTGTATGCTTAATTATTTTGTCAAGTAGGCTCAACCACATAGATCGTGTATAAAACACTATAATATGACGCGTTTCAAGGGTCAAGCCCTCATCATCAGATCATCTCGGGTTTTAAAGATTCTTGTATATTTTATCTGATGATGGGGGCTTGACCCTTGAAACGCGTCATATTATAGTGTTTTATACACGATCTATGTGGTTGAGCCTACTTGACAAAATAAATAATAAAATAAACAGATGAAACTAATAAGGCTGGATCTAGATACCACAAGATACCATATGTTGGTCAGGTTTCGGAACGTTTTGGTAGAAAGTTAGTTAATAAAGGTATCAGACCAGCGTTCTTTATTGAAATGTTGAAATGTTGAAATGTTTGTTAAGTTTACGGGACTTAACTACGGGGTCATCAGTCCCTAAACTTACAAACTACTTATGAACTACTTACGAATTAGGACGGCACAAATATCCACGCCCAAGGGGGATTCGAACCCCCGACCGTAGTGGCCGTGCAGACCGTGACTGAAGCGCCTCAGTCCCCTCGGCCACCGCGGCCGGCCGTTCTTTATTCCTCAGAGTGTAGGCAAAAGATACAGACATAAGGAGAAGGCCGAAAACGATAAGTACAGAGGCTCGGGTGTTTACGAGGTTTCTTGCAATGATTGCCCACAGGAATCTATTGGTCAGACGGGGCGTAGCTTTGCTGTTCGTTTTAAGGAACATGTCAGTGTGCAGGGCTCCAAATCAGCTCTTTCAGTACATTTAAAAGACAATGGTCTTTCAGTTTCAAATATAGAGAGCAACATGAAGCTTTTATTTAGGGGAGAAAAAGGAAATGTTTTAAATGTCATGGAGGAGATAGACCTTATGAAGGCACTTAAGCAGGCTCCGGGTTCATCCCTTAACAACCAAATAGAACTGAAACATTTTAACACCTTACCAAATTTTGATTATTTGTATTCAGGATAGCGTTGCGCAAGTGGCTCACAAGTAATGTCTTTCATATGTTCCACATTTTGAGGTAGGAGTATACGATTTTACTAGGCCATTTTATATTTTATTTTTAATTTTTATTTATTTTTTATAAGGATAATGTCATTTTTTTTTTGGCAAATGCAAAGATATAGAAGAATGTATAAATAGGGGAAAAATAGATACAGCCTACAGGAAAATAAAAGAAACATTTGGAGATAAGAAAAACAGCTCTATGAATATCAAGGACACTGATGGAAAACCAGTTCTCAGCAAAGAAGGGAAAGCTGAAAGGTGGAAAGAGTATATAGAGGGGCTCTATGAAGGAAATGAACTTCGAGACAATATTGTAGGAAGGGAAGAGGATGTAGATGAAGATGAAATAGGAGACACTGTACTGAGAGAAGAATTTGACAGAGCCCTGAAAGACCTAAGTCGAAACAAGGCCCCTGGAGTAGATGATATTCCCTCAGAGCTACTGAAGTCTCTGGGAGAACCAGCCATGTCAAAATTGTTTCACCTGATGTGTAAGATGTATGAGACAGGTGAAGTACCCTCAGACTTTAAGAAAAATGTTATAATCCCCATTCCAAAGAAAGCAGGTGCAAACAGATGTGAAAACTACAGAACCATCAGTTTAATAAGTCATGGTTGCAAAATATTAACACGAATTATATACAGAAGGATGGAAAAGCTGGTAGAAGCCGACCTCGGGGAAGATCGGTTTGGGTTCAGGAGAAATGTAGGAAAACGGGAGGCAATACTCATTTTTTACGGCTTATCCTAGAAGATAGATTAAGAAAAGGCAAACCTACATTTCTAGCTTTTGTAGATTTGGAGAAGGCTTTTGACAATGTTGATTGGAATAAACTCTTTCAAGTTCTGAAGCAATCAGGAGTAAAATATAGGGAGCGTAAGGTTATTTACAACTTGTACAAAAACCAGACAGCGGTTGTCAGAGTTGAAGGGCATGAAAGGAATGCAGTGGTTGGGAAGAAAGTAAGACAGGGTTGTAACCTTTCTCCAATGTTATTCAATTTGTACATTGAGCAAGCTATAAAGGAAAGCAAGGAGAAATTTGGAGAAGGAATTAAAGTTCAGGGTGAAGAATTAAAAACATTGCGTTTTGCCGACGACATAGTAATTCTGTCAGATACAGCAAAGGACCTGGAAGAGCAATTGAACGGAATGGACAGTGTGCTGAAAGGTGCATATAAGATGAACATTAACAAGAGCAAAACTAGGGTAATGGAGTGCAGTGTAAGAAAATCAGGTGATGCTGAAGGAATTAGATTGGATAACGAAGCAATAAAGGATGTAGATGAATTTTGTTACTTGGGCAGTAAAATAACAAATGATGGTCGCAGTACAGAGGATGTAAAATGCAGAATGGCAATGGGTAGAAAAGCGTTTTTGAAAAAGAGAAATTTGTTAACATCGAATATTGATTTAAGCCTAAGGAAGTCCTTTCTGAAGGCATTTGTGTGGAGTGTTGCCTTGTATGGGAGTGAGACATGGACGATAAACAGTGCGGACAGGAAGAGGATTGAGGCTTTTGAAATATGGTGCTACAGAAGAATGCTGAAGATTAGGTGGGTGGATCGCGTAACTAATGAGGAGGTACTGAACAGAATTGGAGAGAAAAGAAATTTCTGGCATACCTTGACTAAAAGAAGGGATCGATTGGTAGGACACATTCTTAGACATCAAGGAATTGTGAATTTAGCGTTGGAGGGAAGTGTGTGGGGTAAAAACCGCAGAGGAAGACCAAGAGATGGATACAGTAAGCAGATTCAGACAGATGTAGGTTGCTGTTCTTATGTGAAGATGAAGACGCTTGCTCAGGATAGGGTATCGTGGAGAGCTGCATCAAACCAGTCTCCGGACTGAAGACCACAACAACAACAACAACAACAACAATGTCATTTTATTAAAACTGTACGCGGTACCCAGCCTTCATTGTCCTTGTTGGGAGAGCCCTCTGGTGGTCAGCGATGTGCTATGTGAGGTTTCTCAGTTGACGTCACACACGTGATCCTTCAGCTCGACTATGCACGTGTTGGTAACCGCGTCGCACCACTTCCCGGTCTTGGAAATGCGGTCTGTTTTCCTGGTAAGCGATCATTGTGGCATTCTTATCACACACTTTTAATAGTTCGCGCGGCTTAGACTGACCTTTCATTGAGAGTCTTGACCGTGGGTAGCATATCTCACCCAATCTGTTTTTCGATTTTAGACTCCCATCAGTGGTTTCTTTATAAAGGATAAAGCGGGAATATTATTTACCTAAAGACGACCACACCCTGTTGTGGGAATTTTTTTAACAAGGTTTCATATTTCGTATTGTTTGAGAGATATTTGGAAAAATAACGGAATTGTGACACCCTCCATTGAATTAACGAAAACCAGCCGTTCGCAGATGTCACGTGACATTCCTCGCCCTGAACTCTCTCTGGCATACGCCATCTTGCGGTTGCGTATTTGATGATTTTTCTTATTATTAACTTACACGTTGTCATTTCAAAGCAATGGCGCACTGGAGAATTAACAAAAAGACGTCGTTCTTCGTACGATAAATGGTAATCTAGTGTCTACAAATGCCACATTAGCATCAGTTAACAACGGCCATCAATAGTATGAGATTACAGAACGCAACTTCTAATTGTTAGCTGTATCGTAGTCGGCAATTCGTTGGACTGTCACGCTGAAGATCAGTGGTTCGGAACCCGCCACTACGTTTTTTTTTTTTTTTCTTAAAAGGGTTTCAGATACTCTTATTAGTTGATTTTTTATTATTTAGATTATTTTTTTTGGTCCAAAATGTTTGCAAAAACGTGTGTTGTTGTTGTGGTCTTCAGTCCGGAGACTGGTTTGATGCAGCTCTCCACCCTACTCTATCCTGAGCAAGCCTCTTCATCTCCACATGAGAACGGCAACCTACATCTGTCTGAATCTGCTTACTGTATCCATCTCTTGGTCTTCCTCTGCGGTTTTTACCCCACACACTTCCCTCTAACGCTAAATTCACAATTCCTTGATGTCTAAGAATGTGTCCTACCAATCTATCCCTTCTTTTAGTCAAGGCATGCCAGAAATTTCTTTTCTCCCCAATTCTATTCAGTACCTCGTCATTAGTTACGCGATCCACCCACCTAATCTTCAGCATTCTTCTGTAGCACCATATTTCAAAAGCCTCAATCCTCTTCCTATCTGCACTGTTTATCGTCCATGTCTCACTCCCATACAAGGGAACACTCCATACAAATGCCTTCAGAAAGGACTTCGTTAGGCTTAAATTAATATTCGATGTTAACAAATTTCTCTTTTTCAAGAACGCTTTTTGCATGTCCTCGGGAGAAGTAACGGCTGTAGTTTCCCCTTGCTTTCAGCCGTTCGCAGTAACTGTGTGGCAAAGCCACATTAGCTGATGTTACAAGGCCAGCTCAGTCAATCATCTAGACTGTTGCCCCTGTAACTACTGAAAAGGCTGCTGCCCCTCTTCAGGAACCACGCGTTTGTCTGGCCTCTCCACAGATACCCCTCCGCTGTGGTTGCACCTACGGTACGGCTATCTGTATCGTTGAGGCACGCAAGCCACCCCACCTCGGCAATGTCTGTGGTTCATGGGGGTGGACGTATAAAATTATAAATCTAAAGTGGGCCGTAAATAATATTAATATTGGTGAAGAGGCGGTGGTACCGTTGGCGGAAGAAGTCCAAAAAAAAAAAAAAAAAAAAAAAAAAATGTTCAAATGTTTGTATAGCTTATGGGACATAACTACGGGGTCATCAGTCCGTAAACTTACAAACTACTTATGAACTAAGACTAACGACGGCACAAATATCCTTGCTCGCGGGGGGATTCGAACCCCCGACCGTAGTGGCCGTGCAGACTGTGACTGTAGCGCCTCAGTCCCCTCGGCCACAGCGGCCGGCGCAGAAGTCGAGACACGCGACGCGGGACGCCTTATAGCCGCGTGCGGCGCCACTAGTATATATATGGCAGGCTCTGATGTCATGGCCGGCGTGTCTCCTGGCAGGCGACACGGGCTGAACAAAAGGCACGGCCTCTGTAAGGCGCGAGTCTGACTCATCACACGACTGCGTGCTCTGTCGCCTCACCGACAGCCAGAGCTAAACGTGCTCTTCTAAAGGCACACTTCTGGCCGCAGCTGGGAGTGAGGCAGTCAGGGAAAGCAAGGGCCAAGTTGAAGAGGAGAAGTGCAGGGACGAGGAACAGGAAGGAGCAAATTTGGTGGTGATTTAGGAGAAATGTGGCAGGCAGCGGAGAAGTTGGAAGGGTAGTGTGTAGATCAAAGGCGAACTTGAACAGGAGGTAAACAATGGAACAACGAGTAAACCGGGTGGTGAATAGCAAATTGGGTTAGTAAACGACGCAATAGAATAAGCGAGTCAGATTTTGTGCTTCGAACAGCAAAAAGACTCCAATAGCCGGAGAAATACATGCTGGTTACAGTACAGAAAAGGAAATTATAAACCACAAGAAAAACTCTTGATAAGTATTTTTTTATAGTTACCTGTTAAATTGCCGAATTCGATTATATACTGAACTACTGCCAATGTACTGCACCCTCATACAGCACAGTAGTAATGGCAAACAAGGTGAAAGTTGAAGAGGAGAAGGTCAGGGACAAGGAATAGGAAGGAGGAAATTAGGTGGTGACTTAGGAGAAATGTGGCAGGCAGCGGAGAAGTTGGAAGGGTAGTGTGTAGATCAAAGGCGAACTTGAACAGGAGGTAAACAATGGAACGACGAGTAAACCAGCTGATGACGAGCTGCTTCACGCGTCTATCTCGTTTGTTGTCAACTTACAGCAAATGAATCGCCGCGTTAACGTCACTTTTAGCAACTGTATCATATGTTGTGATGAAACTGCCACTGTGAAACTGTATTTAATTGTTTTCATGCAGTTTATGCGTAACTACGTCGCTCATATATGTTGTCTTCATTATAAAATGCGAATTAATACTTCTAGCCGGCCGCGATGGCCGCGGGGACTGAGGCCCTTCAGTCACGGTCTGCACGGCCACTACGGTCGGGGGTTCGAATCCCCCCTCGGGCATGGATATTTGTGCCGTCATTAGTGTTAGCCAGTTCATAAGTAGTTCGTAAGTTTAGGGACTGATGACCCCGTAGTTAAGTCCAATAGACTATACAAACATTTGAACATTTTCTTTTTAAATACTTCTAGATCCTGCAGTTTGAGGCGCCCATGTATATGACCAACAAGCTCAGGTGTCGATACATAGACCTTTCACTGTGATAAAGTTTCAAATAATGCTCACCAAAAACGAATATTTCATCTATTAAATACAGAATGTTTCAGGAAAAATAGCAAATATTTTAGAAGATTGTAATAAAGACGATTTGCAGCTAAAATTTCATATAACGTGTGTCCAATTTTTATTGGGTACAGAGATACAGCTCTTGGTAGGTACAACAAACTGATTTGGATATTTTGACTGATTCTTTCGTCTGTTCTTGGTAGATCACCATATTGACTTTTATTTAAATAACCGGTTTTCGACGTAGTTTAAAGTCTGAACTTTCCTAGTAAGCCGAAAACCGGGTACCTAAATGGAAACGAATGTGTAGAAGATACACAAAATATTCCTTTTAAGTAAGTGTGATGTTGTACTACCAAGAACTGACGGATAAATCAGTGAAAATTTCTTGATTTACATTTTCTCTACGTTTGTTTGGATTTCATATTAACAGCTAATACTCTGTATTCAATAAAAACTGTACACACGTTATATTAAATTTTTAATGCTATTGCTCTATAGTATCACCTCCTAAAACACTTACGACCGAGTCGAAAAATGCCGCGGTGGAGTAGCCGAGCGGTCTAAAGCGTCTCGCTGCGGAGCGCGCGGTTGCTCGCCGTGGAGGTTCGAGTCCTCCCTGGGGTATGGGTGTGTGTGTTTTGTCTTTAGGTTAGTTTACCTAGGTTTAAGTAGTTTGTAAGCTATGGACTGATGACCACGCAGTACCCGAGTGGTCATAAGCGTCTCGCTGCGGAGCGCGTGGTTGCTCGCCGTGGAGGTTCGAGTCCTCCCTGGGGCATGGGAGTGTGTGCGTTGTCCTTAGGTTAGTTTACCTAGGTTTAAGTAGTTTGTAAGCTACGGACTGATGACTACGCAGTTTGGTCCGATAGATTTACAAACATTTGAACATTTAGTCGAAAAACTACGTTCCTCCGAGCAGGAGACAAGTACACATTCTCAAACAAATTCGCGACTTGGCTTCGTTGATCAGCTGGGTTCCCCATTGGGTCGTGTGCGCATGCGCGAAGCACTTCCATACGCGTGAGAATAGGACGCACCCTACCCCGCCTGCTAGCGACCGTATGCGAGCGTCTTGTGCAAGTGGACGCTTCTACACTGTACGCGCACGGCGTGACCGGTGCATCATGGGTAATCTCGTAAGCTCTCACTTCCCGTGTAGAAACGGCTTTAGTGAATGGAACGGTAGAGCAAGGTTATAAAAGTGGTTAATGAACGCTCTGCCAGACACTCGAATGTGATTCGCAGAGTACCGCCACAGTCTAACATATACAGTCGCGACACTGACTGCTGTAAAAGTTGTTACCAACTGACAGTTGCAACGACACTAGCGCTCCTAGCGGTGGGTAAGCCACCGAAAGAGTGATGTTTGTTTGTAATTATTTGTGTGCGTAATTAATGAAATAGTTTATATAATTTTTGTGTTACAAGCATCAGTAATATATCAAGAGGCATACATAACACGGAAAGTAATGTAAAAACAGTCGAACTTACTGATTCAGTGGTATAACGAAGAACTTCTTCATGAACCAATACTTACGAACATGTGTGTATTTGCAGCTTATTCCGCTGGAAGTAAGTAGAATATAAACATAACAGAAACATAAATTTCTATTTTGGTGTGTTCGTACTATGACAAAGAGTTTTTTGACACGTATCGTTGTGGTATGGGGTCTAATGATTCGCACATGTTTAGGCTTGACTCGTCTTTATTATAAGCGCATATTCTTTTGAGTATGATTACTTTAGCTTAAGAAGACATTATCTTGAAGATTCTTGCCGTTTGTGGTTCAGCTGTAGCAGCAATTGTTGAATTGGGTTCTTCTTTGTTGAATACAGTTTGGTTGCTTTTTCAGTTTTCTTGTCACGTTTCTGATGTTTTCCTTCAGCTACAGTTGTGGTGACTGATTTGGTATGTTAAATACCGTAGTTATTGCATTCTACATTCGTTTCCTACGTTCCACGCTCACCGATTTCACTGGAATTAGAGTGGACAAACGTTAACGTTCTTCAGAAGAAAAAAACACGTCTTTCTGCCAAAGGGCGGGTATTCGGTGTTTCCTAGTCATTTTTCTATTTTAATAGTAATTTAAATTATTTAGTATAACCCTGTGTGTTACAAGATAACAGTAAATAAACTGTGCCGTAATGTACCGTTTCCATCCTTGTCAGTGATCTTAGGAGACGTAAGGAAGACAAAGGTGGAGCTATTTTTAAGTTATTATCTATATTATGATACTACATACGTTCTCTAAAGTAAAAAAAAAATGTGTTAAAATCGATATAAACGATACTATTCGCACTCATCCACTATCGTATTCATAAAAGTAGCTTGCCCTCCGCTTGGAGCGCTGCTGTCGCAGTGTATAACAAAAATCCGCGAAAGTGTCGTGACTGTATTTGTTAGACTGTGGTATCTCTGTAGATGTAGATGTCAACAGTCGCCCTACCGCTGTTGTCGTGAAGCGAGACCCGCTCCTTCGTAGCAGGTGGTCACGCGTTGTCGGCGCGTGGCGGAGGGTGCTTGGGAGACAGCGGGCCATCGTTTGCATCAGCGGCGCGCCTCTTGTTTTCGGGGCTCTGACATCAGCGTGATGTCATGGCGCGGCCCGAAATACGCCGACACCGGGGCGGTGCCCGGTGGCGTAGTGGGAGCGGAGGCCTCTGCAGTCGAGCGGCGGCCGATGCGGCACGAGTAAACACTTGCTGGACGAGGTCTCGCCGGCTACTCCAGAGGCCGCCGCCGCCTACACCACCTGCGCGGGCCGTCTCTTTTACTTTCACGGGTGTTTTCCACTCCAGGCCTGCGGTGTGTGACAAACAGCGTGACGTCGCACAAGTATTCTCCACGTATTGGGTGTGTCTGCTAGTCGGCCATTTAATACTTAAATGGAAACGTCTAGTCGAGATTGTTGCTGTTGTTTGTATAGTCAATGGGACTTAACTACGGGTCACCAGTCAAAAAAAAAAAAAAAAAAAAAAAAAAAAAAATTGGTGGAGTGTCTAAACTTACAAACTACTTATGAACTACTTACGAACTAGGACGGCACAAATATCCATGCCCGAGGGGGAATTCGAACTCCCGACCTTCAGTGGCCGTGCAGACCATTACTGGAGTGCCTTAGTCCCCTCGGCCAAATATTTTATTGTTTCACGACGGCCGTTTCGGCTTATGCAATACTTAAAAAAAAAAAAAAAAAAAAAAAAAAAAAAAAAAAAAAAAAAAAAAAAAAAAAGTTCAAATCTTTGTAGAGCTTATGGGACTTAACTACGGGGTCATCAGTCCCTAAACTTACAAACTACTTACGAACTAGGACGGCACAAATATCCATGCCCGAGGGGGGAATCGAAACCCCGACCGTACTGGCCGTGCAGACCGTGACTGGAGGGGACTGCGGTGCTTCAGTCACGGTCTGCACGGCCACTACGGTCGGGGGTTCGGATCCCCCCTCGGGCATGGATATTTGTGCCGTCCTAGTTCGTAAGTA